>CM046879.1:420380410-421874162 GCA_025667525.1 Glebionis coronaria | reverse complement strand
TTTGAACTCAAATCGGTTTTAATTAAAATAGTTTCCGCTACACCATTTTTGGGTCGTTCCCAAGATGACCCTCATGATCATATCAAGAGATTTATCCATTTGACTAATACCGTCAAATACAATGGGGTGCCACAAGAGGCCATTCGTTTACAACTCTTTCCTTTTTCCCTTGATGGACAAGCCCGGATTTGGCTTGATAAGGAACCACCCCAAAGTATTACAACATGGATTGACTTAGAGACCAAGTTCATTAATTACTTTTTCCCACCATCACGGACCACCTCTTTGAGAAATGACATAATCACCTTTGAGCAAAAATATGGGGAAACGTTTAGTGAGTCTTGGGATCGATTTAAAGAGCTTTTAAGAAAATATCCACAACATGGTTTCACTAAAGTGCATCAAATTAATACGTTTTACAATGGTTTAACTCTAAATGAGCAAGACTCACTTAATAGTGCCGCGGGGGGTAATATTCTTGTGAAGTCCATGAATGAGGCTTGGGCCATAATTGAAAACAAGGCTAAAGTACAAACCAAGAGTGTTAGGGCCACTATGGCGAGTGCTAGTTCTAGTGAGAGTGACATGAGAATCGATAAACTCACTTCACTTGTTGAATCACTTGCTCTAAAAACCGATGCCCTCAATGGTCAAGTTAATGCCATGTGTGAAACGTGTGAGAATTGTGGTGGACCACATTCATATTTCAATTGTGACAAGGTTTACAATAATCAACAACAAGTTTGTGCTTTTAATGCTAATGAAAGGGTTCCATTTAAACCTAATGTTGATGTTAACCATTTGTCTTACAAGAGTACTAATTATTTGGCTCCCCCGGGTTTTGTAGCACCACAAAGACCACCCCCACCCGCCCAAAATACCCAATACCAAAATAGGAACCAAGGTCCTCAAATGGGTAATTTTCAAGAGAATGCAAATCAAGGGAATTTTAATGGTCAAAATCAAGGGTTTCAAAATAATAACCAAGGTTTTTATAATAACAACAGTTTTCAATCTCAATATCAAAATCAAGGTTTTCCTAATCAATGGTTTAATAAAATGAACATGCAAAATCCTCAAATGGACTTGGTTCTACAAAAATTGACCGAACATGAGAAAATCATGAAAGCAATGCAAGAATCTACTAGACAAATGCAAGAGTCCAACGATAAGAAATTTTTGACAATGATTCAAGCCCTTAGACCCCAAGGAGCCCTACCATCTAATACCGAGATTAACCCTCGTGCTAATGTGAGTGCTATCAATACTCGAAGTGGAGCCACTTTAGTGTGACCTTCCATCTCTTCGCCCATAAAGGAGAGACAAGGCCTGGAGGTTATAATGAGTAATCCTACTCCCCCTTCGGTGATCCCTCCCACTACCACTCCTAGTACTAGTGCTCCATTGCCGAAAGAGCCTACCCCTACGGTTGTTCAAGAAGCGAGTCCTTCTCCTTCTCAACCTTCAAAGTCTAAGCCTAATATTCCTTATCCATCTAGGTTAGACAAGGCTAAAGTACTCACCAAAGATGACGTTCATGTCTCCAACTTTTTGAAAATGATTTCCAACGTCAATGTTAACATTAGTCTTATTGAAGCACTTGCTCAAATGCCAAAATTTGTAAAAATGTTTAAAGATTTGCTTAATAAGAAAGAAAAAATGGTTGAGCTCGTGAACACCCGTTTAAATGAGAATTGTTCCGCGATTCTTCTCAAAGAGCTTCCCGAAAAGCTAGGAGATCCCGGACGATTCGTATTACCTTGCTCGTTTCCTCAAATCGATGATTGTATGGCTTTAGCGGATCTCGGCGCTAGCATCAATCTTATGCCACTTTCGGTTTGGAAACAATTGTCATTACCCGACCTTGTACCGACTCGTATGACTTTATAGTTAGCTAATCGAACTCTCGCATACCCCGTTGGTATTGCCGAAGATGTTTTTGTTCGAGTTGGTACATTCACTTTTCCCGTGGACTTTGTCGTCGTCGACTATGAGATGGATCCTCGTATTCCGTTAATACTTGGTAGACCATTCTTACGATCCGGAAGAGCCTTAGTTGATGTGGCCGAAGGGGAGTTAATTCTTAGGGTTAGGGATGAACAACAAGTTTTTAAAATGGGAAAAATCACAACAAAATCAAATGGAAAAGAGTCAGTCAATATGATTGATGTTCTTAATTATGATAATGAAGAGATCTTTATTAATCCTTTTGGAATTGAAAAGTCTACTCAAAATGATTTTGTGATAAATTCATCCCTTCCCTTAGAGCCTCAAATTTTTGAAACTCCTATTTATGATACCTATAGTGATGACACTTCTTCAAGTGATCACACTATCTTCGGTTTAGACGACCTACCCTTTGACCCACCCACTTTTGACCCACCCATTTATGATACCCCAATCTTTGATACCTACGATGATGACACTTCTTTAAGTGATCTCATTAACTTTGATAACCCACCCCATAATCTTAATGCACCTCATATCTCTATGAGTGATTCTTCTATGGAGACTCCTTTTGACTTTTATACCCCAATTTTAGAAGTCATGACTTTTGAGGAGGATCCTGCACTCTTAGAGATCATTCCGACTTTAGAGGTTATTCCATTTGAGGAGGATTTAGATATCTTTCTAAATACCTATTTTCCTCATGAGGAAGAGTTTTCCTATGACTCCGACGATACTTATGTTTTCACATCAAGTTTGGAAGAGGACGACTTTCCCACTTTGCATTTTGATGATATTTTGAGCTTAAATGTCACTACCTCTTGCTATTTTCCCATTAAGGAACCGGTGTTTGATCCCGGAATAGAGAGTTTTGTGCTTTCATTGTCTTATCACCATAACACCTTTCCTTGTAAGAGACTTTTGCCTAAGGATACCCCACTTTTCTTTGACTTGCGTACCACCTCGGGGTATATTTCCTTTTGTAATGGAAATTATGTGTTTGACCCGGGTGGATTTTCATGGGGTATGCCTTATATGACTTTGTTTCACCCTTTATCATGGAGAGATTTTCCTTCCTTGGAAATCTCGTTTCTTCCATGATTTTCCCATTTGAATGATGACATTCGGGAAATCGAGTCGAGCTAGAGACTCGTGATGAAAAATCAGGCATCGTTTAACTAGGTTAAATTTTTACCTTTACCACCCTTTTTACCCCTTTTCGCCTTCACCCATTTTCACCAATAAGTGTAGGGGGCCAAGTAGGTTGTTTGTGTGTTGTGATGTTGTGCAGGGATGTGTGCTTTCATGATCCACTTTTGGTGCTTTTGACACGACCCGTGTTCCCGTGTTTCCCGTGTACCCGGTTCCTTCGATAAGTTTTTGCTATTGTGATTCAATCTTGTATATAAATAAAACGAATAAATGTAATCACTTTAGTTGTCCCTTCCTTAGCTCGATTTTAAACAACGTAATCAATGTCCTAAGTGTAGGGGAGTTTATTCTCCCACATGCTTAAAAATTGGGGACAATGTTTATATTAAGTGTAGGGGGATTTCTATCGAAATTTTAGTGGGTTTTTCCATGAATTTGACCCCATTTAACCGGAAAATTTTAAAAAATTTCAACGTTTTTCAAACTTTGATCTATTTTGGCCTAGTAGTATTTTCTTTCCTTTTATCATTTGCATCATATCAATATTTTCCATTTCAAAAATAAAGTTAAAAATAAATAAATGAATAAAATGGTTTTAACAAGTTTAGATATCTTTGATATATTAGGTCCGTCGTGAATAATTTGACTCAACCCGAGTTTACTTATCTAAGTTTACTCTATCTAGTATCCTTAACCATATTGACCTTAATTGGTTTATTAGGCTAAGTATCCACGCGTCTCATTCTTTGAGATTTTAAACTGTGGAGAACGAGAGATGATAGAGTTGATAATAAGTTTAAGAGTTAATTTTTGCTTATATGGTTTTTGTGGCTCTTTCTTCCCGCTTGTATATTTAATTGCTTAATAAATGAGGATTTTTGCGGTGTTGATTCGATATCTTAACTCTTAGCCAAATCTTTGTTCTCCTTGTAATTAAAGTATGAACACATTGAGGGTGCCAGCGTTGTGGACTTCCAACTAAGGTGGCTAATAACCACTAAGTAGGAGGTATTCATACCATGGGACCGCGGAATTTGGCCTACTATACATATCATAAATAAAGAAAGAATAAGATTAAAACATGACCTCAAGGAGCCTTAGGGTGTGGGGCATGTAGCATGAACCTTGTCATTAGATCCTTAGGGTGTATGGCATGGTGAGTGTTGAATAAAAATTGATCAAAAATCAATTCCCTCGTTTATCGTTCAGGGAGCCTTAGGGTGTGGACAATAGACGGGGAGCATTTTTACATCTTAAAGAGCCTAAGGGTATATGATGTGAATTTGCTAAACTCCACATAAAGTCTACATGACTTTGGAGGAATAATTAATAAGTAATATTATTTAGCCAAATTTTGGGTCCGGGAATTTATTCCCCAAATCGTGTTAAATCATCCATGATGTGGGCTTACTTTAGTGACAACGTTTTTGAGGACGAGGTTAGGTTTTGAGTGTCGGGTTTGCACCGTTTGGCCTTCATTTTTGGAATAATAATTATCAAATAAGTCAAATGAGCCTACGGGTGAATGACAATCAATAAAATCTAGAGATACAACGTAGGAATTGGAGAAAGAGTATTACACAATTATCTTATATAAGTAGTTTTAACTTGAAAACTTATGGTAAACAATGATCTCGTTTTTAAGCTTGGTATGGGGAACGTGAAACTTGAGGGTGATTTATATTCATGACACCAAATCCCTAATTCAAGTCTTAGATTTCTTTACGAGTTTCTTCCATCAAATAATTTCCAGGTTAAACAAATCATTATAACTTTTTTCTCCTTTTAAATTTTTATCTTTTCATCGTAGTAGTAGTAGTGATAGTAATAAAGGCCGAGATGGATTAATTATGAGAAAAATGTAGCTTTATACTTTAAAATAATGCATTGCATGAGGTCATTGAAATGGTCAAGTGTAGGGGATTTAATAAGTGTGTAAACACTTATCCTTTTGCCACTAAAATCAAGGAAAAACAAGACCGAATCATGTGTTTTTGATACAAGGCTTTTGGCCCGTATAAAAATTTATCGTTCTCGTGGTCTAATCGAATTGATCTGGTTAAACTATGTGACTCAGTTGTTCTTTGGTGAAACAAAAGTGTGTCGTTGTAGTATATTAAAAGTGCAAAACAATTAAAGTAAAAGGGCAGATAAAGTAAATCTAAATCTAATTAAAGTAAATGGGTGCAAGTATTTAAAAGCGTGATTAAAATTAAAAGGCACTAAAAGTAAATAACGCAAACTTAAATCTAAATAAGGCAAACTTAAAACACAACTAAAACTAAATCTTAAACTAAGGCAAAGCTAAAATAAATCTAAGGCAAATAAAGTTAAAGTGCGACTAAGTAAAAAGGCGGGAAAAATAAAGCTCGAAATTAAGAAAATTAAAAACTGGAATGTAAGAAACTGAAAATTACCCCTATCCGGAATAAAACTCTATCCGGAATAGCTGTCCCTATTCGGAATAAAGTATTATGCGGAATAGAGCCCTTACTCGGAATATCACACCTACGCGGAATAATACACCTATTCGGAATAACAAGCTTATGCGGAATATCCAGTCTATGCGGAATAACCTCCTTATGCGGAATATTTCCTTTACTCGGAATACTAGCCTATCCGGAATTTCCAGGCCTATTCGGAATAATCTCCTACTCGGAATAACAGGCCCTATGCGGAATAATGGCCTCTATTCGGAATATTAGACTATGCTGAATAAAAACCCTATGCGGAATCCCTGGCCTACTCGGAATAACTGAATGTTCCGAATAACCCTCTTGGCTAGAACCTTGATCCGGAATAATGCTGGGCTTGCTGCTTCCTGGGAATCACAGTAACAAAACGCGAAGAACAAGGAACACAAAATATAGCACGAATTTAATCAAACTAAAGCTAAATCAACCACAAGATTAAATCAAATTAATGAATAAATATCTATTAAGCATAAACAATCAATCCAACACAACAAAACTAACAAAACTAATCAAAATAATCAAAATCCAATTTGATCAAAATAAGAACATAAGAACATGAACATGAACATAAACAATCAAAATCAAAGATTAAGAAAGGTATAATGAGAGCTTAACAATAAAGATAAGATTAACAAGAATTAAAAGAAAAACTTACTTGAAATTAAATGGTAATTAAGGTGCAAGACAGTATTTAAATTTGACAAGTATTTAAATGACAAGGTAATTAAAAGTGGAAGAACTAATTGTCACTATTAGCCAACAAAGAAAAATAACTAACTAGCCTAATCTATATATAGGGGAGGATTAGGAAGCTTCCTCCCCTCCTTCATTTTCTCTTAATTACAAGATTAAGTCCTTCCTTCTTTAATCTTCTTTTAATTGCACCATTAGTCCTTAAGCCTTTATTCTTCATTAATCTTGGACTTTAAATGGTTTTGTCTAGGGATTTCTTGGAACTCGTCTTTTAATTCTTCAATAAAGTAGACTTGAGTTCTTCGGCTTTAAGTAAACTTCCGTCTTTCGACTTTTTCTTCGATAAATCTTCAGAATTGGTCTTGGACTTCCGTTCTTTTTGCACTCTTGACTTCCCGACTTCATTTTTCATCTTTTTCTTCAATAAAAGCCCGTGAATGCCGTGTTTTCCCCACTTTTCACAATTTCGTCCTAAATCACAACAAAAACACAAACCACGCATAATTCCGACATAAAAGACATAAAATACACGTTTGGCTCGGTTATTATTGTAATTAAGTGGTAAAAAGGATGGATGTTTACACACCTATCAAATCCCCTACACTTGACCATTGCAATGTCCTCATGCAATGCATTAGTTACAAAGCACGTTTACATTTTTCATCACAATCAATCCATAATGGCCTTTATTAAAGAGATGGAAACTTAAAATCATACAAAGTAAAGAAATCAAAAACATACCTTGGGTTTTGGAAATGTCATGAATAATCATCATTCTCAAGTTTTCACTTTCTCCAAACCAAGCTTAAAAACGAGATCATTGTTATTATAAGTTAGCAAACTAACACGAACTCATGTGGGCCAATTATTCACTTAGACTCCGTTATTCCTAGGTGTATCTCTTATATTTTATTTCTGTCTTGAATGATCACGAGGATGCATTGTTGACTTATTTTGATAGTTTATTAGGCCGAAAATAAAGTGAACGATTTAATCAATAGTTAGCTAAAGGACAAAATCTTTTAAAACTGCTTCTCGGGACCTCATAAAGATCATATCTTGGCATAACTCGCTTCGCGATTTGAGACCTTTCTCGGACCGATATTTGGCAGCGACTTCATACTTCAAACCTTGAGAGACGTTCATGAAATAATGGCCTTCTCTTCATAATAGGAATTTCTTCACTTGAAGTTTTGAGAGATTCATACTTAGACCACGACTTCTTCATTTTTCTCCAATCTTTATTTTGGACTTTGATATACAACGATTCGCCTCCTTTTTGGACTTGGCTTCATTTATCCTCATACCTTGCTAGGTCTTTTCGGATACACTTCTCCATGACTTTTGAGGAGTATTTGCTTTTCGTCGTGTGTCTCGATCCTTCATATTGATTTTTGATAAATGATTCTTCACATCACTTTGGATCTTTAGCAACAAAATATAGCCCTCATGCCTTGTTAGGACCTTTTTGGACTCGCCAATCTTCGCGTCCCGCTTCAATAAGTTATGCCTTGGCTATGAACTCTAATCCATACCGAGCAACTTTTAAACGATCTTGGGCTAGAAGCTAAGTAACTTTTCAAATCGTACAACCTTATTTATTGCAGATAAATTTATTAGCAAGCGATGGGAGAATAGGCTTATAATTAACTCACATAAATTCCCGAAAGAATACCAAACTTATAATTGGCTCTATCATCTCTCGTTCTCCACAGTTTAAAATCTCAAGGAATGAGACTCGTGGATGCTTAGCCTATTAAATCAAAGTTTTGGGTTTTCGAGTCGCCTATAGGATCTTGCAAATTCTTAGACTTTTTCAAGTTTTAGAATTCGCATTTTAAAGTTCCCTTGATAAACGACTCTCTAGGATCAATTATAGGAACGTGCGAAAAGTTCTTGTTCTTAACCCGTGAGGGTTAAGACTTTCGCGTTTTATAACTCCCTACATAAAAGCCTAGCAAAACTTGACTTAAACACGTTAAGGATACTAGCTAGAGTAACTTAGATAAGTAAATTCGGGTTGAGTCAAAAGATTCACAACGTTTGAAAATTAAAACCACTTTATTAAACATTTATTCTAGCAAAGAAAGAAAATAACTATACAAAGGGGAAAAACTAATGGGCCAAAATAGATCAAAAATTTTGAAAAATGTCGAAAAATTGATTTTCCGGTTAAAATGAAGGCAAATACAAGGAAAAGGCCACTTAACTTCGATAGAAGTCCCCCCTACACTTAAGATAAACATTGTCCTCAATGTTTAAGCATGTAGGAGTAAACTCCCCTACACTTAGGACATTGTGCACTTTGTTTAAATCTCGCTAAGGAAAGGACAACTAAAGAGATTCCTATTTTAATATTGAGAAAATATAAAATAGTGAATCGAAAAGAGTTTAGGATAGAACTAGGAAGAAGTGAACACGGAATCACGGGTCGTCAAGAATCATCAAGAATGGATCATTGAGCGCTCGAATCCCTGATTAAGAGAGAGGAGAGGAAATAGCAAACCAACAGGTCTCCCCTACACTTAGGATAAAGAAAGCTAAAAGATAGATACATGGGTTGCCTCCCAAGAAGCGCTTGATTTTTGATTACCGAGTCGTGAGCCTAACTCGACCTTGATCATCATAGGAAGAAGCATGAAACATATCCACCGGGATCAAAGACATAGTTTTCATCCATCAAATAGCACAAGCTTAAGGCGAATAAGGCAAGCCAAAGAAGAATAGGCAAGGTTCCCTTAAGCAGCGATGGAGCACGGTGGAAGCAAGGGTGAAGTGGTGCAAGCAGATTTCCATAAGTTCCAAAGATATTTCCTTTTATTTCATCAGGTGGATACTGAGATGGCTGCAGAATATCGATACCGGGGTCGAACACCTTTTCCTTTAAGGGAAAATAGCACTCAGGTGCAATAGAATGGGAAGAAGATCCACGAAGAAGCACAACCTCGTCCTCAGAAGGGGGACAAAGAGGTGTTAAGTCATATGTGATGCGGAGATTGGTGTCGACCGGTTTCTTCTCCTTTGAAAGTATGTTCTTCAAATCCAAAGTAGGATCAAGACGATAATCTTCAAAGTCCAAAGGAGGTGCATCACTCTCATGAGGGAAGTAAGTGTTGAGAAACGTAGAGAAATCTTCCTCAAATGAGTAATCGTCCAAAGTAGGATCGAGTGATGGCGGAGGATCTTCATTGTGTGAATAATCGCTCGAAAGAGTATCAGCCTCATCGAAATCATCATATGTGGGCAGCTCGGGATACTCGGAGGTACAATCATCAAAATCATCCGAATCTGAGCTAGACTCATCATCATAAGCATTAAAGACCGGTGGAGAATCATACATGGGAGAAGCGTCCAAATTGGAGAGAGAATCATCCACATCATCTTGAAAAAGTGGATTATCGATGCAAGAGTCAAATAGAGGATTGTTGTAGATGGTAAAGTCATCGAGCACATTAATCATATTCACTGATTCGCGGCCTCCAAAGGTTGTACTGGTAAGCTTCCCCATTTTGAAAACTTGTGCATCATCCCCGACTCTTAAGATTAACTCACCTTCGGCCACATCCACTAAAGCTCGTCCAGTTCTCAAGAATGGCCTACCAAGTATTAAAGGAATACGAGGGTCCATTTCATAATCAACAACCACAAAGTCGACCGGGAAAGTAAATGTGCCAACTTTGATGAACACGTCTTCGGCAATACCAACGGGGTAAGCGAGAGTGCGATTTGCAAGTTCAAGAGTCATCTTTGTTGGAGTGAGGTCGGGTAATGATAGTGTTTTCCAAACACTCAATGGCATAAGATTAATATTGGCCCCGAGATCAGCAAGGTCAGTAAATTCTTTAGTTTTGTTGAAAACGCAAGGCAACACAAAACGACCGGGATCTCCAAGCTTTTCCGGAAGTTCTTTAAGAATAACTGCAGAGCAGTTTTCATTTAAGCGTGTGTTGGCGAGTTCAATCAGCTTCTCCTTCTTGTTAAGCAATTCCTTGAATGCTTTGACAAATTTCGGCATGTGGACAAGTGCTTCGAGAAAGCTAATGTTGAAGTTCATTTGAGAAATCATCTTCACACAACGCGACACTTCAGAGTCATCCTTGGTTAGCATTTTGGTCTTGCCTAATCGAGAGGGATAAGGGATATTGGGTTTTGGTGGTGAAGGTGCAGGTGTAGCAGGTAAAGGTTGAGATGTTGAAGGGTCCTTCCTAGTTACATCGTCATGACCGAGCAGAGACGGTGATGGTGCACTACTACTAGGTGTAGGAGGAGTAGGGATAAATGGTGGTGGAGGAGGTGTAGATGATGGGGGTGGGATAGGTGGATCGACAATGGTAATTCCACTACGGGTAGTAATAGCACTCACATTTGCTCGCGGATTGGTGACGGTGTTTGAAGGTAGAGAACTCAAAGTAGAATGTTGAGCTGCGGGAAAGAAACTAGCAAGCATATTCTTCAAATCATTGGTTTGATTGCTAAAGGAGGATTGAATATTATCTCGAAGTTCGGATCTAATCTCATTTCCTTGCTTGGTAATATCTCCTTTAAGATTGATAATTTGGCTCTGCAGATTCTTGATTTGCTCACCTTGGGTTCTCATGATGGCTTCAACATCGGGGTTAATGGGTGGGGTTTGTTGAGTGGGTGGTTGATAAGGATTAGAAGCTCTTGGTGGGATTTGGTTGCTTCTATAGTAGTTGTTGGCGGGGTATTGGTTTTGAGGAGAAAAACCGGGTGAAAGGTAGTTGTTTGACCGGTAACTCAGCAGATTTCTATCCCCTTGAGGTCGAGCTTGGTAATTTTCCGGTGAATAATGACCATAAGCTGCATACACATTTTCCGGATTTCCTTGTGTCGAAGGACAATCGGTGTATGAGTGAGGATCGCCACATGTTTCACAAGAAGGTGCAACCGCTTTAACTTGTTGTTGTTGTTGGTTTGAAGCGAGAAGCGTGATACTTTTGCTCATTTCAGTCATCATGTGGGTGAGTTCGGTCATATCAGGGTTTGCTGAAGTGGAAGAAACATTGACTCTCGGATTGTTCCTTGAAGAAGCAGAGGAATCCCAATTTATGATGAGTAGTCATGTTTTCAATTAACTCTCTACACTCCTCGGGTCTCCTTTTCATGAATGTGCCACCGGCGGCTGCATTAATCGTATCACGATCCCGAAAAGTCAAACCGTTATAGAAAGTATCAATCAATGTAACTGGAAGCATGTTGTGGTTTGGACAACGATCAATCAAGACATTATATCTTTCCCAAGCATCAAAAAGAGATTCATCAGGTTCTTGCATGAAACCGCTGATTTGATTGAGAAGGCTTGTGACCATGGATGGTGGAAAGTAGCGCGACAAAAAGCGTTGAGTCATGTCATCCCAAGTGTGAATAGAATTCTTCGGGAGACGATCAAACCATTTCTCTATTGATCCCAAACTTAGATCGATTAGCTTTGTGTATACGAGATTAGATCAAGTAATACACGTAGAGAAACCTTTGTATATGCTTATGAATTTAAGTGTTATGCGGAATTTAACACTTAAACAAGAACACACAATGATATAAACAAATTTTCACTTTGATTATTAATATCAAACTTGCTTACAATGAAAGATGTTTACGAATGAAAACTTATATTAAACTTATACCTAAAGGTCTTCTTTTATAGACATAAGAAGCCTTGTACAATAATCTACGTATCAACTATTCTAGGTAAAGATAAATATAGAAAATACATTGTTGTTCTTATCTATACTAGAAGTAATCTAGAATAATACACGCGTAGAATATATCTTCCATCAGTGCTTGTCTTCAATGTGTCAACGCTTGACTTTAACCTGTCAACGCTTGAGCTGTCAGCGCTTGTTTTGTTCTTGTCAACGCTTGTTTTGTTCTTGTCAGCGCTCAAGTGATCTGGCCTTAATTTATTCCCATCAATCCTCCCCTAAACTTGATATCCACTCTTATGATAAAGTTTCTGAATAAGCATTAAGGACTAGGAGGAATCTTACAAACCTTCTCATATTGGTAATTTATAAATCTGATCAAATCTTTTGCCACGTCACTTGAATAATCTATTTCCAGTTGAGTGTCCTTCATCTTCTCCAAAATAGCCTTGGATATGAAATACTGAGCATCCACAAGTAGATACTCGGAAAACTTTGTAGAACTCAAATGGTATACACCAGCAGCTGAATATAACCTCCATTGAAGACCACTGAGGTCATCTTCAAGATCCTTCCATATTGCAGGATCCTCATCTTTTGGTCCACACATTCTTTTGAATGTGGTCCAAAGTTTTATTCCATTGGCTGAAGTTGGTGCTTCAGCCTCATACTTGGTCTCTAGCAACCTCCAAAGGTCTACCAAGTCTTCTCTATCACAACTTGCAAACAAAGATATGAGAGTGGTAAAAGTGTGTACCTCCTTGCCAAATCTGCCAATCTTCCAGAACCCACATTCATCTTCTTCATAGCTCACAATTGGGTTCCTGGAATCTAATGGTGACACATGCACCATATCTGAAGCTTCTAATGGGGAGAGCTTGAGGCTCTTTCTTATAACTGCTTCACTTGGATATAGTGGATCCATATCTTTTGGAAACTCAAATGAAATTCCCTTCTTCACTGGCCTGGGAACAATCATCGCTTTCTTGAGTTCCATTTCTTCTGCAAGTTCCTCCTTTCTTTCATCTGAAAGAAGTCTGAGAGTGTTTGCTTCCTGCACTCTCACCCAAATGGGATAAGCCCTGTTTTCCAACTCATCAAATGTCAAAGCCTTCAACTTCTGATATGTCCATACAACTCCATGACATCTGAGCAACATAAAGTAGAGCTCCCTTCTATCCTTTTTCAAATCTAAGAGAATATTGCTTGCCTTGTGTTTCAAAATTACCTGGCAATCCTTCTGAACTCTAAGAATAAGCTCCAAACCCCATATTTGATCTGAAATGGTCAAGTCTGGATTATCCATGCATCTTTCTTCCCAAGCATTGTACATTTGAACCACTTCTGGCATGTCAAAGTCAACCTGCAATTTCAACTCTCTCAGCTTCTCTTTGGCCAACTCATCCCCATACTCAAGCCTTTCAGGTTCTATAATCATCACACTTGAGTCTGAGCTAGCTCCATCACTTCCTTCTTCAGAAGTCACAACAAATGGTGACTTTTCCTTTACATCCTGTTCCATGATTTGTGCAGCTAATCTTCTATCAAACTCAACTTGAGCTGCATCTTTTGGAACAATCTCTTCTACCAAAATACCCTTACCCTTATCTGATGGTGCAATGGTTGGTAAGGTAGATGGTGATACCTAAGTAGAAACCTCCTTGATGATAGATGATGACTGGAATACATCACCTTCATGTGCAGGTCTGTCAACGCCCAACTTTGTTCTATCAGCGCCCAAAATATTTCTATCAGCGTCCAAATTTTCCTTGTCAACGCTCAAATATCTTCCCTCAGCGCCTTGTGTAACCTCTCTCAACATAGCTGTAAATGATAAATTTAAGTTGGTAGGAGAGACTAAGGACGTATCAAAACCTGTTTGTTTCTTCAAAGTTGTAAGGGCTTCAGCAACATCCATTGATTGACCATCCTGGCTGCCCTTATCACTCAGATTTATTTGATCTTCCTCCCCTTTGAAAGATTCCTCCATACCCCTCCTGGCACGATCACTTTCCAAAACAACAATCCTCTCCCTCAATTGCTTGAGTTCAAGGCCTTGTGAGCTGACAATTTGTACTAAGTCTGCATTTTGATTTTACAAGCTTATGCAGACTGTCGTCAATTCCATAAGAGTCATTGGTTCTAGTCTGCCCTCTTCTAAAATGAGAATTTGACCTCCCAAGTCAGATTCATTAGGCATGGATGAGGACTTAATAATGGTGGGACTGCCTTGGCCAGCATCTAAGCCTGAACCAATAGTCCCAGCCTCATCCAGGTCACCAGCCACACTTGTGGTGGTGGTTCTCTCTGCTACATGGCTAGGACCACCAGAGGAGAACACTCCAGTAGTCCTTTGGCGTTTCATCAACCTATATTCAGGGGGTGTGGAATATGGTGTAGAAGATGGAGTAGAAGTGGGTTGGTTAAGGGGTGTTTAGGATTGTGAAGGTTGTGTGTCAGCGTTAGAAATAGGCACATCAACGCCAACATTGAGTGTGTCAGTGTTGAAGGATTCTGAGTCAATTTGCATTTTTTCAGGTGAAGGTAAAGGTTCAGGAATTGGTTCAAGTTGTGGTTGAGGGTCAATTTGAGGTTGGGGGTCTGGTTGGGGTTGTGCTGCTGCAATAACAGCAAGCATGGCTTGGGTTAAAGGTAGGTCTCTATGGGGTTGTGAGTTCATCTTCATAAAAATAGCTTTCTTTTGCTCAGGGATCTTATAAAAATCATTGTGATCCCTTGAGCAGTAACCTTGAACATCAAAGACCATTTGCAAAAAACGGGGATAAGCTAAAGTCATTTTTGTCCCCTTGTTTTTACACATCCCCTCAAAAATCATTTTATAATAGTTAAAGTTTTGCCCTGTTGCAATGCACACAATAGCACTTGCAATGGATCTATTGATCTCATTGTGTGCAGTGCATTTGGGACTCAAACATTGAAGGAGGACATGTATGAGGTACTTCCAGGCTGGGGGAAATTCCTGCTTATGATACTTATTTAGAGTACCTTCATCAGGAAAATGATATCCCAAAGACCTAAGCCCTTGTTCTATTTCATTTATGGGAAGGGTGGCTATACCATCAGCATCATCAAGATGCAAGGCTTGGCGTACCAAAGCCTCAGTAACCACCCAAGGTCTCCCATGAACAATAGAAGTCAATATGGTCACTCCATTAACTGTTGAGGAACTAACATTGTTCCAAAACTGCTTAATGTGTGTGACTGGAATGAGTGGTGCATGAGAAAGAGCATACCTTAATGGGGATTCGTTCAAATACGACACCATTTGTGTGTATTGAGGAAACAGAGTATCATCAGCGACAAGATATGCAAGCATGTTGTGTTGAGATCTGAACCCCAATTCCAATTATGTTGGTTTAAACTTTGGTGCCATTGATGAATGCTGTTAATTTTAAGTGAAGAAGATGAAGTTGATAAGAGAAAATTGTTAGACAAGAATTATAGATACCCTGTTTAAAATAGGAGCCAAATTTATAGGAGAAATAGATGCATGTGATAGGCCTAAAAAGAGGCAAGTATTTTCAAAAATCAATCATGAAAATATTGAAAAAGTTATAAGTTATCTCATGCATTAAATGAAGGTAACAACTCCTAAAATTACGGCCCAAAGATTTGTCAAAAAGTAACAACTGGGTAGGTCCCATTGAGTGTCAACGGTCAAAAATAACCTATCAACACCCAACGGCTATAATCTTGTCAACGTTTGCCTATAGCCATGTCAGGGTCCAATTTGGTCACAACAACGCTTAGAAAATTCTTGTCAGCGTCCAAAAATAAAGGTGTTTTAAAAATGAAAAATGACCTTAACAAGTAATTTATCCTAGAGAAGATAACCAAAGGCTGATAATTATTATAGGGCGGCAAGCACTGTCCAGTTATGCACACTTGCATAAGCAAGATAGACATAACAGTCCTCTAGTGTCCCTTGCTAACCAAAACTCTTAACAACCAAGTTACCTTATAAAATCCTTGTTACTCCCAGGTAAATCCCATATCAAAATCATTCCCAAGTCTCCCAACAGACCACAACCAATTCTAGGCCAAAAATGTCTTGGCAGCATGCATAGTATATCAACTTTGCATGCTACAGTGCCTCATGATTTAGTAGAAACTAACTCATACTCACCTGTGGACACAATCTAGAATTATGATAAGAGTATCATATGGATACCCAAACATCCTAAAGGTTCCTAAAACCTCCCCTTAAACTATGATACAAAAGTTTGCTAAAATCATGCATGAACATAAAAAATTTATGTCAAGATAGGAATGAAACATTCCAACCATCATCCATAAATAAAAACTTGTCCAAATGCTTCTCCATTGATCCATAAGCAACTCTGTATCCAATGGTATACTGCTAACACCATCTGCACATTTAGATTGAAAACCACAAAACTAACATTGTTGCTGACAACGCCCCGATAACACATGACAGCGTTGAGGGAAGCTTTGTCAGCGTTAGACAATTATATTGCTGACAACGTTGCAAAAACACTTATCGGCGTTCAAGCAACCTTTGTCAGTGTTAGAAAAATATAGTGGAAAATCGAAATCATCAATAAAACCAACAATAATAATGCATCATCCTGTACATACTTTTACAAAAAGACTCCAAAACACATATTATGTGAGATTAACCATTCCAATACTTGTTACCAAGTATTGAAATCTCCCAGCATCAAAAGGTTTAGTTAATAAATCTGACACATTTTCCGCAGTGTCAACCCTATCTGGTTGTATTAAACCTTTCTCAAAGCAATCTCTTATAAAATGGTGTCTAATTTCTATGTGTTTAGTTTTAGAATGATGTACAGGATTCTTAATGATGCATAAAGTACTATTATTGTCAACAAATATCTTAGTATGCATGAAATTGTACCCATAGTCCAACAGCTGGTTCTGAATCCACAACACTTGGCCACAACAAGCAGCTGCAGCCACATACTCAGCTTCAGTTGTAGAATTAGCCACCACTGTTTGTTTCTTGCATTGCCAAGATATCAACCTGCTCCCAAGAAACTGACATCCACCAGTTGTGGATTTCCTATCAAATTTATCACCTCCATAATCACTATCTGAATATGCAATCAGCTCCAATGGTGAATCCTTTGGGTACCACAAACCAAGACTAGGATAGCATCTTAGGTACCTAAAGATCCTCTTCACAGCATAAAGGTGACATTCTTTGGGAGTCACTTGATGGCGTGCACAAGCACGTACAGCAAACATGATATCAGGTCTGGAGGCAGTAAGATACATCAAGGATCCAATCATGGATCTATAGTGCCTGACATCAACATCTTTCCCATCTCCAATCTTTCCCCAAGGGTGTTCTCTATCCATAGGAGTAGTAGCCCTCTTTTCATGTGGAGAAAAGCCAAACTTCTTCAAGATCTCAGCAACATATTTGTCCTGGGAGATGAAGATACCATCCTCTTTCTACTGAACTTGTAAACCAAGAAGTTCATCTCCCCCATAGCACTCATCTTGAATTTATCTGTCATAAGCTTGGAGAAATCCTCACTCATCTTTGGATCAGTAGACCCAAAAATGATATCATCAACATAGACCTGCACAAGCAACACATCCTTGCCTTTCTTCTTTGTAAATAGTGTCTGGTCTATGGTGCCCCTCTTGAATCCATTGTCCACCAAATAGGTAGACAAAGTACCATACCATGCTCTAGGGGCTTGATGAAGGCCATACATAGCCTTTTTGACTCTATACACTTTATCTGGATTCTCTGGATCCTCAAAACCAGGAGGCTGTATCACATATACTTCCTCAACAATGGTGCCATAGAGAAAGGCACTCTTGACATCTATTTGATAGACTGTGAAGCCCATGCAGGATGCATAGGCTAGAAAAATCCTAATAGCTTCAATCCTTGCAACTGGTGCAAAGACATCCTCATAGTCTATCCCCTCCTCTTGTGTATAACCTTGAGCCACTAACCTTGCCTTGTTTCTGACCATAATGCCTCTTTCATCTCTTTTGTTCCTGAGAACCCATCTTGTCCCTATAGGTCTGACATATCTAGGACAATCAACCAGCTCCCAAACATCCTGAATTGCAAATTGGTGAAGCTCATCCTGCATTGCTTCCACCCAACTTGGTTCTTTGAGAGCATCAAATATTTTCTTGGGTTCTTCTTGTGACAGAAAACATGCAAACAAACATGCTTGCACAAGAGGGGTATCAACCTTCTTGTGTATATTGGCAATAAACCCACCAAGACCTTGATGAGATCTTCTAGTCTGAACTGGAGTCATAATATCACCAATGATCTGGGACGGGGGGTGATTCTTCATTGTGGATGTGAGAACTCCTCCTTCAAAAAGTCCGGTGTCCTCAACCTCATGCTCCATGTTGCCAATATCTTCTTCATCAGACTCTCTTACATCAACATGAGGATGAACCTCTTCATATAAATTGGAAGGTTCACCTTGTTCAAAATTTGAAGAGAAAAGATGGGCAGAATTGTTGTCAACGCCTGAACCTTGTTTGTCAGCGCTTGGGCTAACAACGCTTGAACTGTTGTTGTCAACGTCTGAGCCATCAACGTCTGAATTGGTCTTGTCAGCGCTAGATTTGCCTTTGTCGGCGCCTGAAGAACCATGCATGTTTGTATCTGGTGGTACTTGGAAACCACCATTATCTTGTCCAGCAGCAGCAGCAGCAGCAAAAGCATCTGTCCAAATGGGAATTGTGACATATTCTAATATAGGAGATGCCTTTTCTGCTTGTGATCCAACCCTCTCATTAACCTGTGTACCTGAAACATCAACAACTTGTTCCTCCACAACATTTGAAGCTACCTTCACAATGTCTGGATTAGTGACAGGCATATAATTTAAAGTTCTAGATAAGGGTTCCAAATCAAACAACCAATTAGGACAACTTTCAGGATCACTAGGTTTATTCTCTAAAAACCTAACATGTACTCTTTCAACTATACGTTTGTCCTCTTTAAGATAAACCCTATAACCCTTGCTCTGGACTGAATACCCCATGAAGTAACCCTCATCACCTTTTGCACTAAATTTCCCTAAGGCATCACTAGTATCCAAGACTACTACATGACAACCAAAAGGTCTGAGAAAACCAATATTAGGTTTTCTTCCCCAAAGTAACTCATAAGGTGTTTTGTTCTGAATTTTGTTAACTAATGCTCTATTTTGCACATAGCAAGCTGTATTAACAGCCTCAGCCCAAAAGGCTATAGGAAAGTGAGCATCAGCCAACATTGTTCTGGCTGCTTCAATTAGGGTTCTATTTTTCCTCTCAGCAACCCCATTTTGTTGTGGGGTTCTAGCAATGCTAAATTGCCTAGTAATTCCTTTCCTGGCACAGAAATCATCTAACTTCTTATTTCTAAATTCTCCACCATTATCACTCCTAAGCATTTTAACCTCATTGCTAGACCTCTTCTCAATCTGAGTGATAAAATCAATAAGAACATCAGCAGTGTCACTCTTCATGGCTAGAAAGAATGTCCAAGTAAACCTAGAAAAGTCATCTGTGACAACAAAGCAATATGACTTACCATTCAAACTTTCTATATTTGTTGGACCAAAGAGGTCCATGTGAAGCATATGAAGAGGTCTGGAACTAGTATGCACCTGTTTGGACTTGAATGAGACCTTGTGCTGCTTGCCTTTAAGACATGCAACACAAGAGTGTTCATTGTGGAAGGCCTTCTCAAGCAAACCATCAACTAAACCAAGCCTCACAAGTCTATTTATATTTTTAAAATTTATGTGCCCTAGTCTCCTGTGCCACAAATTACTCTCATCAACTGAGGCCTTAGCATAAAAACAAGACATATTGGTATTCATTTTAATCCCATTTAAATTCACATTATATATGTCCTTATACCTAGGTGTTCTATACTCAATATATTTCTCATCAGGGATCTTAAAATCCTTTCTTAACACCAAACACTCAGTATCAGTAAAAAGAACTTTATTTTTGTTATCACAAACTTGTGATACACTAAACAGGTTGTAATCAAGTTCTTTTACCAGGAAGACGTTCTTAAAACGCATATTATTGGTGAGAAGGGTTCCTTTGCCTGTGATAGTTCCATATCCACCTCCAAAGTAAACCTTATCACCATCTTTAATAGGGGTGAAATTCGTCAGATAGTCTTCCTTCCCTGTCATGTGCCTTGAGCATCCACTATCCCAATATCCATAATCATTGATCTGTCTTTGAATGCCCTGCACATAAAGAAAACAAATTAGTTTTCTTTGGGAACCCAAGTCTTAAAAGACTTGGATTCATCTGGTTGTTCAATAAGAACAGACTTAGTTCTCACAACAACCCCATTCTCATCCTTGTTAGGATGAAATACCCAGTTAACCCCAATAGGTTTTGTAATGACCTTTGAAATGTAATTAAATCTATTGCAAGTCATTGAAATCCCATTATCATTAGGGTTTTGATCTTTCTTGGGTCTCCATGTTAAGCTTGAAGAAGCTTTAGACCCCTTACCTTGTGGCTACAAATATTTAGGTCTGGTCACATTTCTGTCAGCGTTAGAATTTGTCCTGTCAACGCTGAAATTACCCTTGTCAGCGTTGAACCTAGGGTTTGCTACAGAAACCCATTGCCTATTTGACTAGGTGTTTGTCTTTTGAAATGGTCTTTGTCCATGAGTGTTAGACCTTCTAGAAAAGAATGGGGCAGGTCTAATCACTTGTGGACTTTGCTGCACACAAGGTTTGGGTCTGACAACGTTTGACTTCCTAACAACGTTGACTTTGTTCCTGTCAGCGCTGAAATTATTCCTGTCAGCGCTGGCTTTGGGAGCGTTGACACACTTGTATGCCAAGTGTGAAAAGCTACCACAAGTGTAACAAGCTTTTCTAGACAAAACCTTAGGTCTAGAAGAGTAGAAGCCTGTTCCATGATTGCTAACTTGACTCTTGGGTGACCTAGTATTCCTATACATCTCTGCATATTTAATCCTAGGTCTTCTAACAGTGTTTGAGCCTAGGTCAACAACTTTACCAGTGATTGGGTTAGTAACCTTAATGGGTGTAGAATCATTAGGACTTTCACATAGCAAGCCACCCTTGACAAATAGAGTAGGGTTAGCCTTCTTCCACTCATTTAGGTCAGTCAGTTTCTGTTGATACTCTTCAACTGGAGTGACAACTCTTGGTGGAGGAATGAATTCCTCCTCTTGGAGCTCTGGCAAACCAGTCCAAGATAAGTCCCTTTGTTGGACACCATAGAAGTCACAAGCTGGTGGTGGAACCAAAGAGTAATCATTCATCCCAATCCCAGTCATGTCCTTAGGATCCCTTTGTTTGGCCACACAGTCTCCTAGGGTTTGGGTGGCTCTATCAAATCTTTGAATTTTGAGGCCAACATTATCTTTATTCTTAATGGCCTCATCTAACTTAGCCTGTATTTCACCATTAACCCTTTCCATGATATTTCTAATATCCATACTAGCCTCTAACTCATGTTTTAAGATATTGATCTTATCTTTTAAGTCAAATTCCATTTTCTTGTATTCAGAAATGGTTTTCTCAGTTTCAGTAAGAGCTAGTTGGTAATTAGACAATTTACATCTTTCAATACTCATATCATCTTTTAGTTTTAACACCTCTTTGTTAAGTCTTTCAGTGTTTAACCTACAACCTTTGCTACAAAAAGTGTCATCATATACCTCATTATCAGATGAAGAGGAGGAGTGTGCCATGAGAGCATATTCAACATGCTCTTCTTCTTCAATATCAGCAACCAAAGCTTTATCCTCTTCAACATTCTTAGCCAGATAGCTCCAATCCCATCTTGTACCATCAATTCCTTGAACTACAACCATGGCTTTGGAATCCTGAGCTTTAACAACCTGACTTGAGGGTTTACCAGCATCAGATCTTCTAGGAGATCTGCATTCCCTCATGAAGTGCCCCATACGATGACAGTTGTAGCATTCAACTTTGGATTTATAAAATCGAGCTGTGTCTTTTGCATTGAAGGTCATCTTCTTTTTAAACCTTATGTTCCACCTATTTGCTCTTATACTAGCAAGAGCCATGTTCCACTTGATGTCCATCTCTTCCAAGTGCTCATCACTTATCTGCTCAAGGTCCTCATAGGTAATCACTGAACCATTGGGCAAAGAAGCAATGTAAGCACAAACAGTATCCAAATCCAAACCAGCAGGTTTACCTCTTGGGGAGTCATTCTTGAATGTGTCAGTGTCTGAATAGGAGACGTTGACAGGACTTGTTCCAGCGCTGACATATGATGATCCAGTAACTGGATGCATATAAGAGTCCTTCTGATTGAATTGACCTTCACTGTGAGAGAAGAAGGCCATGTTGCTGGTGGTAGATTTGCTTCCATGCTCTAAAAGAGTTTCATCTTCCAACAGTCTTAGTTTGTTGTAGATGTCATCAAACGTGGAGCTCTTGTAAGTATTGTTGGCAAGAATAGATCTTGCCTCAATCTTCCATGCCTCACCAAGACTTTTAAGAAAGGTAGCATTGATGTCAACATCACCAACTTGTGTCCCCATGAAGGACAACTTGCTTGTAATGTCAAGCAATCTGCTTCTCACACTACTCAGTTTCTCATTGGGTTGAGCTTTGAAGACAGCATAATCATGCAGAAGTTGCTTTTTCTTTTCTTCCTTAGTGTCTGCATTGCCACCATATGCAACTTCAAGAGCTTCCTAAAGATCCTTAGCAGATTCATATCCTCTATATTTATGCTGGTTTTCTTGTCCCAAAGAGACTTTCAGAATATTTAGGGCTTTCATGTCAACCCTTTTCTCTGAAATGTCATCAGCAGCCACAGCTCTACCATCTCAAGGTTTTTCTTTCTTATCCTCTTCAGGACATCCAGCAACAGCTGTTCTTTGAGCAATGGCATTAAGAATCTTTTGAGTTTTATTGAAAGTGTTTCCATATTCAATAATCTCCCAGAGTGTGTAGTCATAGATCCCCATATATTGTTCAAAGTTGAACTTCCATAAGTCAAAGTTGGTTGCATCAAGCATGGGAATCTTGATGTTTGGTAAGGCTAAGGAGGAGGAGGTTATTGCTTCAGACATGATGTTGTTAGGGTTTCTGAGAAAATTAGGGTTTTGGGTGATTTTAGGGTTCTGGTGTTCTTTAAGATCAAAAGTTCCTCAACAAGCTCTGATACCACTTATTGATCCCAAACTTAGATCGATTAGCTTTGTGTATACGAGATTAGATCAAGTAATACACGTAGAGAAACCTTTGTATATGCTTATAAATTTAAGTGTTATGCGGAATTTAACACTTAAACAAGAACACACAATGATATAAACAAATTTTCACTTTGATTATTAATATCAAGCTTGCTTACAATGAAAGATGTTTACGAATGAAAACTTATATTAAACTTATACCTAAAGGTCTTCTTTTATAGACATAAGAAGCCTTGTACAATAATCTACGTATCAACTATTCTAGGTAAAGATAAATATAGAAAATACATTGTTGTTCTTATCTTTACTAGAAGTAATCTAGAATATAATACACGCGTAGAATATATCTTCCATCAGTGCTTGTCTTCAATGTGTCAACGCTTGAGCTGTCAGCGCTTGTTTTGTTCTTGTCAATGCTTGTTTTGTTCTTGTCAGCGCTCAAGTGATCTGGCCTTAATTTATTCCCAACATTCTCGGCATGATGCGATAAAGTATGTGGGAAGAGTTGTAGGCGAAGAACATCCATTGTGGCACCAGGCAACTTCATGCTTTGGGTGATTGTAATGAACTTGTCGAGGTGTTTGTTGGCATCATCATCAGGCAATCCACGGAATGGGTTAGTTTGCACTTGCTGAATCATGTGGTGCTTCAACGAAAACTCAGGAGCGTTGATTTGCATCGGCGCAATCGGTCCTCCTCGTCCAAACATGGTAGGTTGACAAAGCTCCTCCATTGTCCGAAGATCGGGCTGTGGAAGAACATTGTTGTTATTGTTGAGGTGTGGTGGATGATTATTGTTGTTGTTAACACCTGACATACTTAAATCTTCCTGAGTCTCGGGCTCTTGATAATTAGAAGATCTAGTACGCATACACCTACAAAGGCAAAAGAAAACAATACCAAATGCAAAGACAATATATATACACAATAAAGATAAAATCTTTTTGGATTTTTAAAAATTTTAATTTTTATGGATTTTTATCAATTTTAATTTTTATGGTTTTTTGAATTTTTTATGCAAGAAAAATAACGCTCACAAGTGAACGGATCCCAAAAAGCAACGCGTCTTTCACAGAAAACCGTTAATCTTTACGAAAAGAGCTGGCAGCGGCGCCATTTGATACAAGGCTTTTGGCCAGGTAAGAAAATTATCGTTCTAGTGTGTCTCTTCGAATTGAAAACTGTGTTTAATGTGTGACTCAGCTGATTTTTGGTGGAACAAATAGTTGTGTCGTTGTAGTATATTAAAATGCAAAGACTTAAATGTAAAATGGCTTAAAAGTAAATCTAAAACTAATTTAAGTAAATGGGTGCAAGTATTTAAAAGCGTGATTAAAATTAAAAGGCACTAAAAGTAAATAACGCAAACTTAAATCTAACTAAGGCAAACTTAAAACGCAACTAAAACTAAATCTTAAACTAAGGCAAAGCTAAAATAACTCTAAGGCAAATAAAGTTAAAGTGCGACTAAGTAAAAAGGCGGGAAAAATAAAGCTCGAAATTAAGAAAATTAAAAACTGAAATGTAAGAAACTGAAAATTACCCCTATCCGGAATAAAACTCTATCCGGAATAGCTGTCCCTATTCGGAATAAAGTATTATGCGGATTAGTGCCCTTACTCGGAATATTACACCTACGCGGAATAATACACCTATTCGGAATAACAAGCTTATGCGGAATATCCAGTCTATGCGGAATAACCTCCTTATGCGGAATATTTCCTTTACTCGGAATACTAGCCTATCTGGAATTTCCAGGCCTATTCGTAATAATCTCCTACTCGGAATAACAGGCCCTATGCGGAATAATGGCCTCTATTCGGAATATTAGACTATGCTGAATAAAAACCCTATGCGGAATCCCTGGCCTACTCGGAATAACTGAATGTTCCGAATAACCCTCTTGGCTAGAACCTTGATCCGGAATAATGCTGGGCTTGCTGCTTCCTGGGAATCACAGTAACAAAACGCGAAGAACAAGGAACACAAAATATAGCACGAATTTAATCAAACTAAAGCTAAATCAACCACAAGATTAAATCAAATTAATGAATAAATATCTAATAAGCATAAACAATCAATCCAACACAACAAAACTAACAAAACTAATCAAAATAATCAAAACCCACTTTGATCAAAATAAGAACATAAGAACATGAACATGAACATAAACAATCAAAATCAAAGATTAAGAAAGGTAGAATGAGAGCTTAACAATAAAGATAAAGATTAACAAGAATTAAAAGAAAAACTTACTTGAAATTAAATGGTAATTAAGGTGCAAGACAGTATTTAAATTGGACAAGTATTTAAATGACAAGGTAATTAAAAGTGGAAGAACTAATTGTCACTATTAGCCAACAAAGAAAAATAATTAACTAGCCTAATCTATATATAGGGGAGGATTAGGAAGCTTCCTCCCCTCCTTCATTTTCTCTTAATTACAAGATTAAGTCCTTCCTTCTTTAATCTTCTTTTAATTGCACCATTAGTCCTTAAGCCTTTATTCTTCATTAATCTTGGACTTTAAATGGTTTTGTCTCGGGATTTCTTGGAACTCGTCTTTTAATTCTTCAATAAAGTAGACTTGAGTTCTTCGGCTTTAAGTAAACTTCCGTCTTTCGAATTTTTCTTCGATAAATCTTCAGAATTGGTCTTGGACTTCCATTCTTTTTGCACTCTTGACTTCTCGACTTCATTTTTCATCTTTTTCTTCAATAAAAGCCCGTGAATGCCGTGTTTTCCCCACTTTTCACAATTTCGTCCTAACTCACAACAAAAACACAAACCACGCATAATTCCGACATAAAAGACATAAAATACACGTTTGGCTCGGTTATTATTGTAATTAAGTGGTAAAAAGGATGGATGTTTACACACCTATCAGTTTTATATCATAAAAGTCGGAATTACGCGTGGTTTTGTGTTTTTGTGTTAAAATAGGTACGAATGATCAAAAGAAGAGAAAACACGGGATTTCACGGTCAAATGTTGAAGAAAAGTCCAAGAAAGAGACAAACACAAAGTCAAAGACTAAAAGTGTGCCCAAGATCACAAAAACCGGCAATTCAACACGGATTTGAAGAAAAGATCGACAAAGCCGAAATCGAACTCGTTTTTAGTGGATTTAATCTCATTAGAGTAAAATGGGCTTTGTGGGCCCCACATTTGCTTAATGGGCTTGAAGGCAAATTTATGGGTTATAAAGTTCATATTTTATCAAAAGCCCAAATAAAGTCCACCAAGAGCCCAATAGTAGAAGAAACGAATGGAGGGTATTATTTACTTTGGACCAAGAAGGCCCATGTTGCAAACAGTAAACGAGTGTGAGTATTAATTTGGCCAAAGTCCAAGTTCGGTCCAAAAGAGCCATCACATAAAGTTAGACGGTAAAAGTTAATAATAGAGTTCCACTCTCATTCGTTAACAACAAGAATGGAACAAATGCATTATTTTAGATCCAAAAAGCCCATGAAGATGAATAAGAATGAAACGGTGGATGGTAATTATATAAAGTGAATTATTTCACTTTCCTTGGTCAAACTTACAACACACACTTATCTCTTTCCGTTACAAACAATGATACTCTCTCTCTCTTTCCCCAAAGAAATAAACCGCAGCCACCACCAATCTTTTACCCTAACCCTAATTTTACAATCTCAAAAAAATTACACAAAAGATTTTGGGGCTTTTTGTTTAAACGTGTGATTCACACACTTTTGAATAAAAACCCCATGTTTTTCGCAGCTCCATGATGGGTGGTCCAAATCCTGATGTGGCCTATCCTTGGCTTGTGATTGGCCAATACACCTCTCCATATCCCCTCCATCCAATAATCATTTGCCAAATCAGTCTAAACAAACACAACAAACACACCCACAATCCAGCCTGGCGATCCGAAGGAGAGGGACACCTTTTTAGCCGTTGATCAAGTGAAGAAAAAGAGAGAGAAGAAAGATGCGGCCAGGATTTGTTTTCGTGGGCACCAATCTTCATCAACAAGGCATTTGGGTTGCCTAACCCTCCTACATCTTTTAATTTTGGGGAGTCCGTTTTTACTTTATTTTACTGTTTTTCTTTAATTAATTTAGGAGTAGATTAAATTAGTTTTAATTTTCTGAAAATTAGTTTAGGTTTAATATTGTAACTTTTATTTTTCAGTCAATGTAATCTTTTGATTATTAATGAAAATTTTGTTTTAATTAATTCCGTCTTCTTTTTAATTCTTGTCAAGTGTTATTTCAGTCTTTGATCTATTTTTTTATTTACTGTTTGTAATATTATTAATATAAAAAAATAAATAAAAAAAATAAATAAATATATAAATAAATAAAAGTGGAATTAAATCTTTCCCCACTGGGAAGATATAAAAGCTACTGTTCGAGGCTCTATGTTTGGTTCGAGACTGTTGATGTTCGAAGAAGCTACTGTTGGTTCGTACGGTTTGATTTTTGATGATGTTCGAGATGATGAATCGGGTTGATTAACGGTGGTGTTCGTAGTTTCGGTTCACAAGGAAGCTCAGCGCTATCCTTCGACCCAACGGTTTCGACATTTAGGTTCTTAATCTTTTTTTTATATTTTAGCAGTTATATTTATTCTTTATTATCTGCTTGTTTTTTTTTAGAAACTGCTCATGTTGTTTTATTTATCTGTTCGTTATTATTAGATTGTTTGGATCTGCGTTTGGTTAGTTTGTTTAGTTTTATTTAAGTCTATTTTGATTATGTTCTGCTACTGTTTCATTCGGTTTTCAATTTTTGATAAGTAGAAGGTTATATTAGTAGTGTAATATTTTTAGTAAGTGGTTATTGGATCATTTGATTTTGCTTTTTCTGATTTTATTCAGCTTATTTTATTTAATCTGCTTATTAGTTTCATGTCTGATGAATTAGCTCTTTATTTCTGTCTCATAGCTTATCTGTTTTAAAGCTTATGTGTGTTATTGCTTATTACTTTTCGCATGCTTATTTGATTCCGTTCTTTAGCTTATTTGTTCGTAGCTTATTGTCATGTTTTGGTTTCGTTTCTTTTAATATGCTTATTTGTCTCAGCCTTATGCTTATTTGGTTTTTAATATTTGCTAATAATTGCTGCTACATAACAGATCTTTTTCAATAGTCCAAATTCCAAAAATTAAAAAAAAAATATATATTAACAAAATTGTGTATGGGCTGGGTTTCGAACCCCAGATCCCTCGCACAACAGCCAACACGCATAACCATCTCATCTATTGCTTTTTTTGTGTTTACTTACGCACCAGTTAATTAATATAGATTCTTTATTAGTTGGCAGATTTTTAGTATAAATACAATTTTAAGTTTGGTTAAATAGTTTAATTAAGTTTTTAAGTTTATTTGTTTTAATTAAAAAAATTTTTTTATAAAATTTTATTTTTATTCAGTTTTGTTTAAAAAAATATAAAATAAAAAGATAAAAAATATTTTAATTAAATTGTTTTTATAAATTTTAATTTTAGTTTAAATTTAGTTAAGTTTTGTTTCTGAAAATAGTTTTCATTTAAAAGTCTTTTTCTTTTTCTCATAAAATTGGTTTTAAATTTTGTTTAAGTTTTTAAATAGCTTTTATTTAAATTAGTTTAAATTAGATTTTTAAAATTAGCTTTTTATATTAAATAGTATTTAGTTCAAAATACCAAAAAAATATACGTTACCAAAAACAAGTAATCTTACGATTAACCGGATATCAATTCGAGTGAGTCGAGGAACGAAATAGATCTAAAAAGGATTTGCAAAAATTCCTAACATTAACTATTCATGATAAAATCATGCGGGTTTTACCGTTTTCTTGGCCTCCCATTGGTTGAGAACTATAACACACGAATCAAGCCCATTTTAGTTTCATAATTGGTAGATTTAGCCCCTTAGCTTATGGCAGATTGCTGTTTTGAGCTAAACACTTCATGAACTTGTCTTCTTTTGTCCTTTGACTTTGGTCTTGAACTACATTGACCCTTTGACTTGAGTTGACTTTCACTTGATCTCTATACTTTCTTTGAATTTGCACTTCTAGTCCTTCAACTTTGGTAGATTGTCATGAAAGGTCCTTTGACTTTGGAGACTTGTAACAATGAGTCCTTCTTTTGTCTTTTCTTCAATAATAAATGCCTTGAAATCCGTGTTTGCACCAAATCGTATCATTTTACCTACAAAATCACAAACAACAAAGAATACCCCATAATACTGCTTTTTCACATAAAACTTGGTATTTTTCTTTGTGTTTTATGGTTTGATTTGTTATAACTGATATGAGATTTCACTCATATCAAGAGGCCACACAAACATACAATTCATGTGATTATTAGATACATATAGTCACACAAAATATAATTTGCTTGACTTGACAAAGCATTCAGTCATACTTATTACTACTTTTGGTAACTTTTTGGTTATTTTTATGTGACTAACTCACTACCATTAACATAATTTGTGTGACTACATATCATAAATAGTCACACAAACATACACTTCATGTGACCATTGGATGCATATAGTCACACAAAATATAATTTGCTTGACTTGACAAAGCATACAGTCACACTTATTACTACTATTGGTAACTCTTTGGTTAATTTTATGTGACTAACTCACTACCATTAACATGATTTGTGTGACTACATATCATAAATGGTCACACAAACATACACTTCATGTGACCATTGTATGCATATAGTCACAAAAAATACAATTTGTTTAACTTGACAAAGTATAGAGTCACACTTATTACTACTATTGGTCACTCTTTGGTCAATTGTATGTGACTAACTCACAACCATTAGCATGATTTGTGTGACTACATATCATAAGAGGCCACACAAACATACATTTTATGTGACTATTGGATGCATATAGTCACACAAAATACAATTTTCTTTACTTTACAAACCATACAGTCACACTTGTTACTACTATTAGTCACTCTTAGGTTCATTGTATGTGACAAACTCACTACCATTAACATGATTTATGTGACTACATATCATAAAAGGTCACTCAAACATACAATTCAAGTGACCATTAGATGCATATAGTCATACAAAATACAATTTGCTTAACTTGACAAACCATATAATCACACTTATTACTACTATTGGTCACTCTTTGGTTAATTTTATGTGACTAACTCACAACCATTTGCATGATTTGTGTGACTACATATCATAAGAGGCCACACAAACATATAATTTATGGGACAATTGGATGCATATAGTCACACAAAATACAATTTTCTTGACTTTACAAAGCATACAGTCACACTTGTTACTACTATTGGTCACTCTTATGTTCATTGTATGTGACAAAATCACTATCATTGACATGATTTGTGTGACTACATATCATAAAAGGTCACTCGAACATACAATTCAAGTGACCATTGGATGCATATAGTCACATAAAATACACTAATCACATAGTAAATGTCACACATATTATATATTCATGTGACAAAAGGATAAACAATTGTCACTTTTTAACAAAACTCGTGTAACTATAAAGTGTTTATCGTCACACATTTACACTAGACGACCAAATATTGTGCCTAGTTCGTCACACATTTTTTAGTATTGGTCACTTTCTTTTGTTGTTATGGTCACTAAGACGAACTTGTGACCTAAAGAAACCTACGGTCGCGGGACCTTTAGTTACAAAGGCTAAAAAACGTGCATGGCTGTAGGCATACGGTCACTCTTTTTTAGTGTGACGGATACCTTTTTTTTTACTAGTGCAACATGGGAAGGTGATTACCCATGCATCACGTCAGCTTAAGCCTTACAAAGAAAATTATCCTACTCACGGTCTAGAATTAGCCGCAGTTGTTTTTGCACTCAAAATCTGGAGGCATTATCTTTACGGTGAGTCATGTGATATATTCACTGATCATAAGAGCTTCAAATACCTATTCACTCAACGAGAACTAAATATGAGACATAGACAGTGGTTAGACCTACTAAAGGATTATGACACCAACATTTAGTACCATCCTAGTAAAGCTAATGTGGTGGTGGATGCTCTAAGCAGGAAATCAGGCATGATTGCTGGCATCAAGGTTGAAGAAGAAATTATTCGTGATCTAGAGCGTTTAGACATTGAGTTCTTTGTACGTGGACAACATGGTTACTGCGATAATCTGAGGGTTAAGCTAGACTTAATCTCTCGAATCTAGGCAGCTCAGAAGGATGACGGTGAGATATGGGCGATTATTCAAAACATCGATCAACAGACGGAGTTCTGTATAGACGATGATGGCATTGTATGGAAGGGTACCAAGTTATGTGTTCCAGACGATCTTACACTCAGAGAATCCTAATTGACTGAGGCTCACAGCTCTCCATTTTTTATTCATCCAGGTTCTACCAAAATGTACCATGATCTCAAACATCATTTTTGGTCGATTGGCGTGAAGCAGGATGTTGCTACCTTCTTTTCTAAATGTTTGACCTGCCAACAGGTTAAGATAGAACATCAACGAGCTATGGTTTACTACAACCATTAGAAATTTCCGAATGGAAGGGGGACAAGATCTCCATGGATTGTGTGTTCTGGACTACCGCAGACTTAGAGGAAGCATGATGCTATATGGGTCGTTGTCGATCGTTTGACCAAATATGAACATTTTCTTTTAATGCGCAAGGATTACCCAGTCAGCAAATTGGCATAAATATTCTAGTAGGAGATCATGCGACTGTATAGTACTCCATCATATATCATATCAGATAGAGATCCATGATTTACATCTCGTTTCTGGAGAGGCTTTCAGAAAGCTTGGGGCACCAGACTCAAGCTTAGTATAGCCTTTCATCCTTAGACTGACGATCAGTTAGAGCGTACTATTCAGACCTTAGAAGACATGTTGCGTGCTTGTGCGTTAGAATGGACAGGGAATTGGATGACTACATCTGCTTGATTGAGTTTGCTTACAACAACATTTGGCATGTGAGTACCAAGTGTACGTCTTTCGAGATGCTATATGACAGGAAGTGTCGTGCTCGAATCTGCTGGGATCAGGTTGGTGAACGAATAATTGAGGGTCCAGAGATGATTGAGGTGACCTGTGAGAAGGTCGCCATTGCCAAGGCGAAGCTTCAGGAAGCTCGTGCTCGTCAGAAGAGCTATACTAACAAACATCGCAGATCATTAGAATTTCAGCCTCGTGATCGTGTTTTCTTGAAGGTATCACCAGCACGTGGAGTAAAGCGTTTTGGTATTAAGGGAAAGCTCAGTCCTCGTTTCATCGGATCGTTTGAGATCCTCGAACGTGTTGGTGAGGTATTGTATCGTTTGGCGTTACCTCCTCAGCTATCTCATGTTTACAATGTGTTCCATGTGTCCTTACTCGGAGGCTACAATTCTACACATTGTCTCGTATCCGCTCGACCAGATTCGTGAAGATCTATCCTATATTGAGGAACCTGAGGCAGTTCTCGATCGTCGGGATCGGGTCATGAGGAGAAAGACGATTCCATTTGTCAAGATCCTCTAGAGTAACCATCCCGAGATGGAAGCCACTTGGGAAACGGAGGAGTCTATCCGGACTTCTTACCCTCATTTTCAGCTATGATTCGGGTATGTCCTTTTCAGCTTATCATATCTCTAATTCGAGGACGAATTATTCTTTTTAGAGGGGAAGAGTTGTAAAACCCGCGTAAAATACATATGAACATTAAATACAGAAAACACGTACTAATTAAAACTTTATGATTAATTAATACACGACACATATCATGAATATTTAAATAATAAATACAAGTATTACGTATGTTATTATTTATTAATTACAAGTATTTATGTATAATAAATAAAACACGACAAGAATTGACACAAGTTTAAAAACACGAACTTACAACATGAATAATAAAACACGAGAAATTATAAAGCACAAAAACTAACTAAATATTTTAAGAGTGTTTGATTTTGCCGGATTTAGAGACAAAGAAAGAAGGCTTATGGCCCGGCCCGTTACACATTAACTAATAACAAAACCAAGGGAACCTCATTTACAATTTTCATAAAAATAAAACAAACCCTAACCCCTTTGGTTTCTTGGTGCCACCGGTTTTCACAAAGAAAAGGAAAAGGAAAAGCAAGCTTTTGGTTAATTGATTCGGGTTTAGTTCGTGTTTGTCTTCAAGATCATTATACGTTCGGTATCCATAAACCTTTAATCTTTTCTTTTAATTATTTTCTTTCTTTGATCATGTATGTATAAATTAAATAAAAATACGTGATTATAGATGGAGTAAAACATGTATTAAACAAGTTAAATCAGGTTTTGGGTTCGGGTGTACACGAAAACCAAGACCACAAGGGGTCTCGGTGTGGGTTATGTTCGGCCAACCGAACCCCATAAGGGGTCAGTGGCTACTTTGTTTGGTCGGCCGCAGCATCACAAACCCCAACAGGGGTGCGTTTGGTTAAAACAGTGGCAACCGAGAGCTTTAGCTCTCGGTGGGATCCCTGTGCCGGCAGTGGCAACCGGCTGAGGCCGGTGGCTAGCCTCGGCAATCGGTGGCAAGGCCACAGCCGCAAGGTTGTGGTGTTGGGTTCGTTCAAGCCGAGACCATGGGGTCTCGGTAAGGGCTATGTTCGGATACATGAAACACACAAGGGTGTGTTGGATTATAATTTTTGACCAAGTAATATTAATTTAATTTTATTATAATTAATTAAATTAATCATGGACTTAGGATATAATTATTTTGATATAATTATTCATGGAAAACTTAGCATAGTGCATTTACTTATATTTAAATTAGGCTTATAATAATTATTCAATATAAGTATTCATGATAAATTAAATGGCACATTTAATTAATTTAATTAAGAACTTAGCTTAATTATTTAGTTACATTCTAATCAGGTTTAATTAAATTATTACTATACTTTAATTTAATTATATAATTATCAGTTATGATAAAGTTTTATTAAAATAAATCATGTTACATTATTAATTAATAATCACTTATAAACCATGTATTATATTATCAATTAATAATTATTATGTTAGACTAAAGTATTTTTTATTAATAAATTTTACTATATTATGACATTTAATTAATCATGACTTATTAAATATCTTCATTAAGCTTTAGCTTATATCATATGCTTATTAAACAAGATTATTGCTATTTATGGAAATATGCTATTTATGGAAACATACTATTTATGGAAATATGCTATTTATGGAAACATACTATTTATGGAAACTTTCTATTTTTGGAAACTTACTAATTATGGAAACTATCTATTTTTTTAAACTTACTATTTATCGAAACTTACTATTTTTGGAAAGTTGCTATATATGGAAACCTGCTATTTTTTTGAAAAATTACTATATATAGAAACCTGCTATTTTTAGAAAGTTACTCATTATGAAACATCAAGTATAATAACACATAAAACATGAACTACGTTAATCAAGAACACATGAAACACTAAGAAACACATGAAACAGTAAAACAAGTCAATAACATGTAAAACAAGTCCAAAACAAGTAAAGCAAGTCAAGAACAAGTAAAGTAAACTAATAATCAGTAAATTATACATTGAACATAAAACTCATTCACGTCCTTTATTATGTAGCACTTGTGAAGTCTGATTAGTTACTTCCCGCTTTCATCTTCATTTCATTACTGGACATAAGGTACAGATATTCCGTCCTTCAATAAGGACATTCTCTTTCTATGATTAGGATTCCTCGTTTGCTGCCATCTGTTTCCCCCAGCAATTTACATGTCATAAAAATTTTCACTAATTACTATGTTATCATTTTAAACTACCTGAGCTAAATACATGCATGACCATGTCCACCTAGTTATGGAGGTACCAAAACCATAACACTTGAGGCACCTGTGTTATGACTCTTTCGCGGCGAGAGTGATTACTCGCGGCGTCTCTTTCAGTTATTTGGCCATTATTATTATTATCTGGGGCGTATGGGTAAATCCTAGTACATGTTTTGAAGGTTTACAGGGTGACTGTGGTGTGTGCTCTACATCCGTCACATGGAGCTGATCCCTCCACCCATACTAATATAATTATAGGCAAACCCTCAAATTACATGACGAGGTCACCCCTATATGTATTCATGCACGTTGATACCTTCATGACCTATATGGGCTCTTTGGCATATAAAATACATTTTTATGAATTAAACATAAGACTTTTCAGATATAAACTAGTTTATAAACAAGTTTCAGGTTTTCCAGGACTTACACATATTCTGCTATTTTTCATACTTTACTTATGTTCAATCATTTCTGTTATGTCATTATATCTGTTCACTGAGCGTATTGCTCAGCCGTATTTTCTTTTCATGTTCCCATATGGCAGGTACTAAAAGAAAGACTTAGGCATTCAAGAGTACGTGCATAGGATGGAGGCTCCCTTTGACTTCATTTCCTTTATGCATTCTTATACTTATGATTTGCTTGGACATCGTTAATCCTTTTTCTACATTCTTTACTTATGCATGTGTGAGCTTATGTTTGGGGACCAATGTTTGATTCTGGTTTTCCTTTATGGTCATTTTTGTTTTAAGACATTTATCTTCCATTTTTTGATGACACGCCATAATTACCATGTAACGGTCTACTTATTAAAGTGTGGTGTTACACTAGGAATTCACACACTTCATGTTTTTCTTTGCTTTTTTCTTCTCTCTTAATCTAATCTTTCTTTTTTGTTTAATCTTTGTTATTGCGCTTTTCTTTCTTATCTTCATTCGTGTTATCACATACTTGCGTCACATACATAAATCGTGTTTGGTATTTCGTGTGTAAGGTGTTACACTTACCTTTGGTGAGTTATAAAAGTGGGCCCTTTTTATTATACTTACCTTTACCAATTTGAAATTAAGAAAAAATCAAATAACTTTTTTTTATCTATAAATACTCATCATTTAACCAAATTTAAAACATACCAAAATTAAGTTAATATACATATTCTTCATATTTACAGAAACTTTAATCAGTCTTCTCTATAACTTCCACAATTCCTTCATTCACCAAATATGTAGCCGGTTTCATGGATACATAAGGAAGAAGTAGTGTTGTGTAACGCTTGTGTTTTTGTTTTCGGAAACAATGTGATGAATTATGCGAGCGATTCTTAGGGTTTTTTGAGTGAGTTTTTCAGTACATGGAGGATAATGAAGCCATAGAAACGAACATACGATAGCATACACGGAAAATGGAAGTTCATAGCGCAAAGCTTGTGTCGGTTTATTAGATTCTTCAACAAAGAAATGGGTTTAGCAATGGAGAATGTAGCCAATTACACGGATGTCATAAATAACGGCCCTCGGGACTATGAAGCTGAAGTCGAAACGCGGTTTAAAATATTATTGTTGGGAGATTTTGAAAGCTAATCCGCAATTTATTTCATGTTTTAATTTAGAAGTGAGCTTTTAATTTCATTTGTTTAAGTTTTTTTAATTATTTATGTATCGTTTTTAATTTTATGAATAAAAGCTTTTAAGTTATGTTTAGATTTACGTTTTATTTACGTTTTTTGTTTTAGTTCTAAAAATAATTAATTAAATAAAATGATAAACAAGTTGAGATCAATGTAAACCATATTTTTACCATATATCAAATCAATCAATCATATTCATTCAAACCAACCTTCCATCTTTTAAAAAAAAATTGAATATCTCACAAACTGTTAATCGTTACGCAAAACGAAACATACCATCGTGACGAGAATTAAGTCATCTTTCTATCGAGAGGCACATGTATACACTTTCGACGAACTTTTTTATTCTGAGAAAATCATATATGATTCGTATAACGGATCATATATGATTTTCCAGAATCATATATGATTTGTGATACGAATCATATATGATTTTTTTAGGAAAAAAATTCGTTAAAAGTATATAAAGTTGCCCCACGATAAAAAGATAATTTAATTGTCGTCACGATGGTATGTATGGTTTGTGTGATATTCAACTTTTGAAAAATAGATTTTTTTATTAAATAGAAAAAGAAAAAATTATAATTGATTGATTGAATATATGTTAAAAAGAAAGTTTATATACTTTTCTCACAAAAGATATGGGTGGTCGTTTTTCCTTCGTCATTACTTATTAGTGCAAATATGGTTTTTTTTTTTTTTAATAAAGTGCAAATATGTTTTTTTAGTTGATAAAGTGCAAATACGTGTGGGGTTACCACTCCCACCGGCCTAAGAAAATAAATTAAATCTATCTGGTGAGTCGTGAATGACACATAAAAGTTAGGCAAGTGTTTCTAAACTTTAACCCATCAATTTCTCCTTCATATTCTCCCATCGGCGACCGTAGCGTCTCATGTTTCTCTCTGCCGGATACTCCATTCAAAGTTTATGTTCAGGATCAGTGAAGACAAAAGGAAGCCATACTCACAACTCACAAACTAGAAGATATAAATGAATTTGCATAATCAATCATGCCTCTTAATTATTTTAGTATTGTATATACTTCTTAACAGAAGTCCTTATTTGGCTGCTGCCTATGGTGGTGGTAAGCATGGTCCCCTTATTGGATAAATATTGTGTTTGATTATATGCGAATAAAGATTTTATTTTTCTCATTAACACATGCGTTTCAAGAATGTTATTTCTCTTGTATTCAGTTAGTGCCCAGAAAGCTACAAGGACACGTCGTCGTACAAGTATTGGTCTAACTGCTAACGCCACAAAACCTCCTGAAGGGGGTGTAAATTGCCATAAGGGTCCACCATCTTCTGGACGTCAAGGTTGTCCTACACCTCCGCCCAAATGCCGACACGTGGCAGTGGTTCCTAGGCGCCACAATAGAAAGTAATATCTTAACCAAAGGATATGCCCACTCCGTTCTAAACTAATGGTACATATTGTTAGTTTCAGATGTTTAAAAACAAATGTGTAATTTGTATTTTAATTAATACAGTAATAAAATAATTTAGTGTATATGTGAAATTTTATTGAATTAAAGTGCGGTTAGTGGAAATTCCTAACCCATCGCGCACTTTCAATAGCAGATTTTTTTGACATGCTGGTATAGTCAGTATTAAAATATTCTGACGTTGCAACTTGCATAAGCACAGCAGCAAGCTGTTTCTGCATATTTTTTATGCCCAGTGGCGGAGCCAGGAAATTACGTCGCGGGGCAAATTTTTTTTTTTAACGATACGAAATTACATAAAAAAAACTTTAAGAAAACATGTTAGGACCTTTTCTTGATGAGCAGCAAAATTAGGCAAAAACCAAACAATCATGAGAAAAAAAAAAATTTCACGATACGAAATTACAAAAAAATAAACATAAAAAGTTTTTCACAAAGTTCTACTAATTTTTTTGGGCTTTGCAATGGCCCACTTTTCTTTTATAAATGGATTTATCATCCATGGATGTAAACGTTTAATTTATCATCAAATATCCCACCCAATATATGATACAGTAGTTAGGATCTTTACACGTATTAAAAATAAAATAATTCCTATTAGTTCATCTTCTTCATCTGAACTACAAGATCTTGAAGAAAAAAACACAGCACTCCTTCATACAACTAAACGAGTTCATTTTTTCTTTTTGTCCGACAACGTTGAGGGCATTTTCAATATTCAGTTGAGGGCACCACAATTAAAGGTCAGAAATTAACAGTAAAATATGTGATTTTCGAAGAAATCGTTGGGGGCAGTTGCCCCCCCTATGTTGAACATGGCTCCGCCCCTGTTTATGCCTATTTTTGCTTGTCAAGTTTTTATATAAAAACTATTACTAAAGCTTATTGTGTAATGCAAAAAAACCTATCAAAACAGTTTCTGAAACAGAATATCGTAGATATTCCCAACTGCATCACATGATACATTTTTTTTTTGAACTAACATCACATGATACATGGCAATTGAATAACATGCGGACGTGTTGTTCTTTCGGCAAAATTATTTGAACACGTTCTATTGACAAGAGGTGAGTTATTCCATAAACATGAAAAATATACAAATTGAAGGATTAATATAGGCTAGGGATGAACTTTGTATTAATCTCGTCTTGAACCGGTTTCGATTTGATGCTCTTGATTTTTTTTTTAATCTAAAAAGTTAATACCGATTTCGTACCGAACGGGATTCGGATATGGGTACCGGTACCGAAAAATCAGGTTTTTTCCGTTTTTTCGTAAATTTCTCGATTTTGTACCGGTCTCGTACCGAATTAGTCATCCCAAATTTTTTTCACCTTATTTCCTAGTTTCCGTTCCGTACCGAACGGGATTCGGGTACCGGGAATCGATACGGTTCTGGGTACGGTTTAGGTTCCGATTTATGATTCGGGTCAAAATGCTCATTCCTAATCTAGGCTATACAAAACCTAGAACCAGATCTTATGATTAAGAAAAATGAAAGGGCTAAAATTGATAATATTTTAAAGTAGCGGAGAACTAACATTTAAAATTTTTAAAAACACCATATCTCCCTCAATCTCCACTAAAACACACACACATATCATACACAAAATCTCTCTAATTCAAACCCTAACAAAAAAAATCAAAAATCTACTACAATTGAAAATGAAAATCACCAACTAGAATAAAACTAGTCAATCAATCAATCTTGGAAAAAAAATGTTCATAACGAACCAACCCACGTACAATTGATGAGTAAGTTTCTTTTTCTAATCTTAATTAGAGATATTTAGGTTTTTTTTTAATAATGGATGATATGAGAAACGAAAAGGTGAATCGAGATGGGTTTTGATGAGTTGTATGAATATGTATTTAGACTTGTGTTTAATAGTGAATTTTTAAGATTAGTAATACAAAGAATTAAGAGGTTGGATTTGGAAAAAAGTATTAATAGACTTGTTTATATCTAGATATAAAACAAAAAGGTTAAAATTTTCCACAACGACAAGTTTACCTTATTAGTTTTTTGTTTGTTTTAACATGAGAAGTTTACCTTCCTGGTGAAATTGTCATGTGGAAAAGAAAACTTAAAAGCAGGTAAAGTTGTTGTGGGAAGAGAAAAAGAAAACAAAGCTAAAAACTATTAATAAGCATTTTATCTAGATATAATACAAAGAAGTGAGAAGTTGAATTTCAAAATAGTATTAATAGCTTGTTTATATCTAGATATAAAACAACGAGTTTAATAGTTTGCACAAACAAGTTTACGTATTAACTTTTTTTTTGTTTCAACATGACAAGTTTACCTCCGGGGTGAATTGTCATGTGAAAACAAGGAAAGACAAAAGAAGATAAAATTGTTGTGGCAAGAAAACAAAGCTAAAAAATATTCACAGGCTTTGAAATCTAGATATAATACAAAGAAGTGAGAGGTTGGATTTGCGATAGTATTAATAGTCTGTTTGTATCTAGATATAAAACAAAGAGATTAAAATTTTGCACAACGATAAGTAACCTTAACTAGTTCTAGAGATAAAGAGTAGAAAGGGCTTGACACAGGCACACACATACACACTCTTTAATGAGAGAAAAAAGAGAAAGAATTTCTTTTTACTATGTGTAAAATAGAATGAACTAACACCTTCTCCATGTGTGGAGAGGGTTTAAATACCCCTGACATAAGTCATGGGCTTGTTACACAAAATGGTCTTAGTTGTGACTAAGGCCTGATACTTTCTAGCTAATGTTAACTAAACTACGAGCCCGTTATATATAATTATCGTTGGAGTGATAGATCCATCTAAATACGTAAAACGTATTTCCAACAATCTCCCCCTATGGGAGGTCACTCCAGTTGACAAAGATTTAAACCTATCATACTATGCTTGTCTTGAGCTTGTAGTCTTCTTTGATTTCTTTTTCTTTTTCTTTTGAATATACTGACATGATCTTTAAGTTTAGGCTTGAGCACGTTCCTTTTCCTTGAGCTTGTGTCTTCATAACATGTGACTTTTACCTCCTTGTGAAGTTGTGACTTATGATCCGGTATGCTCATACTTTGATGTATTCTTGAAAGATTTAGAGTTTGATAAAGCGGAAGACTTGACTTTAAGCTTCCTTGAATTTGTTGAAGTATTTAGCCTTAATTATGAGCATGTGGAGAAGAGTTCTTCTGGTACACCGCAACGCCATCGTCTTCATATGCACAGGATATAGACACGGACGAAATGGATTTAAACATTTTGCCCTGATTCGCTAGCATTTTACCTTCAGTCGGTGAAGACCGTTAGACGGTATTAAATACGGTACCTATGATGGGTAGATTCAATTAAGAACCTCCTTGACAGGATTTCGCAGGTGTTCCTGTTCTCTTTACTCGACCGTCTCAAAGCTGACTACGAACATAAAGAGTGAATCATTTGGATAAAATTATCCGCATGATTGAAGCTGTCAATTCAAATTCCTGTAACAAGTTTGATTCAATTAAGATTCGCACCATCGTTTTTCTCCAGTTATCACGAGCTTGATACATGTAGAATCTTGCAAGTTACCTACCGGAATGCTATTTGATGTTGACACTGGAAGGATTTTCATTCGTCATTATGAACACTGAAGAGTGTCATTCTGAATGTTCTGGCAAGATCACAAGGATGTTGCGTAGGGGCATGGAACAAGTTTGCATTCATTTGAGAATTAAATCATCATTGATTTTCAGTTATCACAAGTTTGATTCATAAAGAATCACACAAGTCACCTATCATGAACTTGTTGATGTTTACTCAAGTAGGATTTACATCTTCATTGTGAATACTTTCTCATCAATTAGATGTTTTGGCAAGATCATGAAAAATTTTCGTAGGACTCTTAACATATTTTTTACTTTTCACCGAATGAGAATAAACAAGGAAATATGGAATAATGTCCTAATGATATTAATGATGTGATCTCAAATGGCTCTAGACTCGATTGTGCATTTTGGATTTTAGTGATCGGAGGCTAGAGAGGAGTGCCACATTTTAAATACCAACTTATCCGGAGTGAATAAATCGATAGATAACATGTTGCTCTCCGTGTGATTAAAATGATCCTCATAACATATGTATTGACCCGTTTCTGCCTAAGTTGTAAGGAGGGCTTATTTCCTTAGACCCTTTATCTTTACATTTCTTTTTCATTCTTTAACCTCTTCAATGCTTATCAATACCTCATAACTAGCACCTTGTTATGATTGTTACAGTGCTAGCTTAAGTACTTGGTCGGCATTCTGCTACTTTCACAATCTTTCTCCATCTTTCCTAAGGACTACTATTTCTATCTATGGATTGTCCTTGGGAAGATTCCTTTGGTTCAAGAAGATCAATTGGACTTAAACCTATCCTACCATCCTTATGTCACCACGTACGTCCTGAGTTAAATGGGTTATGGGTAAGTGTTCGTTGATATGAGCTTAAACTCATATCCTTTTAATAACAAATAACCCTAAAACATGAAGCAAAATACCAATTTATTTGGCAAAAACAGTGTTATGTGGTATGTTTGTGTTTGTGTGCACTTGTGTAGGTAAAAAGATACATTTTCAAGCAAACAAGGAAAAATCAAGCTCAAATGGATGAAAAAGACAAAAGAGGATCAAAAGTGACAAGACTTTGAAGTATAAGGACCTATCTTGACAAGTTATGAAAGTTGAAGGACTAAAAGTGCAAATAATGTAAAGTCAAGATTCAAGTCAAACTTGGTCAACTCTCAAGTCAACTCAGTCAAAAGACCATTTTGTTCAAGGATGGAAGTTGAAGGACCAAATATGTCAAAAGAATGAAGATTGTAGCTTAAAACAATAATCTGTCAAGTACAAGGACTTGTTCTGCCAACTTTTGAAAGTTATCCAAGATTGATCCATGTGATAACTAATTCAGCCAATGAGAGAAAGGAAAAGGAAGCACATGGATCAAATACTTAATATCCACTCAGCCGCCTCACATTTATTACCAAATCCAAACAGTGCAATCCGTGTGACTGATTTTCAACCAATCAGAATTTGACACGTGGCATCTTCAAGAAGGAAAAAATTTCCCAGAATCGCGTTTGAGATAGAAGCCATTTCATGGAAAGATTTAAACACCAAAGTTGATCAATTTGAAGACACGAACATAATGGTGCAACTCAATTAACATTTCATCCATCCAATCAAGAAAACCCAAATCCTTGTTCATACCTTCAAAGTGCAATATGCAGAACTCTCCACGTGGCAAGCTGGGATTGGTTCTGACACGTCACCAACCCCAACAAACTCTTCCTTCATGTCTATAAATAGCTAGATTAGACCTCATTTTCAGTCGTAGCTTAATTTTGTAAAAACACCTAGTTCTACTTTTCCTTTCCCTTCTCCCTCAATCTTACCCTAGCTACTCAAGAGTCTGACAAACTCTTGAGTTAGTTAGTTAGTTACTACCCTTGTAACAACTTTGTAACCGTTTTCCATTAATAAAATTCAAATTTACTCTTTCCCGCCAAAACTGTTCTTATCATTCCAGTTCATTTCTTGCTGCATTTGGATACTAGTGTTGCTGATAAGTGTTTGTTATGATCAATCATTGATCATAACTGACATTGGTGAAGTTTGCTAGCTGTTTGATCACAATTCAGTCATTGCATAGTTCCAATGGAGTTTTCAAGGAGAATGATGGTTTCTTGTTGATTAGATAGCAGTTATAGTAGATTGATTGATTCCTAGTGATAAGGTGGTGGTTATCACTAGGGCAAGAGAGCTCAGCGCTCCTCTTCTTCTCAAAGGAATTCTTCAATAGGTTTTAAGCTTCTTGATTTTTGTTCCACTCAACAGTTAACTGCATGCTTACTTTCTTAGAATAAACTTGATGGCTGCTTGATAAAAGTTGCTTGTTGTTGATGTTTGTTAGATTTTAGAGTGTTAGTAGTTCAAACCTGTTTGCTTGTTCTTTGATTTGGATTTAATTCTAGTTAACTGCTTTGATTCAGTCTCTTTTGTTCTTGTAATTGGTTTGAAGTTCTAGTGGAGTTTATTGAGTGCATTGAGCTCTATTACTTTTCATTTTGACCATTGAATTCAGATTGCTATAGCTTTTAAGTCAGCTTAATTCAGAACTCTAAAAGCTTTTGTAAAAGCTTGTAAAAATCAGTAAAGGAGTGTTTGGGAATAGCTCAAAAATAGTTTTCAAGCATTGAGATTTGGATTTTTAGAGTTCATTTACAGTCCTTAAGTGATAACAAGTTGTTTCAAGTCTTTTATAAGTCAATAACAAGGTCAAACAGGCAATTGGCACCTAAAAAGTTTGGGTCAGCCTTATGCATTTGAGTCATTCAGAAACTTACCATTTTCAATTTGCTATTACTCACTCAAAGTTGGATGAATTTGGATCAAATTTGTTTCTATTAGTAGCTTATATCATAGAGCTTTAGATTCCAAGAGGATTTTATACAGTTTTCAATAAGCACTTAGTAATAAGCCAAAATCAGATAAGTAGACTTAATTCAAGTTTCTGTAACTTGACAACTGAAAATCTGTATCTCATTTTCCTCTTCATAAACTTAGCACTTTTTCTTCACAAATCCATTTAGGTAGTTGAGTTACTTGATTTTTGAGAAAATTAGCTTTTTGAAAAAAAGCTGGTCAACGCTTGGTCAACATAAGCTCAATTTTGGCTTAATTCAGTTTTAGAGCTTATTTCTGGATGAAAAACGTTCTAGTTTGATTTCCCATTCTTTAAATCCGTTGCTTAATCAGTTTCAATAGAAAAATCAAGTTGTGGTTGATTAGATTTAGCTGTAGCTTATTTTGAGCTTATTAATAAGCACTAATTTGCTTATTTCTGATTTTTAGCAAATTTCCTTGAACACACGTAGCTTAATTGAGATTTCAAGAGTTTTGCAAGTTGTTTCATCAAGTTTGGTTGAGAAATAAGCTTGAACGAGCTTAATTTCTCCTTTGTCCCGTTTTTGCTTAAAAAGTTTTCTTTATTGCACTTTGGTCCTTTTAGTTCTGTCAGCGTTCAAAATTGGCCTAATCTTCATGTTTTTAGGGTTTGCATTGTTTTAGTCCCTGGATTTTGGAAGTTGTTAAAATTCAGTTAGATATTTGTTAGTTTGTTACATTTTTGGCAAGTTTGTTATAGTTGTTGCATTTTTGATCCTTTTAGTTAACAGTTTTACATTTTTAGTCCCTATAATTGTTAGAGTTTACATTTCAAGCATTTACTTTTCATAGAGTTTACAATTTCAGTCCCTTTAGTTTCAAATTTTGCATTTTAAATTTTTACTTGAATAAAAACGTGGTATTTGCAATTTGTTTTACATATACGTAGGTAATATTTTTCCGTTTGGCAAGCATTTGTTGAATTAGCAATAGATTAACCAAGCACGCTTAACAACCAAGAACAATTAAAAACCCGATATTGGTTGGACTTTCTATTAGCGAGAACTGAGAACAAACGAACTGCATTATACTCAATTTCAAATGGCGCCGCTGCCGGTTCTTTGACTACACAAGAGACTATCGATTGACGGTTTTCATTGGCTTTTGGGACCCGTTCACTTTGTGAACGTTATTTTTACGTATCATAAATAAAAAACAAATAAAAAATCAAAAATATAAAATATATAAAAACTAAAAAATTCACAAAACAATTCTTTTCCTAAAGAACTGACCAAAAAAATAAAAAAATCCAAAAAAGCAATCTTTTTCCTAAGAGATTGCACCCAAAAATATATATTATTGGATTCTCGCGGTTTTTATGTACATATAGTATTTTCCCTTAAAAAAAAAACTCATAAATACAAAAATATTTTCCATATATTATTATAAGTAAATACGTATACGTATAAGAACAATCAATCTACATATCTTCCATAAGTATTGCCGAGGCAATACACCGTGTTGAGGGGCGCTCCGGTCCTTGACACGTGTATCGATCAAACAAAATAAAGCAAGAATAGATAAATACTCTCAATAAGCAACAATTCGAAGAATACGAACATTTAAGTGAATAGAAAGGCGATGTGCTATAAAATGCCATCTAAGGGTCAATAGGTACTTAAGTGCTTCGCGCCACCTAACCCCCCGTTCACTTGGGAGTATTCTAAGAAGGAAGGCTTCATTGAGGGTCTTGCACTCAAAGTAGTAAATACATATATTGTTATTTTCTTGTGGATATTTAATATTGAAACTCGAAGAGGATAATTCATTTCTCTTCAAAGTCACACGAGAGCTTCTCTCTCATTCCTCGTATTGAGTTGCATGCTCACTCGCGGGCGTGCACAAATACCGATTGGTGTACAACCTCTTCCTCCGAAAAGGAAGAAAAAGAGAAAGAGTAAGACCACCACCGTCCACCAAGCCGATCACGAGAATCGTGCTTTGACTCCACCACAAGAAGCCATGGCTATTGATAATCGTACTTTGTATGAACGTATGCAATCCAACATTCATGGATATTCTAGTGCCATTAAGATTCCCGACTTTCCCGCTAACACATTTGAGCTACATACATCTATGATCAATATGGTTGCTTTATCACCTTTCCTTGGTAAACACAATGAGGATCCTCATGCTCACCTTAAGAGATTCCTTTCACTTTGCAATACCATTAAGCATAATGGGGTTCCACATGAGGTCATTAGGTTGATGTTAGTCTCATTTTCTTTAGAGGGGAGTGCTAAGCATTGGTTAGACACCCAACCACCCGATAGTATCACCACATTGGAGGGTTTTACCACTAAGTTTTTGAACAAGTTCTTTCCTCCACAAAAGACTATGGCTTTGAGGAATTTAATTATGGGCTTTCAACAAAAACCTAGTCAATCCTTTAGTGATGCTTGGGAAGAGTATAGTGAGTTGTTGAGGCGATGCCCTAATCATGGATTGGATCAAGTTCACCAAATAAGTCTCTTTTATGATGGCCTTAAAGCTCACCACCAAGATTCACTCAATGCTTCCGCGGGAGGGAGTATTCTTCTTAAGACCTACCAAGAGGCTTTGGACATCATTGAGACTAAGGCAATGGTTCAAACAAACAATCCATTTGAAGAAAAGGTTCATGTTATCCAAAATAATTCTCAAATCCCTTGTGACAACCAACTCCTCAAGTTTCAAGAAGCAATTTTTCAAAGGATGGATAGAGATAGTGAAAGGAATTTGCAAAGACAACAAGAAATGTTTCAAAATTTTAAGAGCATGACATTGAACAATTCCTCGAATAATGTGAATGCCATCACCATTTCTTGTGTTACTTGTGGAGGTCCCCATTCTTATGAACAATGTGATAAGGTGCAAGGGTATCAAGGGGAATGCTATGCTTACCAAGAGGAACATCGTGAACACTTCAAACCTAATATCAATCCAAATAACCTTTCTTACAAATCCCAAAATTACCTTACTCCACCCGACTTCCCACCCCAATCACCCACCCAAATTCCACAAAATCCTCCTCAAATTTTAGCAAGGAATCAAGGGCAAAGACCACCATACCAAGGAAATAACTACAAGGCACCCTATCAATTTCAACCTCAAGCAAATACCTTTTATCCACCACAACAAGGATTTAATCAACCACTTCCATTTATTCCCACTCAAGCATATGCTCCATTACCAAATCAAGCTTACCCTCAAAATCCAACTCAAGGATATGGGATGCAAGAGACTCAAGAGTATGTTGACAAGAAAATGCGTGAAATTGAGAAGAGAATGAATGACCAAATGAAACGTACATTGGAGGAACAAATCAATAGGGTTTTAGTGGCGGTAACTCAAAGACCACAAGGGGCTTTACCTTCTAACAAACAAACAAACCCTAGGGCCAATGTCAATGCTATTACAACAAGGAGTGGCACAACAACAAAGGATCCTTCACCTCCTAAACCTACTCTTGTTCAACCCACTTGTGCTCCTACTTGTGACAAGCCTTCTACTTCTACTCCACCTACTCAAAATGCTCCTATTCACTCAAACACACCTCCTCAACCACCTCATACTTCTCCTTTACCTTCCACACTTCCCAATGAAGAAGCTAACAAAGACAAATCCTCCACCACAACACCTATTCCACCTACACCAAAACCTACTCTTCCATACCCTTCAAGGTTGAAAAAGGACAAGTTAAAGAACAAAGATGACATCCAAGTCTCCAATTTCTTAAGGATGTTCAAGCAACTCAATATCAACATATCCTTTGCGGAAGCTCTTGCTTATATGCTAAAGTTTGCTAAGATGTTCAAAGATTTGCTCTCAAACAAAGAAAAATTGGTTGATTTGCCCAACACATCACTTAATGAAAATTGTTCCGCGGTGTTACTTAAAACCTTACCAACAAAACTTGGAGATCCGGGGCGCTTCTTGATACCTTGTAATTTTCCCGGTGTTGAAAATTGCATGGCTTTGGCGGATTTAGGGGCAAGCATAAATCTCATGCCTTTATCGGTTTGGAAACAACTATCTCTTCCCGAGCTCACTCCCACTAGGATGACTCTTGAACTAGCCAACCGAACCATAGCTCACCCCGTAGGTATAGCGGAAGATGTGTTTGTAGGTGTGGATAAGTTTACCTTTCCGGCCGATTTTGTAGTGGTCGATTATGACATGGATCCTAGAGTGCCTTTGATTGTTGGTAGACCGTTTTTGAGAACGGGTCGTACCTTGATAGATGTGGCAGAAGGAGAATTAATTATGAGAGTAGAAGATGAGAGAGTGGTGTTTAAGTTAGGCAAAGTTTGTGATAGAAAAGAGGTTAAGGAGTCTAGACCTTGTGAGACTATTAACATTGTGGATGTGCTAGATGAAGTGTGTAATGAACATTTTCATGATGCTTGTAAGAGTGCTAGTGATGAGATTCCTCATGTTGAAACCGTGGCCTCAATTGCTCCCTCTTTAACACCTTTTGGAGAGAGTGATTTCCTCTTGGAGGAATTTGAGTCTAACTTTCTTGGTGATGATGATTCTCCCATTAATTGGGAAGAAGATATTCTTACAATCCAAAAGTTGCTCAATGAGGACCCTATTCCTTCTTCTATTCCACAAGAGATTACCATTGAGGAACCTTCCATAGTAAAACCTTCCATAGAGAGTCCACCTCCCATTGAACTTAAGGAACTTCCATCCCACTTAGAATATGCTTTCTTAGAAGGAAAAGACCAATTACCGGTGATTATTGCTAAAGAGTTGAAAGAGGATGAGAAAGAGAAACTTATTGAAGTCCTTAAGAAACACAAGAAAGCCTTAGCATGGAAAATATCCGACATAAGGGGAATTGATCCACATTTTTGTACTCACAAAATCCTTATGGAGGATGACTATAAACCCGCCATTCAAAACCAAAGGAGAGTTAACCCAAAAATCCATGAGGTTATTAAGAAGGAAGTGATTAAACTCTTAGATGTGGGTATGATTTACCCCATTTCCGACTCTCCATGGGTTAGCCCGGTTCATTGTGTTCCAAAGAAGGGTGGAATCACCGTGGTGCCTAATGAGAACAATGAGCTTATTCCCACGAGACTTGTGACCGGTTGGAGAGTTTGCATTGATTATAGAAAACTCAATGAGGCAACTAGGAAAGACCATTTCCCGCTTCCCTTTATGGATCAAATGCTTGAACGCTTAGCGGGAAATGAGTACTATTGTTTTCTTGATGGCTTTTCGGGTTATTTTCAAATACCCATTGACCCTAAGGATCAAGAAAAGACCACATTCACTTGTCCCTACGGTACATTTGCTTACAAGAGGATGCCTTTTGGCCTATGTAATGCACCGGGGACGTTTCAAAGGTGCATGATGGCGATTTTCCATGACATGATAGAGCAAACCATGGAGGTTTTTATGGATGACTTTTCCGTATTTGGAAATTCCTTTAGCTCATGTCTCACCAATCTTGAGAGAATGCTTAAGCGTTGTGAGGAAACACGTTTGGTGCTTAATTGGGAGAAATGTCACTTTATGGTGAAAGAGGGGATTGTTTTAGGACACAAGATATCCAATAAGGGATTAGAAGTTGATCGAGCTAAAATTGATGTGATTGCTAAGCTTCCCCCACCCACCTCGGTTAAAGGTGTGAGGAGTTTCTTAGGTCATGCGGGATTTTATAGGCGCTTTATACAAGATTTTTCTAAGATAGCTAGACCGATGACTCATCTCTTGGAGAAAGAGGCTCCTTTCATTTTTGACCAAGCTTGTTTAGACTCTTTTGAGACCCTTAAGGAAAAATTAACTAAGGCTCCCGTTTTGGTTTCTCCAAATTGGGAATTACCTTTTGAGCTTATGTGTGACGCTAGTGATTATGCGGTGGGGGCCGTCTTAGGTCAAAGAGTTAATAAGCATTTTCAACCTATACACTATGCGAGTAAAACCATGACCGGTGCACAACTTCATTACACTACCACGGAAAAAGAGTTGCTTGCTATAGTATATGCTTTTGAGAAGTTTAGACCATATCTTGTGCTTTCCAAGACCATAGTGTATACGGATCACTCCGCTCTCAAGTATCTTATGACAAAACAAGATGCTAAGCCTAGGCTTTTGAGATGGGTTTTGTTGCTTCAAGAGTTTAAGATAGAGATTCGTGATAAGAAAGGGGCCGAGAATTTAGCGGCGGATCATTTGAGTAGACTTGAGCATCCTTTTCAAGGAGATTTCCCACATCAAGAAATCAATGAATCCTTTCCACTAGAGGAGCTCATGTCTATCTCTTCCCAAGAGGATGCCACACCTTGGTTTGCGGATATAGCAAACTATCTTGTGGGCAATGTGCTTATTGAGGGTCTAACTTACCAACAAAAGAAAAAGTTTCTTAAGGAAGTTAAGTATTACTTTTGGGATGATCCATATCTTTTTAGGCAATGTGCGGACCAAATCATTAGACGGTGTGTAGATGGTCCCGAGGCATTTAAGATCTTAGAGGCATGTCATAAAGGACCTACGGGTGGACATTTTGGGCCTAACTACACCGCCAAGAAAGTCTTTGATTCGGGTTACTATTGGCCTTCTATTTACAAGGATGCCCAAGAGATGGTGAAATTTTGTGATGTTTGTCAAAGACAAGGAAAAATTACACAACGTGATGAGATGCCACAAAATTTTATCCAAGAGTGTGAGATATTTGATGTATGGGGAATAGATTTCATGGGACCTTTTCCATCCTCTAAGGGAAACAAGTATATACTTGTGGCGGTGGATTATGTGTCCAAGTGGGTGGAGGCTAAAGCCTTACCTACTAATGATGCTAGAGTGGTTGTAAAGTTCTTGAAACAATTGTTTGCTAGATTTGGCGTACCTCGGGCCATTATAAGTGATCGTGGTACGCACTTTTGTAATGATCAATTCACGAGAGTTATGAAGAAATATGGAGTGAATCATAGACTTTCTACCGCGTATCACCCTCAAACAAATGGTCAAACCGAGGTCACAAATCGTGGTTTAAAGAGAATTTTAGAGAGAACGGTGGGAGAACATCGAGCTTCTTGGTCGGATAAGCTTGATGATGCTTTGATGGGCGTTTAGGACGGCTTTTAAAACACCAATTGGTTGTACGCCTTATCGGCTTGTCTATGGAAAAGCGTGCCACCTCCCATTTGAGTTAGAACATAAGGCATCTTGGGCTCTCAAGTGGGCTAACTTTGATTTAAACCAAGCCGGTTCACATAGGAAAGATCAAATCAATGAGATGGATGAGTTGAGAGCCAATGCCTATGAGAATTATTTGCTTTACAAGGAAAAGACTAAGAAATTGCATGATGCTAAGATCAAGAATCGTGAGTTCAAAGTTGGAGAGCCGGTTCTCCTTTTTAACTCAAGATTGAAGCTTTTTGCGGGCAAGCTTAAGTCGAGATGGTCCGGTCCATTCACTATTGCTCAAGTGTTTCCATATGGAACTTTTGAGTTGTCCCAACCCGATGGTCCAAATTTTAAAGTGAATGGTCACCGTGTTAAACATTACTTTGGGGAGGACATTTCCGTTGAAATGGTCCAAGAGGTCCCCATTTTCCCCATGAATTAATTCATTGAGGGACGAGTCGAGCTAGAGACTCATTAACTCAAGCATCGTATAACTAGGTTTAGAGTGTTGTAGGATAGACATAAAGGCATAGACTTGGAGATAAGTGTAGGGGAGAACTTCTTTTGTCTTCATGCTTGTTTGTAGGGTTGCTCACTCATCTCATGCTTTGGAGCTTATGGAGGAGGCCCTTGTATCCGGTTCACTTCGTTACTTTAGTGAATTTTCATTGACATCTTGTGCTTAAACATGATTTCACTAATAGTTGTCCTTTCCTTAACTTGGGTTAAGCAAAGTCTATTCATTGTCATAAGTGTCGGGGAAGTTTTTATACTTCCATGCTCTTAAACATTGAGGACAATGTTTAGCTTAAGTGTAGGGGGGTCTTCTATCGAAGTGACCTTACCTAGAACTTGTCATTGTCTTGCATGATAACATGGAAAAAATGAATTTTCAACATTTTTCAAATTTTTGATCTACTTTGGCCAACAAAAATATGCATTCATAATTTTTGCATCAATCATTTTTCATTTTGCATAGCACATTTGCATTGTATATATCTTTTCTTTTATTTTTCATCAAAAATATATAAAAGAAAAATATAATAAAACATGGTTTTAACAAGTTTAGACTTCTTTGACATATTAGGCCCGCCATGGATATTTTGACTCAACCCGAGTTTGCGTATCTTAGCATTCTCTAGCTAGTATCCTTAACCATGTAGTCCTTCATTGGTCTATTAGGCTAAGCATCCACCAATCTCATTATTTGAGATTTTAAATTTGTGGAGAATGGGAAATGATAGAGTTGAAGCAAGTGTAAAAGGGCTAGATAGACTTCATGGCAATTACTTGTGGCTAAACCCTTCTCTTCTTGACCTCTATTTTCTTCGCATGTATATAATTGTTAATAAATAATCAAGTACGGTTTTAATTGGTTCGTAATCTCTTATGCATTTTTGGCTAATCATTTATGGTTGATATGAGTACGTCTTAAGATTCTAAGTTAGCACGTTTTATGTGTACTAGACTTATGTCATGCTCCATATTTAGCGGGTGTTTTTCCTTTTCTTCTTTTCAAATTTCTTAGTGAGGAATAAAGAAAAATAAGAGCGTCTTATGAAAAAAAAATGAGTGGCTAGAAAAAGAAAATAAAAAGAAAGAAAAAGAAAAAAAAAATAAAAAAAAATAATGCAAGACTCCCAAGAGGGGCAGTGTGGTGTTAATTATAGTGACTATTGAGTTCCAATATTACCTTGACGGGTTGCGGGGATTCAATAGATTGCTCCAATCCAATATTGCCTTGACGGGTTGCGGGGTTGAAGATCCAAAGTCTCAAAAAGATGGCGGATGTAAATTATTGCGTGAGTTTTATTTTCCTTTCCTTAGCGAGTGTGTAGCTACTTATGAAAGCATGACATGAGGATTTTACACATAAGGCGAATGACTTATTACTCTTAATACGGACTTATATTAATTGTGAGCGGTTTTTCAAGTAATGGATGAGAAGATTACTTAGGATTAAAACCGTGCTTCCTTATTTTTGGATTTTACACTTCTTATACTTCACACTTGAATAATGACAAATTTGCCCACAAGCAATTTGCTCAATTAATAACCGGTTCCATATTTAATTGTCATGAATAAGTTGATGCACTTTTTACTTGTGAATGCAATGATCCCATTTTTAAGCTTGGTATGGGGAAAGTGAAACTTGAGGGTGATAAATGTCCATGGTACCCAAGCCCTAATATAAGTCATTGAATTCTTTATGAGTTATTTCCATCAAAACCATTTCAAGAAAAATCAAAAAGATATAGATAGAATTGTATTTTGATTCATTGCATTATTAAAAGTCAAAATCATGCATCATCTAGTCTAGAGTAGCATAGATGCATCTCATATGGCCAAGGTGGATTAATTATGAGGGAAATATAAAATTTTGAGCCTTAAAATATAATATTGCATGAGGACATGACAATGTTCAAGTGTAGGGGAATTTGATATGAGCTTAAACTCATATCCTTTTAATAACAAATAACCCTAAAACATGAAGCAAAATACCAATTTATTTGGCAAAAACAGTGTTATGTGGTATGTTTGTGTTTGTGTGCACTTGTGTAGGTAAAAAGATACATTTTCAAGCAAACAAGGAAAAATCAAGCTCAAATGGATGAAAAAGACAAAAGAGGATCAAAAGTGACAAGACTTTGAAGTATAAGGACCTATCTTGACAAGTTATGAAAGTTGAAGGACTAAAAGTGCAAATAATGTAAAGTCAAGATTCAAGTCAAACTTGGTCAACTCTCAAGTCAACTCAGTCAAAGGACCATTTTGTTCAAGGATGGAAGTTGAAGGACCAAATATGTCAAAAGAATGAAGATTGTAGCTTAAAACAATAATCTGTCAAGTACAAGGACTTGTTCTGCCAACTTTTGAAAGTTATCCAAGATTGATCCATGTGATAACTAATTCAGCCAATGAGAGAAAGGAAAAGGAAGCACACGGATCAAATACTTAATATCCACTCAGCCGCCTCACATTTATTACCAAATCCAAACAGTGCAATCCGTGTGACTGATTTTCAACCAATCAGAATTTGACACGTGGCATCTTCAAGAAGGAAAAATTTTCCCAGAATCGCGTTTGAGATAGAAGCCATTTCATGGAAAGATTTAAACACCAAAGTTGATCAATTTGAAGAGACGAACATAATGGTGCAACTCAATTAACATTTCATCCATCCAATCAAGAAAACCCAAATCCTTGTTCATACCTTCAAAGTGCAATATGCAGAACTCTCCACGTGGCAAGCTGGGATTGGTTCTGACACGTCACCAACCCCAACAAACTCTTCCTTCATGTCTATAAATAGCTAGATTAGACCTCATTTTCAGTCGTAGCTTAATTTTGTAAAAACACCTAGTTCTACTTTTCCTTTCCCTTTTCCCTCAATCTTACCCTAGCTACTCAAGAGTCTGACAAACTCTTGAGTTAGTTAGTTAGTTACTACCCTTGTAACAACTTTGTAACCGTTTTCCATTAATAAAATTCAAATTTACTCTTTCCCGCCAAAACTGTTCTTATCATTCCAGTTCATTTCTTGCTGCATTTGGATACTAGTGTTGCTGATAAGTGTTTGTTATGATCAATCATTGATCATAACTGACATTGGTGAAGTTTGCTAGCTGTTTGATCACAATTCAGTCATTGCATAGTTCCAATGGAGTTTTCAAGGAGAATGATGGTTTCTTGTTGATTAGATAGCAGTTATAGTAGATTGATTGATTCCTAGTGATAAGGTGGTGGTTATCACTAGGGCAAGAGAGCTCAGCGCTCCTCTTCTTCTCAAAGGAATTCTTCAATAGGTTTTAAGCTTCTTGATTTTTGTTCCACTCAACAGTTAACTGCATGCTTACTTTCTTAGAATAAACTTGATGGCTGCTTGATAAAAGTTGCTTGTTGTTGATGTTTGTTAGATTTTAGAGTGTTAGTAGTTCAAACCTGTTTGCTTGTTCTTTGATTTGGATTTAATTCTAGTTAACTGCTTTGATTCAGTCTCTTTTGTTCTTGTAATTGGTTTGAAGTTCTAGTGGAGTTTATTGAGTGCATTGAGCTCTATTACTTTTCATTTTGACCATTGAATTCAGATTGCTATAGCTTTTAAGTCAGCTTAATTCAGAACTCTAAAAGCTTTTGTAAAAGTTTGTAAAAATCAGTAAAGGAGTGTTTGGGAATAGCTCAAAAATAGTTATCAAGCATTGAGATTTGGATTTTTAGAGTTCATTTACAGTCCTTAAGTGATAACAAGTTGTTTCAAGTCTTTTATAAGTCAATAACAAGGTCAAACAGGCAATTGGCACCTAAAAAGTTTGGGTCAGCCTTATGCATTTGAGTCATTCAGAAACTTACCATTTTCAATTTGATATTACTCACTCAAAGTTGGATGAATTTGGATCAAATTTGTTTCTATTAGTAGCTTATATCATAGAGCTTTAGATTCCAAGAGGATTTTATACAGTTTTCAATAAGCACTTAGTAATAAGCCAATATCAGATAAGTAGACTTAATTCAAGTTTCTGTAACTTGACAACTGAAAATCTGTATCTCATTTTCCTCTTCATAAACTTAGCACTTTTTCTTCACAAATCCATTTAGGTAGTTGAGTTACTTGATTTTTGAGAAAATTAGCTTTTTGAAAAAAAGCTGGTCAACGCTTGGTCAACATAAGCTCAATTTTGGCTTAGTTCAGTTTTAGAGCTTATTTCTGGATGAAAAACGTTCTAGTTTGATTTCCCATTCTTTAAATCAGTTGCTTAATCAGTTTCAATAGAAAAATCAAGTTGTGGTTGATTAGATTTAGCTGTAGCTTATTTTGAGCTTATTAATAAGCACTAATTTGCTTATTTCTGATTTTTAGCAAATTTCCTTGAACACACGTAGCTTAATTGAGATTTCAAGAGTTTTGCAAGTTGTTTCATCAAGTTTGGTTGAGAAATAAGCTTGAACGAGCTTAATTTCTCCTTTGTCCCGTTTTTGCTTAAAAAGTTTTCTTTATTGCACTTTGGTCCTTTTCGTTCTGTCAGCGTTCAAAATTGGCCTAATCTTCATGTTTTTAGGGTTTGCATTGTTTTAGTCCCTGGATTTTGGAAGTTGTTAAAATTCAGTTAGATATTTGTTAGTTTGTTACATTTTTGGCAAGTTTGTTATAGTTGTTGCATTTTTGATCCTTTTAGTTAACAGTTTTACATTTTTAGTCCCTATAATTGTTAGAGTTTACATTTCAAGCATTTACTTTTCATAGAGTTTACAATTTCAGTCCCTTTAGTTTCAAATTTTGCATTTTAAATTTTTACTTGAATAAAAACGTGGTATTTGCAATTTGTTTTACATATACGTAGGTAATATTTTTCCGTTTGGCAAGCATTTGTTGAATTAGCAATAGATTAACCAAGCACGCTTAACAACCAAGAACAATTAAAAACTCGATATTGGTTGGACTTTCTATTAGCGAGAACTGAGAACAAACGAACTGCATTATACTCAATTTCATTCGTTACCATGAAAAACTTCCTTTGTGATACAAACTCCATATGCTCCCTTTAACATATGTCCCGATATTCGAAAACATTTCGCAAATGTTGGATGAGCCAAAATGTTAAGTAAAACCATCATTTTGATTCATCTCATATTAAACCATATTTTCTCCCCAATCAAAAATATTAACCCAATCGATTTTTTTATATCAATTGATTTAATGATATTTTAACAAAATTTAGGAAGTTAAACGGAAATATGAGTATCTTCATGATTATCACAAGCTCCTCCTCAAATTAATGATAGTTTGTATATAGTGTTGAGTATGTGATTTTGAAAGAATTTGGATATAGTAAAAATTTCTAGAAAGATTCATACTCAAACACTTCATAAGCCATATCACATCATAGATCATATATGATAACATATTCACATTTGTAGAATTTGCGAGGTTAGACCTGAATGACGAGAACATCATATGATAAAATCATGTGGTTCTTTTTAGCAAATGTTGCTCTCACTCGTAATGTCGTGCTTGAAGTTGTCTTGGTGTCCCGAACATCGTCAATCCTTTTTTGAATAGATGTAAAGCAAGTCGCATCTAATAGTCTGAATTCTTGACAATTGCTCCCCTTCAATTGTTGACCCGCTTTCTATCTAAAGGGTTGTAGTAGTTGTTTGAGTAGTCGTCTTGTCGAGTATATAGACACCGATTTGTTGAGAAGACTACTCCTTAAAACTAATATTTATCTTATTTTTACAATAAATGCACGGAAGCGTACATAAATTCTTGTTAGATCGTGTTTAATAAGTGTGTAAACACTTATCCTTTTACCACTTAAAACAATGCAAAACGAGACCAAAACGTGTAATTAGTATCGTAAATGTCGGAATTATGCGTGGTTTGTGTTTTCGTTGTGAAATAGGTACAAAAGATCAAAAGGAAAGAAAACACGGGATTTCATGGTTATTTATCGAAGAAAAAGCCAAAGATAAAGTCAAATGACCAAAAAGTGCCAAAAGAATGAACTTTGGAGGGCTAAGGATGAAGATTTGATGAAGATTTTACAACTAGGACCATTTTTGCCAATCTCCAAAGTCATCCACTAATAAACAACATTGAAGAGCACAAAATTACGAAGCCAACGGTCCTGACCTCGCGTCATAACTATTTACGGTTTGTTTTTTTTATGAATTTTTAAAGTTTATTAAGTTTTTAAATTAAATAAATAGTTTTTAATAATTAAATAATATAAAATAATATATATATATAAACATTTTTCTGAAATTTAATAAATTAAATAAAATAAATTTTTTATTAATAGTTTTTATTAAAATCAATAATTTAATTTTCGTAAATTATTATTATTATTATTATTATTTATTTTTTTTTTTTTTAACGAAATTCCAATTTTATTAATCACACAAAATTGGAAGGGAGCCGCGAAACAAGCTGCGCGCCCACCCCTTTTTGAATACAAAAACTAAGCCTAGACATCAAAAAACCGCCACTCCTCGCGTCATTATTATTATTATTATTATTATTATTATTTTTATTATTATAAACATCACTTCATTAAAATAATAGGAATTACAAGAGATTAGTGGGAAGCCGAGATACTATATGGGCTCCCACTCCTTTATTATTATTATTATTATTATTATTATTAAAATTAATAAACCTAGTCAACTGGTCAAAGGATATTCAATGCCACTCAAACAAGCCACGAAACAGGGTCAAAGATATTCTTTTGCATATATATACTTGAAAGTATATGCATGCCCCAGTGGCTGCGTCTTTCAACCTTGGTAGCACTAGCGAGGGTTCGAATCTGGGCATGGCAATCGCTGGGTAATATATACTCAGTGCCACGTGGCACTACGTGAATGGTCCACGTGGCAACCGGTTTAGACCGATCCGAGCCAGACCAGACCGGACCGGACCGGTTCAGACCAGGTTCGGACCAGACCCGGTTCGAACCAGACCCGGTTCAGACCCGGTTCAAACAAGTTCAGAACCAACCCAGACAAGCTGACGTTAAGGATGACGTCAGCGACACGTGGCGGCGGCTGGCCAATGCCAGCGCGCCACATGGCACTGACAAGTTACTTTTCCTTGCAGGTACGATGATGACGTGGCGGCGACTGGCCAAGTAAAGGCTGATAAGTGGCGACGGCGCGGCCACGTCAGTCCGAGGTGTCAGAGGCGCAGAGGTGGCAGACTTGCAGTGGCGGCTGGCCATTCTGGGAGTGACACGTGGCGACAGCGCCGCCACGTCAGTACGATGTTGCAGTTGTGGCAGACACGTTAGAGGGTTTGTCCAATGAGAGGGTGCCACGTGGCACCTGACACGCGCCAGTACGAGGTCAGAGGATCAGTAGAAGTGTGGCAGAGTGTGTCTGGCCTAATTATATATCCGTAGCCTCCATGGCTTCTAGAAGCAATATTAACAAGATGAAAAGAGGCCAGCTGGCTATGACTGCCTAACTTCCAAGCTAATAAAGAGAAGGGAAAATTACAAAAATACCCCTGCTCACATCTATTATATAAACTCTCCCCATTTCATTGTATTAGTGTTAGCTTAGTTTTTAATCTAGTTTTTTCTCTAGTTTTCTTTGTATTTTTATTTTCAAAAATAAATGTAATTTTATTTCAAGCTTTGTAATCTTCCAATTTTAATAAAATTCAATTTTTAGTTTATTAATTGTCTATCTACTTTAATTCTCATTCTACCTTTCTTTTTTCTTTTAATCATAATCTATCTTATTATTTTGGGATAAGTTTTTTAATACATGGTTTTACCCAGGTATAAGATAATTTCGTTCCAAGTCTTTTCGAATTGATTAATGGTAGAAAGTGCAACTCAATTGTTCTTGGTGGAAAAATAAATGGTTTGTTTGTCTATTTTAAACTAATAGAAATTATGAAAATGACGTTGAGTAAAAAAAATCTTTTTAAAAAAAATTAAACTAAAAGTTACTAAAAAACACTTAATGAATTTAAGTATGAACAATTAATCCCATCGCAATGTCAAAGAAATCCAATCGCAATGTACCTATCGGAATGCTGTCGCAATGTGACCAAAAGAAATCCCGTCGAAATGTATCCAAAAGGAATCCTGTCGGAATACCAATCGCAATACACCTATCGCAATATGAAACTTAAATCCAAAAGTAAATCCAATCGCAATAACACCAAAAGCAATCTCGTCGGAATACCAATCGCAATATGTATCTGAATCCAAAACCCTAATGCGATGTGGTGATCGCAATGTTGAGTCAGAATCCCGTCGTAAAAGGGTTTAATATTGCGATGGTATGTGATTCGAGATAAGCTATGTTTTAAGCTACTTTCAATAAGCTCAATCCAAGACTTAGCCAACTCAACAATAAGCCGAACTAATAAGCACGAATAAGGACTTTTTAAACTACAAATAAGCAAAACTTTTAAATCAAACCATAAAAAGATTAAAACTTTAAGAAAACTTTTAAAAAGTAAATAAGCTAAGTACCAAATAAGCCAATAAGCATAAAAAACTCAAAGCTTATCTCGCACAAAAACTTAGATATGATCAAAAAGATAAACTTTTTAACCACAAAATCATTAAGAGAAAACACGTTTCAATATGATTTCGGATTAGAGACAAAGTAAAATCAAGAAATGTAGAAAGAGATTAAAGAACAAAAACTTAACTTGAACTTGTGATTAATGAAATCCAAATACAAGAATGATAGCTTAAACTTGAAAGATAAAAAGAAAGAAAAGATGAAACTTAGTGAGAGAAAGTTTAGAACTTTCTCTCTCTAAAAACTAGAAAGGAAAAAAATGAAAAGTAAAACTAGCTAACCACCCTCCTAATGTGATTAGGAGGGTATTTATAGGGAAAATGGGGAGTGCATGTGTGGTGTGCTTCCTTCTTTCTTTTCTTCTCGATTCGATTTAAATCTATGTCTTTTCTCGACGTCGTCTCGGGATTTGAACTTGTCTTAATAATTTTCTTCTATAATTTAGACTTGAGTTCTTCGACTTCATTAAACTTCCGTCTTTTAGACTTTTTCTTCGATAAATCTTCAGAATAGGTCTTGGACATCCGTTCTTTTAGCACTCTTGATCTTTTGACTTCGTCTTTTCTCGTTTTCTTCGATAAAAGCCCGTGTTTTCTTCCTTTTTCATCTTTTGGTCCTAAAACACAATAAAAACACAAACCACGCATAATTCTGACTTTTACGACATAAATTACACGTTTTGGTCTTGTTATTATTGGAAATAAGCGGTAAAAGGATAAGTGTTTTCACACTTATTAAATCCCCTACACTTGACCATTGCAATGCCCTCATGCAATGCATTAATTTTGAAGCACGCTTTATATTTTCCATCATAAATAACCCACCTTGGCCTTTATTAAATACTAAACATGTAAGGAAAATAAAAAGATAGAAACAAGTAAAGAAATCAAAGACTTACATTGGGTTTTGGCTGCCATGAACGTTTATCATTCTCAAGTTTCACGTTCCTCATACCAAGCTTAAAAACGGGATCATTGTTATTATAAGTTAGCAAACTATCACGAATTCATGTGGGTCAATTATTTACTTAGACTCCCTTATTCCTAGGTGTATCTCTTATATTTTAATTTTGTCTTGAATGATCACGAGGATGCATTGTTTGACTTATTTCGATAGTTATTTAGGCCGAAAATAAAGTGGGACGATTTAATCAATAGTTAGCTAAAGGACAAAATATTTTAAAGCTGCTTCTCGGGACCTCTTAAAGTTCATATCTTGGCATAACTCGCTTCACGAATTGAGACCTTTCTCGGACCGATATTTGGCAGCGACTTCATACGACGTTCTTGAAATTATGGTCTTCTCTTCATAATAGGAATTTCTTCACTTGAAGTTTTGAGAGATTCTTCATCTTTGGACCACGACTTCTTCATTTTTCTCCAATCTTTATTTTGGACTTTGATATACAACGATCCGCCTCCTTTTAGGACTTGGATCTATTTATCCTCATGCCTTGTTAAGGCCTTTTTGGATAGACTTCTCCATGATCTTTTGGGGAGTATTTGCTTTTCGTCGTGTGTCTCGATCCTTCATATTGATTTTCGATAAATGATTCTTCACATCACTTTTGGATCTTTAGCAACAAAATGTAGCCGTCATGCCTTGTTAGGGCCTTTTCGGACTCGCCAATCTTTGCATCCCGCTTCAATAAGTTATGCCTTGGCTATGAACTCTAATTACTACCGAGCAACTTTTAAACGATCTTGGGCTAGAAGCTAAGTAACTTTTCAAATCGTACAACCTTATTTATTGCAGATAAATTTATTAGCAAGCGATGGGAGAATAGGCTTATAATCAACTCACATAAATTCACGAAAGAATACCAAACTTATAATTGAATCTATCATCTCTCGTTCTCCACAATTTAAAATCTCAAGGAATGAGACTCGTGGATGCTTAGCCAATTAAATCAAAGTTTTGGGTTTTCGAGTTGTCTATAGGATCTTGCAAATTCTTAGACTTTTTCAAGTTTAGAATTCGCATGTTAAAGTTCCCTTGAAAAACAACTCTCTAGGATCAATTATAGGAACTTGCGAAAAGTTCTTGTTCTTAACCCGTGAGAGTTAAGACTTTCGCGTTTTAAAGTTCCCTATATAAAAGCCTAGCAAAACTTTACTTAAACACGTTAAGGATACTAGCTAGAGAAACTTAGATAAGTAAACTCGGGTTGAGTCAAAATATTCACGACTTTGAAAAATTTAAAACCACTTTATTAAACTTTTATTCTTAGCAAAGAAAGTAAATAACGTTAACAAAGGAAAACTACAAGGCCAAAATAGATTAAAATTTTTGAAAAATGTCGAAAAATCAAATTTTCTGGTTAAAATGAGGACAAATGCAAGGAAAAGACCACTTACTTCGATAGAAGTCCCCCCTACACTTGATATAAACATTGTCCTCAATGTTTAAGCATGTGGGAGGCAACTCCATACACTTAGGACATTGTGCACGTTGTTTAAATCTTGCTAAGGAAAGGACAACTAAAGTGATTTCAATGTGAACATATAAGATATGAAATATTGAATCACGACAGTTTAGGATAGAACCAGGAAGACGGGTACACGGGATCACGGTTCGTCAAAAGTCATCGAGGTGCTCTTTGAAGCTTGAATCCCTGCAGAGAATAAGAAACAAGACAACAACACATACGAGGCTCCCCCTACACTTATTATGAAAACGGTAAAGGATAGATCACGGGTTGCCTCCCGAGAAGCGCTTGTTTTTTATAACCGAGTCACGAGCCTGACTCGACCCAAAGCTAGTTCATGGGAAACGTGGTGAGGGATGGAATCATCTCATGAGAGATGTCCTCACCAAAGTACAGCTTCAAACGCTGGCCATTCACCTTAAAATTAGGCCCATTAGGTTGAGAAAGCTCAATGGTGCCATATGGAAAGACTTTGGCGATGGTGAATGGACCAGACCAGCGGCTCTTCAACTTGCCAGAGAAGATCTTCAACCGAGAGTTAAAAAGTAAGACTTGATCACCAACGTGGAACTCTCGATTCTTAATTCTAGCATCGTGGATGATCTTGGTCTTCTCTTTGTAGATCAATGAGTTCTCGTAAGCTTCATTCCACAGTTTATTTAGCTCGTTGAGTTGAATCTTCCGAAGATCGCCGGCTTTGTTGATGTCGAAATTTTCCCACTTCAAGGCCCAGTATGCCTTGTGTTCCAGCTCGATAGGGAGGTTGCATGCTTTCCCGTACACAAGATGATAAGGTGTAAAACCAATCGGGGTCTTATAAGCGGTACGGAAAGCCCACAAAGAATCATCTAATTTATCGGCCCAAGAGGCACGATGCTCTCCCACAGTACGTTCTAGAATTCGCTTCAATCCGCGGTTAGATATCTCGGCTTGCCCATTAGTTTGGGGATGATAAGCGATGGAAAGACAGTGATTGACACCGTACTTAGCCATGACTCATGCGAATTGATCATTGCAAAAATGAGTCCCGCGGTCACTAATTATAGCACGAGGAACACCGAATCAAGCAAAAGTTGCTTCAAAAAGTTCACAAACACCCTCACATCGTTCGTAGGGAGAGCCTTAGCTTCAACCCATTTGGAAACGTAGTCAACGGCTACGAGGATGTACTTTAATACTCAGATTTTCACTAAGTATGAAAGTTCGTTGAACCGATCCTTTCAAACTGATTACCGGTCTAGAGTGCGACTCAATTGTCTTTTGGTGAACAAGAGAATGGTTTGGTTGATTATCTATTTTAAACTATTAGCAAGTAATTTAAGTGTCGTTGAGTAAAGTAGAAGTTTAAAGATTAATACTAAAATGACGAGTTAAAATAAATGCTTGGAAACTTAAAGGCAAAATTAGAAAAATACTAGCACACTAAATAAAACTAACACTTAGAAACTTTATAAAAACAATAAACTAAACAAACCCTAATCGGAATATAGGAGAAAGACACTAATCGGAATGATGTAGAACAAGCCAAATCAGAATGTGTCGAAAACTTGCCGTCGGAATATATAAACCCTAATCCGATCACTTTGATCGGAATAAATGAGGTGCTAATCGGAATAACCCAAAATTGGTCCTGATCGGAATCTCAATTACCTAATCCGATCAACTCGATCGGAATACTAGCTGCTCAAATCGGAAACCCTTAAAACCCTTTTCCGATTTGCCAATCGTAAAGAGGGGTAGTACTGCTGGTCGGAATAAGCCGATCGGAAAGGGGTTTAAACCCTTTCCGATATAAATGGGATTCGAGAATAAGCTAGTAATAAGCTATAATGAATAAGCTCATACCAAACTTGAACGAATCAAAACTGAACCGGGTCAAATAAGCACTTGTATCAACTTATCTAAACTTAAAATAAACAAACTTTTAAATCAAACCATAAAAATATGAACTTTTTAAGAAAACTTTTTATAAGTAAATAAGCTAAACATGTAAATAAGCTAATAAGCACAAGAATCTTAGAGCTTAATCAAATGAAAGCTTGTGTAGGAACAAAAAAAAATTAACTTTTTAAGCACAAAACCATTAAGATCAACACGGATTTAATGTGATTCGCACCAAAAATCAATCTAAAAATAAAAGAAAGGTAGAATGAGATTTAGGATTTAAAGCTTAACTAGAACTTGATTAATGAAATAAGAAATACACAAATGTTTAATCTTGAAAGATTAAAAGAAAAGATGAAACCTAGTGAGAGAAAGTTTAGAACTTTCTCTTTCTAAAACTAGAAAGAAAAGTGAAAAAAATGAAAAACTTAAAACTAAAGCTAACTCCCTCCTAATGTGTATTAGGAGGGTATTTATAGGAAAAGTGGAAGGAGTGCATGTGTTGCATCTTCTTTCTTTCTTTCTTCACGTCTTCTCGACTCGACTTTAATTCTTTGTCTTTTCTCGATGTCGTCTCGGGATTTGAACTTGTCTTTTAATTTTCTTCTTCTATTAGACTTAAGTTCTTCGACTTCATTAAACTTCCGTCTTTAGACTTTTTCTTCGATTAATCTTCAGAATAGGTCTTGGACTTCCGTTCTTTTTGCACTCTTGATCTTTTGACTTCGTCTTTTCCCGTTTTCTTCGATAAAAGCCCGTGAAAGCCCGTGTTTTCTTCCTTTTTCATATTTTGGTCCTAAAACACAATAAAAACACAAACCACGCATAATTCCGACTTTTACGACATAAAATACACGTTTTGGTCTTGTTATTATTGGAAATAAGTGGTAAAAGGATAAGTGTTTTCACACTTATTAAATCCCCTACACTTGACCATTGCAATGCCCTCATGCAATGCATTAATTTTAAAGCACGGTTTACATTTTCCATCATAAATAACCCACCTTGGCCTTTATTAAATACTAAACATAAAAAGATAGAAATAAGTAAAGAAATTAAAAACTTACATTAGGTTTGGCTGCAATGAACGTTTATCATCCTCAAGTTTCACGTTCCCCATACCAAGCTTAAAAACGAGATCATTGTTATTATAAGTTAGCAAACTAACACGAACTCATGTGGGCCAATTATTCACTTAGACTCCCTTATTCCTATGTGTATCTTTTATATTTTATTTTTGTCTTGAATGATCACGAAGATGCATTGTTTGACTTATTTCGATAGTTATTAAGGCCGAAAATAATGGTGAACGATTGAATCAATAGTTAGCTAAAGGATAAAATCTTTTAAAACTGCTTCTCGGGACCTCATAAAGTTCATATCTTGGCATAACTCGCTTCACGATTTGAGAATTTTCTCGGACCGATATTTGGCAGCGACTTCATACTTCGAATCTTTGAGAGACGTTCTTGAAATTATGGTCTTCTCTTCATAATAGGAATTTCTTCTCTTGAAGTTTTGAGAGATTCTTCATAAATGGACCACGACTTCTACATTATTCTCCAATCTTTATTTTTGACTTTGATATACAACGATCCGCCTCCTTTTAGGACTTGGATCTATTTATCCTCATACCTTGTTAGGGTCTTTTTGGATAGACTTCTCCATGATCTTTATGGGAGTATTCGCTTTTCGTCGTGTGTCTCGATCCTTCATATTGATTTTCGATAAATGATTCTTCACATCACTTTTGGATCTTTAGCAACAAAATGTAGCCCTCATGCCTTGTTAGGGCCTTTTCGGACTCGCCAATCTTCGCATCCCGCTTCAATAAGTTATGCCTTGGATATGAACTCTAATCCGTACCGAGCAACTTTTAAACGATCTTGGGCTAGAAGCTAAGTAAACTTTTAAATCGTACAACCTTATTTATTGCAGATAATTTATTAACAAGCGAAGGGAGAATAGGCTTATAATTAACTCACATAAATTCACGAAAGAATACCAAACTTATAATTGACTCTATCATCTCTCGTTCTCCACATTTTAAAATCTCAAGGAATGAGACTCGTGGATGCTTAGCCTATTAAATCAAAGTTTTGGGTTTTTGAGTCGCCTATAGGATCTTGCAAATTCTTAGACTTTTTCAAGTTTAGAAATCGCATTTTACAGTTCTCTTGATAAACGACTCTCTAGGATCAATTATAGGAACTTGCGAAAAGTTCTTGTTCTTAACCCCTGAGAGTTAAGACTTTCGCGTTTTATAGCTCCCTATATAAAAGCCTTGCAAAACTTGACTTAAACACGTTAAGGATACTAGCTAGAGTAAACTTAGATAAGTAAACTCGGGTTGAGTCAAAATGTTCACGACTAAGAAAAATTTAAAACCACTTTATTAAAATTTATTCTAGTAAGGCAAGAAAATAAACATAATAAAGGAAAATACAACTATACAACTAGGCCAAAATAGATTAAAAATTTTGAAAAATGTCGAAAAATCAAGTTTTCCGGTTAAAATGAGGGCAAATTCATAGAAAAGACCACTTACTTCGATAGAAGTCCCCCCTACACTTGAGATAAACATTGTCCTCAATGTTTATGCATGTGGGAGTAAACTCCCCTACACTTAGGACATTGTGCACTTTGTTTAAATCTTGCTAAGGAAAGGACAACTAAAGTGATTGCAATGTGAACATATAAAATATGAAATATTGAATCACAAGAGTTTAGGATAGAACCGGGAAGATGGAAACACGGTATCACAGTTCGTCAAAAGTCATCAAGGTGGATATTTGAAGCTTTAATCCCTGCATAGCACAAGAAAGAAGACAACAAACACATATGGGGCTCCCCTACACTTATTATGAAAGTAGTAAAGGATAGATCACGGGTTGCCTCCCGAGAAGCGCTTGTTTTTGATAACCGAGTCACGAGCCTGACTCGACCCAAATTTAGTTCATGGGGAACGTGGTGAGGGATGGAATCATCTCATGAGAGATGTCCTCACCAAAGTACAGCTTCAAACGCTGGCCATTCACCTTGAAATTGGGCCCATTTGGCTGAGAAAGCTCAATGGTCCCATATGGAAAGACTTTGGTGACGGTGAATAGACCAGACCAACGGCTCTTCAACTTGCCAGAGAAGATCTTCAACCGAGAGTTAAAAAGTAAGACTTGATCACCAACGTGGAACTCTCGGTTCTTAATCCTTGCGTCATGAATGATCTTGGTCTTCTCCTTGTAGATCAGTGAGTTCTCGTAAGCTTCATTCCTCAGTTCGTTGAGCTCGTTGAGTGGAATCTTGCGATGATCACCGGCTTTGTTGATGTCGAAGTTAGCCCACTTCAAGGCCCAGTGCGCCTTATGTTCCAGCTCGATGGGGAGGTGGCATGCTTTCCCGTACACAAGACGATAAGGTGTACAACCGATCGCGGTCTTATAAGCAGTACGGAAAGCCTACAGAGCATCATCTAACTTATCGGCCGACGCAACACGATGCTCTCCCACAGTACGCTCCAAAATTCGCTTCAATACACGGTTGGAAATCTCGACTTGCCCATTGGTTTGGGGATGATAAGCGGTGGAAAGACGGTGATTGACACCATACTTAGCCATGACTCCTACAAATTGATCATTACAAAAATGAGTCCCAGTGATGAGACTGCTTTTATACATAGCCTCATCGTCCAAATAGGGCTTAAAATGCATTAAATATCATCAAAATACCCAAATATATGCTTGTGTTTGTTGCTTGTGTATTTTAGGTACGGATATGAGAAAATGACAAAAGATCACAAGAATCAGTAAAAAACGAACACGGGAAACGAAGCCGCACAATGAACCAAGCCCTAATGAAGAAGTTTTCCAAGAAAACCCTTGAAGATTTGAAGAATTATGAAGATTGGTCCTCCAATATGGAAGAATTGACACTTTATACCCTTGTATCTTCATAATTACAAGTTTGGTCCCTAAAGTTTGTCAAAATTACAAAAAGGACCCTTAACTTTGAAGAATTGGCAAATTTAGTCCCTCAACAAAACTAAATTGTCGATATTGGTCCTCCAAGAAGTCAACAAACAAGTCAAACCTTGAAGAATGAAGAAAATGCCAAAATCAGTCCTTCAAATATCATAAGTTTGCATGTTTAGTCCTTGAAACAAGTTTAAAAACTTGTTGTGCCAAAAATGACAAGTTTACAAAGTTGCTTATAAAGGGAATTGAGTTTGTTAGCTGTTTTTACAACATGAACAAAACAAGAAAACCAAGGGGCCACAACTGCCAAACATCTAAACACACCCCAACCAATCAATCCTCCACCTCACCTCCAACAACCAACCACATCACACCACCTCACCCATCTCCCCCACGTTAGACTTCCACCCACACCAATTAAATAACTTAATCAGTTATTTCCCACCAAACAGATTTTTTAAAATCTAATTTCCCCAAAACATATTAAACCTATACTAATCACCCACATAAACCCTATTAATCCCAGGCACAATTAACTTATAATCAAAGGGGTTTTTGTTGCAAATTTCCAGATCCTTGATTCATCCCTTTGTCACCAAAACCCACACCCCAAATTAACACAAGACACACCCATGTGTCTTGTGGGACCCTCCCCTGCACCCGTCTTTGTCCCCAAACCCCAATACCAGACACATCCAACGCCCCAAATGTTTTACTTGTCCTCCAAAACATTTTGAAGGGTTTAGATTGACTACAACAAGCTGGCATTCACAAGATTCCAACTGCATGATCACATGGCACAATTTGACCAAGACTTTAAGATTCGTCCAAGGGCCTTTATGGCATTTCATGTATTAGGGTTTTTAGACCTATAAAGTTCTATCACTTGTATAAATATGGGACGTATGTGTCCCATATGTTTTGTTCCTGATTTTTTTTCCTTAGGTCACAAACTTGTAAAGCCCATTTTTTTATGAATGAAAATTGGTTGAGTGTTGTTGATGAAAAGAATCCAGGATCCATTTACTTTCTGCTGTTTGATTGTGTTCCATTTATTGTTTGTTTAATTTTTGAGTTTTCAAAAATTCAGTCTTGTTTGTAGGTTTCTGAAAAATGGGTAATTTTTGGTGAAAATTTGATTCAAGATTTGGTTTTTCAGGATTGAAAAGATATTTGGTGTAAGTGTTTTGAAAGAAAAACGTTTGAGAAATTTGTGAGAAAGGTTTTAAAAGAGAAAGACAAAACAGATTGCTTGCTATTGTGATTTCATTTGTTCTTAGCAGGAATTTGGCAAAGCCATTGATTGTTGTCCAAGGTTCTGCACAGACCCGGATCTGTTAGGAGGTGGCATAGCAGCCATTGTGGGACCTGGATTGTAGGTCCCACAAGGTAAAATCCCTTGTTTCCATTTTTAGTTTTTAGAAATTATGTGAGGTATGTGATTTGTATGAAATTGTTTGTTTTCTTGTTGATTGGTTTGATTATGCTTATCTAGGGATGGTATGCATGTTTAGGACTTGCTAAATCAGATTTGTGTAAAGTAGAGTAGGTTTACTTGGTAAATTTTTGGTTTTCAGATTTTAAGGGGTGTTTGGATTAAGGTTCAAATCAGGGTAAATCATATAAGATTTGTTTGAATCTTGTTTAGAATCACTCATTGGGTTGTTATTAGGTTGTATGCTTGTTTTGGTTTCTGTTTAGTGAAGTTTGAAGCAATTTGTATGTCAAAATTTTGAACAAATAGCAAAAAATCAGAAAGTCCTTATTGTGCATGCTTTTGTGGAAATTGGTGCATCAAATCTTGGTAACTGTTAGGGTTGAGGTTCAAGCATGGATTGTAATCAGTTATATTCCATGTCATTGATTTGTGTGCAAGATCTTAGGGTTTGAATCTTATTTTTGTGCATGTAAACAAGTATTACTGTTCAGCAGAAACATTTAGCCTTAATCAGAAACTTTGTGTGCCCTTTTGTGTGAATTTTTGTGAAGAAACCTGCTTGTTTTTGTGTTGTATTTGACTCCCTATACTCAACTGAGTATAGGGGTGCCTTATTGTCCAAAATAAGCACTTGAAATAAGCTTTCCTAATTTTATTGCTTTTCTGAACAAAAAATTACACTACCAGTGGGAACTCCTTTCCCACTGATAGCACATCTGTTAGCACTGCTAAGCAAAAGGACAAAAGTCCCAAAGTGTCACTTTCAGCTTTCTTTCTTTTTTGTCTTTAGTGACTGAATTTTAGAATTAGACTTTCAAACTAGTTTTGATATTTTTCTAATTTAATTTCTGATTTTTCTGTTTAAATAAAATTTTTATTACTGTTCATTAGCTATTTTTTAGGTTTAATTGCTATTTTAAATACTTTTAATTAATCTGTTTTTGGCACTTAGTGCTAAAAATACTTATTTTTCAGTTTTAACATTTTTTATAGATTAAGAAAAATATTTTAAGATTTTTAGTTAAAAAAGTTTTTACTGTTCATCTTTTAATTATTTTTTAGAATTAATTTAAGTTAATTAGGGTTTTAATTTAAACTGTTTTTGTCTTTTAGTGAAAAATTTAATATTTTTCAAACTTTTTCAATTTTCTACTGTTCATTAGGGTAAAATAGGATTTTTAAAATTGGTAAATTATTTTTAGCATTATTTTATTATTTTTTTATAATTATTTTAGTTTTAAAATAGTTTTTAGTGATTTAAAAATAGAAAAATAGTTTTCAAAAATTAGGAAAAATACTTTTTAGTCTTTAAATAATATAAGTAACTGATTTGTTCAATAAAATCATATTTTGGACATTTTGATTAATTATATTTAATTTTAGGGCTTTAATTAGCATTTAAAATTGAATATTTAATTAATAAAAGGTTTTAAAATATTTTTATTGGATTTTTATTCTTATTTATATTATTTTAGACTTATTTTAGCTTTTAATTAATTATTAGGTTTAAAATTTTAATTTTTGCACTATTTACGGTTTTACGTGATCGCCTTTTTCGTCTTAGTTTAATCCGTCTTCGTAACCGTCTTCCTTTTCTAATCTCATTTCTTTCTTTCTTTTTCAATCATATAATCACAAATCAAAATAAATTCATTACACAACGCACTTGCCTCCTCGAGAACGAACTCACTTTTAGGGTCATTCACACACGGTTTTCCTAAATCGTCGTGCATACTTGCCCTAATTACCTTCCTTTTCCTAAAGGGGTAATTTTACAACATCATTTTTGGCGCCGCTGCCGGGGAGGCGTGTTGTGTTTTGATTTGAACATTGTTGTTTTTTATATATAGCCATAATAGTATTTGTATTAGTAGCACTCTACTAATACGTATTATCGGTTTTTTGTTTTTTTGTGAATACTATTAATATATTGTATACGTAGAACAATAAATTCACAAGTACTCCAAATACGTGAGAAATCACAACCTTGACTTGGGAGGTCATTACCCAATCATTGTATTCGAATCTTAAACCAAAGAAAAAAGGCAAAAATAGATAAATACTTTCGTGAAGCTCGATTTTGAAAAATACAAACTATAAGGTGGGTATAAGGCGGTTGTATTTCACGACCTAAAGGAAAAAGGCTCTTAAGTGCTTCGCGCCGCCTCGTTTCCTCCGCTTGCTTGTGCGTATTTTGAGATTGAAAGCTAATCGAGGGTTTTGCCGCCCAAAGTATTACTTAAGTATCATATATATTTTCTTGGTTTCATTGATTAAACCCTCTTGAACGATTTGGTGTTCCACCATCGTTCTAAAGTCATCGAAGGCGTTCACCAACGTGATCGTTTTCATTCCTTGAGGCTTCTTTAATCGAGAGATTTGATTAAGGAGGAGATTTGTAGATTTTTGTCTACCTAATACATTCCAAAAATCCAAAAAAAAGTAAAAACAATCAAAAACCACAAAAAATTGAAAAGGTAAAAACACCAAAAAGAATCTTCTTTGCTCACCCCTCGTTGTACGTGACGTTTATGCAAACTCGCTCCAAAGCAAGACGTGCTCGTAAACGAAGAAACGAATCAACCGCTCCTTCTAGTGAGGAGTCTCCTATTGACGAACCCATCGTAGTGAAAGAAGCACCCATGGCTAATCGAACTATGATGGAGTTGCTTCAAGCACCCACCGAGGGTTATGGAGAAGCGATTGTGATTCCCGCTATCCTTGCGAAGAATTTTGATGTTAAGACGGGTTTGTTGTCCATGATTCAAAACAACAAGTTTCGAGGTGACGAAAAGGACAACCCTCATAACCACATTCGCCAATTTAATCGTCTCGCCGCCACTTGCAAGTTTAAGGACGTCTCTAACGACTCGATTAAGATGATGCTTTTTCCGTATTCCTTAGCGGGGCCCGCAAAAATTTGGTTAGAGAAAGAGCCACCCAATTCTATATTGACGTGGAAGGATCTCGTTTCAAAATTCGTGAACCAATTTTTTCCGCCCTCTAAGACTACGCATTTGAAAAACGAGATTTCAAAGTTTTCGCAAGAGTATAATGAAAGTTTTTCAACAGCTTGGAATAGGTTTAAGGAAATGTTGCACGAATGTCCTCATCATGGTTTTTCCGACTTGCATAAAACTGACACGTTTTACAATGGCTTGAACGATCATGAGCGTGATTATCTTAATGCCGCCGCGGGTGGTAATTTTTTGTGTAAGACGGTCGAGGAAGCATTGTTAATCATTGAGAATAGGTCTAAGGTTTATAGTCCTCGTAGCACGTCGAGTGTTCGTAAGACTTCGTCTTCGCCTTCGCCTTCATTGTCACACACCGTTGATGCTTGCCAAATCGAGGCTAATTTGGAGAACAAGATTTTTGATAAACTTAAAGGATTGTTAATTGAGTTTAAAGTTGGTGAACAACCCACTCCCGCTACGGCTAAAGCGGTTGAGGTATCTTGTATGTATTTTGGTGGAGCTCACGATTATTCCGAGTGCATTACCAACGGTGGTAACACTTCGAGTGCCTTTGCGGCCGCGGGAACTTATAACCAAAACGGTCAAGTTCCCCGCACTAATCAATTGACTCCACCGGGTTTTCCACCAAATCAAAATGCTAACAATTATCGAAACAATCAAGTTGGTTACCAAAACAATCAAAGAAACAATTACAAGGGTAATAACAACTATGGGAATCAAGGAAGTAGTAGCCAATTGCAAAATCAAAACCAAAACCGTAATTTTCAAAACACAAGTCAAGGTCTTCAAAATGTTTACACTAAAGAACTTCCAATGGACTTTTTGAATTACGCTACGGCAAATGATAAGATTTTGGAAAACATTCAAGAGCAATTGGCTAGTCAAGCTAGGGACACGGCTAAAAACACCAAGGAGTTAGCTAATTTTGTGAAGGAAAATCTTAACATGAGAAATGAGTTGAAAAATGATTTTGCTAATCAAATTAGAGGTCAAAACAATAAGATTGAACAAAGTCATGTTAGGCTTGAACAAAGAATTGACCAAAAAGCCGCTAGTCAAGATGTTAAGCTTAATGTCATTTTAGAAGCCGTCATGGGGAACAAAGCCTCTACTTCGGGTAGTTTGTCTAGTAACACCGTTTCAAACCCGAAGGGAGAGATGAAAGTGATTACCACACGAAGTGGTAAGGCACTTAAAGAACCGACTCCTCAACCAATTACTCCAACGGTGGAGGAAATTGAGGAGGAACCCGAGGTGGTGGTCGAAAAGGAGCATATCTCAAGCCCACAAAGTACCGCTCATGCCACACCTACGGTCGACCCTTTACCAACATTGGAACCCGAGATTCCAAAGGCTATGCCTATGCCCCAACCCACACCACCCTTGCCTTACCCATCGAGACTTAGGAAGGAGAAACGACAAGAGTGCGACAACTATCAATTTGAGCTTTTTATGAAAATGTTTCGTGAGTTGCACCTTAATGTGAGTTTCGCCGATGCTTTGGTCATGATGCCTCGATTTGCTGCTAACTTTAAGAGTATGTTGAACAACAAGGAGAAATTGCATCAATTGTCTAGTTGTTCGTCGGTTTATCTTAATCGCATACCTCAAAAAGTCGGTGATCCCGGTAAATTTTTGATCCCTTGTGCAATTCAAGATATGGAAGAATGCTATGCCTTGGCCGATCTTGGTGCTAGCATTAATTTGATGCCACTTGCAATCTTCAAGTCGCTCAATCTTCCTAATCTTACTCCTTCACTAATGTCTATCGAGATGGCCGACCATTCCACGATTCGTGCATGTGGTTTGGCGGAAGACGTTTTTGTGAAAGTGGGGAAGTTCTACTATCCCGTAGACTTTATCATCGTTGATATCCCCACGGATCCTCAAGTTCCTCTTATTTTAGGTCGTTCGTTTTTAGATACGTCTATGGCTTTAATTGATGTGCATGCTAGAAAGATCACCTTACGTTTCAAGGACGAGGAACTTGTTATAAACGCAACTCAAAATTCTCAACTTTCTCATGTTTATTCCGTTGCTACCATAAACCTCGTTGATATGATCGACGTGGTTTGCGAGGAATTTTCACAAGAAGTTTTAGGGTTTGGTGATGAAGAAACTAGAGGCAATCCCACTATGTTAGATCCAATTCTTGATAATTCGACACCAACCTTCACTCCATTTGAAGGTGGTGGTTTTACGTTGGAAGAATGCAATGTTCCACGTACTTGTGACGAAGACCTCGACAACGATGAGGACTTCTCGATTATCAAGGATTTTCTAAACGATTTCCCATTTCCTCCACCCGAGGAGGTTATGAGTATCGAGCCCAAATCTTCACTTGAGGAACCACCTATTCTCGAGTTGAAAGATTTACCTCCTCACCTCGAATATGTCTATTTGGAGGAGGACGACAAGTTGCCGGTTATTATTGCGAAGGAACTTTCGAATGATGAAAAAACCGCACTTGTCGATGTTCTAAAGGATCACAAAGGGGCGATTGCGTGGAAGTTATCCGACATTAAGGGAATCGATCCCAAGTTTTGTACCCACAAAATCTTAATGGAGGAGGATTTCAAGCCCACAATCTAAAGTCAAAGGAGGGTGAACCCTAAAATTCACGACGTCATCAAAAAGGAGGTCCTTAAACTCCTTGACGCAGGAATGATTTACCCTATTTCTGATAGCCCTTGGGTGAGTCCTATTCATTGTGTCCCTAAAAAGGGAGGAATAACCGTTGTGCCAAACGATGCCAACGAGTTAATTCCCAATAGACTCGTGACCGGATGGAGAGTGTGCATTGACTATCGAAAGTTTAATGAAGCCACTCGAAAAGACCATTTTCCCTTGCCCTTCATGGACCAAATGTTGGAGCGTCTTGCGGGAAACGATTTCTATTGCTTTTTAGATGGTTTTTCCGGTTACTTCCAAATTCCCATCGATCCTCGTGATCAAGAAAAAACTACGTTTACGTGTCCATATGGAACGTTTGCCTATCGTAGAATGCCATTAGGACTTTGCAATGCACCGGGAACCTTTCAAAGGTGCATGATGGCTATTTTTCATGATATGATCGAGAAGACGATGGAAGTCTTCATGGATGACTTTTCCGTGTTTGGTAATTCGTTCACTTCGTGTTTGTCGAACCTTGAGAGAATGTTAAAACGATGTGAGGAAACCAACCTTGTGCTCAATTGGGAAAAGTTTCATTTTATGGTTAATAGTGGAATCGTCTTAGGGCACAAGGTCTCGAAAGCGGGGATTGAGGTAGATCAAGCTAAGGTAGACGTCATCGCCAAATTACCTCATCCCAAAACCGTTAAGGGAGTTAGGAGTTTCCTAGGCCACGCGGGCTTTTATCGTCAATTCATCAAGGATTTTTCAAAGATCTCTCGACCCATTACACATCTTCTTGAAAAAGAGGCACGTTTTGTCTTTGACGAAGATTGTGTACGAGCCTTTGAAATCCTTAAGAGGAAACTTACCGAAGCTCCCATTCTTGTTGCTCCCAATTGGAACCTTCCCTTTGAACTCATGTGTGATGCTAGTGATTACGCTATTGGGGCCGTTTTGGGGCAACGTCATGATAAGCACTTCTTACCTATTCACTATGCTAGCAAGACGATGACCGAGGCTCAACTAAAATACACTACAACGGAAAAGGAGTTCCTTGCCGTGGTGTATGCATTTGAGAAGTTCCGACCTTATCTCGTCTTGACAAAATGCATAGTGTATACGGACCATTCGGCTATCAAGTATCTCATGGCAAAGCAAGATGCTAAGCCGAGATTACTTCGTTGGATTCTCCTCCTTCAAGAATTTGATCACACCATCGTTGACAAAAAATGAGCCGAGAATCTAGCGGCCGACCATCTTTCTCGTTTGGAAGATCCTCACCAAAGTGTTTATGAGCCCAAGGAAATCACCGAAACATTTCCGCTCGAGACACTTGGTGTAGTGAATTCTAAGCTTGATTCTTCCACCCCATGGTTTGCGGATTTTGCAAATTACCATGCGGGAAACTTCATCATTAAGGGTATGACGACTCAAGAAAAACGAAAATTCTTTCGTGACGTCAAGTTCTACTTTTGGAACGACCCTTACTTGTTGCGAACTTGTGCGGATCAAATCATCCGACGTTGTGTATTTGGCACCAAAGCTTCTTTCATCCTTAGAGCTTGCCACGAGGGACCCACGGGTGGTCACCACGGTGCTAATCTCACGGCTAAAAAGGTGTTTGATGCCGGCTTCTTTTGGCCTACTATTTACCGAGATGCACAAGATCTTGTGAAGTCGTGTGATGCATGCCAACGACAAGGAAAAGCCTCACAAAAAGATGAAATGCCACAAAATATCATCCAAGTGTGTGAGATCTTTGACGTTTGGGGTATAGACTTTATGGGGCCGTTCCCATCCTCTCGTGGTAATAAGTACATTCTCATTGCGGTTGACTACCTATCTAAGTGGGTGGAAGCTAAGGCTTTGCCCACCAATGATGCTTGTGTGGTAGTCAAGTTTTTGAAGCAATTGGTTTCTCGGTTTAGAACCCCTCGTGCTATCATAAGTGATCGTGGAACCCATTTTTGTAACGACCAATTTGAAAGGGTTCTAAGGAAATATGGGGTTACACATCGGCTTTCTACGGCTTATCACCCACAACCGAGTGGGCAAGTCGAGGTTTCAAACCGAGCTTTGAAGAGGATCTTGGAGAGATCCGTTGGGGAAAACCGACAAACTTGGTCGGACAAGTTGGATGATGCTTTATGGGCCTTTAGGACCGCTCATAAGACGCCCATTGGGTGCACTCCCTATAAGCTTGTGTATGGAAAGAATTGTCATTTGCCTATCGAGTTAGAACACAAGGCTTATTGGGCCCTAAAGCATTGTAATGATGATATGGAGACCGTGGGGAAACACCAGAAAATGCAATTGAATGAGTTAAATGAATTGAGGGATATTGCTTATGAAAATTCATTGATTTATAAAGAAAAGACTAAAAAGTTGCATGATTATAAAATTAAAAACCGGGTTTTTAACATTGGGGATCAAGTTTTGATTTTTAATTCAAGATTAAAAATCTTTTCCGGTAAGTTGAAATCCCGTTGGTCCGGTCCATTCACCGTGACTCAAGTGTTTCCGTATGGGACCATCGAGCTAGCTCAAGATGATGGTCCGAACTTCAAGGTGAATGGACATAGGTTGAAGCACTACTTTGGCGGGGAAGTTCCATCCTTGAACTACCTCGACCAAGTCACCTTACCCAATGATAATTAGCATTGAGGGGATCGAGTCGAGCTCATGACTCGGTAATAAAAAACGAGGTGCCTCGTGGGGGAGTCCCATGCTTATCCTATGTACATATTATCGCTTTCTAATGTAGTTTACGTGTGGGGATTTTTGCCCTTCCAACCTTTGTTCCGTGGTTGTTTGTGAATTGTGAACTTTAGATGATCATGATCTTCACGACTAGAGCCTCTCGTGTTCGTTTTATGGGAGCACTCGATCGTTTGCTTTGAAGACTTTCTCAATATCCATGATATATCCTTTGATGTTCTAACCTTAGGTTTTTAGCACACTTCATAAACGGCTTTAAATTTAATGGTTACACCCTTTCCATGCTAGATTAAGCATTCGACTACGTCTCTAGTATGAGGGTGTTTGCACCCCTAGACTCGAAACATTAAGGACAATGTTTAACTTTAGTATGGGGGGTGAATAGATACTTGCCTTGCCAAACCTTCACGCTTTCCAAAGTTTATCTTTTTGTTTATCGTTTTTGTTGCAAAATAAGGCTAAAAATGGCCAAATTTTAAAATTTTCTCATGTTTTATAAGTGTTTGAAGACACGAATGTAGGTTTTCCGATGGCGAGAATAAGAGTAATTTTTGACTCGACCGTGCGTATTGAGCACTTAGCTTTGATTCCTTAACTACACATTAGGCTAAGTCTCTTAAATGAGGACGAGAAATGATAGGGTTAATTATAAGTTACTATGCTAAACGTAGAGTACTCGTATTCTTTCAAAAACTAATGTGTTCTCATTGTTTGCTTATTCTCCCTTCGCATGTAAATATTTTTTGCTTAATAAATATTGACTTAGCGGTTTAGTTAAGATTGTTGGGTTTCTAGTCTTTTCTAGTAGCTTCCGTGTAATTAAATTGGGAAGACATTAAGGTATCGCCAGCGTCACGGTTTTGAAGTATTGGCACCCGAATAATCAAAAGCTTCACCCAATAATAAGATTTCAAGTGCTCACCTAAATCTAGCAAACAATTTGAAGCCCCACAAGGCCTAAAATCTATGCAAAATTGAAAGTGAATCAAGCCTTAATCTTCGAAGCTTTAAAGATCCAAAATTCTCCTTAGCGTGAGGATATACGTCTTTGGCTAATAAAACCACCGATGAGGCGGATAATAAAAGGCAAGGCAAGACCGAAGTCATAATAAAAGCTTCATGGCGAAGTTGAATAAAAGATGGAGGTAAACCAATGATAATAAGGCCCTTCCGTTAGGGGGCGTATAAAAGTCTTGGTAATAAGTCTCATGTTCAAAACCGTTATAAAACCGTGTTTATCGATTCTTCTTGTCAACTTAATTTTTTAACATCGTTGTCTATTAGGAGGGGTTATTGATTTGATGGTCTTAGTTACACCGTTAGGACTCTATTTTGAGACCTAAATCTCTATTATCGCATAAGTCAAACAATGTATCCTCGTGAAACATTCAAGACAAAATAAAATATAAGAGATACAACTTAGGAATAATGGGAGGATAAGTACGTGATTAGGGCATATGAGTAGTGTTAGCATTACTAACTTATAATGACAATGATCTCGTTGCGCGCTTGGCATGGAATTGGGGTGAAAATCGAGGACGACAAAATTATTTCTAACGAAGCATTCACGTGTTCTTATTCTATGAACCTAAACGTCCCATTTTGCGATGAAAATCATACATTATGTCTAAAACGCAAGTAGTAGTAGTAATAGTAGTAATGTAGCTAGTTTATCATTCAATAAAGTGAATAAAATTAAATTTTGGAGGTGCTACGATACTTTATTCTAGCATTGCGTGAGGGCACGACAATGGTTTAGTATGGGGGAGTGATGAGACTGCTTTTATACATAGTCTCATCGTCCAAATAGGGCTTAAAATGCATTAAATATCATCAAAATACCCAAATATATGCTTGTGTTTGTTGCTTGTGTATTTTAGGTACGGATATTGAGAAAATGACAAAAGATCACAAGAATCAGTCAAAAACGAACACGGGAAACGAAGCCGCACAATGAACCAAGCCCTAATGAAGAAGTTTTCCAAGAAAACCCTTGAAGATTTGAAGAATTATGAAGATTGGTCCACCAATATGGAAGAATTGACACTTTATACCCTTGTATCTTCATAATTACAAGTTTGGTCCCTAAAGTTTGTCAAAATTACAAAAAGGACCCTTAACTTTGAAGAATTGGCAAATTTAGTCCCTCAACAAAACTAAATTGTCAATATTGGTCCTCCAAGAAGTCAACAAACAAGTCAAACCTTGAAGAATGAAGAAAATGCAAAAAATCAGTCCTTCAAATATCATAAGTTTGCATGTTTAGTCCTTGAAACAAGTTTAAAAACTTGTTGTGCCAAAAATGACAAGTTTACAAAGTTGCTTATAAAGGGAATTGAGTTTGTTAGCTGTTTTTACAACATGAAAAAAACAAGAAAACCAAGGGGCCACAACTGCCAAACATCTAAACACACCCCAACCAATCAATCCTCCACCGCACCTCCAACAGCCAACCACATCACACCACCTCACCCATCTCCCCCACGTCAGACTTCCACCCACACCAATTAAATAACTTAATCAGTTATTTCCCACCAAACAGATTTTTTAAAATCTAATTTCCCCAAAACAGATTAAACCCATACTAATCACCCACATAAACCCTATTAATCCCAGGCACAATTAACTTATAATCAAAGGGGTTTTTGTTGCAAATTCCAGATCCTTGATTCATCCCTTTGTCACCAAAACCCACACCCCAAATTAACACAAGACACACCCATGTGTCTTGTGGGACCCTCTCCTACACCCGTCTTTGTCCCCAAACCCCAATACCAGACACATCCAACGCCCCAAATTTTTTACTTGTCCTCCACAACATTTTGAAGGGTTTAGATTGACTACAATAAGCTGGCATTCACAAGATTCCAACTGCATGATCACATGGCACAATTTGACCAAGACTTCAAGATTCGTCCAAGGGCCTTTATGTCATTTCATGTATTAGGGTTTTTAGATCTAGAAAGTTCTATCACTTGTATAAATATGGGACGTATGTGTCCCATATGTTTTGTTCCTGATTTTTTTCCTTAGGTCACAAACTTGTAAAGCCCATTTTTTATGAATGAAAATTGGTTGAGTGTTGTTGATGAAAAGAATCCAGGATCTATTTACTTTCTGCTGTTTGATTGTGTCCCATTTATTGTTTGTTTAATTTTTGAGTTTTCAAAAATTCAGTCTTGTTTGTAGGTTTCTGAAAAAAGGGTAATTTTTGGTGAAAATTTGATTCAAGATTTGGTTTTTCAGGATTGAAAAGATATTTGGTGTAAGTGTTTTGAAAGAAAAACGTTTGAGAAATTTGTGAGAAAGGTTTTAAAAGAGAAAGACAAAACAGATTTCTTGCTATTGTGATTTCATTTGTTCTTAGCAGGAATTTGGTAAAGCCATTGATTGTTGTCCAAGGTTCTGCACAGACCCGGGTCTGTTAGGAGGTGGCATAGAAGCCATTGTGGGACCTGGATTGTAGGTCCCACAAGGTAAAATCCCTTGTTTCCATTTTCAGTTTTCAGAAATTATGTGAGTTATGTGATTTGTATGAAATTGTTTGTTTGCTTGTTGATTGGTTTGATTATGCTTATTTAGGGATGGTATGCATGTTTAGGACTTGCTAAATCAGATTTGTGTAAAGTTGAGTAGGTTTACTTGGTAAATTTTTGGTTTTCAGATTTTAAGGGGTGTTTGGATTAAGGTTCAAATCAGGGTAAATCATATAAGATTTGTTTAAATCTTGTTTAGAATCACTCATTGGGTTGTTATTAGGTTGTATGCTAGTTTTGGTTTATATTTAGTGAAGTTTGAAGCAATTTGTATGTCAAAATTTTGAAGAAATAACAAAAAATCAGAAAGTCCTTTTTGTGCATGCTTTTGTGGAAATTGGTGCATCAAATCTTGGTAACTGTTAGGGTTGAGGTTCAAGCATGGATTGTAATCAGTTATATGCCATGTCATTGATTTGTGTGCAAGATCTTAGGGTTTGAATCTCACTTTTGTGCATGTAAACAAGTATTACTGTTCAGCAGAAACATTTAGCCTTAATCAGAAACTTTGTGTGCCCTTTTGTGTGAATTTTTGTGAAGAAACCTGCTTGTTTTTGTGTTGTATTTGACTCCCTATACTCAACTGAGTATAGGGGTGCCTTATTGTCCAAAATAAGCACTCAAAATAAGCTTTCCTAAGCTTATTGCTTTTCTGAACAAAAAATTACACTACCAGTGGGAACTCCTTTCCCACTGATAGCACATCTGTTAGCACTGCTAAGCAAAAGGACAAAAGTCCCAAAGTGTCACTTTTAGCTTTCTTTCTTTTTTGTCTTTAGTGACTGAATTTTAGAATTAGACTTTCAAACTAGTTTTAATATTTTTCTAATTTAATTTCTGATTTTTCTGTTTAAATAAAAATTTTATTACTGTTCATTAGCTATTTTTTAGGTTTAATTGCTATTTTAAATACTTTTAATTAATCTGTTTTGGCATTTAGTGCCAAAAATACTTATTTTTTAGTTTTAACATATTTTATAGATTAAGAAAAATATTTTAAGATTTTTAGTTAAAAAAGTTTTTACTGTTCATCTTTTAATTATTTTTTAGAATTAATTTAAGTTAATTAGGGTGTTAATTTAAACTGTTTTTGTCTTTTAGTGAAAAATTTAATATTTTTCAAACTTTTTCAATTTTCTACTGTTTATTAGGGTAAAATAGGATTTTTAAAAATTGGTAAATTATTTTTAGCATTATTTTATTATTTTTTAATAATTATTTTAGTTTTAAAATAGTTTTTAGTGATTTAAAAATAGAAAAATAGTTTTCAAAAATTAGGAAAAATACTTTTTAGTCTTTAAATAATATAAGTAACTTATTTGTTCAATAAAATCATATTTTAGACATTTTGATTAATTATATTTAATTTTAGGGCTTTAATTAGCACTTAAAATTGAATATTTAATTAATAAAAGGTTTTAAAATATTTTTATTGGATTTTTATTCTTATTTATATTATTTTAGACTTATTTTAGCTTTTAATTAATTATTAGGTTTAAAATTTTAATTTTTGCACTATTTACGGTTTTACGTGATCGCCTTTTTCGTCTTAGTTTAATCCGTCTTCGTAACCGTCTTCCTTTTCTAATCTCATTTCTTTCTTTCTTTTTAAATCATATAATCACAAATCAAAAACAATTCATTACACAACGCACTTGCCTCCTCGAGAACGAACTCACTTTTAGGGTCATTCACACACGGTTTTCCTAAATCGTCGTGCATACTTGCCCTAATTACCTTCCTTTTCCTAAAGGGGTAATTTTACAACATCACCCGCGGTCACTGATAATAGCACGAGGAACGCCGAATCGAGCGAAAAGCTGCTTCAAAAAGTTCACAACCACCCTCGCATCGTTCGTTGGGAGAGCCTTAGCTTCAACCCATTTAGATTCGTATTCAACGGCTACGAGGATGTACTTGTTCCCTTTGGATGATGGAAATGTCCCCATAAAGTCGATGCCCCATACGTCAAAGATTTCACATTCATGTATGAAATTTTGAGGCATCTCATCTTTATGTGTGATCTTGCCTTGGCGTTGGCAAGCATCACAATGCTTAACCATTTCGTGAGCGTCACGATAAATGGTGGGCCAATAGAATCCAGAATCAAACACTTTCTTAGCGGTGTAGTTGGGACCAAAGTGACCACCGATGGGTCCTTTGTGGCAAGCTTGGAGAATGTCAAAAGCTACCGGTCCGTCAACACATCGACGAATGATCAGATCAGCACATTGTTTGAATAGAAAAGGGTCATCCCAAAAGTAAGTCTTAACATCATTCAAGAACTTCTTCTTTTGTTGGGATGTTAACCCTTTGATGAGAATACCACCCGCTAAGTAGTTTGCAATGTCGGCAAACCACGGGGTGTCATCAACATTGAGATTTATAGACATTAAGGTCTCAAGGGGAAAGAGTCATTGATCTCTTTGTTCGGATGATCCCCTTGATATGGATCCTCAAGTCTACTCAGATGATCCGCGGCTAGGTTTTCGGCACCCTTCTTGTCACGAATTTCAATGTTGAATTCTTGAGGGAGTAAAACCCAGCGAAGAAGTCTTGGCTTAGAATCATGCTTAGTCATCAAGTACTTCAACGCGGAATGGTCCGTGTACACGATGGTGGTGGAAAGGACAAGATAGGGGCGAAATTTTTCAAAAGCATAGACAACAGCTAAAAGCTCTTTTTCGGTTGTCGTATAATGCAATTGAGCCCCCGTCATTGTCTTGCTAGCGTAATGGATTGGTTGGAAGTGTTTATTCACTCTTTGGCCCAAAACCGCACCAATAGCAAAGTCGCTAGCATCGCACATCAATTCAAAGGGTAGCTCCCAATTAGGGGTAACCAAGACCCGTGCCTTAGTTAGCTTATCCTTAAGAAGATTGAAGGCTTCAATACACTCTTTAGAAAAGATAAAAGGAGTATCTTTTTCCAAGAGGTGGGTCATCGGGCAAGCGATTTTAGAGAAATCCTGAATGAATCGACGATAGAAGCCCGCATGACCCAGAAAACTTCTCACACCCTTCACGGTTGAAAGTGGAGGTAATTTGGCTATGACATCAACTTTAGCACGGTCGACTTCAAGACCGGCTTTAGAGATTTTGTGTCCTAGCACAATGCCTTCTTTTACCATAAAATGGAATTTTTCCCAATTCAGAACAAGGCGAGTGTCTTCGCACCGCTTAAGCATACGTTCCAAATTGGCAAGGCATGAAGAGAATGAATCCCCAAAGACCGAGAAATCATCCATGAAGACTTCCATGGTTTGCTCAACCATGTCATGGAAGATAGCCAACATGCACCTTTGGAAAGTCCCGGGGGCATTGCATAAGCCAAAAGGCATCCTTTTGTAGGCAAATGTGCCATAGGGACAAGTGAATGTTGTCTTCTCTTGATCTTGGGGATCGATGGGTATTTGGAAATAACCCGAGAAACCATCAAGAAAGCAGTAATATTCATTACCCGCTAAACGTTCAAGCATTTGGTCCATAAAAGGAAGAGGGAAATGATCCTTTCTCGTGGCATCATTGAGTTTGCGGTAGTCTATACAAACTCTCCACCCAGTAACGAGACGGGTAGGAATCAACTCGTTGTTTGCATTGGGCACAACGGTGATTCCACCTTTCTTAGGCACACAATGGACTGGACTAACCCATGGTGAATCCGAAATAGGGTAAATCATACCCGCATCAAGAAGTTTGATAACCTCTTTTTTTATGACTTCATGGATTTTAGGATTCACCCTTCGTTGGCTTTGAATTGTGGGCTTAAAGTCGTCCTCCATGAGAATTTTATGTGTGCAAAAGTGAGGATCAATTCCGCGAATGTCGGAGATTTTCCAAGCAATAGCTCTTTTATGCTTCTTCAACACGGCGATAAGTCGGGCTTTTTCTTCTTCTTTCAGGTCCTTTGCGATGATGACCGGTAACTTCTCGTTGTCTTCAAGAAAAACGTACTCAAGATGAGGAGGTAGGTCCTTAAGCTCAAGAGTAGGAGGGTCCTCAATAGATGGTGTAACTAACGATGGATCATCATTAGTCACCTCTTTAGGAGAAGGAGGAGAAAACGGGTCCTCATTGAGAAGTCTCTCAATAGTACGAATGTCTTCATCCCAATCGGTGGACGAATTATCATACTTAATATCGAGAGGACCCAAGCTAGCTTCGAAATCATCCAAGTCACTTTCTCCAAAAGGAGTCAATGCCGGAGCAATTGAGGCAACGGTCTCAACATTGGGTAGAAAAGAAAGAGTACTTTTGCAAGCATCATGAAAATGTTCTTCACAAGCCTCATCGAGAACATCAATAGCATTAACACTCTCATATGAATAAGGTTGCTTAGAAATCTTACCCATGTGGAAGACAATTTTATCGTCACCCACTCTCATGATTATTTCGCCTGTGGCTACATCAATGAGAGTGCGACCGGTCCTCAGGAATGGACGTACAACGATTAATGGAACACGGGGGTCCATCTCGTAGTCAACAACGACAAAATCCACCGGGAAGGTGAATTTGTCGACGCCAACAAAGACATCTTCGGCTATCCCCACTGGATAAGCAACCGTACGGTTAGCTAATTCCAAAGTCATTTTGGTGGGGACTAGCTCGGGGAGAGATAATTGCTTCCAAATACTTAAAGGCATTAAGTTTATACTGGCACCTAGATCGGCTAGGGCCATGCAATTCTCTACTCCCGGGAAGTTTCAAGGAGTCAAGAAGCGACCCGGATCACCAAGTTTGGTGGGCAATTTCCTTAAGAGAACGGCGGAGCAATTCTCATTAAGTTGGGTCTGAGCAATGTCAAGAAGCTTCTCCTTGTCGCTAAGAAGATCTTTAAACATTTTCGCGTATTTGGGCATGTGAGCGAGAGCCTCAGCAAAGGAGATGTTAAAATTCAATTGTTTAAACATTTTAAGAAAGTTTGAAACTTGAATATCATCCTTGCTCTTTTGCTTCTCTTTCCTCAACCGTGAAGGATAAGGTATATTGGATGAAGAGGAAGGCTTTAGGGGAGTAGGATCACTCACAACCACGGGTGGTGGGGAAATGGGGATAGAAGGTGAAGGAGGTGAAGAAAGTTGCTCTTTTTCCTTGTTCACAATCACGGGTGGAGGTGTAGGAAGCTCGGGTTCCGTACAACCTTTTCCACTACGAGTAGTGATTGCTTTCATCTCCCCTCTTGGATTCGCAACGGTGTTACTCAGAAGAGTACCCGAAGAAGAGGGTTGATTACCTTGGATGAACGAACCGATCATATCACGAATGTTAAGCGCTTGAGTGCTGAAAGAGTCTCTGATGTCTGCGCGAATTTCATTGCTTTGTTTTGCCATGTCATTCCTCAACTCAGCTCGAATATCGCTCCCTTGTTTCTCCATGTCATTCTTCAAGTTGACAAATTGACTCTGAAGATTCGTCACCATCTCTCGATTAGTCTTCATGAACGTCTCGACGTCTTGATTCACTGTCATCGGTTGATTGAGAGGTGGAGCTTGGTAAGCTTGAGAATTTCCATGAGTTGGGTATGGGTTTCTTTGGGATTGATATTGATTGGTTGCACGAGGTTGGGATTGGTTGTTTCGGTTGTAGCTTTGTTGTTGGTTTCGGTTTTGAGGAGGGAAACCGGGTGGAGCAAGATAATTGTTGGAACGATAACTTAGCAAGATACGGTCCCCTTGAGGGCGAGCTTGATAGCCTCCCGTGGGATAAGTACCGTATGCCGCGTTAACGTTTTCAGAAAAATTGCCTTGGGTAGAAGGACAATCATTGTAAGAATGAGGACCATAACATGTGTCACAAGAAATAGCAACGACTTTAGCTTGTTGAAAGTGGTTTGTGGCCATGGTCATAAAATTCTTGTTCATCTCAGCGAGTTGTCGAGAAATTTCAGTCATCTCGGGATTGGAAGTAGTAGAAGAAACATTGACTCTCGGGTTAGATCTTGAGGATGCGGATGAATCCCAATTCTTGTGGTGAGTAGTCATGTTTTCAATCAACTCTCTACACTCCTCCGGTCTCCTTTTCATAAAAGTACCACCGGCGGCGGCATTGATCGTGTCACGATCACGAAAAGTGAGACCATTGTAGAAGGTATCAATGAGAGTGACGGGGAGCATGTTGTGATTTGAACAACGGTCGATCAAATCATTGTATCGTTCCCAAGCATCAAAGAGCGATTCATCATTGTCTTGCATGAATCCACTAATTTGGTTACGAAGGCTGGTGACCATGGATGGTGGGAAGTATCGCGACAAAAAACGTTGAGTCATGTCATTCCACATATGAATAGAATTCTTAGGGAGACGGTCAAACCATTTTTCGGCATGGTGAGAAAGCGAGTGGGGAAAAAGTTGAAGGCGAAGGTCATCCATAGAAACACCGGGGGACTTCATGCTTTGGGTGATGGTAATGAATTTGTCGAGGTGTTTGTTGGCATCATCATCCGGAATTCCGCGAAATGGGTTAGTTTGTACTTTTTGGATCATGTGATGCTTCAACGAAAACTCCTGAGCCGTGACGTGCATCGGCGCAATCGGGCCTCCGCGTCCGTTCATGGTGGGTTGACACATTTCCTCCATTGTTCGTAAATCAGGTAGGGGGACATTGTTGTTGTTGTTGTTGTTGTTGTTGTTGTTGTTGTTATTCAAATTGGGTAGAGGTGGGTTATTATTGTTGTTATTAACACCAGCCATATCTAAATCTTCACGAGTCTCGGGCTCAGAATAGTTCGAAGATCTAGTACGCATACACCTGCAGAAGAAAAATATACACAGAGATAATATCTATATAATCTTTTTGGTGCAAAACCTTTAGAAAAGAATTGCTTTTAATGATTTTTTTAATGTTTTTGTATTCTTGAAGAGTGTTACATTTTTTAGGATTTTTGAAAATTTTTTAGGCAAGGAAAATAACGTTCAAAGAACGAATCCCAAAATTCAATGCGTCTCTCACTAGAAACCGTTAATCTTAACGAAAAGAGCCGGCAGCGGCGCCATTTAATACTCAGATTTTCACTAAGTATGAAAGTTCGTTGAACCGATCCTTTCGAATTGATTACCGGTCTAGAGTGCGACTCAATTGTCTTTTGGTGAACAAGAGAATGGTTTGGTTGATTATCTATTTTAAACTATTAGCAAGTAATTTAAGTGTCGTTGAGTAAAGTAGAAGTTTAAAGATTAATACTAAAATGGCGAGTTAAAATAAATGCTTGGAAACTTAAAGGCAAAATTAGAAAAATACTAGCACACTAAATAAAACTAACACTTAGAAACTTTATAAAAACAATAAACTAAACAAACCCTAATCGGAATATAGGAGAAAGACACTAATCTGAATGATGTAGAACAAGCCAAATCGGAATGTGTCGAAAACTTGCTGTCGGAATATATAAACCCTAATCCGATCACTTTGATCGGAATAAATGAGGTGCTAATCGGAATAACCCAAAATTGGTCCTAATCGGAATCTCAATTACCTAATCCGATCAACTCGATCGGAATACTAGCTGCTCAAATCGGAAACCCTTAAAACCCTTTTCCGATTTGCCAATCGGAAAGAGGGGTAGTACTGCTGGTCGGAATAAGCTGATCGGAAAGGGGTTTAAACCCTTTCCGATATAAATGGGATTCGAGAATAAGCTAGTAATAAGCTATAATGAATAAGCTCATACCAAACTTGAACGAATCAAAACTGAACCAGTCAAATAAGCACTTGTATCAACTTATCTAAACTTAAAATAAACAAACTTTTAAATCAAACCATAAAAATATGTACTTTTTAAGAAAACTTTTTATAAGTAAATAAGCTAAACATGTAAATAAGCTAATAAGCACAAGAATCTTAGAGCTTAATCAAATGAAAGCTTGTGTAGGAACAAAAAAAATTTAACTTTTTAAGCACAAAACCATTAAGATCAACACGGATTTAATGTGATTCGCACCAAAAATCAATCTAGAAATCAAAGAAAGGTAGAATGAGATTAAGGATTTAAAGCTTAACTAGAACTTGATTAATGAAATAAGCAATACACAAATGTTTAATCTTGAAAGATTAAAAAAAAGATGAAACTTAGTGAGAGAAAGTTTAGAACTTTCTCTCTCTAAAACTAGAAAGAAAAGTGAAAAAAACTGAAAAACTTAAAACTAAAGCTAACTCCCTCCTAATGTGTATTAGGAGGGTATTTATAGGAAAAGTGGAAGGAGTGCATGTGTTGCATCTTATTTCTTTCTTTCTTCACGTCTTCTCGACTCGACTTTAATTCTTTTTCTTTTCTCGATATCGTCTCGGGATTTGAACTTGTCTTTTAATTTTCTTCTTCTATTAGACTTAAGTTCTTCGAATTCATTAAACTTCCGTCTTTAGACTTTTTCTTCGATAAATCTTCAGAATAGGTCTTGGACTTCCGTTCTTTTTGCACTCTTGATCTTTTGACTTCGTCTTTTCCCGTTTTCTTTGACAAAAGCCCGTGAAAGCCCGTGTTTTCTTCCTTTTTCATATTTTGGTCCTAAAACACAATAAAAACACAAACCACGCATAATTCCGACTTTTACGACATAAAATACACGTTTTGGTCTTGTTATTATTGGAAATAAGTGGTAAAAGGATAAGTGTTTTCACACTTATTATACTTGTTCCCTTTAGATGATGGAAATGGCCCCATAAAGTCGATGCCCCATACGTCAAAGATTTCACATTCTTGTATGAAATTTTGAGGCATCTCATCTTTATGTGTGATCTTGCCTTGTCTTTGGCAAGCATCACAATGTTTAACTATTTCATGAGCGTCATGATAAATGGTGGGCCAATAAAATCCAGAGTCGAATACTTTCTTCGCGGTGTAATTGGAACCAAAGTGACCACCGGTGGGTCCTTTATGGCAAGCATCAAGGATTTGTAAAGTTGCCGGCCCATCAACACATCGACGAATGAAAAGATCCACACATTGTTTGAAAAGGTAAGGGTCGTCCCAAAAATAATGTTCAATGTCTTTAAATAACTTTTTCTTTTGTTGGGACGTTAACTCTTCCTTGAGAATTCCACCCGCTAAGTAGTTTGCAATGTCCGCAAACCACGGGGTTTCATCAAGATTGTAATTTATAGAAATTAAGTAGTTCAAAGTTGTTGGATCCAATCTCAGGTATGACAATAGCATCAGTGTTGCCTTCTACGTGCGATTGCAAAAGCTCGATCATTGGTTGATTGTCCATGGTGACAATAGGTGGAGTAATGACTTCGGCTTGAGCTACTTTCTTCTTACGAGCACGAGTACGCATACACACCTACAAAAAGAAAAACAAAATAGACAAGAAATATTTTTGGTTTTTAATGTTTTTCTATTTTTTTTTATTTTTGAAAATTTTATTTTTTTATAGGATTTTTGAAAATTGAAGCAAGAAAATAACGTTCAAAAGTGAACGGATCCCAAAATCCAACGCGTCTCTCACTAAAAACCGTTAATCTTAACGAAAAGAGCCGGCAGCGGCGCCATTTAATACATGGTTTTACCCAAGTATAATATAATTTCGTTCCAAGTCTTTTCGAATTGATTAATGGTAGAAAGTGCGACTCAATTGTTCTTGGTGGAAAAATAAATGGTTTGTTTGTCTATTTTAAACTAATAGAAATTATGAAAATGTCGTTGAGTAAAATAAAAGCTTTTTAAAAAAAATAAACTAAAAGTTACTAAAAAACACTTAATGAATTTAAGTATGAACAATTAATCCCATCGCAATGTCAAAGAAATCCAATCACAATGTACCCATCGGAGTGCTGTCGCAATGTGACCAAAAGAAATCCCGTCGAAATGTCTCTAAAAGGAATCATGTCAGAATACCAATCGCAATACACCTATAACAATATGAAACTTAAATCCAAAAGTAAATCCAATCGCAATAACACCAAAAATTTCAGTCATCTCGGGATTAGAAGTAGTAGAAGAAACATTGACTCTCGGGTTAGATCTTGAGGATGCGGATGAATCCCAATTCTTGTGGTGAGTAGTCATGTTTTCAATCAACTCTCTACACTCCTCGGTCTCCTTTTCATAAAAGTACCACCGGCGGCGGCATTGATCGTGTCACGATCACGAAAAGTGAGACCATTGTAGAAGGTATCAATGTGAGTGACGGGGAGCATGTTGTGATTTGGACAACGGTCGATCAAATCATTGTATCGTTCCCAAGCATCGAAGAGCGATTCATCATTGTCTTGCATGAATCCACTAATTTGGTTACGAAGGCTGGTGACCATGGATGGTGGGAAGTATCGCGACAAAAAACGTTGAGTCATGTCATTCCACGTATGAATAGAATTCTTAGGGAGACGGTCAAACCATTTTTCGGCATGGTGAGAAAGCGAGTGGGGAAAAAGTTGAAGGCGAAGGTCATCCATAGAAACACCGGGGGACTTCATGCTTTGGGTGATGGTAATGAATTTGTCGAGGTGCTTGTTGGCATCATCATCCGGAATTCCGCGAAATGGGTTAGTTTGCACTTGTTGGATCATGTGATGCTTCAACGAAAACTCCTGAGCCGTGACGTGCATCGGCGCAATCGGGCCTCCGCGTCCGTTCATGGTGGGTTGACACAATTCCTCCATTGTTCGTAAATCAGGTAGGGGGACATTGTTGTTGTTGTTGTTGTTATTCAAATTGGGTAGAGGTGGGTTATTATTGTTGTTATTAACACCAGCCATATCTAAATCTTCACGAGTCTCGGGCTCAGAATAGTTCGAAGATCTAGTACGCATACACCTGCAGAAGAAAAATATACACAGAGATAATATCTATATAATCTTTTTGGTGCAAAACCTTTAGAAAAGAATTGCTTTTAATGATTTTTTTTAATGTTTTTGTATTTTTGAAGAGTTTTACATTTTTTAGGATTTTTGAAAATTTTTGAGGCAAGGAAAATAACGTTCAAAGAACGGATCCCAAAATTCAATGCGTCTCTCACTAGAAACCGTTAATCTTAACGAAAAGAGCCGACAGCGGCGCCATTTAATACTCAGATTTTCACTAAGTATGAAAGTTCGTTGAACCGATCCTTTCGAATTGATTACCGGTCTAGAGTGCGACTGAATTGTCTTTTGGTGAACAAGAGAATGGTTTGGTTGATTATCTATTTTAAACTATTAGCAAGTAATTTAAGTGTCGTTGAGTAAAGTAGAAGTTTAAAGATTAATAATAAAATGACGAGTTAAAATAAATGCTTGGAAACTTAAAGGCAAAATTAGAAAAATACTAGCACACTAAATAAAACTAACACTTAGAAACTTTATAAAAACAATAAACTAAACAAACCCTAATTGGAATATAGGAGAAAGACACTAATCGGAATGATGTAGAACAAGCCAAATCGGAATGTGTCGAAAACTTGCTGTCGGAATATATAAACCCTAATCCGATCACTTTGATCAGAATAAATGAGGTGCTAATCGGAATAACCCAAAATTGGTCCTGATCGGAATCTCAATTACCTAATCCGATCAACTCGATCGGAATACTAGCTGCTCAAATCGGAAACCCTTAAAACCCTTTTCCGATTTGCCAATCGGAAAGAGGGGTAGTACTGCTGGTCGGAATAAGCTGATCGGAAAGGGGTTTAAACCCTTTCCGATATAAATGGGATTCGAGAATAAGCTAGTAATAAGCTATAATGAATAAGCTCATACCAAACTTGAACGAATCAAAACTGAACCAGATCAAATAAGCACTTGTATCAACTTATCTAAACTTAAAATAAACAAACTTTTAAATCAAACCATAAAAATATGAACTTTTTAAGAAAACTTTTTATAAGTTAATAAGCTAAACATGTAAATAAGCTAATAAGCACAAGAATCTTAGATCTTAATCAAATGAAAGCTTGTGTAGGAACAAAAAAAATTTAACTTTTTAAGCACAACACCATTAAGATCAACACGGATTTAATGTGATTCGCACCAAAAATCAATCTAGAAATCAAAGAAAGGTAGAATGAGATTAAGGATTTAAAGCTTAACTAGAACTTGATTAATGAAATAAGCAATACACAAATGTTTAATCTTGAAAGATTAAAATAAAAGATGAAACTTAGTGAGAGAAAGTTTAGAACTTTCTCTCTCTAAAACTAGAAAGAAAAGTGAAAAAAATGAAAAACTTAAAACTAAAGCTAACTCCCTCCTAATGTGTATTAGGAGGGTATTTATAGGAAAAGTGGAAGGAGTGCATGTGTTGCATCTTCTTTCTTTCTTTCTTCACGTCTTCTCGACTCGACTTTAATTCTTTGTCTTTTCTCGATATCGTCTCGGGATTTGAACTTGTCTTTTAATTTTCTTCTTCTAGTAGACTTAAGTTCTTCGAATTCATTAAACTTCCGTCTTTAGACTTTTTCTTCGATAAATCTTCAGAATAGGTCTTGGACTTCCGTTCTTTTTGCACTCTTGATCTTTTGACTTCGTCTTTTCCCGTTTTCTTTGATAAAAGCCCGTGTTTTCTTCCTTTTTCATATTTTGGTCCTAAAACACAATAAATACACAAACCACGCATAATTCCGACTTTTACGACATAAAATACACGTTTTGGTCTTGTTATTATTGGAAATAAGTGGTAAAAGGATAAGTTTTTTCACACTTATTATACTTGTTCCCTTTAGATGATGGAAATGGCCCCATAAAGTCGATGCCCCATACGTCAAAGATTTCACATTCTTGTATGAAATTTTGAGGCATATCATCTTTATGTGTGATCTTGCCTTGTCTTTGGCAAGCATCACAATGTTTAACTATTTCATGAGCGTCATGATAAATGGTGGGCCAATAAAATCCAGAGTCGAATACTTTCTTCGCGGTGTAATTGGAACCAAAGTGACCACTGGTGGGTCCTTTATGGCAAGCATTAAGGATTTGTAAAGTTGCCGGCCCATCAACACATCGACGAATGACAAGATCCGCACATTGTTTGAAAAGGTAAGGGTCGTCCCAAAAATAATGTTCAATGTCTTTAAATAACTTTTTCTTTTGTTGGGACGTTAACCCTTCCTTGAGAATTCCACCCGCTAAGTAGTTTGCAATGTCCGCAAACCACGGGGTTTCATCAAGATTGGAATTTATAGAAATTAAGTAGTTCAAAGTTGTTGGCTCCAATCTCAGGTATGACAATAGCATCAGTGTTGCCTTCTACGTGCGATTGCAAAAGCTCGATCATTGGTTGATTTTCCATGGTGACAATAGGTGGAGTAATGACTTCGGCTTGAGCTACTTTCTTCTTACGAGCACGAGTACGCATACACACCTACAAAAGGAAAAACAAAAAAGACAATAAATATTTTTGGTTTTTAATGTTTTTCTATTTTTTTTTTATTTTTGAAAATTTTATTTTTTTATAGGATTTTTGAAAATTGAAGCAAGAAAATAACGTTCAAAAGTGAACGGATCCCAAAATCCAACGCGTCTCTCACTAAAAAACGTTAATCTTAAGGAAAAGAGCCGGCAGCGGCGCCATTTAATACATGGTTTTACCCAAGTATAATATAAGTTCGTTCCAAGTCTTTTCGAATTGATTAATGGTAGAAAGTGCGACTCAATTGTTCTTGGTGGAAAAATAAATGGTTTGTTTGTCTATTTTAAACTAATAGAAATTATGAAAATGTCGTTGAGTAAAATAAAAGCTTTTTAAAAAAAATAAACTAAAAGTTACTAAAAAAACACTTAATGAATTTAAGTATGAACAATTAATCCCATCGCAATGTCAAAGAAATCCAATCACAATGTACCCATCGGAGTGCTGTCGCAATGTGACCAAAAGAAATCCGGTCGAAATGTCTCTAAAAGGAATCATGTCGGAATACCAATCGCAATACACCTATAACAATATGAAACTTAAATCCAAAAGTAAATCCAATCGCAATAACACCAAAAGCAATCTCGTCGGAATACCAATCGCAATATGCATCTGAATCCAAAACCCTAATGCGATGTGGTGATCGCAATGTTGAGTCGGAATCCCGTCGCAAAAAGATTTAATATTGCGATGGTATGTGATTCGAAATAAGCTATGTTTTAAGCTACTTTCAATAAGCTCAATCCAAGACTTAGCCAACTCAACAATAAGCAGAACTAATAAGCACGAATAAGGACTTTTTAAACTATAAATAAGCAAAACTTTTAAATCAAACCATAAAAAGATTAAAACTTTAAGAAAACTTTTAAAAAGTAAATAAGCTAAGTACCAAATAGGCCAATAAGCATAAAAAACTCAAAGCTTATCTCGCACAAAAACTTAGATATGATTAACAAGATAAACTTTTTACCCACAAAATCATTAAGAGAAAACACGTTTCAATATGATTTCGGATTAGAGACAAAGTAAAATCAAGAAATGTAGAAAAAGATTAAAGAACAAAAACTTAACTTGAACTTGTGATTAATGAAATCCAAATACAAGAATGATAGCTTAAACTTGAAAGATAAAAAGAAAGAAAAGATGAAACTTAGTGAGAGAAAGTTTAGAACTTTCTCTCTCTAAAAACTAGAAAGGAAAAAAATGAAAAGTAAAACTAGCTAACCACCCTCCTAATGTGATTAGGAGGGTATTTATAGGGAAAATGGGGAGTGCATGTGTGGTGTGCTTCCTTCTTTCTTTTCTTCTCGATTCGATTTAAATCTATGTCTTTTCTCGACGTCGTCTCGGGATTTGAACTTGTCTTAATAATTTTCTTCTATAATTTAGACTTGAGTTCTTCGACTTCATTAAACTTCCGTCTTTTAGACTTTTTCTTCGATAAATCTTCAGAATAGGTCTTGGACATCCGTTCTTTTAGCACTCTTGATCTTTTGACTTCGTCTTTTCTCGTTTTCTTCGATGAAAGCCCGTGTTTTCTTCCTTTTTCATCTTTTGGTCCTAAAACACAATAAAAACACAAACCACGCATAATTCCGACTTTTACGACATAAATTACACGTTTTGGTCTTGTTATTATTGGAAATAAGCGGTAAAAGGATAAGTGTTTTCACACTTATTATTTTTATAACTTTTTCCTAATATGTTAGATTTACATACAAGCTTATTTTAAACTTATTGTTGCCTTATTTTAGTAGATCTAGCTTATTGTGGAGTAATTATTTAATTAGCTTTTTAGCTTTTTAAATCTCATAAGTTTTAAGCTTAGGCTTAAAACTTATTTATAAGCTAACTTTTTATTTAAGCACTTTTAGTTTTTATTAATTAGTTTATTAGATCTATTAGCTTAAGTTTTAAACAATTAAAAATACTTTCAAAAAAACCAAAAAAAATAGTTTGATCTATTAGTTTTTTTATATTAAAAAGTTTAGATCTATAAGTTTAGAATTTAAAATTTAAAGTATTTTTATAAAACCTTAAAAAGTAGTTAGATCTATTAGGTTTTTAAATAGATTAAGTATATCTATAATTTTTATCTTTAAAATTTAAGAAACTTTTATAAAACATAAAAAATATTTTAGATCTATTAGTTTTAATTAAATCTCTTTATCATTTAATAATTATTGCTTATTATTCTAACCTTTTATGTTTTCTTTGATTTCGGCGTGTCGATCTATCATTTTTGAAGAAGAGCTTATAGTTGATTAATTCGGTTCAAGTTGATATGGTTTGATTGATTTGGTTAGAGATTGATTTGAGAGGCCGTGTACTTTATGGGCCAAATTCGGGTTTTGCTTTTGATAGTTTTGGTATTAGGAGGCCTAATACAAGGGATTTCCTCGTATGAAAGTTCGTTAAACCGGTCTTTTCGAATTGATTACAAGTTGAAAGTGCGACTCATCGTTCTTGGTGACGAAAAGGGGAGTTGATTTTTTATTCTACTTGAAGTGTAAGTGCGAAACGTAATTAAAATAGGCTAAAACAAATCTAGAAAAACTGTCACTTTTTCTCTCTAAAATTAGAACTTAATAAAATAAACAATTATCCCCATCGGAATGCCTGGTCGGAATATGATCGGAATGCACTCAGTCGGAATATCAACAATACTACTGTCGGAATATTATCGGAATTCAACCAAAATGAATATGATCGGAATGTGTCAATCGAAATCACGTCGGAATAATTACAAAGGTATCGGAATGTAATAAGAGAACACAATCGGAATAATGGAAATCAAGGCCAATCGGAATACCAAACAAGTACCCTCATCGGAATCCAGATCGGAAAGTAAAACCCTATTCCGATCCTGTGATCGGAATAATAGTGAAGCTGTCGGAATGCTAGTTTTATCGGAATACACAATCGGAAAAGGGTTTACCCTTTTTCGATGACTTGCAATTCGAGAAAATCAAAACAAAATAAGAAAAGTTTTAATAAGCACTATCCAAAACTTTACTAATTATAAGATAAAAGGTGTAATAAGCACGAATAAGAGCTTATCAAAACTTTAAATAAGCAACTTTTTAAATCAAACCATAAAAAGATGAAACTTTTATAAAAAATGAAAAGTAAATAAGCTAAATACCAAATAAGCCAATAAGCATGATAAGCTCAAAGCTTAATCCGTATAAAACTTAGATATAAACCAAAAGATAAACTTTTTGATCTCATAAACATCATAGTTAAAACAAAATCATAGATGATTTCGGATCAAATATAAGTAAAAATCAAGAAAGGTAGAATAAGATGAAAGATGAAAAGATTAAACTTGAACTTATAGATTAATGATTCCAACATACAAGATCAAATCAAAGATTAAACATGAAAGGAAAGAAAAGATTAAATTCTAGTGAGAGAAAGTTAAACACTTTCTCTCTCTAAAAATAAAACTAAAGAAAGAAAAATAAAATAAAACTAGCTAATTTAACTAACACCCTCCTAATGACACATTAGGAGGGTATATATAGGAGGTGGGGAGTGCATGTGTTGCTTCCTTCTTTCTTTATTCTAGTCTCGACTCGATTTAAATTCTTTGTCTTTCTCGACGTCGTCTCAAGATTTGTCGATATAAATTGAACTTGTCTTATAATTTCCTTCTTCTATTAGACTTGAGTTCTTCGACTTCATTAAACTTCCGTCTTTAGACTTTTTCTTCGATAAATCTTTAGAATAGGCCTTGGACTTCCGTTCTTTTTACACTCTTGATCTTTTGACTTCGTCTTTTCTCGTTTTCTTCGATAAAAGCCCTTGATAGCCCATGTTTTCTTACTTTTTCATATTTTTATCCTGAAACACAATAAAAACACAAACCACGCATAATTCCGACTTTTACGACATAAAATACACGTTTTGGTCTTGTTATTATTGGAAATAATTGGTAAAAGGATAAGTGTTTTCACACTTATTAAATCCCTTACACTTGACCATTGCAATGCCCTCATGCAATGCATTAATTTCAAAGCACAGTTTACATTTCTCATCATAGATAACACACCTTGGCTTTTATTAAATACTAAACTTTAAGGAAATTAAAAAAAAAATAGAAGTATGTACAAAATATGTAAAGAAATCAAAGACTTACATTGGGGTTTTGGCTGTCATGAATGTTCATCATCCTCAAGTTTCACGTTCCCCATACCAAGCTTAAAAACGAGATCATTGTTATTATAAGTTAGCAAACTAACACGAACTCATGTGTCCCAATTATTTACTTAGACACCTTTATTCCTAGGTGTATCTCTTATATTTTAATTTTGTCTTGAATGATCACGAGGATGCATTGTTTGACTTTTTTCGATAGTTATTTAGGCTGAAAATAAAGTGGGACGATTTAATCAATAGTTAGCTAAAGGACAAAGTCTTTTAAAACTGCTTCTCGGGACCTCTTAAAGTTCATATCTTGGCATAACTCGCTTCACGATTTGAGACCTTTCTCGGCCGGTATTCGGAAGCGACTTCATACTTCGAATCTTGAGAGACGTCCATGAAATTATGGTCTTCTCTTCATATTAGGAATTTCTTCACTTGAACTTTTTGAGAGATTCTTCATATTTGGACCACGACTTCTTCATTTTTCTCCAATCTTTATTTTGGACTTTGATATACAACGATACGCCTCCTTTTAGGACTTGGATCTATTTATCCTCATGCCTTGTTAAGGCCTTTTTGGACCAGACCAACGGCTCTTCAGCTTGCCCGAGAAGATCTTCAACCGAGAGTTAAAGAGTAAAACTTGATCACCAGTGTGAAACTCTCGGTTCTTAATCCTTGCATCATGAATGATCTTGGTCTTCTCCTTGTAAATCAATGAGTTCTCATAAGCTTCATTCCTCGGTTCATTTAGCTCGTTGAGTTGAATCTTCTGATGATCACCGGCTTTGTTGATGTCAAAATTGGCCCATTTCAAGGCCCAGTACGCCTTATGTTCCAGCTCAATAGGAAGGTGGCATGCCTTCCCGTACACAAGACGATATGGAGTACAACCAATAGGTGTCTTATATACGGTACGGAAAGCCCACAAATCATCGTCTAACTTATCGGCCCACGAGGCACGATGCTCTCCTACAGTACGCTCAAGAATTCGCTTCAATCCACGGTTAGAAATCTCGGCTTGACCATTTGTTTGAGGATGATAAGCGGTGGAAAGACGATGATTGACACCGTACTTAGCCATGACTCGAGCAAATTGATCACTGCAAAAATGAGTCCCGCGGTCACTGATGATAGCAGGAGGAACACCGAATCGGGAAAAAAGCTGATTCAAAAAATTCACAACCACCCTCACATCGTTCGTAGGGAGAGCCTTAGCTTCAACCCATTTAGATACGTAGTCAACGGCTACGAGGATGTACTTGTTCCCTTTGGATGATGGAAACGGCCCCATAAATTCGATACCCCATACATCAAAGATTTCACATTCTTGTATGAAATTTTGAGGCATCTCATCTTTATGAGTGATCTTGCCTTGACGTTAGCAAGCATCACAATACCACCGTTTCCTTTAAGAGATCGTTGCCTAAGGATACCCTACTCGACTTATACTTGTGTGATATTACCACCATGGGGTTTATTTCCTTTCATTATGGAAATTATGTGTTTGACCCGGGTGGATTTTTCTTGGGGTATTCCTTATGTGAGTGTGCTTAACCCTTTATCATGGAGAGATTTTCCTCCCTTGGAAATATCGGTTTTTTCCATGATTTTCCCATTTAAACGAGGATATTTATGAAATTGAGTCGAGCTAGAGAGTCGTGATAAATAAATCAAGCATCGTTTAATGATGAGACTGCTTTTATACATGGTCTCATCATCCAAATCGGGCTTAAAATGCATAAAATATCATTAAAACTGCCAAATATATGCTCGTGTTTGTTACTTGTGTATTTTTAGGTACGGATATTGAGGAAATGGCAAATTATCATAAGAATCATTCAAAAACAAACACGGGAAACGAAGCCGCCCAATGAACCGGGCCCAAGTTTTGAATTTCCAAAAATACCCTTTAAGAATTGAAGATTGTCAAGTTTTGTCCCTCAACTTTTGAAGATTTACACTTTATACCCCTCAAATATTCAAAATTATGAATAGGGTCCCTAAAGTTTGAAGACTATACAAGATCAGCCCTTGGAAAATGAAGAATATGCATTTGAAACCCTTGTTAAAAGTTTGTAAAGTAATTGTGCCAAAAATGACAATTACCCCAAAGTTGTTACAAGTGTAAATGGGCGTTGATGGATTTTAATACAAAGTGAAGTAAAGAAGAAAGCTTGGGGGTAAATTCTGCCAAGACAGCCAAACTTCCTCACCCAACCAGTGATTGACACCTCAGCTATACCCACCCACTTACCCAATAACCCTACCCAACCCGTAACCAAACCCACCCAACCAGGTTTATTAAATAAACCTGGGTCAAACCCCCAGTCAACCTCCACTTTTTCCCTCCAAACAGACTTTTTAAATCCCTTTTTACCCAAAATAGATTAAACACACCCCTAATTACCCCTATAAACCCTAATTAAGCCAGGTACAATTAAACCGAAAACAAAGGGGTTTTATTTCCCCCTTTCCAGATCAGTGATTAAGATCACCCTCACCATATCCCACATCCCAAAACGCCACAAGACACACCCATGTGTCTTGTGGGACCCTCCCCTGCCCGTCCCTTTCCCTCAAAACCCTACACCCGACCAAACCAACGTCCCACATATTCCCCTTGGTCCCCAAGTTCAAATGGACGTCTAAGATCACATAACAACAACTGGCATCTTCACATGGAACTTTTTGACCAAATTCAAGTCAAAGAACAAGGGCAATTTCGGATTTTCCAAGCATTAGGGTTTTTCTGTTTATTATTTGTTTATTCCCGTTCTAGATGGTTCTACTATGCCTATAAAAGCACCTCTCAACATGTGAGTAGGGCTTGGTTCCAGTTTTTTTAGCTTTCACCATTGTAATTCCTTTTTAATGATATAAAAGTTTGGTATTTGTGTTTGAAACAAGTGTAATTCCTTTTTATAATTGTTAAAAGTTGTGTGTGTGTGTTTGAAAGCTAAGAACTGAGTTCCATTTTAATTTATCAAAACACTTTGTGTTTTTGGAGGTTTTGAAATAGGTTTTGAACTTCAGAAATCATAGGTCCAAAAAAGTGAAAGTGGATTTGGATTTAGATTTTTGAGTTCTACACTTGAGTTTTAAAACGTATCATTTGGTTAAAAAGGTTTCAAAGTTTTTTTTGAAAAGGTTTAAGAAGTTTCAGAAAATCAGTTGAGTGTATATTGCATTGTTCTTCATATTTTTCTTAGCAGGTTGTTTGATCAAGGATCAGCATAGGCCCGGGCCTATAGGGAGGTGGTTCCTCAACCACTAAGGGACCTGGATGTAGGTCCCTTAAGGTAATCTCTTGTTTCCCATTTCAGTTTTTAGTTTTCTGAAAATTTTGTGCATTTGGTGTGATTTGCATGCTAAGTGGTTAAATGTTAGTTTAATGGTTTAATTTGAGTTTGTTTAGTATGGTATGCATGTTAGAGGTGATATAGATAAGTTTGAGTGTGATTCAAAGTGATTTGGTGTGTTAAAAATCTCATTTTCAGTTTAAAGGTGTGTTTGGGATTAGGGTTTAACATAGGATTGTTGTTGTTAATCTTGTGTTTTAATCTGTCTAATTCACTCCATAGGGTAGCATTAGGTTGTTTGTAAGTTTGGTTTTCAGTTTGGTCAAGTCTTAAACAAGTTTGTATGATAAAAAGTGGAAAAAGTTAGCATAAAACTGTCATTCCATCTTTCTGCCTGTTTTGAAGAAATTTGTGCTTTCAAGTTTGGAAATCTGTTAGGAGATAGGACATTTAAGGTTTGAGAATTGCTTATATGCTGTTTGGTGAACTTGTGTGTAAGATATGAGCCCTTGATTCTCACTGGTGTGCCAATTGAACCAGGAAACCATCACAGACCCATAAGGGCCTTAACAGTGACTTATTTTGAACTTTTGTGCTTGATTTTGCTTAGAACTTGTTTGATTTGTGTTTGAGTATTGACTCCTTGTACTCAACAGAGTACAAGGGTGCCCTTTGTCCAAAAATTCACCACCAAATCAGCATAATCAAGTCCTCTTGATTACAAATTGCACAAGTGAAGAAAGTCCTTCTTTGTGTTCTTCAAAAAAATACAACTGGGCACGTTTTCATTGAATCTTGCTTTAATCTTGATAAAATTGAATTGTATTTGTGTTTTAGTGAGTAAAAAGGTTACAAGTTTGGATTGAAAAAGTTAAAAAAAGAAAAAAATAATAAATAGCAAAAACTCACCTGGCCTGGGCTCGAACACGCGACCTCCCTTTCGGAGGAGTAACGTGTTTACCAGTGATCCGGATGTTTTTTTACGTTATAGACTCATTTCAAACTTTTCTTAAGGCATTTTGAATTGGGCTTTTGTAATATAAGCCGTAGCTTATTTGGGCCATTTTGGCTTATTCATTAAGCTAATTTGCTCACTTTTATTTTTCCTAGGACTATTATTAGGTTAGGAATTTTTATAACTAGAGTTTTGAATTTTCCGATTATTTATTTATTTTCTATTAATTTTTCTTTAGCCGTGTTTTATTAATTAGACAAAAAATAGTTAAAATAGGTTTTAGTTTTTAGAAAAAAAAATTTTAGGTTTTAATTTATATATTTGAGGTTTACAGCCCAAGAGGTTTTCAAAAACTTTCATTTTTAATTTTATTTGATTTTAGGGTTTTTTATCAAATTTAAAATTTAATATAAAATTATTAAAAAGGTTTTAGGAACTTTAATTTGCATTTTTATCTTAGTTACATTATTTAGGATTTTTGGTATTTTTTTAGAATTTATTTTTAAACTTTTTATTTTTTTGATTATTTTAATATTATTTTATTACTAAAAATAGAAAGTTGGTTTTTTCTACTTTTTTCATTTTTCCTAGATTGTAGACATTTAATTAGGAACTTTGTAACTTTCCAAATCTTTTTAGGGCTTTTCATTTAATTTCTAGAATTAATTTAAGTTTTAATTGATTTTTATAGTTTTTAAGTGTTTAAAAATAGATTAATTTGGTTTTAAAATTCTTAAAAATAGTTTTTAGCTTAATTAGGTCATTTTTGAGGTTTACAAACTTGAAAATCTTGTTTAAGGCTTTTAATAATTAATTGTGATTTTTAGGGCTTTAATTAGCATTAAAAAGTCATTATCTAATTAATTAAAAGGTTTTAACAAGTTTGGATTTTTTGTAAACTCTTAGAATATTATTGTGGATTTTTAGTAATTTTTAGGAATTTTTTAGGTTAAAATTTTAAATTTTGTAGTTTTTACGGTTTTACGTGAACGCGTTTTCGTCTTAGCTCGATCCGTCTTCGTAACCGTCTTATCTTTCCTTTCTCATTTCTACTCTCTTTTCTTCTTGTTAATAATCACAAACATCAAAATCAATTCATTACACAACACACGTGCCTCCTTGGGAAACGAACTTGTTTGGTCATTAGTGCTCGGTTTTCCTAAACCGACACTTAACGCTTACCACTACTTTGCCTCTCTTTTCCTAAAGGGTTGCAAAAGCACTACATCAATTTTTGGCGCCGCTGCCGGGGAGGCGTGTTGTGTTTTGATTGAACCATTGTTATTTTTATATAGCCATAATTAGTATTTGTATTAGTAGCACTCTACTAATACGTATTATCGTTTTTTGGTTTTTGTGTGAATATTATTACTATATTGTATACGTAGAACAATAAATTCACAAGTACTCCAAATACGTGAGAAATCACAACCTTGACTTGGGAGGTCATTACCCAATCATTGTATTCGAATCTCAAACCAAAGAAAAAAGGCAAAAATAGATAAATACTTTCGTGAAGCTTAATCTTGATAATACAAACTATAAGGTGGGTATAAGGCGGTTGTATTTCACGACCTAAAGGAAAAAGGCTCTTAAGTGCTTCGCGCCGCCTCGTTTCATCTGCTTGCTTGTGCGTATTTGATTTTGAGAGCTAATCGAGGTTTTTGCCGCCCAAAGTATTATTACATATCATATATATTTTCTTGGTTTCTATTGATTAAACCCTCTTGAACGATTTGGTGTTCCACCATCGTTCTAAAGTCATCGAAGGCGTTCACTCCACGTGATCGTTTTCATTCCTTGAGGCTTCTTTAATCGAGAGATTTGATTAAGGAGGAGATTTGTAGATTTTTGTCTACTTAATACATTTCACCAATTTCCAAAAAAGTTAATACCATCAAAAACCACAAAAAAATTGAAAAACACAAAGTACCAAAAAGAATCTTCTTTGCTCGTCTCCTCGTTGTACGTGACGTTTTATGCTAACTCGTAATCAAGCAAAACGTGCACGTAGACGAAAGAACAAAACTCCCACTCCAACTCATTCTAGTGAGGAGTCTCCTATTGACGAACCCATTGTACGAGAAGCACCTACCATGGTGACTCGAACTATGATGGAGTTACTTCAAGCACCCACCGAGGGTTATCGAGAAGCTATTGTGATTCCCGCTATCCTTGCGGAGAATTTTGAGGTGAAAACGGGTTTGTTGTCGATGATCCAAAACAACAAATTGCGTGGTGATGAGAAGGACAATCCCCACAACCATATCCGCCAATTCAATCGTCTTACCGCCACGTGCAAATTCAAGGATGTCTCGAATGACTCAATTAAGATGATGCTTTTTCCGTATTCCTTAGTGGGGCCCGCTAAAATTTGGTTAGAGAAAGAGCCACCCAATTCTATATTGACGTGGAAGGATCTCGTTTCAAAATTTGTGAACCAATTTTTTCCGCCCTCTAAGACTACGCATTTGAAAAATGAGATTTCTAAATTTTCACAAGAATCAAATGAAAGTTTTTCTACGGCTTGGAATAGGTTTAAGGAGATGTTACATGAATGTCCTCATCACGGTTTTTCTGACTTGCACCAAATAGACACGTTTTACAATGGACTTAATGATCATGAAAGAGATTATTTGAATGTCGCCGCGGGTGGTAATTTTTTGTGTAAAACGGTTGAAGAAGATTTGGTCATAATTGAGAATAGGTCTAAGGTTTATAGCCCTCGTAACACACCGAGTGTTGCCAAAATGGGCTCATCGTCGTCTCGTTCCATTAATGCCTTACAAGATGAAGCAAATGAGGAGAATCGGTTTTTCGATAGGTTTTCGACTCTTATGGCCCATTGGAAAGCTCAAGAAGCTTCGAATTCCGATTCGGTTAAAGCGGTTTCTAAGAGTTGTTTGTCGTGTGGGGGAGATCATGATCTTTCCGAGTGCATTATCGTGGATGGTAACACTTCGAGTGCTTATGTAGCCACGGGAACTTATAACCAAATCGGTCAAGGTTCCCGCCAAAATCAAGCTCCACCAAATCAAAATGCTAATAATTATCGAAACAACAACCAAGGTGGAAATTACCAAGGAAATCAAAGGAATTATAACAAGGGTAATTATCAAAGTGGAAATGGGCAAGTTTCAAACCAAAACCAAAACCGTGATTTTCAAACTTCTACTCAAGGTTTCCAAAACGATCACACCAAAAATCTTCAAAGAGAATTTTTGAATTATGCAAAGGCTAATGATGCTAAGTTTGACAATATGCAACGTGAAATGGTTAGCTTAAGATCCGAGTTGAAAAACGGGCTTAAAAATGAACTTGCTAATGAACTTAAAACTCATGCTAACAAAATGGAAGGAAATGTCACACGACTCCAACAAAATCAACAAAAAATGAAGCAAGGTCAACATGAGATTAAGCAAGAATTGTTAAAAGCGGATGCTAGGCAATCTAAGTTTGAAGACCGAATGGCTAAAATGTTTGAAGCTATCATGTGTAAGCCCTCTTCTTCGGGTGGTCTTCCTAGTGATACCATCGTGAACCCGAAAGGAGAATTGAAGGTTATTACTACTCGTAGTGGTAAAACTTTTAAAGAACCCATTTCTCGTCCAAGTACTTCTATGGAGAAGGAAAAAGAGAAAGAACCCGAGGTTGTGGTAGAAAAGGAGCAAATTACAAGCCCACGAAGTACCGCTCAAACCACACCTACGGTTGAACCCATACCAATCATGGAACCCGAGATTCCAAGGCCGATGCCTTTGCCTACTATGCCCCAACCCACACCACCTTTACCATACCCTTCAAGACGAGACAAGGAAAAGGCACAAGAACGAAATAATTATCAATTTGAACTCTTTATGAAAATGTTTCGTGACTTGCATTTCAATATAAGTTTTGCCGACCCCTTAGTCATGATGCCTCGATTTGCCGCAAACTTCAAAAGTATGTTGAATAACAAAGAAAAATTGCAAAAATCGTCTAGTTGTTCTTCGGTTTTTCTAAGCCGCATACCCCAAAAAGTCGGTGATCCTGGAAAGTTTTTAATCCCATGTGCTATCCAAGACATGGAAGAATGCTACGCCTTGGGCGATCTTGGTGCTAGTATTAATTTGATGCCTCTCGAGATCTTTAAATCGCTCAACCTTCCCAATCTCACTCCTTCAAAAATGTCAATCGAAATTGTCGATCATTCTACGATTCTAGCTTGTGGAGTTGCCGAGGACGTCTTCGTGAAAGTTGGGAAATTCTATTATCCCGTGGACTTCATTGTTGTTGACATTCCTATCGATCCTAAAGTTCCGTTAATTTTAGGTCAATCTTTTTTTGATACCTCGAGAGCACTTATCGATGTGCATGCAAGAAAAATCACTCTTCGTTTCAATGAGGAAGAACTCGTCATTAATGCAACCCAAAACTCCACTCTTTCTCATGTGTATTCTATCACATCTTTGTACAATGTCAATCCCATCAAAAGCATTTGCAAAAAGATTTCAAATAGAGTTTTAGGAGTTTTTGATAAAAATGAAGTTCCTTCCCTTCCGCCGGTGGAGGTTAAGAGTGTTAAGCCTACGATTCCAACCTCGAGTGAATCTTCGGATGATGAATACGTTGATCCCAATGGGGAGGTTTTCTTTGTTGACAAAAGATTTGAAAACTTACCACCACCTAAACCAAAAAGATTTCAAAATGTGAGAATTTTTAGTGTGACTAACATTGCTTTAGATACACCAAATATTTTTGACATAATCAAGTCGGGTTTTCACAAGGAGAGTTTTAAAGATAAAAAAGGAAAAGATTTTAACTTGGATTTAAAAGATTTTTCTACAATTCTAACTCCGTCATCACCGCGTTTATTGAGTACTACAAGCTCGTCTTCTCCTTTTGACGATGCTTTGTGTGGACTTAGTGTGGGGGAATCCCCTTATGTTCCCTCCCCTTTCTCCACCGAGGACGAGATATTTGATATTGGAATTGCTTATATAGGGAAATCTCGGTCTTCCACCGATGCAATAAATGGAAAATCTTTTCATTTGATTGGTGCGAGTCTACCTCGAGTATCTCATGTTTTTAGAGACTTACCCATTGTCCCACCCTTCTATTTCTTCTCTCCTATTTTCTTGAAACTCTTTGAGTTTTTGTTGACTATTGATGAAGTGGCGTTGATTTGTTTTTCCAATGAAAACGAGAACGCCATCTTCGATCCCGGTATTTTGCACCATCAAAGGACTTAGTCCTTTTTACCGGTTGTTTTTGGGCCTTGTTTATCATGTAAGCCCCACTAAAAATTGACCACACCATGATTATCCCTAAATGATCACATTTATGGGGATTCGAGTCGAGCTTTTGACTCGGTTATCAAAAACAAGGTGCCTCGTGGGGGAGACCCATGCTTATCCATGTACATATTATTGCTTTCTAATTAGTTAATGTGAGGGGATTTGTGCCCTTCCAACCTTTGTTTCGTGGTTGTTTGTGAATTGTGGTTTTTAGATCATGATCTTCACGATTGGAGCCTCTCGTGTTCGTTTTATGGGAGCACTCGATCGTTTGCTTTGGAGACATTTCTCAATATCCATATGATATATCCTTTTGATGTTCTAACCTTAGGTTTTTAGCACACTTCATAAACGGCTATTAATTTATTGGTTACACCCTTTCCATGCTAGATTAGGCATTCGACTACGTCTCTAGTATGGGGGTGTTTGCACCCCTAGACTCGAAACATTGAAGACAATGTTTAACTTTAGTATGGGGGGGTGAATAGATACTTGCCTTGCCAAACCTTCACGCTTTCCAAAGTTTATCGTTTTGTTTATCGTTTTGTTGCAAAATAAGGCTAAAAATGGCCAAATTTTAAAATTTTTCCCATGTTTTATAAGTGTTTGAAGACACGAATGTAGATTTTCCGATGGCGAGAATAAGAGTAATTTTTGACTCGACCGTGCGTGTTGAGCACTTAGCTTTGATTCCTTAACTACACATTAGGCTAGGTCTCTTAAATGAGGACGAGAAATGATAGAGTTAATTATAAGTTACTATGCTAAACGTAGAGTACTCGTATTCTTTCAAAAACTCATGTGTTCTCGTTGTTTGCTTATTCTCCCTTCGCTTGTAAATATTTTTTGCTTAATAAATATTGACTTAGCGGTTTAGTTAGGATTGTTGGGTTTCTAGTCTTTTCTAGTAGCTTCCGTGTAATTAAATTGGGAAGACATTAAGGTATCGCCAGCGTCACGGTTTTGAAGTATTGGCACCCGAATAATCGAAAGCTTCACCCAATAATAAGATTTCAAGTGCTCACCTAAATCTAGCAAACAATTTGAAGCCCCACAAGGCCTAAAATCTATGCAAAATTGAAAGTTAATCAAGCCTTAATCTTCGAAGCTTTAAAGATCCAAAATTCGCTTTAGCGTGAGGATATACGTCTTTGGCTAATAAAACCACCGATGATGGCGGATAATAAAAGGCAAGGCAAGACCGAAGTCATAATAAAAGCTTCATGGCGAAGTTGAATAAAAGATGGAGGTAAACCAAAGATAATAAGGTCCTTCTGTTAGGGGGCGTATAAAAGTCTTGGTAATAAGTCTCATGTTCAAAACCGTTATAAAACCGTGTTTATCGATTCTTCTTGTCAACTTAATTTTTTGACATCGTTGTCTATTAGGAGGGGTTATTGATTTGATGGTCTTAGTTACACCGTTAGGACTCTATTTTTAGACCTAAATCTCTATTATCGCATAAGTCAAACAATGTATCCTCGCGAAACATTCAAGACATCATAAAATATAAGAGATACAACTTAGGAATAATGGGAGAATAAGTACGTGATTAGGGCATATGAGTAGTGTTAGCATTACTAATTTATAATGACAATGATCTCGTTGCACGCTTGGCATGGAATTGGGTGAAAATCGAGAACGATGAAATTATTTCTAACGAAGCATTCACGTGTTCTTATTCTATGAACCTAAACGTCCCATTTTGCGATGAAAATCATACATTATGTCTAAAACACAACTAGTAGCAATAGTAGTAGTGTAGCTAGTTTATCATTACAATAAAGTAAATAAAATGAATTTTGGAGGTGCTATGATACTTTATTCTAGCATTGCGTGAGGGCACGGCAATGGTTTAGTATGGGGGAGTGATGAGACTGCTTTTATACATGGTCTCATCGTCCAAATCGGGCTTAAAATGCATAAAATATCATTAAAACTGCCAAATATATGCTCGTGTTTGTTACTTGTGTATTTTTAGGTACGGATATTGAGGAAATGGCAAATTATCACAAGAATCATTCAAAAACGAACACGGGAAACGAAGCCGCACAATGAACCGGGCCCAAGTTTTGAATTTCCAAAAATACCCTTGAAGAATTGAAGATTGTCAAGTTTTTTCCCTCAACTTTTGAAGATTTACACTTTATACCCCTCAAATATTCAAAATTATGAATAGGGTCCCTAAAGTTTGAAGACTATACAAGATCAGCCCTTGGAAAATGAAGAATATGCATTTGAAACCCTTGTTAAAAGTTTGTAAAGTAATTGTGCCAAAAATGACAATTACCCCAAAGTTGTTACAAGTGTAAATGGGCGTTGATGGCTTTTAATACAAAGTGAAGTAAAGAAGAAAGCTTGGGGGTAAATTCTGCCAAGACAGCCAAACTTCCTCACCCAACCAGTGATTGACACCTCAGCTATACCCACCCACTTACCCAATAACCCTACCCAACCCGTAACCAAACCCACCCAACCAGGTTTATTAAATAAACCTGGGTCAAACCCCCAGTCAACCTCCACTTTTTCCCTCCAAACAGACTTTTTCAATCCCTTTTTACCCAAAATAGATTAAACACACCCCTAATTACCCTAATTAACCCAGGTACAATTAAACCGAAAACAAAGGGGTTTTATTTCCCCCTTTCCAGATCAGTGATTAAGGTCACCCTCACCATATCCCACATCCCAAAACGCCACAAGACACACCCATGTGTCTTGTGGGACCCTCCCTTGCCCGTCCCTTTCCCTCAAAACCCTACACCCGACCAAACCAACGTCCCACATATTCCCCTTGGTCCCCAAGTTCAAATGGACGTCTAAGATCACATAACAACAACTGGCATCTTCACATGGAACTTTTTGACCAAATTCATGTCAAAGAACAAGGGCAATTTCAGATTTTCCAAGCATTAGGGTTTTTCTGTTTATTATTTGTTTATTCCAGTTCTAGATGGTTCTACTATGCCTATAAAAGCACCTCTCAACATATGAGTAGGGCTTGGTTCCATTTTTTTTAGCTTTCACCATTGTAATTCCTTTTTAATGATATAAAAGTTTGGTATTTGTGTTTGAAATAAGTGTAATTCCTTTTTATAATTGTTAAAAGTTGTGTGTGTGTTTGAAAGCTAAGAACTGAGTTCCATTTTAATTTATCGAAACACTTTGTGTTTTTGGAGGTTTTGAAATAGGTTTTGAATTTCAGAAATCATAGGTCCAAAAAAGTGAAAGTGGATTTGGATTTGGATTTTTGAGTTCTACACTTGAGTTTTAAAACGTATCATTTGGTTAAAAAGGTTTCAAAGTTTTTTTTGAAAAGGTTTAAGAAGTTTCAGAAAATCAGTTAAGTGTATATTGCATTGTTCTTCATATTTTTCTTAGCAGGTTGTTTGATCAAGGATCAGCATAGGCCCGGGCCTATAGGGAGGTGGTTCCTCAACCACTAAGGGACCTGGATGTAGGTCCCTTAAGGTAATCTCTTGTTTCCCATTTCAGTTTTTAGTTTTCTGAAAATTTTGTGCATTTGGTGTGATTTGCATGCTAAGTGGTTAAATGTTAGTTTAATGGTTTAATTTGAGTTTGTTTAGTATGGTATGCATGTTAGAGGTGATATAGATCAGTTTGAGTGTGATTCAAAGTGATTTGGTGTGTTAAAAATCTCATTTTCAGTTTAAAGGTGTGTTTGGGATTAGGGTTTAACATAGGATTGTTGTTGTTAATCTTGTGTTTTAATCTGTCTAATTCACTCCATAGGGTAGCATTAGGTTGTTTGTAAGTTTGGTTTTTAGTTTGGTCAAGTCTTAAACAAGTTTGTATGATAAAAAGTGGAAAAAGTTAGCATAAAACTGTCATTCCATCTTTCTGCCTGTTTTGAAGAAATTTGTGCTTTCAAGTTTGGAAGTCTGTTAGGAGATAGGACATTTAAGGTTTGATAATTGCTTATATGCTGTTTGGTGAACTTGTGTGTAAGATATGAGCCCTTGATTCTCACTGGTGTGCCAATTGAACCAGGAAACCATCACAGACCCATAAGGGCCTTAATAGTGACTTATTTTGAACTTTTGTGCTTGATTTTGCTTAGAACTTGTTTGATTTGTGTTTGAGTATTGACTCCTTGTACTCAAAAGAGTACAAGGGTGCCCTTTGTCCAAAAATTCACCACCAAATCAGCATAATCAAGTCCTCTTGATTACAAATTGCACAAGTGAAGAAAGTCCTTCTTTGTGTTCTTCAAAAAAATACAACTGGGCACGTTTTCATTGAATCTTGCTTTAATCTTGATAAAATTGAATTGTGTTTGTGTTTTAGTGAGTAAAAAGGTTACAAGTTTGGATTGAAAAAGTTAAAAAAAGAAAAAAAAATAGCAAAAACTCACCTGGCCTGGGCTCGAACACGCGACCTCCCTTTCGGAGGAGTAACGTGTTTACCAGTGATCCGGATGTTTTTTTACGTTATAGACTCATTTCAAACTTTACTTAAGGCATTTTGAATTGGGCTTTTGTAATATAAGCCGTAGCTTATTTGGGCCATTTTGGCTTATTCATTAAGCTTATTTGCTCACTTTTATTTTTCCTAGGACTATTATTAGGTTAGGAATTTTTATAGCTAGAGTTTTGAATTTTCCCATTATTTATTTATTTTCTATTAATTTTTCTTTAGCCGTGTTTTATTAATTAGACAAAAAATAGTTAAAATAGGTTTTAATTTTTACAAAAATTGTTTTTAGGTTTTAATTTATATATTTGAGGTTTACAGCCCAAGAGGTTTTTAAAAACTTTCATTTTTTATTTTATTTGATTTTAGGGTTTTTTATCAACTTTAAAATTTAATATAAAATTATTAAAAAGGTTTTAGGAACTTTAATTTGCATTTTTATCTTAGTTACATTATTTAGGATTTTTGGTATTTTTTAGAATTTATTTTTAAACTTTTTATTTTTTTGATTATTTTAATATTATTTTATTACTTAAAATAGAAAGTTGGTTTTTTCTACTTTTTTCATTTTTCCTAGATTGTAGACATTTAATTAGGAACTTTGTAACTTTCCAAATCTTTTTAGGACTTTTCATTTAATTTCTAGAATTAATTTAAGTTTTAATTGATTTTTATAGTTTTTAAGTGTTTAAAAAAAGATTAATTTGGTTTTAAAATTTTTAAAAATAGTTTTTAGCTTAATTAGGTCATTTTTGAGGTTTACAAACTTGAAAATCTTGTTTAAGGCTTTTAATAATTAATTGTGATTTTTAGGGCTTTAATTAGCATTAAAAAGTCATTATCTAATTAATTAAAAGGTTTTAACAAGTTTGGATTCTTTGTAAACTCTTAGAATATTATTGTGGATTTTTAGTAATTTTTAGGAATTTTTTAGGTTAAAATTTTAAATTTTGTAGTTTTTACGGTTTTACGTGAACGCGTTTTCGTCTTAGCTCGATCCGTCTTCGTAACCGTCTTTTCTTTCCTTTCTCATTTCTATTCTCTTTTCTTCTTGTTAATAATCACAAACATCAAAATCAATTCATTACACACCACACGTGCCTCCTTGGGAAACGAACTTGTTTGGTCATTAGTGCTCGGTTTTCCTAAACCGACACTTAACGCTTACCACTACTTTGCCTCTCTTTTCCTAAAGGGTTGCAAAAGCACTACATCAATTAACTAGGTTAGATTTTTACCTTTTCCACCCTTTCCACCCTTTTTCACCTTTACCCATTTCCACCAATAAGTGTAGGGGAGCCAAGTAGGTTGTGTTTTGTGATGTTGTGCAGGGATATTTGCTTTAATGATCCACTTTTGGTGCTTTTGACGCGACCCGTTATCCCGTGTTCCCGTGTAACCGGTTTCTTCGATTCGTTTTTGCTATTGTGATTCAATATTTTAGATAAATAAAACGTGAAAAATTGATCACTTTAGTTGTCTCTTCCTTAGGAAGATTTAAACAACGTGCACAATGTCCTAAGTGTAAGGGATTTTACTTCCACGTGCTTAAACATTGAGGACAATGTTTATATTAAGTGTTGGGGGACTTCTATAGAAGTAATAAGTGGGCTTTTCTATGAATATGTCCTCATTTTAACCGGAAAATCAATATTTTTCGACGTTTTTCAAATTTTTTGATCTATTGTGGCCTATTAGTATTTTTCATTTATTTTCTTGTATCTACTTTCCTTTTTTCATCACCATCACATGTATATTCTATAATAAGTCATAAATTAAGAAAAAAATAAAATAAAATGGTTTTAGCAAGTTTAGACGTCTTTGATATATTAGTCCCCTCGTGAATATTTTGATTCAACCCGAGTTTACTTATTTAAGTTTACTCTAGCTAGTATCCTTAACCATATGGACCTTAATTGGTTTATTAGGCTAAGCATCCACGAGTCTCATTCCTTGAGATTTTAAATTCTGGAGAACGAAAAATGATAGAGTCAATTATAAGTTTTGTATTCTTTCATGAACTTATGTGAGTTAATTATGAGCTTTTTATCCTATCACTTGTTAAATAAATAATTGCAATAAATAAGGTCATATGATTTGAAAAGTTACTTAGCTTCTAGCCCAAAATCGTTTAAAAGTTACTCGGGATTAATTAGAGTTCATAGCCAAGGCATAACTTATTGAAGCGGGACGCGAAGATTGGCGTATCCAAAAAGGCCCTAACAAGGAATGAGGATATCCGGGTCCAAAAAGGCCCTCACAAGGCATGAGGATTCATTTTTTTGCTAAAGATCCAAAGATGATGTGAAGATAACTAATCCAAATCAATATGAAGGATCAAGACACACGACGAGAAGCAATTACTCCCCTAAAGATCATGGAGAAGTCTATCCAAAAGGCCCTAACAAGGTATGAGGATAAATAGATCCAAGTCTGAAAAGGAGACAGATCGTGTATATCAAAAGCCTAAATAAAGACAAGGATAAATGAAGAAGTCGTGGTCAAATTTTGAAGCATCTCTCACTCCAAATGAAGATACCAAAATGAACAATAGACCATAATTTCAAGAACGTCTCTCTAGATTTGAAGTTTGAAGTCAATGCCAAATATCGGTCCGAGAAAGGTCTCAAATCGTGAAACGAGTTATGCCAAGATATGAACTTTTTGAGGTTTCGAGAAGCCGTTTTAAAAGATTTTGTCCTTTAGCTAACTATTGATTAAATCGTCCTACTTTATTTTTGGCCTTAAATTATCAAAATAAGTCAAAAATGCATCCTCGTGATCATTCAAGACAAAAAAATAAAATACAAGAGATACACAGTAGGATAAGGGGGTCTAAGTGAATAATTAAACCACATGAGTAAGTGTTAGTTTTACTAACTTATAATTACAATGATCTCGTTTTTACGCTTGGTATAGGGAACGTGAAACTTGAGGGTGATTAATATTCATGATACCAAAAGCCCTAATAAGTCTTAGATTTCTTTACAAGTTTCATCCATCAAACAATTTCAAAGTTAATAAGTTGAATGAAATTGTTATATATTTTATCTTTTAATCGTTCTTTTATTTATTTTATAGTATTAGTAGTAGTATATCATAATAAAGGCCAAGGTGGGTTAATTATGATGAAAAATGTAAAACTGTGCTTTAAAATTGTGCATTGCATGGGGACATTGCAATGGTCAAGTGTAGGGGATTTAATAAGTGTGTAAACACTTATCCTTTTACCACTTAAAACAATGCAAAACGAGACCAAAACGTGTAATTAATATCATAAATGTCAGAATTATGCGTGGTTTGTGTTTTCGTTGTGAAATAGGTATAAAAGATTAAAAGGAAAGAAAACATGGGATTTCACGGTCATTTATCGAAGAAAAAGCCAAAGATAAAGTCAAAGAAACAAAAAGTGCCAAAAGAATGAAGTTTAGAGGGCTAAGGGTGAAGATTTGATGAAAATATTACAACAAGGACCATTTTTTCCAATCTTAAAAGTCATCCACAAATAAACCATATTGAAGAGCACAAAATTACGAAGCCAACAGTCCCGACCTCACATCATAACTCTTTACGGTTTGTTTTCTATGAATTTTTAAAGTTTATTAAGTTTTTAAATTAAATAATAATAATTAAACAATATAAAATAATATATATAAAAACATTTTTCCGAAATTGAATAAATTAAATAAAATAAAGTTTTTATTAAAATAAATAATTTAATTTTCGTAAATTATTAGTAAATTATTATTATTATTATTATTATTATTATTATTATTTTTATTACTAAATTCCAATTTTATTAATCACACAAAATTGGAAGGGAGCCGCGAAACAAGCTGCGCGCCCACCCCTTTTTGAATACAAAAACTAAGTCTAGACATCAAAAAACCACCACTCCTCGCGTCATTAGAATGACAACCAGCTAACCGCTTAAGACGCGAGAGAGTACCCATCGCCTCCTCCTCAAACAAAATCACTTTATTATTATTATTATTATTATTTTATCGATAATAATAAAATCACTTTATTAGAAACTTAAGAGATTTATAAAAGATTAGTGGAAAGCCGAGATACTATCTGGGCTCCCACTCCTTTAGCTATAGCAAAAGCAATCCTACTAAAAATATGAACGGCAGCACGTGCTCCAGTGTCTTGAGTAATAGAGAACTTCTGGATCCGCTTTAGTAAGGTAACTACATCATCCTCTAATTCCCCCATGGAAGAGAATGAAAAGGGAATGAACCCATATCCAATACTCACACACTTAGCCTCATATTTGACCCGTTTACGCCGTGCCGCATCAATAACCACACGACCTGGAATAAAATCAGTCATCCCGATTTGCGTCAATGGCGAAGACCCCGTCAAATCCACACACACATCCAGCCCTCCATCCCATGAGTAAAGTAACATGTCCGTTGGGCGTAAGGGTTTGTCAGACTCCCTAGCCAACCCGATATCAACTTCCTTACCAGTTGAAATCCCAGATCGATAGCAGATGTCGATAAGAGTATCACGCACAACATTATGACGATGTTTTATACCAATAATACCAGCACACGACACATCATGATCCCCATAAATATCCCCATTAAAAACCCTGGAGCAAGCTAAACAAGGCTTCGGAACAGAAAACAAGGGGACGCCTAACCGATAACATAACACACAACGGTAAGTCTTACCATTCATAGTCTGTCCCAAACTAGAAATCGGAACCACCCTAAGCCAGTCAGTACTGTGATCCTCCATTTGAGATTTCCACAAAGCCATTTATCGAGGAGATAACGAAAAAGTAGATTCCGCAGTATTGGTAACCCGTGTGAAATATATATCTGCCAATTTCTTCATGAGTTTAGGGGCAACGATCTCACTTGGATTACTTAAAAGGTTTATCTCCATAGATGTATTAAACACATACAAAGCATCATCAAATGTAGGCCCAAAAGTTACAATACCTGAATCCTGAAGAAGCTTAGTCTACAGGCCAACTGATTGTAACCGTGAAGCGAGAAATGCATAATTTAAAACATCACCCGCGGAATAAACACCAAGTTCCCCAAATACAAAGGGTAAGGTGGTAAGCCTCCATTGCCAGTCACCAAACCCAGGTCCAGAAGCAGTGAGAATACGCCCTAAAGCAGAACGAAGAGCCACGTCAAAAGAACGTTGAGCCAACTCAAAGACATGGGGAGGACAAGTACGCATAGAGAAGTATAGTTTAGAAACACCTGTACATGCACGGAGAAGGAGCAACTCACGTTGAGGATCATTAATCTTAGCAAGTGCATCCATAAGCTCAATGGTTTTGGTTACTCTCTTCATCACGAGCTTACTACTGAAATCCAAATCCACACTAGCAGGGCCACCCAATAGTTTAACACCATGCATGGGCCAAGATATATCACAAGGGAAAACACCTTCTAGCCTGCTTCTAGGGTCTTCTTTAGGCCAAAAAATCTTTGTTTTATCAATGTTAAGGTGCAAGCCACGACGAGGACCATCCTCTATAATTAACTCTAGAATCTTCCCCACAACCAAAGTATCCCCAACAATAGTGCCATCATCTAGATACCATGCTTGCAGACAAAGGTTAAAAGAGTCTCTAATCTTACATATCAAGGGATGTAACACTAAAGCAAAAAGTAATGGGCCAAGTGGATCACCCTACTGCACCCCTTGGCAAGACCATAATGTGTGTTCCCCGTAATACAATCTAGTTGGTTGGGAGTAACAGAATTCCGCCCAACGCGAATTAGCTGGACAACGAGTACGAACTTCTTGAAACATTACCTCGCGATCTACCAGATTAAAGGCATTTTTAAAATCAGCTAACAACATAGAAAGACCAACATCATCTCCGTGACCCTCAATCAAACGATTCACTGGATGAAGTATAGCCTCACCTCCTCCTGCCACCCCAACACCAAACTGTAGACCATCCAAATAACCATCTAAAGAATGACCAATCATTACAGCACTAACCTTAGAGACCAAACGCCTCCAAATAGTACCTACAGCTATAGGACGAATATCACCACCTGGCTTTACTAGTGGTGTAAGAGGAGCACTAGCAATATACTCACCTAGCATCTTAGGACATTTCCCATCAAGAAAGAGATTCACCACTTGGGTGATAGAGGATATCAACTCATCTAAAATAGCAACAACGGCTCCACTTAAACAATCCAAAAGGTGTTGGGCACGCAACCCATCTTGTCCACAAGAAGTGACTCGAGGAAAACTCTTAATCCTATCAAGAACAATAGATGGAGATGCAATGAGGTGATGATGATCAATAGTTATACCTGGTAAGCAGGGAGCATGCTTGAAAGGATGCTTAGCCTTTAAGTCCTCGAGAGTAGCATCATTATATGGGGCGATGCCCGAAGAGGAAAGAACTCAGACAGCTGTAGTGTAATGGCCATCACAAATCTTCCTCTTACACTACTTGATATTCCGCTCACCCAAATCAAGGTCTTACTCATCAACATTTAAAAGATGGGAGGATTCGGCTAAGGTCTCTCTCACAAGTTGTAAACTACCACCAGGTACACTCCAAGATCGACCATATATTTTTTGGTTTGGTTGTATTTTTTAACCATTTGACCCATTAGATTTATAATTTTGAACCCAAATTTTATTTTCTAACCGCTCTTTAAAAAATAATTCTTTCACTTATGACATGTACTATTCAAGACTATCAAATTTATAGACCAGAATGCATGATTGTTTATTACTTTAAGGGTGTTGATATGTACACATTGGATTTTGATTTATACACATAAAATAATATGTGTGGACAGTATCACCCTCTCATTTTGTTTGAGTATCCTTTTCTTCCTCACCTAAACATCTTCTTTTAATAAACCAAAATCGTGAGACCATAAACCACCATATATTCATCGGAAATGATATATCATCTCTGTCGAGATTATGTGTGTTCCTAATAATCATCACTTCGATGACACAATGTCACCAACTTTATCTTTATGATCTGTGAAACTTCACTGTCATTGCCTTTTTTAATGACACTTATTTTCCACTGTCTTCACCAGCTTACAACCCAATTAGATAAAGAGCTTTGAAGTATAATACAAGAACCAAATAAAATAGAAAAATAATGATCCAAAATTGAATAGATCATATAGATGATGGTTTAAAAATCAGCAATCAAGAAACCCTGAATCAAAGTGACTGAATACATTTTCCAAACCAAAACAAATTGAAGATATCATGGTTTATCTTCATTAGTTCATTTTCTGCCAATGCTTTTTAAAATAACAAATTGAAGCTTAATGAAAGGAAGAGGAACAAGGTTCCAAGGCGTTGATGGTGTTTCCATATCTGGAAGAAAGAGAAGCCACATCAAATGTGAAAGGATAAAAAGGTATTATAGACCATACATTTAAAATTTATGTGTATGAAGTAAAAGCATATGTGTACATATCAATACCCTTACTTTAATTGATACAAATTTAATAGTTTATTGAATATTTCACTTATTACTTATTGTTTCTTTCAAATAACAATAGAATATGTTTACCTTACTATATTCACACATACAAAACATCTTACAAAATTATTTCGTTAAAAATTCCCGTGATATCACGGGTCTTTAAGCTAGTTTTAAATATAACAAAGATGTCGTAAACTACTCTAAAAACCTTAGAAACCCTTTAATGCTACGTCAAACGAAATTACCAGATTTCCTTATATGCACGTTTTCCCACCCGTTACTTTAGCAACTAATTTAAAAGAATTGAACAAAAAACATGCTTGCTTTAATACTATCGGATGAAATCATATCACCACAAACCAAAAACAAGAAAAATAAAACAGGATCATCATTAGATCCTAATTGTTCTTCTCCAAAATCAAATCAACTCTATATTTTTCAAAAGGATCTGCTGTTATACAACACGAATCAAAGATAATCTTCAATTGTTTTTACATAACAAGATCTCTAAAATCGTTTTTCATGAAATAATTATCTTAACTACTTTATAAAATATTTATTACTTTTTCTATAATTAGAAGTCTTAAAATATTAAGACTATAACATTTCTTTATTAGGAAATATATAAAACACTACTGAATGTTGACTATTTACAAATAATACTTTAATACATACGTTTTTTATGTGAGTCAGTCCATAAATGTGAATCAATAACATTCAAAGCCTAATAATCAAAAACTTAAAGTGTTTAAACATGCTCTTAAAAGTATAGAATGTAACATATATCATTGCTTTCATTAAAAGCTCATCTGTAACACCTCATTTATCACCATGTAATAACTCACCCCAAAAGTCATATATAACCAACCTATAAGTCATAGAACAACAGTAGCGGTCTTTCTTTTTTCACTTACACAACGAGTCTCACCCATCATTTTTCAAAAGTCGAAAAATAACTGAAAATAGTTGGAATGGCAACATAAAACAAGCTGAACACATATATCACCAAATCCCTGTAAAAAATATGGTTTGTAGACTAATATGGTGTCTACTTTTGTCGAAAATGAAGATACTAACAATGTGTGTAAGGTGTTTGATGCTGAAAAAGTGGCGTATTGGAACGCTATAATCACGGAGCATATGAGTCTCATTCATCGTAAAGTTATTGTTCGAAAAATTGAAGTCCTGAATAATATTGACTCACTGCAAAATTAGTCACCGGGTATCCGCCGTCGCATTATGCGGGTACCCGACTAGTTGTTCTTAATTTATTCTGGATTTTTTCTTAATGATAATTATAAATGATTATAATTAACTTTTAATACAATATTGCAAGATTAATAATTATCGTAATTATAGTTTTATAATTGGATTTTTAGTTTTAGTATTTTTAGGGATTTACAGACTAAGGTTTATGATTTATTTTTTGATTCATATGTATGATTTATTTTTTGATTTACATGCCTCTAAAAAAATGATTTTTTGATGATCTATTATTGATGTAAGGTCTTTTTTTATATAAAAACAGTAACAACAAAAACCTTGATTTTTTCATCTTGATATTTTTAATTTTTTATTCATTTGATGGTTGTATGCTATGTTTAATCAATTAATTATCTTTTGATAATAGGTGTTTGATTAACGTGTTCACCAAGCGTTTGATAAAATGTCTAAGAGAAGATTATAAGAGGTTTTTAAATTTGATTTCATGTTCCAGTTATCTAAATGATTATTTATACATGTTTACGTCGAACTATAAGAATTATGAACTAGATCTTTAGTTGGACAAAACTATTTTCTTGCTTTTCTTTAGAGCATCTCCAATGCATGGTGTAATACAAAGTTTAATATATTTCTACATCATCGGCACGTCAAAGTACCAACTCTTATATAAAAACTTCACAACCCATTAAATTTAGCATATAATTTTATTATCAGGAATAATACATATAGTACATGTTATATCAAATTTTCATAAGGTGATAACTTATTATGGCCCACTTTTATGGTATAATAGCCATATGTTAAGAGAAGAATGACTATTTAACATACTATGACATGTCAATATCCACAACGTATTATATGGTATAATAGAGCTATTGTGCATATGCCATGTCACCCCATTGTGGATGACCTTAGTTGTAAATCGAGATGTACTTACTGAAACTAATATGTTTTTGTTTAACTCATTTATTCATAAAATTGATGGTTTATGATTATCATAACAATTACAAAAACCCTAAAATGGATCAAAGAACACACAGCGAAAGCAAATTAACAAGATCTTTAATTAACACGATTATAATTAATCAAGGCTAGGGTTACATACCTTTATCCTAGCAAGATCTACAAGTTGACGGAATGGTTACCGGTAGAGATAGATCACGAACACCACCAGGATGTAATCTAAAATAAGATTACACCACGATCTTGTACACACGTGATACGGTGAGTTAACCGTGAGTCTAGCACGAACAAAACCGAGCTTCCAAGTCTATGGAAGATCTACCCAACAATCCTAGAGAGGGGCTAGGACTAGATCTAGAATAGCTTATTGAAAATCAAAGAAGAACCCTAATGGGTGTTTGTTTTGGCTGGCGGTTAGGAGCAAAGAAAGAGAGATATGGAGTGAAAAATAATGAGGCATTAGGTTTGTTTATATACACCTTGGAAACTTCTCTTCCAAGGTTAAACAAGATAAAGCCAAAAAATCTTTTCCTCCTTATCTTGTCTCCCTATTTAGACCGGATATTTACAAGCTCCAAAAGAGGTTTCCGGAACTTTTCCGACTCCTTCTTTTAGCTTCTTTAACCTTCTATAACGGTCGTTTAATACTTAACTTTTAATTACTTAACGATCGTTAGCTACGGTTTGATTTAATAAATATAATAAATATATTTAATAAATAAATAAATTAACTCTTCACGTAATGTGTGAAATCCCGTGATCTCGAGTTCGATACTATCACACGACTATCGATTTTTAAGTCCATAAACTTTCAGCTCCCACTTGGACAAAATTCGTATATCGTGATCACATTGATTAGCGTCTAGTTACACTAACAACGTCACTAGTACAACTCGAGTAAGGTTTCCTGGACAAATCCTTTTAATGATATATAATCATTATTATTATTATCCTTTCATTTCAAATACATTGTTAATAAGGATATGGATCTCAGTCATTCCTTTCATTAACTATTATGTTTCTCGTTTACGGATATAGCAAGATTACCAAAACACATTTGGGTGTGGCCACACAAAAATCTTACTATTCTCCCGAGGGGCCCAGTTGTATTTATACTTCAAATAATAATTTGAAGGAAACGAATCCCATTTCGACTACACACATGAACTTTGCAACATTCCTGAAAATAACCCTTATGACTACCAGTTACGTTTATCGTTAGGTTACCTTACAGAATTGCACTATATTCAATGCAGTTTTCTGGCATCTCAGGTCTAAGGATAACTATTTATGATTTACTTAATGACAAAGATCCATAAAGTAAAATCACATAGTTGGGATAAGTCCAATATTTGATCCATCAAATATCATCCAAAATTGACCAATATACTTTCAAGTATACTCTGTCACTATTTTAAATTGTCTCAGTTTAATAATACTTCCATATTATTAATCGACAACATAGAAACATCATAATGCTCACGGATAAAAACATGTAAAATAGGATACAAAATCAAATAACAGAAAAATAAACGAAATCTAATCTCTATTTCATCAATTCAATAATGTCTTACATCCTTTATCCAAATACTAATCAACAGATTTATTGCATGAATTCGCTAGCTAGTTGCAGCCCAATTGCCTTGGCATGCTTAACTACCTTTGGCCTAGATAAAGCCTTAGTAAAAGGATCAGCTACGTTATCATCTGTGTGAACTTTAATTAATTTTATTTCTCGAGCTTCCACTTGTTCTCGAACGTAGTGATATCTACGTTTAAAGTGTCTGGCGCCTTTCATAACTCCAGGGTCATTGGCGAATATTATTGCAGCAGAATTGTCGCAATATATATCAATAGGTTCTTTAATTGAAGGCATCACTCCAAGATCTCCAATAAACTTCCTAATCCAAACAGCTTCCATTGCAGCTTCTGAAGCGGCCATGTACTCAGATTGAGTCGCATGCATAACAATGGTTTTCTGCTTACTGCTCTTCCAGTCAACTGCTCCTCCATAAAACACGTAACCCGTCTGAGACTTCATATCGTCTTTATCACATTGCCAGGATGCATCACAGAATCCTGTTACATTCAATTCTGTGTCTGGTTTACCCCCGAATACCAAAAACATATCTTTCATACTTCTTAAATACTTCAGAATATGCTTAACAGCAGTCCAGTGGGACTTTCCTGGATTCTGTTGGTATCTACTGACCAAGTTCTGAGCAAATGCCACATCGGGCCTTGTGCATCTTACAGCATACATAATAGATCCTACAGCCGAAGCATAAGGTACCTTCTTCATGTAAGCCACCTCTTCAGGTGATGATGCATCTTTCTCATGACTTAACTCATGCTTAACCTCCATCGGCAAGAAACCTTTCTTAGAGTTATGCATGTTATATTTCTTCAATATCTTATCAATATAAGCATCTTGGCTAAGACCAATTAACCGTCTACTCCTATCTCGATAGATCTTAATTCCCGGAATATATGCAGCATCTCCCAAATCCTTCATAGAAAAACATTTACCAAGATAATCCTTAACTTCCTTAAGTCTTGGAATGTTACTTACCATGATCAATATGTCATCGACATATAGAATTAAAAACACTACATTACTCCCACTAGCTTTGCGGTATACACATGGCTCATCACGATTTTGAATAAATCCGAACTTTTTGATTTCTTCATCAAATCGCTTATTCCATTGACGTGATGCTTTCTTCAAACCATAAATAGACCTTTGAAGTTTGCACACATGTTTTGGATATTTAGGATCAACATACCCTTCCGGTTGTTGCATATAGATGTCTCATCTAAGCGACCGTTCAAGAAGGTAGTTTTAACATCCATTTGCCATATCTCATAGTCATAGTATGTTGCTATAGCTATGAGAATCCTAATAGCTCGTAAGTCTGCTACAGGAGAAAATGTCTCCTCGTAGTCTATGCCAAAAGTTTGAGTAAAACCTTTAGCCACTAAACGTGCTTTATTGGATTGTATATCACCATCCATGTCAGTTTTCTTCTTATAGATCCACCTATTTTTCACTAATTTAGCATTTTTAGGTGCGTATACAAGACTCCAAACATCATTGATTTCCATGGATTTCATTTCCTCATTCATCGCAACTATCCATTTTGATTTTTCTGGATCAGACATTGCGGATCGATAGTTAGCAGGTTCACCAGGATCCCCTACTTCCTCCTCATCATCCTAAATGTATAGACATAGTTTGTCCAGCGCACGTATAGCCCTTTGAGACCTACGTGGAGGAATTAATTCCGGTGGAACACTCAGACTTTCTGGTTCTACAGGAATTTCATCGCTAGTATTTTCAAAAGGCAATGTATCTTCTTGAATTTCTTCAAGATCATAATTTCTCCCACTGAATTCTTGATTTACAAGATAATTTTCAAGGAAGTCTCCATACCGAGCCACAACTATTTTGTTCTCAGCCGGATAATAAAAGTAGTAACCCATAGTTTCCTTAGGGTAACCTACAAAGATACATTTTACTGAGCGTTGTTAGAGTTTATCTCCGGAGTCACGTTTCACATACGCCTCACAACCCCAGACTTTCAAATAAGACAAATATGGCTTCTTGCCATGTCATAGTTCATATGGTGTCTTATCAACCTTCTTTGTGGGAACCATATTCAGAATACGAAAAACAGATTCAAGAGCATAATCCCAAAAAGATAATGGTAAAGTTGTAAGATTAAACATAGATCGTACCATATCCAATAATGTACGATTTCTCCTTTCAGATACACCATTTTGTTGTGGAGTATACGGAGAAGTAAGTTTCTAAACAATTCCGTTCTTACTTAAATAATCTTTAAACTCTTGACTTAAATATTCACCACCACGATCAGAACGAAGAGCTTTAATCTTTTTTCCTAGTTGTAACTCTATTTCGGCTTTAAACGTTTTGAATGTTTCAAATACCTCATGTTTATGTTTAAGTAAATAAACATAACCATAACGGCTATAATCATCCGTAAACGTCAAGAAGTAGCTAGCACCTTTCCTTGACACATGTCTAAGTGTTCCACACACATCAGTGTGTATTAAACCAAGTAGTTCAGTAGCCCTTTCAATATTGCTATTAAAAGGTTTCTTGGTCATCTTCCCAGAGATACAAGATTCACATTTATCGAATGATTCATCATTGATACTTTCCAAAAGCCCATCACGTTGAAGCTTTTGTATGCGAGTCTTCCCAATATGGGCAAGCCTACAATGCCAAAGATAAGAAGAGTTCTTGTCTAACTTACTCTTTTTATTCATGCTAAAAACAGAATTATTTTTCCTCTTGGGATTTTTATCATGCATGTTAATTTCAAAAACACCATTCACAGAAATTACATCAAAATAGAATAAACCATCTTTGAAAACAGAAATTCTATTATTATCAATCGTGTGAGTAAATCCAAGATCCAACATACAAGAAAAGGAAATGACACCCCTAACAATTGTAGGTGCATAGTGACAATTATTTAAAAACAGTACTAAACCCGAAGGTAAAACTAATTTAAATATTCCTATAGCTTCAACCGCTGCTTGTGCGCCATTGCCCACTTGCAGAAATTGTTCCCCATAGGTAAGCCTCCTTTTCAACTCAAATCCCTACAAGGTATTAAAATATTAATACCACATCCCGTATCATATACCCAGGAGTTTGATTTGTATGAAAGATTAAATAACTCTATCATAAAAAAGTTACCAGAAGATGGTGTTGCAGCATCTTGCTCAGACTTCTTCTTATGTTCTGCCATTTCATAGAGATAGAGAGAGCAATTCCTCTTCCAGTGTCCAGTCATCTTGTAGTAGTGACAAGTCTCATCTTTCAGAGATTTCTTAGCAAAGTTCTGCTTTGGTTTTGATGTAGTCGCAACTTGCTTGCTCTTATCAACCTTGCCTTTGCCTTTCTTCTTCTTATTCACTTGCGGTTTTGGTTTCGACACTCTACCCTTTTTTACATAAAGTACTTGAGGAGTAGCAGTGGGTGCCTTATCTTTTAAACCCTTTTCGAAGTCAATGAGCATTGCATGCAAATCATTAACTGTCTTCCCCGTGCAATGCATATTATAGTTACGAACGAAATCATTTTAGTCCTTATTAAGGGACCTATTGATCAAGTTAATAGCCATATTATTATCAAAGGGTTGTCCTAGTGATATGAGTTGTTCCATATAACCCCTCATCTCCATATAATGAGCACTTACGGACTTTCCAGGAGCTTGCTTGCAACTATGTAGAGCATCAACCAGATCATAGATCTCTACAGCTTGTAGCGTTTCATACGCAGCCTTGAGTTCATCAAGCATTTGCTGAGGAGAAGCTAGCTCATACTTCCTTTGAAGTGATGGAGCCATTCTCCCTAGCATTACAACAACCACCTCATGGTGCTTCTTAACGTTAGCAGCGTGTTGAAGCCTTTCCGCATCAGTTGCTCCTTCAGCAAGATCCTCCGGAAAAGGAGTTTCCAAGATATTGATGGTACCCGCTGCTCTCAGAAAAATTCTTAGTGAGCGGTACGAATCATTGAAATTAAGGCGAGTAAGTTCAGGCCGTTCAAAAAAAGCTTTGAACGTTGAGCTTATTGTCAGATTGTTTTCGGGTTGAGCAATTTCTACAGAAATAAGTTCAAACATTAGTATTTTCGATAATAAAATTCAAGAAAATAAAATTTCCCCGGTAATAAAACCATAATATTTTCCTTGAAAAACTAGAATCCATATTGACATAGATTTATCACATCAGTTGATCTGCTAGTGACAAATGTATTCAACACAGTAACTTGTCAAACAATAATTGCCAAAACATATTGCAATTTCTAGATATGTCAGGGATTTACATTGCCAAAAACATTTGCATTGTAAACATGTTTTATCCCTTCTTTATGCCTTAAGTTTCTAGTTCTCACTGAGTAACTCAATTAAGTCGACTAATCTAAAGAACGTAAAACCTTCATGTGCAATCTTATTCAGTCATGAAGTTTTCTCTCTATTACAACATCTTCCGATATCTTATATGACGACAATTGTAACTTCAAGTGTTCGTCAATTAGAGGGCATATGACTTAAATTTTAGGGTATAGATTTTGGTGTCAAAATCATTTATGGAGAAGCATGCATACATCTCCATAACATAAGTTTAATAAAACGTTTAGTAAACTTTTTGGTGAGACTAAAAGTTCATCATATATTTGCAAGTTGAGGTATTGGTTAAACCAATCAACCTTAAAGAATTATACCAATAACAACCGTAGGTAATTCCAATTTTGACGCATAGGCGAGCCGGGAATTTGGTCAGCGCTGAAGCATAACACCTCCTTCCTTAACCGGGTACTTGACCAGCGGTGCGTTATACCCACTTTATAGTTTGTCAAAATTAAGTAGGCCGTTAAGTTGCTATTGCAATTCTAATCAACACAAATCATATGTAATTTAGATCTCAAAACTATTCATTAATTTTGATAAGATTTAGTCCATATTATTTTTCTTAAAAAAAATTACCCTTGTTTACAACATACAATGTAAAAAACGCATGAAAACAAGTAGTACAAAAAAAAACTAAATCAAATAGCCACATACAATGACAATTTATTCAAAGAACATTAAATCTAGGGTTTTTATAAACATAAAAAGTCTTCCCTAATTTCAAAACTTTGAATCAAATAAAACAAATAGCAATCAAAATTATATGATCCGTAAAAACATGCATGTTTATTACGGATCTCCCATATCCTCTTAACAATTAAAAAACTACTACGGATCGTAACCACGCATGACATAACAATTAATTCATGCAAAATATCTAAAGTTTAATTACCATGTAATTTTAGGGTTTAAAAAATTTTTTTATAAAATTTCGGCATATCCGAATTTTAAAAAACAAAAAACAAAAACCTAATTTTTTATAAAACCTAAAAAACAACATGTAATTATTAACACCAATCAATATTAGTTAAAAAAACTTTAGATCTTGATAATTAAAATCATGTTAAAACGGCTCTCCGATACCACTGATGGTTTATGATTATCATAACAATTACAAAAACCCTAAAATGGATCAAAGAACACATAGCGGAAGCAAATTAACAAGATATTTAATTAACCCGATTATAATTAATCAAGGCTAGGGTTACATACCTTTATCCTAGCAAGATCTACAAGTTGACGGAATGGTCACCGGTAGAGATAGATCACGAACACCACCAGGATGTAATCTAAAATAAGATTACACCACGATCTTGTACACACGTGATACGGTGAGTTAACCGTGAGTCTAGCACGAACAAAACCGAGCTTCCAAGTCTATGGAAGATCTACCCAACAACCCTAGAGAGGGGATAGGACTAGATCTAGAATAGCTTATTGAAAATCAAAGAAGAACCCTAATGGGTGTTTGTTTTGGCCGGCGGTTAGGAGCAAAGAAAGAGAGATATGGAGTGAAAAATAATGAGGCATTAGGTTTGTTTATATACACCTTGGAAACTTCTCTTACAAGGTTAAACAAGATAAAGCCAAAAAATATTTTCCTCCTTATCTTGTCTCCCTATTTAGGCCGGATATTTACAAGCTCCAAAAGAGGTTTCCGGAACTTTTCCGACTCCTTATTTTAGCTTCTTTAACCTTTTATAACGGTCGTTTAATACTTAACTTTTAATTACTTAACGATCGTTAGCTACGGTTTGATTTAATAAATATAATAAATATATTTAATAAATAAATAAATTAACTCTTCACGTAATGTGTGCAATCCCGTTATCTCGAGTTCGATCCTATCATACGACTATCGATTTTTAAGTCCATGAACTTTCAAAAATAGATGAATTATGTATTATAAAAATAAACCTTTCGACCTTTTTATCAGTTTTTAGGGGCATTTGCACATGCATGCATGAGGGAAATTTTAATATATATATATATAATTCTCAAATAGATACATAACTGAAAATTAATTGTTACGAGTTCGAAATGATTTTTGCATATGAAAATTTTAATTTTAGCTTCAACACTCCTTACCATTCTACGCCTCTTAAGTTATTACTTATCTTAAAATTACGTTCTTACTAACCTTTGACGTAACTCGACATTTACGCAGGTTGCCTATTCACCACTTAAATAATTATTCGGATGAGCTTAGTAAGAAGGGTGTTTGGAATTACTTATTCTTAACGTATACTACATATGAGCCTGCATCATGTGCATGTGCCTATTATCAGATACTTAATTAAAACATATAAAGTGATAGGATATATGGGTGTTTGGGATCTCAGTTATGCATTATGTGTTATGGTTTTGCGTTCACAAGCTTATGACTTACTAATCTATGACTCACACATGTGTCTTTTACCATATCCAAATATTATCTAAATTTGAATAAGATTGCAGGAAATTAAATATATAACACAACTTGATTTTGTTTTTAAATTTCTAGGCTTGAAGCGCAAATGCAAAAGACAAGAGAATTCATGTCAAGACAAGAAATGGTTGTAGAAGGACATAGAAGATCGTGTTCATTTCTCTTAGGGGTGAAGTGAAACTTCATTATATTGAAGATTATATTATGTGTGAGTTATGTTCACGAAATATTAGTTTATCATAAAGTTACTTTAGGGGTGTGCACGGTTCGATTTGGGTCGGTTTTGGCTAAAATCGAAACAGAACCGATATATTCGGTTTTTAAAAAATCAAAAACCGAAACCGTTCGGTTTTAGGCGGTTCGGTTTTTTCGGTTTGTAATCGGTTTCGGTTCGGTTTTTCGGTTTTTTTCGGTTTTGAAACCATTTATATTTAGGTACATCGGATTTAGATTAAAAAACTTGTTTTGCGTAAAAAAAATAGTTTTTTTTCTTTATTTTCAATCTAAGCCTAATAATGTTTATCTCAAATTTCTAATCTATAATTACACACATATTAATAAGATAAACACACATGCATGTAAACATGCATACAAACGATTATTGTCACATATGTAATGATATATTGTTAAGTAAGCACAAATATATATCAAACACACGTATATTATAAACAATAAGATAAATATATTACTCTTATTTCTCTAAAAAAGGAATATTAATTTATAATTTTGATATATTACTTATTTATATTATATTATATTTTTTATTTTATATAATATAATGGTTCGGTTCGGTTCGGTTTTTACGGTTTGGTTTTTGGATGAAAACCGAAACCGAACCGAAACTTTTCGGTTTTTGAAAACGTAAAAACCGAACCATCGGTTTTTGTATTCGGTCGGTTTTTTCGGTTCTGCTTTTTCGGTTTTTCGATTCGGTTTCGGTTTTTCGGTTTCTTTTGCTCACCCCTAATTTAACTAACAAATAAACTATTGTAGTAAAGTTTATTTCTCTTTTATACATATATACCTCCTTGGGAAACGAACTTATTTGGGTCATTAACACTTGATTTTCCTAAATCATTTGTTTAATACTTACCGTTCATTTATGCTCTTTTGTTTTCCTAAACAAGAGTGTAATTTACAACAATCATTTTGGCGCCGCTGCCGGAGAGGTGTGTCATGATTAATTTGTTCATTTTGTTTTTAATATCTAACCATAATAGTATTTGTATTAGTAGAACTCTACTAATACGTATTATCGGTTTTTCGTTTTTCTTGTGAAATATTATTAATATATTGTATAAGTTTCACAATAAATACAAAATATCTCCAAAAGTGTGAAAGCACAACCTTAATTGGGATTTGATCTCCTAATTATTGTATTCGAATCTCAAACAAAAAGAAAAAGGCAAAAATAGATAAATACTTTCGTGAAGCTCGATTTTGAAAAATACGAACTCTAAGGTGAATGGATAGGCAACGTTCTATAAAAGGCCATTAAAGGGAAGCCAGGTACTTAAGTGCTTCGCGCCACCTCATTCCCCCCGTTCACTTGTGAGTATTTGAGATTGAAGGCTAATCGAGGGTTTTGCCGCCCAAAGTATTATTACGCATCATATATATTTGCTTGGTTTCTTTGTGATTAAACCCTCCTGAACACTTTGGTTTTCACCAAAGTTCTAAAGTCAATCGATAGCGTTCACTCCACGTGATCATTTTCATTCTTTTGAGGCTTCTTTAATCAAGAGTTTGATTCGAGGAGATATTTGGTAGATTGTTGTCTACGAATACACACAAAATACAAAAAAATTAAAAACAATCAAAAACACAAAAAAAAATTGAAAATTCACAAAACACCAAAAAGAATTTTCTTTGCTCACCTCTACGTTCTAAGTCACGTGTATGCAAACTCGTAATCAAGCAAAACGATTTCGCAAACGTCGTCAAAACAAAGGAAATTTGATTAAAGAAGAAAATCCAATTGTCGAACCCGTTATAGAACCAATAGGCACTATGGTTAATTATACTATGATGGAGTTGCTTCAAGCACCCACCGAGGGTTTTGGAGAAGCTATTGTGATTCCCGCCATCCTTGCGGAGAATTTTAAGATTAAGACGTGTGTAATGTCGATGCTACAAGCAAACAAGTTTCGAGGTCATGAAAAAGACAACCCGCATTATCACATACGGAATTTCAATCGTCTCACCGCAACAAGCAAGTTTAAGGATGTTCCACATGACGCCATTAAGATGATGTTGTTTCCATACTCATTAGATGGACCTGCAAAAATTTGGCTCGAGAAAGAACCGCCAAATTCGATTTTGACATGGGGTGATCTCGTCTCTAAGTTTGTGAACCAATTTTTTCCACCATCTAAAACAACACGTTTGAAAAATGAGATTTCAAGGTTTACACAACGTAATAATGAGAGTTTTTCAATGGCATGGGAACGATTTAAGGAAATGTTACATGAATGTCCACACCATGATTTTTCGGAATTGCATCAAATTGATACTTTTTATAATGGGCTTAAAGATCATGAACGAGATTATTTGAATGCCGCTACGGGTGGTAATTTTTTGTGCAAAATGACCGATGAGGCTTTAAAGATTATCGAGAATAGATCTAAGGTTTATAACCCTCGTAACACACCGAGTGTTGCCAATATGGGTTCATCGTCATCGTCTCGTAACATGAATGCCTTACATGATGAAGCTAATGAGGAGAATCTGTTTTTCGATAGATTTGCGACGCTTATGACACATTGGAAAGCACAAGATGCTTTGAATTCCGCATCGGTTAAAGCGGTTGAAAAGAGTTGTATATCTTGTGGTGGAGCTCATGATTTTTCCCAGTGCATTACCGGCGGTGGTAACACTTCGAGTGCTTACGTAGCAACGGGAACTTACAACCAAAACGGCCAAGGTTCCCGCCCAAATCAAGCTCCCCAAAATCAAAATGTTAACAACTATCGAAACAACAATCAAAATGGTGGTTATCAAGGCAATCAACGTAACTACAACAAGGGTAATTACCAAAGTGGGAATGGGAAAGTTCAAAATCAAAACCAAAACCGTGATTTTCAAAACACTACACAAGGTTTTCAAAATGCTCACACTAAAAAGCTTAATGGAGAATTTTTGGATTATGTAAAAGAAAACGATGCTAAGTTTGATAACATGCTACGTGAGATGATTAGCTTAAGATCCGAGTTGAAAAACGATCTTAAAAACGAACTTTCTAATGAATTAAAAACTCATGCTAATAAAATGGAAGGAAACGTTCAACGTCTTCAACAAAATCAACAAAAGATGGAACAAGGTCAACATGAGATTAAGCAAGAGTTGTTAAAAGCGGATATAAGGCAATCAAAATTTGAAGATCGAATGGCTAAAATGTTTGAAGCAATCATGTGTAAACCCTCTTCCTCGGGTGGTCTTCCTAGTGATACCATTGCAAACCCGAAGGGAGAAATGAAGGTTATTACTACTCGTAGTGGTACAACTTTCAAAGAACCATTCTCTCGTCCTAGTACTTCTACGAAGAAGGAAATCGAGAAAGAGCCCGAGGTGATGGTCGAAAAGGAGCATATCACAAGCCCACGAAGTACCGCTCATACCACACCTACGGTTGAACCAATAACAATTGTGGAACCCGAGATTCCATGGCCGTTGCCTATGCCCCAACCCACACCACCCTTACCTTACCCATCGAGACGAAACAAAGAGAAAATTTAAGAACGTAACAAACAACAAATTGAGATTTTTATAAAATTTTTTCAACAAGTGCATTTTAATGTGAGTTTAGCCGACGCTATACATGCCTCGTTTCGCTTCCACTTTTAAAGGTATGATGAACGATAAGGAGAAGCTTTCAAATCTATCTAATTGTTCTTCGGTTTATCTTAATCGAATACCGGAAAAAGTTGGTGACCCCGGGAAGTTTCTCATTCCTTGTGATATACAAGATATGAAAGAATGCCTCGCCTTGGTGATCTTGGTGCGAGCATTAATTTGATGCCATTTTCCATTTGGAAATCGTTATCGCTTCCGGCTCTTACTCCATCGAACATGTCTATCGAGATGGCCGATCATTCTATGATTTTAGCATGTGGAGTAGCCGAGGATGTTTTCGTGAAAGTGGAGAAGTTCTACTATCCCGTTGATTTTATAGTAGTTGACATCCCCGCGGATCCTCAAGAACCTCTAATTTTAGGTCGTTCATTTTTAGACACCTCGAGATCGCTTATCGACGTTCATGTAAGAACTATTACTTTGAGATCCAACGAAGAGGAACTTGTTATAAACGCTACTCAAAACTCCACACCTTCTCATGCTTATGCAATCGCTACCATCAATCATATTGACTTAGTCGATGTGGTTTGCGATAAGTTTTCACAAGAAGTGCTAGGTTTTTCCGATAGTTCGTCAAGTGGCAATCCCACTATTTTGGATCTGATTCTTGCTAAATCTACACCAAATCTCACTCCATTCCAAGGAGGCGATTTCATTTCAAGTGAATGACAATGAAGATGAGGTGATTATTGGTAATGATACTCTTATTCCACCATTTCTTCCACCGATGGAAGTTATGAGTGTTGAACAAAAATCTTCAATCGAGGAACCGCCAATCCTTGAATTGAAAGATCTTCCATCTCACCTTAAATACGCATTCTTGTAAGGTGATGACAGGTTGCCAGTTATTTTTGCAAAAGATCTTGCTAATGATGAAAAACCACACTGTTGAAAGTTCTTAAAGCTCATAAAGGGGTAATTGCGTGGAAAATTTCCGACATTAAGGGTATTGACCCAAAATTTTGTACTCACAAAATTTTAATAGAGGAGGACTACAAACCCGCAATTCAAAGTCAAAGAAGGGTAAACCCCAAAGTTCACGATGTCATCAAAATGGAAGTCTTAAAACTTCTTGACTCGCGAATGATTTATCCTATCTCCGATAGCCCAATCCATTGTGTCCCTAAGAAGGGAGGCATGACCGTTGTGCCTAATGAAAACAACGAGTTAATTCCCACTCGTGCTGTGACCGATTGGAGGGTGTGTATTGACTACCGAAAGTTAAATGACGCCACTCGTAAAGACCACTTTCCCTTTCCCTTCATGGATCAAATGTTGGAGCGTCTTGCGGAAAATGACTTTTATTGATTTTTAAATGGTTTTTCCGGTTACTTTCAAATCCCTATCGACCCTCGTGATCAAGAGAAAACTACGTTTACGTGTCCTTATGGAACGTTTGCTTATCGTATAATGCCTTTCGGGCTTTGCAATGCACAGGGTACGTTTCAACGGTGTATGATGGCTATTTTTCATGATATAATCGAGAAGTCGATGGAAGTATTCATGGATGACTTTTCGGTGTTTGGTGATTCGTTCACGTCGTGTTTATCTAATGTCGAGAAAATGTTAAAACGTTCTGAAGAAACCAATCTTGTGCTTAATTAGGAAAAATGTCATTTTATGTGTAAACAAGGAATCCTCTTAGGGCACAAGGTCTCGAAAGCGGGATTGAGGTCGATAAAGCAAAAATAGACGTCATCGCCAAGTTACCTCATCCCAAAACCGTCAAGGGAGTTAGGAGTTTCCTAGGCCACGCGGGCTTTTATCGTCGTTTCATCAAAGACTTTTCGAAAATCACTCGACCTATGACACACCTTATCGAGAAGGATGCTCCTTTTATCTTCAATGAGGTTTATGTTAGAGCTTTCGAAACTCTTAAAAGGAAACTTACCTTAAGCTCCCATTCTTGTTGCTCCTAATTGGGAATTACCCTTTGAAATCATGTACGATACAAGTGATTATGCAATAGGGGCCGTCTTAGGGCAACGTTATGAAAAGCACTTCCGTCCTATCCATTATGCTAGTAAGACGATGACCGAGGCTCAACTTAAGAACACCACAACGTAAAAGGAATTCCTTGCCGTGTTTTATTAATAAATGTGAAAACACTTATCCTTTCACCACTTAAAACAAGTAAAAACGAGACCTAAACGTGTATTTGATGTCGTAAAAGTCAGAATTATGCGAGGTTTCTGTTTTTATTGTGTTTCAGGACAAAAATATGAAAAAGGAAGAAAACACGGGCTTTCACGGGCTTTTATCGAAGAAAAAGACAAAAGACGAAGTCAAAAGATCAAGAGTGCAAAAAGGACGGAAGTCAAAGGCCTATTCTGAAGATTTATCGAAGAAAAAGACTAAAGACGGAAGTTTAACAAAGTCGAAGAACCAAGTCTAATAAAAGAAGAAAATTAGAAGACGAGTTCATCTTATCCATCGACAAATCCCGGGACAAAGTAAAAAACGTCAAATTTAATTAAAAGATGAGAAGACAAAGAAAACGAGAGAGCAAGCAACACACCACACCTCTCCTCTCCTATAAATACTCCCCTACAACTTCATTTTAGGGAGTTAGTCATTTTTTTAGTAGTTCATATCTTTTATAGAGAAGTAGGAGTAGGTGCTTCTACTTTCTCTCTTTAGATTTCTTTCATTTTCTTTCAAGTTTTAAGCTTTTCACTTTAATCTTGTATTTGAATCTTTAATCTCCAAGTTTAATTTCAAGCTTTTCATAATCATTCTCATTCTTCTCTTCTTGTTTTAAATTTATAGTTTGGTTCGTTTAATCTTGAAATTTTCATCTTTATGCTTAATTTGATTAAAGTTCTTATCTTTTTGTTCTTATCAATTTCATGCGATTCATGGTTTTAGCTTATTGTGATTTTTGATTGATTTGTTATTTCCTTAGTTTTAATAAAGTGTTTTTAAAAGGTTAATCTTTTAAAAGTTGAATTTATAAACTTTGCTTATTTGGTGTTTTGAAAGTTTTTAAATTCGTGGCTTATTTAGTTCTTCTTACTATTGATTTGGTTAAGTTTTCGAAAAGTGCTTATTTGGTTTTTTCTTATTCCCTTTTTACATTCCATCGTAAGGTTCTAAGGGTATCTAAGGTTCCGATCGAGTACTGTGATCGCATAAACCTTAGGGTTTCTACTTGCGATCAAATACTGCGATCACAAATTGCGATCGTCAGTTGCGATTGGTGACTACGATTATGACTACGATCACTCATTACGATCGTTGTTGCGATCGCGGGTTGCGATCCAGGCTACGATCAGTTGTTGCGATCCAGGCTACGATAAGTTGTTGCGATCGTTGGCTGCGATCACTTGTTGCGATCGTGGGCTGTGATAGGGGGTTGCGATCGTTGTTGCGTTCATAGTTATGATCGTGAGTGCGATCTGATTGCATTCCTTGTCTTATTTTACTTAGTTATTTTTCAAAGTTTATTTCTTTCACGCCACTTTTTGTTAAGTTGAATTTTAAATTGTCTTACCTCATTTTTTTTCAAATGTACTTTTAATTAAGTTTTTAATTACTTTAATTCCCTTTTTATTTCGTTTAAGTCTTTCATCCTAGTTTGGTTATTTTGTCATTTAATTTAAAATAGATAATCAAAAGCTCCCCCTTTTAGTGACCAAAAACAATAAGTCCACCCTAAACCGTGATCAATTCGAATTGAATCGAGTACGAACAACACTCAAACTCCACACACAATCTAGTCATATTAAAATGGCGCCGCTGCCGGCTCTTTTCGTAAAGATTAATGGTTTTTTGTGAGAAAAGTTGATTTTGGGATCCGTTCTTTTGGGAACGTTATTTTCAAGCATAAAAATTTTCAAAAAATCCTAAAAAATATAAAATTTTCAAAAATCCAAAAAATAAAAAAGATAAAAAATATTGTATTTCATTTTTAGTGTATGCGTACTCGATCTTCGTCTTATCTTGAGCCCGAGACTCGTAGAGAGCTAGATATGGCCGGTGTGCATAATAATAACAACCCACCACACCCCGTTGTGAATAATAACAACCATGACCCTCAACCCGACCTTCGTATGATGGAGGACCTATGCCAACCGACTATGAATGGACGTGGAGGACCGATTGCGCCGATGCAAATCACGGCTCCCGAATTTTCGTTGAAGCACCACATGATCCAACAAGTTCAAAATGCTTGTCCATTTCGCGGATTACCGGATGATGATGCCAACAAACACCTCGATAAATTCATAACCGTCACTCAAAGCATGAAATTGCCCGGTGTTTCCATGGATTTTCTCCTCCTTCATCTTTTTCCACACACTTTATTCCACCATGCCGAAAAATGTTTTGATCGTCTTCCTAAAAACTCAATTCATACATGGGCGAGACGATTCAAAAAATTTTATCAAGATATTTTCCACCATCCCTGGTAACTAGTCTTCATAATCAAATCAGTGGTTTCACTCAAGAACCCGATGAGTCTCTTTTCGATGCTTGGGAACGTTATAATGTATTGATCGATCGTTGTCCTAAACATAATATGCTCCCCGTCACTCCAATTGATACTTTCTACAATGGTTTAACTTTTTGTGATCGTGATACGATTAATGCAGCCGCCGGTGGTACATTTTTGAAAAGAAGATCCGAGGAGTGTAGAGAGCTTATAAAGAACATGACCACTCATCACAAAAATTGGGATTCATCCGCATCTTCAAGAAATAATCCGAGGGTCAATGTTTCTTCTACTTCATCAAACCCTGAGTTGACCGAAATCACCCGCCAAATAGCCGAAATGAACAAATTTTTTTTAACCATGGCTACGAACCAATTTCAACAAGTTAAAGCTGTAGCACTTTCTTGTGAGACTTGCGGCGGTCCTCATTCATACACTGATTGTCCTTCTACTCATGACAATCCAGAAAACGTGTATGCGGCTAACGGTAATTTTTCCACGGGAGGCTATCAAGCACGTCCTCAAGGTGACCGAAATTTGCTAAGTTATCGTTCAAAAAATTTTCTTTCACCACCCGGTTTTCCTCCTCAAAACCAAAATAACCTCAATCACAACAATCAAAACCAACCTCAAGCTCCTAATCAATATCAAACCCAAAGAAACCCATATCCACCTCAAGGAAATAATCAAGTTTACCAAATTCCCATATATCAACCAGTCGCTTACCAAGCTCCCTCTCCCAACCAACCCACGACATTTAATCACGAGGTCAAAACTTACATGAGGACTAATGACGCGCTGGTGAAGAATCTTCAGAGTCAAATTATTAACTTGAAAGGTGACATGGCTAAACAAGGGAATGATCTTTGAGCCGAGCTTAGGAATGACATGCGAAATTCTTTAAGCAACCAAACGAATGACTTAAGGGATATGATGGCTAGTTTCTTCCCAAGTAATCAACCCTCTTTTTCGGGTTCTCTTCCGAGTAACACCATTGCAAATCCAAGAGGGGAGATGAAAGCAATCACCACCCGAAGTGGAAAAGGCTATAAGAAACCCGAAATTCCTAAACCTACTCCGGTGATTGTGACAAAGGATAACGAGCAACCTTCACCAATTCCCCCACCTTCTATTTCTACCCCTCCTCCACCAAAGGATGGGAGTGAGCAATCCATTCCAAAGCCTTCATCTCAACCCGGCATACCTTATCCTTCAAGGTTGAGGAAAGAGAAGTTGAAGAACAAGGATGACATTCAAGTTTTAAACTTTCTTAAAATGTTTGAACAATTGAATTTCAACATCTCCTTTGCCGAGGCGCTTGCTCACATGCCTAAATATGCAAAAATGTTCAAAGATCTTCTAAGTGACAAAGAAAAACTTCTTGATATTACTCAAACCCAACTTAATGAGAATTGCTCTGCGGTTCCTTTAAGGAAATTACCAACCAAACTTGGTGATCCGGGTCGCTTTCTCATTCCTTGCAATTTTCCCGGGTTAGAGAATTATATGGCCCTAGCCGATCTAGGTGCTAGTATCAACTTAATGCCATTAAGCGTTTGGAACCAATTATCTCTACCCGAGCTAGTCCCCACACGAATGACATTGGAGTTAGCTAATCGTACGGTTTCTTATCCGGTGGGGATAGCCAAAGATGTCTTCGTCGGTTTCGACAAATTCACCTTTCTGGCGGATTTTGTTGTCGTTAAATACGAGATGGATCCCCGTGTTCCATTAATCATTGGACGTCCATTCTTGAGGACCGGTTGCACTCTTATTGATGTAGCCGCGGGCGAATTAATCATGAGAGTTGGTGACGACAAAATTGTCTTCAACATGGGTAAACTTTCTAAGAAACCTTATGAACACGAGAACGTTAATTTCATTGACGTACTTGATGAGGCTTGTGAAGAACATTTCAAAGACGCTTGTAAAAGTGGTTTTTCTTCTCTACCCATTGTTAAGACCGTTGCCTCTGTTGCTCCTTCATTGACTCCATTTGGAGAAAGTGACTTTCTTTTGAAAGAATTTGAAGCAACTTTAGGGGATGTGGACTTAAAATATGACGATTCTCCCTCTGATTGGGATGAAGAAATTCGTACCATTGAGAAACTTCTCAATGAGGACCATATTTCTCCACCCTCTCCTATGGAAATTACAAACGATGATCTGAATTTGACAATCCTCCAGATTTAGAGCTTAAGGATTTACCGTCTCATCTTGAATACATTTTCCTAGAAGACAATAAGAAGTTACCCGTCATCATTGCAAAGGACTTAAAAGAGGATGAAAAATATCGACTTATCGCTGTGCTCAAAAATCATAAGAAAGCAATTGCTTGGAAAATTTCCGACATCCGCGGAATTGATCCTAACTTTTGCACTCATAAAATTCTCATGGAAGATGACTTTAAACCCGCAATCCAAAGCCAAAGAAGGGTTAATCCAAAAATTCATGACGTCATCAAGAAAAAAGTTATCAAACTTCTAGATGCCGGAATGATTTACCCTATTTCGAATTCGCCATGGGTTAGTCCCATCCATTGTGTGCCTAAGAAAGGCGGAATAACCGTTGTTCCCAATGAAAACAACGAGTTGATTCCTACTCGACTTGTCACGGGTTGGCGAGTTTGCATAGACTATCGCAAGCTCAAAGATGCCACTCGTAAGGATCATTTTCCTCTTCCTTTCATGGATCAAATGCTCGAGCGTTGGTAATGACTACTATTGCTTCTTAGATGGTTTCTCCGGATATTTTCAAATCCCTATCGATCCAAAAGACCAAGAGAAAACCACATTCACTTGTCCTTATGGAACATTTCTTACATAAGAATGCCTTTCGGCTTATGTAATGCTCCTGGGACTTTCCAAAGGTGTATGATGGCTATATTCCATGACATGGTTGAAGAAACTATAGAAGTCTTTATGGACGATTTGTCGGTCTATGGTGATTCTTTCTGATCTTGCCTTACCAATTTAGAACGTATGCTTAAACGGTGTGAAGACAATCGTCTCAATCTTAATTGGGAAAATGCCATTTCATGGTAAAAGAAGGCATTGTACTTGGTCATAAAATTTACAAAGCCGGTATCAAAGTCAGCCGTGCTAAAGTTGACGTCATTGCTAAGTTTCCTCCACCTACAACCGTCAAGGGAGTTAGAAGTTTTTTAGGTCATGCGGGATTTTATCGTCGTTTCATCAAAGATTTTTCTAAGATAGCTCGACCAATGACTCATCTATTAGAAAAGGATGCTCCTTTCATCTTTTCTAAAGAATGTCTCGACTATTTCGAATTTCTTAAAGGTAAATTAACTAAGGCACCGGTCTTAGTCTCTCCAAATTGGGAGTTAACTTTCGAGCTCATGTGCGATGCTAGTGATTTCGCGGTAGGAGCGGTTTTAGGTCAACACGTGAACAAACACTTACAACCAATCCGTTATGCTAGAAAGACAATGACGGGGGCTCAATTGCATTATACCACTACCGAAAAAGAGCTTTTAGCCGTAGTGTATGCTTTTGAGAAATTCCGCCCCTATCTTCTGCTTTCCACCACCATTGTTTACACCGATCATTCCGCCTTGAAACACTTTTTGACCAAGCAAGATGCTAAACCGAGTCTCCTTCATTGGGTTTTTCTCCTACAAGAATTTAAAATCGAAATTCGTGATAAAAAGGGAGCGAAAAACTAGCCGCGAATCATCTTAGTAGAGTCGAGGATCCTTATCAAAGGGAACTTCCAAATCAAGAGATTAATGAATCTTTTCCCCTTGAGACCTTAATATCTATTAACTCCAGTCCTGACGATACCCCATGGTTAACGGACATTGCAAACTATTTAGTGGGTAGTGTTCTTATGGAAGGGTTAACATCCCAACAAAAGAAAAAAATTCTTTAAGGATATTAAACACTATTATTGGGACGACCCTTACCTTTTCAAGCAATGTGCGGATCTTGTTATTCGTAGGTGTGTTGATGGGCCGACAACTTTACTAATCCTTGAAGCTTGCCACAAAGGACCCACCGGTGGTCACTTTGGTCCTAACTATACCGCGGAGAAAGTTTTCGACTCCGGTTTTTTGGCCCACCATTTATCATGACGCTCATGAATGTTTAAACATTGTGATGCTTGCCAAAGACAAGGCAAGATCACACATAAAGATGAGATGCCTCATAATTTCATACAAGAATGTGAAATATTTGACGTATGGGGCATCGACCTTATGGGGCCATTTCCATCATCTAAAGGGAACAAGTACATCCTCGTAGCTGTTGACTACATATCTAAATGGGTTGAAGCAAAGGCTTTACCTACAAACGATGCGAGGGTGGTTGTGAACTTTTTGAACCAATTATTTTCTCGATTCGGTGTTCCTTGTGCTATCATTAGTGATCGCGGGACTCATTTTTGCAATGATCAATTTGATCGAGTCATGGCTAAGTATGGTGTCAATCATCGACTTTCCACCGCTTATCATCCATAAACTAATGGTCAATCCGAGATCTCTAATCGTGGACTCAAGCGAATCTTAGAACGTACCGTGGGAGAGCATCATGCCTCATGAGCCGATAAATTAGATGATGCTTTGTGGGCTTTCCGTACCATTTATAAGACACCTATAGGTTGTACTCCTTATCGCCTTGTGTACGGAAAGGCATGCCACCTCCCCATTGAGTTGGAGCATAAGGCTTATTGGGCCTTGAAATGGGTTAATTTTGATACTAATAAAGCCGGTGATCTTAGGAAAATCCAACTCAATGAACTTAATGAACTTAGAAATGAGTTTTATGAGAATTCATTGATCTACAAGGAAAAAACCAAGCTCATTCATGATTCCAAGATTAAGAACCGAGAGTTTCACATAGGTGATAAAGTTTTACTCTTTAACTCTCGGTTGAAAATATTTTCGGGCAAGCTTAAATCTCGTTGGTCCGGTCCATTCACCGTTGCTAAAATCTTCCCTTATGGCACCATTGAATTATCTCAACCAAATGGGCCAAACATTTAAGTGAATGGCCAACGTGTTAAGTTGTACTTTGGTGAGGACATCTCTCATGAGATGATTTCATCCCTCAACACGTTTCCCTTAAATTAGTTATGGGTCGAGTCAGGCTCGTGACTCGGTTAACAAAAACAACCGCTTCTCGGGGGGCAACCCGATGATCTATCCTTTACCCGTTTTCATAATAAGTGTAGGGGGAGCTACATAGGTGTTTGTTGTCTTGCTTCTTATGATGTGTAGGGATTAAAGCTTTCAAAGAGCACTTTTGATGATATTTGACGACCCGTGATCCCGTGTACCCGTCTTCTCGGTTCTATCCTAAACTTTTGTGATTCAATATTTCATATATTATATGTTAACATTGAAATCACTATAGTTGTCTCTTCCTTAGCAAGATTTAGACAAAGTGTACAATGTCCAAAGTGTAGCGGAGTTTACTCCCACATGCTTAAACATTGAGGGAAATGTTTATATCAAGTGTAGGGGGAATTCTATCGAAGTTAAGTGGGCTTTTCCATGAATATGTCCTCATTTTAACCGGAAAATTTAATTTTTCGACATTTTTCAAAATTTTTTTTATCTATTTTGGCCTAGTAGTATTTATCATTTATTTTCTTTTATGTACCTTCCTTTTGTTATCGCATCGTATGTATATATTTCATTCCTAGAATAAAGTCAAAAGAGAAAAATAAAGTTAAATAAAATGGTTTTAATGAGTTTAGATATCTTTGATATATTAGGCCCGTCGTGAATCTTTTGACTTAAACCGTGTTTACTTATCCAAGTTTACTCTAGCTATTATCCTTAACGTGTTTAAATCAAGTTTTTAGGCTTTTATATAGGGAACTTTAAAACGCGAAAGTCTTAACTCTTACGGGTTAAGAACAAGAACTTTTCGCAAGTTCCTATAATTGATCCTAGAAAGTCGTTTATCATGGGAACTTTAAAATGCGAATTCTAAACTTGAAAAAGTCTAAGAAATTGCAAGATCCTATAGATGACTTGAAAACCCAAAACTTTGATTTAATAGGCTAAGCATCTACGAGTCTCATTCCTTGAGATTTTAAATTGTGAAGAACGAGAGATGATAGAGTCAATTTTAAGTTTCGTATTCTTTCATTAATTTATATGAGTTAATTATGAGATTTTTCTCCCATCGTTTGTTAATAAATATAATTCTAATAAGTAAGGTTGTACGATTTAAAAAGTTACTTAGCTTCTAGCACAAGATCGTTTAAAAGTTGCTCGGTATTAATTAGAGTTCCTAGCCAAGGCATAACTTATTGAAGCGGGATGCGAAGATTGGCGAGCCCGAAAAGGCCCTAACAAGGCATGAGGGCTACATTTTGTTGCTAACGATCCAAAGTGATGTGAAGAATCATTTATCAGAAATCAAAATGAAGGATCAAGACACACGACGAAGAGCAAATACTCCGCTAAAGATCATGGAGAAGTCTATCCGAAAAGACCCTAGCAAGGTATGAGGAAAAATGGATCCAAGTCCTAAAAGGAGGCGGATAGTTGAATATCAAAATCCCAAATAAAGATTGGAGAAAAATGAAGAAGTCGTGGTCCAAGTTTGAAGAATCTCTCAAAAACTTCAAGTGAATAAATTCCTATTATGAAGAGAAGACCATTATTTCAAGAACGTCTCTCAAGATTCGAAGTATGAAGTCAATGCCAAATATCGGTCCGAGAAAGGTCTCAAATCGTGAAGCAATTTATGCCAAGATATGAACTTTATGAGGTCTCTAGAAGCAGTTTGAAAAGATTTTGTCCTTTAGCTAACTATTGATTAAATCGTCCTACTTTATTTTCAGCCTAAACAAACTATCGAAATAAGTCAACAATGCATCCTCGTGATCATTCAAGACAACAATAAAATATAAGAGATACACCTAGGAATAAGGGAGTCTAAGCGAATAATTGAGTCACATGAGTGAGTTCTAGCTTACTAACTTCTAATAACAATGATCTCGTTTTTAATCTTAGTGTGGGGAACGTGAAACTTGAGGGGGATAAACATTCATGACAACCAAAGCCCTAATGTAAGTCTTCGATCTCTTTACTTGTTCTTCCTTCTAGCATATTTTAATTTTCTATCCTTTTAGTTTCATTATTATCTAGAAGTTAATAAAGGCCAAGGTGGGTTAATTGTGATGAAAAATGTAAATCGTGCTTTGAAATTAAAGCATTGCATGAGGGCATTGCAATGGTCAAGTGTAGGGGATTTAATAAGTGTGAAGACACTTATCCTTTCACCACTTAAAACCAGTAAAAACGAGACCTAAACCTGTATTTGATGTCATAAAAGTCATAACTATGTGTGGTTTGTGTTTTTATTGTGTTTCAGGACAAAAATATGAAAAAGGAAGAAAACACGGGCTTTCACGGGCTTTTATCGAAGAAAAAGACAAAAGACGAAGTCAAAAGATCAAGAGTGCAAAAGGAACGGAAGTCAAAGGCCTATTCTGAAGATTTATCGAAGAAAAAGACTAAAGATGGAAGTTTAACAAAGTCGAAGAACCAAGTCTAATAAAAGAAGAAAATTAGAAGACGAGTTCATCTTATCCATCGACAAATACCGAGCCAAAGTCAAGAACGTCAAATTTAATTAAAATACGAGAAGACAAAGAAAATGAGAGAGCAAGCAACACACCACACCTCTACTCTCCTATAAATACTCCCCTACAACTTCATTTTAGGGAGTTAGTCACTTTTTTAGTAGTTCATATCTTTTAGAGAGAAGTAGGAGTAGGTGCTTCTACTTTCTCTCTCTAGATTTCTTTCATTTTCTTTCAAGTTTTAAGCTTTTCACTTTAATCTTGTATTTGAATCTTTAATCTCCAAGTTTAATTTCAAGCTTTTCATAATCATTCTCATTTTTCTCTTCTTTTTTTAAATTTATAGTTTGGTTCGTTTAATCTTGAAGTTTTCATCTTTATGCTTAATTTGATTAAAGTTCTTATCTTTTTGTTCTTATCAATTTCATGCGATTCATCATTTTAGCTTATTGTGCTTTTTGATTGATTTGTTATTTCCTTAGTTTTAATAAAGTATTTTTAAAAGTTTAATCTTTTAAAAGATGAATTTATAAACTTTGCTTATTTGGTGTTTTGAAAGTTTTTAAATTCGTGGCTTATTTAGTTCTTCTTATTATTGATTTGGTTATGTTTTCGGAAAGTGCTTATTTGGTTTTTGCTTATTCCCTTTTTACATTCCATCTTAAGGTTCTAAGGGTATCTAAGGTTCTGATCGAGTATTGTGATCACATAAACCTTAGGGTTTCTACTTGCAATCAAATACTGTGATCACAAATTGCGATCGTCAGTTGCGATTGTTGACTATGATCACTCATTGCAATCGTTGTTGCGATCGTGGGTTGCGATCCAGGCTACGATCAATTGTTGCGATCCAGGCTACGATCAGTTGTTGCGATCGTTGGTTGCGATCACTTGTTGCGATCGTGGGTTGCGATAGGGGGCTGCAATTGTTATTGCGATCATAGTTGCGATCATGAGTGCGATCTGATCGCATTCCTTGTCTTATTTTACTTAGTTATTTTTCAAAGTTTATTTCTTTCACGACACTTTTTGTTAAGTTTAATTTTAAATTGTCTTACCTCATTTTATTTTCAAATGTACTTTTAATTAAGTTTTTAATTACTTTAATTCCCTTTTTATTTCGTTTAAGTCTTTCATCTTAGTTTGGTTATTTTGTCATTTAATTTAAAATAGATAATCAAAAGCTCCCCCTTTTAGTGACCAAAAACGATAAGTCCACCCTAAACCATGATCAATTCGAATTGAATCGAGTACGAACAACACTCAAACTCCACACACAATCTAGTCGTATTATTTACGCTTTTGAGAAACTCCGACCTTATCTCGTCTTGCTAAAAGCATCGTGTATACGGACCATTCGGCTATCAAGTACCTCTTTGCTAAGCAAGATGCTAAACCAAGATTGCTCCGCTGGATGCTCCTCCTCCAAGAATTTGATGTCACCATACTTGACAAAAAAGGAGCCGAGAATCTAGCGGCCGATCATCTCTCTCGTCTAGAAGATCCTCACAAAGATGTATTCGAGAACAAGGAAATTACCGAAACATTTCCTCTCGAGACTCTCGGTGTAGTGAATTCTAAAGACAACACCCCATGGTTTGCCGACATTGCAAATTACCATGCGGGGAACTTCTTAATCAAGGGTATGACGACACAACAAAAGAGAAATTATTTCGTGACGTCAAGTTCTATTTTTGGGACGACCCTTATCTCTTTCGGGTTTGTGCGGATCAACTCGTTCGACGTTGTGTCTTTGGTACCAAAGCTTCTAACATCCTTAGAGCTTGTCACGAGCGACCCACGGGTGGTCACCACGGTGCTAATCTCACGGCTAAAAAAGTTTTCGATGCTGGATTCTTTTGGCCTATGATCTATCGTGATGCACACACACTTGTGAAGTCGTGTGATTCTTGCCAACGCCAAGGAAAATCGTCACAAAAGGATGAAATGCCGCAAAACAGAATTCAACTGTGTGAGATTTTCGAAATTTGGGGCATTGACTTTATGGGGCCGTTCCCATCGTCTCATGGAAACAAGTATATCCTCGTCGCCGTCGACTACCTTTTTAAGTGGGTGGAAGCTAAGGCTTTGCCTACGAATGATGCTCGTGTGGTAGTGAAGTTTTTGAAGCAACTATTCTCTCTGTTTGGAACCCCTCATGCTATTATAAGCGATCGTGGAACCCATTTTTGTAATGACCAATTCGAAAAGGTTTTAAAAAATATAGAGTTACACATCGTCTTTCTACGGCTTATCTCCCGCAAACGAGTGGGCAAGTCGAGGTTTCAAACCGAGCCTTGAAGAGGATTTTAGAGAGGTCGATTGGAGAAAACCGTGCTTCATGGTCTAATACAAGGTATTTTTGTTCAATTAAGTTCGTTTTTCCTCGACTCACTCGAATTGATCTCCAATTAACGTAAGATTATATTTGTTTTTGGTAAAATATATTTTTTGGGTATTTAAAACTAAAGTCTACTTAATAACTATTTAATCTAATTTAAAGATTAAACTAATTTTAAACTAAAACATTAAATAAATTATTTAAAGCTAAATAATTTTAAACTAATAACTTAAAAATAAACTTTTAAATGAAATCTATTTTAAATTTATCTTAAAACAAAACAAAACTATTTCTATAAAATTTAAACTAAAATTAAAATTTATAAAAACAATTTAATTAAAATATATTTTTTTTATCTTTTTATTTTTTATAAAAAAAACTTTATAAAGAAAACTTTTGAGTAAAACTTTTTATTTAAAATATTACACTAAAATTTTGTAATAAAATTTAATTAAAACTGACAGAAATTAAATCCCTATATTAATTAAACTAAGCGAAATCAAACACAAGGGAGGCATAGAGCAGATGGTTATGTCTATTTGTTGTTAAGCGAGGGGTCTGGGGTTCGAAACCCAGCCCAGACACTATTTTTGCTTATAATTGATTTTTTGGACAAAAACCCAAAGCAGACTAAGCAAAAAAAAACTGAATCAAATAAGCTGATAACCAATAAGCTGAGAAAACCAAAAGCAAAAAGCTGACTAAATGAAATGAGAATAAAGCAGATTAAAAAGAGTACTAAACAGGAAGATATCGAATTCAAAATTAATCTAAAAAAGCAAACTTAAATAAAATCCCAAACGGAAATAGCAGTAACCAAGAAAACTCAATTAGTAACTACTTTTCAAACAAAAGTAATAACAAATAAGCAAACTAATTAAAAGAACAAATACTACTTCAAACTTAAAACTGAAAACATAAGTAGATCCAAACAGTGCAACTACAACTTAATCAAGCAAATAAAACAAAATAAACTAAAAACAGATAAGTAGATTTAACCCAAATTAAAACAAATAAAAGTAAGCAAATAGCAATAACAATAGCAGATAAACTAATAATCTATATTAATCTAAGATTAACAGAAAAATAAAAGAGATTTAGAAGGAACCTTGTGTCGAATCCGTTGGGAAGTAGGGTGGCGCTGAACCCCCTATTAGAACCGAATACAAACACCACCTTAAATCATCAACCGAACCATCATTAAGCTTCCTCGAACCAAACGACTTAATCTCGAACCAAGAACAGTGAACCTTCGAACAGTAATGTTTTTATACTTTCCCAGTGGGGGAAAAGTAATATTCCACTTTCCTTTTTATTTATTTATTTTTATTATTTTTTTAATCGAATAAAACCAAACAGTAGCAAACAGATTAAAGAAGAATTTAATTTGACAGAAATTTAAAGGAGATGAAATTAAATAAAGACAACTTTTCATTAATCAAAAAAGAAGTACAATAACTGGAAATTAAATAAAATACATTAAACCTAATCTAATTAAATCCTACTCCTAAATTAAAAAAAACAGTAAGAAAAAAAAAATGGACTATCGAATTACAAGTTGTAGGAGGGGTTTTATAGGAAAACCCTAATCCTTGGTGCACACGTTCTTCAATCCTAGCCCTTCTTTCTTCTCTTCTCTCTTTCTTCACTTGATCAACGACTAAAGATCACCCTTGTGCCACAGATTGTTGATGTGGAATAAATTTATTGGAGGATTGGAGTTGTTGTGTTGTTACAACCAATCAAAAGAGGTGGGAATGCCACGTTGGATTAAATTGAGGACCACAGTTAGTGTTTATCCCCGAATCTTGTGGGGGTTTAATTTGTGAGTGTGTGAATTACACGAAATTGGTGAAACCCCCAATTTTTACGTTGGTAATTTTGATATGGGTAATTAGGGTTTTGTGAGATTGGGGTAAAAGTGGGAGAGAAAGAAGGAGTTGGGTGAAAACACATAGGTTGTATCGAACAAGTGGGGGTGTGGGTAAAAAAAAAAACTTTTATTTAACAAACGTGTGGGTGTGTGATGTTCATACATTTGTGAGGGGTTGGAAAGTTGACTGTGTTTGAGATAAGCGTGTGTTTCACCAAATGGGCTTTGCCCAATTCTTCTTTTAATCCGTCTCATTTAATTAAGCCAAAATGGGCTTTGGCCCATTTAATTATTCCATCCGTTTTTAAAATGCATTTCGGCTTAATTGGGTTTGTATTCCAAGAGTAAGTAACTTATACTCCTTAATGGGCTTTTGGGCCCAATTCCAAAATGTGGGACCCACAAAGCTCGAATATCTTCAAAAAGTTAAATCCGTTAAAGCTCGAAATTGAATTTGACTTCCTTGATCTTTCCTTAAAATCGAGTCGATTTTGTCTGTTTTCGCGAACTTGGGCACACTTTTGGTCTTTTGACTTTGTCTTCGTCTCTTTTTGGACTTTTCTTCAACATTTGACCGTGAAATCCCGTGTTTTCTTTCCTTTTGATCATTTGTACCTATTTTAACACAAAAACACAAAATCAAGCGTAATTCCAACATTTACGATATAAAACACATGATTAGGTCTTGTTTTTCCTTGATTTTAGTGGCAAAAGGATAAGTATTTACACACTTATTAAATCGCCTACACATGACCATTACAATGACCCCATGCAATGCATTATTTCAAAGCATATAGTAACATGTTTCTCATAATTAATCCATCTCGACCTTTATTAAGATACACTATTATTACTACGATGAAAAGATAAAAACATAAAAGGAGACAATTTATTAACTTGTAAATTATTGATGGAAGAAACTCGTAAAGAAATCTAAGACTTGTATTAGGGCTTTGGTGTCATGAATATTAATCACCCTCAAGTTTCACGTTCCCCATACCAAGCTCAAAAACAAGATCATTGTTTACCATGAGTTCTCAAGTTAAAACCACTTATATAAGATAATTGTGTAAAACTCTTTCTCCAATTCCTACGTTGTATCTCTAGATTTTATTGATTGTAATTCACCCGTAGGCTCATTTGACTTATTTGATATTTATTATTCCAAAAATGAAGGCCAAACGGTGCAAACCCGACACTCAAAACCTAACCTCTTCCTCAAAAACGTTGTCACTAAAGTAAGCCCACAACAAGGATGATTTAACACGATTTGGGGAATAAATTCCCGGACCCAAAATTTGGCCAATAGTACTACTTATTAATTATTCCTCCAAAGTCATGTAGACTTTATGTGGAGTTTAGCAAGTTCACATCATATACCCTTAGGCTCTTTAAGATGTAAAAATGCTCCCCGTCTATTGTCCACACCCTAAGGCTCCTTGAACGATAAACGAGGGAATTGATTTTTGAATCAATTTTTATTCAACACTTACCATGCCATACACCCTAAGGCTCTAATGACAAGGTTCATGCTACATGCCCCACACCCTAAGGCTCCTTGAGGTCATGTTTTAATCTTATTCTTTATTTATTTTTGATATGTATAGTAGGCCAAATTCCGCGGTCCCATGGTCTGAATACCTCCTACTTAGTGGTTATGAGCCACCTTAGTCGGAAGTCCACAACGCTGGCACCCTCAATGTGTTCATGCTTTAATTACAAGGAGATTAAAGATTTGGCTAAGAGTTAAGATATCGAATCGACACCGCAAAAATCCTCATTTATTAAGCAATTTAAATATACAAGCGGGAAGAAAGAGCCACAAAAACCATATAAGCAAAAATTAACCCTTAAGCTTATTATCAACTCTATCATCTCTCGTTCTCCACAATTTAAAATCTCAAGGAATGATACTCGTGGATGCTTAGCCTAATAAACCAATTAAGGTCCATATGGTTAAGGATACTAGCTAGAGTAAACTTGGATAAGTAAACTCGGGTTGAGTTGAAATATTCACGACGGGCCTAATATATCAAAGACATCTAAACTCGTTAAAAAAATTTTATTTATTGATTTATTATTTTGACTTTATTCTTGAAATGAAAATTATTAATATGATGCGATGACAAAAAGGAAATAAAAAAAAATACTACTAGGCCAAAATAGATTAAAAATTTGAAAAACGTTGACTTTTTTAAATTTTCCGGTTAAATGGGGTCAAATTCATGGAAAAGCCCACCAAAAATTTCGATAGAAATCCCCCCTACACTTAATATAAACATTGTCCTCAATGTTTAAGCATGTGGGAGAATAAACTCCCCTACACTTAGGACATTGAGTACGTTGTTTAAAATCGAGCTAAGGAAAGGACAACTAAAGTGATTGCATTTATTTGTTTTAATTATATACAAGATTGAATCACAATAGCAAAAACTCATCGAAGGAACCGGGTACACGGGAAACACGGGACACGGGTCGCGTCAAAAGTACCAAAAGTGGGTCATCAAAGCACATGTCCCTGCACAGAACATCAAAACACAAACAACCTACTTGGCTCCCCCTACACTTATTGTAGAAAATAGATAAAAGATAGATCATCGGGTTGCCTCCCGAGAAGCGCTTGTTTTTGTTAACCGAGTCACGAGCCAGACTCAACCCCGAGTTAAATGGTCCATGGGGAAGCCTCGAATGTAATACCGGGATCAAAAATCTTATCCTCGGTCCCGGGGGAACATAATAAATGAGAGGCAGGAGGATAAGTCATGAAAGGTAAAAAAGTCCTCTCAAGATACGAAAAGTATGTGAGGTCGTGATCCACGGGAGGTGGGATGGGTAAAGGAGACAAATTGTCATCCCCCAAAGACAATGGATGGTCTCTATTCGACAAATCCGTAAAGGTATCAATCATAGAATGGTCAATGTCACCTCCCGGGTCAAAGCACTCATCCTCATTTCCCGGTATGAAATGAGGAGAGTAAAAGCGATACATCACCTGCTTGGGTGTGCACGCGGTAGGACGGGGTGGCAACATAATATGAGAAATATCAGAAGACATATCTACCACCCGCGTCACCTTACCAGACCGAATCAAACGGAAGGTAGGGTCAAATCTCTCCACCTCCTCTACGATGGGAGATGGCATGGCTAACAAAGAATGCTCATCAATAGCAATAGAGTCGGAGCTATCAATGTCCTCAATCCCCTCTTCAAAGAGAGGATTCACCTCACTAGAGATGTAGGCGTCATCAAAATCAAATAAAGGGTTCGAATAAATCTTGAATTTTTCCTTCTGAACGTCTTCATCGGATAGTGACTCGTCATCACTAGAAGTAAAATCATTATCGAGATTAAAAAGGGGATTAGAGAAAGCCAAAGAATCGTCTCCCAAGATGTCGTTGGGAGGTAATGAATCATCACGAGAAAGAGATTCACACTCAACGTTACTATCGGAAGCAACCGTAGGCTCACTTTGGATTGGAATAAGAATCTCATCACAAGGAATAGTGAGAAGACCCTCATCCCCCATGATGAGAGAGGCATCGGTCTCCGTAGTGGAAGAATCGAGAATAGGAGTGGTAGTCTCACATGATGGATTGAGATTGTAAATATTATCCTCTTCATCATCGTAATAAAAAGAACGCACAAGAGGCGGAGTATAATCACTAAGATTAGATACTTGCTCTTGTTGCTGTCGCTTTTCCTCCTCCCTTGCTTCTTTTAGCAGAACAACGGCTTCTTGAAGTTGCAAAATAATGGCGTGTGTTTCGTCATTCAAAGTAGTGAGTTGTTGGGCAATACGAATTCTCTGAGAGGATTGATGATTGAGGGTGGGATGTGGGGGCTCACAGTTATGAAAACCAGAATTATAGTACGGATGTGGCTCATAGGAAGTCATCGGTTGAGAAGAATTAGAACACGGATTTGGTTCATAATAATCCATCGATGAAGAAGAATGAGGACACGGATTTGGCTCATAATAATTCATTGGCTGACAATAAGAAGTATCGTGAGGGCCCCCACAATGATTTCAACAGGGGTATTGAGAAAAATCCGGTGCTTGTTGAGGATAGGGATTGTCATAGACGGGAGGAGGGAAGAAATTTGTGTAAGAGGAGAAGTACGAATTTCTTGAATTGCACAATGGACAAAATCCAAATTGTGAATTGTCGATATCAGAACCACACTTCGCACAAGTACACCATGGACATATTGGAAAACCAAGCCATGGTCTCCCACACCGAAAGCAAGACGAATCCATGAAGAATTATAAATAAGATGGGTAGAGAAAAGAATTAAACACAATAGAGGATAAAGAAGAATATTTTTGGTGTAATACTTTAGGAAAAGTATTACTTTTTGATTTTTTAATTTTTTTGGTGCAAATCTTAGGAAAGCATTTGCTTTTGGGATTTTTTTTAATTTTTATCTTTTTGATTTTTATGTTTTAGATTTTTTTTAACAAGAAAAATAACGTTCAAAATCGAACGGATCCCAAAATCCAAATCGTCTCACGACAAATCTTCAATCTTAACGAGCGAAGCGACAGCGGCGTCATTTTAATACTAGGTATTTTTGTTCAATTAAGTTCGTTTTTCCTCGACTCACTCGAATTGATCTCCAATTAACGTAAGATTATATTTGTTTTTGGTAAAATACCATTTTTGGGCATTTAAAACTAAAGTCTACTTAATAACTATTTAATCTAATTTAAAGATTAAACTAATTTTAAACTAAAACATTAAATAAATTATTTAAATCTAATTAATTTTAAACTAATAACTTAAAAAAAAACTTTTAAATGAAATATATTTTAAATTTATCTTAAAACAAAACAAAACTATTTCTATAAAATTTAAACTAAAATTAAAATTTATAAAAACAATTTAATTAAAATGTATTTTTTTATCTTTTTATTTTTTATAAAAAAAACTTTATAAAGAAAACTTTTGAGTAAAACTTTTTATTTAAAATATTACACTAAAATTTTTTATATAAAATTTAATTAAAACTGATAGAAAATAGATCCCTATATTAATTAAACTAAGCGAAATCAAACACAAGGGAGGCATAGAGTAGATGGTTATGTCTATTTGTTGTTAAGCGAGGGGTCTGGGGTTCGAAACCCAGCCCAGACACTATTTTTGCTTATAATTGATTTTTTGGACCAAAACCCAAAGCAGACTAAGCAAAAAAAAATTGAATCAAATAAGCTGATAACCAATAAGCTGAGCAAACCAAAAGCAAAAAGCTGACTAAATGAAATGAGAATAAAGCAGATTAAAAAGAGTACTAAACAGGAAGATATCAAATTCAAAATTAATCTAAACAAGCAAACTTAAATAAAATCCCAAACGGAAATAGCAGTAACCAAGAAAACTCAATCAGTAAATAATTTTCAAACAAAAGTAATAACAAATAAGCAAACTAATTAAAAGAACAGATACTACTTCAAACTTAAAACTGAAAACATAAGTAGATCCAAACAGTGCAACTACAACTTAATCAAGCAAATCAAACAAAATAAACTAAAAACAGATAAGCAGATTTAACCCAAATTAAAACAAATAAAAGTAAGCAAATAGCAATAACAATAGCAGATAAACTAATAATCTATATTAATCTAAGATTAACAGAAAAATAAAAGAGATTTAGAAGGAACCTTGTGTCGAATCCGTTGGGAAGTAGGGTGGCGCTGAACCCCCTATTAGAACCGAATACAAACACCAGCTTAAATCATCAACCGAACCATCATTAATCTTCCTCGAACCAAACGACTTAATCTCAAACCTAAGAACAGTGAACCTTCGAACATTAATCTTTTTATACTTTCCCAGTGGGGGAAAAGTAATATTCCACTTTCCTTTTTATTTATTTATTTTATTATTTTTTTAATCGAATAAAACCAAACAGTAGCAAACAGATTAAAGAAGAATTTAATTTGACAGAAATTTAAAGGAGATGAAATTAAATAAAGACAACTTTTCATTAATCAAAAAAAGAAGTACAATAACTGGAAATTAAAAAATACATTAAACCTAATCTAATTAAATCCTACTCCTAAATTAAAAAAACAGTAAGAAAAATAAAGAAAAAAATGGACTATCTAATTACAAGTTGTAGGAGGGGTTTTATAGGAAAACCCTAATCCTTGGTGTCCACGTTCTTCAATCCTAGTCCTTCTTTCTTCTCTTCTCTCTTTCTTCACTTGATCAACGGCTAACAATCACCCTTGTGCCACGGATTGCTGATGTGGAATAAATTTATTGGAGGATTGGAGTTGTTGTGTTGTTACAACCAATCAAAAGAAGAGGGAATGCCACGTTGGATTAAATTGAGGACCATAGTTAGTGTTTATCCCCGAATCTTGTGGGGATTTAATTTGTGAGTGTGTGAATTATACGAAATTGGTGAAACCCCCAATTTTTTCGTTCGTAATTTTGATATGGGTGATTAGGTTTTTGTGAGATTGGGTTAAAAGTGGGAGAGAAAGAAGGAGTTGGGTGAAAACACATAGGTTGTATCGAATAAGTGGGGGTGTGGGTAAAAATAAAAAAAAACTTTTATTTAACAAACGTGTGGGTTTGTGATGTTCATACGTTTGTTAGTGGTTGGAAAGTTGATTGTGTTTGAGATAAGCGTGTGTTTCACCAAATGGGATTTGCCCAATTATTCTTTTAATCCGTCTTATTTAATTAAGCCAAAATGGGCTTTTTCCCATTTAATTATTCCATCCGTTTTTAAAATGCATTCGGTTTAATTGGGCTTGTATTCCAAGAGTAAGTAACTTATACTCCTTAATGGGCTTTTGGGCCCAATTCCAAAATGTGTGACCCACAAAGCTCGAATATCTTCAAAAAGTTAAATCCTTTGAAGCTCGAACTTGAATTTGACTTCCTTGATCTTTCCTTAAAATCGAGTCGATTTTGTCGGTTTTCGCGAACTTGGGCACACTTTTGGTCTTTTGACTTTGTCTTCGTCTCTTTTTGGACTTTTCTTCAACATTTGACCGTAAAATCCCGTGTTTTCTTTCCTTTTGATCATTTGTACCTATTTTAACACAAAAACACAGAACTACGCGTAATTCCGACATTTACGATATAAAACACATGATTAGGTCTTGTTTTTCCTTGATTTTAGTGGCAAAAGGATAAGTGTTTACACACTTATTATGGTCCGACAAACTCGGTGACGCTTTATGGGCCTTTCAGACCGCTTATAAGACACCTATCGGTTGTACTCCTTATAAGTTAGTTTAGGGAAAGAATTGTAATTTGCCTATTGAATTAGAGCATAAGGCATATTGGGACCTAAAGCATGCCAGTTATGACTTGAAGACCGCGGGAGATCACCAGAAAATAGAACTTAATGAATTGGATGAATTAAGAGATAATGCTTATGAAAATTCATTGATTTTTAAGGAAAATACTAAAAAGTTTCATGATTCAAAGATTAAAAACCGGGTTTTTAACGTTGGTGATCAAGCGTTACTTTTTAACTCTCGTTTAAAGATATTTTTCGGGAAATTGAAATCTCGTTGGTCGGGTCCGTTCACCATAACACACGTGTTTCCTTATGGGACCATCGAGCTAGCTCAAAATGATGGTCCTAATTTCAAGGTGAATGGACATAGGCTTAAGCACTACTTCGGTGGGGAAGTCCCTTCGTTGGACGACCTCGTCCAAGTCACCTTCCCCAATGATAACTAGCATTGAGGGGATCGAGTCGAGCTCATGACTCGGTAATAAAAAACGAGGTGCCTCGTGGGGGAGATCCCATGCTTATCCATGTTTATATTATTGCTTTCTAATGTAGTTAATGAGAGGGGATTTGTGCCCTTCCGACTCATTGTCTCGTGGTTGTTTGTGAATGTGTTATCTAGATCATCATCATCGCCAGATTGAAGACTCTCGTGTTCGTTTACGTGAGCCTCGATCGTTTTCTTGAAGAGATTTTCACGAATCCATGACATATCCTTTATTGTTCTAGCAATTATCTTTTAGCATAATTCATAAACGGCTTTAGATATATTGTTGATCACCCTTTCCATGCTAGATCCTAAGCATTGGACTCTTCGTCTCTAGTATGGGGGTGCTCCACCTTTAGAGTTGAAACATTGAGGACAATGTTTAATTTTAGTATGAGGGGGGGGGGGGGGGGTGAATAGATACTTGCCTTGCTACGCCCTCACGTTTTCCAACTTTCAACGTTTTGTTTTGTTTTGTTGCTAATAAGGCTAAAAATGGCCCAATTTTAATTTTTTCTTAGTTTTCATAAGTGTTTTTAAGACACGAATGTATATTTTCCGATATATATAGAATAAGAGTTAAATTTTGACTTGATGGGAATTTTGATCCCTTTACATTCCTTAACCCGCTTGAATCAAGTTTTGCTAGACTTTTATATAGGGAACGGATACAAGGCTTTTGCCCGTATAAAAATTAAGTTCGTTGTATTGGTCTAATCGAATTGATCCTGGTTAACTATGCGACTCAGTCGTTCTTTGGTGAAACAAATAGTTGTGTCGTTGTAGTAATTAAATAGTGCAAAACTGTAAAGTAAAATGCTTTTAACTGAAACTAAACTAATTTAAAAGTAAATGGGTGCAATATTAAAACATTTAAAAGTAAATGACAAGAAATTAAATGACGTAAAATTAATGATTTGCGAAAATAGAATTTGACAATGTAATAAAATTTGAAAACTTAAAAATAAGTTAAGTAAAAATGCGGGAAAACAAAATTTTAAAAACTAGGAAAAATAAAACAAGAACACGAATCCGATCGCATTACGATCGCAACCAATGAAAATGGTTGGATCGTACCCTGATCGCACTTGGTGATCGCAACCACCGATCGTAACAATCGATCGTAGCTTAGATCATGGCCAAGTGATCGCACTCAATGCCATGGAAATAGGATGGATCGCAGTCGATGCGATGGAAACACCCGATCGCACCCAAAACAAACGCAGCCACGGATCGTACTCTAGGATCGCACCCACGATCGCAACAAGTGATCGTGGTATGGATGAAGGAGTGTGATCGCAGCAGACGATCGCACTGAGTGATCTAGGTGATGGATCGTACCAGGGAAAGGAAAGTGGGATCACAATCAATGCGATCGAAGCCAATGATCGTACCAAGTAAAACCCTCCTAAGATCGTAATGAATGGCAAAGAGAAAATAAGCAGAACTAAATAAGCACTTTAGCAATAAGCAAATTTCAAAATCTAAACCAACAACAATAATGAGACGAGACAGTAAGCAACAAATTTAAAGACTTTTTTCAAAACACGAAATAACTAAACACAATAAGCAAACTTTTAGAAAGAAGAACTTTTTAGAAAACTAAGAAAAGCAAATAAGCTAAGTACAAAACAAGCCAATAAGATTGTCAAACTTATAGCTCATCTCATACAAAAACTTTGATGAAAGTAAAAAGGTAAACTTTTTAGTAAAATAAGCAAAGAGATTAAGCAATTTCTTGCTTAATCTGAATTTTAATTAAACAAAAAACAAGAAAAGTAGAAGGAGAATGATAAAAGAAAACTTGATTGAAAGTAAATAAAGATTAAACAACAAAATAAAGAACACTTACTTGAATTAAAGGTAAGAAATTTAAGGTGCAAAACAAGGTAATTAAAATGAAAATTTAAAGAAATGACATGAAAATAAGGTGCATGTAAATGAAAATGGAAGAACTAGTGTCACTCTAGCCAACAAAAGAAAATGAAATGAAATGAAAACTATTTATAGGAGGATTAGGGAGGTGCTTAGGAAGCTTCCTCTCCTCTTTCTTCTTTCTTTAATTGCGTCATTAAGTCCTTAATCTTCTTAATTCTTTGACTTTAATGACTTTTTCTCGGGATTTCTTTAAACTCGTCTTGTAATTCTTCAATAAATTAGACTTGAGTTCTTCGGCTTTTAGTAAACTTCCGTCTTTTGACTTTTTCTTCGATAAATCTTCAGAATTGGTCTTGGACTTCCGTTCTTTCTTCACTCTTGATTTCTCGACTTCGTCTTTTGTCTTTTTCTTCGATAAAAGCCCGTGAATGCCCTTGTTTTCTCCCCTTTTCACATTTTCGTCCTAAATCACAACAAAAACACAAACCACGCATAATTCCGACATTTACGACATAAAATATACGTTTTGACTTGGTTATTATTGTAGTTAAGTGGTACAAAGGATGGGTGTTTACACACCTATCAAATCCCCTACACTTGACCATTGCAATGTCCTCATGCAATACATTAGTACAAAGCAAGATTACATTTTCCATCATAATCAATCCATATTGGCCTTTATTAAAGAGATAGAAAATTATAAACATTCAAAGTAAAGAAATAAAAAACATACCTTCGGGTTTTGGAAATGTCATGAATGATCATCATCCTTAAGTTTTCACTTTCTCCAAACCAAGCTTAAAAACGAGATCATTGTTATTATAAGTTAGCAAACTAACACGAACTCATGTGGGCCAATTATTTACTTAGAATCCCTTATTCCTAGGGGTATCTCTTATATTTTATTATTGTCTTGAATGATCACGAGGATGCATTGTTGACTTATTTAGATAGTTTATTAGGCTGAAAATAAAGTGGGACGATTTAATCAATAGTTAGCTAAAGAACAAAATCTTTTAAAACTGCTTCTCGGGACCTCATAAAGTTCATATCTTGGCATAACTCGCTTCGCGATTTGAGACCTCTCTCGGACCGATATTTGGCAGCGACTTCATACTTCAAACCTTGAGAGACGTTTATGAAATAATGGTCTTCTCTTCATAATAGGAATTTATTCCCTTGAACTTTTTGAGAGATTCTTCATATTTGGACCACGACTTCTTCATTTTTCTCCAATCTTTATTTGGGATTTTGATATACAACGATCCGCCTCTTTTTAGGACTTGGATCTATTTATCCTCATACCTTGTTAGGGCCTTTTTGGATAGACTTCTCCATGATCTTTACGGGAGTACTTGCTTTTTGTCGTGTGTCTCGATCCTTCATATTGATTTTTGATAAATGATTCTTCACATCACTTTGGATCTTTAGCAATAAAATATAGCCCTCATGCCTTGTTAGGGCCTTTTCGGACTCGCCAATCTTCGCATCCCGCTTCAATAAGTTATGCCTTGGCTATGAACTCTAATCCATACCGAGCAACTTTTAAACGATCTTGGGCTAGAAGATAAGTAACTTTTCAAATCGTACAACCTTATTTATTGCAGATAAATTTATTAACAAGCGATGGGAGAATAGGCTTATAATTAACTCACATAAATTCATGAAAGAATACCAAACTTATAATTGACTCTAACATCTCTCGTTCTCCACAGTTTAAAATCTCAAGGAATGAGACTCGTGGATGCTTAGCCTATTAAATCAAAGTTTTGGGTTTTCGAGTCGTCTATAGGACCTTGCAAACTCTTAGACTTTTTCAAGTTTAGAAATCTCATTTTAAAGTTCCCTTGATAAACAACTCTCTAGGATCAATTATAGGAACTTGCGAAAAGTTCTTGTTCTTAACCCGTGAGAGTTAAGACTTTTGCGTTTTATAACTCCCTATATAAAAGCCTAGCAAAACTTGACTTAAACACGTTAAGGATACTAGCTAGAGTAAACTTAGATAAGTAAACTCGGGTTGAGTCAAAAGATTCACAACGTTTGAAAATTAAAACCACTTTATTAAAATTTGTTCTAATACGGAAAGAAAATAACTATAAAAGGGGAAAAACTAATAGGCCAAAATAGATCAAAAAATTTGAAAAATATCGAAAAATTGATTTTCCGGTTAAAATGAGGACAAATACAAGGAAAAGAGCCACTTAACTTCGATAGAAGTCCCCCTTACACTTAATATAAACATTGTCTTCAATGTTTAAGCATGTGGGAGTAAACTCCCCTACACTTAGGACATTGTGCACTTTGTTTAAATCTCGCTAAGAAAAAGACAACTAAGGAGATTCCTATTTTAATATTGGAAAATATAAAATAGTGAATCGAAAAGAGTTTAGGATAGAACCAGGAAAACGGAAACACGGAATCACGGGTCGTCAAAAATCATCAAGAGTGGATCATTGAGCGCTCGAATCCCTGAATGTGAGAAGAGAGGAAATAGAAAACACCAACGGGTCTCCCCTACACTTAGGATATAGATAGCTAGAAGATAGAAACATGGGTTGCCTCCCAAGAAGCGCTTCATTTTTGTTAACCGAGTCGTGACCTGACTCGACCTTGATTAGCATAGGAAGAAGCATGAAACATATCCACCGGGATCAAAGACATAGTTTTCGTTCATCAAATAGCACAAGCTTAAGGCGAACAAGGCAAGCCAAATAAGAGTAGGCAAGGTTCCCTTAAGCAAAGATGGAGTACGGTGGGAGCAAGGGTGAAGAGGTGAAAGCATATATTCAAAAGTTCCAAAGATCTTTCCTTTTATTTCATCAGATGGATACTGAGATGGCTGAAGAATATCGATACCGGGGTTGAACACCTTTTCCTTTAGGGGAAAATAGCACTCAGGCTCAGCAGAATGTGAAGAAGTTCCGCGAAGAAAATGCACAACCTCGTCCTCAGAAGGTGGACAAAGAGGTGTTAAATCATGCGTGCTGCGGATGTTGGTGTCGTCCGGTTGCTTCTCCTTTGAAAGAATTTTCTTCAAATCCGAAGTAGGATCAAGACGATAATCATCAAAGTCTAAAGGAGGAGCATCACTCTCATGAGGGAAGTATGTATTAAGAAAAGTAGAGAAGTCTTCCTCAAATGAGTAGTCATCCAAAGTAGGATTAAGCATGGATGGCGGAGGATCTTCATAATGAGAAGAATCACTCAAAAGAGTATCGGCCTCATCAAAATCATCATAAGTGGGCATATCAGGATACTCGGAAGTAAAAGCATCATAATCATCCGCATTTGAGCTAGAATCATCATCATAAGCATCAAAGATCGGTCGAGAATCATATATGGGTGAAGGTTCCAAATTGGAGAGAGAATCATCCACATCATCTTGAAAAAGTGGATTATCATTGCAAGAACCGAAAAAGTGAATGTGCCAACTTTAATGAACACATCTTCGGCAATACCAACGGGGTAAGCGAGAGTGCGATTGGCAAGCTCAAGAGTCATCTTTATGGGTGTAAGGTCGGGCAATGCTAACTTTTTCCAAACACTTAAAGGCATCAAATTTATACTTGCCCCGAGATCGGCTAAGGCAGTAAATTTTTCGGTTTGGTTAAAAGTACAAGGTAGCACAAAACGACCGTGATCTCCAAGGTTTTCCGAAAGTTTTTTAAGAAGGACGGCAGAAAAATTTTCATTCAATCGAGTACTAACAAACTCGGCCATCTTCTCCTTCTTATTAAGCAATTCCTTAAACATCTTGACAAATTGTGGCATTTGAGCAAGAGCTTCAACAAGGGTAAAGGTGATCTTCATGCCGGCAACCTTTTCCAAAAGGTGAGAGACTTGAATGTCATTCTTTGACAAAATTCGAGCCTTGTTGAGTCGAGAAGGGTAAGGAATGCTGGGGTTGGGTGGTGGGGGCGTAGAAGGTGAAGGTTGAGATGTTGAAGGGTTCTTCTTGGGGACATCGTCATGACGAGGCGGAGACGGTAATAGTGTACTAATACTAGGTGTGGGAGGAGTAGGGATAAATGGTGGTGGAGGAGGTGTAGATGATGGGGGTGGAATAGGTGGTCCTACTATGGTAACTCCACTACGGGTAGTAATAGCACTCACATTCGCTCGCGGATTGGTGACAGTGTTTGAAGGTAGAGAACTCGAAGTAGAAGGTTGAGTGGTGGGCAAGAAACTAGCCAGCATATTCTTTAAATCATTCGTTTGATTGCTGAAGGAAGATTGTATATTATCTCGAAGCTCGGATCTAACGTCATTCCCTTTCTTGGTGATATCCCCTTTCAAATTTATAATATGGCTCTGTAGATTCTTGATTTGCTCTCCTTGAGTTCTAATCAAAGCTTCAACATCTTGAGTAATGGGTGGCGCTTGTTGAGCGGGTGGGTGATAAGGATTAGAAGCTCTAGGTGGGATTTGGTTGCTTCTAGTATAGTTGTTGTTGGGGTTTTGGTTTTGAGGAGAAAAACCGGGTGAAAGGTAGTTGTTTGACCGGTAACTCAGCAAATTTCGATCCCCTTGAGGTCGGGCTTGGTAATTTTCCGGTGAATAATTACCATAAGCTGCATACACGTTTTCCGGATTTCCTTGAGTAGAAGGACAATCAGTGTATGAGTGAGGACCGCCGCATGTTTCACAAGGATTGGCTACCGCTTTAACTTGTTGTTGGTTTGTAGCGAGGAGCAAGATATTTTTGTTCATTTCGGCCATCATGCGGGTGAATTCGGTCATGTCGGGGCTTGTTGAAGTAGAAGAAACATTGACTCTCGGGTTGTTCCTTGAAGAAGCGAAGGAATCCCAATTTTTGTGGTGAGTAGTCATGTTCTCAATAAGCTCTCTACACTCCTCGGGTCTCCTTTTCATAAATGTGCCACCGGCGGTTGCATTAATCGTGTCACGATCACGAAAAGTCAAACCGTTGTAGAAAGTAACAATTAAGGTCACAGGGAGCATGTTGTGGTTTGTACAACGATCGATCAAAACATAATATCTTTCCCAAGCATCAAAGAGAGATTCATCGGGTTCTTGCATGAAACCGCTGATTTGATTTCGAAGGCTCATGACCATGGATGGTGGAAAGTAGCGCGACAAAAAGCGTTGAGTCATGTCATCCCAAGTATGAATGGAATTCTTCGGGAGACGATCAAACCATTTCTCGGCATGGTGTGATAAAGTATGTGGGAAGAGTTGAAGGCGAAGAACATCCATTGTGGCACCGGGTGCCACACCCTACCATGGAGAAATATGGGGCGCGATGTATGGATATCATCACAACATGGCGTATCTATAGAGATAACTAAATGAAATAAGAAATGTCATAAAATGGTGACACAAATGTCATGACAATATCTCAACAATGCAGGAGTCTAGGTAAGTAGGTAACAGTCCTACCACTTACCCAAGGCAAACAATAAACATAAACCAGACAAACATATAGGTGCCAACATGTATCACTTATAAAAAAAATAAAGGTAAACTAAGAAGGAACGGGGATCTCCTTCTATATGCAATCCTAAGGCATCCAAGTCTAGCCACTTCTATCCTCAAGCTTAACCATAATATCACCTGAAAGAGACACTAAAACACGTCAACATAAAGTTGGTGAGAGTCATAGGTTTAGACTCCAACGCCAAATCAGTTACAAGCTGTGAAATAACAACCATCAACACAATAAAATATGGACAATGCGCTACACGTATGCATTAACAACTAGCATTCAGGATTAATCAATCATCACAATTCCAAGGCATCACGCCTCACCAACAACCACAATTTCCAAGGCCTCCAGCCTTACCAAACACCATGGTCCCATAGGCGCCTATACACCTATGTACCTATCCCAAGTCCCCGCCTTGTCATTAACCATTGGTCCCATAGATGATCACACTATGTACCTATCCGAAGGCCACTAGCTTGTCATTATCCATTGGTCCCATAGACGATCACGCTATGTACCCATCCCAATCCAAATCATACACAAACAAGAATCACATAGCAGTTAATCACATAATGTACACACAAGTCCATCTCAAACCTTAAAATCATTCACAGCATCAATTTATAAATAACTCAACACAGTGTCTCTTCCATCCCATCTGGAAGTCAAAATCAATAGTAAACATGGGACTATCAAACTCACATGATTGCTTCTTCACAAGTCCTCGCACTAGCAACAAGCTAACAAACGAAAAACACGCAATCAATACATGAACCAATCACTAAGATGGCTCATCAACCTATAATGGACATCTAGCCTATTCCCATATAAATACCTCATTGATAAGCTCTAATCACCCCATTACCCTTCCCTAACAAGTCCTTAACTTGGTTAAGTTTAATAACTATCCCGTTCATATTTTACACAAAACAGTCCCAGTTTTAGGTCTCCAAACTTTAACTCAAACGTCCACTTAAACATACCCGTGGTTTCTGTAAAAGGAATATTCATACCCTTACATATGTTAGCTAACACCTCCCACTTGCCCTAACCTTAAAGCTATTGTTAAGGCCCCGATATATCTATATATATATATATATATATATATATATATATATATATATATATATATATATATATATATATATATATATATATATATATATATATATATATATATATATATATATATATATATATATATATATATATATATATATATATATATATATATATATATATATATATATATACTTTTGTCATTCCAGATTTCCTGATTTTAAACATACTAAAAGTTTGTTACAATTAAGGGGTCTTACCCTAAACCACAACCTTAGCCCAAGTGCAGATACTTACTACAATATATAAACCATCTCTCATGTTCGTGAGAAGATCCCAATGCAACCCTAAGTACCCCAAACAACCCAAAACTTAAAAAGAAAACAGGCTGATTACAAAACTGTTTTGACCTTTGACTGTTGTAACCTGTTTTTGACCCACTTCCCTACCTCTAATTTAGTTCTCGTTTCTTGCATTGGAAAGCCACTTCAATTACCTTTTAAGGGATACTTGGATCGTAAAATAATAGTTTGTAGAACTCACAATATGATCAAAACAATTGACTCAAAATTTTACACAGTTTTTAAAAACGGGTTTAATCAAATTAAACTAATTAATTAACCCTAATTCCACTAATTACAAGCCCTAACTTATGTAATCATTATGAACTCATTATTATAACATTAATTTACTGTTTTTAAATTAAAACCTAACCTAAATCCATCATAATATGATTATATAAACATAAAAACAATTAAATTAAAAAGGGATTAAAGATTATACCTTAAGATTAATGAAAACCCCCAAAATTATGAAGAACCGTAAAAATTCTCCTTAAACCGTCGACCTAAGAATCTCCAGGAGAAAAATATGATTTTTTTTAATAAATACATTATATTGGGTATGGGTGAACCCAAGTCCAACCCATAGCCCATTTACACTTTCCTTTTTCTCTTTCTCCCTTTTTTTCTTTCTTTCTTGCGTCCAAACCGACCCAACACCCCCTACAATTCGTTTTTTTCACCTTTTTATTATTAATAATTGTATTAATAATATTACCTTAATTTCCCTTAATTTATTTCAGCTCCTAAAGCCTCCAAAACCTCAAAACCATAAAACTAGTCAAATTTACACGTTTTACCGTAAAAGTCGTAAAATATACACTTTTAAAAAAAATCTCAAATTTTGAAATAAACTTTATAACTAAGTCCTAAATGACTTAAAACCATCCCGAAAAATATCCATATGACTAATTACCTCATCCGAGACCTCTAAATGCTAAACCGTAAATCGTAAAAATACGATTTTCTATAATACATATACGTATACGTAAAACCACTAAATAACACCATTTCACTTCATAGTCACTACCATGTGAGCTCATGAACATGAAATCATCTCACATCGTTCCACTCACAAGGTACCCCGTACCGGAAACAATATCCAAACCACAATCTATACACACCAATTAGCACATAAACACGTAAAGACACGTAACTAGCACAAAATAAAACTAAGTGACGAACCTCAAAACCAGGGTTGTCACATCACTCCCTCCTAATAGAAATCTCGTCCCGAGATTTACTCCTTAGGAGCAAACACACAAACAACAAATCACACGAGGATACTTGTTCTAAATGAACTCCTCTCATTTCCACGTGAACTTTAGTTCAAGTTTCAAAATACCACATATACAAACCAAAAATAAAGAAACTCATTGCCAAACTCTTGACCTCATAGTCAATAAATCTCACAGATGACTCTTTGATAAAACAAAGACTCTTATTAATACAAGTCCCGAATAACCGTACATGCAAAATGCATTCTCAAACACCCTTTACCAATCTCAATACATGAAATGTATCATGTATACGACTCATTTCCCCCAAGTAATTCTATGCTCATAAGCTAATGGTCCGATCTTTCCAAAGATCATAAATGGACCTACAAAACTCTACATCAACTCTTCCATTTTACCAAAACATACCACCCGTTACTATGGGTGAAACTTCATACATAACTCTTTCACTAACTCTAGTGGTTTCCTCCTTTCTATATAGCATCCCTTGTTGCACTCATCCTTTTCACAAACATCACTACCACATTAGTAGCCTCTTTTACCAATTCTAGTCCCCAATGGGGACATCTCACCCTATCCTTTCACATAGTGCCTCAAATGGCATTTATCGACTTCTAGTATGATAACTATCATTATATGAAAACTCAGCCATCGCTAATAAGTTTCCTACTCCCTCTAAATAATCACTCATGCCCTCAGTATAACACCTAAGGTTGTATAAATATCTCACTTTCCTAACCCTTCCAGTTAGCTGGATATACTCATATCCAATCATGTACATCAACTCCCTTCAGTCCGTACCCCAAACTACTTAAAAATTCCAATTTCCCTACAAAGTGACCTATGACGGTCTTTCACATATCCATTAGTCCTTCCAACTTCTCAACCACGTGACTTCTCATTCCTCTTGAAATTTGAGATGAATTAGTCAGTCTATCGACTATCGCCCAACTCTTTTCGTATTTATTCCTCCACCGCGTTATGTATCCCTTCCACCAACTTCGTCCTTACATCTCCCTTTCTAAGCTACTCCTAACTATGTAGGAAGTATAGTCTACGTCCCTTTTCTCCATATGATTGTCCAAGCCACGCAACATACATGTTGACGCGTTCTCTGCTTTAGACAACTCAACTCGTGCAACCTATATCCTTTATCCAAACCGCCCTAATACGTCATCCCTATAGTTCAAGTTCATCTCAGTTTCACCTCATCCTTCTTATTCCATGTCTCATCGACCATGCTTGCCTTTCCCAGATGGTACTTGGCCTTGCAATTTTTCTTTCATCAATTAACTCCACCTATCACCTTTGCCAAAAGTTCAATCAAGATGATTGAATATGTGTTGGAGACGTTCATGATCCGTACAGATTATTCTCCACGCCTCGTACACCAAATGCCTCTAGCATTCTAGGAAGATATAACAGTCCAGCTCCACTAACTAAGTCTATCCAGTTCTTCCAAATCTTCAGTTCCTGCAACGTATAAGCAATCGCCTTTCTTGTCGTTCTCGTACACATCCAAATCCTTGCTCTACGTATCGTCATGCTTCGCGAATTCATCCAGTCCTTCCGATAATGCCAAGATCGGCTCATTATCCAATCCACCTCTTTAGCCTCGAAAACGCTTCCTCATCCTTCTTCACTTCGCCCCTTGCTGGTTCCATGATATGCCATCATCTCTAACTACTCATCATGGTAGACTTAATACTAAAACTCACACTTGAAAATCTCACGTATAATTCCACTCCAAAACCAACACATACTTCGCCTCACTCTCCTTCTTAGACTTTGAGTAGATCAAGATGTCGTCGATACTCCCGATGACAACTCATTTATATACGTTCATGCACACTCGCTTCATTGACTCCATGTAATCCGCTAGTGCTTTGGCGAAGCCAAATGCATAACCGTAAACCCAAAGCGTTCATACAACATCCTTAGCAGTTTCAACTATGTCCTCCTTGCACCCTCTCTTAGCGGCAATACGAATAAATTCCTACCTCGTTCTACTTGCAAAATTCTACACGCATTTTAAAAGACCAATGCTTCCTCTCATCAGACCACTCAACCGCTTTTCACAGCCAATCTACTAGTAAGCAACTCAAATTTTGCCTTGCATCCGTTGCAATTTCTAACAACTCTTGTTCTTAAAATCATTCCATCAACAATTTCCTTGGAAAGGCAATAACTACAACTCTTCTCACTTCTCCTACTTGCTCTACTTATGGTTCTACCTCACAATAATAGGCAAACCTACTAAATCTCAAGAAATTTTCGGAACACTTACATGCCTTACGCACAATCATAAATACCTTTGAGGTATTATATCCCCTTCCAACACTCTCTATGGCACGTTACTTGTGCCAATATCCATACATTACCCATAAATCTATTCATCTCCCTTGGCACTCCTAAAAGACCTCATGACCACATTAGTTCGTCTACGAACTTCTTTCCTCCCCACTAAGGGTATTTCAACCGTTCTCTCATGGTCACCTACTTAATCGTGTAGATGCGACCAAGTCTTTCATATGACTACCTCAACGCTCCCGACACAATACGAAACCAAAACTACATCCTGAATCCATCAGATACGATCAACGAATCAAACCCACGGATAACTAACAACGTTTCACGTACACCAATTAAAACAAGTCAAAACCACGAGACTCAAAAGAAAACTCAAACCCAGAACATGTATCAATTCAAAATGACCCATGACAACGAAAAATAATCCCAGAAACACCCAATGGCAACCAAAACATATTACGCCCCGCGACATATTACTTAAACCGTGCAAAAGATCGACCATTTCCAAAAGAATATACTTTTATTTATTATATATATATATATATTTTTACCTCCCCACATCTATGTGACTCAAACCATCTACAAACAACCTTCTAGGCGATCTCAAAACTTAACCCAAAGACTAGGTATCCCGTGCATCCCAAATCATAAAAATAAACTACTATTAAAAACTCAACCTTTAACCCGACACTTGTACAATAATTTCGGCCAGGATAATGACCTCCCATGATTATACATTCTTAATATTTTAAAAGTACGTTCTGAGTACATAATTTTTGGCTTTTGAATCACTCAAAAAGCTCTAAAAACGAACAAGTTATGACCAAAACAGTTTTATATTAATGAAAGATAAAATTGTATGTGAAATCTTCATAAACTCAATTTAACCTTGTATTAATAATTATAAATGACGTGAATCGGTTAAACCCAATTATATAAACTATGTAAGTAGAAAGAAATTTTACTTCGCTTTATTTTAAAAAAAGTCTTTTAGAATTTGAAATAAATAAGTGTTGATTAAAATGAAATCTTATGTTACATCTTGTTTAAAACACGAGTCCAACACCTTACCCTTATTTTACCGAATACAACCAGCTATCTAACCCTATAATAAATTCCCAAGTCCCTCTTTTTCTCAATATATACCGACCAAAAGAAATGTAAGACCCAACACAAAAGATTTCATTATTTCAAAAGAAATCCTAAGTTATTTCAATATACTTAAAACCAAGAACACCATTTTAAAACGTACACGTGAAATACGAAACTCAAAGAATACGCTACAAGACACACTTCAAAAGATTCAAAACGTCGTTGAAACTCCACCAAACTCGAGCTCTAACAAATTGTTTAAACACAAGAGAGTACTAGGTACGTTCAAGTTATAATAACTACTGAACGACCGTAAATCATAACATAACATCTATTAGTATATATACATCCGCATATGTATACCTATCGAATCTCCCAAACATACTCGTTATCATACATGTCAAGTCAATCAATCACTTTATACGCCCGTTTTTCCATACGAGTAATCACCATCTCACCGTGCTACAACAAGGCATAAAGCCCACATCCAAAACCAAACCATATCGTGTGACCCCATAATCACACAACACAACTATAATCCAAAACATATAACACAAAAAGAACAACAGCCATCTCATAGGCAGCCATTACATAAACCCATATATTATATGTATACCCAAATTCTACATCTCATCATATACAAGCATGTACTAACCATCTTTCATGCAATCATACTTGAGAACCCATTGAAGTTGTGGTACTTGTATAACTATGTTGGCCACCATACTAATACAATTACCCTTTCCCCAATGCACTCCCTCCTATGATGACACTTATAAGAATCAATACAACATATAACACATAAATCCCTCTACTCACATAAGCTCATAACCACATAACCAATAAGGTCCATAACTCCATCTACAAAAATAACATAATAAAACTCTTGAAATTCATAAATCCATAGTCTAGCTAAACTGCATAGACTAAACTAAAACCAAAACATAATCAGTTATAAGTCATGTCGCCCATAAGAGTGGAAACAGCATAAAACCCTTCATATCCACCTACTCCCAATAACTCGAATCACCACATGATTCTTAGGGAACATGACTTAAACCTCAAAAGAAAAATACCATACCTCAGGTACATAAAATAACCCAACAAAAGATAGAAACTACCATGTACCAAATTATGTACTATAATGTACAATTTAGGCAAAATACAACAATGACTAGCGTGGATGATTATGGTTCAACCTTCACTAGTCGCAACCCGAAAAGAAAATAACATGTTGCTAAGTATGAACTTACTACTATTCAATTCATACTAGTCAAAACATCACAATAAATAACATCCAAACACATCAATTATTATAAAATGCACACATACTCCTATGACGCCTATATGCAGGGACCCTTAAACTATAGACTAGGCTACGCGACTAGGCAACCTAATTCTCTATAACCATTGTCTCTGATACCATTCTGTCACACCCCACCATGGCGGAATATGGGGCGCGATGTATGGATATCATCACAACATGGCGTGTCTTTAGAGATAACTAAATGAAATAAGAAATGTCATAAAATGGTGACACAAATGTCATGACAATATCTCAACATGCAGGAGTCTAGGTAAGTAGGTAACAGTCCTACCACTTACCCAAGGCAAACAATAAACATAAACTAGACAAACATATATGTGCCAACATGTATCACTTATCAAAAAAAAAATAAAGGTAAACTAAGAAGGAATGGGGATCTCCTTCTATATGCAATCCTAAGGCATCCAAGTCTAGCCACTTCTATCCTTAAGCTTAACCATAATATCACCTGAAAGAGACACTCAAACACGTCAACATAATGTTGGTGAGAGTCATAGGTTTAGACTCCAACACCAAATCAGTTACAAGCTGTGAAATAACAACCATCAACACAATAAAATATGGACAATGTGCTACACGTATGCATTAACAACTAGCATTCAGGATTAATCAATCATCACAATTCCAAGGCATCACGCCTTACCAACAACCACAATTTCCAAGGCCTCTAGCCTTACCAAACACCATGGTCCCATAGGCGCCCATACACCTTTGTACCTATCCCAAGGCCCCGCCTTGTCATTAACCATTGGTCCCATAGATGATCACACTATGTACCTATCCCAAGGCCACTACCTTGTCATTATCCATTGGTCCCATAGATGATCACACTATGTACCCATCCCAATCCAAATCATACACAAACTAGAATCACATAGCAGTTAATCACATAATGTACACACAAGTCTATCTCAAACCTTAAAATCATTCACATCATCAATTTATAAATAACTCAACATAGTTTCTCTTCCATCCCATCTAGAATTCAAAATCAATAGTAAACATGGGACTATAAAACTCACATGATTGCTTCTTCACAAGTCCTCGCACTAGCAACAAGCTACAAACTAAAAACACGCAATCAATACATGAACCAATCACTAAGATGGCTCATCAACCTATGATGTACATCTAGCCTATTACCATATAAATACTTCATTTATAAGCTCTAATCACCCCATTACCCTTCCCTAACAAGTCCTTAACTTTGTTAAATTTAATAACTATCACGTTTATATTTTACACAAAACAGTCCCAGTTTTAGGTCTCAAAACTTTAAGTCAAACGTCCACTTAAACATACCCATGGTTTCTGTAAAAGGAATATTCAGACCCTTACATATGTTAGCTAACACCTCCCACTTGCCCTAACCTTAAAGCTACTGTTAAGGCCCCGATATATATATATATACTTTTGTCATTCCAGATTTTCTTGATTTTAAACATACAAAAAGTTTATTACAATTAAGGGCTCTTACCCTAAACCAAAACCTTAACCCAAGTGAATATAATTAATAAAATAGATAAACCATCTCTCATGTTCGTGAGAAGATCCCAATGCAACCCTAAGTACCCCAAACAACCCAAAACTTAAAAAGAAAATAGGCTGATTACAAAACTGTTTTGACCTCCGACTGTTATAACCTGTTTTTGACCCACTTCCCTCCCTCCAATTTAGTTCTCGTTTCTTGCATTAGAAAGCCACTTCAATTACATTTTCAGGGATACTTGGATCGTAAAATAAGAGTTTGTAGAACTCCCAATATGATCAAAACAATTGACTCAAAATTCTGAACAGTTTTTAAAAACGGGTTTAATCAAATTAAACTAATTAATTAACCCTAATTCCACTAATTACAAGCCCTAACTTATGTAATCATTATGAACTCATTATTATAACATTAATTTACCGTTTTTAAATTGAACCCTAACCTAAATCCATCATAAGATGATTATATAAACATAAAAACAATTAAATTAAAAAGGGATTAAAGATTATACCTTAAGATTAATGAAAACCCCCAAAATTATGAAGAACCCTAAAAATTCTCCTTAAACCGCCAACCTAAGAATCCCCAGGAGAAAAACATGATTTTTGTTTTTAATAAATACATTATATAGGGTATGGGTGAACCCAAGTCCAACCCATAGCCCATTTACACTCTCCTTTTTCTCTTTTTCCTTTTTTTCTTTCTTTCTTGCGTCCAAACCGACCCAACACCCCCTACAATTCGTTTTTTTTCCCTTTTTATTATTAATAATTGTATTAATAATATTACCTTAATTTCCCTTAATTTATTTCAGCTCCTAAAGCCTCCAAAACCTCAAAACCGTAAAACTAGTCAAATTTACGCGTTTTACCGTAAAAGTCGTAAAATATACACTTTTAAAAAAAATATCAAATTTTGAAATAAACTTTATAACTAAGTCCTAAATGACTTAAAACCATCCCGAAAAATATCCATATGACTAATTACCTCATCCGAGACCTCTAAATGCTAAACCGTAAATCGTAAAAATACGATTTTCTATAATACATATACGTATACGTAAAACCACTAAATAACACCATTTCACTTCATCGTCACTACCATGTGAGCTCATGAACATGAAATCATCTCACATCGTTTCACTCACAAGGTACCCCGTACCGGAAACGATATCCAAATCACAATCTATACACACCAATTAGCACATAAACACGTAAAGACACGTAACTAGCACAAAATAATAACTAAGTGACGAACCTCAAAACCAGGGTTGTCACACCGGGCAACTTCATGCTTTGAGTGATAGTAATGAATTTTTCGAGGTGTTTGTTGGCATCATCATCAGGCATTCCTCGAAAAGGATTTGTTTGCACTTGCTGAATCATGTGGTGCTTCAACGAAAACTCTGGAGCCGTGATTTGCATCGGCGCAATCGGTCCTCCTCGTCCAAACATGGTAGGTTGACAAAGCTCCTCCATTGTCCGAATATCGAGCTGTGGAAGAACATTGTTGTTGTTATTGTTGAGGTGCGGTGGATTATTGTTGTTGTTCACACCTGCCATAACTAAATCTTCTCGAGTCTCGGGCTCTTGATAATTAGAAGATCTAGTACGCATACACCTGCGAAAGCAAAAGAAAACAATACCAAACAAAAAGAGAATATATAAACACTATAAAGATAAAAATAAAATCTGTTTGGATTTTTGAAAATTTTTAATGTTTTTGGATTTTTAACAATTTTTTAATTTTTATGGTGTTTTTGAAATTTTTAAGCAAGAAAAATAACGTTCACGAATGAACGGATCCCAAAAAGCAACGCGTCTCTCACAGAAAACCGTTAATCTTTACGAAAAGTGCCGGCAGCGGCGCCATTTGATACAAGGCTTTTTCCCCGTATAAAAATTAAGTTCGTTGTATTGGTCTAATCGAATTGATCATGGTTAACTATGCGACTCAGTCGTTCTTTGGTGAAACAAATAGTTGTGTCGTTGTAGTAATTAAAAAGTGCAAAACTTTAAAGTAAAACGCTTTTAACTGAAACTAAACTAATTTAAAAGTAAATGGGTGCAATATTAAAACTTTTAAAAGTAAATGACAAGAAATTAAATGACGTAAAATTAATGATTGGCGAAAATAGAATTTGACAATGTAATAAAATTTGATAACTTAAAAATAAGTTAAGTAAAAATGCGGGAAAACAAAAGTTTAAAAACTAGGAAAAATAAAACAAGAACATGAATTCGATCGCATTACGATCGCAACCAATGAAAATGGTTGGATCGTACCCTGATCGCACTTGGTGATCGCAGCCACCGATCGTAACAATCGATCGTAGCTTAGATCATGGCCAAGTGATCGCACTCAATGCGATGGAAATAGGATGGATCGCATTCGATGCGATGGAAACACCCGATCGCACCCAAAACAAACGCAGCCACGGATCGTACTCTAGGATCGCACCCACGAACGCAACAAGTGATCGTGGTATGGATGAAGGAGTGTGATCGCAGCAGACGATCGCACTGAGTGTTCTAGGTGATGGAACGTACCAGGGAAAGGAAAGTGGGATCGCAATCAATGCGATCGAAGCCAAGGATCGTACCAAGTAAAACCCTCCTTAGATCGTAATGATTCGCAAAGAGTAAATAAGCAGAACTAAATAAGCACTTTAGCAATAAGCAAATTTCAAAATCTAAACCAACAACAATAATGAGACGAGACAGTAAGCAACAAATTTAAAGACTTTTTTCAAAACATGAAATAAGTAAACACAATAAGCAAACTTTTAGAAAGAAGAAATTTTTAGAAAACTAAGAAAAGCAAATAAGCTAAGTACAAAACAAGCCAATAAGATTGTCAAACTTATAGCTCATCTCATACAAAAACTTAGATGAATGTAAAAAGGTAAACTTTTTAGTAAAATAAGCAAAGAGATTAAGCAATTTCTTGCTTAATCCGAATTTTAATTAAACCAAAAACAAGAAAAGTAGAAGGAGAATGATAAAAGAAAACTTGATTGAAAGTAAATAAAGATTAAACAAAAAAATAAAGAACACATACTTGAATTAAAGGTAAGAAATTTAAGGTGCAAAACAAGGTAATTAAAATGACAATTTAAAGAAATGACATGAAAATAAGGTGCATGTAAATGAAAATGGAAGAACTAGTGTCACTCTAGCCAACAAGAGAAAATGAAATGAAATGAAAACTATTTATAGGAGGATTAGGGAGGTGCTTAGGAAGCTTCCTCCCCTCTTTCTTCTTTCTTTAATTACGTCATTAAGTCCTTAATCTTCTTAATTCTTTGACTTTAATGACTTTGTCTCGGGATTTCTTTAAACTCGTCTTGTAATTCTTCAATAAATTAGACTTGAGTTCTTCGGCTTTTAGTAAACTTCCGTCTTTTGACTTTTTCTTCGATAAATCTTCAGAATCGGTCTTGGACTTCCGTTCTTTTTGCACTCTTGATTTCTCGACTTCGTCTTTTGTCTTTTTCTTCGATAAAAGCCCGTGAATGCCCGTGTTTTCTCCCCTTTTCACATTTTCGTCCTAAGTCACAACAAAAACACAAACCACGCATAATTCCGACATTTACGACATAAAATATACGTTTTGGCTTGGTTATTATTGTAGTTAAGTGGTAAAAAGGATGGGTGTTTACACACCTATCAGGAACTTTAAAACGTGAAAGTCTTAGCTCATACGGGTTAAGAATAAGAACTTTTCGCAAGTTCCTATAATTGATCCTAGAAAGTCACTTATCAAGGGAACTTTAAAATGCATTCTCTAAACTTGAAAAGGTCTAAGAAAGTGCAAGATCTTATAGGTGACTTGAAAACCCAAAACTTCGATTTGATAGTCTTAATAAAGCTAATCCAAATTTGGCTTTATTTTGACTTGCATGGCTAAGTATTCATGAGTCTCTTTAATTAGAGGTCTTTAAATAGTGAAGAACGAGAAGTGATTAGAGTTAGACAAGTGATCATGCTAAACGTAGAACATGCAAATGTTCTTTCAAAAACTCATATGTTTTTAATTGTGGCTTTTTCTCCCATAAGATCAATGCATTAGGAATAAAATAATTGCAATAAGTAAGGTCGTACAATTTGAAAGGTTACTTAGCTTCTAGTCCAAGATGGTTTAAAAGTTGCTCGTGGTTGAATAGAGTTCATAGCCAAGGAATAACTTATTGAAGCGGGAAGCGAAGATTGGTGAAGATCCAAAAAGGCCCTAACAAGGCATGAGGAGCTCTATTTTGTTGCTAAAGATCCAAGATGATGTGAAGAATCATTATTCCAAAATCAATATGAAGGATCGAGACACACGACGAAAAGCAATTACTCCCCTAAAGACCAGAAAGTCTATCCAAAAAGGCCCTAACAAGGTATGAGGATAAATATATCCAAGTCCTAAAAGGAGACGGACCGTTGTAAATCAAAATCCAAAATAAGGATTGAAGAAAAATGATGAAGTCGTGGTCCAAATATGAAGAATCTCTCAAAAACGTCAAGTGAAGAAATTCCAAATATGAAGAGAAGACCATAATTTCAAGAACATCTTCCGAATATTCGAAGTATGAAGTACATGCCAAATATCGGTCCGAGAAAAATCGTTAAACGAGTTATGCCAAGATATGAACTTAAGGAGATACACGAGAAGCCGTTTTAAAAGATTTTGTCCTTTAGCTAACTATCGATTAAATCGTGCTACTTTATTTTCGGACTAATAAATACTCAAATAATTCAATATGAATCACTTGTGATCCATGACAAATAGTTAAAAATTTCTAGAAACCTTTTCTTTTCTTAATAACTAGGATTGTGGGGAGAAAAAAGTATTACACAATTTAGATGTATGAGTAGTGTTAGCATTGTGACTTGTACGAACAATGATCTCGTTTTTGCACTTAGCATGGAAAGTATGACAATCAAGGATGCCGAACTTTACTCTATGAGACATTCACTTGTTTCTATTCAGTGACCCTAAAAGTCACATACGTGATGAAAATCATACATTATGTCTTTAACATATCTTCGTAGTATTTTAGCAAGTTTTACTTTTCAATAAAGGTTAATAAAATTGAATTTTGGAGATGCTTATATACTTTATTATAGCATTGCGTGAGGGCACGACAATGGTTTAGTATGGGGGAGTGATGAGATGGCATTTATACATGATGTCATCATTCTTTTCAGGCCTTAAATGCATAAAATGTCATAAAAATACCATATATATGCTTGTGTTTGTTTACTTGTGTATTTTAGGTATGGATATCGTGAAAAAGATAAAAGATCACAAGAAACAAGGAAAAACGAACACGAGAAACGAAGCCGCACAATGAACCGGGCCCTAGTTATGGATTTCTTAAAGAAAAACCCTTGAAGACTTGAAGATGTAATAGAATGATCCCTCATATATGAAGAAATGACACTTAATACCCTTGTATATTCATAATTACAAGTTTGGTCCCTTAAGTTTGTCAAAATTAGAAAATGGTCCTTTAACTTTGAAGATTTGGCAAGTTTAGTCCCTCAAGAAATCTAAATTGTCAATAATGGTCCCTCATGAAGTCAAACATCCAATAAAGACCTTCAAAGATTATAAATGTCCAACATCAGTCCTTGAAATATTCAAAAATGGCAAAACAAGTCCTTAAAACCCTTATACCAAAGTTTTGGGGCAAAAGTGTGAATAGTGAAAGTTTAATAACAAAGGAATATGAGTTTGTTGGCTGAAAAACATTGTTTACAACTTTTCCCAAAGAAAAAGGGTTACTTTTGCCATTTTGAAAGTTCAAACTCATAATACGCGCAAAACACTTTCCACCCCCTTATTTCGGATCAAACTTTGTTACTATTCACCGTATGAAACGCAGTTTTACCTTTTACATAACAAAGGGTAAATAAAAATTAGAACTTCCCACGTGTGATTCACCTTAACACAAATCATTCCACACCCTCACAGCAACAATCCCATCACTCTATGGACCCTACCAATTCAAGCCGTCCACCAATCATATTTCAACTTCCTCTCCAAGGAATGACACGTGGCCAAATCAACAACCCACACTCCTTGCTTGGTCACAAAGATAATATGGACGTCTAGGATCAAATGGGACAGCTCATATCTCCTCAAGCATCTAGAAGACTTAAGGGAATTTTAGAGAGTTTTTAGCTAGGGTTTTGCATTGTAATCTCGGCCTTGTGGCCTATATAAGGACTCCTCAACATGTGAGAGAGACTTGTTCCAGTTTTACTCTTTAAACATTGTAATCCCCTTTTAAATTTATAAAAGTTTGGTATTTTTAAGAAAATTGTAATTCCTTTTTATGTTTTTAAAAGTTGGTATTGTTTAAGAGTGATTTTGAGTTCCATTTGATGTTATAAAGGTCTTTTGATCTTTTGGTTAAAGCACGTTTATGTTTGGTAAGGTTTTCAAGTTTGAAATAAGCTTGAAATCAGTAATCTGTTTGCTTATTTTTCTTGTACTAACCCCTAACCATAATCCTTAAGCTCTTACAAGCTTGTTGACACAAAGCTTGTGAAGGTATTTGAGCCTTTGGTTAGGCTGTTTGATGCCTTGTGTTGAAGATCATACATATCAAGGTCTGTTTCTACTTTGAACCATCAGCAAACCTTGATCCTTCTTGTTTCAAGGACCTTGGTCACTCTCTAGCTGTTGAGAGTGGTCCAAAGAGCATAGCTGATCTCCCTAGGAAGTTGTGGGGGATAGGTATTGGCTCTATTTCAGTTTCCTCTAAAAAAATATCATGTTTATGTCTGTTATGATGTTTGCTATGTGCTTTGGTGTTCTTGTGTATGTGCTTTGTGTTTTATTGTTTGAATCTGTTAGTTGTCACCTAGGTATGATGTTTGCATTATAAAATCAATATGTTGTGTGTAAGAATAAAAAGTTTGTTTGAAAAGGGGCTAAAACAAGGTTGTTTGGTTTTTGGGATCATAAGGCCTTGTGGCCTTGTGCCCTTGGTTCTTGGGGGTTGGATAGTCTAAACAAGTCATTTGTCACTGGTTTTAGTCCTTGGTTATGTATCAAAAGGTTTGGAAAAGTATTTCAAAGTTTTGGAAAAATATGAAAATATTGGTTTGAAATTGGTCAAACACATCAGATCCAATAAAATCTTTGTTTGTTGGATCTAGGGTCTGAAGTTTGGTTTGGTATGAGTTTTGGTAATAAGCTATATGTGCAATATCTGTTTGTTGATTTTGGTGGCTTAGTATGGGTGCTAGAGCTTATCAAAGTTGGATGAAGTGGTCATTTGCATCAGCAAAGTGAACACCTCATTTAGGGTTTGCATTTGCTATTCTTGTGTTTGCCTTGTTGTTTAACTGCTTGAACCTTGTTATTTTGCTGCTTGTGAGTGCTTCTTGCTATTTGGTTTACTTATTTGCTGGCCACTTGATTCACAAGGGCTCAGCCTTGAGTTCTTCACAAAAGTTTCTTAAAACAAGATTATAATCAATCCCTGGTCATTTGGTAACATTTGTTGGACTTTGACTTTTGGTCAAATAAGCACAGTTTGGCTTATTTTTGAGAACAACTTATTGGTATATGCAACAACTTGTTTTTTGTGATAGGTGTCATTTTTCTCAACTTAATATCATATTTGAGAAGTTACAAGTCTTTTGGTTAAGCTTTTGCTAGGAAACTAGCTTATTTGGCTTTTTCAGCCAGCTTATTAGCTTCTACAGCTTATTCTACTTGACTTTTTGTGATTTTTCTTGTTGATTATTCTTAGTTAAGCTATTTGTGAGCTTTTGCAAAAAGAATCAGCTTTTGAAACCCTCTAGAACTCAAACCCGACTATATTGTCGTTTAGTGAAAAAGTTCTTTTCAAACTTCTGGCTTATTACTTGAGCTTTTTCAAAATTTCTTTTTGCAGATTGGTTTAGAATCTTGATAAGATGTTGTGTGTTAAATTAGAGCTTATGGCATTGGCTTATAGCTTAATGGGCTTATTGGCCCATTAAGAATAAGCTGTTGACTTATTAAGCTGTGATAAGCACATTTTCAGCTTTTGGGCCTTTGTACTTTTGTGCTTAGAATCAAATTTTGAGTCAGACTGGTGATTTTAGCTTATTTGGTTGAGTTTGATTTTATTGGGCCAAAAAGCCCAATAAGGTGTTCTGTTTTTGTTTTTAGCCTATTTGGGGTCCCAATAGGGGTATTTTGGTAATTTTACTTTCATTTTTTGTTTATTTAGGTTAAAATAAACTAGTTTGTAAGTTTTTAGAAATTTTTATAATTTTTGGATTTTTAATATTATTTTATTATTAAAAATTATTTTTAGGATTTTTGCAACTTTTACATTTTTCCTAGGTTAAATACATTAAGTAAGGATTTTTTAAACTCTTAGATTATTTTTCTCATCATTTATTTAATTTTTAGGATTATTTAAATATTTTAATAGTTTTTAATCATTTAAAAATACTTTTCTTTAGTTTTAAATTTCATAAAAATAGTTTTTAGTTTAATTAAGTCATTTAGAGTTTTACAAATTGAAAAATTTTTATTTGGGTTTTTATTAATTATTTGGATTTTTAGGGCTTTAATTAGCATTTAAAAATTAATATTTAATTAATCAAAAGGATTAAAAAAGTTTCGATCATTTGTAAACTCTTATTTCATTTTTATCTATTTATGGTAATTTTTTAGGATTTTTTAGAATTAATTTTTATTTTGTCATATTTTACAGTTTCTCGTTTTATCGTCGTAGTGTAATTCTAACGTATCTGTCATTCTCTTTTCTCATCTTTTCTTTCTCTTATATTAATCCAAAATCATATCAAGTTATCATACACATATAACTCCTTGGGAAACGAACTTATTTGGGTCATTAACACTTGATTTTCCTAAATCATGTGTTTAATACTTACCGCTCATTTACGCTCTTTTGTTTTCTGAAACAAGAGTGTAATTTACAACAATCAAATATTTAAAGCAAAAATTTTGGAAAATAAACCACAAAGCATAAACTACTGCGACAATCCGTCAATTTACGGTCGATATTTTATTCTCAATTCTTATTTGAAAACCTTATTCTAATGTTATATTATGAACTCTCTCATTTATGGGAAGAAATTTGGGTTTACGTCTTGAAGTAGCATCGACTACGTCTAAACCGGAGGACTCTACGTTATGTGCTTACGTTTACATACACCGTCTTTGGTGACAGTCCGACACTACAGGAAATAAATTTATGCGTAAATATTATTTTGGAATTTTAAATTTGTGTTGGTTCATAAACTCACAAATTTACGAGAAGAAATTAGGACTTACGTGAATAATTTAACGTCCTTTACGACTAAATCAGAAACCCTAGGATTACGTATTTACGTTTTTGAACTTCGTTTTTGATGAGACAATTTTTATTAGATTCGTTTTGTGTCGTTGATTCATAATTTATAAAAAACGTTTTTCGTAAAACGACCCGAGGGCACGCAAATCAAGGAAACTAGAATCGAAGGAGTACCCGCAAATAATTGGCGATGAGACAAAACAAGTTTTGCCCCACCCCCGATATGGGACGACTAAATAAGCTACACAACACCCTTAGGTGTCAAGCTTACAAAGTAAGCAAGACACATGTCTTGCTTAACTTTGTAAACTAGCTACCAAGACAAAACCACTTCCCACAAACCATTTGTTCATTTCATCTCATGCAAACCACCACAACTCTCTCCTTTCTCTCTCTATATGCCGTCCCAAATCACACCCATAACACCCATTTGATCAAAAGTTAACCATGAAATCATATGTTATTCACACATATGATGAAGTCCTTTTGAAGCTCTATCGATTGGTAGTGATTTTAACATCCAAAGAGAAGTTTATATGGAGTCTTGGGGCTGATTTTCCATAAGGAGTTCTTGAAGATAGGTGATCTTGAAGTTGATAATGGTGTACCACAAGTTTTGCCAACAAAAGTCAAGATTGATCTTAACTTTCATAATCTTGATGGTAACAAGATCATCCATCCCATTCCCTTTTTATTTTTGTAAATGTAAAATGTATTTTCTTTCTTGATGTATATGTATATGATGATAAAAACATTGTGTGGGGATCATGTGTTGATAAACTTGGTTAAAAAGATTGAAAACTACATGTAAAAAGGTTAAAATCTTGCTTAAATAAGTAGGCTGTATAAAACAGTAAAGAAACCTATGTTAAACTGATAAAATGACATAGACGAATTAATATATAGTAAGTTATAAGATTTGTACACATGTGATCATTTTCCATACAATGGAATCTTTATAATGAGTGAGATATGATCAAAACAAAATGGAAATGCAAATCTGAGTAGTCTGTTTTGGATAGACTGTTAGGAACATTTAGATTTGGATTGAACAGTAGCTAAAACTAGGTTAATTGTAGCACATAATATGTAGTTTATGTCACCCAAAAATGAGCTTCTATCTCCTTATAGAACTCAAGATATGGTAAAAATGGTGAAAGTGAAAATAATAATCAGATTTGTGATATAAAATCATATAGTATAATATTAGCACTCAAGTAAATATAATATAAAACATAAACTTAAAACCCACTAACTTATATATTACATATATATAAGTATGTACATTAATGAATAAATGAGACATTTTATAAAAATGGCAATTTGATAAGTTTTATAAGTTATAAAACTATAAACATAAGTTTTACGTCTTTTCGGCCAAAACCGTAAAATTAATGTTTTCGTCAATTAAAACTTAGACATTCGGACCCGTCTAATGTAAAATTTTTATAACTCATATACTGATATATAAGTACATATTACAAGTAAAACCCGACAAAACCCGAGCTTTAGAACATATGGACATTAACGGGCCAAATTAGCCTTATTGGACTATTAATCTAACTAATTTGGCTAAACACTAATGAACTTACTTATTTGGCTTAACCCACTTGGTCCCAACATGTAAGCATAGGGCTGATGTTAAAAGTATAAAATGGACTAATATAAGGTAATAGGCTTATAATGGACTTATTGGGCCTTGACAAGTAAAGAAGTTAAACTAGTGAAACTAGTATGGAAATTTACCAACACATGACACTATAATGAGTAAATAAAGAGGTACAATCCCACTTGATCATCATCATATTTAGTAAATCATCATATATTTACATAGTTATTATTTTTATAAAGTCATTGGACAAAAGTCTAAGACCGAGTATTATTTATATAGGTTTCCGTGATTAAAGCACATACCGTACATCCAAATCGCCGATAAACCGCCTTTCCCAATCAACGTGAGTTCATAGCCTCGCACTCTTTTAATTGTTTTATGAAATATTTTATAAACTCGCGAGGGAGATAACATGTTAGTTTTAATAAAATAGGACACCAGTTGTCCCGATTGTTTGCTTATTGATTTGGACCCGGATAATTGTATGACCCGATGAATGATTATATGACCCGATAAATGAAATGAGATAGATTATTATTAGTTAGGTTATGTCACTAAAATTCCCATTAACATGAATTATGAACTACCGGGATTTGGTAGACGCTTATCCATATAATAGTACTATTTGGAGAAGATCCCCCAGTTCGCGCCTTGACGGTTGATCCCCGTCGTGCCACATTGATTGGTAAGCGAATTTATGTATGAGAAGATTTAAATAAGCGTGATTATTGTGACGACACGCTGTTTTAGATGGGCAAATGAATTTCGGGTTAGCTACCCGTTGTTTGCTATAGTAAGGTAGCAATGTCATGCAGCTTATAATAATCCAAATAACGAAAATACTGCTATACACATTGAATTACATATTACCTGACTAGCAATACGGGGTCTTATTCTTGATATTATGTTCGTGATTTGATTTTACATAACCATATCCATATGACGGTTTTTATTTAACTCTATACAACGTTATAAACCGTATTGTATGATGTTTTTACGACAATGGTTCGTATAAAGGTTTTGAAGGAAAAAGCCTATATTATGATTTTGGAAAGGATTTGTATAAAATGTTTTTGGCCTATTTTGTGGCCTACTATAAAGATTTGTATAAAAATAATTTTCGGTAATAGTTTTATACCGATGATATATTAATCTATTTCATGAAACTCTATGAATTCACTCGGCATTTTCGCTGACCTTTTCTTTTAACATGTTTTATCTCAGGTACTTGAAGGTAATTCTCGGGAAGACGACAAGAATTAATGGCCCGCACTTAAATAACAAATTTCCATTCAAATGCTTTGTAAAATTGTATGAAATACTATGACTTGAGACCTATGTAAATTTGATATTCATGAATGGAAAATTATTTATTATTAAAAAAACGACGCATTTTTACACGTTGTCTATGATTTGAGTAATGTGCTATCCCGTAACACCAACGACTCTTCCAGTGAACTAAAGTATGAATATTTGGGGGTGTTACAGTTTGGTACCAGAGTTCTCGTTATAGAGAACGAAAGATTTTTAAAATCAAGTTTTTGAATAAAACATTTCAAAATATTTTAACTGTAAACATTTTTCTCAAAATGTCTAAAAATATTTTGACTATAACGGTGCCGAAGAATTCCCGAGTTACCGACAAGGCCAGACTGAGAAGTGTTATTTTAATATATATATATAACTTGGATTATATATATATATATATATATATATATATATATATATATATATATATATATATATATATATATATATATATGATGTAATTTGATTACATGATTATTTGATGATTATTTTAATATTTATACGAGGTATTTATACGATGTAGATTGTCACAAGAAACCCTAACTCCCCTAGCAAATCAATCAAAGATATTCCCGTAGGAATTCTAGCTATTCTTGATTTAAACCAAGTTGTGGATATTTATGGTCCCAGCAAAATGGTTGATATTCGTAGAAATGTTGATATTAGTTATTGTGTTATTAAAGAATAATTGGCAAGATTAAATCTGATATCGATGTCATGACGATCTTTCCTTATAGAGTGGAGTTTGACAAAACCTTACCACCAGGAAAGGTGTCATCTGATTCGTTGTCACCCAATACTTAAATTTGAAATCGAAAAGGTAATTGTTGCACTTGAGGCTGTCATTGGAACCATTACCCAAAAGCCTCATGCCACTTGTACCTCTCCGAGAAGTCTAATTGAATGTGTGAGTCATTTCATACTAGTGACTCATTGGATAACTATTGATGAAGGAGCTATAGAATTGGAAATTGAGTGTTGTTCATATCGAACTTTTATTGCCCTATTAAGGTCTAAGAATGATGTTGAAAGTATTGGAGAATGAGGTAGGATATCGCATTGAGTATGATTTGGTTGAAACTTGAATGAAGTAAAAATTTAAATCGTATGGAATATGAGATTGTTAAGAGGAAGTCGTTAAGTCCTGTGATTGAATTATAAGGTTTTAAATGATTGTTAGTTTGTGTTAAAGGTTTTTCCTAGACCGTTGTCCAATGACGAGGATGCCTAGTGTATAAGAAATAAATTGAAGAAATCTTCTTCTGAATTGGAACCGATGGATCTTTTGGGAAAGGTGGAACACCTAATGACTCTTGTAGATTAGTATTCACTTTGGTATCTTTTAAAAATCCCTAACTTAACTAAGACATCAGTTGGTAGGATGAGTTCTTGGAATTGTATGACATAGTGACACGTAATGTGTTACGGTACAATTTTGACTTGTTTGTGATTAACGAAAACACTACCCTTGATTGCTAAATTTTACATGTATCGATGTTATCTATCTTTTCTTGCTTCTTCCTAATGTTCGCATTAGTGATGCAACCATTGAACAAATACTCATCTCGATTTGAGTTACGTTGTGGATTATTCTTTTTTAGTGCCATCGAGGTCATGAACCACATGATTAATTGGCTAAGCTCATTTTCTATCATATTGTAGTTAGTTTTTGGTGAACAACTTTTCATCACTCTTTTGCAGATCACTCATTGTTTTTATAAGTTAAAATACCGTAAGGATTATTTAAAGTGAGATTTATAAGTAATCGTTATCGAAATAAAGTTGTTTATGAAACACCTTGGAAAAATTAATTGTTTCCATAACAAAGAACATCTCTGTAAATTTATTTTTGATTCTTATTCAAGAATTAAGTATGAAAATATTTTTATTTTAAACATGATGACAAAGTTTTGACGAACTGAGTATTGCATCGTTAATCCTAAAATTGTATATAGTTGCGCGCCTACGTACAATTTGGAATGGACCATGCAAGGCTGATTAGTAGTCACCATGAAATTGTTACTAAACATTACATTTTCTTTGTAATTGTGAAAGATTGAATTTTTACGAGATCTATAAGAAGTGCAAAAATAAGGACATATTGTTAGAGACACCTACATATGTACCCGTACCATTTATTCTTTTGAGTCGAATTTACTTGTGACAACCGTGGTTTTGAGGTTCGTCACTTGGTCTTATTTTAAGGTTAATTTATGTATGACTATGTGATTTGCATGTTTACATGTTATTTTGCGTGAACGAGGTTGGTATGGATATCGTTTATGGGTATAAAGTACTCATAAGTAAATCGAGGAACGGTTATTTCATGTTCATGAGCTCACAAATTAGTTCCTATGAAATGAAATGTTGTTATTTTGGTGTTTTACGTATACGTATAAGTATTATAGTAAATCGTATTTTTTTTTAAGATTTGGGGTTTAGCATTTAGAGGTCTCGGGTAAGGTGTTTAGTCATGTGAGTATTTTTCGGGATGGTTTTAAGTCATTTAGGACTTAGTTATAAAGTTTATTTCAAAATTTATTATTTTTTTTAAAACTGTATATTTTACGTTTTTTCGGTATACGCGTAAAATTAACTAGTTTTACGGTTTTAAGGTTTCGGAGGCTTTAGGAGCTTAAATAAATTAAGGAAAATTAAGGTATTATTAATAACATAATAATAAGTAATAAAAAGAAAAAAAAATAAAAAAAAATATGTTAAAGTCGGTTTAGGCCGATTAAAAAGAAAGAAAAGGGAAAAAAAGGAAAAAGGGGAACCCGGCTTTTGTAATGGGCCAAGGACTTGTTAGGAAATTATATAAATACTTTTTATTAACTAAAAGCACATCATAATCCCCTGGAGATCAAGTGTAAGTCGAAATCAATGGAGTCTATTTAGGGTTCTTCATTAATTTTTCTTCTTTCAAAAATTCTAAGGTAAAATCTTCAATACACTTTTTAATTAAATTGTTTTTAATTCTCTTACAATCAATACATGATGGATCTAGGGTTAAGTTAATTATGAATTATGTATTATAATGGTATAAACATGATTAGATTAATTAGAGATAATAATTATACATGGTGATGGTAATTAATTAAGCTAATTGTGTTAAATTCGTTTTTAAAAATTGGGTAAAATTTTATGTCACTTGTTTTGATCATATATAGAGTTCTAAAAACCCTTATTTTGCGATCCAAGCATCCCGGAATAGGTACTTGAAATGGATTTCAAATGCAAGAAACGAGAACTAAATTGGAGGTTGGGAGGTGGGTCAAATACAGGTTAAATAGTCGGAGGTCAAAACAGTTTTGAAATCAGTCGGGTTTAATTTAATGTTTTAAGGTGATTGGGGTACTTAGGAGTACACTTGAGCCCTCTAATGAGCATGGTAGTTGGTTTATATATTAAATAAGAGACCTGAAGGGTGGCTAAGCAAATGGGTTATGGTAAAACCCCCTAATCATAACAAACTTTTTGTATGTTTAAAATTGGTAATATGCGGATAGGCAGAAGTATATATATATATATATATATATATATATATATATATATATATATATATATATATATATATATATATATATATATATATATATATATATATATATATATATATATATATATATATATATATATATATATATATATATATATCTCTAATGAGCATGGTAGTTGGTTTATATATTAAATAAGAGACCTGAAGGGTGGCTAAGCAAATGGGTTATGGTAAAACCCCCTAATCATAACAAACTTTTTGTATGTTCAAAATTGGTAATATGCGGATAGGCAGAAGTATATATATATATATATATATATATATATATATATATATATATATATATATATATATATATATATATATATATATATATATATATATATATATATATATATATATATATATATATATATATATATATATATATATATATATATATATATATATATATATATATATATATATATATATATATATATATATATATATATATATATATATATATATATATATATATCGGGGCCTTAACAGTAGATTTAAGGTTGAGGCAAAAGGGAGGAGTTAGCTGACATATGTAAGGGCATAGGATTTCCTTTACAGAGATCATGGGTATGATTAGGTTGGCGTTTGGCTTATAGTTTGGAGACCTAAAAACCGGGACTGTTTTGGGTAAAATGTTAACGAGACGGGTTATGAAGTAAACTAAGTTAAGGTCTTTATAGAGGGGTGTAATGAGATGCTTAGAGAATATAAATGAGGTATATATATTGGAGAAGGTTAGATGTCCATCATGGGTTGATGAGCCATCTTAGTGTTTGGTTCATGTTTTAATTGTGTGCTTTTGTTTGTTAGCTTTTTGCTAGTGCGCGGATTTTTGGAGAAGCTCAATCAGGTGAGTTTCATAGTCTCATATCTTTTAATGATTTTCACTTCCTGATGGGATGAAAGAGACACTGTATGGTTTTGTAACTAATGCTGTGAATTTTTTATGGTTTGTGATGGACTTGTGTGTGCACTTATGTGATTAACTGCTATGTGATTCTTGATTGTGTTTATGATTTGGATCGGGGGACACGTACCATCTCAGTTATTGTGGTTTGACTTGGTACCAAGGGGATGTTGACAAGGCGGGGCCTTGGGGAGGTACATAGATGTGTGAGCATCTATGGGACCAATGGATAATGACAAAGCGGGGCCTTGGGATTGGTACATAGGTGTACGGGAGCCTATGGTGCCATGGTGTTTTGTAAGGCTGGGAGCCTTAGATTTGGTTTGGAATGATTGATCTTGAATGTTAGTTGTTAATGCATACTTGTAGCACATTGTCCATATGTTTAGTGGTTTATGGTTGTTCACAGCTTATTATAATCTATTTTTGGTTGGAGTCTAAACCTATGACTCTCACCAACATTATGTTGACGTGTTTTAGTGTCTTTTTCAGGTGATAAAGTGGTTAAGCGTGAGAACATATGTGGCTAGGATTGGAGTCGCGTAGGAATGCATTTAGAAGGAGATCCCCGTTCCTTCTTAGTTTATTTTTCTGTTTGTTTCAATAAGTGATACTATGAACCTATATGTTGATTTGTTTGTGTTATTTGTTTGTCTTGGGTAAGAGGTAGGACTGTTACCTACGTACCTAGAATCCTGCATTGATGAGATATTGTCATGACATTTGTGTCACCTTTTATGACATTTCTAATTCATATAGTTCTCTTTATGGACACACTATTGTTGTGATGATTTCCATGCGTCACGTCCCATATTCCGCCATGGTGGCGTGTGACAAAATGGTATCAGAGCCAATGGTTATAGAGAATTAGGTTGCCTAGTCTAGTAACCTAGTCTATAGCTTAAGGTTCCCTGCATATAGGCGTCATAGGAGTATGTGTGCATTTTATATTAATTAATGTTTTCTGGATGTTATTGGTTTTTACTTGCGATGTTTGTTAAGTTTTGACTAGTATGGGTTGAACCATAGTAGTTCATACTTAGCCACATGTTATTTTCTTTTCGGGGTGTGACTAGTGCTGGTTGAACCATAATCATCCACGCTAGTCATTGTCGTATTTTGATTAAATTATACATTATAGTACATAATTTGGTACATGGTAGTTTCTATCTTTTGTTGGGTTATTTTATGTACCTGAGGTATAGTATTTTTCTTTTGATGTTTAAGTCATGTTCCCTAAGAATCATGTGGTGGTTCGAGTTATTAGGAGTATGTGGATATGAAGGATTTTAAGTTGTTTCCACTCTTATGGGCGACATGACTTATAACTGATTATGTTTTCATTTTGGATTTAGTCTATGCTGTTTTAGTTAGACTATGGATTTATGTATTTCAAGAGTTTGACTATGTTATTTTAATGGATGGAGTTTTGGACTTTTTTTGGTTATGTAGTTATGAGCTTATGTGAGTAGATGGATATATGTGTTATGTGTTGTATTAATTCTTATAAGTGTCATCATAGGAAGGAGTGCATTGGGTAAGGGTAATTGTATAGGTATGGTGGCCAACATAGTTATACAAGTACCACAACTTCAATGGGTTCTCAAGTATGATTGCATGAAAGATGGTTAGTACATGCTTGTATATGATGAGATGTAGAATTTGGGTATACGTATAATATATGGGTTTATGTAATGGCTGTACTAACCAAGTATGATTGCATGAAAGATGGTTAGTACATGCTTTTAAAACAACTAGTATAAAACTGTTTTAACTTGTTCGTTTTTAAAGCTTTTTGGGTGATTCAAAAGCCTAAAATTATGTACTCGGAATGTACTTTTCAAATATTTGGTATGTATAGTCATGGGGTGTCAGTAGCTTGATCGAAATTTTGGTACAAGTGACGGGTTCAAGGTTGAGTTTTGAATAGTAGTTTTTTTATGATTTGGGATGCACGGGATACCTAGTCTTTGAGTTGAGTTTTGAGATCGTCTAGAAGGTTGTTTGTAGATTGTTCGAGTCACATAGATGTGGTGAGGAAAGAAAAAAAAATATTCTTTTGGAAAAGTCGATCTTGTGCACGGTTTAAATAATATGTCGCGGGGCATAAGATGTTTTGGTTGCCATTAAGTGTTTCTTGGATCATTTTTCATTGTCATGAGTCATTTGAATTGGTACATGTTTGAGTTTTCCTTTTGAGTTTTCGTGGTTTTGGTCTGTTTTAACTCGTGCACGTGAAATGTCGTTAGTTATCCGTGGGTTTGATTCGTTGATCGTATCTAGTGGATTCAGGATGTAGTTTTGGGTTCGTATTGATTGGGAGCGTTGAGGTAGACATATGAAAGACTTGGTCGCGCATACACGATTAAGTAGGTGGCCCTGAGAGAATGGTCGGAATGCCCTTAGTGGGGATGAAAGAGTTAAAAGTTCGTAGACGAACTAATGTGGTCATGAGGTCTCTTAGGAGTGCCAAGGGAGATGAATAGAGTTTTGTATAATGTATGGATATTGTCACAAGTAACGCGCCATAGAGAGTGTTGGAAGGGGATATAATACCTCAAAGGTATTTATGATTGTTCGTAAGGCATGTAAGTTTTTCGAAAATTTCCTGAGATTTAGTAGGTTTGCCTATTACTGTGAGGTAGAACCATAAATAGAGCAAGTAGGAGAAGTGAGAGGAGTTGTAGTTAGTGCCTTTCCAAGGAAATTGTTGATGGAATGATTTTAAGAGAAAGAGTTGTTAGAAATTGCAACGGATGCAAGGTAAAATTTGAGTTGATTAGTAGTAGATTGGCTGTGAAAAGCGGTTGAGTGGTCTAATAAGAGGAAGTATTGGTCTTTTAGAATACGTGTAGATTCTCGCGAGTAGAACGAGGTAGAAATTTATTCGTATTTCTTCTAAGAGAGGGTGCAAGGAGGACGTAGTTGAAACTGCTAAGGATGTTATATGAACGCTTTGGGTTTACGGTTATGATTTTGGCTTCGCCGAGGCGCTAGTAGTTTTCATGGAGTCAATGAACCAAGGGTGCATGACAATATATAAACGAGTTGTCATCGGGAGCATCAACGACATCTTGATCTACTCAAATCTAATAAGGAGAGTGAGGCGAATTATGAGTTGGTTTTGGAGTTGTTAGGAAAGGGAATTATACGTGAGATTTTCAAGTGTGAGTTTTAGGATTAAGTTGGCCAGGACGAGTAGTCAGAGATGATGGCATCTAGTGGAACCAGCAAGGGGCAAAGTGAAGAAGGGTGAGGAAGCGTTTTGGAGGCTGGATAGGTGGATTGGATAATGAGCAGATCTTGGAATTATCGGAAGGACTGGATGAATTTGCGAAGCATGACGATACGTGGAGCAAGGATTTGGATGTATACGAGAACGACAAAGAAAGGCGGTTGTTTATACGTTGTGGGAACTAAAGATTTGGAAGAACTAGATAGACTTAGTTAGTGGAGCTGGATTGTTATATCTGCCTAGAATGCTAGAGGCATTTGGGGTACGAGACGTAGAGAATGATCTATACAGATCATGAACGTCTCCAACACATATTTAATCATCTTGATTGAACATTTGGAAAAGATGATGGGTGGAGGTAAGTGATGAAAGATAATTGTAAGGCCAAGTACCATCTGGGAAAGGCAAGCATGGTTGATGAGACATGGAATAAGAAGAATAAAGTGAAGCTGAGACGAACTTGAACTATATGGATGACGTATTAGGGTGGTTTGGATGAAGGATGTAGGTTGCACGAGTTAAGTTGTCTAAAGCAGAGAACGCGTCAACATGTATGTTGCGTGGCTTGGACAATCATATGGAGAAAAGGGACGTAGACTATACTTCCTACATAGATAGGAGTAGCTTAGAAAGGGCGATGTAAGGACGAAGTTGGTGAAAGGGATACATAATGGGGTGTAGGAATATGTACGACGAGATTTGGGTGATAGTCGATAGACTGACTAATTCATCTCATATTTCAAGAGGAATGAGAAGTCACGTAGTTGAGAAGTTGGAAGGATTGCGTACTGATGGGATGGAATAGAGGGTTTTGCGTAAAAGTTAGCCTAATATGTATGGAATGCCTTATGAAGGATTATGGCAAGGGAAGAAACGATGGGAAGTAAGCGTAGTATACCATTGATAGATTAATGTTTGGTATGAGCATACTATAGGGGTAATTGAGAAAGACGCCTAGAGCATTGACGTGAGATTTGGAGATAGTTAGAGAACGCATTATATTAGGAAGAATTCTCCTACAAAGAGAGAGTCACCGGTGAGAGGGGCATATTCCCCATTGATGAGGATGTAAGGAATAAAGGAGGAAACACCTAAATTATAGGTTGAAGCCGGGATATAAGATGGTATGGAAATTAAGATTATGGAGAGACAAGCGAAAAGTAGTTGGAGGAAGAATGATTCGAGGGAGCAAGAGGTTGTGAAGATAGTGGGGTGATATTGAAGCGAAACCGTTAGAGCAAGAGATTAGTAGTCACGAACAATGGAACGTCCACCTAGAGAAAAGGTGTAACACATGTTAGTATGAAGGATGGTTAGTTACTTGGTGCCGAGCATGGGAAAGCAAGGATGAGGTGGTGGTTATGACATGTTTCTTGTGAATATTATGGGAAGCTTTTGGTTATGCAATCCTGCATATACCATTGGATGTGTTTAAGGTTGGGAGAACTTTCGAATGATGGAAAATCCGTAGAGGATAGAAGCCGTTAGGTATGGTGATAGGAATTGTAGTAGAAACTGCTAGAGTTAATTCATAGGAGATGAGGTGGATCACCGTTACAGTGGGATGAAGTTAGAAGCGGTCAACGTATTGGACCAGAGGTGGATCGAAAAACTATGGAGGTGGTGGCAGTGACTAAGTAGAGGTTGAAAATAGCAAAGAACCGACAAGAGAGCTATGAGGACAAGAGGCGTAAGCCGTTGAGATTTGAGATAAAGTTATGCTAGAGGTTTCGTCATGGAAAGGGGTGATGCGGTTTGGAAAGAAAAGGGAAGTTAGCACCTAGATTTGTGGGTCCATTAGAAATCCTTGAAAGGTTTGGGCTAGTGGCGTATAGGTTGAAATTACCGGAGGAATTGAGTAGTGTGCATGACGTATTTCATGTATCAAACTTGAGGAAATGCTTATCAAGAACTGACTTGCAAGTACCGTTAGATGATATTAGTATGGATACGAGTCTTCGTTTTATCGAAGAGCCGATAGAGATTTTGGTTCGTGAAGCTAGGACGTTGGATAAAAAGGGTAATATACAGTAGTTATGGGTAGATGGAATTTGGAACGTGGACTAGAGTTCACGTAGGAACGGGAAGGATTTATGAGGAGCAAGTATCCTCAGCTAATTGATAATGACGATCCTAAGGAGTAAATATCGGGACGAGATTTCTATTAGGAGGGAGTGATGTGACAACCGTGGTTTTGAGGTTCGTCACTTGGTCTTATTTTAAGGTTAATTTATGTGTGACTATGTGATTTGCGTGTTTACATGTTATTTTGCGTGAACGAGGTTGGTGTGGATATCGTTTATGGGTATAAAGTACTCATAAGTAAATCGAGGAACGGTTATTTCATGTTCATGAGCTCGCAAATTAGTGAGTATGAAATGAAATGGTGTTATTTTGGTGTTTTACATATACGTATAAGTATTATAGTAAATCGTATTTTTTTTTACGATTTGGGGTTTAGCATTTAGAGGTCTCGGGTAAGGTGTTTAGTCATGTGAGTATTTTTCGGGATGGTTTTAAGTCATTTAGGACTTAGTTATAAAGTTTATTTCAAAATTTAAGATTTTTTTTAAACTGTAAATTTTACGGGTTTTTTTCGGTATACGCGTAAAATTGACTAGTTTTACGGTTTTAAGGTTTCGGAGGCTTTAGGAGCTGAAATAATTTAAGGAAAATTAAGGTATTATTAATAACATAATAATAAGTAATAAAAAGAAAAAAAATACAAAAATATAAGTTAATGTCGGTTTAGGCCGATTAAAAAGAAAGAAAAGGGAAAAAAAGGAAAAAGGGGAACCGAGCTTTTGTAATGGGCCAAGGACTTGTTAGGAAACTATATAAAGACTTTTTATTAACTAAAAACACATCATAATCCCCTGGAGATCAAGCTTAAATCGAAATCAATGGAGTCTATTTAGGGTTCTTCATTAATTTTTCTTCTTTCAAAAATGCTAAGGTAAAATCTTCAATACACTTTTTAATTAAATTGTTTTTAATTCTCTTACAATAAATACATGATGGATCTAGGGTTAAGTTAATTATGAATTCTGTATTATAATGGTATAAACATGATTAGATTAATTAGAGATAATAATTATACATGGTGATGGTATTTAATTAAGCTAATTGTGTTAAATTCGTTTTTAAAAACTGGGCAAAATTTTATGTCAATTGTTTTGATAATATCTAGAGTTCTACAAACCCTTATTTTGCGATCCAAGAATCCCTGAATGGGTATTTGAAGTGGATTTCAAATGCAAGAAACGAGAAATAAATTGGAGGTCGGGAGGTGGATCAAATACAGGTTAAACAGTCAGAGGTCAAAACAGTTTTTAAATAAGTCGGGTTTAATTTAATGTTTTAAGGTGATTGGGGTACTTAGGAGTACACTTGAGCCCTCTAATGAGGATGGTAGTTGGTTTATATATTAAATAAGAGACCTGAAGGGTGGCTAAGCAAATGGGTTAGGGTAAGACCCCCTAATCATAACAAACTTTTTGTATGTTCAAAATCGGTAATATGCGGATAGGCAGAAGTATATATATATATATCGAAGCCTTAACAGTAGCTTTAAGGTTGGAGCAAAAAGGAGGAGTTAGCAGACATATTTAAGGGCATAGGGTTTACTTTACAGAGATCATGGGTATGGTTAGGTGGGCGTTTGGCTTATAGTTTGAGACCTAAAAACCGGGACTGTTTTGGGTAAAATGTTAACGAGACGGGTTATGAAGTAAACTAAGTTAAGGGCTTTATAGAGGGGTGTAATGAGATGCTTAGAGCTTATAAATGAGGTATATATATGGGATAAGGTTAGATGTCCATCATGGGTTGATGATCCATCTTAGTGTTTGGTTCATGTTTTGATTGTGTGCTTTTGTTTGTTAGCTTTTTGCTAGTGCACAGATTTTTGGAGAAGCTCAATCAGGTAAGTTTCATAGTCCCATATCTTTTAATGATTTTCACTTCCAGATGGGATGGAAGAGACACTGTATGGTTTTGTAACTAATGCTCTTAATGTTTTTATGGTTTCCGATGGACTTGTGTGTGCACTTATGTGATTAATTGATATGTGATTCTTGATTGTGTTTATGATTTGGATCGGGGAACACGTACCATCTCAGTTATTGTGGTTTGAATTGGTACCAAGGGGATGTTGACAAGGCGGGGCCTTGGGGAGGTACATAGATATGTGAGCATCTATGGGACCAATGGATAATGACAAGGCGGGGCCTAGGGATTGGTACATAGGTGTATGGGCGCCTATGGTACCATGGTGTTTGGTAAGGCTGGGAGCCTTGGATTTGGTTTGGAATGATTGATCTTGAATGTTAGTTGTTAATGCATACTTGTTGCACATTGTCCATATGTTTAGTGGTTTATGGTTGTTCACAGCTTATTATAATCTATTTTCGGTTGGAGTCTAAACCTATGACTCTCACCAACATTATGTTGACGTATTTTAGTGTCTCTTTCAGGTGATAAAGTGGTTAAGCGTGAGAACATTTGTGTCACCTTTTATGACATTTCTAATTCATATAGTTCTCTCTATGGACACGTTATTGTTGTGATGATATCCATGCGTCGCGTCCCATATTCCGCCATGGTGGGGTGTGACAATAATCATCTATGGATATTGTCTTATTTGACAATTGACAACCCTTTCTTGTCCAATTCTCTCGTGGTGAGATTCTTTGGAAAAGTATCTGATTACCGAGTATTGATACCCGACCTGATGTATCGACGTTCCTATCATTTATTTTTATTATATTTCATTTGAATGACCTAGGTATCGATCCAAGGAGCTTTCGAATGCGTACTTAAATTATGAAAACATGGGATATATTCATATTCGTTAAAGTTTTCGTCTGTATCTGATTTGAAATTCTCTCGCGTAAATTATGCGTTGATCTTACTCTTTTAATGTTAGCTATGTATCCACATATCCTTGAATTTGTGGAGGGTTATGAGTTGTTATTAGTCTTTTGAGAAGTTCACATCTTATCAACGGCAATAAAACTGAAAAATTGGTAGTGCCATTAGAATGGATTGGTTGATTATGACATGACGACATTGTCTTAATTGATGGGAACTCGAGTAGAATTCCCCTAAAAGATAAGATGTTGATTATCAAAAGTGGTCTAAATAATTCTTGATGGATGACCATATCCTGCATTTAGACTTGAAATTATACCATGAATGGTTATGAACTAGTCATAGATATTGTAATCTAGAAAGAACCTAAAGTAAATGTATTAAAAGATGTTTCTGTCATCTAAAACTTTAGGAGGTATTTGCTGGTAAATTACCTAGACTTTTACCATTAAGGCAAGTTGAATTTGGTATTGATTATATTCCCAGTGCTGCACCCGTGGCATGTGCACTGTACTTCAGCACCATCTAAATCGAAAGTGTTACCGTAGAACTGAGAGAGTTGTCGGAGAAAGCTTTTATTCTACCGAGCTCGTCATCATGAAGAGCTATGGTGTTATCATTCCTTATATTTGTCGAATTACCGTGAACTAGGTAAATTGATGATCAAAATCTATATCCACTACCCAAGATGATAGATTTGTTCGATCATTTACAAGGTTCTAGCGAATATTCAAAAATTTGATCTACAACATGGTTATTATCAATTTCGCATCCGCGAAAAAGATTATCTATTCCAACCACCACATCTAGAACTTGTAATGAACATTATGAGTTTCATGATTATGTTGTTTGGATTGACCAATGCACATGTAGCATCCATAAATTCGGTGAATCACGTGTGTAGGCTGTAATTTGATAAATTCATGCTTGTGATCATTAAGGACCATTTGTTTGTTTCTAAGAATAGGAAGGAGTTAATAATCATATATAGACTTCCCTTAGTTGGCCGAACAATGAAAACCTGTACCTTGAATATTTAACATGTGATTAAAGGCTTAATCCTTTACATTATTTGACCGTATGATTAATAGATAATGGAATCTATACTGACTCTTCAAAGACAGAGCCATTAAGGCTTTGGGTTTTACCAAAAAGAAAGCGCAAATATGTTTTGACAAATATTTTATCAAAGGATTTTTAAGGAATCGTTCCCTTATACCCAGAACATATAACTAAACTCCTTTAGGGGTAAATGTTTGTGCATACCTCAAGACAACCTAAGAGGGATTGAGGAAACCATATAAACCATGACTTGAAATTTGAAATGACAATTTTTGCTTTTCAATTAAGAAAATTTTGACCAAAGTATAAACAAAGAATTTTTCCAACATTTACGGATCTTATTAATTATTTTCGGCAAATCAACAAAAATCGTATTAATTAAATTCAAATTTATTTTGAACATTTTTATATAATTGGTCGAACTAAGAAATTTAAATTTTTTACGTTTATGTTTCATAAAAAGTAAATATTATTATTTAATTACTTGTAATAACTATCGACGCTTTAAACGTCGAATTGAGCAAAACTGATAAAAATAATAGTTGAGACGAAAATAAAACTTAGAAAATATGAAGAAAGTATTTCTGAGTGAACTGTGGTCATGATAATTACTTCATCAGGAAAGGTGAATGTAGATACTGACACATTATGTAGAAAGGAAAAAAAATCAATTAGGATGTGTTCCTTAGTAATGAGTGTGCAAAATAAATTTCTGAGCAATTTAAAATATAGCTGATGCTTGTAAAAAGGATAATAAGGATAACAAAAGGGGTTCGCGGCTAAGGTGAACAATTAGATTTGAGAAGCCGATGGCGTTAAATGTATAAAAGGCCGCTTGTGGTTGCCTGAATATGGAGGATTTCGAGATTTAGTCATATTAGAATCTCATAAGTTTAAGTATTCTTTTCATGCCATCTCTGATTAAATGTATCTTTATCTAAAGAAGTGTACTGATGGCAAATTATGAAGGCAGACATCGCCTCATACATTAGTAAACGTCTAACTATTACAAAGGTCATCATCTGAATTTGATTCGATTTGGGTCATCATTGACAAACTGACCAAATCTGCTAATATCATTCCTGTTAATGATGGATTCTGGATGAAGAAATTGACTCTCTTGTATTTAAAGGAGTTGTGTAGGCATGGTGTGCCTCTATCGATCATCTCTATCAAGATCCTCGCTTCGCATCGAATTTTTATAGATTTGCTCAGAAGTCACTGGGAACGAACCTTGATGAGAGTACTGTTTACCATCCCAATCGAGGGGACGAGGTAAAGTAACGATACAAAAAACTAGTTCTTGTTTTATGTTTGAATGATTGACCTTTGGTAATGAACCGTATAATCGTTTTTCCTTTGGAAAGATTATCCTTGATAATTATTGTATTAGGGTTGAGGTTGAATCTTGTGAGGATCTAAATATGAGAGCATCTGTAAGCAAGAGTTGGGATGAAGACACCCGACATACACCCATTGTGAGTTGGACATGTCTTTTAGGTTTAAGGTTGCCAATGATGACAAACCTAACCTTACAAAATACCCGACCCGCGAGACCTGAAATGATTGTTGAAATTAGGATCTGATTATTGACTGCCAGTAATGGGCAGGAGGTTATGTGAATATGAAGTGTAGATCTTGAAGTGCAGGATGGGTAGCGAAGTTATGCCAAACATTTTCACCTTGGAAAGATGAATTGAAGATCTGAAAGATCATGGGAAATAAGTCCCCGTTGTATGGGACCATTGAGATAATGTAAAAGATTGGTTTGAAAGGCATATAAGCGGGATCTACCATAGGACTTCAAGGACTGCGTGAATTATGTTTCGTATATCGAACTTAATGAAATGTCTATCAAGTGAAAATCTGATTGTTTCTTAGTAAAGTTTGGATCGGCGAAAGTTGCATACATCAAAAACCCGTGAACATCATGGATAGAGAAAGTAAGTCAACATTAAGCCTGATCGTATTCCCGTAGTTATGTTTGACGAAACTCGCGTATTGTAATGAATTACACTTGTGAGAAAAGACCCAAGGTGGAGGAAATACCCACGTGGCTTTAACTCTATAAGAAGCGAGTAGTAAGTTAAATCGATCTTTGAGGACAAAGATCTTGTTTAGGGGTAAATGCTGTGACAATCCGTCAATTTACGGTCGATATTTTATTCTCAATTATTATTTGAAAACATTATTTTAACGTTATATTATGAACTCACTCATTTATGGGAATAAATTTGGGTTTACGTCTTGAAGTAGCATCGACTACGTCTAAAACCGGTGGACTGTACGTTACGTGCTTACGTTTACATACACCGTCTTTGGTGACAGTCCGACACTTCAGGAAATAAATTTATCCGTAAATATTATTTTTGATTTTTAAATTTGTGTTGGTTCATAAACTCACAAATTTACGAGAAGAAATTAGGACTTACGTGAATAATTTAACGTCCTTTACGACTAAACCGGAAACCCTAGATTACGTATTTACGTTTTTGAACTCCGTTTTTGATGAGACAATTTTTATTAGATTCGTTTTGTGCCGTTGATTCATAATTTATAAAAACGTTTTTCGTAAAACGACCCGAGGGCACGCAAATCGAGGAAACTAGAATCGAAGGAGTACCCGTAAATAATTAAGGATGAGACAAAACAAGTTTTGCCCCACCCCCAATATGGGACGGCTAAATAAGCTACACAACACCCTTAGGTGTCAAGCTTACAAAGTAAGCAAGACACATGTCTTGCTTAACTTTGTAAACTAGCTACCAAGACAAAACCACTTCCCACAAACCATTTGTTCATTTCATCTCATGCAAACCACCACAACTCTCTCCTTTCTCTCTCTATATGCCGTCCCAAATCACACCCATAACACCCATTTGATCAAAAGTTAACCATGAAATCATATGTTATTCACACATATGATGAAGTCCTTTTGAAGCTCTATTGATTGGTGGTGATTTTAACATCCAAAGAGAAGTTTCTATGGAGTCTTGTGGCTGATTTTCAACAAGGAGTTCTTGAAGATAGGTGATCTTGAAGTTGATAATGGTGTACCACAAGTTTTGCCAACAAAAGTCAAGATTGATCTTAACTTTCATAATCTTGGTGGTAAAAAGATCATCCTTCCCATTCCCTTTTTATTTTTCTTAATGTAAAACATATGATGATAAAAATATTGTGTGGGGATCATGTGTTGATAAACTTGGTTAAAAAGATTGAAAACTACATGTAAAAAGGTTAAAATCTTGCTTAAATAAGTAGGCTGTATAAAAAAGTAAAGAAAACTATGTTAAACTAATAAAATGGCATAGATGAATTAATATACAGTAAGTTATAATACTAGTACACATGTGAGAGTTTTCCATACAATGGAATCTTTATAATGACTGAGATATGATCAAAACAAAATTGAAATGCAAATCTGAGTAGTCTGTTTTGGACAGACTGTTAGGGACACTTAGAGTTGGATTGGGCATTAGCTAAAACTAAGTTAATTGTAGAACATAATATGTAGTTTATGTCACCCAAAAATGAGCTTATATCTCCTTGTAGAAGTCAACATATGTTAAAATGGTGAAAGTGAAAATAATAATCAGATTTGTGATATAAAAGCATATAGTATAATATTAGCACTCAAGTAAATATAATATAAAATGTAAACTTAAAACCCATTAACTTATATATTACATATATATAAGTATGTAAATTAATGAATAAATGATACATTTTATACAAATGGCAATTTGATAAGTTTTATAAGTTATAAAACTCGTCTTTTCGGCCAAAACCGTAAAATTAATGTTTTCGTCAATTAAAACTTAGACGGTCGGACCCGTCTAATGTAAACTTTTTATAACACATATACTGATATATAAGTAAATATTACAAGTAAAACCCGATAAAACCCGAGCTTTAGAACATATGGACATTAACGGGCCAAATTAGCCTTATTGGACTATTAATCTAACTAATTTGGCTAAACACTAATGAACTTACTTATTGGGCTTAACCCACTTGGGCCCAACATGTAAGCATAGGGCTGATGTTAAAAGTATAAAATGGACTAATATAAGGTAATAGGCTTATAATGGACTTATTGGGCCTTGACAAGTAAAGAAGTTAAACTAGTGAAACTAGTATGGAAATTTACCAACACATGACACTAAAATGTGTAAATAAAGATGTACAATCCCACTTGATCATCATCATATTTATAAAATCATCATATATATACATAGTTATTATTTTTATAAAGTCATTGGACAAAAGTATAAGACCGAGTATTATTTATATAGGTTCCCGTGATTGAAGCACGTACCGTACATCCAAATCGCCGATAAACCGCCTTTCCCAATCAACGTGAGTTCATAGCCTCCACTCTTTTAAATATTTTATGAAATGTTTTATAAACCCACGAGAGAGATAACATGTTAGTTTTAATAAAATAGGACACCAGTTGTCCCGATTGTTTGCTTATTGATTTGGACCCGGATGATTGTATGACCCGATGAATGATTATATGATCCGATAAATGAAATGAGATGGATTATTATTAGTTAGGTTATGTCACTAAAAGTCCCATTAGCATGAATTGTGAACTACCGGGATTTGGTAGACGCTTATGCATATAATAGTACTATTTGGGGAAGATCACCCCAGTTCGCACCTTAACGGTTGATCCCCGTCGTGCCACATTGATTGGTAAGCGAATTTATGTATGAGAAGATTTATATAAGCGTGATTAATGTGACGACACGCTGTTTTAGATGGGAAAATGAATTTTGGTTTAGCTACCCGTTGTTTGTTATAGTAAGGTAGCAATGTCATGTGGCTTATAATAATCTAAATAACGAAAATACTGCTATACGCATTGAAATATAATATATTGTCTGACTAGCAATACGGGGTCTTATTCTTGATATTATGTTCGTGTTTTGGTTTTACATATCCATATCCATATAACGGTTTTTATTTAACTCTATACAACGTTATAAAACGTATTGTATGATGTTTTTACGACAATGGTTCGTATAAAGGTTTTGAAGGCAAAAGCCTATATTATGATTTTGACAAGGATTTATATAAAATGTTTTTGGCCTATTTTATGGCCTACTATAAAGATTTGTACAAAAATAATTTTCGGTAATAATTTTGTACCGATGATATATTAATGGATTTCACTAAACTCTATGAATTCACTCGGCGTTTTCGCTGACCTTTTCTTTTAACATGTTTTATCTCAGGTACTTGACGGTAATTCTCGGGAAGACGACAAGAATTCATGGCCCGCACTTAAATAACAAATTTCCATTCAAATGCTTTGTAAAATTATATGAAATACTATGACTCTGGACCTATGTAAATTTGATATTCATGAATGGAAAATGATTTATTATTAAACGACGCAATTTTTATGCGTTGTCTATGATTTGAGTAATGTGCTATCCCGTAACACCAACGACTCTTCCGCTGAACTAAAGTATGAATATTTGGGGTTGTTACAACTATTCTAATAGTGATAATCTTCCAAGATTGCTTAACTTTTATTGACTCAAACAACTAAAGTACAAAATGTGCCTTAGTTGGAAAAGAAAGACGACGAAGCATCATTTGAAGTTTTCTTCACGGGAACGAAAACTTTGAGAGGAGGTCGAGTGAGGAGGAATTCAAGGAAATTTAGTTTGTCATAGATATGATCAAGTTCAATTTGTTGAAAAAGACAACAAGCACACGAGGAACCATGATGCAAAACAAAGTCATTAGATGGGGGAGGTCCATCAAAATTAAAGTTTGGTGGAGAGGAAGATAATGGATAAGAGATGTTTTCACAATGCCTAGTGAGATTAGGAAAAGAAGATAGGTCATTGAGTTGAGCAGAGTTGAAAGGTTTAGGTGGTGGTGGAAGAATTTTCTTTTCTCTGGTAAGTGGATTTATAGAGTAAGTCTCATTCCAATATTGAATCGGAGAGAAAGAGGAATTCTTTGAGGAGTTTGGAGAAGAAGAATCATGAGGATTATTTTTCTTTTTGATCCAAACGGGTCAAACCGAGATTTTCGGTTTCTTTGAAAGCTTAGAAGAAGAAGCTTTAGGTTGAGAAGATTGTGACAAAGAAATGTTAAGGTTAGGAATAGAAGAATTAGGCATTATGAGGGATGAAGAGAAGAACTCATAAAAGAGAATAATTTAAAGAAAATAGACAAGGCAAAGATTTGAAATAAAAATAAAAGGTTTTAGGGAATGTTTAGCCAAATTGGGTAAGCAAAGAATCTTAACCGTCAAAGAAGAAAGACTAAAAATAAGTTAAAAGTAGCTTTCCTGTACGCGGTTCCTTACGGGAGCCCGTGGTTCCATATCGATATGGAGCCGCCTAAGGGCTAAGGATCTGCGTCCAGTGGACCAGAGACCATGATTTTGAAATGTTTTGGAGAAAAATAAGACTTTTTCAAAATTTTGCAAATCTTGGATTTTTACCTCTTTTAGCACTAGATTATGCTAGGGTTGCACAAAGGCAACACATTCACAAAGAATGTCTTGAAAAAGGGTGACAAAGTATTTAGATAACATTTTGATCCAATTTTAAGTCAAGTTTTTAGAGGTTGTGATAGATTTAGGTTCAGTTTTAAATAAATTGAAGTTGATTAATGTGATCACAAAGGTTAAAACACATAAAACTAAATCCATATATCATCCACATGAGAAAATCATGAGGGAAAAAGAAAATATTTACAAGAAATAAAATGACAACTAAATACTAAAAAGTTAGCTAAAACTAGGTCTTGAACTCATAGTCCTCTTTGGCTTGACCTTCTTTAAAAATCATTTTATTTTGAAAACCATCATTCATCTCCTAGGAGGAGGAGGATTAGCAAATAGGTTCAGCAAGAAGCTTTGCAACTTGATGTGAGCCCCAATCATCTCCAACCTAAGGATGTCAATGAGGTGGAACTTGTTCAAGCAACAAGGATAATTGGTTCCATTGTGCATGAAGAAATCAAACAAGTGTGGATCATCCAAGAAACAGGAAATGGGAACACCTAAGAGTGGAGTGTTCAAGGGAGGAGGATGTGGAGAAGGCATGGTATCCAAGGGTGATATTAGTGAAATGGGTGAATTTGGTGGAGTGAAAGGAAGAGGCTCAATAACAAAGAGAATTCTTTGATGAGGTTGAGGTTGAGCATTCACAATTAAAGGAAGACTAGAAGTGAATGGTGAGGAAAACTCATTCATTATTGATTGGAATGAAGAGGAGGTAGAACCATGTGAATGGTTAGTACCATGGGTTGAGTTTGTCTTCCATGAAGCAAGTGGTGGTGAAAGTAATGAAGAGATGAGAATAGGTGAGGCTTCATGATATGTGTGAAAACACACATCTTTTCTACCACTTAATTACAATAATAACCGGACCAAAACGTGTATTTTATGTCTTTTATGTCAGAATTATGCGTGGTTTGTGTTTTTGTTGTGATTTAGGACGAAAAGGTGAAAAGTGGAGAAAACACGGGAATTCACGGGCATTTACGGACTTTTATTGAAGAAAAAGACGAAAGACGAAGTCAAGAAGTCAAGAGTGCAAAAAGAACGGAAGTCCAGGACCAATTCTGAAGATTTATCAAAGAAAACGTCGAAAGACGGAGGTTTACTTTAAGACGAGGAACGCAAGTCTTATTTATCGAAGAATTAAAAGACGAGTCCAAAGAAATCCCGAGCCAAAAGTCATCACATTCCAAGATTAACAAAAACATTAAGAAGGAAGGACTTAATGGGCAATTAAGAAGAAAAGGAAGAAGGGGAGGAAGCTTCCTCTAACCACTCCCCTAATCACCTATAAATACCCCTCTAATTCGTTCATTTACTCTTGTTGGCTAAGGTGACAATTACTCTTCCACCATTTTCTTATCTAGTAATTTACTTTTCTTGTCAATTTTAATACATGTTTTGCACTTAAATTATCCTTTTAATTCCAAGTAAGTTTTCAATTTGTTTTCTTTAAATTCTTGTCTTTACCTTTCTTTATCATTTGATCAAGTTCTTTTTATCTATCTCATTCTACTTTTCTTTCTTTTTGATTCGGTTACAAGTTCGGATTAAGCAAGATTTGCTTAATCCATTTGCTTATTTTGATTAAAGTCTCGTCCTTTTTAAGTCCTCATACGAAATAAGCCTCGAGATTGACAACCTTGTGTGCTTATTTGGTATTTTGCTTAAGTGTTTTGAAAGTTTTCTTAAAATTTTTGATTTTTAAGTTTTGATTTCATTTAAGTTTCGTCTTTTAAAGTTTGAAAGATTTTAACTCTTTAGCTTATTGTTTTCTTTAGATTTCATTTCATTAAAGTTCTTGATCACGGCTTAATAGAAGTAGCTATTTAGTACTTGTGCTTATCACGAATTTGGGACTCCATCGGAAAAGAAGGGTTAACACCACATTGCGACGGCCTGCTTCTCCTCATTCCGATAGTGACAGTATTGGGTTTAAGGGTTTTGCTTTCCGATCCAGGATTGCGATTGGTGTATCTTTTCCTCATTCCGATCTGGGGATTGCGATCGCTCTTTCCGACGGCTCTTGAGGCTTACTTAGACGAAGTGCTGCCCAATTTTCCTTAGCCACATTCCGATTGGTGATATTCCGACAGGTTACATCTTGGTATTCCGATAGGTCATTGCGATCTGGGGTGTTGTGTATATTCCGATCTGGATCCATTCTGATCTGAAAGGTAGGTACATTCCGATTGCACCGATCGGAATATATTCCGATGGTGGGTATACTCTTTATACTTTGTCTTGTTTTATTTTTAGTTTAAGTTTTTAATACTTGTCTAATTTTAATTTTTGTCAAGTTTTAATTTTTAGTCATTTAAATTAATTTACTTTTCAAAAAGCTTTTAAATATCGCACCTTCATTTTAATTAGACTTAGATTTGCTTTAATTGCACCTTTACTTAATTGTTTTGCACCTTTATTTTAAACACTACAACGACACATCTTTTGTTCCACCAAAAACTATAGAGTCACACATTAAACACAAGTTTTTCAATTCGAAGAGAACACTAGAACGATAATATTTTTAACTGGGCAAAAACATAGTTATCAAATGGCGCCGCTGCCGGGTCTTTTCGTAAAGATTAACGGTTTTCTGTGAGAGACGCGTTGCTTTTTGGGATCCGTTCACTTGTGAGCGTTACTTTTCTTGCATAAAAAAATTCACAAATCATAAAAATTAAAAATTGATAAAAAACCATAAAAATTAAAAATTTCAAAAATCCAAAAAGATTTTCGCTTTATTGTGTATATATATTGTCTTTGTGTTTGGTTTTGTTTTCTTTTGCATTTTCAGGTGTATGCGTACTAGATCTTCTAATTATCAAGAGCCCGAGCCTCAAGAAGATTTAAGTATGGCAGGTGTTAACAACAACAACATTCCACCGCACCTCAATAATAATAATAATAACAACAATGCTCTTCCACAGCCCGATCTTCGGACCATGGAGGAACTTTGTCAACCCACCATGTTTGGACGAGGAGGACCGATTGCGCCGATGCAAATCAACGCTCCTGAGTTTTCGTTGAAGCACCACATGATTCAGCAAGTACAAACAAACCCATTTAGAGGATTGCCTGATGATGATGCCAACAAACACCTCGACAAGTTCATTACAATCACCCAAAGCATGAAGTTGGCTGGTGCCACAATGGATGAACTTCGCCTACAACTCTTTCCACACACCTTATTACATCATGCCGGGAAATGGTTTGATCGTCTCCCGAAGAATTCTATTCACACTTGGGATGATATGACTCAACGCTTTTTGTCGCGCTACTTTCCACCATCCATGGTCACGAGCCTTCGCAATCAGATCAGCGGTTTCATGCAAGATCTCGATGAATCTCTTTTTGACGCTTGGGAGAGATATAATGTCTTGATCGATAGATGTCCAAACCACAACATGCTACTAGTGACCTTAATAGATACTTTCTACACGGTTTGACTTTTCGAGATCGTGATACGATTAATGCAGCCGCCGGTGGCACATTCATGAAAAGGAGACCCGAGGAGTGTAGAGAGCTTATTGAGAACATGACTACTCACCACAAAAACTGGGATTCCTCTGCTTCTTCAAGGAACAACCCGAGAGTCAATGTTTCCTCCACCTCAGCACACCCTGATATGACCAAACTCACCCGTGTGCTGACTGAAATGAACAGAAGTATGCAACTCTTGGCTTCAAACCAACAACAACAACAAGTTAAAGCTGTTGCTACTCTTTGTGAAACATGCGGCGGTCCTCACTCATACACCAATTGTCCTTCGACACAAGGAAATCCGGAAAATGTGTATGCAGCTTACGGTAATTATTCACCGGAAAATTACCAAGCTCGACCTCAAGGGGATAGAAATCTGCTGAGTTACCGATCTAACAACTACCTTTCCCCCGGTTTTTCTCCTCAAACCCAAAACCCCGCCAACAACTACACTAGAAGCCACCAAATCCCACCAAGAGCTTCTAATCCTTATCACCCACCCGCCCAACAAACCCCACCCATTAATCCCGATGTTGAGACCATAATGAGAACCCAAGGTGAGCAAATTAAGAACCTGCATAGCCAAATTATCATTCTGAAAGGAGATATTACAAAGCAAGGAAATGAGATAAGATCCGAGCTTCGAAATGATATTCAATCCTCCTTCAGCAATCAAACCAATGATTTAAAGAATATGCTTGCTAGTTTCTTGCCCGCCGCTCAACCTTCTTCTTCGAGTTCTCTACCTTCAAACACCGTCACCAATCCGCAAGCAAATGTGAGTGCTATTACTACCCGTAGTGGAGTCACCATCGTAGGACCACCAATCCCACCCTCATCATCTACACCTCCTCCACCACCATTTATCCCTACTCCTCCTACACCAAGTATTAGTACACCATTACCGTCTCCGCCTCGACGTGATGAAGTTCCCACGAATGATCCTTCAACATCTCAACCTTTACCTACACCCGCACCTTCACCACCCAAACCCAATATCCCTTATCCCTCTTGTATAGGCAAGACCAACATGCTAACCAAAGAGGACTCCGAAGTGGTACGCTATGTGAAGATGATTTCTCAAATGAACTTCAACATTAGCTTTCTTGAAGCACTTGTCCACATGCCCAAATTTGTTAAAGCATTTAAGGAATTGCTTAACAAGAAGGAGAAGCTGATTGAACTCGCCCACACACTCTTAAATGAGAACTGCTCAGCAGTTATTCTTAATGAATTACTGGAAAAGCTTGGAGATCCCGGTCGTTTCGTGTTGCCTTGCGTGTTCAACAAAACTGAAGAATTTACTGCCCTTGCTGATCTCGGGGCCAATATTAATTTGATGCCACTAAGTGTTTGGAAAACACTACCCGATCTCATTCCAACAAAGATGACTCTCGAACTTGCAAATCACACTCTCGCTTACCCCGTTGGTATAGCCGAAGACGTGTTTATCAAAGTTGGCACATTTACTTTCCTGGTCGATTTTGTCGTAGTTGATTATGAAATGGACCCTCGTATTCCTTTAATTCTTGGTCGGCCATTCTTGAGAACCGGACGAGCTTTAGTAGATGTGGCCGAAGGTGAGTTAATCTTACGAGTCGGGGATAATTCAAAAGTTTTTAAAATGGGGAAGCTTACAGGCAAATCCTTTGGAGGCCGAGAATCAGTGAATATGATAAATGTGCTCGATGACTTTACCGTCTACGACAATCCTCTATTCGACTCTTGCATCGATAATCCACTCTTTGACGATGATGTGGATGATTCTAGATCCAATTTGGAAGCTTCTCCCATTTATGACTCTCCACCGGTCTTTGATGTTTATGATGATTATGATTCTAGCTCAGATGCGGATGATTTAGATTGTACTTCTGAGTATCCCGAGCTGCCCACTTTTGATGATTTTGATGAGGCTGATACTCTTTCAAGCGATTCTTCACATGATGAAGATCCTCCGCCATCACTCGATCCTACTTTGGACGATTACTCATTTGAGGAAGATTTCTCTGAATTTCTCAACACTTACTTCCCTCATGAGAGTGATGCACCTCCTTTGGACTTTGAAGATTATCGTCTTGATCCTACTTTGGATTTGAAGAACATTCTGTCAAAGGAAAAGAAACTGGTGGACACCGAAATCCGTTGCACATATGATTTGACACCTCTTTGTCCCCCTTCTGAGGACGAGGTTGTGCTTCTTTGCGGATCTTCTTCACACTCTGCTGAGCCTGAGTGCTATTTTCCCCTGAAGGAAAAGGTGTTCGACCCTGGTATTGAAGTCTTTAAGCCATCTCAGTATCCACCTGATGAAATAAAAGGAAAAATCTTTGGAAATTTTGAATACATGCTTGCACTTCACCCTTGCTTCCACCGTGCTCCATCGCTGCTTAAGGGAACCTTGCCTACTCTTCTTTGGCTTGCCTTGTTCGCCTTAAGCTTGTGTTATTTGCTCGACGAAAACTATGTCTTTGATCCTGGTGGATATGTTTCATGCTTCTTCCATTGATGATCAAGGTCGAGTCAGGCTCACGACTCGGTTAACAAAAACCAAGCGCTTCTTGGGAGGCAACCCATGCATCTATCTTTTCGCTTTCTTTATCATAAGTGTAGGGGGGACCCTTTTGGTCTGCTTTCCTCTCCTCACTTCTTAATCAGGGATTCGAGCTTCAATGATCCACAATTGATGATTCTTGACGACCCGTGATTCCGTGTTCTACTTCTTCCCGGTTCTATCCTAAACTCTTTTCGATTCACTATTTTATATATTTTCTCAATATTAAAATAGGAATCTCTTTAGTTGTCTTTTCCTTCGCGAGATTTAAACAAAGTGCACAATGTCCTAAGTGTAGGGGAATTTACTCCCACATGCTTAAACATTGAGGACAATGTTTATCTTAAGTGTAGGGGGGACTTCTATCGAAGTTAAGTGGTCTTTTCCTTGTTTTTGTCCTCATTTTAACCGGAAAATCAATTTTTCGACATTTTTCAAAAATTTTGATCTATTTTGGCCTACTAGTTTTTCTTTTGTATAGTTTATTTTATTTCCTTATTAGAATAAATGTTTAATAAAGTGGTTTTAATTTTCAAACGTTGTGAATCTTTTGACTCAATCCGAGTTTACTCTAGCTAGTATCCTTAACGTGTTTAAGTCAAGTTTTGCTAGGCTTTTATATAGGGAGCTATAAAACGCGAAAGTCTTAACTCTCACGGGTTAAGAACAAGAACTTTTCGCAAGTTCCTATAATTGATCCTAGAGAGTCGTTTATCAAGGGAACTTTGAAATGCGATTTCTAAACTTGTAAAAGTCTAAGAATTCGCAAGATCCTATAGGCGACTCGAAAACCCAAAACTTTGATTTAATAGGCTAAGTATCCACGAGTCTCATTACTTGAGATTTTAAACTGTGGAGAACGAGAAATGATAGAGCCAATTATAAGTTCAGTATTCTTTCGTGAATTTATGTGAGTTAATTATAAGCCTATTCTCCCATCGCTTGCTAATAAATTTATCTGCTAATAAATAAGGTTGTACGATTTGAAAAGTTACATAGCTTCTAGCCCCAGATCGTTTAAAAGTTGCTCGGTATGGATTAGAGTTCATAGCCAAGGCATAACTTATTGAAGCGGGACGCGAAGATTGGCGAGTCCGAAAAGACCCTAACAAGGCATGAGGGCTATGTTTTGTTACTAAAGATCCAAAGTGATGTGAAGAATCATTTATCGAAAATCAATATGAAGGATCGAGACACACGACGAAAAGCAAATACTCCCCAAAAGTCATGGAGAAGTGTATCCGAAAAGACCCTAACAAGGTATGAGGATAAATAGATCCAAGTCATAAAAGGAGGCGGATCGTTTTATATCAAAGTCCAAAATAAAGATTGGAGAAAAATGAAGAAGTCGTGTTCCAAGTACGAATCTCTCAAAAATTTCAAGTGAAGAAATTCCAATTATGAAGAGAAGACCATTATTTCATGAACGTCTCTCAAGATTTGAAGTATAAAGTCGCCGCAAAATATCGGTCCGAGAAAGGTCTTAAATCGCGAAGCGAGTTATGCCAAGATATGAACTTTATGAGGTCCCGAGAAGCAGTTTTAAAAGATTTGGTCCTTTAGCTAACTATTGATTAAATCGTTCACTTTATTTTCAGACTAAATAACTATCGAAATAAGTCAAACAATGCATCCTCGTGATCATTCAAGACAACAATAAAATATAAGAGATACCCCTAGGAATAAGGGAGTCTAAGTGAATAATTGGCCCACATGAGTTCGTGTTAGTTTACTAACTTATAATAACAATGATCTCATTTTTAAGCTTGGTTTGGAGAAAGTGAAAAGTTGAGGATGATGATTATTCATGACATTTCCAAAACCCAAGGTATGCTTTTGATTTCTTTATTTTGAATAATTATAATTTTCTATCTCTTTAATAAAGGCCAACGTGGATTAATTTTGATGAAAAATGTAAACGTGCTTTGTAACTAATGCATTGCATGAGGACATTGCAATGGTCAAGTGTAGGGGATTTGATATGTGTGAAAACACACATCTATTCTACCACTTAATTACAATAATAACCGGACCAAAACATGTATTTTATGTCTTTTATGTCAGAATTATGCGTGGTTTGTGTTTTTGTTGTGACTTAGGATGAAAAGGTGAAAAGTGGAGAAAACACGGGAATTCACGGGCATTTACGGACTTTTATTGAAGAAAAAGACGAAAGACGAAGTCAAGAAGTCAAGAGTGCAAAAAGAACGGAAGTCCAGGACCAATTCTGAAGATTTATCAAAGAAAAAGTCGAAAGACGGAGGTTTACTTTAAGACGAGGAACTCAAGTCTTATTTATCGAAGAATTAAAAGACGAGTCCAAAGAAATCCCGAGCCAAAAGTCATCACATTCCAAGATTAACAAAAAGATTAAGAATGAAGGACTTAATGGGCAATTAAGAAGAAAAGGAAGAAGGGGAGGAAGCTTCCTCTAACCACTCCCCTAATCACCTATAAATACCCCTCTTATTCATTCATTTACTCTTGTTGGCTAAGGTGACAATTAGTCTTCCACCATTTTCTTATCTTGTAATTTACTTTTCTTGTCAATTTTAATACATGTTTTGCACTTATATTATCCTTTTAATTCCAAGTAAGTTTTCAATTTGTGTTCTTTAAATTCTTTTCTTTACCTTTCTTTATCATTTGATCAAGTTCTTTTTATCTATCTCATTCTACTTTTCTTTCTTTTTGATTCGGTTACAAGTTCGGATTAAGCAAGATTTGCTTAATCCATTTGCTTATTTTGATTAAAGTCTCGTCCTTTTTAAGTCCTCATACGAAATAAGCCTCGAGATTGACAACCTTGTGTGCTTATTTGGTATTTTGCTTAAGTGTTTTGAAAGTTTTCTTAAAAGTTTTGATTTTTAAGTTTTGATTTCATTTAAGTTTCGTCTTTTAAAGTTTGAAAGATTTTAACTCTTTAGCTTATTGTTTTCTTTAGATCTCATTTCATTAAAGTTCTTGATCACGGCTTAATAGAAGTACCTATTTAGTACTTGTGCTTATCACGAATTTGGGACTCCATCGGAAAAGAAGGGTTAACACCACATTGCAACGGCCTGCTTCTCCTCATTCTGATAGTGACAATATTGGGTTTAAGGGTTTTGCTTTCCGATCCGGGATTACGATTGGTGTATCTTTTCCTCATTCCGATCTGGGGATTACGATCGCATATTGCGATCGCTCTTTCCGACGGCTCTTGAGGCTTACTTAGACGAAGTGCTGCCCAATTTTCCTTAGCCACATTCCGATTGGTGATATTCCGACAGGTTACATCTTGGTATTCCGATAGGTCATTGCGATCTGGGGTGTTGTGTATATTCCGATCTGGATCCATTCCGATCTGAAAGGTAGGTACATTCCGATTGCACCGATCGGAATATATTCCGATGGTGGGTATACTCTTTATACTTTGTCTTGTTTAATTTTTAGTTTAAGTTTTTAATACTTGTCTAATTTTAATTTTCGTCAAGTTTTAATTTTTAGTCATTTAAATTAATTTACTTTTCAAAAAGCTTTTAAATATCGCACCTTCATTTTAATTAGACTTAGATTTGCTTTAATTGCACCTTTACTTAATTGTTTTCACCTTTATTTTAAACACTACAACAACACATCTTTTGTTCCACCAAAAACAATAGAGTCACACATTAAACACAAGTTTTTCAATTCGAAGAGAACACTAGAACGATAATATTTTTAACTGGGCAAAAACATAATTATCACTTCACTTTTTGGTTTGTGAGAAGATGGAGAGCCAAGTTTAAAAAACTTGAATTTCATCTTAAGGTTTCTTTTGGATGATAAAGTTTTGGAGTAATTGGATGTTCTAGTGGATACCATGGTTGTGTGTTAAGGTTTAGAGAAGAGTTGAAGGGATGAAGAACACAATCAACAAGAGAGGGTTTAAGAAGAGAAAGGGACGATCCAAACTAGCAATGGGTTGAAAGTGTTTTAAGTGAACAATGAGATTAGGTAGCCTAGTTTAGGAAAGTTTAGGTTTTTGCAAAAGTTTTATCAGTGTTTACACAAATCAAGGTAGAATAGTGTAAAGCAAAGATTCTTCTTGGAATATTTAGAGGCGGTTCCCTTAGAGGCGCGGTTCTTTATCGATAAGGAACCGCGGCCTAGATAAGGATCCGCCCCCAGTGGGTTTGAAAAAGGGCACTTCCAGTAACTATAGCAAACCCAGATTAAATATAAATGTTTATCAAGCCAAAATGGACTATAAGTCAAGGTCTAGGAAGCTAACTAACACACAAGATGCACAGAGCCAAGCAAATCGAAAGATCGATAACATGGACAATTAGGATTAAAATACTAGAAAATCTAAACATAACGTATTAGTTAATGAACACATAATATCCTAAAAAAGAGAGAATAAGAATAACTTGTTCAACAATTCAAACATGTTTACAAACATGTTAACCAATCACGAGTGGGATATATCATTCATCTATGATCATTTCCTCTTTGCCTTGATTCACTCCTTATTCGATCTTGAAGATGATGATTGAGACAATACTAATAGTCTGAATCAATGTCTAGAGAAGAAAATTGAGAGATAGATGATGACAAGTCATAACAAAGATTGAGAGAGTTGTCTCGAGCGACATTTTCTTCTTCATTTGAATCATGTGTGGGTACAGAAGAGACAGTCCCTTCAATAGGAAGCATGAGACGATCCACGGAGTGAAATGATGAAGGATTAGGAGGTGGAAAGTCAAGAAGAACTCTCTTAAGAAGCCGTGAGACAATCATGGCATATGGAAGAGTAGAACGAGATCCATTAAGAATAAATATTACTCTTCTTGCTATGAAAAATGCAAGGTTGTACGGAGTGGTGGTAGCAACACAATACAACATATGTGCAAGACAAGTAGGCACATGGTTGCGATTACCATCCAAGCACATTGCATTTTCCCTAATGATTTCGGCCCAAGGGATCATAAAATCACTAAGATCGCTACTTAATAATTCCCAAGGAGTGAGAGCACGAAATTATCCTTCAAAATTACCAAGAATAGGATGTTCACGAGGTTTAGAAATGGCACAAGAGATGGCCGAAGCCGAAGGAATCTCGGTCACATAATGCACATCAATAGGAGCCGATTTTAAGTGGTTTAAACCCCAAGCATCGGTGAACCTACATTGACCTTCGTATGGAACTTTGAGAATCTTACCAAATTCCTCAAGAGTGTACACAAAGGTTTTCCCCTTGATGGAAAATCTTATAGATAGACCATTATTGATGCACATTAGTTTGTACGAGTTAAAGAATTCCATGAGAAAAGAAGAAAAGATTGGCTCGTCTATATCAAGCAAACAATCAAAGCAAATGGTATTGAACATGAGTCGAATGAAGTCAAGTCCAAGAAAGTTATAAGGAACAATACGTCCTTCATGGAAACAACGAGATTCAAGACTATGATAAGTGTTTTGAGTAGAGCGAGTTTGATTTAACAAAGAAAGATTAGGCATGTATCTTCTAGTAAGTAGGTGGTCATTTTGATATCCTGAAGTCATGACAATACCTAAAAATAACATACAAACATATTTCCCCAATTACTCATATGTGACATATAAACCAAAAATAAAAAAGATGAGAATGTGTTTCATCAATCTCTTGACAAACCAAGGTTTAATCCTTATCATTCTCATATTCACAATGTATCCAGTTCATCATTAACAATGACACATTGACCATGCAAGACCAATAATGAACTTGAACATTGGTTTTTCAAAACAAGGTTTTTAGGTAAGCATTTGACAATGCCATTACCAACTTGTTCATGGGTTCATATCAATTCCATCAATTAGCCAAAATTATTTAGTCAAAATTCGGATTTGTTCTACAAGTGGGTTTTAGTGAAATCTTAATGAATATGAACCTAAGGAATCATAGTAACAATACAATGTCAACTCTTATTCCTAGTAAGGTTCAAATTCAATGTCAATTTTAAAAAGCCCAATTATGAATGTATGAACCCTAGAACAAATTAGATGAAATTGAAAGAAATGAATTACAGATAATTGATCTTGGATGAAGGATGAGTGAAACCCACAAATCAAAATCAATTGATCTTGAGTAATTGAAAGTTTTGGAAAAACAACAATGGTGAAAAAACTGGGTATATTCGTCGGCTGTGTGTGTGAAGGAGATAGGTTTTGTTTGAAAAGGAATATTTTAATAAAACTGGCGCTTTAGCGAAGTTACTGCTCGCAGTTCCTTATCGATAAGGACCCGCACATTTGAACTGCGCGTAATAAGGAACCGCCTACAGTGGCCGGTTTTTATCAAAGAAAAACAAAGAAATTTTGAACACCAAAAATTTTAAAATACTTAAAAAATATATCTTAAACCTTTTAGGATATCACTGGACCACCACAACACTAGGTAATAATGCTTTATTGAAAGATTACGAGTTGAATCGAGATATGAGAAGACCGAAACGGAAAAACGACTACTCGTAGCAAAGAAACAAAGGAGAGAGGAGTCAAGGGAAGTGAATCAAGACCAAGAACATTGCTCAAGAGATAAATGACATTCTTTAAATTAAGGAGACGAAGAGCTTGTTTCATATATAGTGGTTTAAGACGTGCCTTTCCGGCGAAAGTCTAAACGGCTTTGGTAATGAATTATACAAATTGTTGGAAATTCACTTTATGTGACGACATTTAATAATTCCCATTAGTTATCATAGTCACACACGCATAGACTAGACTAGGTAACGATGTATAGTTTAGGTGGTGTGTGACTATATATACCCCTCAAAGGCTTCCAAGGAGGGGTTGTTGTTTGTGTTTTTATTTTTTACTTTAATATATTTTCTCTTTCTTTTCACACACAACCTCTCTGTCTCCATCCATGGCTGTCATATTCTTCCACCACCCACCTAGACCACCGGATCCATAAATGGCAAACCTACACCAAGCAATTTTGATGCAGAATAAGATCATTTTCAAGATAGTCTTATTTTATTGCAAAACATGATCAAAGCATAGATTCACTTTCTCTCCCACATGATCGGATAATTATTATTAGGATTAACAATAACAATATCCTTGGAATATTTCAATTCCAAATGTGTAAAATCCACCTACAACTTAGAGATGAGCTTAATTTCACAAGTTACACATGATATTAGTCCTACTAACCGTAAGGGTGCAAACCATGGAAAACATACTTGATAGTTTAAGCTTCTACTAACTCACCCTACATCTCCATAGTGAGTCAAGTATCCAAGCAATGAAGGTTTGAGAGGGAAAAATGAAAGAATCACAAACCACAAATAAATGTCAAGGCAAGGATGCCAAGAACAAGCATATAGTCAATTAATGATCAAAAGAATGATCAGTAGGACGTGTGGAAGAACGAAAGCATACCTTGGCCTTCCAAGCTTTCAAGGAACCAATGAAAATCCCAACTATGACTAATAGTGACTAATAAGTCTTCAAGGACTAGAATCACTCCTATGCCTCTTGATATTATCATTCAAGGATGTTGGAAATCAAAGAAGATGAGTCTTTTACAAGAGTAAGTAACTCAATCCACAATCAATTGAGTGATTTATCTTCATGAGTACCTACACATAACAAGATGCAAACTAGTAGATACATTTCAAGAGTAAATCTAAAATGCATTAATACTACTAATCTAAATGAGATGCAATATTATCAAATTAAAAGGCTTATTTAAAAAAAAAATAGTTTTGACCAAATAAAAAATTTAGTACAACATAAGCTTCTAATTTGAGTAGACAATGGATCGATCCAAGTTTTAAAGTACAATATACTTCAAAGATCTCGTGTCACCATCGCTCTGATACCAATTGTAGAAACTAGAAGGTGTGGGGGGGGGAGATTGAATAGTTTCTTATTGATTTATCTCCTAATTAAAATTCCTTTCAATTAGGTGAGTGCCAAAACTATCTTTTACTTGAAAGCTAGTTGTATAATGATTAAGTTCAATTCTAATGCATTAACAATAAGTAATAAGTGTAATGATGCTGAATGCAAGTAATAAGTAAGAAAAGAAACAACCTAGTAGGAAGACACTAAGATTTATAGTGGTTCGACAAGGAGGCTCTATCCTCGTTCCTACTCCACTCCTTGAGTACACCTAACTCGAGATTTCCACTATATCCACAAGCTCCCTTCTTGGCGGAGAAAACCTTACAACGTCACTTACATTATTTTCCGACACTAAGCTAAATGTCGAGACCTAATCTTAGCTAGGACCAATATACACAACGTCGCCCACTTCACCATTTTACGACACAATGCTAGATGTCGAGTTCTAATCTAAAGCTAGAACCAATCTTCACAATGTTGCCTACTTCACCATTTTCCGACACAAGGCTAGATGTCGAGTTCTAATCCAAAGCTAGAACCAATCTTCACGACTCTTCACTTTGAAGGTAAGTGAGAACTTCACACAACACAACTACATAGCACTTTATAGTTTAGTGAGAACTCACAAGACACAACCACATCACTTATATAGTTTAGTGAGAACTAACACAACTTATTACAACTCAACTAGACATATCCAAGTACACACATGTAGCTTGGATCTACACAACAAAAATCCAAGCACACACATGTGCAAAGGATTTACACAACTCTAATCCAAGTATTCATAATTAGCTTGGATGAACATAACTAGTCCAAGTATTCACAAATACATTGGATCTACACAAGACACAAATAATAAAATGATGAACATGACTAGATCTTTAGGAGAAGGTGATCTTCATCAATGCTTCATCTTTAATCACATCACAAGTGTGTGAGTGATCTTCTCTTTGGACAAGGTAAAGAAGAATATCAAGAGGATATTCATAAGTAAACATACTTAACACATTAAGTGATCATTTACAGTTGACTAGGATTAGATAGGAGAAAGAAGGCTGAAAGAGATGTCCAAAAAGGGATAATGAAAATGTAGATTTGATCCACTATTTTAGAAGACAAATGCCAACAGCTATCTGGGGGTGGTTCCTTAACTACCCAAGCGGTTCCTTATCGATGGGGAACCGCGTAGGCACTTAAGGAACCGCGGAGAGTAGACTCCACTCCTTTTTGTCTTTTAGTGAATTTGAAATATGTGAGGTTGTTTAAACCTTCAAAGGATATTCTTATGGCATTTGGAATATGCCATATTAAAATTTACATTTTTATTTTAATAAAAAAATTTCTCAAAAATAATGTTTATTAAAAATCTTTTGTTATATATGACAAACGTGAGTTTTAAGGCTAATCACTTTTATGATCACTAAGTATGATTAAGATATGCTAGTGTAATGATTATTACCTTGATGATAGTGTTTGTTAGATAATTCGTTTTATGATTGTGTTTGACAATAAATGTCTTTGTAATTTGTCGTGATCAAAACTAAGAAAGATTAATTAATACTAACAATGTTTTTAGGCATTGCTTTTCATTAACACTTTTGATAACAAGTCTTGTTATCAAGAAGAACATCATGATCTATAGTAATCTGATCCTTCTTTTTCATAGAAGGATCAGGTTTGGAGCTTTGGCTGGCTTACAAGCCAACATACCATATTCAGCAAGTAATTCAAGACAATATTCTCTCTGATTAAGAATCAGACCATCATTAGTATCAAGAACTTCAATTCCTAAGAAATACTTATGTTTTCCATGATCTTTAATTTTAAGTTTAGAACTCAAGTATTTCTTGAAATCATTAATGACATGTTTATTGTTTCTAGTTATGATAATGTCATCAACATATACCAATAATGTAACGAATGAACCATTCTCAGTTTTTTTAAAAATAGAGACATCACTTTTACTCTAAATAAAAATATTCTCAACAAGCACACTTGTAAGTTTTTCATTCCATTTTCTAGGTGCTTGTTTGAGTCCATATAAAGAATTAGTCAATCTACATACTTTGTTATCATCTGAACCATATCCCTCAGGAAGCGTCATATAAATCTCTTCATCTAATTCACCACAGAGAAAAGCATTATTGACATCTAACTGATAAACAGGCCAATCATAATGAACAACAACAGAAAGAAGACACCTAACAGTAACAATTTTCACCATTGGTGAAAAAGTCTCTTCATAATCTATGCCTTCTTTCTGACTAAATCCTTTAGCTTCAACTCTAGTCATATATCTGTAAAACCCGCCTATAAATACCATGAACAGTACATCACGTGAACATACGAACAAATTAAAACTTTCTAATTATATAATATAACACGTGTCACGAACATTAATTACAGGAAAACTACGTGTATTATTATGCATGGTAATTAATTATTACGTATAATAATTATATCATGAACATTTAAAAACACGAACTACACGAATAATACTTAAACATGAAAAAGCCCGGTTTGGCCTTTTGGGGCTTGTGTACCCGTGACAACCAAAGAGAGGAAGGGGCCCGACAGACCCATTAGAAAATTAACTAGTAAATTAATATCTCCAGGGGATTTTATCATAACAAAATTTTTAAGAAAAAAATAAAAACCCTAGCTCCCTTGTGTCTCAAAGCCGCGACAACCACACCAAACAACAAGGACGATTTGTTTGTTTTGATCTTAAGGCTCATACGCATACGTGTTCGTGTTCTATTCCTTTTCCATTCACGCATTCGGTATAAACATTAAACTTCACCTTTTAATTCGTTTAATTTAATTATGTTCATGTGTTTAGATCTTTCAAAACATAATTAAAAACATGTTAGTAATAAAAGATTAAACAAGTTATGGGTTGTTTGGTTTGTTTTGGTCCGGCCGCGCACCAACCGAGAGTCGTAGGTCTCTCGGCACCCTGTTTCAACCACCAACCGAGACCCCCAAGGGGCTCGGTGTGGCTGTTGGTGTTCGAACAACATGGGGACCGAGACCCCATTGGGGCTCGGTGGTGTTCTCGGGCAGAAAGGGAACCCCGGCGCAAGCCGGGGCGTGTGTTCATTTCGGACGCAACACCAACCGAGAGCTTAGGCTCTCGGTGTGGGTGTTGGTTCAGACGTCGCACTTCAGCGGGGCCACGGCCTTCAGGTTGTGGTACCCGGTCGGGTTATGGTCATGGTTTCGGGTTCATGAATTATTAAAAATTAATATGCTCGTTTTGTTAATTTAATTTTTTTAAATGCATGTATAATTAAATTAATATTATAACTTGGGTTATTTTATTTAATGAAATAAAACATGATATAACCTAAGTATTTTATTTAGGCTTATATAAATTAAAACTAAGACTTAGGTTTTATTATTAAAATTAATAATACATGTTATAACCTAAGTATTTTACATGACTTAATTTAATTAAAATAATATAAGGTACAGTTTATTATTTAACCATGATACTTTATTAATTAATAAACCATGCACTATTATTATTAATTATAATCATTTTAACCTAAGTATTTAATTTAATAAACTTTACTAGTAAATCATCATGACTTACAATATATTACTAATAGTCACTAGCTTGTATTTTAGATTTATTAAGCTTATTTCTTTTTATGGAAACTTTCTATTTCAGGAAACTTACTATTTTTAGAAACATTCTATTTTTAGAAACTTACTATTTTTAGAAACTTTCTATTTTTGAAAACTTTCTATTTTTTGAAACTTTCTATTTTTGGAAACCTACTATTTTTAGAAAGTTACTTATTATTACACTACAAGTATAATAATACAAGAATACATGAAAATACATAATCAGAAGACATGCAAACATAAATAATACGGTTTACCAGTTAAAATAGTAAAATAAGACAAGAACATATAAAATAAGTTAAGAACATACAAGAACCAGTAACACACTCAGTATTCAGAAAACTCATACATGTCCCTTATTTATGTAGCACTAGTGAGGTCGGAGTAGGACTTTTCATCCTTTCATCTTTTCTCATTAACTGGGCATAAGGTATGGATATTCCGTCCTTTAGTATGGACATTCTCTTTCCTTATTAGGATTCCCTGTTTGCAGCCAACTATTTTCCCCAAGTATTTATTTTATATGCCTAGCCATATACATGCATGCCATGTCATCTAGTTATGGAGGTACCATAACCATAACACTGGAGGCACCAATGTTATGACTTCCCCACACCGGAGTGATTGCTCGTGGCGTCCCTTTTTAGTTTTGGCCATATATTTATATTATCATGTGGGGCGTATGGGTGTATCCTAGTTACATGTTTTTTTACAGGATTTTCATGGTGAATGTGGTGTGTGCCTTGCATCCTTCACAAGGAGTTGATCCCTCCCACCCAGACTAATTTAATTCGAGGCATACCCTCTAATTGCATGATGAGGTCACCCCTCTATGTATTCATGCACGGTGAACCTCATGACCTATATGGGCTATTGGCTAGTTAAATACAGTTTTCTTATATAAACATAAGTCTTTTCAAACTATAAAACCAGTTTTATAAAGATGTTCCAGGTTATCTAGTACTTATACATTACCGTTGCTATTAGGCTTATTATGCTTATGTCAGTTCATACTATGTTTGTATATCCGTTCACTGGGCGATTTGCTCAGCCGTTTTCCTTTCATGTTCCCAAACGGCAGGTACTCAGGGACGTTCGTAGGACTTTGAGAGTATGTGCATACAGATAGAAGTTATCTAGCCTTCATTACTTTATGCATTTCCATACATTACATTACTTGATTTCTTTTGGACATTGTTTAGTCCTTTCATTTCAGTACTTATATTCATGTGTGTGAGCTTATGTTGGACTACGGATGTTTGATTCTGATATTTTCTGTTATGGTCATTTAATATTTTATAAATTTACCTTGCATGATTTGATGTCACGCGATAATTATCTTGTGATATTCCATGTATCAAAATGGGGTGTTACAATTATGGTATCAGAGCCAAGGTTTCGACCTGTATGCTCTAAAAATTAGATCTGTGACTAGTGGGTAGTCATCAGTGTCTTCCTAAAACTGACAGTTTGTTTTCATGCATTTGTTTCATGTGCTTTTATTCGAGTTATTTGCTTGGTGAACCGACCCATAGGCGTTCACATTAGCTCATGTCATTTTTGTTTTAATGAACCGACCCATAGGCTCTCATCCTCGTCATTTCAATTTTGTTTTGGTGGACCAACCCATTGGCGTTCACCCATACTCATGTCATTTTTGTTGGCTATGCCTTCATACACTGTTTCATGCATAATTGTTTTTTTCATGTTTATATTATGTCTAATCAGATTAATCATTGCATTTTGTTTTATACTGTTAGATGGTTCTCACACGTGAACACGAAAAATGAATGTAGCAGTCCAAGCTGTTATTCAAGCTCTGCTTCCTCAACTGAGGAATGAGATTCGGGTCGAGGTGCAAGCCAACCACAACCAACACCCTCACCATAATCAGAATCCTCATCCTCCACCTCTAGCTACCCTGATCACATGGCTGGAAAGGTTCAATAAGCAGCGTCCTAAATCATTCGAGCATACTAAAAACCTAGCCGAGGTTGAGATACATCACTCACATCGAGAAGATCTTTGACGCTATGGGATGCGACCCTGTCTTTAAGGCGAGGTTAGCTTGTTACAAGTTCGAGGGAGACGTGCTTGCACGGTGGAAGGCACTTAAGCAGTCGAATGGAGGCGAAGACTGGGTTACTGACTTGACTTGGGCACAGTTTAAGGAGTTGGTTCTGGGTCAGTTTTTCCCGAAAGCTGAGCAGGATCGGCTCAAGAGAGATTATCATGTCACCAGACAGAGAGCGGGGGAAAATAGCACAAAATTTATGCAGAGGTTCCTTCGACTTGCTGGATTCCTTGGCGTAGCAGTCGGGACTACAGAGGAGCAGGCGTATCACTTTCGCTGGGCTCTTCGTACTTTTGTCGCCAACAATCTGCTGTGTGCTACGTTTAATACTGTGGAACAGGTGGCAGACGCAACTCGCAAGTTAGAGATGCTGCAAGAGAGAGATGAGTTTGGAGAGGCAGAAAGACCTGATAAGAGGTATATCTTCGTCATCAGCGGTGACCATTTCATTAAATTTAGTATTGTCCATTTATATCATTCTCTTTACAATTGCATCTTTTAGACAGAAGACTGGGGACCGGTCCCAACCGGCTACTCAGCAGTAGAACCAGCCTAAGGGAAACGATCATACTCAGGACCATCTACATCAGATAGGCGTGGCGGTGATGACAATTACCGTAACAATGCCAACAACTCCAACAACAACAGGTCCCTAAATTACTCATTTCTATCTTATGTTGCTTTATGTTCATGAGTTCTGACACTTCACCATCTACTACCAGAAATACTGGCAACGGACGAGATTAGGACCATAAAGGTTCACAGCCGAACCGTGCAGCTTCATCTTGTAACACCCCACTTTAATAAGTGAACCGTTACGCGTATTTATGGCGTGTCATCAAAGCATGCAAGGTAATATGTAGTAAAACATACATGACCATAGGGTAAACCGGAATCAAACATCGGTTCCTAAACATAAGCCCAAAACATAAATAAAGTAAATGAACTAGGAAAGACTAAACAAGCATAGGTATATAGGCATAAAGGAGAAGAAGTCTATGGCAGCTTCCATCCTATGCAATTCCTCCAAATGCTCGAGTCCGTTCTTGGGTACCTGCCATTTTGGGACATGGAAAGGAAAGTAACGGCTGAGCATAACGCTCAGTGCACGGATATATGACAGAGTATAAAAGGCTGAAACATAACTAAGACTAATAGCAGCGGAAATGTATAAGTCCTGGAAAACCTAGTTGTCTGTCATGTTAACTGGTTTTAGTTTTGAAAACATATCTTATGTTACTTATGAAAATCTGTATTAATTAATGTACCAAAAGTCAATATAGGTCATGAGGTCAACAACGTACATGAATACTTGGAGGGGTGACCTCGTCATACAAATGAGAGGGGATGCCTCTAATTAACTGGTAATGGGTAGGAGGGATCAGCTCCTTGTGCAGGATGCAAGGCACACTCCACATTCACCATGAAATCCTAACTGAAACATATAACTAGGATGCACCCATACGGCCCACATGGTAATATAACAATATAATGGCTAAATAACTGAAAAGGGACGCCACGAGCTATCACTCCGCCGTGGTGAAGTCATAACACAAGTGCCTCTAGTGTTATGGTTATGGTACCTCCATAACGAGGTAAAACTGGTAATGCATGTATATGGCTAAGGTTACTAATAAAACATAAGCATTTAATCTGTAACTACTGGGAAAACAGTTGGTTGCATACGAGAAATCCTAATGAAGGAAGAGATTGTCCTTACTGAAGGAGGGGAAATCCGTACCTTATGTCCAGTGAACGAAGAAGACGAACGAAAAAGAGTCCTACTTCGATCTTACTAATGCTACATAAATAGTATACGTGTATAAGTATTCTGATTTCTGAGTATGTAACTGGTTTTATATCATGTCTTAGCTTGTTTTATATGTTCATGTCTTGTTGTGTAATAATAAGTAACTTTCTAAAAATAACAGGTTTCCTAAAATAGAAAGTTTCCAAAAAATAGTAAGTTTCCTGAATTAGAAAGTTTCCATATTTAGAACTAAGCTGGATTAATATCATAAGTCATGTGGTTATAGTATAGTTTATTAATAATACCATGTTCATTAAATAAACTATAGGTTATATAATTTAATTAAATATAAGCATGATTTTAATTAAATTAAAGTGTATAAAAATACTTAGGTTAAAACATGTATTAATACTATATTAATATAAGCTAAGTCATGATTATTAATTAATTATAGTCCATGTTTTAGATAATTAATTAATACTATAGTTATATGATGAGATGGCATTTATACATGATCTCATCGTTTTTTTCGGGCTTTAAATGCATAAAAATGTCATAAAATACCATATATGTGCTTATGTTTGTTTACTTGTGTATTTTAGGTATGGATATCGTGAAAAAGACAAAAGATCACAAGAAACAAGGAAAAACGAACACGAGAAACGAGGCCGCACAATGAACCGTGCCCTAGTTTGTGAATTGTCAAAGAAACAAAACCTTGAAGACTTGAAGATGCAAAAGATTGATCCCTCATTTATGAAGAAATGACAATTAATACCCTTGTATATTCATAATTACAAGTTTGGTCCCTTAAGTTTGTAAAAATTACAAAAAGGTCCTTCATCTTTGAAGATTTGGCAAGATTAGTCCTTCAACAAATCTGAAATGTCAAGAATGGTCCTTCATAAAGTCCAAGATCCAAATAAGCCCTTGAAGTTCAAGAATATTACATTTCTAGTCCTTTAAATATGGTTTAAATATCAAAAGGACTGAAATTGTAATTAGCCTAAACTTGTAAAAGCCCTAAATCCTTGTTTAGAAACTATTTGTGGCCAAAACATGAATTCAAAAACTTAGTTTATAAAGGAAAACGAGTTTGATTGGAAAATAAACTTGTTATACATAGTTTTCCAAAGCCTGAGGACTAAAGTTGGACCAATGAAACATTTGAATATTATTTGCGCCAAACACTTCCCCAATCCACCAAAACCAGATCAAAACATTTACTATTCACGCGATGAACCCAGTTTTACCCTCACTTAAAACAAAGGGTAAAATGAAATTACTCAGTCCCACGCTTAATTCACACACACACACAAACTCATCCCACACCAAAAATCCCCAATCCCACTCACCATGTGACCCCACACTCAACCCCGTCCACCAAACCAACTTCCTCTCCAAGCAATCTAACGTGACAAGATCAACGATTTAGACTCATTCCTTGGTCCCAAAGGCTAAATGAATGTTTTGGATGAAGTTTGACAGCTCAATACACATCAAGCATCTAGAAGCATTCAAGGGCATTTCTGAGATTTTCTAGCTATGGTTTCTTGTATTTTTCCATTCTAGAACCGTCTATGTAGTCTATAAAAGGAGGCCTCAACATGTGAGAGCCCCTTTGTTCCAAATTTTAGCTAATGCTCTGTAATTCTTTTTTATGAAATAAAAGTTTGGTTTTTTGAAAATTTTAATTTCCCTTTCGTATTTTGGGTGAAAGTTTGGTGTTTGATTAGCTAAAGTGTAAAACCCGCATGCTTTTACCATGAATAGTACCCTTATGATCGTACGTACATGAATAGAACCTTCCTTTTATAGCACGTTTACGTTTCACGAACAAGATTTACAAATATTACGTACGTGTTATAACACGTTAAGTATTTAATACGTATTAAGCACGATAATTATTTCAATAATAATTAGAATCACGAACATTCGAACATGAAATCATGAACGTAAATAATCACGAGCTTAGTATTACGTATTTATTTATATTTATTACGATCATGAATAAATATAATAAGACACGAACGTTAACTATTTAAATCATGTAAACACGAACACGAGAACACACTTAATATTAGACACGAGAAAACTATGGGTTACCCTTGTAGGCCCCATCATACCCGCGGCAAGAAAACAAGACAAGGGCCAAGCCCATTCAAATTTTTACTAAACAATAAAAAGGGAAAAACTTATTTTCATAATAAAAAAAATTAGAAAACAAGAAAAACCCTAATCTCTCTTTTGGTTCTCTCTTGGCTGCCGGGTATAGAACACACACAAGGGTGTGTTGGTTGATGTTGGTGATTGATTTCTTGCAAGGTTGTTAGTGTGTTCATCCTCCTTTGATTCACGTAATCGGTAAATCCTTAAACCCCTTTTTCTTTATGTTTTTATTTAAATCAAGAACACATGAAATCATGAGTGATATTAAAACAAGTAAATACATTTTAATAAATCATGGGGGTAAAATTAATTAGGGTTTAAGGGGTGTTTGTTTTTGGCCGACGCATGGAACCGAGACCAAGGGGGTCTCGTCTTGCTTTTGTTTCACACCAACCGAGACCTCAAGGTCTCGGTGTGTGTTGTGTGTCTCGGCCGCAGGAACAAAGGGAACCCCGACCTCGCTCGGGGTGTATTTTTGGCTTGGTGGGTCTCGGCTAAGAACAACGAACCACCACCGACTTAAGTCGGTGGCTAAATAAGGAAAGCAGGGGGAACCTTAGGCCGCGACAGCAGGGGTAACCACCGGCTAGCCGGTGGGAACTTTTGCTAGCCGGCGGCTAGCCAAGACCAAGGGTGCGTTTGGTTGGCCGGTTCATGGGTTAAACCGGTCTGGTTCACGACATGTTTAGATTAAAACACGGGTTCGGTTCATGGTTTATTTTTGCAAGTTAATTATTTTACAAGGTTAATTATTTTAACAAGATTAAATTAAAATAATTAAAACATGTACATGATTAATTTAATTTATGCATGACTTAGGTTATTAATATTATTATTAATACATGAATTTTAACCTATGTAATTACCATTTTATTTAGACTATATAATTAATTAATTATTAAAATCATGACTTATAATTAATTAATTTACATGACTTTGGTTATATTATTAATAGATAATAATACATGTTTTAACCTAAGTACTTTTTTACCTTTATTTAATTAAATCATGTTATATTTAATTAAATACTTTAACCTATAGTTTATTTAATTTACATGAAATAATTAATAAACTATACTATTTAATTACATGACTTAGAATATTAATCAGTAATATATATTTAGCTTAATAATCCAGCTTATTTCTATTTATGGAGACTTTCTATTTTTTTGAAACTTATTTATTTTAAGCAGTAAATCTATTTTTGGAAACTTTCTATTTCTAGAAACATTCTATTTTTGGAAACTTTCTATTTTTGGAAACTTTCTATTTTAGGAAACCTTCTATTTTTAGAAAGTACTTATTATTACACAACAAGTATAATAATACAAGAAATACAAGAAATAATTAATCAGAATAGAAAGAATAAATGATAAACAAAGTATAAAGCTTTAATCAGTAAAACATGACATGAACATATAAAACAAGCTAAGACATGATATAAAACAAGTTACGTACTCAGTAATCAGATACTTATACACGTATGTATTTATGTAGCATTAGTGATACCGAAGTAGGACTCTCTTCCGTTCGTCTTCTTCGTTCACTGGACACAAGGTACGGATTCTCCGTCCTTTCAGCATGGACATTCTTCCTTATTAGGATTCCCCGTATGCAGCCAACTGTTTTACCCAGTATATGTTTTATATGTTTTTGAGTTTCTTATGTTTAATTAGATACCTAAAGCCATATACATGCATGACCAGTTTCACCTAGTTATGGAGGTACCATAACCATAACACTGGAGGCACCAGTGTTATGACTCCACCACGACGAAGTGATAGCTCGTGGCGTCCCTTCAGCTTTTGGCCATATTATTATTATCAGGTGGGGCGTACGGGTGCATCCTAGTTTACATGTTTTCAGCAGTTTATTCTGGTGAATGTGGCGTGTGCCTTGCATCCTTCACAAGGAGCTGATCCTTCCTACCCAAACTAGTATATTAAATTAGAGGCAGCCCCTCTAATTTGCATGACGAGGTCACCCCTCCAAGTATTCATGCACGTTGATAAATCATGACCTATATTGGCTAATGGTAAACATGTTAAACAGTTTTTATAATATAAACATAAGGCTTTTCAAACTATAAAACTAGTTTTAATAAGACATGCCAGGTTATTCAGGACATAGTCTTTTCCGCTGCTTTATTCTTATATGCTTATATTATTCATTCTTTACTTGTATATCCGTGCACTGAGCGTTATGCTCAGCCGTTTTCCTTTCATGTTCCCAAAACGGCAGGTACTTAGGGACGCTCTTAGACTTTAAGCGTACGTGCATATAGATTGGAAGCTTCCTAGTCTTCTTTACTTTATGCATTTCTTTATACTTTGATACTCATTTCCATGGACATGGTTTAGTCCTTTTCATTTACAGTACTTATGATTGTGTGTGATGAGTTCAACTTTTGAGGTACCGATGTTTGATTCCGGTATTTCCTTTATGGTCATGTGATGTTTAATACATTATCCTTGTATGCTTTAATGACACTCCATAATCACGCGTGACATTCCATTTACCAAAATGGGATGTTACAATTATGGTATTAGAGCCTGGTTTCAACCGGTAGGCTCTCAAAACATGACCTGTGATTAGTGGGTAGTCACTACGGTCTTCCTAGAACTAACAGTCGGTTTTCATGCATTCATCATTTTCATGCATACATATATATGTCATTGTCGCAGGTTTATGACTAAGTAATGGTTGGTACGGGACTGGCCCTATTTAATCGCATGTTGATGTAGTGTTTTTACTACTCTTTAGGAAAAGAGAGCAAAAATAGGGAAAGTATTAAGTGTCGGTTTAGGAAAACCAAGCACTAATGACCAATGTGGTTCAAGTTCGTTTCCCAAGGAGGCAAGTGCGTTGTGTTAAGAATTGATTAATGGTTTGTGATTATATTTATGAGAGAAGAAAATAGAAATGAGATAAGAAGAGAATGACGGTTACGGTTGTGGATTACACTAAGACGAAAAAGTCGTACATGTAAAACCGTAAAAAGTGACAAAATTAAAAAATTTACCCTAAAAATTCCTAGAAAATTGCAATAAATCCTAAATAATGTAATTAGAGTTTACAAAAAATCAAAAATCACTCAAACCTTTTATTTAGTTAAATAATAATTTTTTATGCTAATTAAAGCCCAAAAAATCAATTTAATTAACAAAAAGCCCAAAATGAGATTTTTTTCAGTTTTAAACCTCTAAAATTACTTAACTAAATTTATAGCTATTTTTGAAAACTTTAAAATTAATTAAAACTATTTAAAAACAATTAAAAACTATTTAAACTTAAAATAATTCAAAAAATTAATCTAATGACAATAAAAATATTCTAACAATTTTAAAGTTCCTAACTTAATGTATTTAACCTAAGAAAAATATAAAAACTTGAAAAATCGAAATTTTAATTTTTAATAATAAAATAATAATAAAATATTAATAAAATCCAAAATTTATAAAAAATTCTAAAAAGTTGCAAACTAGCTTATTTTAACCTAATAAACTCAGAAATGAAGTTGATATTACAAAAATACCCCTAATGGGCCTAGAAATGGGCTAAAAGACAAAACAGTCCCTTAATGGGCTTAATTTGGACCCAATAAGAAAAAGTCAACCAAATAAGCCCAAAACATCCAGTCTGACTCAAAATTTGATTTAAAAGACAAAACTCTGAAGGCCCAAAAGCTGAAAATGTGTTTAAGCTAGCTTATTTCAAAGCAGCTTATTCTTAATGGGCTTTTTGGCCCATTAAGCTATAAGCTGATGCCATAAGCTCAAATTAGACACACACGCTTCTCTTGAGTTACCTAAGAGATCTGTAAAAATAAATTTGAAATAAGCACAAGGAATAAGCCTGAATAAGCTAAAAGTTATCTTCACAAAACGACAAAATAGTCGTTTTCAAGTTCTAGGCCACCCCAAGAGCTGTTTCAAGTTTCAAAAGCTTTTAAATGTCTTAACTAAGCTTAATCAACAAAAAGTTTTTCATTAAGCACACTAAAAAAGCTAGAATAAGCAGATAAGCACTTAATTAAAAGTCAACTTTATGAGTTTTCTAGCAAAAAGTCAAAGCCAAGGTCTAATAAGCTCTAGATCAAATAAATGGGTCAAATGATGAAGATATATTACAAAAAGTAAGTTGTTGCAACTCTGGATAAGCCAATATGGCTTATTAATAAGCTGAATGACAAATTACACTAGCAGGGGCTAGTTTTGGTGTCTGAGCAATGGGAAAAGTTTCCACTGCTTGTCTTAATTGACTTTTTGTCTTTAGTGACTTTTTTGTAGATTCAAGTTTCACAAAGGCACTCAAATTATCAGTTAATCATAAGGAGTCAATAGCAATCCAAAAAACACAATCACAATCAGCCAATTAGCACAGTTAATTCAAAAGATCCCCAGACTTCACACAGACATGAACAATAAGCAGTTTTCACTCAATAAGCAGTTTTAGCAAAAATCAGCCAGCCAAATTGCACCAAATGCATACACAAGCTATAATAAATTCAAATGAATAGATTTAAACAGGTTTCATGCAATGGTTCAAGGTCTAGATCAAGATTCAAGCACCAAAAAGTTACTGATGAACACTAGCAGGCAGTCATGAACACTTGCTGATATACTTGACCACACAGCCAAATTCAAACACTCAAATCTCTTAGATAGGTTATGTTGAGTATGATTTATCACTTTTTATCCTAAGTCTAAGCCTAGAACTAGGTGTGCACCAAATCACAAGTCAAAATATCACTTAATCAAGATTTTATGAGCAAATGTTTGATTTAGGTGTTCAAAAGCATATAACTTGTAGATATTCACTCAAATACACTTCTTAAACAAGAACAAGCAAAGCACAATAGCAAACACTTAACCAATAACTCTATAACTACAATATGCAGTTAACCCAAACACCCCTTAATAATTTCAAAACAAGATTTTCAAATCAAAAGTAGGAATTAGGTTAGCACATGCATACATAAGCATCTAAACATCAAACATGAACAGATTCAACAAGATTTGGAGCCCAAGGACAACACATACAATAGCAGAACACAAATATCACAAATATCCAATTTTTTAACAGATTTTGAGATTAAGGGTTCAAAACTCATGGATGTACATCCACACCCACATATGTTTGAGCTTATGTGCTAGCAAGAACAAGCACAAGCTTCCAATATCAAGCTGCTAAGTTGGAACAAAGTTAGGAGCAAAAATATCAAAATCAGAAAAAGAGGTAAACTTGATTAATGCAACCTTTGTTCCCCACACTTGATTATCCCCAAGTTATAAGCCTCACAACACCTTGATATCACAATATCAGGGTGCTATGATCAACTTATAGCCCAAAAATTCCAAGGTTTGAACAAGACTTAGCAAAATATCAAGATTATAGGAAAATATGCAAACTTTTGCACACTCCTTTGAAAACAAGTTTTTGGATTCAAGATTAGTTAACAAACAACAATAATAAGCAGGAAATAAGAATTGCACTTGACTTTTCTTCACCAATTTCAAACACACTTCATTAATGAAAATGAGATTTATAGAAATGTGAACTTAGGAAAATTCCAGAGCAAAAGCTAAATGACTAAGTGCTATGCCTTTTATAGGCTTACAATATGTTCTAGGAAAGCTAAAAACGAAAACCTTAATGCATTAGAATCCCCAATTTGCCCTTTGCAGAATTTGATCTTTTGAGAATCATGTGACTTCATCTTGGCGTTTTGTTGTAGCTGGCAAGGTGTAATTGCATCCAAGGGTCCAAAACAAGCTTAAGGAGTAAGCTGGAATATGGTGTGTTGATTTTCTGGCAACTTTTGGCTTTTTCCCCAAAACCGTGTGAAGAGGGTTTAACATGTGACTCATGTGGTGATGTGGCATAGGGTTTAAGGGTGGGGATGTGTTCAATGTCACCTTAATTGTAATTCTGGAAGTGATTAAGTGCTAATTGCAAAGATTTAAGGAAAACCCAATTTTGCTAAGAACACCAAGAACATGGTGTTTAATTTGTTTTGGTTTTTAAATAGGTGTTAGGCGCCACTTTTATAAACTAATCACAGATTAGTTTAGTTAGTTGTGGGTGGGAAATGAGGTGGCACCAGGGAGAGGTGTGATTGGTTGATTCAAGTTAGTGGGGCAGGTGTCATATGGAGAGTGGTCTATGTAACTTTCCTTGTCGGCTAGAAATAACCCCCCCATCTCTTATACTTCTTTCATTTCCAGTTTAAACCCTTTAAACCCGATTTCCTTTGTAATTAAAGTTTTCATTTTCACACTTTGGCCACAAATACTTTTCCAAAGTATTTGCAGGGGTATTTCTTGCCATTTGTTGATTCTTGAAGGGCTGATTTGGCATTTTCTTCATTGATAATGGTCTTGACTTGTATTTTTGACTTCTTGGAGGATTGAAATTGGCAAGTCATGATTAACGAGGGACCATTTTTGCCATTTCTTCAAAGTTAAGGGTCCTTTTTACAATTTGACATATTTTGAGGACCAAACTTGTAATTCTTGGTAAGTTGAAGGACTTCATGGTATGTTTGACTTTGAGGAGGACTAATATTGACAATTTAGTTTTGTTGAGGGACTAAATTTGCCAATTCTTCAAAGTGGAGGGCCCTTTTTGCATTTTTGGCAAACTTTAGGGACCAATCTTGTAACTATGAAGATACAAGGGTTTAAAGTGTCAATTCTTCAATATTGGAGGACCCTTCTTGCATAATCTTCAAATCTTCAAAGGTTTGTCTTGGAAAATCTTCATTAGGGCTTGGTTCATTGTGCGGCTTCTTTTCCCGTGTTCGTTTTTGCATGATTCTTGTGATCTTTTGTCATTTTCTCAATATCCGTACCTAAAATACACAAGTAACAAACACAAGCACATATTTGGCCATTTTCATGATATTTAATGCATTAAGCCCTTTTTGGACGATGACACTATGTATAAAAGCAGTCTCATCACTCCCCCATACTAAACCATTGTCGTGCCCTCACGCAATGCTAGAATAAAGTATCGTAGCACCTCCAAAATTCATTTTTATTCACATTTATTGAATGATAAACTAGCTACACTACTACTATTGCTACTACTTGCGTTTTAGACATAATGTATGATTTTCATCGCAAAATGGGACGTTTAGGTTGATAGAATAAGAACACGTGAATGCTTCGTTAGAAATAATTTCATCGTCCTCGATTTTCACCCCAATTCCATGCCAAGCGTGCAACGAGATCATTGTCATTATAAGTTAGTAATTCTAACACTACTCATACGCCCTAATCACGTACTTATCCTCCCATTTTCCTAAGTTGTATCTCTTATATTTTATTTTGTCTTGAATGTTTCACGAGGATACATTGTTTGACTTATGCGATAATAGAGATTTAGGTCTAAAAATAGAGTCCTAACGGTGTAACCAAGACCATCGAATTAATAACCCCTCCTAATAGACAACGATGTCAAAAAATTAAGTCAACAAGAAGGATCGATAAACACGGTTTTATAACGGTTTTGAACATGAGACTTATTACCAAGACTTTTATACGCCCCCTAACAAAAGGGCCTTATTATCATAGGTTTACCTCCATCTTTTATTCAACTTCGTCATGAAGATTTTATTATGACTTCGGTCTTGCCTTGCCTTTTATTATCCGCCTCATCGGTGGTTTTTTTATGGCCAAAGACGTATATCCTCACGCCAAGGCGAATTTTGGATCTTTAAAGCTTCAAAGATTAAGGCTTGATTCAATTTCAATTTTGCATAGATTTTTCGGCCTTGTGAGCTTCAAATTGTTTGCCTTATCTAGTTGAGCACTTGAAATCTTATTATTGGGTGAAGCCTTCGGTTATTCGGGTTGCCAATACTTCAAATCCGTGACGCTGGCGATACCTTAATGTCTTCCCAATTTAATTACATGGAAGTTACTAGAAAAGACTAGAAACCAACAATCAAGACTAAACCGCTAAGTCAATATTTATTAAGCAAAAAATATTTACAAGCGAAGAGAGAATAAGCAAACAACGATAACACATGAGTTTTTGAAAGAATACGAGTACTCTACGTTTAGCATAGTAACTTATAATTAACTCTATCATTTCTCGTCCTCATTTAAGAGACTTAGCCTAATATAAAGTTAAGGAATCGAAGCTAAATGCTCAACACGCACGGTCGAGTCAAAAATTACTCTTATTCTCGCCATCGGAAAATCTACATTCGTGTCTTCAAACACTTATAAAACATGAGAAATTTTTTAAAATTTGGTCATTTTTAGCCTTATTTTGCAACAAAACGATAAACAAAAAGATAAACTTTGGAAAGCGTGAAGGTTTGGCAAGGCAAGTATCTATTCACCCCCCCCCCCCCCCCCATACTAAAGTTAAACATTGTCCTTAATGTTTCGAGTCTAGGGGTGCAGATACCCCCATACTAGAGAGGTAGTCGAATCCTTAATCTAGCATTGAAAGGGTGTAACCGTTAAATTTAAAGCCGTTTATAAAGTGTGCTATAAACCTAAGGTTAGAACATCAATGGATATATCATGGATATTGAGAAAGTCTTCAAAGCAAACGATCGAGTGCTCTCATAAAAACGAACACGAGAAGCTCCAATCGTGAAGATAATGATCATCTAAAATCCACAATTCACAAACAACCACAGAACAAAGGTTGGAAGGGCACAAATCCCCACACGTTACTACATTAGAAAGCGATAATATGTACATAGGATAAGCATGGGACTCCCCCACGAGGCACCTCGTTTTTTTATTATCGAGTCATGAGCTCGACTCGATCCCCTCAATACTAATTATCATTGGGGAAGGCGATTTGGTCGAGGTAGTTCAAAAATGTAACTTCCCCGCCAAAGTAGTGCTTCAACCTATGTCCATTCACCTTGAAATTGGGGCCATCATTTTGAGCTAGCTCGATGGTCCCATATGGAAAAACTTGAGTCACGGTGAATGGACCAGACCAACGGGATTTCAACTTACCGGAAAAGATTTTCAATCGTGAGTTAAAAAGTAAAACTTGATCCCCAATGTTAAAAACCCGGTTTTTTATTTTTGAATCATGCAACTTTTTAGTTTTTTCTTTATAAATTTATGAATTTTCATAAGCAATATCCCTTAATTCATCCAATTCATTTAATTGCATTTTCCGGTGTTTTCCCTCGGTCTCCATATCATCATTACAATGCTTAAGGACCCAATAAGCTTTGTGTTCGAGTTCAATTGGCAAGTGAAAATTCTTCCCATACACAAGCTTATAAGGAGTGCACCCGATGGGCGTCTTATGAGCGGTCCTAAAGGCCCATAAAGCATAGTCCAACTTATCCGACCAAGATTGTCGGTTTTCCCCAATAGATCTTTCCGAGATCCTCTTTAAAGCTCAGTTTGAAACCTCGACTTGCCCACTCGTTTGTGGGTGAAAATCCGTAGAAAGCCGATGTGTAACCCCATATTTCCTTATGACCCTTTCGAATTGGTCGTTACAAAAATGGGTTCCACGATCGCTTATGATCGCACGAGGGGTTCCAAACCGAGAAAACAAGATTTTCAAAAACATGACTACCACACGAGCATCATTGGTGGGCAAATCCTTAGCTTCCACCCACTTAGATAGGTAGTCCACGGCGACAAGGATGTACTTATTACCACGAGATGATGGGAACGTCCCTATAAAGTCAATTCCCCAAACGTCAAAGATCTCACACACTTGGATGATATTTTGTGGCATTTCATCTTTTTGTGAGGCTTTTCCTTGTCGTTGGCATGAGTCACACGACTTCATAAGTTCATGTGCATCTCGGTAAATAGTAGGCCAAATGAAACCAGCATCAAATACCTTCTTAGCCGTGAGATTAGCACCGTGGTGACCACCCGTGGGTCCGTCGTGACAGGCTCTAAGGATGTTAGAAGCTTCGGAACCAAAGACAAAACGTCGAACAATTTGATCCGCACAAGTTCGAAACAAGTAAGGGTCGTTCCAAAAATAGGACTTGACGTCACGAAAGAATTTTCGTTTTTCTTGAGTCGTCATACCCTTGATGATGAAGTTGCCCGCATGGTAATTTACGATGTCCGTAAACCATGGGGTGGAAGAATCAAGCTTAGAATTCACTACACTAAGTGTCTCGAGCGGAAATGTTTCGGTGATTTCCTTGGGCTCGTAAACACTTTGGTGAGGATCTTCTAAACGAGAAAGATGATCGGCTGCTAGATTCTCGGCTCCTTTTTTTTCAACGATTTTGTGATCAAATTCTTGAAGGAGAAGAATCCAACAAAGTAATCTTGGCTTAGCATCTTGTTTAGCCATAAGATACTTGATAGCCGAATGATCCGTATACACTATGCATTTAGTCAATACGAGATAAGGTCGGAATTTCTCAAATGCATACACCACGGCAAGGAATTCCTTTTCCGTTGTAGTGTATTTTAGTTGAGCCTCGGTCATCGTCTTGCTAGCATAGTGAATATGCAAGAAGTGCTTTTCATGACGTTTCCCCAATACGGCCCCAATAGCGTAGTCACTAGCATCACACATGAGCTCAAAGGGGAGGTTCCAATTGGGAGCAACAAGAATGGGAGCTTCGGTAAGTTTCCTCTTAAGGATTTCAAAGGCTCGTACACAATCTTCGTCAAAGACAAAACCTGCATCTTTATCAAAGAGATGTGTAATAGGTCGAGAGATCTTTGAAAAATCCTTGATGAATCGACGATAAAAGCCCGCGTGGCCAAGGAAACTCCTAACTCCCTTAACGGTTTTGGGATGAGGTAATTTGGCGATGACGTCTACCTTAGCTTGATCTACCTCAATCCCCGCTTTCGAAACCTTGTGCCCTAAGACGATTCCACTTTTAACCATAAAATGACATTTTTCCCAATTAAGCACAAGGTTGGTTTCCTCACAACGCTTCAACATTCTCTCAATATTCGACAAACACGAAGTGAACGAACTACCAAACACGGAAAAGTCATCCATGAAGATAGGCAAATAGCATTCTACGATAGGCAAACGTTCCATATGGACACGTAAACGTAGTTTTTTCTTGATCACGAGGATCGATGCGGATTTAGAAGTAACCGGAAAAACCATCTAAAAAGCAATAGAAATCGTTTCCCGCAAGACGCTCCAACATTTGGTCCATGAAGGGCAAGGGAAAAGGGTCTTTTCGAGTGGCGTCATTCAACTTATGATAGTCAATGCACACTCTCTATCCGGTCACGAGTCTAGTGGGAATTAACTCGTTGGCATCGTTTGGCACAACGGTCATTCCTCCATTTTTAGGGACACAATGAATAGGACTCACCCAAGGGCTATCGGAAATAGGGTAAATCATTCTCGCGTCAAGGAGTTTTAGGACTTCCTTTTTGATGACGTCGTGAATTTTGGGGTTCACCCTCCTTTGACATTGGATTACGGGCTTGTAATCCTCCTCCATTAAGATTTTGTGGGTACAAAATTTGGGATCGATCCCCTTAATGTCGGATAACTTCCACGCAATTGCCCCTTTGTGATCCTTTAGACTATCTACAAGTGCGGTTTTTTCATCATTTGAAAGTTCTTTCGAAATAATAACCGGCAACTTGTCGTCCTCCTCCAAAAAGACGTATTTGAGATGAACAGGTAAATCTTTCAACTCGAGGATAGGTGGTTCCTCAATTGAAGATTTGGGCTCGATACTCATAACCTCCTCGGGTGGAGGAAATGGAAATCGTTGAGAAAATCCTTGATAATCGAGAAGTCCTCATCATTGTCGAGGTCTTCGTCACAAGTAGGTGGAACATCGAATTCTTCCAACGTAAAAGCACCACCTTCAAATGGAGTGAAGGTTGGTGTCGAGTTATCAAGAATGGGATCTAACATAGTGGGATTGCCACTATTTTCATCATCACCAAAACCTAAAACTTCTTGTGAAAATTCCTCGCAAACAACGTCAATCATATCAACGAGGTTTATGGTTGCAACGGAATAAACATGAGAAATTTGAGAATTTTGAGTTGTGTTTATAACAAGTTCCTCGTCGTTGAAACGTAAGGTGATCTTTCTAGCATGCACATCGATTAAATCCATAGACGTATCTAAAAACGAACGACCTAAAATGAGAGGAACTTGAGGATCCGTGGGAATATCGACAACGATAAAGTCTACCGGATAATAGAACTTTCCCACGTTCGCAAAAACGTCTTCCGCCAATCCACATACGGGAATCGTGGAATGGTCGGCCAACTTGATAGACATTAGTGAAGGAGTAAGATTAGGAGTATTGAGCGACTTGAAGATTGCAAGTGGCATCAAGTTAATACTAGCACCAAGATCGACCAAGGCATAGCATTCTTCCATATCTTGGATTGCATAAGGAATCAAGAATTTACCGGGATCACCGACTTTTTGAGGTATGCGGTTAAGATAAACCGATGAACAACTAGACAATTGTTGCAATTTCTCCTTGTTGTTCAACATACTCTTAAAGTTAGCAGCAAATCGAGGTTTCATGACCAAAGCATCGGCAAAACTCACATTAAAATGAACGTCACGAAACATTTTCGTAAAAAGCTCAAATTGGTAATTATCACGCTCTTGACATTTCTCCTTTCTAAGTCTCGATGGATAGAGCAAAGGTGGTGTGGGTTGAGGCATAGGCATAGCCTTTGGAATCTCGGGTTCCAAATGTGGTAATGGGTCAACCGTACGTGTGGAATGAGCGGTACTTCGTGGGATTAGGACATGCTCCTTTTTGACCACCACCTCGGGTTCTTCCTCAATTGCATCCTCTGTAGGAGCAATTGGTTGAGGAGTCGGTTCCTTGAGTGTCTTACGAGTACGTGTGGTAATCGCTTTCATCTCTCCCTTAGGGTTCGATATGGTGTTGCTAGGAAGGCTACTCGAAGATGGTTTGAACATAATTGCCTCAGACATAGATGAAATTTTGCCCTCAAACATGGATTGCCTCTTCTCGGCCTTAATCATCTCTTGCTAAATTTCAAGTTGTCCTTGTTCCATTTTTTGTTAGTTTTGTTGTAACCTAATTACATTTCCTTCCATTTTGTTTGTATAGATTTTAAGCTCATTTGCTAACTCATTTTTTAACTCCTTCTTCAAGTCGTTCTTAAACTCGGATCTTAGGATAATGATCTCTCTTTGAATGTTGTCAAACCTAGCATCGTTTCCATTAGCGTATTCAACAAATTCATTTGGAAGATCTTTCAAAGTTTGCAAACTCTTGTTGTTGTTTTGATAATAATTATTTTGATTTTTGTTGGAAACTTGATTATTAGCCCCTTGATTCCCCTAGTTTCCTTTGTAATTGTTTTTGAAACCAACTTGATTGTTTCTATAGTTGTTGTTAGCATTTTGATTTGGAGTAAAACCCGGTGGAGTCAATTGATTAGAGCGGGTAACTTGACCGTTTTGGTTGTAAGTTCCCGTGGCCGCGTAGGCACTCGAAGTGTTACCACCGTTGGTAATGCACTCGGAGAAATCATGACCTCCACCACAATACATACATGAAACCTCAACCGCTTTAGCCGTAGCGGGAGCACTTTGTTCTCAAACTTTGAATTCAATTAAAAGTCCTTTAAGCTTATCAAAGATTTTTTTTTCCATGTTAGCCTCAATTTGGCAAGCATCGATGGTATTTGACAAAGAAGGTGAAGTCGAAGACGAAGCCTTACGAACACTCGATGTGTTACGAGGACTATACACCTTAGATCTATTTTCAATTATCAACAACGCTTCCTCAACCGTTTTACACAAAAAATTACCACCCACGACGGCATTTACATAATCCCTTTCATGATCATTAAGTCCATTGTAAAACGTGTCAATTTGATGCAAGTCGGAAAAACCGTGATGAGGACACTCATGTAACATTTCCTTAAACCTATTCCAAGTCGTTGAAAAACTCTCATTAAATTCTTGTGAAAATTTTGAAATATCGTTTTTCAAATGCGTAGTCTTAGAGGGCGGGAAAAATTGGTTCACAAACTAAGAAACGAGATCCTTCCACGTTAATATAGAATTGGGTGGCTCTTTCTCTAACCAAATTTTAGCGGTCCCTGCAAAGGAATACGGAAAAAGAATCATCTTAATCGAGTCATTAGCAACATCCTTAAATTTGCAAGTGGCGGTAAGACGATTGAATTGGCGGATATGGTTGTGCGGGTTGTCCTTTTCATCACCATGGAATTTGTTGTTTTGGATCATCGACAACAACCCCGTTTTCACTTCAAAATTCTCCGCAAGGATAGCGGGAATCACAATAGCCTCTCCATAACCCTCGGTGGGTGCTTGAAGTAACTCCATCATAGTTCGATTCGCCATGGTTGGTTCTTCTCTTACGATAGGTTCGTCAATAGGAGATTCCTCACTAGAAAGATTAGGAGTAGGTGTTGACTCCTTTCGGTTTCTACGTTTACGTGCACGTCTTGCTTGGTTGCGGGTTTGCATAAACATCACGTACAACGAGGGGATGAGCAAAGAAGATTCTTTTTGGTGTTTCGTATTTTTCCATTTTTTTGTGGTTTTTGATTGTTTTTACTTTTTTTGGATTTTTATGATTGTATTAAGTAGACCAAAATCTACAAATCTCCTCCTTAATCAAAACCCCTGATTAAAGAAGCCTCAAGGAATGAAAACGATCACGTGAAGTGAACACCTTCGATGACTTTAGAACGTTGGTGGAACACCAAAACGTTCAAGAGGGTTAAATCAAATGAAACCAAGAAAGTATATATGATACTTAATAAAACTTTGGGCGGCAAAACTCTCGATTAGCTTTCAATCTCAAAATACTCACAAGCAAGCGGGGAAACGAGGCGGCGTGAAGCACTTAAGAGCCTTTTTCCTTAGGGTATATTTTATAATACCCGCCTTATACCCACCTTATAGTTTGTATTTTTCAAAATCGAGCTTCACGAAAGTATTTATCTATTTTTGCCTTTTTCTTTTGGTTTGAGATTCGAATACAATGATTGGGTAATGACCTCCCAAGTCAAGGTTGTGTTTTTACACTTTTGGAGTACTTGTGAATTTATTGTTCTACGTATACAATATATTAATAGTATTCACACAAAAAACGAAAAACCGATAATACGTATTAGTAGAGTGCTACTAATACAAATAGATATTATGGCTATATATAAAAACAACAATTGCCAAATCAAAACACAACACGCCTCCCCGGAAGTGGCGCCAAAATGATGTAGTGTTTTTACTACTCTTTAGGAAAAGAGAGCAAAATAGGGAAAGTATTAAGTGTCGGTTTAGGAAAACCAAGCACTAATGACCAATGTGGTTCAAGTTCGTTTCCCAAGGAGGCAAGTGCGTTGTGTTAAGAATTGATTAATCGTTTGTGATTATATTTATGAGAAAATAAAATAGAAATGAGATAAGAAGAGAACGACGGCTACGACTGTGGATTACATTAAGACGAAAAAGTCGTACACGTAAAACCGTAAAAAGTGACAAAATTAAAAATTTACCCTAAAAATTACTAGCAAATTGCAATAAATCCTAAATAATGTAATTAGAGTTTACAAAAAATCAAAAATCATTCAAACCTTTTATTTAATTAAATAATAATTTTTTAATGCTAATTAAAGCCCAAAAAATCTATTTAATTAACAAAAAGCCCAAAATGAGATTTTTTTAATTGTAAACCTCTAAAATGACTTAACTAAATTTACAACTATTTTTGAAAATTTTAAAATTAATTAAAACTATTTAAAAATAATTAAAAACTATTTAAACTTAAAATAATTCTAAAAATTAATCTAATGACAATAAAAATATTCTAAAAACTTGAAAAATATAAATCTTAATTTTTAATAATAAAATATTAATAAAAATCCAAAATTTATAAAAAATTCTAAAAAGTTGCAAACTAGCTTATTTTAACCTAATAAACTCAGAAATGAAGTTGAAATTACAAAAATACCCCAAATGGGCCTAGAAATGGGCTAAAAGACAAAACAGTCCCTTAATGGGCTTAATTTGGGCCCAATAAGAAAAACTCAACCAAATAAGCCCAAAACTTCCAGTCTGACTCAAAATTTGACTTTAAAGACAAAACTCTGAAGGCCCAAAAGCTGAAAATGTGTTTAAGCTAGTTTATTTCAAAGCAGCTTATTCTTAATGGGCTTTTTGGCCCATTAAGCTATAAGCTGATGCCATAAGCTCGAATTAGACACACAAGCTTCTCTTGAGTTAATTAAGAGATCTGTAAAAAGAAATTTGAAATAAGCACAAGGAATAAGCCTGAATAAGCTAAAAGCTATCTTCACAAAATGACAAAATAGTCGTTTTCGAGTTCTAGGCCACCCCAAGAGCTGATTCAAGTTTCAAAAGCTTTTAAATGACTTAACTAAGCTTAATCAACAAAAAGGTTTTCAATAAGCACACTCAAAAAGCTGGAATAAGCAGATAAGCACTTAATTAAAAGTCAACTTTATGAGTTTTCTAGCAAAAAGTCAAAGCCAAGGTCTAATAAGCTCTAGATCAAATAAATGGGTCAAATGATGAAGATCTATTACAAAAAGTAAGTTGTTGCAAGTCTGGATAAGCCAATATGGCTTATTAATAAGCTGAAGGACAAATTACACTAGCAGGGGCTAGTTTTGGCATCCGAGCAGTGGGAAAAGTTTCCACTACTTGACTTAATTGACTTTTTGTCTTTAGTGACTTTTTTTTGGATTCAAGTTTCACAAAGGCACCCAAATGATCAGTTAATCATAAGGAGTCAATAGCAATCACAAAAACACAATCACAATCAGCCAATTAGCACTGTTAATTTAAAAGATCCCCAGATTTCACACTTACATAAACAATAAGCAGTTTTCACTCAATAAGCAGTTTTTGCAAAAATCAGCCAGCCAAATTGCACCAAATGCATACACAAGCTATAATAAGTTCAAATGAACAGATTTAAACAGGTTTCATGCAATGGTTCAAGGTCTAGATCAAGATTCAAGCACCAAAAAGTTACTGATGAACACTAGCAGGTAGTCATGAATACTTGCTGATATACTTGACCACACAGCCAAATTCAAACACTCAAATCTCTTAGATAGGTTATGTTGAGTATGATTTATCATTTTTTATCCTAAGTCTAAGCCTAGAACTAGGTGTGCACCAAATCACGAGTCAAAATATCACTTAATCAAGATTTTATGAGCAAATGTTTGATTTAGGTGTTCAAAAGCATATAACTTGTAGATATTCACTCAAATACACTTCTTAAACAAGAACAAGCAAAGCACAATAGCAAACACTTAACCAATAACTCTATAACTACAATATGCAGTTAACCCAAACACCCCAAAATAATTTCAAAACAAGATTTTCAAATCAAAAGTAGGAATTAGGTTAGCACATGCATACATAAGCATCTAAACATCAAACATGATCAGATTAAACAAGATTTGGAGCCCAAGAACAACACATACAATAACAGAACACAAATATCACAAATATCCAATTTTTTTAACAGATTTTGAGATTAAGGGTTCAAACCGCATGGATGTACATCCACACCCACGTATGTTTGAGCTTATGTGCTAGCAAGAACAAACACAAGCTTCCAATATCAAGTTGCTAAGATGGAACAAAGTTAGGAGCAAAAATATCAAAATCAGAAAAAGAGGTAAACTTGATTAATGCAACCTTTGTTCCCCACACTTGATTATCCCCAAGTTATAAGCCTCACAACACCTTGAAATCACAGTATCAGGGTGCTATGATCAACTTATAGCCCAAAAATTCCAAGGTTTGAACAAGGCTTAGCAAAATATCAAGATTATAGGAAAATATGTAAACTTTTACACACTCCTTTGAAAATAAGTTTTTGGATTCAAGATTAGTTAACAAACAACAATAATAAGCAGGAAATAAGAATGGCACTTGACCTTTCTTCACCAATTTCAAACACACTTCATTAATGAAAATGAGATTTACAGAAATGTGAACTTAGGAAAATTCAAGAGCAAAAGCTAAATGACTAAGTGTTATGCCTTTTATAGGCTTACAATGTGTTCTAGGAAAGCAAAAAACAAAAACCCTAATGCAGTAGAATCCCCAATTTTCCCTTTGCAGCTGGCAAGGTGTAATTGTTGTAGCTGGCAAGGTGTAATTGCATCCAAGGGTCCAAAACAAGCTTAAGGAGTAAGCTGGAATATGGTGTGTTGATTTTTTGGCAACTTTTGGCTTTTTCCCCAAAACCGTGTGAAGAGGGTTTAACATGTGACTCATGTGGTGATGTGGCATAGGGTTTAAGGGTGGGGATGTGTTTAGTGTCACCTTAATTGTAATTCTGGAAGTGATTAAGTGCTAATTGCAAAGATTTAAGGAAAACCCAATTTTGCTAAGAACACCAAGAACATGGTGTTTAATCTGTTTTAGTTTTTAAATAGGTGTTAGCGCCACTTTTATAAACTAATCACAGATTAGTTTAGTTAGTTGTGGGTGGGAAATGAGGTGGCACCAGGGAGAGGTGTGATTGGTTGATTCAAGTGAGTGGGGCACGTGTCATGTGGAGAGTGGTCTATGTAACTTTCCTTGTCGGCCCGAAATAACCCCCCATCTCTTATACTTCTTTCATTTCCAGTTTAAACCCTTTAAACCCGATTTCCTTTGTAATTAAAGTTTTCATTATCACACTTTGGCCGCAAATACTTTTCCAAAGTATTTTCAAGGGTATTTCTTGCCATTTGTTGATTCTTGAAGGGATGATTTTGCATTTTCTACATTGATAATGGTCTTGACTTGTATTGTTGACTTCTTGGAGGATTGAAATTGACAAGTCATGATTAATGAGGGGCCATTTTTGCCATTTCTTCAAAGTTAAGGGTCCTTTTTGCAATTTGAGATATTTTGAGGACCAAACTTTTAATTTCTTGTAACTTGAAGGCCTTAATGGTATGTTTGACTTTGAGGAGGACTAATATTGACAATTTAGTTTTGTTGAGGGACTAAATTTGCCAATTCTTCAAAGTGGAGGGCCCTTTTTACAATTTTGACAAACTTTAGGGACCAATCTTGTAATTATGAAGATATAAGGGTTTATAGTGTCAATTCTTCAATATTGGAGGACCCTTTTTGCATAATCTTCAAATCTTCATGGGTTTGTCTTGGAAAATCTTCATTAGGGCTTGTTTCATTGTGCGGCTTCGTTTACCGTGTTCGTTTTTGCATGATTCTTGTGATCTTTTGTCATTTTCTCAATATCCGTACCTAAAATACACAAGTAACAAATACAAGCATATATTTGGCCATTTTCATGATATTTAATGCATTTAAAGCCCTTTTTGGACGATGAGACTATGTATAAAAGCAGTCTCATCACATGTGTTTTATCGAAACTTTTAATTTTGGGACCGACCCATTGGCGTCCCCTCGCCATGTCTTTTGTTTTGAGTGAACTGACCATAGGCGTCCACTCTCGCGCATACAAAAGTTTTCATAAAACTGCATCATGCATTCGTGTATAAATTTTCTTACATAAAATTTTTCTCATGATTTATTGGTATAATTTTTTTTATTCATGTATATAGTTTATGTTTTAATCAGTTTAATCATGTATTTTATGTTATACTGTCAGATGGTTCTCAAACGCGAGCAGGAACAACTCAATGCAGCAATCCAAGCTGCAATGCAAGCTATGCTTCCTCAGCTGAGGAACGAAATCAGGGCTGAGGTTCAGGCTGCCAACAACCAACAGCAACACCCAGTACCTCATCCTCCAACAACATTGGTCACATGGCTGGAGAGATTCAGTAAGCTCCGCCCTCGAGCTTTCGAGAGAACATATAGCCCTAGTGAAGCTGAAAGCTGGTAGGCTCACATCGAGAAGATCTTCGATGCTATGGGCTATGACCCCGTCTTCAAGTTGAGGTTGGCTTGCTACAGATTCGAAGGTGATGTACTATCATGGTGGATGGCACTGAAGCATTCTGAGGGAGGCGATAATTGGGTGGCTGGTTTGACTTGGGCTCAGTTCAGGGATTTGGAGATGGGACAGTTCTTTCCCAAGGCTGAGCAAGACAAGCTGAAGAGAGAGTACCATGGAATCCAACAGAGAGCTGCAGAGAATAGCAACGAGTTCATGCAACGCTTTCTTCGCTTGGCTGGTTTTCTTGGTGCAGCAGCAGGTACTCCTGAAGAGCAGGCACAACACTTCAGATGGGATCTTCGTACATCGGTCGCAAAAAACTTGGTGTGTGCTACGTTCAACATGGTAGCAGAAGTGGCCGATGCAACACGTAAGCTGGAGATGCTGCAGGAAAGAGATGAGTTCGGGGAAGCAGAGAGACCCGATAAGAGGTAAACATTCATATTCAACGGTGACCAATCTGTATTCTTTCAGTATATGTCAATATTTCATCTCTTTAAACTGTATCTTCCAAGCAGAAGACTAGGGACCGGTCTCAGCCGGCTACTCAGCATCAGCCTACTCAGCCCAAGGGAAACGGTCAGACTCACGACCGTTCTGCTACGGATAGGCGTGGCGGTAATGATAATTATCGTAGCAACGCTGGACACTCCAACAACAACAGGTCCTTATACTTACTCATTTTCTTATGATTACATGTTATAATCCTAAATTCTGACACATTAGAGAATCTTCTACCAGGAATCATGGTAACGGGAGGGACCAGAACTAGAGAGGTTCACAGCCTAACCGTCCAGCTATCACTGGTATTCCATCTTACGATTTATCCGCATTGTCCTTGTACATTTTACCATGTCTCATGTATATTGTTCTTATCAGGCTCACAGCCAGTCAGGACACCTACTGGAGGATATACTCATCCTATTTGCTCTACCTGCCACCGTAGGCACCGAGGGCCATGTCGTCGTGACAGCGACGCATGCTACAAGTGTGGTCTTCCTGGCCATCGGATGAAGGATTGCCGCAAGGGTGAGATGGAGGGTACATCAGGACATGCTGATACCAAGCCGCATCCTACTAGTGGACGCGTTTACACGACATCTAGCGATCAGGCTAACAAGTCTACAGGTACCATCACTGGAATCTTGTATATGTATAGTCAAGCTGAATGTGTTCTGTTTGATACGGGTGCTACTCACTCGATCATTTCTACTGCTTATGCCAAGAATGTTAGGATACTCCCCATGCCACTAGAGAATATACTGAGTATTTCCACGCCTTTGAGAGACTCTGTATGCATAACACATGTGTACAAGAGCCTTCCCCTAGAGTTTGACGACAAGATTCGTCCTGTTGACGCACTTCCCCTGGACATGAATGATTTTGACATGATTTTGGGCATGGATTGGCTGTCCAAGCATCATGCTACCATAGACTGCCATTCATATCGAGTCAACTTCAGTGATGTAAATGTACTAGAGTACATTCACAACGGGTTCGTACCCGGAAGGTCTGTACAAATCATATCAACCCTGCAAGCACGTGCATTACTTTCACATAGTTGTGAGGGATATCTATCTACTGTTCATGACATGGATGCTGAATCTCCATCAATTCAGAATCAGCCGATAGTGTCAGAATTTCCAGATGTATTTCCAGAAGAGCTGATAGGTGTGTAAACACCCATCCTTTTTACCACTTAATTACAATAATAATCGGGCCAAAACGTGTATTTTATGTCTTTTATGTCGGAATTATGCGTGGTTTGTGTTTTTGTTGTGATTTAGGACGAAAAGGTGAAAAGTGGAGAAAACACGGGCATTCACAGGCTTTTATCGAAGAAAAAGACGAAAGACGAAGTCAAGAAATCAAGAGTGCAAAAAGAACGGAAGTCCAAGACCAATTCTGAAGATTTATCGAAGAAAAAGTCAAAAGACGGAAGTTTACTTAAAGCCGAAGAACTCAAGTCTAATTTATTGAAGAATTAAAAGACGAGTTCAAAGAAATCCCGAGCCAAAAGTCATTAAAGTCCAAGATTAAAGAAGATTAAAGGCTTAAGGACCAAATGGTGCAATTAAGAGAAAATGAAGGAGGGGATGAAGCTTCCTAAGCACTCCTTAATCCTCCCTTATAAATAGTCATTAGGATAATCACTTTCATTTTGTTAGATAGTTTGACACAATATTTCTTCCATTTTATTTACCTTGCACCTTTAAATTCATGTCCATTTAATTTCTTATCAAATTTAATTACCTTGTCTTGCACCTTAATTACATTTAATTTCAAGTAAGTTTTCATTTACTTTTCTTGTCAATCTTTACTTTTTCTTGTTAATCTATTATTTTTTTTTTACCTTTCTTTATTTGATCTTAATCTTCATGCTTTATTGTTTATGTTCATGTTCTTGATTTTTATTGATTTATTTAAGTGGGTTTTTATTATTGTGGTTAGTTTTGTTAGTTTTTTTGTTTTGGATTGTTTGTTTATGATTAATACATGTTTATTGATTAGTTTGATTTAATCTTGTGGTTGATTTTGTTTAGTTTTTATTAGATTTGTATATATCTTGCTCTCCTTGTTCGTCGCGTGTTTGTTACTGTATTCCCAAGAAAAGTTCCGGATCAAGCAGGTCATTCCGTGTGAAGGATTTCAAAAGTCGTTCATCCGGAATATTAGACATTCCGGATCAATAGTGCTCATTCGGAATAATTTATTATTCCGGATCAAGCAAGTTCATCCGGAATATCCAAACATTCCGGATCAACCTTTTATTCCGGATCAACAAAATATTCCGGATCAAGGGAATATTCCGGATCAACCACTTATTCCGAATCAAATTATATTCTGGATCAAGCAAGTTCATCCGGAATAATTTATTATTCCGGATCAAGGAGTTTATTCGGAATATTAAGACATTTCGGATCAAGAGTTTTATTCGGAATATTATTCCGGATCAAGATATATTCAGAACGAAGGCAACATTCCGGATCAAGACAATTATTCCGAATCAAGACTTTATTCCGGATAAGTGACATATTCCGGATAAAGGATTTATTCCGGATCAAAGTTATGGGTAAATATTCCGAGTGAAGAAAAACATTCCGAACGAAGGTGACATTCCGGATGAGTGTTTATTTCGAATGAGGGTATTATTCCGGATGAGCTAATTTTCAGGTTTCTTTTAATTTCTGTCTTTAAGTTTCTGTTTTTAATTTTCAATCTTTATTTTTCCCGCCTTTTTATTTAATTGCACTTTAAGTTTATTGCCTTAGATTTATTTTAGCCTTGCCTTAGTTTTAAGTTTTAGTTGCGTTTTAAGTTTGCCTTAGATAGATTTAAGTTTGCGTTATTTACGTTTAGTGCCTTTTAATTTTAGTCACGCTTTTAAATACCTGCACTTTTACTTTTAATTAGACTTAGATTTACTTTAAAGTCATTTGTTTGCACTTTTTATTTTAAAAACAACCAAAAATATTTGTTTCACCAAAAACAATAGTGTCGTACTTTGAACCGGAAATCAATTCGTTAAGATACCGAGAACACGAACTTTAATTTTTAACTGAGTGAAAACCATAGTTATCAAATGGTGTCGCTTCCGGCTCTTTTCGTAAAGATTAACGGTTTTCTGTGAGAGACGCGTTGCTTTTTGGGATCCGTTCACTTGTGAACGTTATTTTTCGTGTCAAAAGTTTTCAAAAAATCCCAAAAACATTTGAAAAATCATAAAAAGCATTTCTTTTTCAAAAGTTTTGCACCAAAAATATTCCTCTTTATCCTCTATTATGTTTAATTCTTTTCTTTACCCCTCTTATTCATAATTCTTCATGGATTCGTCTTACGGACGGTGTGGGAGACCATGGCATGGTTTTACAACATGTCAATGGTGTACTTGTGAGCGGTGTGGTTTTGATATCGACGATACACAATTTGGATTTTGTCCATTTTGCAATTCAACAAATTCATACTTCAACTCTTACAATACTTTCCCACCCTCTCCCGTCTGTGACAATCCCTATCCTCAAGACGCACTGGGTTTTTCTCCATACCCGTGGTGCTATATTTGTGGGGGGCCTCACGATGCGTCTTCTTGTGATCCGTCGAAGGTCTTTGAGAAAGTTTTGTGCTATCATCCCAGTGTTTATAACTTTGAGCCCCCACGTCACACTGTCAATCATCAAGCCTTTTGTGCACTTCCTCCTGAGCAACTTGCCACAATTTTTGACAACTTTCAAAAAGTTCAAGAAGCTTGCAACAAGATGATGGAGAAATGTCAAGCGGATCAGCACCAAGAGCAGGTATCTAACCTTAATGCTTATACTCCTCCTCTTGTGCCTCCATATTATTATGACAGTGATGACGATGAGAGTCCTATTTCTTGGACCGATGAGAATGCTATTCCTTCTCACGACTTGCCGGCTCTGGAGCTTAAAGATTCAACCATCCTAAGGGATGAGGATATTAGCATAATTCCTACAAAGGAATCCGACGAATTCAATACGTCTAGTGCTGATAACCTTGTCCCAATTCCAAGTGAATCTGAGTTGACATCCGACAGTGACGATGAGTATGATGCACTTTCTTCTGATGATGTTCCTTCCACCAACACTTTGGCAGAGGATTCTTTGGCTTTCTCTATTCCTCTTTTTGATCAAGATGATGATTTTACTTCTAGTGATGACGAGTCACAATCTGATGAAGACGTTCCGAAGGAAACTTTCAAGATTTATTCGAACCCTTTATTTGATTTTGATGACGATTACATATCTAGTAAGGTGAATCCTCTCTTTGACGAAGGGATTGAGGACATTGATAGCTCTGATTCTCCTACTCTTGATGAGCATGCTTTGTTATCCATGCCCCCTTCTATCACAGAGGTGGAGCGTTCTGACTCTACTGGAAAGGTATCGCAGGTGGAAGGTAATTCTTCTCTTACTTCTCCTACTATATTTCCCCCTCATCCTACTGAATGCACGCCCAAGCGGGTGATGTATCAATTTCACTCTCCGGGAAATGAGGATGAGTTCTTTGACCCGGGAGGTGAAAATGACCATTCTTTGATTGATAACCTTACGACTTTGCCAATTGGTCAGCATCCATTGTCTTTGGAGGATGACAATGTGATTCCTTTACCCACCCCACCTCCCGTGGATCATGATTTCACATACTCCTCGTATGTTGAAATGACCTTCCTACCATTCAAGAATTATCCTCCTGCCTTTCCTTTGTTATATTCCTCCAGGAACGAGGACACAGTCTTTGATCCCGGTATTACATTTGAGGCTTCCCCATGGACCATTTAATTCGGGGACGAGTCAGGCTTACGACTCGGTTAACAAAAATCAAGCGCTTCTTGGGAGGCAACCATGTATCTATCTTTTAGCTTTCTTTATCCTAAGTGTAGAGGGAGACCCGTTGGTCTTTGCTATTTCCTCTCCTCTCTTCTTCTATTCAGGGATTCGAGCGCTCAATGATCCACTCTTGATGATTCTTGACGACCCGTGATTCCGTTGTTTCCGTCTTCCCGCTTCTATCCTAAACTCTTTTCGATTCACTATTTTATATTTCTCAATATTAAAATAGGAATCTCTTTAGTTGTCTTTTCCTTAGCAAGATTTAAACAAAGTGCACAATGTCCTAAGTGTAGGGGAGTTTACTCCCATATGCTTAAACATTGAGGACAATGTTTATATTAAGTGTAGGGGGACTTCTACCGAAGTTAAGTGGTCTTTTCCTTGTATTTGTCCTCTTTTTAACCAGAAAATCAATTTTTCGACATTTTTCAAAATTTTTGATCTATTTTGGCCTATTAGTCTTTACCTTTGTATAGTTATTTTCTTTCCTTATTAGAATAAATTTTAATAAAGTGGTTTTAATTTTCAAACGTTGTGAATCTTTTGACTCAACCCGAGTTTACTTATCTAAGTTTACTCTAGCTAGTATCCTTAACGTGTTTAAGTCAAGTTTTGCTAGGCTTTTATATAGGGAGCTATAAAACGCGAAAGTCTTAACTCTCACGGGTTAAGAAGAAGAACTTTTCGCAAGTTCCTATAATTGATCCTAGAGAGTCGTTTCTCAAGGGAACTTTAAAATGTGATTTCTAAACTTGAAAAAGTCTAAGAGTTTGCAAGATCCTATAGGCGACTCAAAAACCCAAAACTTTGATTTAATAGGCTAAGCATCCACGAGTCCCATTCCTTGAGATTTTAAACTATGCAGAACGAGAGATGATAGAGTTAATTATAAGTTTGGTACTCTTTCGTGAATTTATGTGAGTAAATTATGAGCCTATTCTCCCATCGCTTGTTAATAAATTTATCTGCAATAAATAAGGTTGTACGATTTGAAAAGTTACTTAGCTTCTAGCCCAAGATCGTTTAAAAATTGCTCGGTATGGATTAGAGTTCATAGCCAAGGCATAACTTATTGAAGCGGGATGCGAAGATTGGCGAGTCCAAAAAGGTCCTAACAAGGCATGAGGGCTACATTTTGTTGCTAAAGATCCAAAAGTGATGTGAAGAATCATTTATCAAAGATAAATATGAAGGATCGAGACACACGACGAAAACCAAAAACACCCCAAAAGTCATGGAGAAGTCTATCCAAAAAGGCCCTAACAAGGTATGAGGATAAATAAAGCCAAGTCCAAAAGGAGGCGGATCGTTGTATATCAAAGTCCAAAATAAAGATTGGAGAAAAATGAAGAAGCCGTGGTCCATATATGAAGAATCTCTCAAAATTTCAAGTGAAGAAATTCCAATTATGAAGAGAAGACCGTTATTTCATGAACGTCTCTCAAGGTTTGAAGTATGAAGTCACTGCCAAATATCGGTCCGAGAAAGGTCTCAAATCGCGAAGCGAGTTATGCGAAGATATGAACTTTATGAGGTCCCGAGAAGCTCTTTTAAAAGATTTTGTCCTTTAGCTAACTATTGATTAAATCGTTCACTTTATTTTCGGACCTAATAAACTATCGAAATAAGTCGAACAATGCATCCTCGTGATCATTCAAGACAATAATAAAATATAAGAGATACAACTAGGAATAAGGGAGTTTAAGTGAATAATTGGCCCACATGAGTTCGTGTTAGTTTGCTAACTTATAATAACAATGATCTCGTTTTTAAGCTTGGTTTGGAGAAAGTGAAAACTTGAGGATGATGATCATTCACAACATTTCCAAAACCCAAGGTATGCTTTTGATTTCTTTACTTTGAATGTTATAGTTTTATATCTCTTTAATAAAGGCCAACGTGGATTGATTATGATGAAAAATGTAAACGTGCTTTGTAACTAATGCATTGCATGAGGACATTGCAATGGTCAAGTGTAGGGGATTTGATAGGTGTGTAAACACCCATCATTTTTACCACTTAATTACAATAATAACCGGGCCAAAACGTGTATTTTATGTCTTATATGTCGGAATTATGCGTGGTTTGTGTTTTTGTTGTGATTTAGGACGAAAAGGTGAAAAGTGGAGAAAACACGGGCATTCACGGGCTTTTATCGAAGAAAAAGACGAAAGACGAAGTCAAGAAGTCAAGAGTGCAAAAAGAACGGAAGTCCAAGAGCAATTCTGAAGATTTATCGAAGAAAAAGTCAAAAGACGGAAGTTTACTAAAGCCGAAGAACTCGAGTCTTATTTATGAAGAAAATTCAAGACGAGTTTAATGAAATCCCAAGACAAAGTCCAAGTATTAAGAAGATTTAAGAAGATTAAAGAAGCTTAAGGACTTGATCATGCAATTAAGAAGAAATGAAGGAGGGGCGGAAGCTTCCTAAGCACTCCTTAATCCTCCCCTATAAATAGTCATTAGGATAATCACTTTCATTTTGTTGGATAGTTTGACACATTATTTCTTCCATTTTATTTACCTTGCACCTTTAAATTCATGTCCATTTAATTTCTTGTCAAATTTAATTACCTTGTCTTGCACCTTAATTACATTTAATTTCAAGTAAGTTTTCATTTACTTTTCTTGTCAATCTTTATTTTTTCTTGTTAATCTCTTATCTACCTTTCTTTATTTGATCTTAATCTTCATACTTTATTGTTTATGTTCATGTTCTTGATTTTTATTGATTTATTTAAATGGGTTTTGATTATTGTGGTTAGTTTTGTTAGTTTTATTGTTTTGGATTGTTTGTTTATAATTAATACATGTTTATTGATTAGTTTGATTTAATCTTGTGGTTGATTTTGTTTAGTTTTCATTAGATTCGTGTATATCTTGATCTCCTTGTTCTTCGCGTGTTTGTTACTATATTCCCAGGAAAAGTTTCGGATCAAGCAGGTTATTCCGTGTGAAGGATTTCAAAAGTCGTTCATCCAGAATATTAGACATTCCGGATCAATAGTGCTCATTCGGAATAATTTATTATTCCAGATCAAGCAAGTTCATCCGGAATATCCAAACATTCCGGATCAACCTTTTATTCCTGATCAACAGAATATTTCGGATCAAGGGAATATTCCGGATCAACCACTTATTCCAAATCAAATTATATTCCGGATCAAGCAAGTTCATCCGGAATAATTTATTATTCCGGATCAAGGAGTTTATTTGGAATATTAAGACATTCCGGATCAAGGGTTTAATTCGGAATATTATTCCGGATCAAGAGATATTCCGAACGAAGGCAACATTCCGGATCAAGACAATTATTCCGAATCAAGACTTTATTCTGGATAAGTGACATATACCGGATAAAGGATTTATTCCGGATCAAAGTTTTGGGTAAATATTCTGAGTGAAAAAAATATTCTGAACGAAGGTGACATTCCGGATGAGTGTTTATTCCGAATGAGGGTATTATTCCGGATGAGCTAATTTTCAGGTTTCTTTTAATTTCTGTCTTTAAGTTTCTGTTTTTAATTTTCAAGCTTTATTTTTCCCGCCTTTTTATTTAATTGCACTTTAAGTTTATTGCCTTAGATTTATTTTATCCTTGCCTTAGTTTTAAGTTTTAGTTGCGTTTTAAGTTTGCCTTAGATAGATTTAAGTTTCCGTTATTTACGTTTAGTGCCTTTTAATTTTAGTCACGCTTTTAAATACCTGCACTTTTACTTTTAATTAGACTCAGATTTACTTTAAAGTCATTTACTTTTACGTTTTGCACTTTTTATTTTAAAAACAACCAAAACTATTTGTTTCACCAAAAACAATAGATTCGTACTTTGAACCGGAAATCAATTCGTTAAGATACCGAGAACACGAACTTTAATTTTTAACTGAGTGAAAACCATAGTTATCAAGAGCTTCCGGGCATACCACCTGCACATGAAGTAGAATTTAATATCGAGCTCATCCCAGGACCTGAGCCGATTTCCAAGGCTCCTTATCGCATGGCTCCCATAGAGTTGAAGGAGCTGAAGGATCAATTACAAGAACTTCTGGAACGAGGCTTTATTCGACCGAGGCATCTCCATGGGGCGCACCGGTCTTATTCATTAAGAAGAAGGACGGTAGTATGCGTCTTTGCATAGATTATCGTGAGCTCAACAAGATTACAATCAAGAATAGGTATCCACTACCACGTATAGACGATCTGTTTGACCAACTCCAAGGGGCCAAACATTTCTCCAAGATTGATCTAAGGTCGGGCTATCATCAGCTACGGGTTAAGGAGAAGGACATCGCCAAGACTGCTTTCCGTACACGCTATGGCCACTACGAATTTGTAGTCATGCCATTTGGCCTTACCAATGCTCTAGCAGTGTTCATAGATTTGATGAACAGAATCTTCCATGAATTTCTGAACAAGTTTGTCATTGTCTTCATTGACGACACCCTGATATTCTCTATGTCCAAGGAGGACCACGAAGACCATTTTCGTACGGTACTACAGATTCTTCACCAGAAGCCACTGTATGCTAAATTCTCCAAGTATGAGTTCTGGTTAGACAAGGTGGCATTCTTAGGTCACATTGTATCAACCAGAGGAATCACGATGGATCCAGCAAAGGTTGAGGCTATTACCAAGTGGCCAAGGCCGACATCAGCGACTGAAGTCCGTAGTTTCCTAGGCTTAGCTAGTTATTACTGTAGATTCGTGGAGAACTTTTCCCGTTTAGCACTACCATTGACCAAACTGATGCGGAAAGGGGAGAAATTCGCCTGGACTGAAGAAAGAGAGAAGAGCTTTGAAGACCTAAAGCAGAAGTTAGTATCTGCACCGATTCTTACTCTCCCATCTGGTACAAGTGGATTTCAGATCTACAGTGATGCATCGGGAAAAGGGACTTGGCTGTGTTCTCATGCAACATGAGAAGGTGATCGCGTACGCTTCACGGCAGCTTAAACCTTATGAGGAAAATTACCCTACGCATGACTTGGAACTTGCAGCAGTCGTATTTGTATTGAAGATAGGGAGGCACTACTTGTATGGAGAATCATGCGACATTTTCACGGACCACAAGAGCTTGAAGTATATCTTCACTCAACGTGAATTTAACATGAGACAAAGGAGATGGTTAGAGTTGTTGAAGGATTATGACGTTAATCTACAGTATCATCCCTGTACGGCGAATGTAGTGGCAGATGCACTTAGCAGAAAGTCTGTAATGATAAATGGCATTAAATTTAAGGAGGAAATTATAAGAGACTTGGAGCGACTAGACATGGAGATCATGGTACGTGGACAGCACGGTTACTGGGCTAATCTTAGAGTGGAACCCGGGTTACTCTCTAAGATCAAGGAAGCTCAGAAAGATGATGGAGAAATCTAGGCGATAATTCAGAATTTGGAGAAGCAGACATAATTTCGAGTGGACGCAGATGGTATCTTATGGCAGGGCACGAGACTTTGTGTTCCTGATGATCAAGAACTCCAGGAAGCATTGTTAGCTGAGGCTCATAGCTCCCCATTCTCTATCCATCCTGGTTCGACCAAGATGTACCATCACATCAAGCAGTACTTTTGGTGGAGTGGTATGAAATAGGATGTTGCGACTTACGTCTCCAAATGTCTTACCTGCCAGCAGGTTAAGATCGAGCATCAGCGATCTGGCAGCCTTCTACAACCGTTAGATATTCTAGAGTGGAAGTGGGACAAGGTCACCATGGATTTTGTTACCGATCTTCCGCAGACAAAGAGGAAGCATGATGCGATTTGGGTTATCGTTGATCGACCCTTACCAAATCAGCTCATTTCTTAACGATCCGCAAGGAAGATTCGGTCAGTAAACTCGCCAATACTTATAGGAGGGAGATCATGAGACTTCACGGTGCTCCATCCAGCATCATCTCAGACAGAGATCCTTGCTTCACTTCCCGATTTTGGCAAAGTCTGTAGAAAGCTTGGGGGACAAAACTTAAGCTTAGCATGGTTTTTCATCCTCAAACAGACGGACAGTCAGAGCGAACGATCCAGACATTAGAAGACATGTTGAGGTCATGTGCATTGGAATGGACGAGTGATTGGGACGATTATATCTGTTTGGTGGAGTTCGCATACAACAACAGTTGGCACGCAAGTATCAAGTGTGCTCCTTTCGAGATGCTGTATGGCAGAAAGTGTCGCGCCCCAATCTGCTGGGATCAGGTTGGTGAGCGAACACTTGAAGGACCAGAAATGATAGAGCTGACTAATGAGAAGGTCGTAGTAGCTAAGCGAAACTGCAAGAAGCACGGTCACGTCAGAAGAGTTACGCAGACAAGCATCGTAGGGACTTACATTTTAACGTAGGAGATCACGTTTTCCTTAAGGTTTCGCCGCACATGGTGTTAGACGTTTTGGAATCAAAGGGAAGCTCAGTCCTCGATTTATCGGACCATTTGATGTCATCGAACGAGTCGGTGAAGTATCTTACCGTTTAGCGTTACCTCCGTAGCTTTCTCATGTTCACGATGTTTTCCATGTGTCCTTACTCAGAGGGTACAAGTATCATCCCCTTCACATGGTTCAGTATCCACTGGAACAGATTCGTGAAGATCTCACTATCATAGAAGAACCCGAACGAGTTCTTGACAGACAAGAACGAGTCATGAGAAGGAAGACGATTCCATTCGTCAATATCCTTTGGAGGGATCATACCGAGCGGAAAGCCACTTGGGAAACAGAGGAGTCTATCCGGGCTTCTTACCCTCATTTCATATTTTGAATTCGGGTATGTTGATGAGACTGCTTTTATACATAGTCTCATCGTCCAAATAGGGCTTAAAATGCATTAAATATCATCAAAATACCCATATATATGCTTGTGTTTGTTGCTTGTGTATTTTAGGTACGGATATTGAGAAAATGACAAAAGATCACAAGAATCATGCAAAAACGAACACGGGAAACGAAGCCGCACAATGAACCAAGCCCTAATGAAGAATTTTCCCAAGAAAACCTTGAAGATTTGAAGAATTATGAAGAAGGGTCCTCCAATATGGAAGAATTGACACTTTATACCCTTGTATCCTCATAATTACAAGTTTGGTCCCTAAAGTTTGTCAAAATTATAAAGAAGGGCCCTCCACTTTAAAGACTTGGCAAGTTTTGCCCCTCAACAAAGATAAATTGTCAACCATTATCCTCCACAAAGTCAAATACATCATGAAGTCCTTCAAAGTATAAATCACAAGTTTGGTCCTTTGAAAATCCCAAAATTACAAAAAGGACCCTTGACTTTCAACATTTGGCAAGAATGGTCCCTTATCAAACAAGACTTGGCAAATTCAGTCCTCCAAAATATAAAATATGCAAGTCAAGACCATTATCCATCAACAAAATGCCAAATCAGTCCCTCAAAAATCACAAAATGGCAAGAATTACCCCTGAATTTACTTTGCAAAATATTTTGGGGAAAAAGTGTAAAGATGCAAAAGTTGTTATAGCTAAATTGGGCGTTGACAGATTTTGGAATGCAAATGACAAGTATTGCAAAGTTGGAGGTTTAATGCTGGCAGACACACTTCTTACCTAGACCAACCAAATGGTGACATGTGTCCCACTACCACTCCAAAACCAATCACAATCCACCAAACCTCCACCTCAGCTATCCGCTCACTTATATTATTAACTAATCCTTACAGGTTAGTTATAACTTGGCGCTAAACACCCATTTAAAAAACAAAACGGATTAAAAACATGTTCTTGGTGTTCTTGGTGCAAATTAGGCATTTGCTAATTACCAACAATTAAACCCCCATATGGTGCAGATTTATGATTAAGGATATCATAATCACTTCCCAAACCTTAAACATGACACCCCACCAACCCACATGATGCATGGGGCCTCCCCTGCTACGTCAAAAGGGAAGAAGACAAAGAAAGCCAGCAATCCAACGTCTCACAATTATGCTTACATCCTAAGCTTCATACAAGCCTTTGGATCACCTTTTCACTTGCCAGCTGCCACTAAACAACAAGAAGAGTCACATGATTCAAACAAGCTTCAAGGGAATTTTTGGAAGATCACAGCTAGGGTTTACGTTTTCCTTTGCATTTCTAGATACATTATATTCCTATATAAATGCCCTAGGACTTTACATTTCAGCTGCTTTTGGTTTTTCCTAGTTCAACTTCTTGTAAATTCTCTTTTCATTTAATGAAAGTGTGTTGAGTTTTGTTGAAGAAAGACCAAGTGCCATCTTTATTTTAGCTTGTTTATGTTATTTGTTCACTGATTTTGAATCTAAGAACCTGTTTTTAAGGAGAGTGCAAAAGTTTGCATTTTTCCTTCAAGCTTGATATTTTGCTAAGTTCTTGTTTCAACCTTGGAATTCTTGGGTTATAGGGCTGATCATAGCATCCTAATTGTGATAATTAAGGTGTGGTGAGGCTTATAACTTAGGGATAATCAAGTGTGGGGTAACAAGGTTGCATTAATCAAGGCTTTTTAAGTTTCTATTTTGATAATCTTGCTTCTAACCTTGTTGAATCTTAGCAGGGGTGTTATTGGAAGCTTGTGCTTGTTCTTGCTAGCGCATAAGCTCATAAATTCGTGGGGTGTCGATGTACATCCATGAGGTTTGTCTAAAATCCTTGAAAATCTGATAAATATTGGAATTTTTGTGGATTTTTGCTATACTGTTGTTCTTGTTGATTTCTTGGCTTAAATCTGCTTAGTCTTGCATGATAAGGTTGTTTATATGTTAGATTGATCATTGGGGTTAACTGAATCTTGCTTTTGATTTGAAAAACTTGGATTTGAAAAGTTAAAAGGGTGTTGGGATTACCCTGTTTGTGATTGAATCTTGTTATTGTGTTTGTGGAAGTTAGTATTTGTGCTCTATATCTGATATACACTCGTTTGAGAGTGTTTTGCTGCAAGTTTTGTGGTTTGAAACCTTGAATCAAAGATTGTGCTATAACTTATTGAGTTTGACTGTTTTTGACCTAAAATTTTGGGAAAACCTAGAGTTTATGCATGTTTAGGGATAAAAGCTGTTTAAACATCATTAATATAACATACTTGATAGATCTGAGGTGTTGAATCTGGATTTTGTGTCAAATACATCAGCAAAGTGAAAAACTGCTTGTGTTAGTGTTCATCAGTAACATTCATTAGCTTGAATCTTGTTTAATTCTTTAAATCATTGCATGAAACCTGTTTAGACTTGCTTATTTGAGTTTAATATAGCTTGTTTATGCATTTGGTTGAATTTGGCTGGCTGATTTGTGTTAAAATTGCTTTTTGAACCTAAACTGCTTACTTGTTCATGTCTGTGCAACATCTGGTACTTTATTGATTAAACTGTATCAATTGGGTGTTTGTGGTTGTGATATTTTGATTGTTCTTGACTCCTTTTGATCCAAAGATCATTTAGGTGCCTTTGTGTAATCTGAATCTCAAAAAAGTTCACTAAAGACAAAAAGTCAAACAAGTCAAGCAGTGGAAAAATTTCCACTGCTCAACACCCCAAAACTAGCCCCTGCTAGTGTTATTTTGAACTCAACTTATCAATAAGCTATTTTAGCTTATCCAGACTTGCAACAACTTATTTTTTGTGATAGATCTTCATTATTTGACTCATTTGATTAGACTAGAGCTTATTGGACTTTGACTTTGACTTTTTGCTAGAAAACCAACTTATTTGACTTTTACATAAGTGCTTATTTGCTTTTTCCAGCTTATTGAGTCAACTTATTTGAAAACTCTTTGTTGATTTTGCTTAATTAAGTCATTTGAAAGCTATAGAAACTTGAATCAGCACTTGGGGTGGCCTAGAACTCAAAAACGACTATTTTGTCGTTTTCTGTAGATTGCTTATTGCATTTTCAGGCTTATTCCTTGGGCTTATTTCAAATTTCTTTTTACAGAAGTCTTATTTAGGACAAAAGAAGCTTGTGTGTCTAATTTCAGCTTATGGCATTGGCTTATAGCTTAATGGGCCAAAAAGCCCATTAAGAATAAGCTGTTTAGTATAAGCTAGCTTATTTCACACTTTCAGCTTTTGGGCCTTTGGAAAAGGTTGTTTAATATCAAAATTTGAGTCAAGTAGTGCTTTTTGGGCTTATTTTGGACACTTTTTTATATTGGGCCCAAATTTGGCCCAATAAGGATCTGTTTTGGGTTTACCCATTTTTTTAGGCCCATTAAGGGTATTTAGGTAATTTCACTTTCATTTCTAAGTTACTTAGGTTAAACTAAGCTAGTTTGCAACTTTTTAGAATTTTTTATGATTTTTGGATTTTTAATAATATTTTAATATTATTTTATTGTTAAATATTAAAAGTCTGATTTTCTAAGTTTTTATATTTTTCCTAGATTGTAGACACTTAATTAGGAATTTTGCAACTTTCCAAATATTTTTAGAGTCTTTTAATTATTTTCTAGAATTAATTTAAGTTTTACTTGATTTTAATAGTTTTTAATTGTTTAAAAATAGTTTTTAGTGATTTTAAAATTTTGAAAAATACTTTTTAGCTTAAATAGGGTAATTTTATGGTTTACAAACTTTAAGATCTTGTTGTGGACTTTTTAATAGTTAATATTGATTTTTAGGGCTTTAATTAGCATTAAAAAGTCATTATTTAATTAAATTAAAAGGTTTTGGCAAGTTTGGATTTTTTGTAAACTCTTAGAATATTGTTGTGGATTTTTAGTGATTCTTAGGAATTTTTAGGGTAAAATTTTAATTTTAGGGCTTTTTACGGTTTTACGTGTACAACTTTTTCATCTTAGTTTAATCCGTCTTCGTAACCGTCATTCTCTTCTAATCTCATTTATATTTTTCTTTCTCACAAATATAATCACAAAGATAATCATTTCATCACACACACACTAAGCCTCCTTGAGAACGATTCCCCACTTTGGGTCATTTGTACACGGTTTTCCTAAATCGTCGTGCTTAATACTTGCCACTTTTGCTCTCTTTTCCTAAAGAGTAGTAAAACCATTACATCATATGTTCTTCTTTTCCACTTTACTTTATCAATAATTCGGGGACGAATTATTCTTTTTTGGGGGGAAGAGTTGTAAAACCCGCATGCTTTTACCATGAATAGTACCATTATGATAGTACGTACATGAATAGAACCTTCCTTATATATAGCACGTTTATGTTTCACGAACAAGATTTACAAATATTACGTACGTGTTATAACACGATAAGTATTTAATACGTATTAAGATACGATAATTATTTCAATAATAATTATAATCACGAACATACGAACATGAAAACTATGGGTTACCCTTAATTATAATCACGAACATACGTATTTATGTATATTTATTACGATCATGAATAAATATAATAAGACACGAACGATAACTATTTAAATCATGTAAACACGAACACGAGAACACACTTAATATTAGACACGAGAAAACTATGGGTTACCCTTGTGGGCCCCATCATACCCGTGGCTAGAAAACAAGACAAGGGACAAGCCCATTTAAATTTTTACTAAACAAGAAATAGGGAAAAAACTTATTTTCATAATAACAAAAATTAGAAAACAAGAAAAACCCTAATCTCTCTTTTGGTTCTCTCTTGGTCGTCGGGTATAGAACATACACAAGGGTGTGTTGGTTGATTTTGGTGATTGAATTCTCGCAAGGTTGTTAGTGTGTTCATCCTCCTTTGATTCACGTAATCGGTAAATCCTTAATCCCCTTTTTCTTTATGTTTTTATTTAACTCAAGAACACATGAAATCATGAGTGATATTAAAAAAAGTAAATACATGTTAATTAATAAGTGTGAAAACACTTATCCTTTTACCACTTATTTCCAATAATAACAAGACCAAAACGTGTGATTTATGTCGTAAAAGTCGGAATTATGCGTGGTTTATGTTTTTATTGTGTTTTAGGACCAAAATATGCAAAAGGAAGAAAAACGGGTTTTCACGGGCTTTTATCGAAGAAAACGGGAAAAGACGAAGTCAAAAGATCAAGAGTGCAAAAAGAACGGAAGTCCAAGGCCTATTCTGAAGATTTATCGAAGAAAAAGTCTAAAGATGGAAGTTTAACGAAGTCGAAGAACTTAAGTCTAATAGAAGAAGAAAATTAAAAGACAAGTTCAAATCCCGAGACGACATCGAGAAAAGACAAAGAATTAAAGTCGAGTCGAGAAGACGTGAAGAAAGCAAGAAAGAAGATGCAACACATGCACTCCTTCCACCTTCCCTATAAATACCCTCCTAATAGTCATTAGGAGGGTGGTTAGCTAGTTAATTTTTAATTTTAGTTTTTCATTTTTCACTTTTCTCTAGTTTTAGAGAGAGAAAGTCTTAAACTTTCTCTCACTAAATTTCATCTTCTTCTTTTAATCTTTCAAGATTAAACACTTTGTATTGCTTATTTTCATTAATCAAGTTCTATTTTAAGCTTTTAATCCTTAATCTCATTCTACCTTTCTTTGATTTTAGATTGATTTTGGTGCGATTATCTTATGATCCGTGTTGTTCTAGATGATTTCGTGCTTAAAAAGTTAATCTTTTGATCATTTCATAAGTTTTCATTTGACTAAGCTTTAAGACTCTTGTGCTTATTGGCTTATTTTTTAGGATTAGCTTATTTTCTTATAAAAAGCTTTCTTTAAAAGTTCATGTTTTTTATTGTTTGATCTAAAAATTTGTTTATTTTGAGGTTAGATAAGTTGATACAAGTGCTTATTTGATCTGGTTCATTAGTGATTCGTTTAGTTTTGGGAATAAGCTCTCCATTATAGCTTATTTCTTGGCTTTTAACCGAATCCCTAACATTTCGGAAAGGGTTAAAACCCCTTTCCGATTGGCACATTCCGAGCAGCCTTCCACATCCCTCTTTCCGATTGATCAAATCGGAAAAGGGTTTTCATTTTCCGATCAGCATCTCTTGTTATTCCGATCGAAGTGATCGGATTGGGAATTAAAGTATTCCGATCTGGCCCCTTGCTGAATATTCCGATTGTAGCTGTTTTCCCAACATTCCGATTGTGTGCTTTGTCCCATATTCCGATTAGTGTGTTTGACATTCCGATTGCCCTTTTTTTTGTTACATATTCGGATTGCAGGTCGCTACCAACTTTCCGATCAACCGACGGAATACATTCCGATCGGGACACCTTTTTGGGGCTCATTCCAATTGAGTGATTATTTGTGATATTCCGATTAGGGTTTGTTTAGTTTATTGCTTTGATAAAATTTCCAAGTGTTAGTTTTTATTAAGTGTTAAAGCATTTTTCTAATCTAGTCTTTAAATTTACAAGCATTTATTTTTACTCGTCATTTTAGTATTAATCTTTATTCTTCCATTTTACTCAACGACACTTTAATTACTTGCTAATAGTTTAAATTAGACAAACAAACCAAACCATTCTCTTGATTCACCAAAAGACGATTGAGTCGCACTTAAGACCGGTTTTCAATTCGAAAGGATTCGGACGATAAGATTTTATACTTAGCTCAAAGCGAAGTATTATTAATAAATCATGGGGGTAAAATTAATTAGGGTTTAATGGGTGTTTGTTTTTGGCCGACGCATGGAACCGAGACCAAGGGGGTCTCGGCTTGCTTTTGTTTCACACCAACCGAGTCCTCAAGGTCTCGGTGTGTGTTGTGTGTCTTGGCCGCACGAACAAAGGGAACCCCGACCTCGGTTGGGGTGTGTTTTTGGCTTGGTGGGTCTCGGATAAGAACAAGGAACCACCACCGGCTTAAGCCGGTGGCTAAATAAGGAAAGCAGGGGGAACCTTAGGACGCGGCATCAGGGGTAACCACCGGCTAGCCGGTGGGAACTTTTGCTAGCCGGCGGTTAACCAAGACCAAGGGTGCGTTTGGTTGGTCGGTTCATGGGTTAAACCGGTCCAGTTCACAACATGTTTAGATTATAACACGGGTTCGGTTCATGGGTTATTTTTGTAAGTTAATTATTTTTCAAGGTTAATTATTTTAACAAGATTAAATTAAATTAATTAAAACATGTACCTGATTAATTTAATTTATGCATGACATAGGTTATTAATAATATTATTAAGACATGAATTTTAACCTAAGTAATTACCATTTTAATTAGACTATATAATTAATTAATTATCAAAATTATGACTTATAATTAATTAATTTACATGACTTAGGTTATATTATTAATAGATAATAATACATGTTTTAACCTAAGTATTTTTTAACATTTATTTAATTAAATCATGTTATTTTTAATTAAATACTTTAACCTATAGTTTATTTAATTTACATGAAATAATTAATAAACTATACTTTTTAATTATATGACTTAGAATATTAATCAGTAAACACTTAAGCTTATATAATTAGCTTAATAATCCAACTTATTTCTATTTATGGAGACTTTCTATTTTTAGAAACTTATTTAATTAAGGCAGCTAATCTATTTATGGAAACTTTCTATTTTTTTGAAAGTTATCTATTTTAAGCAGTAAATCTATTTTTGGAAACTTTCTGATTTTGGAAATTTCTATTTTTGGAAACTTTCTATTTCTGGAAACTTTATATTTTAGGAAACCTGCTATTTTTAGAAAGTACTTATTATTACACAACAAGTATAATAATACAAGAAATACAAGAAATATTAAATCAGAATAGACATAATACATGATAAACACAGTATAAAGCTTTAATCAGTAAAACATGACATGAACATATAAAACAAGCTAACACATTATATAAAACCAGTTACGTACTCAGTAATCAGATACTTATACACGTATGTATTTATGTAGCATTAGTGATACCAAAGTAGGACTCTCTTCTGTTCGTCTTCTTCGTTCACTATACACAAGGTATGGATTCTCCGTCCTTTCAGCATGGACATTCTTATTAGGATTCCCCGTATGCAGCCAACTGTTTTCCCCAGTATATGTTTTATATGTTTTTGAATTGCTCATGTTTAATTATATACCTAAAGCCATATACATGCATGACCAGTTTCACCTAGTTATGGAGGTACCATAACCATAACACTGGAGGCACCAGTGTTATGACTCCACCATGACGGAGTGATAGCTCGTGGTGTCCCTTCAGCTTTTGGCCATATTATTATTATCAGGTGGGGCGTATGGGTGCATCCTAGTTTACATGTTTTCAACAGTTTATTCAGGTGAATGTGGTGTGTGCCTTGCATCCTTCACAAGGAGCTGATCCCTCCTACCTAAACTAGTATATTAAATTAGAAGCAGCCCCTCTAATTTGCATGACAAGGTCACCCCTCCAAGTATTCATGCACGTTGATAAATCATGACCTATATTGGCTAATGGTAAACATGTTAAACAGTTTTTATAATATAAACATAAGGCTTTTCAAACTATAAAACCAGTTTTAATAAGACATGCCAGGTTATTCAGGACTTAGTCTTTTCCGCTGCTTCATGCTTATATGATTATATTATTCATGCTTTACTTGTATATCTGTGCACTGAGCGTTATGCTCAGCCGTTTTCCTTTCATGTTCCCAAAACGCCAGGTACTCAGGGACGCTCGTAGACTTTAAGCGTACGTGCATATGGAATGGAAGCTTCCTAGTCTTCTTTACTTTATGTATTTCTTTATACTTTGATACTCATTTCCATGGACATTGTTTAGTCCTTTTCATTTACAGTACTTATGTTTGTGTGTGATGAGTTCTACTTTTGGGGTACCGGTGTTTGATTCCGATATTTTCTTTATGGTCATGTGATGTTTAATACATTATCCTTGTATGCTTTGATGACACGCCATAATCACGCGTGATATTCCATTTACCAAAATGGGGTGTTACAATTATGGTATCAGAGCCTGGTTTCGACCTGTAAGCTCTCAAAACATGACCTATGATTAGTGGGTAGTCCCTAGGTCTTCCTAGAACTGACAGTCGGTTTTCATGCATTCATCATTTTCATGCATACATATATATGTCATTGTCGCAGGTTTATGACTAAGTAATGGTTGGTACAGGACTGGCCCTATTTAGTCGCATGTGTTTTATCGAAACTTTTAATTTTGGGACCGATCAATTGGCGTCCCCTCGCCATGTCTTTTGTTTTGAGTGAACTGACCATAGGCGTTCACTCTCGCGCATACAAAAGTTTTCATAAAACTTCATCATGCATTCATGTATAAATTTTCTTACATAAAATTTTTCTCATGATTTATTGGTATAAATTTTTTATTTTTTTTCATGTATATAGTTTATGTTTTAATCAGTTTAATCATGTATTTTATGTTATACTGTCAGATGGTTCTCACACGCGAGCAGGAACAACTCAATGCAGCAATCCAAACTGCAATGCAAGATATGCTTCCTCAGCTGAGGAACGAAATCAGGGCTGAGGTTCAGGCTGTCAACAACCAGCAACAACACCCAGTACCTCCTCCTCCAGCAACATTGGTTACATGGCTGGAGAGATTCGATAAGCTCCGCCCTCGAGCTTTTGAGAGAACAGATAGCCCCAATGAAGCTAAAAGCTGGTTGGCTCACATCGAGAAGATCTTCGATGCTATGGGCTGTGACCCCGTCTTCAAGTCGAGGTTGGCTTGCTACAGATTCGAAGGTGATGTACTATCATGGTGGATGGCACTGAAGCAATCTGAGGGAGGCGATAATTTGGTGGCTGGTTTCACTTGGGCTTAGTTCATGGATTTGGTGATGGGACAGTTCTTTCCGAAAGCTGAGCAAGACAAGCTGAAGAGAGAGTACCATGGAATCCAACAGAGAGCTGCGGAGAATAGCAACGAGTTCATGCAACGCTTTCTTCGTTTGGCTGGTTTTCTTGGTGCAGCAGTAGGTACTCCTGAAGAGCAGGCACACCACTTCAGGTGGGCTCTTCGTACATCGGTCGCAAACAACTTGGTGTGTGCTATGTTCAACATGGTAGCACAAGTGGCCGATGCAGCACGTAAGTTGGAGATGCTGCAGGAAAGAGATTAGTTCAGGGAAGCAGAGAGACCCAATAAGAGGTAAACATTCATATTCAACGGTGACCAATCCGTATTCTTTCAGTATATGTCAATATTTCATCTCTTTAAACTCTATCTTCCAGGCAGAAGACTGGGGACCGGTCTCAGCCGGCTACTCAGCATCAACCTACTCAGCCCAAGGGAAACGGTCAGACTCATGACCGTTCTACTATGGATAGGCGTGGCGGTAATGATAATTATCGTAGCAATGCTGGACACTCCAACAACATCAGGTCCTTATACTTACTCATTTTCTTATGATTACATGTTATAATCCTAAATTCTGACACATTAGAGAATCTTCTACCAGGAATCATGGTAACGGGAGGGACCAGAACCATAGAGGTTCACAGCCTAACCGTCTAGCTATCACTGGTATTCCATCTTACGATTTATCCGCATTATCCTTGTACATGTTACCATGTATCATGTATATTGTTCTTATCAGGCTCACAGCCAGTCAGGACACCTGCTGGAGGATATACACATCCTCTTTGCTCTACCTACCACCATAGGCACCCAGGGCCATGTCGCCGCGACAGCGACGCATGCTACAAGTGTGGTCTTCCTGGCCATCGCATGAAGGATTGCCGCAAGGGTGAGATGGAGGGTACATCGGGACATGCTGATAGCAAACCGCCTCCTACTAGTGGGCGTGTTTACACGACATCTCGCGATCAGGCTAACAAGTCTACAGGTACCATCACTGGAATCTTTTATATGTATGGTCAAGCTGCATGTGTTCTGTTTGATACGGGTGCTACTCACTCGGTCATTTCTACTGCTTATGCCAAAAATGTTAGGATACTCCCCATTCCACTAGAGAATATACTAAGTATTTCCACGCCTTTGAGAGACTCTGTACGCATAACCCATTTGTACAAGAGCCTTCCCCTAGAGTTTGACGACAAGATTCGTCCTGTTGACGCACTTCCGCTGGACATCAATGATTTTGACATGATTTTTGGCATGGACTGGCTATCCAAGCATCATGCTACCATAGACTTCCATTCATATCGAGTCATCTTCGGTGATGTTAATGCACCAGAGTACATTCACAACGGGTTCGTACTCGGAAGGTCTGTTTAAATCATATGAACCCTGCAAGCACGTGTATTACTTTCACATGGTTGTGAGGGTTATCTAGCTACTGTTCATGACATGGATGCTGAATCTCCATCAATTCAGAATCAACCGATAGTGTCAGAATTTCCAGATGTATTTCCAAAAGAGCTTCCGGGCATACCCCCTACACGTGAAGTAGAATTTAATATTGAGCTCATCCCAGGAGCTGAGCCGATTTCCAAGGCTCCTTATCGCATGGCTCCCATAGAGTTGAAGGAGCTAAAGGATCAATTACAAAAACTTCTGGAACGAGGCTTTACTCGATCGAGCGCATCTCCATGGGGCGCACCGATCTTATTCGTTAAGAAGAAGGACGGCAGTATGCGTCATTGCATAGATTATCGTGAGCTCAACAAGATTACCATCAGGAATAGGTATCCACTACCACGTATAGACGATCTGTTTGACCAACTCCAAGGGGCCAAACATTTCTCCAAGATTGATCTAAGGTCGGGCTATCATCATCTACGGGTTAAAGAGAAGGATAATACTTGATTTTGCAACCAAGTATAAAATCTTATCGTCCGAATCCTTTTCGAATTGACTATTGGTTAAGAGTGCGACTCAATTGTCTTTTGGTGAACAAGAGAATGGTTTGGTTTTGTCTATCTAATTTTAACTAATAGCAAATAATTAAGTGTCGTTGAGTAAAGTAGAGGTTTAAAAATTAATATTAAAATAACGAGTTAAAATAAATGCTTAGAAACTTAAAGGCAATATTAGAAAGATACTTGAACACTAAATAAAACTAACACTTAGAACTTTGTAAAAAAAACAAGAAACTAAAACCATCGGAAAACAAAACCTAAACATGATCGGAATGTTTGATCGGAAAGTGCAATCGGAATATCATGCAAAACTTCTGATCGGAAGATTGAACAAAGCCACAATCAGAATGTTAAGAAATGACAGCTGATCGGAATGTATTCCGATCTATTGATCGGAATGTAGGACTTAGTCTCAATCGGAATTTTAGGAATATTCCTAATCGGAATATAGTGAAAATCAAGTAATCGGAATATGCTAAGAAGGTTGAAATCGGAATGTCTAAAAACTGCCAAATCGGAATAATGGCAAAACCTACCAATCGGAATATTCAAAAAGGTTATAGTCAGAATGTGCAAACCCTAATCCGATCACTCAGATCGGAATAACTGAGGTGCAATCGGGGAAATCAGAAACCCTTTTCCGATTGATCAATCGGAAAGAGGGAAGGGGCGTCTGGTCGGAATATGCTAATCGGAAAGGGGTTTAGACCCTTTCCGAAATATATGGGATTCATTTAAAAGCTAGTAATAAGCTATGATTAATAAGCTTTCACAAAACTTGAACGAATCAAAACTAAACCGGATCAAATAAGCACTTATTTCAACTTATCTAAACTTAAAATAAACAAACTTTCAGATCAAACAATAAAAACATGAACTTTTTAAGAAAACTTTTTATAAGTAAATAAGCTAATCATAAGAATAAGCCAATAAGCACAAAAATCTCAAAGCTTATTCGTATGAAAACTTAGGTAATGATCAAAAGATTAACTTTTTAAGCACGAAATCATTAGGAACAACACGGATCATATGAAATTCGCACCAAAATCAATCTAAAAATCAAAGAAAGGTAGAATGAGATGAAAGATTAAAAGCTTAAACTTAACTTGATTAATGAAAATAAGCAATACACAAATGTTTAATCTTTAAAGATTAAAAGAAAAGATGAAACTTAGTGATAGGAAGTTTATAACTTTCTCTCTCTAAAACTAGAAAGAAAAGTAAAAATGAAAAACTTGAAAACTAAAGACTAACTCCCTCCTAATGTGTATTAGGAGGGTATTTATAGGAAAAGTGGAAGTAGTGCATGTGTTGCATCTTCTTTCTTTCTTTCTTCACGTCTTCTCGACTCGACTTTAATTCTTTGTCTTTTCTCGATGTCGTCTCGGGATTTGAACTTGTCTTTTAAATTTTCTTCTTCTATTAGACTTAAGTTCTTCGACTTCATTAAACTTCCGTCTTTAGACTTTTTCTTCGATAAATCTTTAGAATAGGTCTGGGACTTCCGTTCTTTTTGCACTCTTGATCTTTTGACTTCGTCTTTTCCGTTTTCTTCGATAAAATCCCGTGAAAGCCCGTGTTTCTTCCTTTTTCATATTTTTGTCCTAAAACACAATAAAAACAAAAACCACGCATAATTCCAACTTTTACGACATAAAATACACGTTTTGGTCTTGTTATTATTGGAAATAAGTGGTAAAAGGATAAGTGTTTTCACACTTATTAAATCCCCTACACTTGACCATTGCAATGCCCTCATGCAATGCATTAATTTTAAAGCACAGTTTACATTTTCCATCATAAATAACCCACCTTGGCCTTTATTAAATACTACACATCTAAGAAAAATAAAATGATAGAAGCAAGTAAAAAAAATTAAAAACTTACATTGGTTTTGGCTGACATGAACGTTTATCATCCTCAAGTTTCACGTTCCCCATACCAAGCTTAAAAACGAGATCATTGTTATTATAAGTTAGCAAACTATCACGAATTCATGTGGGCCAATTATTTACTTAGACTCCCTTATTCCTAGGTGTATCTCTTATATTTTATTTTTGTCTTGAATGATCACGAAGATGCATTGTTTGACTTATTTCGATAGTTATTTAGGCCGAAAATAAAGTGAACGATTTAATCAATAGTTAGCTAAAGGACCAAACTTTTAAAACTGCTTCTCGGGACCTCATAAAGTTCATATATTGGCATAACTCGCTTCACGATTTGAGACCTTTCTCAGACCGATATTTGGCGGTGACTTCATACTTCGAATCTTGAGAGACGTTCATGAAATAATGGCCTTCTCTTCATAATAGGAATTTCTTCTCTTGAAGTTTTGAGAGATTCTTCATCTTTGGACCACGACTTTTTCATTTTTCTCCAATCTTTATTTTGGACTTTGATATACAACGATCCGCCTCCTTTTAGGACTTGGATCTATTTATCCTCATACCTTGTTAGGGTCTTTTTGGATAGACTTCTCCATAATCTTTTGGGGAGTATTTGCTTTTCGTCGTGTGTCTCGATCCTTCATATTGATTTTCGATAAATGATTATTCACATCACTTTTGGATCTTAAGCAACAAACTATAGCCCTCATACCTTGTTAGGGCCTTTTCGGACTCGCCAATCTTCGCATCCCGCTTCAATAAGTTATGCCTTGGCTATGAACTCTAATCCGTACCGAGCAACTTTTAAACGATCTGGGGCTAGAAGCTAAGTAACCTTTTATATCGTACAACCTTATTTATTGCAGATAAATTTATTACCAAGCGAAGGGAGAATAGGCTTATAATTAACTCACATAAATTTACGAAAGAATACCAAACTTATAATTGACTCTATCATCTCTCGTTCTCCACAGTTTAAAATCTCAAGGAATGAGACTCGTGGATGCTTAGCCTATTAAATCAAAGTTTTGGGTTTTCGAGTCATCTATAGGATCTTGCAAATTCTTGGACATTTTCAAGTTTAGAAATCGCATTTTAAAGTTCCCTTGATAAACAACTCTCTAGGATCAATTATAGGAACTTGCGAAAAGTTCTTGTTCTTAACCCGTGAGAGTTAAGACTTTCGCGTTTTATAGTCCCCTATATAAAAGCCTAGCAAAACTTGACTTAAACATGTTAAGGATACTAGCTAGAGTAAACTTAGATAAGTAAACTCGGGTTGAGTCAAAATGTTCACAACTAAGAAAAATTAAAAACCACTTATTTGAAATTCATTCTAGCAAAGATAGCAAATAACCGTAATAAAGGAAAATACAAATATACAACTAGGCCAAAATAGATCAAAAATTTTGAAAAATGTCGAAAAATCAAGTTTTCTGTTTAAAATGAGGGCAAATTCATGGAAAAGACCACTTACTTCGATAGAAGTCCCCCTTACACTTGAGGTAAACATTGTCCTCAATGTTTAAGCATGTGGGAGTAAACTCCCCTACGCTTAGGACATTGTGCACGTTGTTTAAATCTTGCTAAGGAAAGGACAACTATAGTGAATTCAATGTGAACATATAAAATATGAAATATTGAATCACAAGAGTTTTAGGACAGAACCGGGAAGATAGGAACACGGTATCACGGTTCGTTAAAAGTCATCAAGGTGGATCTTTGAAGCTTTAATCCCTGCACAGCACAAGAAACAAGACAACAAACACATACGGGGCTCCCCCTACACTTATTATGAAAGCAGTAAAGGATAGATCACGGGTTGCCTCCCGAGAAGCGCTTGTTTTTGTTCACCGATTCACGAGCCTGACTCGACCCAATTTAGTTCATGGGGAACATGGTGAGGGATGGAATCATCTCATGGGAGATGTCCTCACCAAAGTACAGCTTCAAACGCTGGCCATTCACCTTGAAATTGGGCCCATTTGGGTGAGAAAGCTCAATGGTCCCATATGGAAAGACTTTGGCGACGGTGAATGGACCAGACCAGCGGCTCTTCAACTTGCCAGAGAAGATCTTCAACCGAGAGTTAAAAAGTAAGACTTGATCACCAACGTGGAACTCTCGGTTCTTGATTTTTGTGTCATGAATGATCTTGGTCTTCTCTTTGTAGATCAGCGAGTTCTCATAAGCTTCATTCCTCAGTTCATTTAGCTCGTTGAGTTGAATCTTGCGATGATCACCGGCTTTGTTGATGTCGAAGTTAGCCCACTTCAAGGCCCAATGTGCCTTATGTTCCAACTCGATGGGGAGGTGGCATGCTTTCCCGTACACAAGACGATAAGGTGTACAACCGATCGGGGTCTTATAAGCAGTACGGAAAGCCCACAAAGCATCATCTAACTTATCGACCCACGCGGCACGATGCTCTCCCACAGTACGCTCCAAAATTCGCTTTAATCTACGGTTGGAAATCTCAGCTTGCCCATTGGTTTGGGGATGATAAGCGGTGGAAAGACGGTGATTGACACCGTACTTATCCATGACTCTTGCAAATTGATCATTGCAAAAATGAGTCCCGCGGTCACTGATAATAGCACGAGGAACGTTGAATCGAGCGAAAAGCTGCTTTAAAAAGTTCACAACCACCCTCGCATCATTCGTAGGAAGAGCCTTAGCTTCAACCCATTTAGAAACGTAGTCGACGGCGACGAGGATGTACTTGTTCCCTTTGGATGATGGAAATGGCCCCATAAAGTCGATGCCCCATACGTCAAAGATTTCACATTCCTGTATGAAATATTGAGGCATCTCATCCTTATGTGTGATCTTGCCTTGGCGTTAGCAAGCATCACAATGCTTAACCATTTTGTGAGCGTCACGATAATGGTGGGCCAATAGAATCCTGAGTCAAACACTTTTTTAGCGGTGTAGTTGGGACCAAAGTGACCACCGGTGGGTCCTTTGTGGCAAGCCTAGAGAATGTCAAAGGCTGCCGGTCTGTCAACACATCGACGAATGATTAGATCAGCACATTGTTTGAATAGAAAAGGGTCATCCCAAAAGTAAGTCTTGACATCATTCAAGAACTTCTTCTTTTGTTGGGATGTTAACCCTTTGATGAGAACACCACCCGCTAAGTAGTTTGCAATGTCAGCAAACCACGGGGTGTCATCAAGATTGAGATTTATAGACATTAAGGTCTCAAGGGGGAAAGAGTCATTGATCTCTTTGTTCGGATGATCCCCTTGATATGGATCCTCAAGTCGACTCAGATGATCCGCGGCTAGGTTTTCAGCACCCTTCTTGTCACGAATTTCAATGTTGAATTCTTGAATGAGTAAAACCCAGCGGAGAAGTCTTGGCTTAGAATCATGCTTAGTCATCAAGTACTTCAACGTGGAATGGTCTGTGTATACGATGGTGGTGGATAAAACAAGATAGGGGCGAAATTTTTCAAAAGCATAGACAACAGCTAAAAGCTCTTTTTCGGTTGTCGTATAATGCAATTGAGCCCCCGTCATTGTTTTGCTAGCATAGTGGATTGGTTGGAAGTGTTTATTCACTCTTTGACCCAAAACCGCACCAATAGCAAAGTCGCTAGCATCGCACATCAATTCAAAAGGCAGCTCCCAATTAGGGGTAACCAAGACCGGTGCCTTAGTTAGCTTATCCTTAAGAAGATTGAAGGCTTCGATACACTCTTTAGAAAAGATAAAAGGAGTATCTTTTTCCAAGAGGTGGGTCATCGGGCGAGCGATTTTAGAGAAATCCTGAATGAATCGACGATAGAAGCCCGCATGACCCAAAAAACTTCGCACACCCTTCACGGTTGAAGGTGGAGGTAATTTGGCTATGACATCCACTTTAGCACGGTCGACTTCAAGACCGGCGTTAGAGATTTTGTGTCCTAGCACAATGCCTTCTTTTACCATAAAATGGCATTTTTCCCAATTCAGAACAAGGTGAGTGTCTTCGCACCGCTTAAGCATACGCTCCAAATTGGCAAGGCAAGAAGAGAAGGAATCCCCAAAGACCGAGAAATCATCCATGAAGACTTCCATGGTTTGCTCAACCATGTCATGGAAGATAGCCAACATGTACCTTTAGAAAGTCCCGGGGGCATTGCATAAGCTAAAAGGCATTCTTTTATAAGCAAATGTACCATAGGGACAAGTGAATGTTGTCTTCTCTTGATCTTGGGGATTGATGGGTATTTGGAAATAACCCAAGAAACCATCAAGAAAGCAGTAATATTCATTACCCGCTAAACGTTCAAGCATTTGGTCCATAAAAGGTAGAGGGAAATGATCCTTTCTCATGGCATCATTGAGTTTGCGGTAGTCTATACAAACTCTCCACCCAGTAACGAGACGGGTAGGAATCAACTCGTTGTTTGCATTGGGCACAACGGTGATTCCGCCTTTCTTAGGCACACAATGGACTGGACTAACCCATGGTGAATCCGAAATAGGGTAAATCATACCCGCATCAAGAAGTTTGATAACCTCTTTTTTGATGACTTCATGGATTTTAGGATTCACCCTACGTTGGCTTTGAATTGTGGGCTTAAAGTCGTCCTCCATGAGAATTTTATGTGTGCAGAAGTGATGATCAATTCCACGGATGTCGGAGATTTTCCAAGAGACAGCTCTTTTATGCTTCTTCAACACGGCGATAAGTCGGGATTTTTCTTCTTCTTTCAGATCCTTTGCGGTGATGACCGGTAACTTCTCGTTGTCTTCAAGGAAAACGTACTCAAGATGAGGAGGTAGGTCCTTAAGCTCAAGAGTAGGAGGGTCCTCAATAGATGGTGTAACTAACGATGGATCATCATTAGTCACCTCTTTAGGAGAAGGAGGAGAAAACGGGTCCTCATTGAGAAGTCTCTCAATAGTACGAATGTCTTCATCCCAATCGGTGGACGAATCATCATACTTAATACCGAGAGGACCCAAGCTAGCTTCGAAATCATCCAAGTCACTTTCTCCAAAAGGAGTCAATGCCGGAGCAATTGAGGCAACGGTCTCAACATTGGGTAGAGAAGAGAGAGTACTTTTGCAAGCATCATGAAAATGTTCTTCACAAGCCTCATCGAGAACATCAATAGCATTAACACTCTCATATGAATAAGATTGCTTAGAAATCTTACCCATATTGAAGACAATTTTATCGTCACCAACTCTCATGATTATTTCGCCCGCGGCTACATCAATGAGAGTGCGACCGGTCCTCAAGAAGGGACGTCCAACGATTAATGGAACATGGGGGTCCATCTCGTAGTCAACGACAACAAAATCCGCCGGGAAGGTGAATTTGTCAACACCAACAAAGACATCTTCGGCTATCCCCACTGGATAAGCAACCGTACGGTTGGCTAATTCCAAAGTCATTTTGGTGGGGACTAGCTCGGGGAGAGATAATTGCTTCCAAACAATTAAAGGCATTAAGTTTATACTGGCACCTAGATCGGCTAAGGCCATGCAATTATCTACTCCCGTGAAGTTGCAAGGAATCAAGAAGCGACCCGGATCACCAAGTTTGGTGGGCAATTTCCTTAAGAGCACTGCGGAGCAGTTCTCATTAAGTTGGGTCTGAGCAATGTCAAGAAGCTTCTCCTTGTCACTTAGAAGATCTTTAAACATTTTCGCGTATTTGGGCATGTGAGCGAGAGCCTCGGCAAAGGAGATGTTAAAATTCAATTGTTTAAACATTTTGAGAAAGTTTGAAAACTGAATATCATCCTGGTTCTTTTGCTTCTCTTTCCTCAACCTTGAAGGATAAGGTATATTGGATGAAGAAGAAGGCTTTAGGGGAGTAGGATCACTCACAACCACGGGTGGTGGGGAAATGGGGATAGAAGGTGAAGGAGGTGAGGAAAGTTGCTCTTTTTCCTTGTTCACAATCACGGGTGGAGGTGTAGGAAGCTCGGGTTTCGTATAACCTTTTCCACTACATGTAGTGATTGCTTTCATCTCCCCTCTTGGATTCGCAATGGTGTTACTCGGAAGAGTACCCGAAGAAGAGGGTTGATTACCTTGGATGAGTGAACCAATCATATCATGAATGTTAAGCGCTTGAGTGCTGAAAGAATCTCTGATGTCTGCACAAATTTCATTGCTTTGTTTTGCCATGTCATTCCTTAGCTCGGCTCAAATATCGTTCCCTTGTTTCGCCATTTCGCCCTTCAAGTTGATGACTTGACTCTGAAGATTCGTCACTAGCTCCCGATTAGTCTCCATGAACGTCTCGACGTCTTGATTTAATGCCATCGGTTGATTGAGAGGTGGAGCTTGGTAAGCTTGAGAATTTCCTTGAGTTGGGTATGGGTTTCTTTGGGATTGATATTGATTGTTAGCACGAGGTTGGGATTGGTTGTTTCGGTTATAGCTTTGTTGTTGGTTTTGGTTGGTAGGAGGGAAACCGGGTGGAGCAAGATAGTTGTTCGAACGATAACTTAGCAAGCTACGGTCTCCTTGAGGGGGAGCTTGATAGCCTCCAGTGGGATAAGTACGTAAGCCGCGTTAACGTTTTCAGAAAAATTGCCTTAGGTAGAAGGACAATCATTATAAGAATGAGGACCACCACATGTGTCACAAGAAATGGCAACGGCTTTAGCTTGTTGAAAGTGGTTTGTGGCCATGGACATGAAATTCTTGTTCATCTCAGCGAGTTGTCGAGAAATTTCAGTCATCTCAGGATTGGAAGTAGTAGAAGAAACATTGACTCTCGAGTTAGATCTTGAGGATGCGGATGAATCCCAATTCTTGTGGTGAGTAGTCATGTTTTCAATCAACTCTCTACACTCCTCCGGTATCCTTTTCATAAAAGTGCCACCGGCGGCGGCATTGATCGTGTCACGATCACGAAAGTGAGACCATTGTAGAAGGTGTCAATGAGAGTGACGGGGATCATGTTGTGATTTGGACAGCGGTCGATCAAATCATTGTATCGTTCCCAAGCATCGAAAAGCGATTCATCATTGTCTTGCATGAATCCACTGATTTGGTTACGAAGGCTTGTGACCATGGATGGGGGGAAGTAGCGCGACAAAAAGCGTTGAGTCTTGTCATTCCACGTATGAATAGAATTCTTAGGAAGACAGTCAAACCATTTTTCGGCATGGTGAGAAAGCGAGTGGGGAAAGAGTTGAAGGCGAAGGTCATCCATAGAAACACCGGGGCACTTTATACTTTGGGTGATAGTAATGAATTTGTCGAGGTGTTTGTTGGCATCATCATCCGGAATTCCGCGAAATATGTTAGTTTGCACTTGTTTGATCATGTGATGCTTCAACGAAAACTCCTGAGCCGTGACGTGCATCGGCGCAATTGGGCCTCCGCGTCCGTTCATGGTGGGTTGACACAATTCCTCCATTGTTCGTAAATCAGGTAGGAGGACATTGTTGTTGTTGTTGTTGTTATTCAAATTGGGTAGAGGTGGGTTATTATTGTTGTTATTAACACCAGCCATATCTAAATCTTCATGAGTCTCGGGCTTAGAATAGTTCGAAGATATAGTACGCATACACCTGCAGAAGAAAAATATACACAGAGAAAATATCTGTATAATCTTTTTGGTGTAAAACCTTTTGGAAAAGAATTGCTTTTTATAATTTTTCAATGTTTTTATATTTTTGAAGAGATTTATATTTTTAGGATTTTTGAAAATTTTTAAAGCAAGGAAAATAACGTTCAAAGAACGGATCCCAAAATTCAATGAGTCTCTCACTAGAAACCGTTAATCTTAACGAAAAGAGCCGGCAGCGGCGCCATTTAATACTTGATTTTGCAACCAAGTATAAAATCTTATCGTCCGAATCCTTTTTGAATTGACTATTGGTTAAGAGTGCAACTCAATTGTCTTTTGGTGAACAAGAGAATGGTTTAGTTTTGTCTATCTAATTTTAACTAATAGCAAATAATTAAGTGTCGTTGAGTAAAGTAGAGGTTTAAAAATTAATATTAAAATGACGAGTTAAAATAAATGCTTGGAAACTTAAAGGCAATATTAGAAAGATACTTGAACACTAAATAAAACTAACACTTAGAACTTTGTAAAAAAAACAAGAAACTAAAACCATCGGAAAACAAAACCTAAACATGATCGGAATGTTTGATCAGAAAGTGCAATCGGAATATCATGCAAAACTTCTGATCAGAAGATTGAACAAAGCCACAATCGGAATGTTAAGAAATGACAGCTGATCGGAATGTATTCCGATCTATTGATCGGAATGTGGGACTTAGTCTTAATCGGAATGTTAGGAATATTCCTAATCAGAATATAGCGAAAATCAAGTAATCGGAATATGCTAAGAAGGTTGAAATCGGAATGTCTAAAAACTGCCAAATCGGAATAATGGCAAAACCTACCAATCGGAATATTCAAAAAGGTTACAGTCGGAATGTGTAAACCCTAACCCGATCACTCAGATCGGAATAACTGAGGTGCAATCGGAAAAATCAGAAACCCTTTTCCGATTGATCAATCGGAAAGAGGGAAGGGGCGTCTGGTCGGAATATGCTAATCGGAAAGGGGTTTAGACCCTTTCCGAAATATATGGGATTCGTTTAAAAGCTAGTAATAATCTATGATTAATAAGCTTTCACAAAACTTGAACGAATCAAAACTAAACCGGATCAAATAAGCACTTATTTCAACTTATCTAAACTTAAAATAAACAAACTTTTAGATCAAACAATAAAAACATGAACTTTTTAAGAAAACTTTTTATAAGTAAATAAGCTAATCATAAGAATAAGCCAATAAGCACAAAAATCTCAAAGCTTATTCGTATGAAAACTTAGGTAATGATCAAAAGATTAACTTTTTAAGCACGAAATCATTAGGAACAACACGGATCATATGAAATTCGCACCAAAATCAATCTAAAAGTCAAAGAAAGGTAGAATGAGATGAAAGATTAAAAGCTTAAACTTAACTTGATTAATGAAAATAAGCAATACACAAATGTTTAATCTTTAAAGATTAAAAGAAAAGATGAAACTTAGTGAGAGAAAGTTTAGAACTTTCTCTCTCTAAAACTAGAAAGAAAAGTAAAAATGAAAAACTTGAAAACTAAAGACTAACTCCCTCCTAATGTGTATTAGGAGGGTATTTATAGGAAAAGTGGAAGGAGTGCATGTGTTGCATCTTCTTTCTTTCTTTCTTCACGTCTTCTCGACTCGACTTTAATTCTTTATCTTTTCTCGATGTCGTCTCGGGATTTGAACTTGTCTTTTAAATTTTCTTCTTCTATTAGAATTAAGTTCTTCGACTTCATTAAACTTCCGTCTTTAGACTTTTTCTTCGATAAATCTTCAGAATAGGTCTCGGACTTCCGTTCTTTTTGCACTCTTGATCTTTTGACTTCGTCTTTTCCGTTTTCTTCGATAAAAGCCCGTGTTTTCTTCTTTTTTCATATTTTGGTCCTAAAACACAATAAAAACACAAACCACGCATAATTCCGACTTTTACGACATAAAAATACACGTTTTGGTCTTGTTATTATTGGAAATAAGTGGTAAAAGGATAGGTGTTTTCACACTTATTAAAGGACATCGCCAAGACTGCATTCCGTACACCCTATGGCCACTACGAATTTGTAGTCATGCCATTTGGCCTTACCAATGCTCCATCAGTGTTCATAGATTTGATGAACAGAATCTTCCATGAATTTCTAGACAAGTTTGTCATTGTCTTCATTGACGACATCCTGATAATCTCTAAGTCCAAGGAGGAACACGAAGACCATCTTCGTACAATACTACAGATTCTTCACCAGAAGCAGCTGTATGCTAAATTCTCCAAGTGTGAGTTCTGGTTAGACAAGGTGGCATTCTTAGGTCACATTGTATCAGCAGAAGGAATCACGATGGATCCAGCAAAGGTTGAGGCTATTACCAAGTAGCCAAGGCCGACATCAGCGACTGAAGTCCGCAGTTTCCTAGGCTTAGATGGTTATTACCGCAGATTCGTGGAGAACTTTTCCCGTTTAGCACTACCATTGACCAAACTGATGCGAAAAGGGTAGAAATTCATCTAGACTGGAGAAAGAGAGAAGAGCTTTGAAGACCTAAAGCAGAAGTAAGTATCTGCACCGATTCTTACTCTCCCATCTGGTACAGGTGGATTTCAGATCTACATTGATGCATCAGGAAAGGGACTTGGCTGTGTTCTCATGCAACATGAGAAGGTGATCACGTACGCTTCACGACAGCTTAAACCTTATGAGGAAAATTACCCTACGCATTACTTGGAACTTACAGCAATCGTGTTTGCATTGAAGATATGGAGGCACTACTTGTATGGAGAATCATGCGACATTTTCACATACCACAAGAGCTTGAAGTATATCTTCACTCAACTTGAACTGAACATGAGACAGAGGAGATGGTTAGAGCTGTTGAAGGATTATGACATTAATCTGTAGTATCATCCCGGCAAGGCGAATGTAGTGGCAGATGCACTTAACAGAAAGTATGGAATGATAAACGACATTAAAATTAAGGAGGAAATTATAAGAGACTTGGAGCGACTAGACATAGAGATCATGGTACGTGGACAACATGGTTACTGGGCTAATCTTAGAGTGGAACCCGAGTTACTCTCTAAGATCAAGGAATCTAAAAAGGATGATGGAGAAATCTGCGCGATAATTCAGAATTTGGAGAAGCAGACAGAATTTCGAGTAGACGCAGATGGTATCTTATGGCAGGGCACGAGACTTTGTGTTCCTGATGATCAAGAACTCCGGGAAGGATTGTTAGCTGAGGCTCATAGCTCCCCATTCTCTATCCATCCAGGTTCGACCAAGATGTACCATGACATCATGCAGTACATTTGGTGGAGTGGTATGAAATAGGATGTTGCGACATACGTCTCCAAATGTCTTACCTTTCAGCAGGGTAAGATCGAGCATCAGCGATCTGGCAGCCTTCTACAACCGTTAGATATTCCAGGGTGGAAGTGGGACAAGATCACCATGGATTTTGTTACCGATCTTCCGCAGACAAAGAGGAAGCACGATGCGATTTGGGTTATCGTTGGTCGACTTACCAAATCAGCTCATTTTTTACCGATCCGCAAGGAAGATTCGGTCAGTAAACTCGCCGATACTTATAGGAGGGAGATCATGAGACTTCACGGTGCTCCATCCAGCATCGTCTCAGACAGAGATCCTCGGTTCACTTCGCGATTTTGGCAAAGTCTGTAGAAAGCTTGGGGGACAAAACTTAAGCTTAGCACGGCTTTTCATCCTCAAACAGATGGACAGTCAGAGCGAACGATCTAGACATTAGAAGACATGTTGAGGTCATGTGCATTGGAATGGACGGGTGATTGGGACGATTATATCTGTTTGGTGGAGTTCGCATACAACAACAGTTGGCACGCAAGTATCAAGTGTGCTCCTTTCGAGATGTTGTATGGAAGAAAGTTTCGCACCCCAATCTGCTGGTATCAGGTTGGTGAGCGAACACTTGAAGGACCAGAAATGATAGAGCTGACTAATGAGAAGGTCACAACCGCTAAGCAGAAACTGCAAGAAGCACGGTCACGTCAGAAGAGTTACGTAGACAAGCATCATAGGGACTTACATTTTAACATAGGAGATCACGTTTTCCTTAAGGTTTCGTCGGCACGTGGTGTTAGACGTTTTGGAATAAAAGGGAAGCTCAGTCCTCAATTCATCGGACCGTTTGATGTCATCGAACTAGTCGGTGAAGTATCTTACCGTTTAGCGTTACCTCCGCAGCTTTCTCATGTTCATGATGTTTTCCATCTGTCCATACACAGAGGGTACAAGTATCAACCCCTTCACATGGTTCAGTATCCACTGGAACAGATTCGTGAAGATCTCACTTTCATAGAAGAACCCGAACGAGTTCTTGATAGACAAGAACGAGTCATGAGAAGGAAGACGATTCCATTCGTCAAAATCCTTTGGAGGGATCATACCGAGCGGGAAGCTACTTGGGAAACAGAGGAGTCTATCCGGGCTTCATACCTTCATTTCATATTTTGAATTCGGGTATGTTCTTCTTTTCCAGTTTACTTTATCAATAATTCGGGGACGAATTATTATTTTTGGGGGGGGGAAGAGTTGTAAAACCCGCATGCTTTTACAATGAACAGTAACCTTATGATAGTACGTACATGAATAGAACCTTCCTTTTATAGCACGTTTACGTTTCACAAACAAGATTTACAAATATTACGTACGTGTTATAACACGATAAGTATTTAATATGTATTAAGACACGATAATTATTTCAATAATAATTATAATCACGAACATACGAACATGAAATCATGAACGTAAATAATCACAAGCTTAGTATTACATATTTATGTATATTTATTACGATCATGAATAAATATAATAAGACACGAACGATAACTGTTTAAATCATGTAAACACGAACACGAGAACACACTTAATATTAGACACGAGAAAACTATGGGTTACCATTGAGGACCCCATCATACCCACGGTTAGAAAACAAGAAAAGGGCCAAGCCTATTTAATTTTTTACTAAACAAGAAAAAGGGAAAAACTTATTTTCATAATAACAAAAATTAGAAAACAAGAAAAACCCTAATCTCTCTTTTGGTTCTCTCTTGGCCGCCGGGTATAGAACACACACAATGGTGTGTTGGTTGATTTTGGTGATTGATTTCTTGCAAGGTTGTTAGTGTGTTCATCCTCCTTTGATTCACGTAATCGGTAAATCCTTAAACCCCTTTTTCTTTATGTTTTTATTTAAATCAAGAACACATGAAATCATGAGCGATATTAAAACAAGTAAATAGATGTTAATAAATCATGGGGGTAAAATTAATTAGGGTTTAAGGGGTGTTTGTTTTTGGCCGACGCATAGAACCAGGACCAAGGGGGTCTCGACTTGCTTTTGTTTCACACTAACCGAGACCTCAAGGTCTCGGTGTGTGTTGTTTTTCTCGGCCGTAGGAACAAAGGGAACCCCGACCTCGGCCGGGGTGTGTTTTTGGCTTGGTGGGTCTCGGCTAAGAACAAGGAACCACCACCGGCTTAAGCCGGTGGCTAAATAAGGAAAGAATGGGGGAACCTTAGGCCGCGGCAACAGGGATAACCACCGGCTAGCCGGTGGGAACTTTTGCTAACCGGCGGCTAACCAAGACCAAGGGTGCATTTGGTTGGCCGGTTCATGGGTTAAACCGGTCTGGTTCACGACATGTTTAGATTAAAACACGGGTTCGGTTCATGGGTTAATTTTACAAGTTAAGTATTTTACAAGGTTAATTATTTTAACAAGATTAAATTAAATTAATTAAAACATGTACATGAGTAAATTAATTTATGCATGACTTAGGTTATTAATATTATTATTAATACATGAATTTTAACCTAAGTAATTACCATTTTATTTAGACTATATAATCAATTAATTATTAAAATCATGACTTACAATTAATTAATTTACATGACTTATGTTATATTATTAATAGATAATAATACATGTTTTAACCTAAGTATTTTTTTACCTTTATTTAATTAAATCATGTTATATTTAATTAAATACTTTAACCTATAGTTTATTTAATTTACATGAAATAATTGATAAACTATACTATTTAATTACATGACTTAGAATATTAGTCAGTAAACACTTAAGCTTATATAATTAGCTTAATAATCCAGCTTATTTCTATTTATGGAGACTTTCTATTCTTACAAACTTATTTAATTAAGGCAGCTAATCTACTTATGGAATCTTTCTATTTTTTTGAAACTTAACTATTTTAAGCAGTAAATCTATTTTTGGAAACTTTCTATTTTTGGAAACTTTCTATTTTTGGAAACATTCTATTTTTGGAAACTTTCTATTTTTGGAAACTTTATATTTTAGGAAACCTGCTATTTTTAGAAAGTACTTATTATTACACAACAAGTATAATAATACAAGAAATACAAGAAATACTCAATCATAATAGACAGAATACATGATACACACAGTATAAAGCTTTAATCAGTAAAACATGACATGAACATATAAAACAAGCTAAGACATGATATAAAACCAGTTACGTACTCAGTAATCAGATACTTATACACGTATGTATTTATGTAGCATTAGTGATATCGAAGTAGGACTCTCTTCCATTCGTCTTCTTCGTTCACTGGACACAAGGTACGGATTCTTCGTCCTTTCAGCATGGACATTCTTCCTTATTAGGATTCCCCGTATGCAGCCAACTGTTTTCCCTAATATATGTTTTATATGTTTTTGAATTTCTTATGTTTAATTAGATACCTAAAGCCATATACATGCATGACCAGTTTCACCTAGTTATGGAGGTACCATAACCATAACACTGGAGGCACCAGTGTTATGACTCCACCACGACGGAGTGATAGCTCGTGGCGTCCCTTCAGCTTTTGGCCATATTATTATTATCAGGTGGGGCGTATGGGTGCATCCTAGTTTACATGTTTTCAACAGTTTATTCAAGTGAATGTGGTGTGTGCCTTGCATCCTTCACAAGGAGCTGATCCCTCCTACCCAAACTAGTATATTAAATTAGAGGCAGCCCCTCTAATTTGCATGACAAGGTCACCCCTCCAAGTATTCATGCACGTTGATAAATCATGACCTATATTGGCTAATGGTAAACATGTTAAACAGTTTTTATAATATAAACATAAGGCTTTTCAAACTATAAAACCAGTTTTAATAAGACATGCCAGGTTATTCAGGACTTAGTTTTTTCCGCTGCTTCATGCTTATATGCTTATATTATTCATGCTTTACTTGTATATCCGTGCACTGAGCGTTATGCTCAGCCATTTTCCTTTCATGTTCCCAAAACGGTAGGTACTCAGGGACGCTCGTAGACTTTAAGCGTACGTGCATATAGATTGGAAGCTTCCTAGTCTTCTTTACTTTATGCATTTCTTTATACTTTGATACTCATTTCCATGGACATTGTTTAGTCCTTTTCATTTACAGTACTTATGTTTGTGTGTGATGAGTTCTACTTTTTGGGTACGATGTTTGATTCTCGTATTTCTTTTATGGTCATGTGATGTTGAATACATTATCCATGTATGCTTTGATGAAACGCCATAATCACGCGTGACATTCCATTTACAAAAATGGGGTGTTACATAAAGTCTGAGTTCCATTAATCTGTTTGATTGATTTTAAGGAAAGGTTTTAAGGTTTAAAACTCTTGTTTTCAAAAATTAAGTCATAATCTGTTTTGGTTTACTTTTGTGTTTGTTAATCTTAGCAGGTACAAGGAAGATGGTGCTTGTTTTGCTAGAACCTAAGCTCAAAGAATCCAAGGTGTGGATGTACATCTTGGAGGTTTGAATCTCTAAACCTTTTCCGTTTTCTGAATATTGCATGATTTTTGATGAATTTGATTAGTTGTCTGTAAATCTGTGATATTGTTGTTAGATCTTGTGTATTGAGGATTGTGTGTTAATTCTTTTCACAGATCTCTTAGGCATCTCAAAAGAAGGGTGTGTGTCAAATTTGAGCTTATGGCATTGGCTTATAGCTTAATGGGCCAAAAAGCCCATTAAGAATAAGCTGTTGTTCTATTAAGCTGTGATAAGCTCACATTCAACTTTTGGGCCTTCAAACTTTTGTGTTTAGAATTTAAATTTAAGCAAGACTGGTGATTTTCAGCTTATTTGGTTAAGTTTCATCTTATTGGGCCAAAAAGCCCATTTACCTTGACTGTTTTTGTTTTTAGCCCATTTGGGGGCCCAATAGGGGTATTTTGGTAATTTCACTTTCATTTTCTGTTTATTTAGGTTAAAATAAACTAGTTTGCAAGTTTTTAGAAATTTTTTGTAATTTTTGGATTTTTAATAATATTTTAATATTATTTTATTATTAAATTTCATTTTTTACATTTTTGCAACTTTTATATTTTTCTTAGGGCAAATACATTAAGTTAGGATTTTTAAAACTTTTGGATTAATTTTAGCATCATTTTCTTAATCTTTAGAATTATTTTAATATTTTAATAGTTTTAATCATTTAAAAATAGTTTTCCTTAGTTTAAAAATTCATAAAAATAGTTTTTAGTCTTTTTAAGTCATTTTAGAGTTTTACAAAGTGAAATTTTTATTTGGACTTTTTAATATATATTTGGATTTTTAAGGCTTTAATTAGCATTTAAAATTAATATTTAATTAATTAAAAGGTTTGAAAAGGTTATGATCATTTGTAAACTCTTAGTTTGTTTTTATTGATTTTTGGTAATTTTTTGGGAATTTTTAGAATTACTTTTTATTTTATCACTTTTTACGGTTTTTAATTTAGTCGTCGTAGTGTAATTCTAACGTATCCGTCATTCTATTTTCTCATCCCTTCTTTCTTTCTCATATTAATCACAAATCATTACGAATTATTCACACACATATACCTCCTTGGGAAACGAACTTATTTGGGTCATTAACACTTGATTTTCCTAAATTATTTGTTTAATACTTACCGCTCATATACGCTCTTTTTCCTAAAAGACGTAGTTTACATACAATCATCATATTTAAATGGTAAAAATACTTAGGCTCATACATGTATTATTTAGTAAAATAATATAACCTAAATCTTGATCAAATTAATTTGATTATAGTCCATGTTTAATTAATTTAATTAGTCTTGTAAAATAGTATAACTTGTAAAAATATACATCTTGTAAAGATTAAACCCGTGACCAAACCCGTGTTTTAATTTATACCGACCAAGAACCCGAGACAAAATTACCTAACTGAGCCTACCGAGACCTAAATCTCGGTCGCACAAAACAACAAGCCCACAATCAAATGACTACTACAACCCATGGTTATGGTTTACAACTGGCGGCCAAACAGCCAAAGTTGTTGCCGTTACCACTGACCAGCCATCGCAGCCCCTGGTCTAGCCAGGGTTGCCGCTGCTGTTTGCATGGTTCCCACTGCTATGCAGTGGTTCCTACTGCTTGCTGACCAAAACCCACCGAGACATAAACCATGTCTCGGTTGCCACTACTCAAACAAACATCCCCCCTGCTGAGTTGTTTTCCCACTGTAACTAAACACAAACACCTCCTTATGACCCGACTCCCCTGATTGGCGTTGTTTTGGGTGGCGGATGACAAACACAGACCATGCCGCCCCTGATGGGTCACGGTTGGCCAACAGCCCCCACACCGAGACCAATTGGTCTCGGTTTACCCTGAATTAACCAAAACCCGACACCCTCTTTAAGTTTAGTTCATGATTACTCTATGTTTTTATTCGTATAGATCTTTAAGAACCCATAAACCCGTGGTATGAGCTGGAATTTAAAGAAAGAGGAGATGGTTACCGTTATGGGACTGGTAATAAAGGACAAACACACACAATTTTCTTGAAGAAAAACTAAGTCGAATGCCCTGGTTCTTGCTCTACATCCGGCGACCACACCAAGGGTGGAAACCGTAATTTTGTTGTTTGTTTGTAAGAATGAAAAGAGAAAACATGCTTTTGTTTCGTGTGTGTTGATTTGTAAGTCGGGCTGGGCCAAAAGCCCATAACCCTTTTCTTATTTATGCCGCAGCCAATGAGGCCCCACAACACCTACTCATTAGTTTTGTAACTTAAATATAATCGAGTAGGATCGAGTTTAAATGTCGTGAATTTAATGTTATTCATAATTGTCCCCGAAATATAGATAATGTAAACTGAAAGTATATGGACGTGGAACGTGACGTGCCTGAAATGAATATCACTAACTTACGGAAGGATGAGAGTATAAAATCCGGATGGACTTGTCCGTTTCCAAGTGGCTTCCCTCTCGGAACGGTTCCTCCACAATATCTTGACACAAATGATAAATCTTGGTCCTCCTGACCTTGACTTGAAAATACGTAAAAGTTCATGGTTATCAACGTAAGATAGATCCCCTGAATTTGATCAAGGAGATAAGAATTTACGTGCAAGGGTAACTGAAACGTTATAATGCAAAATAACCTAAACTAACTGATAATAGTAACGTCTTAGCAATGATGCGCGAGACATACTGAACATAGTACGTGAACAATTGTGAACGTGATACGTAAACAATTATGAACGTGATACGTGGAGATATGGTGAGTGTAATATGAGAAATCATATGGTGATCAATGATACGTGTAACATATCGTGAACATGATGTGAGAAACGTGGAATAAACATGACATGTGAAACATATCATGAACATGGGATGACTGAGGAGGATTCTACAAACTTGGTCAAACTGTTGACGATAACCCAGATAGCATCATGCTTCTTCTGAGTTTGCGTTAATCTGGTAACCAAAATCCATGGAGATCTTGTCCCATTTCTGTTCACCTTTTCTGATGATGGAAAACATCCTAGTTAGTTGGTGTTCTATCCTATCCTATTGGTATGTCAGGTACTTAGATATAAACTTAACTGTATCTTGCTTCGTAGAAACTTGATACATAGGAGGTTGCGAAACTCTGGGTCTCCGAAATTAGACTTTTCTTAGCGTAGGATTTTCTTGAAACACCTAACGTAGTGTAGGGTTCTCACCTTTACGCATAAGCTGAGTCATGGTAAGATTAACCGTGAGAATCCATATGATTCGGCGTGTCACTGTAATCAACAAGAATTTATACTGGAAAATTTCAGGGTGAAACTTCTCCTGTCGTAGAATTTGCAACATAGTGCAAATATGATTTTCTTGCTGTTCTCTAGACTTAGAGAAAAATCAGGTTGTCCTATGAGTTCATGGAAACTCAATTTATTAAGTCCGTAATGCTGCTGGAGCATTTATGGGACTAATACAAAATTATGAATCTAGATTGACTGAGTCGTGTACGAATAGCGGTCATGGAAATGTCCTGCTCTTTCACTCATCACTATTGGCAGCATGATCATGAATCTGATCTTGGAAAAAGTGTTTTACACCCTAAAGTTGATTGGACATGTTGCCAATACGTGGAGGAGAATAACGGTTATGAATGGTGATTTGTTTAAATCGACTGTAATCGACATATAATCTCATGTTACCGTCCTTCTCCTTTAAGGTTCTTCTGGAATGTATGGGAAGATTTTGGAATAATCGGCTGGTTATGCGTAAAGGAAATTCAGTGGTTGTGTCTTAACTGATAGCTAAAAAATTTAGCAGCCATAGTTAACAAAGGACGTGCTTGTAAAGCATAGATAATTTGTATAGATTTTCCTGATGGAAAACCATGCTGAATGTATTCAGGAGCCTAAACATTACCGTACATAATCATGAACCGTAGCATGGTGTGATGTTCGTAGTCCATAATTAGGATTAAATTCAACTTGCATCTGTCCGAGGAAATGCGTTAGCAGCTTGGATCTTATCAGTAGGCTGAAGGAAAACCTTCGTATACATGAGTGATACGAATGACGTCCTTCATGGTCATAATATATGAAATATGGGTACAAGAAATGAAAGTGTCAACGAGCAAACGTGACAGATCTCACTAATATACCGGTGATGGTACCGAAATTCTTGTGGCCTGATTAATACATGCCACCACAAAATGGATATACCCTTTGGAGGGTACCCTGAATTTCTTAGGGATGTTCTAAAATTGGACGTGAGTCATGTGTCTTGACTCGTGTCTTGGGAATATAAGCATGGCATGTGTCTTGACTGGTGTCTTGACATGTGTCCTCAGAAAGTATACGTGAGACATTTTTCTTGACTGATGTCTTGACATGTGTCTCGAGATGTGAAACGAATAGAACTAAAAATATTAGGTTATTATGCCAGAATTGGCGGATCGGTTTGACTACTGATCCTTTGTATTTCTGATCACATCCGCGGCCGGAGCTTCGATTGCGATTGATAGTATAGTTGACGTCACACTAGTGGTTACTATCGTCTTGTCTGTCAGTTCCATGACGGTCATTCTCATGACTGTGATTCATGTAACTACTCATCTGAGTGGCCGGCTGGTACCGGTTTTTACTCATATGACTGAAACGACAACTGAATAACGTGTGACGTGTAACTAAGAATTTGGGACAATGATTGATGGAGATAATCTGGTGGTGAAGCATCTTCTCGTCCGATCGCTTTGATCTAACACCTTTGTCTTCATCTGGTAAAATCTCCAGGTTGTGAACAACATCCACATCTCGTAGCGTCTCCAAAAATCAGCAGCGTCAACCTTTAGTAACATCTCCAAGTTATGAGCGACATCAGCAATCTTGTAGAATATCAGCAAGTGGAAATACGCCTGAGATGATTCAAAATCGACTAGCGAATACTCGTGAAGTATTGCAAGTGAAATACACATGGATTAAGGTACGTGTAATACACATGAAATACGGTACATGGAGTACCCATGGAATGCACATGAAATGATCGGTATGGAGTCGATCATTTGTCATGATTTTTAGGAAGACATACTTGGTTAAACGGTTAGAAAACCATCATGATAACCTGGCAATGCTAGCATATGAATCATTCTGGTTGCATAGAGAAACGCTAAAGTGTGGTTAAACGGAATTTGATGATGATTTGCCTGAAATCATGATTAATGAAAACCAACCATGACTATCATGAAAGCAGGATTAAATGAAATCCAACAACGTCTTGCATGAGAGCATAAACAACAACAGAGACGTAAGACGTAGTCAACATGAAGACGAAATCATCATGAAACGACTGAACATGAAGGAGTACGCAACATAATCAGCGTGAAAACGAAGTTACCATGATAGTATGAGAACACACTTGTCATAAAAGACATTGTAACTTATGAGGGGACATGAAAAAATTTTATGCCAATAAATCATGAGAAAATTTTTATGCATGAAAACAGTGCGTGAACGCATGATGCAATTTATGAAAACCTTTATATGCGCGAGGGTAAAAGCCTCTGGTCAGTTTACCCAAAACAAGAGACATGGTGAGGGGACTCCTATGGGTCGGTCCCAAAGTTAAAAGTTTCGATAAAGCACATGCGACTAAATAGGGACAGTCCTGTACCAACCGTTACTTAGTCATAAACCTACGACAATGATACATGGAATATATGAGTGAAACTCAGCTGTCAAAACATACCAGAAAAATTTTATGTGACCAATTATGAACTACTGGGGCTCAGTCCACATTAGCCACAATTCACAAGGAACATCATGCATGGGACAATGACACGTAACTAAGTATGGATGACGATTGTCCATTCCTATTAGTAAAACAATACGGATGAAAACATCATGGTTAAAACAACAAAGTGCTGAATATCAATACGTGGAAAATAAGCGTTGACTTAGGAAGCTTCTAGTGACTACCCACTAGTCACAAGTCGAGTTTTAGAGCCTACAGATCGAAGCATTGGTCTCTGATACCACTAGTAACATCCCGCCTACTCATACCACAATAATGTCCGCTTTGCCCACAGGCTTACGGCTTTGCTTTGTGGCCTTCGTGTGAGTACTTCCCACTAGGTCACCCAATCTAGTACTACTCTAACATGAGCATGCTTAATTTCCAGTTCCTAAGAACCCCACGTGTAGTAGACCACAAAGCACATTGTATCATGAGAAGGCGACTGTTATCTAATGAACCATGGATCTCTCCTGGCCACAGCCGATGTGGGATTTTCCTAGGGTGTAACAATCACCCCCTCCTTCGGGGCTCATCGTCCACGATGAGGTTTGCCCCACCATCCCGAACGACTCAGGAGTGGCTCTGATTCCATAATTGTAACACCCCCACTTTGATAAGTGGACCGTCACGCGTATTTATGGCGTGTCATCAAAGCATGCAAGGTAATATGTAGTAAAACGTACATGACCATAGGGAAAACCGGAATCAAACATCGTTTCCCATTCATAAGCCCAAAACATAAATAATATTAGGATTTTATATGGGTTCAATTTAATTCGGTATCTTCTCGAATTGATTTCCGATTCAAAGTATGACCCAATTGTTTTTGGTGAAACAAATATTTTTGTTTGTATTAAAATAAATGTGCAAGACGTAAGAGTAAATGGTTGTAAAATAAAATCTAACTCTAATTTAAAGTAAATGACAAGTATTTAAAAGCGTGACGAAAAATTAAAAGGGAAATTAATGTAAATAACGCAAATTTAAATCTATCTAAGGCAAACTTAAAACGCAACTAAAACTTAAAATAAGGCAAGGCTAAAATAAATCTAAGGCAATTAAACTTAAAGTGCGACTAAGAAAAAGGCGGGAAAAGTAAAGCTAGAAAATTAAAAACTTAAAAACAAAAACTAAAAAGAACCTGAAAACAGCTCATTCGGAATAATCCTTCGTTCGGAATAATCACTCATCCGGAATGTCACCTTCGTTCGGAATGATTCTTCTTCACTCGGAATATTTACCAAAATCCTTGATCCGGAACAAATTCTCTATTCGGAATATGTCACTTATCCGGAACAAATCCTTCGTTCGGAACATTTACTGATTCGGAACTTCAATTGATTCGGAACTTCCTAAACAAAAGCCTTGATTCGGAACTTCTTGATTCGGAACCCTTGATTCGGAACTCTTGATTCGGAACTCACTGATTCGGAACTTTTGAATGTTCCGAATGAAACACCTCTTCCACTGATCCGGAATACTTCCGAATGAAGCCTTTTTTCGGAATGACTAATTGGTTCGGAACGTTCCGAATAAAGCACTTTGATCCAGAATAATAAATTATTCCGGATAAACACCCTTCGTTCGGAATGTTTGGAATGAACCACTGATCCGGAATATCTTGGATGTTCCGATTGAACTCCACTGATTCAGAAGAAGTGGCTTGATTCAGAACAATAGCCTTGATCCGGAACAATCAACAAAACACCTTCACTCGTAATGTTTGAGCTTAGTTTGATTCGGAACAATTTCAACACCACCTTTATCCGGAATAAATGGCTTTGATTCGGAATGTTTTCCTGGGGAACAGTAAGAGAAGCGAAGAACAAGGAGAAACAAAATATATACGAATCTAAACAAAACTAAACAAAACCAACCACAAGATTAAATCAAACTAATCAAATAACATCTACTAATCATAAACAAACAATCCAAATCAATCAAACTAACAAAACTAATCAAAATAATCAAAACCCACTTTAATCAATAAAAACTCAAAAACATAAACATGAACATAAACATAAAAATAAAAGATTAAAGAAAGGTAGATAGTATATGAACAATAAAAATAAAGATTGACAAGAATTAAAAGAAAACTTACTTGAAATTAAAGGTATTTAAGGTGCAAGACAAGTATTTAAATTTGACATGAAAAGTAAATGACAAGGTAATTAAAATTGGAAGAACTAATTGTCACTATTAGCCAACAACAGAAAAATGAATCCTATCTAATCTATTTATAGGGGAGGATTAGGGAGTGCTTAGGAAACTTCATCCCCTCTTTCTTCTTTCCTTAATTGCACCATTAATCCTTAAGTCTTTAATCTTCTTAAATCTTGGACTTTAATGATTTTGTCTCGGGATTTCTTTAAACTCGTCTTGAAATCTCTTCATAAATAAGACTCGAGATCTTCGGCTTTTAGTAAACTTCCGTCTTTTGACTTTTTCTTCGATAAATCTTTAGAATTGGTCTTGGACTTCCGTTCTTTTTGCACTCTTGATCTTTCGACTTCGTCTTTCGTCTTTTTCTTCGATAAAAGTCCGTGAATGCCCGTGTTTTCTCCCTTTTCCACAATTTCTTCCTAAATCACAACAAAAACACAAACCACACATAATTCCGACATAAATGACATAAAATACACGTTTTGGCTCGGTTATTATTTTAATTAAGTGGTAAAAAGGATGGGTGTTTACACACCTATCAAATCCCCTACACTTGACCATTGCAATGTCCTCATGCAATGCATTAGTTACAAAGCACGTTTACACTTTTCATCATGATCAATCCATATTGGCCTTTATTAAAGAGATAGAAAATTATAAACATTCAAAGGAAGAAAATAAAGAAATCAAAAACATACCTTCGGGTTTTGGAAATGTTGTGAATGATCATCATCCTCAAGTTTTCACTTTCTCCAAACCAAGCTTAAAAACGAGATCATTGTTATTATAAGTTAGCAAACTAACACGAACTCATGTGGGCCAATTATTCACTTAGACTCCCTTATTCCTAGGTGTATCTCTTATATTTTATTATTGTCTTGAATGATCACGAGGATGCATTGTTGACTTATTTCGATAGTTTATTAGGCCGAAAATAAAGTGGGACGATTTAATCAATAGTTAGCTAAAGGACAAAATCTTTTAAAACTGCTTCTCGGGACCTCATAAAGTTCATATCTTGGCATAACTCGCTTCGCGATTTGAGACCTTTCTCGGACCGATATTTGGCAGTGACTTCATACTTTAAACCTTGAGAGACGTTCATGAAATAATGGTCTTCTCTTAATAATAGGAATTTCTTCACTTGAAGTTTTGAGAGATTCTTCATATTTGGACCACGACTTCTTAATTTTTCTCCAATCTTTATTTTGGACTTTGATATAAAACGATCCGCCTCCTTTTTGGAATTGGATCTATTTATCCTCATACCTTGTTAGGGCCTTTTTGGATAGACTTCTCCATGACTTTTGGGGAGTATTTGCTTTTCGTCGTGTGTCTCGATCCTTCATATTGATTTTTGATAAATGATTCTTCACATCACTTAGGATCTTTAGCAACAAAATGTAGCCCTCATGTCTTGTTAGGACCTTTTTGGACTCGCCAATCTTCGCATCCCGCTTCAATAAGTTATGCCTTGGCTATGAACTCTAATCCATACCGAGCAACTTTTAAACGATCTTGGGCTAGAAGCTAAGTAACTTTTCAAATCGTACAACCTTATTTATTGCAGATAAATTTATTAACAAGCGATGGGAGAATATGCTTATAATTAACTCACATAAATTCACAAAAGAATACCAAACTTATAATTAACTCTATCATCTCTCGTTCTCCACAGTTTAAAATCTCAAAGAATGAGACTCGTGGATGCTTAGCCTATTAAATCAAAGTTTTGGGTTTTCGAGTCGCGTATAGGATCTTGCAAACTCTTAGACTTTTTCATGTTTAGAAATCGCATTTTAAAGTTCCCTTGATAAACGACTCTCTAGGATCAATTATAGGAACTTGCGAAAAGTTCTTGTTCTTAACCAGTGAGAGTTAAGACTGTCGCGTTTTATAGCTCCCTATATAAAAGCCTAGCAAAACTTGACTTAAACACGTTAAGGATACTAGCTAGAGTAAACTAAGATAAGTAGACTCGGGTTGAGTCAAAAGATTCACAATGTTTGAAAATTAAAACCACTTTATTAAGATTTATTCTAGTAAAGAAAGAAAATAACTATACAAAAGGAAAAACTAATAGGCCAAAATAGATCAAAAAGTTTGAAAAGTGTCGAAAAATTGATTTTCCGGTTAAAATGAGGACAAATACAAGGAAAAGAGCCACTTAACTTCGATAGAAGTCCCCCCTACACTTAATATAAACATTTTCCTCAATGTTTAAGCATGTGGGAGTAAACTCCCTACACTTAGGACATTGTGCATGTTGTTTAAATCTCGCTAAGGAAAAGACAACTAACGAGATTCCTATTTTAATATTGGGAAAATATAAAATAGTGAATCGAAAAGAGTTTAGGATAGAACCGGGAAGAAGGGAACACGGAATCACGGGTCGTCAAAAATCATCAAGAGTGGATCATTGAGCGCTCGAATCCCTGAATATGAGAAGAGAGGAAATAGCAAACACCAACGGGTCTCCCCTACACTTAGGATATAGATAGCTAAAAGATAGAAACATGGGTTGCCTCCCAAGAAGCGCTTGATTTTTGTTTACCGAGTCGTGAGCCTGACTCGACCTTGATTATCATAGGAAGAAGCATGAAACGTATCCACCAGGATCAAATACATAGTTTTCGTCCATCAAGTAGCACAAGCTTAAGGCGAACAAGGCAAGCCAAAGAAGAGTAGGCAAGGTTCCCATAAGCAAAGATGGAGCACGGTGGAAGAAAGGGTGAAGTGGTGCAAGCAGATATTCATAAGTTCCAAAGATATTTCCTTTTATTTCATCAGGTGGATACTGAGATGGCTGAAGAATATCGATACTGGGGTCGAACACCTTTTCCTTTAGGGGAAAATAGCACTCAGGCTTAGCAGAATTTGAAGAAGATCCGTGAATAAAATGCACAACCTCGTCCTCAGAAGGTGGACAAAGAGGTGTCAAATCATACGTGCTGCGGATGTTGGTGTCGACCGGTTGCTTCTCCTTTGAAAGAATTTTCTTCAAATCCAAAGTAGGATCAAGACCATAATTATCAAAGTCTAAAGGAGGAGCATCACTCTCATGAGGAAAGTATGTATTGAGAAATGTAGAGAAGTCTTCCTTAAATAAGTAATCATCCAAAGTAGGATCAAGTGATGGCGGAGGATCTTCATCATGAGAAGAATCACTCGAAAGAGTATCGGCCTCATCAAAATCATCATAGGTGGGCATGTCGGGATACTCGGAAGTAAAGTCATCATAATCATCCGAATCTGAGCTAGAATCATCATCATAAGCATCAAAGATCGGGGAGAATCATATATGGGTGAAGGTTCCAAATTGGAGAGAGAATCATCCACATCCTCTTGAAAAAGTGGATTATCAATGCAAGACTCGAATAGAGGATTGTTGTAGATGACAAAATCATCGAGCACATTAATCATATTCACAGATTCTCGTTTATAGGATTTGCTTGTAAGCTTCTCCGTTTTAAAAACATGTGCATCATCCCCGACTCTCAAAATTAATTCACCTTCGGCAACATCAACTAAAGCTTGTCCGGTTCTCTTCAATGGCCGACCAAGTATTAAAGGAATACGAGGGTCCATTTTGTTGCTTGTTTTTAAGAATGAAAAGAGAAAACACGCTTTTGTTTCCTATAAGTCGGGTTGGGCCAAAAGCCCAGAACCCTTTTCTTGTTTATGCCGCAGCCAAGGAGGCCCCACAACACCCATTCATTAATTTTGTAACTTGAATATAATCGAGTAGGATCCAGTTTAAATGTCGTGAATTTAATGTTATTCATAATTGTTCCCGATATGTATATATATATATACTATGCATACTCTTGTTTATCGTATAGTAATATATAATGCGTAGTTCACATATCCGTGATTTAATGTTCGTGACTATAATTATTAGAATAGATAATTATTGTGTATTAACTCGTACGTAATAATTATCGTGCAATAACACGTACGTAATTCTAAATTTAATATTCGCCACACGTGTCCATGATATATAAGAAAAGTTTTAACTGATTCGTGTGCTTAAGTAATGTACTATTCATGGCATTTAAATGCGGGTTTTACACATATTGTATTACATCTTAAATTTTCTCCATAGTCATGTTTGTACCCAATAATCATGTCTCATGCATACTTTTTGAAACAGGCTCCCAACCAACAAGGAATCCTGTTGTAGGGTATACTAACCCTCTTTGCACCACGTGCAACCGCAGACACCCAGGGCCGTGTCGCCGTGCTAGCGATGCTTGCTTTAAATGTGGCCAACCAGGCTACCAAATGAAGGATTACCGAAAGGGTGAGATTGAGGGTACTTTTGGGCATTCTAACACCAAGCCACCTCCGACTATTGGACGTGTGTACACTACCACGTGTGACCAAGCTAACAAGTTATCAGGTAACATTACTAGAATCTTGTTTATGTATGGTCAAGCTGCTTGCGTTTTGTTTGACACGGGTGCGACTCATTCGGTCATATCCACTGCTTATGCCAATCGTGTTAGGATATCCCCTATGCCACTAGAAAATGTCTTAAACATTTCCACGCCCTTGAGAGACTCTGTACGCATCACACATGGGTACGGAGATTGATGCGACTACTTTTATACATAGTCTCATCATCCAAAAAGGGCTTCAAATGCCTTAAATATCATCAAAATACCCATATATATGCTTGTGTTTGTTGCTTGTGTATTTTAGGTACGGATATTGAGAAAATGACAAAAGATCACAAGAATCATACAAAAATGAACACGGGAAACGAAGCCGCACCATGAACCAAGCCCTAATAAAGAATTTTCCCAAGAAAACCCTTGAAGATTTGAAGACTTATGAAGAAGGGTCCTCCAATATGGAAGAATTGACACTTTATACCCTTGTATCTTTATAATTACAAGTTTGGTCCTTTGAAAATCCCAAATTACCAAAAGGACCCTTGACTTTGAAGATTTGACAAAAATGGTCCCTCATCAAACATGATTTGACAATTTCAGTCCTCCAAGATGTCAATCATACAAGTTTAGACCATAATCCTTGAAGAAATTACCAAACTAGTCCTTCAAGAATCACAAAATGGCAAGAATTACCCCTGAATTCACTTTATAAAACATTTTGGGGCAAAAGTATAAAAAGGCAAAAGTTGTTATGAAGAGTTTGAGCGTTGACAACTTTTCAAACTAAAATGACAAGAAAGAAAGAAGTGAGGGGTCAAATTGGGCAGACACCAATTGTTACCTAGACCAACCCAGTCATGCCACGTGCCCACTCACTCACCACAGCCAATCAGCTCTTCCCATTGTGCCACCTCACATCCCACTCACCCCAACCCGGTTTAACTTATTTTATTAAGTTTAAATTATGGCGGTTAACACCTTTTTAAAACCAAAACTGGATTAAACATGGCACTATTTACATGATGAACACAATTGGGTTTTTACTAATGGCTTGTAATTAGATCCAAATGTGCTCCTGATTTATGATTAAGCATTTCATAATCATAACCTAACTCTTAATAAACTTGCCACATCACTCAAAAGAACCACACATGACTCCCATGCTACAAAGATGAGGAAGACGCCAAAACAGTGACAGCCATCCAACGTCCCATAATGTGGCTTAATTTCTAAGCTTCATACAAGCCCTTGGACCCTCTTTTCACTTGCCAACTCATGCTACACAACAAAATGCAGTCACATGATCCTCATGTTTTCAAAAGTTCACAAGGGCATTTCAGGGATTCTCCAAACTAGGGTTTACGTTTTTATGCATTCTAGGATCATTGTACACCCTCTATATAAAGGGTATTAAGTCTTTCATTTACACTTGCTCTTGAATTTTCAGTTGTTCGCTTTTCTGTAAATCATTTTCAATCTTAATGAAATGTGTTTGAAATGTTGAAGAAAACTCAAGTGCCATTGTTATAATCTGCTTATTATTGTTCTTAGTTTGATATTTCTGAATCTCAAAACCTGTTTTTAAGGAGAGTGCAAAAGTTTGCATTTTTCCTTCAAGCTTGATATTTTGCTAAGTTCTTGTTCAAACCTTGGAATTCTTGGGCTATAGGGCTGATCATAGCATCCTGATATTGTGTTATCAAGGTGTGGTGAGGCTTATAGCTTGGGGATAATCAAGTGTGGGCTAACATTGTTGCATCAATCAAGGCTTTTTACTTTTCTGATTTTGATATTGTGCTTCTAACCTTGTTGAATCTTAGCAGGGTTGCTGTTGGAAGCTTGTGCTTGTTCTTTCTAGCACATAAGCTCTAACATTCGTGGGTGTGGATGTACATCCATGAGGTTTGTCTTGAAACCTTGAAAATCTGATAAAATTTGGATTCTTTTTTGTGGATTTGTGCTCTACTTATGTTCTTGTTGATTCTTGGCTTGAATCTGCTTAGTCTTGCATGATAATGTTGTTTATATGCTAGATTAATCATTTGGTAAACTGAATCATACTTTTACTTGTTTAAAATTTGATTTGAAAAGTTAAAAGGGTGTTTGGGTCTACCTGTTTGAGTTGAAATCTTGTTATTGTGTTGTGGAAAGTTTGTGTTTGTGCTTCTAATCTGATATATGCTTCGTTGAGAGTGTTTTGCTGCATGTTTTGGAGTTTGAAACCTTGAATCACATAATCTGCTATAACTTGTTGATTTTGACTATTTTTTACCTAAGATTTTGGTGAAATCTAGTATTTGTGCATGCTTAGGGTTAAAAGTTGTTAAAACGTCATTATTATAACATACTTGATAGATTTGAGTGTTTGAATCTGGCTTGTTGGTCAAATACATCAGCAAAGTGTAAAACTGCATGTGTTAGTGTTCATCAGTAACCTTCATAAGCTTGAATCTTGATTTAGGCTTTAAGCCATTGCATGAAAACTGTTTAGACTTGTTCATTTGAGTTTATAATAGCTTGTGTATGCATTTGGTTGAATTTAGTTGGCTGAATATTGCTAAAACTGCTTATAAGTGCTCAACTGCTTATTGTTCTAAGTCTGTGACAGATCTGGTGCTTAATTGATTTAACTGTGCAAATTGGCTGTTGCTTGTTGTGATTTATTGATTGTTATTGACTCCTTATGATCCAAAGATCATTTGAGTGCCTTTGTTAAATCTGAATCTCCAAAAAGTTCACTAAAGACAAAAAAGTCTACAAGTCAAGCAGTGGGAAAAGTTCCCACTGCTCAACACCCAAAACTAGCCCCTGCTAATGTTAATTTGTACTCAGCTTATCAATAAGCTATTTTAGCTTATCCAGACCTGCTGATAGGTGTGTAAACACCCATCTTTTCTACCACTTAATTACAATAATAACCGAGCTAAAACGTGTATTTTATGTCTTTTATGTCGGAATTATGCGTGGTTTGTGTTTTTGTTGTAATTTAAGACGAAATTGTGAAAGGTGGAGAAAACACGGACATTTACGGGCTTTTATTGAAGAAAAAGATGAAAAGACGAAGTCAAGAAGTCAAGAGTGCAATAAGAACGGAAGTCCAAGACCAATTCTGAAGATTTATCGAAGAAAAAGTTAAAAGACGGAAGTTTACTAAAAGCCGAGGAACTCAAGTCTATTTTATTGAAGAATTAAAAGACGAGTTCAAAAGAAATCCCGAGCCACAAGTCATTAGAGTCCAAGTTTAAAGAAGATTAGAAGGAAAAAGGACTAATGGTGCAATTAATGAAGATTAAAGGCTTAAGGACCTAATGACGCAATTAAGAAGAAATGAAAGAGGGGAGGAAGCTTCCTAATCCTCCCCTATATATAGATTAGTCTTAATCACTTTTTATTTTGTTGGCTAATAGTGACAATTAGTTCTTTCACTTTTAACTACCTTGTCATTTAAATACTTGTCAAATTTAAATACTTGTCTTGCACCTTAATTACCATTTAATTTCAAGTAAGTTTTTTTTCTTTTAATTCTTGTTAATCTTTATCTTTATCTTGTTAATCTCATTCTACCTTTCTTTAATCTTTGAGTTGATTTGTTTATGTTCATGTTCTTAATTTTTGTTGATTTATTTAAGTGGGTTTTGATTATCTTGATCTTTATTGTTAGATTTGTTGTTTTGGATGATTGTTTATGCTTAATAGATGTTTTGTTATTAATTTGGTTTAATCTTTTTGTTGATTTGGTTAAGTTTTTGTTAAATTCGTGCATATATCTTGTTCCTTGTTCTTCGGGAATTTGTTACTGTAACTTCCCAGGTTTCCGATCTCTCTGTATTCCGAACGGAGCAATTCATTGGTGATCTATTCGGAATATTGAATATTCCGAATAGAGGTATATTCCGCATAAGCTCGACATTCAGCATAGTGGATTTATTCAGCATAGGAAGATTCTGAGTTGCCGTTTATTCCGCATAGGCCAGAATATTCCGCATAAGCTGGATATTCCGCATAGGGATTTTATTCCGAATAGGTGTATTATTTCGAGTAAGGGAACTATTCCGCATAAGACTTTATTCCGAATAGGGACAGTTATTTCGGATAGGTTTTTATTCCGAGTAGGGACTTTTATTCCGAATAGGGCACTGTTCCGCATAGGAGAAGATTCCGAATAGGCCTGAGGATTCCGCATAGACCAATATTCCGAGTAGGGTGTCATTTCGGATAGGTGACATAATTCGAATAGCCATTTATTCCGAGTAGGGGTTTATTCCGGATAGGGTTATTTTCAGTTTCTTTATTTTCAGTTTTAAATTTTCTGCCTTTTTATTTCAAGCTTTATTTTTCCCACCTTTTTCTTTAGTCGCACTTTAAGTTTAATTGCCTTAGATTTAATTTAGTCTTGCCTTAGTTTAAGTTTTAGTTTTAGTTGCGTTGTAAGTTTGCCTTAGTCAGATTTAAGTTTACGTTATTTACATTTAGTGCCCTTTAATTTTAGTCAAGCTTTTAAATACTTGCACCCTTTATTTTTAATTAGACTTAGATTTACTTTAAAGTCATTTACTTCAATTGTCTTGCACATTTTATTTAAAAACAACCAAAATATTCTTTTTCACCAAGATCAACTGAGTCATACTTTAAGCCGGAAATCAATTCGTTAAGATATCGAGACTTGAACTCTCACACACCGATTGTCCTTCTACACAAGGAAATCCGAAAAATGTGTATGCAACTTATGGTAATTATTCACCGGAAAATTACCAAGCTCGACCTCAAGAGGATAGAAATCTGCTGAGTTACCGGTCCAACAACTACCTTCCACCTGGTTTTTCTCCTCAAAACCAAAACCCCGCCAACAACTACACTAGAAGCAACCAAATCCCACCAAGAGCTTCTAATCCTTATCACCCACCCGCTCAACAAACCCCACCCATTAACCCCGATGTTGAAGCCATCATGAGAACCCAAGGTGAGCAAATCAAGAATCTGCAAAGCCAAATTATCAATCTTAAAGGAGATATCACAAAGCAAGGAAATGAGATTAGATCCGAGGTTCGCGATAATATTCAATCCTCCTTCAGCACTCAAACGAATGAATTAAAGAATCTGTTGGCTAGTTTCTTGCCCGCAGCTCAACCTTCTTCTTCGAGTTCTCTACCTTCAAACACCGTCACCAATCCGCGAGCAAATGTGAGTGCTATTACTACCCGTAGTGGAGTCACCATCGTAGGACCACCAATCCCACCCCCATCATCTACACCTCCTCCTACACCTAGTATTAGTGCACCATTACCGTCTCCGCCTCGTAATGACGATGTCTCTCGGAAGGACCCTTCAACATCTCAATCTCCTGCTGCACCTTCCACCTACAAACCCAATATCCTATACCCTTCTCGCTTAGGCAAGACCAACGAGCTAACCAAGAATGACTGCCAAGTGTCGAAATATGTGAAGATGCTTTCTCAAATGAACATCAACATTAGCCTTGTTGAAGCACTTGTCCACATGCCGAAATTTGTCAAAGCATTCAAGGAATTGCTTAGCAAGAAGGAGAAGCTGATTGAACTCGCCAACACACGCTTAAATGAAAACTGCTCTGCAGTTATTCTTAAAGAACTTCCGGAAAATCTTGGAGATCCCGGTCGTTTTGTGTTGCCTTGCGTTTTCAACAAAACTGAAGAATTTACTGCCCTTGCTGATCTCGGGGCCAGTATTAATTTGATGCCATTGAGTGTTTGGAAAACACTATCATTGCCTGACCTTACTCCAACAAAGATGACTCTTGAACTTGCAAATCACACTCTCGCTTACCCCGTTGGTATAGCCGAAGACGTGTTCATTAAAGTTGGCACATTTACTTTCCCGGTAGATTTTGTCGTCGTTGATTATGAAATGGACCCTCGTATTCCTTTAATACTTGGTCGGCCATTCTTGAGAACCGGACGAGCTTTAATTGATGTGGCCGAAGGCGAGTTAATCTTAAGAGTCGGGAATGACTCACAAATTTTCAAAATGGGGAAGCTTACAAGCAAATACTATGGACGAGAATCAGTGAATATGATTAATGTGCATGATGACTTCGTTGTTTACAACAATCCTCTATTCGAGTCTTGCAATGATAATCCACTGTTTCAAGATGATGTGGATGATTCTCTCCCTACTTTGGAAGCTTCTCCCATTTATGATTCTCCACCGGTCTTTGATTCTTATGATGATGATGATTCTAGCTCAGACTTGGATGATTATAATGACCTTACTTCTGAGTATCCCGATCTGCCCACATATGATGATTTTGATGAGGCCGATACTCTTTCGAGCGATTCTTCACATGATGAAGATCCTCCGCCATCACTCGATCCTACTTTGGACGATTACTCATTTGAGGAAGACTTCTCTGAATTTCTCAACACTTACTTCCCTCATGAGAGTGATGCTCCTCCTTATGATTTTGAAGATTATCGTCTTGATCCTACTTTGGATTTGAAGAAATTACTTTCTAAGGAGAAGAAACCGGTCGACACCAATATCCGCAACACCTACGATTTGACACCTCTTTGTCCCACTTCTGAGGACGAGGTTGTGCTTCTTCACGGATCTTCTTCCCATTCTGCTGAGCCTGAGTGCTATTTTCCCCTAAAGGAAAAGGTGTTCGACCCCGGTATCTATATTCTGCAGCCATCTCAGTATCCACCTGATGAAATAAAAGGAAAAATCTATGGAACTATTGAAGACATGCTTGCACCTCACCATACTTGCTTCCACCATGCTCCATCTTTGCTTAAGGGAACCTTGCCTATCCTTCTTTGGCTTGCCTTGTTCGCCTTAAGTTTATGTTACTTGATGGACGAAAACTATGTCTTTGATCCTGGTGGATATGTTTCATGCTTCTTCCGTTGATAATCAAGGTCGAGTCAGGCTCACGACTCGGTAAAAAAACAAGCGCTTCTTGGGAGGCAACCCATGTATCTATCTTTTAGCTTTCTTTATCATAAGTGTAGGGGAGACCCGTTGGTTTGCTATTTCCTCTCCTTCTCTTTTAATCAGTGATTCGAGTTTCAATGATCCACTCTTGATGATTCTTGACGACCCGTGATTCCGTGTCCACTTCCTCCCGGTTCTATCCTAAACTCTTTTCGATTCACTATTTCATATTTTCTCAATATTAAAATAGGAATCTCTTTAGTTGTCTTTTCCTTAGCAAGATTTAAACAACGTGCACAATGTCCTAAGTGTAGGGGAGTTTACTCCCACATGCTTAAACATTGATGACAATGTTTATATTAAGTGTAGGGGGGACTTCTATCGAAGTTAAGTGGCTCTTTTCCTTGTATTTGTCTTCATTTTAACCGGAAAATCAATTTTTCGACATTTTTCAAAATTTTTGATCTATTTTGGCCTATTAGTTTTTCCTTTTATATAGTTATTTTCTTGCCTTATTAGAATAAATCTTTAATAAAGTGGTTTTAGTTTTCAAACATTGTGAATCTTTTGACTCAACCCGAGTTTACTTATCTAAGTTTGCTCTAGCTAGTATCCTTAACATGTTTAAGTCGAGTTTTGCTAGGCTTTTATATAGGGAGCTATAAAACGCGAAAGTCTTAACTCTCACGGGTTAAGAACAAGAACTTTTCGCAAGTTCCTATAATTGATCCTAGAGAGTCGTTTATCAAGGGAACTTTAAAACACGATTTCTAAACTTGAAAGAGTCTAAGAATTTGCAAGATCCTATAGGCGACTCGAAAACCCAAAACTTTGATTTAATAGGCTAAGCATCCACGAGTCTCATTCCTTGAGATTTTAAACTGTGGAGAACGAGAGATGATAGAGTCAATTATAAGTTTGGTATTCTTTCGTGAATTTATGTGAGTTAATTATAAGCCTATTCTCCCATCGCCTGTTAATAAATTTATCTGCAATAAATAAGGTTGTACGATTTAAAAAGTTACTTAGCTTCTAGCCCAAGATCGTTTAAAAGTTGCTCGGTATGGATTAGAGTTCATAGCCTAGGCATAACTTATTGAAGCGGGATGCGAAGATTGGCGAGTCCAAAAAGGCCCTAACAAGGCATGAGGGCTATATTTTGTTGCTAAAGATCCAAAGTGATGTGAAGAATCATTTATCAAAAATCAATATGAAGGATCGAGACACACGACGAAAAGCAAAACTCCCCAAAAGTCATGGAGAAGTGTATCCGAAAAGACCTTAGCAAGGTATGAGGATAAATAGATCCAAGTCATAAAAGGAGGCGGATCGTTGTATATCAAAGTCCAAAATAAAGATTGGAGAAAAATGAAGAAGTCGTGGTCCAAGTATGAATCTCTCTAAATTTCAAGTGAAGAAATTTCTATATTAAGAGAAGACCATAATTTCATGAACGTCTCTCAAGGTTTGAAGTATGAGGTCCCTTCCAAATATCGGTCCGAGAAAGGTCTCAAATCGCGAAGCGAGTTATGCCAAGATATGAACTTTATTAGGTCCCGAGAAGCAGTTTTAGAAGAATTTGTCCTTTAGCTAACTATTGATTAAATCGTTCACTTTATTTTCGGCCTAATAAACTATCGAAATAAGTCAACAATGTATCCTCGTGATCATTCAAGACAACAATAAAATATAAGAGATACACCTAGGAATAAGGGAGTCTAAGTGAATAATTGGCCCACATGAGTTCGTGCTAGTTTACTAACTTATAACAACAATGATCTCGTTTTTAAGCTTGGTTTGGAGAAAGTGAAAACTTGAGGATGATGATTATTCATGACACTCCTAAAACCCAAGGAATGTTTTTGATTTCTTTACTTTGAATGTTTATAGCTTTCTATCTTTGTAATAAAGGCCACTATGGATTGATAATGATGAAAAGTGTAAACGTGCTTTGTAACTAATGCATTGCATGAGGACATTGCAATGGTCACATGCAACAACTTATTTTTTGTGATATATCTTCATTATTTGACCCATTTGATTAGACTAGAGCTTATTGGACTTTGACTTTGACTTTTTGCTAGAAAACCAACTTATTTGACTTTTTCATAAGTGCTTATTTACTTTTTCCAGCTGATTGAGTCTGCTTATTTGAAAACTTTTTGTTGAAATAGCTTATTTAAGTCATTTAAAAGCTTTAGAAACTTGAATCAGCTTTTGGGGTGGCCTAGAACTCAAAAACGACTATTTTGTCGTTTTCTATAGATTGCTTATTGCATTTTCAGGCTTATTCCTTGGGCTTTTTCAAATTTCTTTTTACAGAAGTCTTATTTAGGACAAAAGAAGCTTGTGTGTCTAATTTGAGCTTATGGCATTAGCTTATAGCTTAATGGGCCAAAAAGCCCATTAAGAATAAGTTGTTTGGTATAAGCTTGCTTATTTCACACTTTCAGCTTTTGGGCCTTTGGAAAAAGTTGTTTAAAATCAAATTTTGAGTAAAGTAGTGCTTTTTGGGCTTATTTGGGCTACTTTTTCATTTTGGGCTCAAATTTGGCCCATGAAGGATCTGTTTTGGGTTTAGCCCATTTTCTAGGCCCATTCAGGGTATTTAGGTAATTTCAAGTTCATTTCTGTGTTATTTAGGTTAAATTAAGCTTGTTTGCAACTTTTTATAATTTTTTAGGATTTTTGGTTTTTATTAATATTTTATTAATATTTTATTATTAAAAATTAAAAGTCCGATTTTTATGTTTTTATATTTTTCCTAGATTGTAGACACTTAATTAGGAATTTTGCAACTTTCCAAATATTTTTAGGGTCTTTTAATTATTTTCTAGAATTATTTTAAGTTCTTATAGCTTTTAATAGTTTTTAATTGTTTAAAAATAGTTTTTAGTGGTTTTTAAATTTAAAAAAAAATACTTTTTAGCTTAATAAGGTTGTTTTAAAGGTTTACAAACTTTAAGATCTTGATTGGGACTTTTTATTAGTTAATATTGATTTTTAGGGCTTTAATTAGCATTAAAAACTTAAAATTTAATTAATTAAAAGGTTTTGGCAAGTTTGGATTTTTTTTAAACTGTTAGAATATTTTAGTGGGTATTTAGTGATTTTTGGTAATTTTTAGAGTAAAATTTTAATTTTGGTGCTTTTTACGGTTTTACGTGTACGCCTTTATCGTCTTAGTGTAATCCGTTATCGTAACCGTCAATCTCTTCTTATCCCCTTTCTATTTTTCTTTCTCACAAATATAATCATAAAGTTAATCCAAATCATTATACTCATAACACACTAGCCTCCTTGAGAACGAACTCATTTTAGGGTCATAACTTGTGGTTTTCCTAAATCACTTGTTAATACTTGCCCTAATTACGCTCTTTTTCCTAAAAGACGTAAAAATTAACTACCATCATTTTGGCGCCGCTGCTGGGGAGGCGTGTTGTGTTTTCATTTGGACTTGTTGTTTTTATATACTAACTATAATAGTATTTGTATTAGTAGCACTCTACTAATACGTATTATCGATTTTCGTTTTTTGTGTGAATACTATTACTATATTGTATACGTAGAACAATAAATTCACAAGTTCTCCAAATACGTGAGAAATCACAACCTTGACTTGGGAGGTCATTACCCAATCATTGTATTCGAATCTCAAACCAAAGAAAAAGGAAAAAATAGATAAATACTTTCGTGAAGCTCAATTTTGAAAAATACAAACTATAAGGTGGGTATAAGGCGGATATTATAAAATATATCCTAAGGAAAAAGGCTCTTAAGTGCTTCGCGCCGCCTCGTTTCCCCGCTTGCTTGTGAGTATTTTATTTTGAGAGCTAATCGAGGGTTTTGCCGCCCAAAGTATTATTAAGTATCATATATATTTTCCTGGTTTCAATTGATTAAACCATCTTGAACGTTTTGGTGTTCCACCAACGTTCTAAATTCATCGAAGGCGTTCACTTCACGTGATCGTTTTCATTCCTTGAGGCTTCTTTAATCAAGAGATTTGATTAAGGAGGAGATTTGTAGATTTTTGTCTACCTAATATATTCACCAAAATCCAAAAAAAAGGTTAATACAATCAAAAACCACAAAAAAATTGAAAATTACAAAACACCAAAAAGAATCTTCTTTGCTCGTCCCCTCGTTGTACGTGACGTTTATGCTAACTCGTAATCAAGCAAGACGTGCACGTAAACGAAAGAACAAAACTCTCACTCCTAATCTTTCTAGTGAGGAGTCTCCTATTGACGAACCCATTGTAAGAGAAGCACCAACCATGGCGAATCGAACTATGATGGAGTTACTTCAAGCACCCACCTAGGGTTATGGAGAGGCTATTGTGATTCCCGCTATCCTTGCGGAGAATTTTGAAGTGAAAACGGGTTTGTTGTCGATGATCCAAAACAACAAATTCCATGGTGATGAGAAGGACAATCCACACAACCATATCCGCCAATTGAATCGTCTTACCGCCACTTCCAAGTTTAAGGATGTCTAGAATGACTCGATTAAGATGATGCTTTTTCCGTATTCCTTAGCGAGGCCCGCTAAAATTTGGTTAGAGAAAGAGCCACCCAATTCTGTATTGACGTGGAAAGATCTCGTGTCTATGTTTGTGAACCAATTTTTTCCGCCCTCTAAGACTACGCATTTGAAAAACGAGATTTCAAAATTTTCACAAGAGTTTAATGAAAGTTTTTCAACGACTTGGAATAGGTTTAAGGAGATGTTACATGAATGTCCTCATCACGGTTTTTCCGACTTGCATCAAATTGACACGTTTTACAATGGACTTAATGATCATGAAAGGGATTATTAAATGCTGCCGCGGGTGGTAATTTTTTGTGTAAAATGGTTGAGGAAGCTTTGGTGATAATTGAGAATAGATCTAAGGTGTATAGTCCTCGTAGCACGTCTAGTGTTCGTAAGGCTTCGTCTTCGGCTTCACCTTCTTTGTCTACTACCATCGATGCTTGCCAAATTGAGGCGAACTTGGAAAACAAAATCTTTGATAAGCTTAAAGGTCTTTTGATTGAGTTCAAATTTGGAGAACCAAGTGCTCCCACTACGGCTAAAGCTGTTGAGGTTTCGTGCATGTATTGGGGTGGAGGTCATGATTTCTCCGAGTGCATTACCAACGGTGGTAACACTTCGAGTGCCTATGCGGCCACGGGAACTTACAACCAAAACGGTCAAGTTACCCGCTCTAATCAATTGACTCCACCGGGTTTTGGTTCAAATCAAAATGCTAACAACAACTATCGCAACAATCAAGTTGGTTTCAAAAACAATTACAACAAGGTAAACTATGGTAATCAAGGGGCTAATAATCAAGTTTCAAACGAAAATCAAAATGATTTTCAAAACAACAACAAAGGTTTGCAAACGTTGAAAGATCTTCCAAATGAATTTGTTGAATACGCTAATGGGAATGATGCTAGGTTTGACAATATTCAAAGAGAAATCATTAGCCTAAGATCCGAGTTTAAGAACGACTTGAAGAAAGAGTTGAAAAATGAGTTAGCTAATGAGCTTAAAATCCATACCAACTAGATGGAAGGAACCGTAACTAGGTTACAACAAAACCAACAAAAAATGGAACAAGGGCAACATGAGATAAAACAAGAAATGGTTAAAGCCGAGAAGAGGTAATCCAAGTTTGAAGATAAAATCTCATCTATGTTTGAGGCAATTATGTGCAAACCGTCTTCGAGTAGTCTTCCTAGCAACACCGTATCAAACCCCAAGGGTGAGAAGAAAGTGATTACCACACATAGTGGTAAGACACTTAAGGAACCGACTCCTCAACCAATTGCTCCTACGGAGGAAGCAATTAAGGAAGAACCCGAGGTGGTGGTCCAAAAGGAGCATGTCCCAATCCCACGAAGTACCGCTCATGCCACACTTACGGTTGACCCTTTACCAACATTGGAACCCGAGATTCCAAAGGCTATGCCTATGCCTCAACCCACACCACCTTTGCCCTATCCATTAAGACTTAGAAAGGAGAAACGTCAAGAGCGCGACAATTATCAGTTTGAGCTTTTTATGAAAATGTTTCGTGATTTGCACTTTAATGTGAGTTTCGCCGATGCTTTGGTCATGATGCCTCGATTTGCCGCTAACTTTAAGAGTATGTTGAACAACAAGGAGAAATTGCACCAATTGTCTAGTTGTTCGTCGGTTTATCTTAATCGCATACCTCAAAAAGTCGGTGATCCCGGTAAATTTTTTATCCCTTGTGCAATCCAAGATATGGAAGAATGCTTTGCCTTGGCCGATCTTGGTGCTAGCATTAACTTGATGCCACTTGCAATCTTCAAGTCGCTCAATCTTCCTAATCTTACTCCTTCACTAATGTCTATCGAGTTGGCCGACCATTCCACGATTCCCGCATGTGGATTGGCGGAAGACGTTTTTGTGAAAGTGGGAAAGTTCTACTATCCCGTAGACTTTATCGTTGTTTATATTCCCACGGATCCTCAAGTTCCTCTCATTTTAGGTCGTTCGTTTTTAGATACGTCTATGGCTTTGATCGATGTTCATGCTAGAAAGATCACCTTACGTTTCAACGACGAGGAACTTGTTATAAACGCAACTCAAAACTCTCAAATTTCTCATGTTTATTCCGTTGCAACCATAAACCTCGTTGATATGATTGACGTGGTTTGCGAGGAATTTTCACAAGAAGTTCTAGGTTTTGGTGATGAAGAAACTAGTGGCAATCCCACTATGTTAGATCCAATTCTTGATAATTCGACACCAACCTTCACTCCATTTGAAGGTGGTGGTTTTACGTTGGTAGAATTCGATGTTCCACGTACTTGTAACGAAGACCTCGACAACGATGAGGACTTCTCGATTATCAAGGATTTTCTTAACGATTTCCCATTTCCTCCACCCGAGGAGGTTATGAGTATCGTTCCCAAATCTTCACTTGAGGAACCACCTATCCTAGAGTTGAAAGATTTACCTCCTCATCTCGAATATGTCTATTTGGAGGAGGGCGACAAGTTGCCGGTTATTATTGCGAAGGAACTTTCGAATGATGAAAAAACCACACTTGTCGATGTTCTAAAGGATCACAAAGGGGAAATTGCGTGGAATTTATCCGACATTAAGGGGATCGATCCCAAATTTTGTACCCACAAAATCTTAATGGAGGAGGATTACAAGCCCGCAATCCAATGTCAAAGGAGGGTGAACCCCAAAATTCACGACGTCATCAAAAAGGAGGTCCTTAAACTCCTTGACGCGGGAATGATTTACCCTATTTCTGATAGCCCTTGGGTGAGTCCTATTCATTGTGTCCCTAAAAAGGGAGGAATGACCGTTGTGCCAAACGATGCCAACGAGTTAATTCCCACTAGACTCGTGACCGGATGGAGAGTGTGCATTGACTATCGTAAGTTGAATGAAGCCACTCGAAAAGACCATTTTCCCTTGCCCTTCATGGACCAAATGTTGGAGCGTCTTGCGGGAAACGATTTCTATTGCTTTTTAGATAGTTTTTCCGGTTACTTCCAAATTCCCATCGATCCTCGTGATCAAGAAAAAACTATGTTTACGTGCCCATATGGAACGTTTGCCTATCGTAGAATGCCATTCGGACTTTGCAATGCACCGGGAACCTTTCAAAGGTGCATGATGGCTATTTTTCATGACATGATCGAGAAGACGATGGAAGTCTTCATGGATGACTTTTCCGTGTTTGGTAATTCGTTCACTTCATGTTTGTCGAATCTTGAGAGAATGTTGAAACGTTGTGAGGAAACCAACCTTGTGCTCAATTGGGAAAAGTGTCATTTTATGGTTAAGAGTGGAATCGTCTTAGGGCACAAGGTCTCGAAAGCGGGGATTGAGGTAGATCAAGCTAAGGTAGACGTCATCGCCAAATTACCTCATCCCAAAACCGTTAAGGGAGTTAGGAGTTTCCTAGGCCACGCGGGCTTTTATCGTCGATTCATCAAGGATTTTTCAAAGATTTCTCGACCCATTACACATCTTCTTGAAAAAGAGGCACGTTTTGTCTTCGACGAAGATTGTGTATGAGCCTTTGAAATCCTTAAGAGGAAACTTACCGAAGCTCCCATTCTTGTTGCTCCCAATTGGAACCTCCCCTTTGAGCTCATGTGTGATGCTAGTGATTACGCTATTGGGGCCGTATTGGGGCAACGTCATGAAAAGCACTTCTTGCGTATTCACTATGCTAGCAAGACGATGACCGAGGCTCATCTTAAATTCACTACAACGGAGAAGGAGTTCCTTTCCGTGGTGTATGCATTTGAGAAATTTCGACCTTACCTCGTCTTGACGAAATTCATAGTGCATACGGATCATTCGGCTATCAAGTATCTTATGGCTAAACAAGATGCAAAGCCGAGATTACTTCGTTGGATTCTCCTCCTTCAAGAATTTGACCACAAAATTGTTGACAAAAAAGGATCCGAGAATCTAGCGGCCGATCATCTTTCTCGTTTGGAAGATCCTCACCAAAGTTTTTATGAGCCCAAGGAAATCACCGAAACATTTCCGCTCGAGACACTTGGTGTAGTGAATTCTAAGCTTGATTCTTCCACCCTATGGTTTGCGGACTTTGCAAATTACCATTCGGGTAACTTCATCATCAAGGGTATGACGACTCAAGAAAAACGAAAATTCTTTCGTGACGTCAAGTTCTACTTTTGGAACGACCCTTACTTGTTTCGAACTTGTGCGGATCAAATCATCCGACGTTGTGTATTTGGCACCGAAGCTTCTAACATCCTTAGAGCTTGCCATGAGGGGCCCACGGGTGGTCACCATGGTGCTAATCTCACGGCTAAGAAGGTGTTTGATGCCGGCTTCTTTTGGCCTACTATTTACCGAGATGCACAAGATCTTGTGAAGTCGTGTGACTCATGCCAACGACAAGGAAAAGCCTCACAAAAAGATGAAATGCCACAAAACATCATCCAAGTGTGTGAGATCTTTGAAGTTTGGGGCATAGACTTTATGGGGCTGTTCCCATCATCTCGTGGCAATAAGTACATCCTCGTTGCGGTACTACCTATCTAAGTGGGTGGAAGTTAAGGCTTTTCCCACCAATGATGCTCGTGTGGTAGTCAAGTTTTTGAAAAGCTTTTTTTCTCGGTTTGGAACCCCTCGTGCGATCATAAGCGATCGTGGAACCCATTTTTGTAACGACCAATTCGAAAGGGTCCTAAGGAAATATGGGGTTACACATCGGCTTTCTACGGCTTATCACCCACAAACGAGTGGGCAAGTCGAGGTTTCAAACCGAGCGTTGAAAAGGATCTTGGAGAGATCCGTTGGGGAAAACCGACAATCTTGGTCGGATAAGTTGGACGATGCTTTATGGGCCTTTAGGACCGCTCATAAGACACCCATTGGGTACACTCCCTATAAGCTTGTGTATGGGAAGAATTTCCACTTGCCTATTGAATCGGAACACAAGGCTTATTGGGCCCTAAAGCATTGTAATGATGACATGGAGACCGCGGGAAAACATCGGAAAATGCAATTAAATGAATTGCATGAATTGAGGGACATTGCTTATGAAAATTCATTGATTTATAAAGAAAAACTAAAGAGTTGCATGATTCTAAAATTAAAAACCGGGTTTTTAACATTAGGGATCAAGTTTTGCTTTTTAATTCTCGCTTGAAAATCTTTTCCGGTAAGTTGAAATCCCGTTGGTCCGGTCCATTCACCGTGACTCAAGTATTTCCTTATGGGACCATCGAGCTAGCTCAAAATGATGACCCCAATTTCAAGGTGAATGGACATAGGTTGAAGCACTACTTTGGCGGGGAAGTTCCATCCTTGAACTACCTCGACCAAATCACCTTGCCCAATGATAATTAGTATTGAGGGGATCGAGTCGAGCTCATGACTCGGTAAATTAAAAATGAGGTGCCTCATGGGGGAGTCCCATGCTTATCCTATGTACATATTACCGCTTTATAATGTAGTAACGTGTGGGGATTTGTGCCCTTCCAACCTTTGTTCCGTGGTTGTTTGTGAATTGTGGACTTTAGATGATCATGATCTTCACGATTGGAGTCTCTCGTGTTTGTTTTATAGAAGCACTCGATCGTTTGATTTGAAGACTTTCTCAATATCCATGATATATCCTTTGATGTTCTAACCTTAGGTTTATAGCACACTTCATAAACGGCTATTAATTTATTGGTTACACCCTTTCCATGTTAGATTAGGCATTCGGCTACGTCTCTAGTATGGGGGTGTTTGCACCCCTAGACTCGAAACATTGAGGATAATGTTTAACTTTAGTATGGGGGGTGAATAGCTACTTGCCTTGCCAAACCTTCACGCTTTCCAAAGTTTATCTTTTTGTTTATCGTTTTGTTGCAAAATAAGTCTAAAAATGGCCAAATTTAAAAAAATTTCTCATGTTTAATAAGTGTTTGAAGACACGAATATAGGTTTTCCGATGGCGAGAATAAGAGTAATTTTTGACTCGACCGTGCGTGTTGAGCACTTAGCTTTGATTCCTTAACTTCACATTAGGCTAAGTCTCTTAAATGAGGACGAGAAATGATAGGGTTAATTATAAGTTACTATACTAAACGTAGAGTACTCGTATTCTTTCAAAAACTCATGTGTTATCGTTGTTTGCTTATTCTCCCTTCGCATGTAAATATTTTTTGCTTAATAAATATTGACTTAGCGGTTTAGTTGGGATTGTTAGGTTTCTAGCCTTTTCTAGTAGCTTCCGTGTAATTAAATTGGGAAGACATTAAGGTATCGCCAGCGTTACGGTTTTGAAGTATTGGCACCCGAATAATCAAAAGCTTCACCCAATAATAAGATTTCAAGTGATCACCTAAATCAAGCAAACAATTTGAAGCCCCACAAGGCTGAAAAATCTATGCAAAATTAAAAGTGAACTAAGCCTTAATCTTCGAAGCTTTAAAGATCCAAAATTTGCCTTAGCGTGAGGATATACGTCTTTGGCTAATAAAACTACCGATGAGGTGGATAATAAACGGCAAGGCAAGACCGAAGTCATAATAAAAGCTTCATGGCGAAGTTGAATAAAAGATGGAGGTAAACCAAAGATAATAAGGCCCTTCCATTAGGGGGCGTATAAAAGTCTTGGTAATAAGTCTCATGTTCAAAACCGTTATAAAACCGTGTTTATCGATCCTTCTTGTTGACTTAATTTTTTGACATCGTTGTCTATTAGGAGGGGTTAATGATTTGATGGTCTTGGTTGCACCGTTAGGACTCTATTTTTAGACCTAAATCTATATTATCGCATAAGTCAAACAATGTATCCTCGTGAAACATTCAAGACATAATAAAATATAAGAGATACAACTTAGGAAAATGGGAGGATAAGTACGTGATTAGGGCATATGAGTAGTGTTAGCATTACTAACTTATAATGACAATGATCTCGTTACACGCTTGGCATGGAATTGGGGTGAAAATCGAGGATGATTAAATTATTTCTAACGAAGCATTCACATGTTCTTATTCTATGAACCTAAACGTCCCATTTTGCGATGAAAATCATACATTATGTCTAAAACGCAAGTAGTAGTAACAGTAGTAGTATAGCTAGTTTATCATTCAATAAAGTGAATAAAAATGAATTTTGGAGGTGCTACGATACTTTATTCTAGCATTGCGTGAGGGCATGGCAATGGTTTAGTATGGGGGAGTGATGAGACTGCTTTTATACATAGTCTCATCATCCAAAAAGGGCTTAAAATGCATTAAATATCATCAAAATACCCATATATATGTTTGTGTTTTTTGCTTGTGTATTTTAGGTACGGATATTGAGAAAATGACAAAAGATCACAAAAATCATACAAAAACGAACAGGGGAAACGAAGCCGCACCATAAACCAAGCCCTAATGAAGAATTTTCCCAAGAAAACCCTTGAAGATTTGAAGACTTATGAAGAAGGGTCCTCCAATATGGAAGAATTGACACTTTATACCCTTGTATCTTCATAATTACAAGTTTGGTCCTTTGAAAATCCCAAAATTACCAAAAGGACCCTTGAATTTGAAGATTTGGCAAAAATGGTCCCTCATCAAACATGATTTGGCAATTTCAGTCCTCCAAGATGTCAATCATATAAGTTTAGACCATAATCCTTGAAGAAAATACCAAACCAGTCCTTCAAGAATCACAAAATGGCAAGAATTATCCCTGAATTCACTTTATGAAACATTTTGGGGCAAAAGTGTAAAAAGGCAAAAGTTGTTATGAAGAGTTTGGGCGTTGACAGCTTTTCAAACTAAAAAGACAAGAAAGAAAGAAGTGAGGGGCCAAATTGGGCAGACACCAATTGTTACCTAGACCAACCCAGTCATGCCACGTGCCCCACTCACTCACCACAGCCAATCAGCTCTTCCCATTGTGCCACCTCACATCACACTCACCCCAACCCGGTTTAACTTATTTAATTAAGTTTAAATTATGGTGGTTAACACCTTTTAAAACAAAAAATGGATTAAACATGGCACTATTTACATGATGAACACAATTGGGTTTTTACTAATGGCTTGTAATTAGATCCTAATGTGCTCCAGATTTATGATTAAGCATGTCATAATCATAACCCAACTCTTAATAAACTTGCCACATCACTCAAAAGACCCACACATGACTCCCCTGCTACAAACATGAGGAAGACGCCAAAACAGTGAAAGCCATCCAACGTCCCATAATGTGGCTTACTTTCTAAGCTTCATACAAGCCCTTGGATCCTCTTTTCACTTGCCAACTCATGCCACACAACAAAATGCAGTCACATGATCCTCAAGTTTTCAAAAGTTCACAAGGGCATTTCAGGGATTTTCCCAACTAGGGTTTACGTTTTTATGCATTCTAGGATCATTGTACACCCTCTATATAAAGGGTATTAGGTCTTTCATTTACACTTGCTCTTGATTTTTCAGTTGTTCTCTTTTCTGTAAATCCTTTTCAATCTTAATGAAATGTGTTTGAAATGTTGAAGAAAGCTCAAGTGCCATTGTTATAATCTGCTTATTATTGTTCTTAGTTTGATATTTCTGAATCTCAAAACCTGTTTTTAAGGAGAGTGTAAAAGTTTGCATTTTTCCTTCAAGCTTGATATTTTGCTAAGTTCTTGTTCAAACCTTGGAATTCTTGGGCTATAGGGCTGATCATAGCATCCTGATATTGTGTTATCAAGGTGTGGTGAGGCTTATAACTTGGGGATAATCAGGTATGGGGTAACAAGGTTGCATCAATCAAGGCTTTTTACTTTTCTGATTTTGATATTGTGCTTCTAACCTTGTTGAATCTTAGCAGGGTTGCTGTTGGAAGCTTGTGCTTGTTATTGCTAGCACATAAGCTCTAACATCCGTGGGTGTGGATGTACATCCATGAGGTTTGTCTTGAATCCTTGAAAATCTGATAAAATTTGGATTTTTTTTGTGGATTTGTGCTCTACTTGTGTTCTTGTTGATTTCTTGGCTTGAATCTGCTTAGTCTTGCATGATAATGTTGTTTATATGCTAGATTAATCATTTGGTAAACTGAATCATACTTTTACTTGTTTAAAATTTGATTTGAAAAGTTAAAAGGGTGTTTGGGTCTACCTGTTTGAGTTGAAATCTTGTTATTGTGTTGTGGAAAGTTTGTGTTTGTGCTTGTAATCTGATATATGCTTGGTTGAGAGTGTTTTGCTACAAGTTTTGGAGTTTGAAACCTTGAATCACATAATCTTCTATAACTTGTTGATTTTGACTGTTTTTACCTAAGATTTTGGTGAAATCTAGTATTTGTGCATGCTTAGGGTTAAAATTTGTTAAAACATCATTATTATAACATACTTGATAGATTTGAGTGTTTGAATCTGGCTTGTTGGTCAAATACATCAACAAAGTGTAAAACTGCATGTGTTAGTGCTCATCAGTAACCTTCATAAGCTTGAATCTTGATTTAGGCTTTAAGCCATTGTATGAAAACTATTTAGACTTGTTCATTTGAGTTTATAATAGCTTGTGTATGCATTTGGTTGTATTCGGTTGGCTGAATATTGCTAAAACTGCTTATAAGTGCTCAACTGCTTATTGTTCTAAGTCTGTGACAGATCTGGTGCTTAATTGAATTAACTGTGCAAATTGGTTGTTCCTTGTTGTGATTTATTGATTGTTATTGACTCCTTATGATCCAAAGATCATTTGGGTGCCTTTGTGAAATCTGAATCTCCAAAAAGTTCACTAAAGACAAAAAAGTCTACAAGTCAAGCAGTGGGAAAATTTCCCACTGCTCAACACCCAAAACTAGCCCCTGCTTGTGTTAATTTGTACTCAGCTTATCAATAAGCTATTTTAGCTTATCCAGACCTAAAACAACTTATTTTTTGTGATAGATCTTCATTATTTGACCCATTTGATTAGACTGAAGCTTATTGGACTTTGACTTTGACTTTTTGCTAGAAAACCAACTTATTTGACTTTTTCATAAGTGCTTATTTGCTTTTTTCTAGCTTATTGAGTCTGCTTATTTGAAAACTTTTTGTTGAAATAGCTTATTTAAGTCATTTAAAAGCTTTAGAAACTTGAATCAGCTTTTGGGGTGGCCTAGAACTCAAAAACGACTTATTGCATTTTCACGCTTATTCCTTGGTCTTATTTCAAATTTATTTTTATAGAAGTCTTATTTAGGACAAAAGAAGCTCGTGTGTCTAATTTGAGCTTATGGCATTAGCTTAAAGCTTAATGGGCCAAAAAGCCCATTAAGAATAAGCCGTTTGGTATAAGCTTGCTTATTTCACACTTTCAGCTTTTGGGCCTTTAGAAAAAGTTGTTTAAAATCAAATTTTGAGTCAAGTAGTGCTTTTTGGGCTTATTTGGGCTACTTTTTTTTTATTTTGGGCTCAAATTTGGCCCATTAAGGATCTGTTTTGGGTTTAGCCCATTTTCTAGGCCCATTAAGGGTATTTAGGTAATTTCAAGTTCATTTCTATGTTATTTAGGTTAAATTAAGCTAGTTTGCAACTTTTTAGAATTTTTTTGGATTTTTGGATTTTTATTAATATTTTATTATTATATTATTATTAAAAAATAAAAGTCTGGTTTTCTAAGTTTTTATATTTTTCCTAGATTGTAGACACTTAATTAGGAATTTTGCAACTTTCCAAATATTTTTAGGGTCTTTTAATTATTTTCTAGAATTATTTTAAATTTTTATAGCTTTTAATAGTTTTTAATTGTTTAAAAATAGTTTTTAGTGGTTTTAAAATTTTGAAAAATACTTTTTAGCTTAATTAGGTTATTTTAAAGGTTTACAAACTTTAAGATCTTGATTGGGACTTTTTATTAGTTAATATTGATTTTAGGGCTTTAATTAGCATTAAAAAGTTAATATTTAATTAATTAAAAGGTTTTGGCAAGTTTGGATTTTTTGTAAACTCTTAGAATATTTTAGTGGATTTTTAGTGATTTTTGGCAATTTTTAGAGTAAAATTTTACTTTTGGTGCTTTTTACGGTTTTACGTGTACGCCTTTATCGTCTTAGTGTAATCCGTTATCGTAACCGTCAATCTCTTCTTATCCCCTTTCTATTTTTCTTTCTCACAAATATAATCACAAAGTTAATCCAAATCATTACACTTATAACACACTAGCCTCCTTGAGAACGAACTCATTTTAGGGTCATAAATTGTGGTTTTCCTAAATCACTTGATAATACTTGCCCTAATTACGCTCTTTTTCCTAAAAGACGTAAAAATTTACTACCATCAGAGATCTTCCCCTTAAGTTTGATGAAAAAATCCATTCAGTAGACGTATTTTCTTTGGACATGTGCGAATTCGACATGATATTAGGCATGGAATGGTTATCCAAACACCACGCTACCATAGATTGTCATTCATATCAGGTTATTTTCGATGATGTCAACGCACCAGAGTACATCCACAATGGTTTTATACCAGTAAGGTCTGTACAGATAATTTCAGCCTTACAAGCACGTGCCTTACTGTCACATGGTTACAAGGGCTTCGTAGCTAATGTTCATGATATTGAGGCTGAATCTTCATCCCTTCAGGATCAGCCTATCGAGTCAGAATTCCCTGATGTGTTTCCTGAAGAACTTCCGGGCAAACCACATGCTCGTGAGGTAGAGTTTAATATTGAGCTCATCCCAGGAGCTGAGCTAATTTCCAAGGCTCCTTACCGCATGGCTCCCATTGAGCTTTAGGAGTAAAAGGAACAACTAAAAGAACTTTTGGAGGGAGGTTTCATCCGCCCTAGTGTATCTCCATGGGGTGCACCGGTGTTATTCGTGAAGAAGAAGGATGGTAGTATGCGACTCTGCATTGATTATCATGAGCTTAATAAGATCACCATCAGAAACTGATATCCTTTACCACGCATTGATGATCTGTTTGACCAACTCCAAGGCACCAAACATTTCTCTAAGATCAATCTGAGGTCTAGCTACCATCAGCTACGGGTGAAAGAGCAGGATATCGCCAAGACTGCTTTCTATACACGCTATGGAGACTACAAATTTTTGTCATGCCTTATGGACTTATCAATGCTCTAGCAGTTTTCATGGAATTTGATGAATCGTGTCTTCCATGAGTTTCCGGACAAGTTTGTTATCGTCTTCATTGATGATATTCTGATTTTCTCTAAATCCAAGGAAGAACACAAAGACCATCTTCGTACAGTATTACAGATACTTCGCAAGAAACAGCTGTATGCCAAGTTCTCCAAATGCCAATTCTGGTTGAGCAAGGTGGCGTTTCTTGGCCACATCATATCCGCAGAGGGAATAACCATGCATCCTGTGAAGGTTGAGGCTATTACCAAGTGGTCAAGACCGACGCCAGCAACTGAAGTTTACAATTTTCTAGGTTTAGCTGGTTACTACCGTAGGTTCATTGAGAACTTTTCACGACTAGCATTGCCTTTGACCAAAATGATGCGGAAAGGGGAGAAATTCGTCTAGACTGAAGAAAGAGAGAAGATCTTTGAAGAACTAAAGCAGAAGTTGGTATCTCCACCTATTCATACTCTCCCATCTGGTAGAGGTGGATTTCAGATGTATAGTGATGCTTCATGGAAGGGTCTAGGCTGTGTTATCATGCAACATGGGAAGCTGATTGCTTACGCATCACGACATCTTAAGCCTTATGAGGAGAACTATCCTACCCATGACTTGGATCTTGCAGCAGTTGTGTTTGCACTGAAGATTTGGAGGCATTACTTGTATGGTGAATCATGTGATATCTTAACGGATCACAACAGCCTGAAATATATCTTCACTCAGCGTGAACTGAACATAAGGAAAAAAAGTGGTTAGAACTGTTGAAGGATTATGACATTAATCTTTAGTATCATCCTTCAAGGCGAATATAGTGGCAGATGCTCTTAGTAGGAAGTCGGGTATGATCAACGGCATTTTGATTGAGGAGGAAATTATACGCGACTTGGAACGACTAGAAATTGAGTTTATGGTACGTGGACAACATGGCTACTGGGCTAATCTTAGAGTTGAGCCTGACTTACTCTCTAGGATCACGGAAGCTCAGAAGGATGATGGTGAAATCTGGGCGATTATTCAGAACATAGATCAACAGACGAAGTTTCGGGTAGATGATGACGGTATCTTATGGCAGGGCACTAGACTTTGTGTTTCTGGTGATCTTACACTCAGGGAGGCTTTGCTGGCTGAAGATCATAGCTCCCCATTTTCTATTCATCCTGGTTCCACCAAGATGTACCACGACATCAAGCATCATTTCTGGTGGAGTGGTATGAAGCAAGACGTTGCTACCTTTGTCTACAAAAGTCTTACCTGCCAGCAGGTTAAGATCGAGCATCAACGATCTAGTGGTCTACTACAACCATTAGACATTCCCGAGTGGAAGTGGGACAAGATCTCCATGGACTTTGTCACCGGAATTCCAAGGACCAAGAGGAAGCATGATGCCATTTAGGTTATCATTGACCGACTTACCAAATCAGCTCATTTCTTACCAATCTGCAAGGATGACGTAGTTAGCAAATGGGCTAACCTTTATCAGAAGGAGATCATGAGACTACATGGTACTCCATCTAGTATCATCTTTGATAGAGATCCTCGTTTTACTTCACGATTCTGGAAGAGTCAACAGAAATCTTGGGGCACCAGACTTAAGCTTAGCACGACTTTTCATCCTCAGACAGACGGATAGTCAGAACGTACCTTTCAGACACTAGAGGACATGCTTCGAGCGTGTGCTTTGGAATGGACAGGGAGTTGGGACGACTATATCTACTTGTTAGAGTTTGCATACAACAACAGTTGGTACGCCAGCATCAATTGTGCACCGTTTGAGATGTTGTATGGCAGGAAGTGTCCTGCCCCAATATGTTGGAATCAGGTTGGTGAGCGAATTCTTGAGGGTCCGGAGATGATAAAGATGACCGACGAGAAGGTTGATGTGGCTAAGGCGAAACTGCAGGAAGCTCGTGCACGTCAAAGAGTTATCCCGACAAGTATCGTAGGGATTTACATTACAACGTGGAAGATCATGTCTTTGTCAAGGAATCACCGACGCGTGGATATAGGCGTTTTGGAATCAAGGGAAAACTCAGTCCTCGATTCATCAGACCGTTTGATATCCTCGAACGTATCGGTGAGGTATCGTATCGTTTGGCGTTACCTCTGTAGCTATCTCACGTTCATAACGTTTTCTGTGTGTGCTTACTCACAGGATACAACTATCATCCCCTTCATATGGTTCAGTATCCACTCAAGCAGATTCGTGAGGATCTTACTATCATTGAGGAGCCCAAACGAGTTCTCGATCGTCAAGAGCGAGTCATGAGGAAGAAGATGATTCAATTCGTCAAAATCCTTTGGAGGACTTGGGAGATGGAGGAGTCTATCCGGACTTTTTTTTGGGAATAAATATAAGAGTGTTAGTTTCCCCTACTAGTTGGTCATAGTTTCCCCTGCTAGAGTAAGTTCCCCCTGCTAAATAACAAAGGCAGGGGGATTGGTTCCCCTGCTGAAGTCAAAGACTCTGCTGCTAATGATAAATTTGGAAGATATTATAACGCGTGTCAGTTACTACTCCGAGATACTTTCCTAGTTTGTTAGTAGTGATCTTGTACGCAAGTCCTTGTACAATAAAAGGACTCACTAGGTTATCATGCAAAGGGCATCTTTCTCTGTTCATTTCATTTCGTACTTTAAGGTTTTTGTAACCCTAATACCACTATTGGGTATTCGTATATCTTTGATATATTAAAGTTTAACGTTTGCTTTAAACATTTGTTCTTGTGATAAACATTACATTCCGCATCTTGTTTGGTTACTTTGTGTTGCAAAGTTTCTCTAGTGGTAGATTGAGTTTACTCTTTCTATCACAACCCTTAAACAAGCTAAGGTTTAAGATCTGAGTTTGGGATCAACAAGCGGTATCAGATCTTGCTGAGAAACTTTGATTAAACCAAGAACAAAACATCTCTCACAACCAACATCAACCATGTCTTCATATTCTCATTCATCCTCAACCAACAACAACTCTCTCAAACTACCCATTCTGGATCCTGAAAACTTTAAACTATGGGAGTTCAAAATTCAACAATACCTCAAGATGGAACACTATGTTCTATGGGAGATCATAGTGTTTGGTGATCAATTTACAAAGACTATACAAGTTGAAGATAAGGATAAGGGAGAAGAAAAAGGTGAAAGCTCCAAAGGTGACAAGAAGAAGTCTCCTGCTCTTGCTGACAAGGAGATACTAGCAAGAAGGCATGATGTCAGGGCTCACAGTTCTTTGTTGTTGGCTCTACCTGATAGACATCAACTAAGGTTCAGAAAGTATAAGAGAGCTAAGTAATAACTGTTATTTTAGTTAATTAAAAATGTTTCTTTTGCAAGATCTTTCTTTGCGTTGCTCGTACCCAATTGATATATGTCGTTGTTTCGTTCTCGGTATCTTCTCGAATTGATCACGGTCAAAAGTGGAATAGTTGTAATTGGTGACTAAAAAGGGGGAGCTTTGGTCTAAATCTACTAAAATGAAAAGATTAAACGTAATAAAATTAAACTAAAGATTATAACTAAGAATAAGGCTAGAATTTAAACAAAACAGTAAGTACCTCAACAAGGAGAAAACAACTTATTCGGAATGCCCCTTCTCATGTAGAATAAAACTGGAAAACTTTATTCTGAATGCCTATGCGGAATGTCTGCCCTTGTTCGGAATAATAAGGTTATGCGGAATATCAAGCTCTTACTCGGAATAAATCTCTACCCGGAATGTTCATGGCCATGCGGAATGTTTTGCTAAGAAAACCTATGCGGAATAATCTGAAAAGGAACTCTATGCGGAATCTTTTGGAAATAAGACCTATGCGGAATAATTAAACAGAGACCCTATTCGGAATATTTGAAAGAAACCCTATGCGGCATAATTTGCTAGAAAACACTATGCGTAATAAAAGACTCCTACTCGGAATAATTGGAAAGAAACTCTATTCGGAATAATTGACAGATTCTCTATGCGGAATATTTGGGTAAGAAGGCCATGCGGAATATTTGGGTAAGAAGGCCATGCGGAATAATTAGAAATTCCGAATAACCACGACACTCAAGGAACTTCTATACGGAATCTGGGTAACTCAGTAATGAACAACGAAGAACAGGGGGTTCTTATACATACGATTTTAACTCAAAATTTACCAAGTTTTCAATCCAAACTTAAACCAATTTTACCACTAATCATTCACCTAAGGTAAACATCAATCCAAAACCACAAAAAGGCAAAAACCCACTTACTTAAGAGGATCAAACCAATAAAATAAAACTTAAGAACTTAGAATCAATAAGAGATGAAGAACAAGATAATGGAAAGATTAAAAGAAAATTTGTATTAATGATTTAGGATTCAACAAACAAAGTGGAAAGATCAAACTTACATGATTGGAAGAAATCAAACAAAGATGAAAACCACTCCTTAAGGGAGATGGTTACTAAGAACTAGGAAAAACGTAACAGAAAGAAAAACTTGTGGAGTCTTGAATGGGAGGAGTATTTATAGGCTTCTCCATTGGTTGGTGAGTGGGCTTTCTTCCTTTCTTTTTGTCTTCTCATCGTTTCAGAAAAGTTAACGTTTTTTATTCTGATTCGGGATTTGTCGACGATTAAATTCAACTCGTCTTTTAATTTCTTCATTTAATAGATTTGAGTTTCTTCGACATAGGTAAATCTTCCGTCTTTGGTCCTTTTCTTCGATAAATCTTCAAATAGGCCCATTGACTTCAAATCTTTTGCATCTCTTGGACTATAGACTTTATCTTTTCGTCTTTTTCGTCGATAAAACCCGTGTAATCCCATGTTTTCTCCGATATTAATCCGGTTGGCTCTGAAAATACAACAAACACACAAACCACGCATAATTCCAAACAAATGACATTAAATACGTGTTTTGGTCTTGTTTTAGCAAGAAATAAGTGGTAAAAGGATGGGTGTTTTCACACCTATAAAATCCCCTACACTTAACCATTGCCATGCCCTCATGCAATGCTTAGAAAATTTACATTTTTCTCATAATCAATCAACCTTGGCCTTATTAACATACTACTAAACAGGAATTAAAGTACTAAGAGAAATTAAAATTTTAAAATAAACTAAAGGATAGAAAACCATTTTCACTTGAAAATAGTTATATGGAAATAACTTGCAAAGGGATCAAGGACTTACATTAGGGCTTTGGTGCTGTGAAGATTTATCACCCTCAAGTTTCACGTTCCATAAACTAAGCTTAAAAACGAGATCATTGTTATTATAAGTTAGCAAAACAAACACTTACACACATGGCTTAATTATATGCTTAAACTCCCTTATTCCTAGGTGTATCTCTTATATTTTATTTTCGTCTTAGAATGATCATGAAGATGCATTTTTGGACTTATTTCGATAGTTTATTTAGGCTGAAAGCAAAGTAGGACGATTTGATCAATAGTTAGCTAAAGGACAAAATCTCTTAAAACTGCTTCTCGGGATATCAAAAAGTTCATATCTTGGCATAACTCGGTTCACGTTTTGAGACCTTTCTCGGGCCGATATTTGGCATGTACTTCATACTTCATATCTTGAGAGACGTGCTTGAGATAATGGTCTTCTCTTCGTTAATAGAGTTCTTCACTTGGAGACTTTTGAGGGGTACTCCAACATTGTTGACCACGACTTCATGATTATTTCTTCAATCTCTAATAGGGATTTTGAGATACAACGATCCGCCTCCTTTTCGGACTTGGATCTATTTAACCTCATACCTTGTTAGGGTCTTTTCGGATAGACTTCTCCATGATCTTTATGGGAGTTGATTGCTTTTTGTCGTGAGTCTTGATCCTTCATATTGATCTTGGGAATAATGCTTTTCACATCACTTTGGATCTTTAGCAATAAAATTGAATCCTCATGCCTTGTTAGGACCTTTTTGGACTCGCCAATCTCCGCGCCCCGCTTTATAAGTTATGCCTTGGCTATGAACTCTTATCATTACCGAGCAACTTTTAAACGATCTTGGGCTAGAAGCTAAGTAACTTTTCAAATCGTACGACCTTACTTATTGCAGATAAATTATTAGCAAGTGATGGGAGAATAGGCAAATAATTACACCAAGTGAGCTAGTGCAAGAATACCGACTTATAATTGACTCTATCATTTCTCGTTCTCCACAATTTAAAATCTCAAGTAATGAGACTCGTGGATGCTTAGCCTCATAAACCAATTAAGGTCTACATGGTTAAGGATACTAGCTAGAATAAACTTGGATAAGTCTATTCGGGTTGAGTCAAAATAATCGCAACGGGCCTAATATGTCAAAGATTTCAAAACTAGCTACACCACTTTATTAATATATTTGACTTTATTGCGGGATATATACATATGAAAGCAACAATAAAAATTTAAAAATTATGACTAATTGGCCAAAGTTAATTAAAAATTTGAAAAATGTTGAAAAAGATGATTTCTGGTTAAATGAAGGCATTTTCATGGAAAAGTCCACTTAAAACTTCGATAGAAGTCCCCCCTACACTTAAGATAAACATTGTCCTCAATGTTTAAGCATGTGGGAAAAGTCTCCCATACACTTATGACATTGTGCACGTTGGTTAAATCAAGCTAAGGAAGGGACGACTAAAGTGATCAATTTCAAATGTGAGTATGAAGATAATTGAATCACGATAGTTGCGAGATAGAACCGGTATTGCGGATAACATGGGAGCACGGTTCTTCAAAGATTCCAAGAGTGCACTTATCCCTGTAATCACATCACCATCCAAATACAAGAACCTATATAGCTCCCCCTACACTGAGGATGAAAAACGGGAAAGGGGGATAGATACTCGGGTTGCCTCCCGAGGAGCGCTTGTTTTTGTTTACCGAGTCGCGAGCCTGACTCGGTCCCAAACTAATTCAAGGGAAACATGGTGAGGGATGGAATCATCTCTTGAGAGATGTCCTCACCAAAGTACAATTTCAAACGCTAGCCATTCACCTTGAAGTTGGACCCATTTGGCTGAGAAAGCTCAATGGTGCCATAGGGAAAGACATTGGCCATGGTGAATGGACCAGACCAGCGGCTCTTCAACTTGCCTGAGAAGATATTCAACCGAGAGTTAAAGAGTAAGACTTGATCACCAACGTGGAACTCTCGGTTCTTGATTTTAGCATCGTGGATAATCTTGGTCTTCTCCTTGTAGATCAATGAGTTATCGTAAGCTTGATTCCTTAATTCTTGTAGCTCGTTGAGTTGAATCTTGCGAAAATCACCGGCTTTGTTGATGTCGAAGTTAGCCCACTTCAAGGCCCAGTATGCCTTATGTTCCAGCTCGATAGGGAGGTGGCAAGCTTTCCCGTACACAAGACGATAAGGTGTACAACCAATCGGCGTCTTATAGGCGGTACGGAAAGCCCACAGAGCATCATCAAGTTTATCAGCCCACGAGGAACGATGCTCTCCGACAGTACGTTCCAAAATTCGCTTCAATCCACGGTTGGATATCTCGGCTTGACCGTTGGTTTGAGGATGATAAGCGGTGGAAAGACGGTGATTGACACCATACTTAGCCATGAATCTTGCAAATTGATCGTTGCAAAAATGAGTCCCGCGGTCACTGATAATAGCACGAGGAACACCGAAACGAGCAAACAGTTGTTTCAAGAAATTACAAACCACCCTCGCGTCATTAGTGGGTAAATCTTTGGCTTCAACCCATTTAGAAACGTAGTCGACAGCGACAAGGATGTATTTGTTGCCTTTAGAAGAAGGGAATGGCCCCATAAAGTCGATGCCCCATACATCAAAAATTTCACATTCTTGTATGAAATTTTGAGGCATCTCATCTTTATGTGTGATCTTGCCTTGTTTTTGGCAAGCATCACAATGTTTAACCATCTCGTGAGCATCACGATAAATGGTGGGCCAATAGAATCCCGAGTCAAACACTTTTTTGGCGGTGTAGCTGGGACCAAAGTGACCACCGGTGGGTCCTTTGTGGCAAGCCTGGATAATGTCCAAAGCGGCCGGTCCGTCAACACATCGGCGAATAATCAAGTCAGCGCATTGTTTGAATAGAAAAGGGTCATCCCAAAAGTAAGTCTTAACATCGTTCAAGAACTTCTTCTTTTGTTGGGATGTTAACCCTTTGATGAGAACACCACCCGCTAAGTAGTTTGCAATATCGGTAAACCACGGGGTGCCATCAAGATTGAGATTTATAGACATTAAGGTCTCAAGGGGGAAAGAATCATTGATCTCTTTGTTCGGATGATCCCCTTGGTATGGATCCTCAAGTCTGCTCAGATGATCCGCGGCTAGGTTTTCAGCACCCTTCTTGTCACGAATTTCAATGTTGAATTATTGAAGGAGTAAAACCCAGCGGAGAAGTCTTGGCTTAGAGTCGTGTTTAGTCATCAAGTACTTCAACGCGGAATGGTCCGTGTATAAGATTGTGGTGGATAAAACAAGATAGGGGCGGAATTTTTCAAAAGCATAGACAACAGCTAAAAGCTCTTTTTCGGTTGTCGTATAATGCAATTGAGCCCCCATCATTGTTTTGCTAGCATAGTGGATTGGTTGGAAATGTTTGTTGATCCTTTGTCCAAAAACCGCACCAATAGCGAAGTCGCTAGCATCGCACATCAATTCAAAGGGTAGCTCCCAATTAGGGGTAACCAAGACCGGTGCCTTAGTTAGCTTATCCTTAAGAAGATTGAAGGCTTCGATACACTCTTTAGAAAAGATGAAAGGAGTATCTTTTTCCAAGAGGTGGGTCATCGGGCGAGCGATTTTAGAGAAATCCTGAATGAATCGATGATAGAAGCCCGCATGACCCAGAAAACTTCTCACACCCTTCACGGTTGAAGGTGGAGGTAATTTGGCTATGACATCTACTTTAGCACGGTCGACTTCAAGACCGGCATTAGAGATTTTGTGTCCTAGCACAATGCCTTCTTTTACCATAAAATGGAATTTTTCCCAATTCAGAACAAGGCGAGTGTCTTCGCACCGCTTAAGCATACGTTCCAAATTGGCAAGGCAAGAAGAGAAGGAATCCCCGAAGACCGAGAAGTCATCCATGAAGACTTCCATGGTTTTCTCAACCATGTCATGGAAGATAGCCAACATGCACCTTTAGAAAGTCCCGGGGGCATTGCATAAGCCAAAAGGCATTCTTTTGTAAGCAAATGTGCCATAGGGACAAGTGAATGTTGTCTTCTCTTGATCTTGGGGATTGATGGGTATTTGGAAATAACCCGAGAAACCATCAAGAAAGCAGTAATATTAATTACCCGCTAAACGTTTAAGCATTTGGTCCATAAAAGGTAGAGGGAAATGATCCTTTCTCGTGGCATCATTGAGTTTGCAGTAGTCTATACAAACTCTCCACCCAGTAACGAGACGGGTAGGAATCAACTCGTTGTTTGCATTGGGCACAACTGTGATTCCGCCTTTCTTAGGCACACAATGGACTGGACTAACCCATGGTGAATCCGAAACAGGGTAAATCATACCCGCATCAAGAAGTTTGATAACCTCTTTTTTGATGACTTCATGGATTTTAGGATTCACCCTTCGTTGGCTTTGAATTGTGGGCTTAAAGTCGTCCTCCATAAGAATTTTATGTGTGCAAAAGTGAGGATCAATTCCGCGAATGTCGGAGATTTTCCAAGGGATAGCTCTTTTATGCTTCTTCAACACGGCGACAAGTCGGGATTTTTCGTCTTCTTTCAGGTCCTTTGCGATGATGACCGGTAACTTCTCGTTGTCTTCAAGGAAAACGTACTCAAGATGAGGAGGTAGGTCCTTAAGCTCAAGAGTAGGAGGATCCCCAATAGATGGTGTAACTAACGATGGATCATCATTAGTCACCTCTTTAGGAGAGGGAGGAGGAAACGGGTCTTCATTGAGAAGTCTCTCAATAGTACGAATGTCTTCATCCCAATCAGTGGAAGAATCATCATACTTAATATCGAGAGGACCCAAGCTAGCTTCGAAATCATCCAAGTCACTTTCTCCAAAAGGAGTCAATGCCGGAGCAATTGAGGCAACGGTCTCAACATTGGGTAGAGAAGAGAGAGTACTTTTGCAAGCATCATGAAAGTGTTCTTCACAAGCCTCATCGAGAACATCAATAGCATTAACACTCTCATAAGAATAAGGTTGCTTAGAAATCTTACCCATGTTGAAGACAATTTTGTCGTCACCAACTCGCATGATTATTTCGCCTGCGGCTACATCAATGAGAGTGCGACCGGTCCTCAGGAATGGACGTCCAACGATTAATGGAACACGGGGGTCCATCTCGTAGTCAACGACAACAAAATCCACCGGGAAGGTGAATTTGTCAACTCCAACGAAGACATCTTTGGCTATCCCCACTAGATAAGCAACCGTACGGTTGGCTAATTCTTAAGTCATTTTGGTGGGGACTAGCTCAGGGAGAGATAATTGCTTCCAAACACTTAAAGGCATTAAGTTTGGACTGGCACCTAGATCGGCTAGGGCCATGCAATTCTCTACTCCCAAGAAGTTGCAAGGAATCAAGAAACGACCCGGATCACCAAGTTTGGTGGGCAATTTCCTTAAAAGCACTGCGGAGCAGTTCTCATTAAGTTGGGTCTGAGCAAAGTCAAGAAGCTTTTCCTTATCACATAGAAGATCTTCAAACATCTTAGCGTATTTGGGCAGGTGAGCGAGAGCCTCGGCAAAGGAGATGTTGAAATTCAATTGTTTAAACATTTTTAGAAAGTTTGAAAATTGAATATCATCCTTGCTCTTTTGCTTCTCTTTCCTCAACCTTGAAGGATAAGGTATATTGGATGAAGAAGGCTTTAAGGAAGTAGGATCACTCACAGCCACAGGTGGTGGGGAAATGGGGATAGAAGGTGAAGGAGGTGGGGAAAGTTGCTCTTTTTCCTTCAATCACGGGTGGAGGTGTAGGAAGCTCGGGTTCCGTATAACCTTTTCCACTACGAGTGGTGATTTCTTTCATCTCCCCTCTTGGATTCACAACGGTGTTACTCGGAAGAGTACCCGAAGAAGAGGGTTGATTACCTTGGATGAGCGAACTAATCATATCACGAATGTTAAGCGCTTGAGTGCTGAAAGAATCTCTGATGTCTGCACGAATTTCATTGCTTTGTTTGGCCATATCATTCCTTAGCTCAGGTCGAATATCGTTCCCTTGTTTCGCCATGTCATTCTTCAAGTTGACAAATTGACTCTAAAGATTCGTCACCATCTCTCGATTAGTCTTCATGAACGTCTCGACGTCTTGATTCACTGCCATCGGTTGATTGAGAGGTGGAGCTTGGTAAGCTTGAGAATTTCCTTGAGTTGGGTATGGGTTTCTTTGGGGTAGATATTGATTTTGAGAACGAGGTTGGGATTGGTTGTTTCGGTTATAGCTTTGTTGTTGGTTTTGTTTCTGAGGAGGGAAACCGGGTGGAGCAAGATAATTGTTTGAACGATAACTTAGCAAACTACGGTCTCCTTGAGGGCGAGCTTGATAGCCTCCCATGGGATAAGTACCGTATACTGCGTTAACGTTTTCAGAAAAATTGCCTTGGGTAGCAGGGCAATCATTATAAGAAAGAGGACCACCACATGTGTCACAAGAAATAGCAACGGCTTTAGCTTGTTGAAAGTGGTTTGTGGCCATGGTCATGAAATTCTTGTTCATCTCAGCGAGTTGTCGAGAAATTTCAGTCATCTCAGGATTGGAAGTAGTAGAAGAAACATTGACTCTCGAGTTAGATCTTGAGGATGCGGATGAATCCCAATTCTTGTGGTGAGTAGTCATGTTTTCAATCAACTCTCGACACTCCTCAGGTCTCCTTTTCATAAAAGTACCACCAGCGGCGGCATTGATCGTGTCACGATCACGAAAAGTGAGACCATTGTAGAAAGTATCAATGAGAGTGACGGGGAGCATGTTGTGATTTGGACAGCGGTCGATCAAATCATTGTACCTTTCCCAAGCATCAAAAAGCGATTCATCATTGTCTTGCATGAATCCACTAATTTGGTTACGAAGGCTGGTGACCATGGATGGTGGGAAGTAGCGCGACAAAAAGCGTTGAGTCATGTCGTCCCAAGTATGAATAGAGTTCTTTGGGAGATGGTCAAACCATTTTTCGGCATGGTGAGAAAGCGAGTGAGGAAAGAGTTGAAGGCGAAGGTCATCCATAGAAACACCGGGGGACTTCATGCTTTGGGTGATGGTAATGAATTTGTCGAGGTGTTTGTTGACATCATCATCCAGAATTCCGCGAAATGGGTTAGTTTGCACTTGCTGGATCATGTGATGCTTCAACGAAAACTCCTGAGCCGTGACATGCATCGGTGCAATCGGGCCTCCACGTCCGTTCATCGTGGGTTGACATAGATCCTCCATGGTTCGTAGGTCGGGTAAGGGTGGATTATTCATGTTTTGGTGGGGTGGGTTATTATTATTGTTGTTGTTTGGGAGGGGTGGATTATTATTGTTGTTGCTGTGTACAACGGCCATGTCTAAATGTTCGAGAGTCTCGGGCTCTGAATAAGACGTTGATCGAGTACGCATACACTAAAAAGAAAATGCAATAGAAAATATTTTTGGTTTTTATAGGTTTTTTTAATGTTTTTGTATTTTTGAACATTTTTGTGCTTGAAAATAACGTTCCCGAAAGAACGGATCCCAAAATCCAATTTTTCTCACAAAAAACTGTTGATCTAAACGAGAAGAGCCGGCAGCGGCGCCATTTTAATAACTGTTATTTTAGTTAATTAAAAGTGTTGCTTTTGCAAGATCTTTCTTTGCGTTGCTCGTACCCAATTGATATATGTCGTTGTTTCGTTCTCGGTATCTTCTCGAATTAATCACGGTCAAAAGTGGAATAGTTGTAATTGGTGACTAAAAAGGGGGGGCTTTGGTCTAAATCTACTAAAATGAAAAGATTAAACGTAATAAAATTAAACTAAAGATTATAACTAAGAATAAGGCTAGAATTTAAACAAAACAGTAAGTACCTCAACAAGGAGAAAACAACTTATTCGGAATGTCCCTTCTCATGCAGAATAAAACTGGAAAACTCTATTCTGAATGCCTATGCGGAATGTCTGCTCTTGTTCGGAATAATAAGGTTATGCGGAATATCAAGCTCTTACTCGGAATAAATCTCTACCCGGAATGTTCATGGCCATGCGGAATGTTTTGCTAAGAAAACCTATGCGGAATAATCTGAAAAGGAACTCTATGCGGAATCTTTTGGAAAGAAGACCTATGCGGAATAATTAAACAGATACCCTATTCGGAATATTTGAAAGAAACCCTATGCGGAATAATTTGCTAGAAAACACTATGCGGAATAAAAGACTCCTACTCGGAATAATTGGAAAGAAACTCTATTCGGAATAATTGACAGATTCTCTATGCGGAATATTTGGGTAAGAAGGCCATGCGGAATATTTGGGTAAGAAGGCCATGCGGAATAATTAGAAATTCCGAATAACCACGACAATCAAGGAACTTCTATACGGAATCTGGGTAACTCAGTAATGAACAACGAAGAACAGGGGGTTCTTATACATACGATTTTAACTCAAAATTTACCAAGTTTTCAATCCAAACTTAAACCAATTTTACCACTAATCATTCACCTAAGGTAAACATCAATCCAAAACCACAAAAACGCAAAAACCCACTTACGTAAAAGGATCAAACCAATAAAATAAAACTTAAGAACTTAGAATCAATAAGAGATGAAGAACAAGATAATGGAAAGATTAAAAGAAAACTTGTATTAATGATTTAGGATTCAACAAACAAAGTGGAAAGATCAAACTTACAAGATTGGAAGAAATCAAACAAAGATGAAAACCACTCCTTAAGGGAGATGGTTCCTAAGAACTAGGAAAAACGTAACAGAAAGAAAAACTTGTGGAGTCTTGAATGGGAGGAGTATTTATAGGCTTCTCCCTTGGTTGGTGAGTGGGCTTTCTTCCTTTCTTTTTGTCTTCTCGTCTTTTCAGAAAAGTTGACATTTTTTATTCTGATTCGGGATTTGTCGACGATTAAATTCAACTCGTCTTTTAATTTCTTCATTTAATAGATTTGAGTTTCTTCGACATAGGTAAATCTTCCGTCTTTGGTCCTTTTCTTCGATAAATCTTCAAATAGGCCCATTGACTTCAAATCTTTTGCATCTCTTGGACTATAGACTTTATCTTTTCATCTTTTTCCTCGATAAAACCCGTGTAATCCCATGTTTTCTCCAATATTAATCCGTTTGGCTCTGAAAATACAACAAACACACAAACCACGCATAATTCCAAACAAATGACATTAAATACGCGTTTTGGTCTTGTTTTAGCAAAAAATAAGTGGTGAAAGGATGGGTGTTTTCACACCTATCACTAAGGAACTCTGGGAAGCAATAGGCAAAACATTAGGAGGGAATGAGGCTACAAAGAAGAAGAAAAAGAATCAAATGCTTGATCAATTTCCTTTTTTCAAAGTAATTGGTGATGAAGAAATTGGTGCTATCTACAATAAGCTTCAAGATCTGGTTGCTCTATTAGAGTTCTTTGAAATAGAAGTGACAAGAGAACAGGTGAATACCAGGTTTCTCAACAGTCTTCAGAAAGAATGGTTTGTCTAGAAAGCTATTTGGCAGAATAAGGATGACATAGATGACAAGAACATTGATGACATATACAATAACTTGAAAGTTTTTGAGCCAGTGGTCAATGAGATGAAGTCATTAGGAACCATCCCCACTAATTCAAGTGGATCTGCTGATTCCCCTACTAACATAGCCTTCATATCTCACATCAGTGGAATCTCCAAAGGCAGTGGAATCAAAGTTGGCCATGTTACCCATTCCCATGCTGCTAGATCTGGATCATCTTATGATGAAGAAAGGCTTGCAACATTCAGCCTTGACACTGCTTGTGCTTTCATAACATCCTAAGGATCACAAGGATCTACTGTGTTACATGAAGATATGAGTCAAATCATTAAGCAAGGACTGGAGGAGATGGACATCAAGTGGAACATGGCTCTACTTAGCATAAGAGCCAACAGATTTTACAAGAAGTATGGGAAGAAGATCTCCACCAATCCTTCTGATGTAGCTGGATTTGACAAAACAAAGGTAGAATGCTACAACTGTGGCAAGAAAGGTCATTTTGCGAGGGAATTCAGAGGGCCAAAGAATGGAAGTAGCTATAGGAAGGAAGGTAGGGATGATGATTCTGGTGTTAAGGCTATGGTAGCCATGCAAGGGATAGATGGAGCAGGTGGATGGGACTGGAGTGCTATGACAGAGAGTGTTGAAATAAATCAAGCATTAGTTGCTGAGGAAAAAGAAGAAGATTTTGCTCTTATGGCCATGTTAAGCTCTAGTTCAGAAAATGAGGTATATGTTGATTCATATTGTACTAAAGCTTGTAGAAAAAATACTGAGTCATTGAATAATCAAATAAGAAAGATAAAAGTTGATTATATTAATTGTGAAAATGACCTTGATAACTACAAGCGTGCCTTAGAACAGCTAGAGTCCACCATAAGAGAGTATAAACAAAGAGAAAATGATTACAGAGATCATATTGTGGTTTTAGAGACAGATGCTAAAGAAAATAATGATTTCATTAAGGAATTAATTGTTGAACTAGAAGTTTTTAGATCTAATAAGAAGATAGATGAAGAAACTGTTGAAAAATTTGGAAAAGCTTCTAAAGATTTAACAAAAGCAGTTGAAATTGGACAGTCTCCTACGGACAAAACAGGTTTTGGTGTCAAAAATGAGCATGCTACTATACGACCACCACCAACCAATATACATGCACCATTTCCTAGTAAAGATTTTTCTTGGACTGGTCTTTCTTGTTTCAAGAAGCAGGAAGATATTGAATTTGACTTAAATGCATACATACCTAATAATCTAGAAACAGAAGAACCACTAGTGAAAACCAGTGCTGTTTGGGACTTTGAAAAGGAACAAATTGCTTTAAAACAGTGTAAAATAGATAACCCTGTTCTCTTTTCAAGAGAAGGACTTTTTGGAAGTGATTCAAGTTCTAAGAGTAGTTCATCCAAATCTAAATCAAGATCAAAGTCTTCTAAGTCTACTGTTAAATATGCGGGTATGTATAGGTCTGTTAGAGGTAATCAGAGAAATTAGAATTACCAAAAGTCTCATCAATTAGGAGAGGACTTTGTGATAAACACCAAACCTTGTTTCACTTGTGGCAGTTTTGATCACACTTATCAAGACTGTCAGGCACCAATGGAAGTGGTGGCTGCAAATCCTTTAAAGGACATGCAACCAAAAGCCATTCTTCTGAGTGTAGGGGCAAAATTCTTTTCCCTTGCCAAGTATGTTGCCCCTGCTTTGAGAAACAAGGTATCTGATAAGTATGTAGTTCCTGCTCTAAGAAAGGTGAATGATGCATGTCCCAAGTCTAGCCTTTCCATGACCAAACTAGCACCTCATACTGCATATAAATATGTCTATAGACCATACCATCACAACAATAGAGGCCAAAACAAAAGATGGATTCCCTCTGCTAAGCATAGGGATTTCCTTGCTGAGTCTAGGGTTTCCCCTCCTAGCAAAGTTTTGCCCTCTAGAAACATGGGTAGATGGGGAAAAGCTGTGAAAGCCTCAACTCGTTGGGTTTGGGTACCCAAAAGGGGTACTCAATCCAATGGTGTATCTCTAGTCTTTGACAAGCTATCCTATACTGATACACGAGGTAGATCCAAGTCTGTAATGGCTTGGGTCCCCAAGAGAAACTAAATTGTTTTTCTTTTTGTAGGTGACAAAGAAGACCAGGAATGATTAAGCCTATTGGCATAGTGGATGCACAAGGAGCATGACAAGACATAAATCTTATCTATCTAACTTTGTTCCCCTGCATGACAATGATGGTGTTTCTTTTGGAGATGGGCATGGAACAATCACAGGAAAAGGAACTATTGTCACCAATGAAATGACCTTTGATAATGTTTACTTAGTGAAAGAGCTTAAGTACAATGTCTTTAGTGTGTCCTAGATGACTGATAACAAGAACTTTGTCTTGTTTATAGATACTGAATGTCTGGTGTTAGGGAAGGAGTTTGTCTTACCACCAAACACTCCTATTGTGCTCAGAACCACCAAGATAAAAGAATATGTACACAATTGATCTCAAGGACATCTCTCTTCAAGACAATGAAACCTGTTTCATTGCCAAAGCCTCAGTTGATGAATGCAAGAAATGGTATAGAAGACTTGGTCATCTCAACTTTAAGAACATGAACAAACTGGTCAAATATAATCTGGTTCATGGTCTTCCTTCCAAGTCCTTTGCCAATGATCATACTTGTGCTGCTTGCCTGGAAGGGAAGCAACATAGAGCCTCTTGCAAGTCAAAAACAAGCAAGTCCACTACCAAGCCATTGGAATTACTGCACATGGATCTTTTTGGTCCTACTTCTGTAGCAAGCATAATGAAGAAATGGTACTGCCTGGTGATTACTGATGACTTATCAAGGTTCACATGGATGTTCTTTCTATTTGAAAAGAGTGACACAACATATGTACTCATTGGGTTCATCAATCTGATTGAACTTTCCAAGAGTATGAGGGTAGTGACCATGAGATCAGACAATGGTGGTGAATTCAGAAATAAGAAACTGGACACTTTTTGCACAAACAAAGGAATAAAGATGGAATACAGTATAGCTAGAACACCTCAACAAAATGGAGTTGCAGAAAGAAGAAATAGGACACTTATTGAAGCTGCAAGGACTATGCTATCTGATTCCAAGCTTCCAGCTATCTTTTGGGCTGAGGTTGTAGCCACTGCTTGTTATGTTCAAAATAGGGCCTTGGTGGTTAAGGCACAAAACAAGACCCCTTATCAGTTGTTCAATGGAAGACCCCCTTTGATTGACTTCTTTAGACCATTTGGATGCCATGTGATCGTTCTGAACACAATTGAAAATTTAGGCAAGTTCAATTAAAAAGGAGATGATGGGTACTTTATTGGTTATTCATTAAACAACAAGGGATATAGGGTATTCAACAAGAAGACAAGCAAAGTGACAGAAAATCTCCGTGTAGATTTTCTTGAAGACAAACCCGAAGATGTACAAAGAGGTCCTATGAGTTTATGGGAACTCAATTTATTAAGTCCATAATGCTGCTAGAGCATTTATGGGACTAATACAAAATCATGAATCTAGATTGATCGAGTCATGTACGAATAGCAGTCATGGACATGTTGTCAATACGTGGAGGAGAATAACGGTTATGAATGGTGATTTGTTTAAATCGACTGTAATCGACACATAATCTCATGTTACCGTCCATTTCCTTGAAGGTTCTTCTAGAATGTATGGGAATATTTTGGAATAATCGGCTGGTTATGCGTAAAGGAATTTTAGTGGTTGTGTCTTAACTGATAGCTAAAAAAATTTAGCAGCCATAGTTAACAAAGCACGTGCTTGTAAAGCATAGATAATTTGTACAGATTTTCCTGATGGAAAACCATGCTGAATGTATTCAGGAGCCTAAACATTACCGTACATAATCATGAACCGTAGCATGGTGTGATGTTCGTAGTCCATAGTTAGGATTAAATTGAACTCGCATCTGTCCAAGGAAATGTGTTAGCATCTTGGATCTTATCAGTAGGCTGAAGGAAAACCTTCGTATACATGAGTGATACGAATGGCGTCCTTCATGGTCATGAATATATGAAATATGGGTACAAGAAATGAAAGTGTCATCGAGAAAACGTGACAGATCTCACTAATATGTCGGTGATGGTACCGAAATTCTTGTGGCCTGATTAATACATGGCACCACAAAATGGATATACCCTTTGAAGGGTTACCTGAATTTCTTAGGGATGTTCCAAAATTGGACGTGAGTCATGTGTCTTCACTCGTGTCTTGGGAAATATAAGCATGGCATGTGTCTTGACTGGTGTCTTGACATGTTTCCTCAGAAAGTATACGTGAGACATTTTTCTTGACTGATGTCTTGACATGTGCCTCGAGATGTGAAACGAATAGAACTACGAATATTAGGTTATTATGCCAGAATTGGCGGATCGGTTGGAATACTGATCCTTTGTATTTCTGATCACGTCTGCGGCCGGAGCTTCGATTACGATTGATAGGATAGTTGCTGTCACACTAGTGGTTACTATCGTCTTGTCTGTCAGTTCCATGACGGTCATTCTCATGACTGTAATTCATGTAACTACTCATCTGAGTGGTCGGCTGGTACCGGTTTTTACTCATATGACTGAAACGACAACTGAATAACGTGTGACGTGTAACTAAGAATTTGGGACAATGATTGATGGAGTTAATTTGGTGGTGAAGCATCTTCTCTTCCGATCGCTTTGATCTAACGCCTTTGTCTTCGTCTGGTAAAATCTCTAGGTTGTGAACAGCATCCACATCTCGTAGCGTCTCCAAAAATCAGCAGCGTCAACCTTAGTAACATCTCCAAGTTATGAGCGACATCGGCAATCTTGTAGAATATCAGCAAGTGGAAATACGCCTCAGATGATTCAGAATCGACTAGCGAATACTCGTGAAGTATTTCAAGTGAAATACACATGGATTAAGGTACGTGTAATACACATGACATACGGTACATGGAGTACCCATGGAATGCACATGAAATGATCGGTATGGAGTCGATCATTTGTCATGATTTTTTGGCAGACATACTTGGTTAAACGGTTAGAAAACCATCATGATAACCTGCAAATGCCAGCATATGCATCATTCTGGTTGCATAGAGAAACGATAAAGTGTGGTTAAACGGAATTCGACGATGATTTACCTGAAATCATGATTAATGAAAACCAACCATGACTATCATGAAAGCAGGATTAAATGAAATCCAACAACGTCTTGCATGAGAGCATAAACAACAACAGAGACGTAAGACGTAATCAACATGAAGACGAAATCATCATGAAACGACTTAACATGAAGGAGTATGCAACATAATCAGCGTGAAAACGAAGTTAACCATGATAGTATGATAACACACTTGTCATAAAAGACATAGTAACTTATGAAGGGACATGAAAAAATTTTATGCCAATAAATCATGAGAAATTTTTTATGCATGAAAACAGTGCGTGAACGAATGATGCAATTTATGAAAACCTTTATATGCGCGAGGGTAAACGCCTCTGGTCAGTTTACCCAAAACAAGAGACATGGCGAGGGGACGCCTATGGGTCGGTCCTAAAGTTAAAAGTTTCGATAAAGCACATGCGACTAAATAGGGCTAGTCCTGTACCAACCGTTACTTAATCATAAACCTGCGACAATGATACATGGAATATATGAGTGAAACTCAGCTGTCAAAACCTACCAGAATAATTTTATGTGACCAATTATGAACTACTGGGGTTCAGTCCACATTAGACATAGTTCACAAGGAACATCATGCATGAGACAATGACATGTAACTAAGTATGGATGACGATTGTCCATTCATATTAGTAAAACAATATAGATGAAAACATCATGGTTAAAACTACAAAGTGCTGAATATCAATACGTGGAAAACAAGCGTTGACTTAGGAAGATTCTAGTGACTACCCACTAGTCACAGGTCGAGTTTTAGAGCCTACAGATCGAAGCCTTGGTCTCTGATACCACTAGTAACATCCCGCCTACTCATACCACAATATTGTCTGCTTTGCCCATAGGCTCACGGCTTTGCTTTGTGGCCTTCGTGTGAGTACATCCCACTAGGTCACCCAAGCTAGTACTACTCTAACATGAGCACGCTTAATTTCCAGTTCCTAAGGACCCCACGTGCAGTAGACCACAAAACGCATTGTATCATGAGAAGGCGACTGTTATCTTATCAACCATGGATCTCTCCTGGCCACAACCGATGTGGGATTTGCCTAGGGTGTAACAATCACCCCCCCTTCGGGGCTCATCGTCCTCGATGAGATTTGCCCCACCATCCCGAACGACTCAGGAGTGGCTCTGATACCATAATTGTAACACCCCACTTTGATAAGTGGACCGTTACGCGTATTTATGGCGTGTCATCAAAGCATGCAAGGTAATATGTAGTAAAACATACATGACCATAGGGAAAACCGGAATCAAACATCGGTTCCCAAACATAAGCCCAAAACATAAATAAAGTAAATGAACTAGGAAAGACAAAACAAGCATATGTATATGGGCATAAAGGAGAAGAAGTCTATGGCAGCTTCCATCCTATGCAATTCCTCCAAATGCTCGATTCCGTCCTTGGGTACCTGCCGTTTTGGAACATGGAAAGGAAAGTAACGGCTGGGCATAACGCTCAGTGCACGGATATATGAAATAGTATAAAAGGCTGAAACATAACTAAGACTAATCGTAGCGGAAATATATAAGTCTTGGAACACCTAGTTGTCTGTCATGTTAACTGGTTTTAGTTCTGAAAACATATCTTATGTTACTTATGAAAATCTGTATTATTCAATGTACCAAAAGCCAATATAGGTCATGAAGTTAACAACGTGCATGAATACTTGGAGGGGTGACCTCGTCATGAAACTTAGAGGGGATGCCTCTAATTAACTGGTAATGGGTAGGAGGGATCAGCTCCTTGTGAAGGATGCAAGGTACACACCACATTCACCATGAAATCCTGTCTGAAACATGTAACTAGGATGCACCCATACGCCTGACATGATAATATAATAATAAAATGGCCAAATAACTGAAAAGGGACGTTGTGAGCTATCACTCCGCCGTGGTGTAGTCATAACACTAGTGCCTCTAGTGTTATGGTTATGGTACCTCCATAACTAGGTGAAGCTGGTCATGCATGTATATGGCTAAGGTAACTAATAAAACATAAGCATTTAATCTGTAACTACTGGGAAAACAGTTGACTGCATACGGGAAATCCTAATGAAGGAAGAGATTGTCCTTACTGAAGGACGGAAATCCGTACCTTATGTCCCGTGAACGAAGAAGACAAACGAAAAAGAGTCCTACTTCTATCTCACTAATGCTACATAAATAGTATACGCGTATAAGTTTTCTGGTTACTGAGTACGTAACTGGTTTTATTTAGCTTGTTTTATATGTTCATGTCTTGTTGTGTAATAATAAGTAACTTTCTAAAAATAGCAGGTTTCCTAAAATAGTATGTTTCCAAAAAAAAGTAAGTTTGCTGAATTAGAAAGTTTCCATATTTAGAATTAAGCTGGATTAATATCATAAGTCATGTAGTTATAGTATAGTTTATTAATAATACCATGTTCATTAAATACACTATAGGTTATATAATTTAATTAAATATAAGCATGATTTTAATTAAATTAATGTTTGTAAAAATACTGTTAGCCTCAAAATATTGAGCCAAACAAGAATGCTCGGTCATATGTTTATTATGTATCGTATTTTAGAACGTTGTAATAGGTAGTATATTAGTCGTATTATACGGTCTTAACTTTAGGCTAAAGTTCATTGATAAGTAACTAAAGCCCAAAAGGAAAGCCCGGCCCAAACCATATAGTCCATAAAGAAGCCCGCATGTGGGTGGACTATATATACCCTTCCTAGCATGTTAGGAAGGGTGTTGGTTCATTTGTATTTCTCACTTCTCAATCTAACCTTCACCTATTTCCAACCATTTCTCTCTCTTTTCTCTCTCTACTTTCTCTCACTAAAATTCATCTCATTTCTACCTTTCTTTCTTTAAATTCGTGATTATTACAATCATAATATTAGGGACAACAATTGGTATCAGAGCTAACCGGGGGTGTTTTGTGTTTTAGTTTGCTTATTTTTTGGTGTGTCACTGTTTTCAGCTACTTATTCTCTGCTTATTTTTAAGCTAAAAGGATCTGACGGTGTTTGGTTCATTATGGTGTCTATGTGTCCAATAATCTGTCAAAAGTCTCGAATCTGTCAAAAGTACAATTTAAATCATGTATCCTAGTCAAAGCTTTACAACTGTTTCTTTTACTGTTTCTATTTTCTTACTGTATCTTCTTTCTAACCAATCAGTCTTTCCATGAATAAAGTGATCTGAAATCACCAGATCCACCTTTTTTCGGGTAAAAGACAGAACTTTTGTACTATTGCGACAAAACACCCATCGCAATGTCTAGGGTTTTGACATTGCGACATATATTGCGATGGATGTTTCAAATTGATCATTACGATGGATTTCAGCTGAGTATTGCGATGGGAGTGTTTGGACTTACATTGCGATGGACTGCTTTGTATTTTGCGATGACTACTTACGATCGCATTGATTGCGATGGACAGATATTTGATATACATTGCGATGGGTCGATTCATTGCGATGGGTTGACTCATTGCGATGGGTTGACTCATTGCGATGGGAGGTTACGATGACATTACGATGGGTGGTTCACACATGCGATTGCGATGGGAAAGTTTTTTACTCATTGCGATGGTGCAATTTTTCTGAAAAACATTATGATGACTAGTTTTATAGAAAAACATTGCGACAAAAAAAACCATCACATCACATCTAGACTCCTAGACTCCATCGACACATAGAAAGAATAACCATCACATCTTGGCTCCCATCGACACCTAGGCTCCATCACATCTAGACTCAAAACAGAAATGAAAAATGTGATCTCAGATTTAAAAATTTTCGTGTTGTTGCATGTCCAGATATGTTAAAAATCCTATCACGAAACAAAAATCATCATAGATCTATGTAATGGTTTGTACCATTATTTGATATACGAAATCAAAAAGGGAAAATCATGAACAAGAATGTTCTGATTCTTCCTTGTTTCGATAGATGACTCTCAAAACAGCCATAAACCAATACCTACCCGAGACCTATTCATGATCTTGAAGACTGTTCAACTCGTGTTCTTCATTAGTTTTTGATTCGTCCTCAGTTTAATATGATGAAGGGTAGCTACGTTTTTTTTACTAGGTTGAATGAGATCAATTTTAGTTATGATGAATATTGAGATGATGGTCTGAGATGAAAGATATATTTTTTAGATATGTAAGAAGATAATGTCAGAGGTTTCTATGTGAGTGGGTTGAATGTGAGTGGCAGACTGGCAGATCTGCTTTGTGAGAAGAAGTGATGGGGCGGAGTTTTCTATCCAACTATGGTCAACTGTGAGACTTTGTGACACGTTTCTATATGACATGGGGATGTTGGGCCATCTGTCGAGATCCAGTAATGTAACTTGTAGGGTTAAATTATATTGATTGGGCCATAGTGATGAGCTTATCTATTTAAAAAAACAGAAGTCAATGTTCTATTGATATTAATTCAACAAAATCTGTTGCTATCTATTCTAGTGGGCTGGTTAATGGATTTGGTTGGACCGAGATATTAATAGTGAAACGGGTTCATTTATCGGGCTATGATGACTTTATTTCGAAACCGGATGACGTTGAGCTTTAACGAAAAGTTATCTAGATAAATTATCCTTTAATGATATTTTATCATTTGTTCTAGATAACGACATTCACAACACACAACACCAAAGCAAACAAAACACTTAACGCTAAAACGATCCGATATAAGATTCCCTTTAACGACAACGGCTAGTTTTGATTCTACAAAGACAAGTGATCACGAAGTGGATTTGGTATTCTTTATTTGAAGTTGAAGTGGGATTTCACGAAGGCGTGTACTTATTTCATCATCGAGCCTTCCTTCTATTTTTCTACCCCTTTTCTTCAAACCCAGTCTATCGATTGATGACTTGCTTGGGCGATCAAATTTATGATTGAGACTTGAATTATCTAGTTTCCACTGTCAAGGGGTGGATGGTCGACGACATGGATTACTATCATTTTTGGGTGTCACACGCAGTTGCTCGTGTGGATAACTTCAAGAGGTATAAGAGACTTGTTTCTGCACCGTTCTTCAATCGACATAAGTGCAAGCTTAAGTATCAAATTTGGGGGATTGTACTTCAGTTTCAAGTTTGGAATATCAGGTTTACTTCACATGTGGTCACAACAAATAGCCGAATAAATTCGAGGTTGGTAAGTTAGACAGAGAGAGATGGAATCAGCAATCAATTCTCACGGGATATTTATGAGCCTCATAATATCAATGGTACTTCATAGTCTAAGAAAAATTTTCAAAGTTTCTCAACGACTTTCAAAACTTTTCAAGACATTTGCTTAAGACTAAGAACTTCTTGAGTATATGGACGTCCACGATAATGATGCTTCCGAAAGTTCGAAATCATCATGGGGGAAGATCGTGTACTTTGAAGTAATCGGATCAACTTCCAGGGGGAAGTAGTGTACATGAAATGATATCTACTTCACTTTATATGATTTTTATGAAGTATTCTGTAGGCGTGAGAAGAATTGTTGCTGATTTCCTGCATGTTACCCTAAATGGATTATCACCAAAAACCAAACGACATGAGACAGTATAGAAGCAGTATTATCTGGTGTGGTTCTTCTACAAATTTCCGATGTGCACTTAAACCGATGAGCTAGAAGATTGTTCAAACTACATCATAGTGTCATAATCTGCTTAAGATACAGATATTGGTTTGGGGGGAAGCTGATTCAGAAACTTCGTCAAAAAGAAGTCTATGAAGAAAGTTTTTTAATACATGTTGCATGAATTGGGGGGAAGTTAATCCAAATCATGCATATTACAATTGTTCCACAACAAGCAAAGACAAAGAGGATTCAAGCTGAGGTACAAGTTATGAAGACAAGAAGAATTAAAAGACATCCTCAGCATTGGAAGCGCCTTGGAAGACTTTATTTTGTTGTATTTTTACTTGTTAGGAATATTGTAAGTAATTCCGTATGTCTCCACATTGGGGGAATATTGTTAGCCCTAAAATGTGAGCGCCATTTACGGAATTACATCTGATTCAGATAGGCAAAACGTGGAGGGACTACTATTGACATGTTGTCAAAGTGACCTCTTGTTTAGCCTATATATACCCCTCCATACTTCCATGGAGGGGTGAGGATTCTTCTTATTGTGTATTTCACTTCTCTCTCTAAATACACACACTCATTTCAAGCTTTATCTTTCTCTCTCTAAAAATGTCTAAATACTTCTTTTATCCTCCCCGACCTCCGGATCACCCTCTTGTTAGCTTGAATCTTAGATGTTCCCTTTGGGATGAGGAGAGTAGATCACCGGTCAATAATGATTTTGTGAAACCATATAACTATGCTTATGAAAACAGTCTTTATGGTCTTTTCACTCCACAAAAACAGAAGTCTCGTGAGGAATTATTTTTAGAATGTAAACAAAAAAGAATTCAATGGAAAAAAGCTTTTGCCACTAAGAGGAAAACTAATGTTTTTAAATATATTAACTATTTGCCTCTAGATGCTTCTAAAAGCAAAAGTAGAAAAATACTTGGTTTTCTTAAACACCACGTTAATAATGTTCAATCAATTGTTGAAAGCGATTGGGAGAAACGTCAAAAGGATAAGTGGAAAACCGAGATTCCTCACGACATAACTGTGCTTGTGAAAGAAATTTTAATACCAAATACGAAGATAATAAAAGAACATGTTCTTGAGTTTGAAAATTTAATTCAGTCTGAAATGTTTGATGATTTGAAATATGTTGAGTCTCTTGAAAAAGAAATTGATGACCTTCAAAATGACAAATTAGAATTTTCAAACGAATATGATCTACTCTTAGAAGAATGTCTCTCCAAAGATATTTTGTGTGTTACTCTTCAATCATGTGCTGATATCGATGAATATTCTGATGTTGCATGAAAATATCTTGATAAAATCAAAGAGTGTGAGCGTCTTGAACTTGAGCTTTCAAAACATAAAGAAAATGTTGATAAAAAGGCTTTTGAGTTACTTCAACACAAAACTGATTTCCTTCAAAAACATTGTCATTCTCTTGAACTTGCTTTACAAAAAGACGTTGGTAGTTTTCCACATAATAATAAACTACAAGAAAAACTTTCCCAAACGTTTTGAGAAATGAACGAACAGAATTTGGAAATTAAAGGGTTGAAAGCTCATTTACAAGATAGGGACAGAGCGATAGCAGAGTTGCAGAAACTCGTTGCTAAGATGGGTGGGAAGATTGTGGAACCTAGTGTTAAGAAACCTGTTGTAAGACAACCCAATGCTCAAAAAGTGACTAGACCCTCTGTCTTGGGAAAACCATCTGTTTTCTCTAATTCTGCATTTGCAAAACCTGCGTTTTCCCCCAAGACGGATGGGAAGGATAAGTTACCACAAAACACTCCCAAAACACATATTCGATCACAAATCATTAAGAACACAAATGTGTTTAAACCAGGGATGTATAGATTGGCCACTAAACCCATACAAAACAAAGAAATTCATTCACCTCAGACTTCTAGAAACACTAATAGACGTGTGTCTTTTACTACAGGAGTAGTCCCCACTGCTAGTGTTAGCCGGCCCCAGCTTAAGAGCACTCGCATGAATGAAAAGCTCTGGCAAAACAAAAGTCAAGGGAAGATGAAGGAAGTAGAAGACCACCCTAGGATTTTCAATGTTTCTAAGAATAAAACGTCTGTAATCGCGTGTAATGACGATTTGAATGATTCGACTTTGAATGCTATGAAAGTTAAGTTTGTTTGTGTGAAATGTGGAAAGTGTGCTAATGATAATCATGCTATGTGTGTTTCGAATAATGCCAAAGGCGTATAAACTAGAACTAAGAAGCAAACTCTGATGCCTATTAGTGCTAGAAAACCCAAACGCAAAGTGAACCATTCTGGTGCAACCCACCCTAAGAAAAGTATTGCATCAGACTCCACCACTAAGAACCCTAGAAGCAGAATTAGGGAATTATATGAGTCTGCTAGCAAGCCTTGGAAATGGTGGTTTGCTAATCAATGTCCTCCAGGATATAAATGGATGCCTAAGGTTAGGACAGAAAATGCGACTATGAGCGTTAGTGTGCCTCTAAGTGATGAAACTAGGGAAACTAATGAATCGGAAATCACAACTAACATGGAATCCAATTTAGCAAATGCTCCATCGTATTCTAATTCTTCTGCAGGTGATCGAAATAATTCTCTTCATAATAGACTCCGGATGCACGAAGCACATGACGGGGAATCTCAAGCTTCTAATTAACTTCATGGAGAAGTTCCTGGGTACGGTCCGATTCGAAAATGATCAATTTGCACCGATCCTAGGATATGTAGACTTGGTTCAAGGGAATATCACTATCAAAAGGGTTTACTACGTCGAAGGGCTCAATCATAATCTTTTCTCTGTTGGTCAATTCTGTGATGCGGATTTGGAGGTTGCTTTTAGAAAGAAGACATGTTTTGTTCGTGATTATGATGGGAATGACTTACTTACAGGAACAAGGGGTATTGATCTCTACACTATTTCACTACAAGACTCCACATCTTCAACTCCAATCTATTTCATGGCTAAAGCTTCAACGACTCAAGCTTGGTTATGGCATCAACGTTTATCTCATCTTAACTTTGATACCATCAACTTGCTTTCCAAGAAAGATATTGTGCGAGGCCTTCCTAACTTGAAATTCATCAAAGATCATCTTTGTTCTTCTTGTGAGCTTTGTAAAGCTAAACGGAGTAGTTTCAAGACAAAGACTACACCAAGCTCTAAAGGACGGTTAGATATTCTTCATATAGATTTGTGTGGTCCCATGCGTGTTCAAAGTATCAATGGGAAGAAATACGTTATGGTAATTGTCGATGACTACTCAAGGTACACATGGACTCACTTCTTGAGATCCAAGGATGAAACACCCGATGTTCTCATCAGCTTCCTTAAAGTGATACAACGTGGTCTTCAAGCTCAAGTTAAAGTGGTTCGTACTGACAGAGGTACTGAATTTTTGAATTCAAAACTGAGAAACTATTTTGAAGCTGAAGGAATTGAACATGAAACATCTATTGCTCGAACACCAGAACAAAACGGCGTTGTTGAAAGACGAAACCGTACTTTAGTTGAGGCTGATCGAACATTATTATCCGCTTCAAAACTTCCACTATACTTTTGTGCCGAAGCCGTGTCAACCGCATGCTACACACAAAACCGCTCCTTAGTTATCCCAAGACACGAAAAGACACCATATCACATAATTAATGATCGCAAACCTTCACTCAAACACCTTCATGTTTTTGGATGTACGTGTTACATTATTCGAGATGGTGAAAATCTGGACAAGATGAAAGAGAAAGGTGATGCATGCATTTTAGTGGGATATGCAACTCAGTCTAAGGGATACAGAGTATACAACAAGAGAACAAAATTGATAGTCGAGACTATTCATATCAGATTCTATGAATTACAAGAAATGGCACTTGAACAAAATAGTTTAAGTCCCGATCCACAACGACAAACGACTTCCGTTAACAACCGCACGGAACTCGGAACTCAAGACCACAGCAATGAACCGTCAAGTTCAAAGCTGGTTCCTGAACATGTTCCTAGAGCAGATATGACAGTGGACACGACACTTGAAGAGTTGGAAATGTTATATGGACGAATGTATGATGAATATTTCACGGGGGAGAAACAAGTTGCATCTAAGTCTTCCGCTGTCACTCATGATAAGAATGATGATACCGTTCATCGTCAACAAAAGGATACAACTTCATCTACTTCAACACGGGTTTTTGCAGATTTACCTCCTCAGAATATCACTTCAACAATCGATCCTACAACATCCACAACTACTGTCATTGCTCCAGAGAACACAAATCAAGCAGACGATGCATTATCTGACGATGACGATTTTCAGAACCCATTCGGTACATCGGTACACGAAACTGGAGAGTCTTCTACTCGCCATGTTGATCCGTCAAATATGCATACGTTCTATCAACGACATCCTTCGACACATCATTGGACCCGAGATCATCCTTTGGTTCACGTAATTGGAAACCCTTCACAGCCTGTTCGTACAAGAGGACAACTAGAAACCGATGGCGATGTTTGTATGTTCGCACTCGCCGTGAGTACTGCTGAGCCAAAAAACATCAAAGAAGCCATGGCTGATCATGCTTGGATTGAATCGATGACGGATGAAACTTCAACAATTTGAAAGACTTAAAGTCTGGGAACTTGTTGACAGACCATACGATGTGACTCCTTTAAATCTTCGTTGGATCTGGAAAAACAAGATGGATGAAGAAAACACGATCATCAAGAACAAAGCTAGGCTAGTGGCTAAGGGGTATGGCCAGAAAGAGGGAATTGATTTTGCAGAATCATTTGCACCAGTAGCTCGAATGGAAGCAGTCAGGATTTTTCTTGCTTATGCTGCACATAATGGATTCACTGTCTATCAAATGGACGTAAAGACGGCGTTTCTTAACGGTCCATTGAAGGAAGAAGTCTATGTCACGTAGCCGGAAGGATTTGTCAATCCTCATTATCCTGACAAGGTGTATCGTCTCCACAAGGCACTATATGGACTCAAGCAAGCTCCAAGGGCGTGGTACGACGAGCTCTCGAAATTTCTGGTATCCAAAGGTTTCTCAAAAGGTTCCATTGATCTAACTTTGTTCACTTATAAATATGGGGATGACATTTTGCTTGTGCAAATTTATGTTGATGACATTATTTTCGGGTCTACAAACCCAAAACTTTCAAAATGGTTTGAAAAAGTAATGCACAACAAATTTGAAATGTTAATGATGGGCGAACTAAAATTCTTTCTAGGAATTCAAGTTCACCAATCCCCAAGTGGTATCTTTATAAACCATGCTAAGTATTGTCAAGAGATAATCAAAAAGCATGGTATGACTTCATGTGACCCCGTTGGGACACCATTATCAACCACATCCCTAGATGCTGAATTAGAGGGATTACCCATAGATCAAACGAGATATCGTTCCATGATCGGGTCCCTCATGTACTTGACAGCAAGCAGACCAGATATTCATCATGCTACATGCTATTGTGCACGATATCAAGCACGACCCACTGAAAAGCACCTCAAGGAGGTTAAACGGATATTTCGATACTTTAAGAATACCATTCACATGGGACTCTGGTATCCGAGGGAAACCGGTTTCTTTCTAACGGCCTATTCAGATTCTGATCATGCAGGGTGTCTTGATACACGTAAAAGTACTTCTGGTGGTGCACAATTTCTAGGACAAGATAAGCTTGTGGGATGGTCTTCCAAGAAGCAGGATTGCACGTCACTTTCATCAGCCGAAGCGGAGTATGTGTCTCTATCTGCGTGTTGTGCTCAAGTTCTTTGGATGAGAACACAACTCACGGATTATGGCTTCCACTTTGATAAAGTACCTATGTACTGTGACTCAAAGTCGGCCATAGCCATCTCCTGCAATCCAGTACAGCATTCCCGCACGAAGCACATCGATGTCCGATACCACTTCATAAAGGAACAATTTGAAAGAGGTATCGTTGAATTATACTTTGTTGGAACGGATTACCAATTAGCCGACTTGTTTACGAAAGCTCTGTTGAAAGATAGGTTTGAGTACCTCGTTAGGCAAATTGGTATGAGATGTTTGACTCCAGCAGACCTGGAGATTCTAGCAAAGGTGCCTGCTTGATTTATCTATCAAACATCAACCTGTAAATATCTTTGAAAAATCAAAATACAAAAATATAAAACACATAAAAGCAAAACACAAAAAATCTTTCAAAATCCAAAAATATTTTTCTCGACATGTCTTTCAGTATCGATAATATGGACGTGCCTAGAAATGTCGCTCAATAACGTCACGGGTGTGTACATAAATCTCGAATGAAAGTTGTAAATATTTTTCAAACCATGTCATTTCTTCTTTTAATAAAGGAAATTGTCTATTTTGGACAAATATTTCCAAACAACGGGTAGAGCAATCTATCACGGGTTGAGCTTGTCACAAAACATTCAACGTTTTGAGCTCAACACAATGGCTTGTAATCACTTTCAGATTGCAACCCGGAACTATATTCACGGGGGAGTGTACGATTTCGTGCTCTTACCCTTAGCAAAAGAAGTTAACTCTTCTTACACTTGAGTGGATTCGTCAAGACATTCAAAGTCTATGAACTCAAGTTTATGCTTTAGAAAAACCTTTCGACAAAAAGAACTGATTTTTCAAAACGCGTTGAACACAATTTTTTCAAGAATTTTTCAATGATATTCAAAATATTTCAAAAATTGTGTGTTCAACAACTCCCATCCTCAAAAAGCGAAATGTGGATAATATCCTCACAATGACAATTCAATTGGATCAATTTTTGAGGGGGAGCATTCTAACTTCATGCAAAAGATTAACACATCTTTCTCCCGGAAACTTCAAGACTATTTTTTCAAAATATATTTTAATCAAATTTGGTATCTCTAATATCAAAAGATTTTATATATTAAAGATAGGGGAGAAAATATGATTAAAATGTGATCTAAAGACTCAAGCACTTTAACTCTTACCCACATGTGCAAAATGTCTACTTAAATTCTTTCGCATTTCAATGCACATGTGAAGAGGGAGCATTTTTGAAACGACAAAACTAGCAAGGTGTTAAATGTTTTTCAAACACTTTGTTAGAATTTAAAGTGGTTTTCATGGTTACGATCAAATACCCACAACATCTTTAATTCACGACGTTATTGGTGTCAAAAGGGTGGTTAGGTTTAAGTCCTATGATCCAACCAGAACCGGAGGGATCTTCCCAGGGACCATCCAATAGATTATTAGAAGTCCTTAGGAAAGATGGAGTAGAATGTGAACGTAGCAGAATGCCGACTAAGTACTGATGCTAGCACTGGAACAATCACAACAAGGTGCTAGTAATGATGTCTTGGTAAGAATTGAAGGGGTTGAAGAATGAAAAAGAAATGTAAGGATAAAGGGTCTAAAGAAAGAAGCCCTCCATACAACTTAGGCAGAAACCGGGTCAACTCATCATGAAGACAAACTCATCATGGACCCAGTGATGTATGCACAACCCTTTCCTAGCTACTCAAACTTCTCTCAAAAGAAGTTTGTTTTATTGTCACGGAGATCAACACGATTTCTATTGACTTTCTCACTCCGAGATAGTTGATATTGAATAGGTGGCATCTGCTCCAGCCTCCGATCACTAATAGTGCACAAATAGAGTCTAGAGCCAAGAGATCAATCAAATCTCGTTAGGACTCACGGATGAAGATCAAGAGAGTCCTACGCTATATCCTTGCGATATTGCTAGAACACTCAAAGTGATACTACTTAGTATTCACAATGATGAGTGGAAATCCTTCCAGTGTTAACGTCAAACAGCACTGCGGTAGGTCATATGCAAGATTCTTTGTGAATTGAACATATGTAAAACTGAAAAGCAACAGTGGTTTGATTCTGAATTGATTCAAACTCGTTTCAAGTTTCTACGCAATATCTTTATGGTCTTGCCAGAACATTCAGAGTGATATTCATTAATATTCATAGTGACGAATGGAAATCCTTCTAGCATCAACCTCAAATAGCGCTATGGTAGGTGACTTGTGAGATTCTTATGAATCAAACTTGTGTCAACTGGAAAGCAACAATGGTAAGATTCGTTAAGAATCAAACTTGTTCCAGGAACTTGAATTGACGACTTTAATTAAGCGGATATCTATCCAATTGATTCACTCTTTATGTTCGCAGTCTTGCTTTGAGACGGTCGAGTAAAGAGAACGACTAGTACAGCCGCGAAACCCTGTCAAGGAGATTCTTAATTGAATCTACCTGATCACAGGTACGATATTTAATATCGTATAACAGTCTTCACCGACCGGAGGTAAAACGCTACCGATTTAGGGCGAATGTCAAAGCCATTCAGTCCGTGTCTATGTTTTGTCTCGAGAAGGTGGCGTCACGGTGTACACAGCAAAGTCAATGGTTCAGAAACCACATACTCATGCCTAAAGACATATTCAACAATTAATAGTGTGAGCATGTGGATGAAGACACAAGATCGCAAGATGGCAAAGACAAGTCAAGGATGATTTGAAGATCTCAAGCTTAAAGACAAAGTCGAAAGACAACGACAAAGGCTCAAAGATCACAACATGAAGGAACAAGGCTACGATTACACGTTCAAGACTCATTTATGGCGAGATTAGTAATCTCTACAAATTTCCTAAATGACCAAGGTTTATGACCTCTCATTGGGGGAGATTGTTAGCCTCAAAATATTGAGCCAAACAAGAATGCTCGGTCATATGTTTATTATGTATCGTATTTTAGTACGTTGTAATAGGTAGTATATTAGTCGTATTATATGGGCTTAACTTTAGGCTAAAGTTCATTGATAAGTAACTAAAGCCCAAAAGGAAAGCCCGGCCCAAACCATATAGTCCATAAAGAAGCCCGCATGTGGGTGGACTATATATACCCTTCCTAGCATGTTAGGAAGGGTGTTGGTTCATTTGTATTTCTCACTTCTCAATCTAACCTTCACCTAGTTCCAACCATTTCTCTCTCTTTTCTCTCTCTACTTTCTCTCACTAAAATTCATCTCATTTCTACCTTTCTTTCTTTAAATTCGTGATTATTACAATCATAATATTAGGGACAACAAATACTTAGGTTAAAACGTGTATTAAAACTATATTAATATAACCTAAGTCATGATTATTATTTAATTATAGTCTATGTTTTAGATAATTAATTAATACTATAGTCATATTTAAATGGTAAAAATACTTAGGCTTATACATGTATTATTTAGTAAAATAATATAACCTAAGTCTTGATCAAATTAAATTGATTAAAGTCCATGTTTAATTAATTTAATTAGTCTTGTAAAATGGTATAACTTTAAAAATATACTTCTTGTAAAGATTAAACCCGTGACCAAACCCGTGTTTTAATTTATACCGACCATGAACCCGAGACAAAATTACATAGCCGAGCCTACCGAGACGTAAATCTCGGTCGCACAAAACAACAAGCCCACAACCAACTGACTACTACAACCCGTGGCTGTGGTTTACAGCCGGCGGCCAAACAGCCAAAGCTGTTGCTGTTACCACTGACCAGCCATCACAGCCCCTGGTCTAGCCAGGGTTGTCGCTGCTGTTTGCATGGTTCCCACTGTTATGCAGTGGTTCCCACTACTTGCTGACCAAAACCCACTGAGACATAAACCATGTCTCGATTGCCACTACTCAAACAAACATCCCCCCTGCTGAGTTGTTTCCCACTGTCACTAAACACAAACACCCCCTTATGACCCGACTCCCTTGATTGGGGTTGTTTTGGGTTGCGGCTGACAAACACAGACCACGCCGCCCCTGATGGGTCACGGCTGGCCAACAGCCCCCACACCGAGACCAATTGGCCTGGGTTTACCCTAGATTAACCAAAAGCTGACACCCTTTGATTGACTTCTTTAGACCATTTGGATGTCATGTGATCATTCTGAACACAATTGACAATTTAGGCAAGTTCAATGAAAAAGGGGATGATGGGTACTTTATTGGTTATTCATTAAACAACAAGGGATATAGGGTCTTCAACAAGAAGACAAGCAAAGTGACAGAAAATCTCCGTGTAGATTTTCTTGAAGACAAACCCGAAGATGTACAAACAGGTCCTATGAGTTCATGGAAACTTAGTTTATTAAGTCCATAATGCTGGTGGAGCATTTATGGGACTAATACAAAATCATGAATCTAGATTGACCGAGTCGTGTACGAATAGCAGTCATGGAAATGTCGTGCTCTTTCACTCATCACTATTGGCAGCATGATCATGAATCCGATCTTGGAAAATGTGTTTTACACCGTAAAGTTGATTAGACATGTTGTCAATACGTGGAGGAGAATAACGGTTATGAATGGTGATTTGTTTAAATCTACTTTATTCGACACATAATCTCATGTTACCGTCCTTCTCCTTGAAGGTTCTTCTGGAATGTATGGGAAGATTTTGGAATAATCGGTTGGTTATGCGTAAAGGAATTTCAGTGGTTGTGTCTTAACTGATAGCTAAAAAATATTAGCAGCCATAGTTAACAAAGCACGTGCTTGTAAAGCATAGATAATTTGTACAGATTTTCCTGATGGAAAACCATGTTGAATGTATTCAGGAACCTAAACATTACCGTACATAATCATGAACCGTAGCATGGTGTGATGTTCGTAGTCCATAATTAGGATTAAATTGAACTCGCATCTGTCCGAGGAAATGCGTTAGCAGCTTGGATCTTATCAGTAGGATGAAAGAAAACCTTCGTATACATGAGTGATACGAATGGCGTCCTTCATGGTCATGAATATATGAAATATGGGTACAAGAAATGAAAGTGTCATCGAGCAAACGTGACAGATCTCACTAATATGTCGGTGATGGTACCGAAATTCTTGTGGCCTGATTAATACATGGCACCACAAAATGGATATACCCTTTGGAGGGTACCTTGAACTTCTTAGGGATGTACCAAAATTGGACGTGAGTCATGTGTCTTGACTCGTGTCTTGGGAAATATAAGCATGGCATGTGTCTTGATTGGTGTCTTGACATGTGTCCTCAGAAAGTATACGTGAGACATTTGTCTTGACTGATGTCTTGACATGTGTCTCGAGATGTGAAACGAATAGAACTACGAATATTAGGTTATTATCCCAGAATTGGCGGATCGGTTGGACTACTGATCCTTTGTATTTCTGATCACGTCCGCGGCCGGAGCTTCGATTGCGATTGATAGGATAGTTGCTGTCACACTAGTGGTTACTATCGTCTTGTCTGTCAGTTCCATGACGGTCATTCTCATGAATGTGATTCATGTAACTACTCATCTGAGTGGCCGGCTGGTACCGGTTTTTACTCATATGACTGAAACGACAACTGAATAACGTGTGACGTGTAACTAAGAATTTGGGAGAATGATTGATGGAGTTAATCTGGTGGTGAAGCATCTTCTCGTCCGATCGCTTTGATGTAACGCCTTTTTCTTCGTCTGGTAAAATCTCCAGGTCGTGAACAACATCCACATCTCGTAGCGTCTCCAAAAATCAACAGCTTCAACCTTTAGTAACATTTCCAAGTTATGAGCGACATCAGCAATCTTGTAGAATATCAGCAAGTGGAAATACGCCTGAGATGATTCAGAATCGACTAGTGAATACTCGTGAAGTATTGCAAGTGAAATACACATGGATTAAGGTACGTGTAATACACATGACATACGGTACATGGAGTACCCATGGAATGCACATGAAATGATCGGTATGGAGTCGATCATTTTTCATGATTTTTAGGAAGACATACTTGGTTAAACGGTTAGAAAACCATCATGATAACCTGGCTATGCCAGCATATGCATCATTCTGGTTGCATAGAGAAACGCTTAAGTGTGGCTAAACGGAATTCGACGATGATTTGCCTAAAATCATGATTAATGAAAACCAACCATGACTATCATGAAAGTAGGATTAAATGAAATCCAACAACGTCTTGCATGAGAGCATAAACAACAACAAAGACGTAAGACGTAATCAACATGAAGATGAAATCATCATGAAACGACTTAACATGAAGGAGTATGCAACATAATCTACGTGAAAACGAAGTTAACCATGATAGTATGAGAACACACTTGTCATAAAAGACATAGTAACTTATGAGGGGACATGAAAAAATTTTATGCCAATAAATCATGAGAAAAATTTTATGCATGAAAACAGTGTGTGAACGCATGATGGAATTTATGAAAACCTTTATATGCGCAAGGGTAAACGCCTCTGGCCAGTTTACCCAAAACAAGAGACATGGCGAGGGGACGCCTATGGGTCGGTCCCAAAGTTAAAAGTTTCGATAAAGCACATGCGACTAAATAGGGCCAGTCCTGTACCAACCGTTACTTAGTCATAAACCTGCGACAATGATACATGGAATATATGATTGAAACTCAGCTGTGAAAACTTACTAGAAAAATTTTATGTGACCAATTATGAACTACTGGGGTTCAGTCCACATTATCCACAGTTCACAAGGAACATCATACATGAGACAATGATACGTAACTATGTATGGATGACGATTGTCCATTCCTATTAGTAAAACAATACGGATGAAAACATCTTGGTTAAAACAACAAAGTGCTGAATATCAATACGTGGAAAACAAGCGTTGACTTAGGAAGCTTCTAGTAACTACCCACTAGTCACAGGTCGAGTTTTAGAGCCTACAGATCGAAGCCTTGGTCTCTGATACCACTAGTAACATCCCGCCTACTCATACCACAATATTGTCTGCTTTGCCCATAGGCTCACGGCTTTGCTTTGTGGCCTTCGTGTGAGTACTTCCCACTAGGTCACCCAAGCTAGTACTACTCTAACATGAGCACGCTTAATTTCCAGTTCCTAAGAACCCCACGTGCAGTAGACCACAAAACGCATTGTATCATGAGAAGGCAACTGTTATCTTATGAACCATGGATCTCTCCTGGCCACAACCGATGTGGGATTTGCCTACGGTGTAACAATCACCCCCCCCCCTTCGGGGCTCATCGTCCTCGATGAGGTTTGCCCCACCATCCTGAACGACTCAGGAGTGGCTCTGATACCATAATTTTAACACCCCACTTTGATAAGTGGACCGTTACGCGTATTTATGGCGTGTCATCAAAGCATGCAAGGTAATATGTAATAAAACATACATGACCATAGGGAAAACCGGAATCAAACATCGGTTCCCAAACATAAGCCCAAAACATAAATAAAGTAAATGAACTAGGAAAGACAAAACAAGCATATGTATATGGGCATAAAGGAGAAGAAGTCAATGGCAGCTTCCATCCTATGCAATTCCTCCAAATGCTCGATTCCATCCTTGGGTACCTGCCATTTTGGAACATGGAAAGGAAAGTAACAGCTGAGCATAACGCTCAGTGCACGGATATATGACATAGTATAAAAGGCTGAAACATAACTAAGACTAATAGCAGTGGAAATGTATAAGTCTTGGAACACCTAGTTGTCTGTCATGTTAACTGGTTTTAATTCTGAAAACATATCTTATGTTACTTATGAAAATCTGTATTATTCAATTTACCAAAAGCCAATATAGGTCATGAGGTTAACAACGTGCATGAATACTTGGAGGGGTGACCTCGTCATGCAAATTAGAGGGGATGCCTCTAATTAACTGGTAATGGGTAGGAGGGATCAGCTCCTTGTGAAGGATGCAAGGCACACACCACATTCACCATGAAATCCTGACTGAAACATGTAACTAGGATGCACCCATACGCCCGACATGATAATATAATAATAAAATGGCCAAATAACTGAAAAGGGACGCTATAAGCTATCACTCCGCCGTGGTGTAGTCATAACACTAGTGCCTCTAGTGTTATGGTTATGGTACCTCCATAACTAGGTGAAACTGGTCATGCATGTATATGGCTAAGGTAACTAATAAAACATAAGCATTTAATATGTAACTACTGGAAAAACAGTTGGCTGCATACGGGAAATCCTAATGAAGGAAGAGATTGTCCTTACTGAAGGACGGGAAATCCGTACCTTATGTCCCGTGAACGAAGAAGACGAACGAAAAAGAGTCCTACTTCGATCTCACTAATGTTACATAAATAGTATACGTGTATAAGTATTCTGATTACTGAGTACGTAACTGGTTTTATATCTTGTCTTAGCTTGTTTTATATGTTCATGTCTTGTTGTGTAATAATAAGTAACTTTCTAAAAATAGCAGGTTTCCTAAAATAGTAAGTTTACAAAAAAAGTAAGTTTCTTGAATTAGAAAGTTTCCATATTTAGAATTAAGCTGGATTAATATCATAAGTCATGTAGTTATAGTATAGTTATTAATAATACCATGTTCATTAAATACACTATAGGTTATATAATTTAATTAAATATAAGCATGATTTTAATTAAATTAAAGTTTATAAAAATACTTAGGTTAAAACGTATATTAATACTATATTAATATAACCTAAGTCATGATTATTAATTAATTATAGTCTATGTTTTAGATAATTAATTAATACTATAGTCATATTTAAATGGTAAAAATACTTAGGCTTATACATGTATTATTTAGTAAAATAATATAACCTAAGTCTTGATCAAATTGAATTGATTATAGTCCATGTTTAATTAATTTAACTAGTCTTGTAAAATAGTATAACTTTTAAAAATATACATCTTGTAAAGATTAAACCCGTGACCAAACCCGTGTTTTAATTTATACCGACCATGAACCCGAGACAAAATTACATAGCCGAGCCTACCGAGACGTAAATCTCGGTCGCACAACACAACAAGCCCACAACCAACTGACTACTACAACCCGTGGTTATGGTTTACAGTCGGCGGCCAAACAGCCAAAGCTGTTGCCGTTACCACTGACTAGCCATCACAACCCCTGGTCTAGCCAGGGTTGTCGCTGCTGTTTGCATGGTTCCCACTTCTATGCAGTGGTTCCCACTACTTGCTGACCAAAACCCACCGAGACATAAACCATGTCTCGGTTGCCACTGCTCAAACAAACATCCCCCCTGCTGAGTTGTTTTCCCACTGTAACTAAACACAAACACCCCCTTATGACCCGACTCCCCTGATTAGGGTTGTTTTGGGTTGCGGCTGACAAACACAGACCACGCCGCCCCTGATGGGTCACGGCTGGCCTACAACCCCTACACCGAGACCAATTGGCCTGGGTTTACCCTGGATTAATCAAAACCCGACACCCTCTTTAAGTTTAATTCATGATTACTCTATTTTTTATCCGTATAGATCTTTAAGAACCCATAAACCCGTGGTATGAACTGAATTTAAAGAAAAAGGAGATGGTTACCGTTATGGGACTGGTAATAAAGGACGAACACACACAATTTTCTTGAAGAAAAACTAAGCCGAATCCCCTGGTTCTTGCTCTACATCCGGCGGCTACACCAAGGGTGGAAACCCTAATTTTGTTGTTTGTTTGTAAGAATGAAAAGAGAAAACACGCTTTTGTTTCCTATAAGTCGGGTTGGGCCAAAAGCCCATAACCCTTTTCTTGTTTATGCCGCAGCCAAGTAGGCCCCACAACACCCATTCATTAATTTTGTAACATGAATATAATCGAGTAGGATCGAGTTTAAATGTCGTGAATTTAATGTTATTCATAATTGTTCCCGATATGTATATATATACTATGCGTACTCTTGTTTATCGTATAGTAATATATAATGCGTAGTTCACATATTCGTGATTTAATGTTCGTGACTATAATTATTAGAATAGATAATTATTGTGTATTAACTCGTACGTAATAATTATCGTGCAATAACACGTACGTAATTCTGAATTTAATATTCGCCACACGTGTCCGTGATATATAAGAAAAGTTTAAATGATTCGTGTGCTTACGTAATTTACTATTCATGGCATTTAAATGCGGGTTTTACACATATGGTATTACATCTTAAATTTTCTCCATAGTCATGTTTGTACCCAATAATCATGTCTCATGCATACTTTTTGAAACAGGCTCCCAACCAACAAGGAATCCTATTGTAGGGTATACTCACCCTCTTTGCACCACGTGCAACCGCAGACACCCAGGGCCGTGTCGCCGTGCTAGCGATGCTTGCTTTAAATGTGGCCAACCAGGCTACCAAATGAAGGATTACCGAAAGGGTGAGATTGAGGGTACTTCTGGGCATTCTGACACCAAGCCACCTCCGACTACTGGACGTGTGTACACTACCATGTGTGACCAAGCTAACAAGTCACCAAGTAACATTACAAGAATCTTGTTTATGTATGGTCAAGCTGCTTGCGTTTTGTTTGACACGGGTGCGACTCATTCGGTCATATCCACTGCTTATGCCAATCGTGTTAGGATATCCCCTATGCCACTAGAAAATGTCTTAAACATTTCCACGCCCTTGAGAGACTATGTACGCATCACACATTGGTACGAAGATCTTCCCCTTAAGTTTGATGACAAAATCCGTTCAGTTGACGTACTTTCTTTGGACATGTGCGAATTCGACATGATATTAGGCATGGAATGGTTATCCAAACACCACGCTACCATAGATTGCCATTCATATCGGGTTATTTTCGATGATGTTAATGCACCAAAGTACATCCACAATGGTTTTATACCAGTAAGGTCTGTACAAATAATTTCAGCCTTACAAGCACGTGCCTTACTGTCACATGGTTACAAGGGCTTCGTAGCTACTGTTCATGATATTGAGTCTGAATCTTCATCCCTTCAGGATCAGCCTATCGAGTCAGAATTCCCTGATGTGTTTCCTGAAGAACTTCCGAGCAAACCACATGCTCGTGAGGTACAGTTTAATATTGAGCTCATCCCTGGAGCTGAGCCAATTTCCAAGGCTCCTTACCGCATGGCTACCATTGAGCTTTAGGAGTAAAAGGAACAACTATAGGAACTTTTGGAGGGAGGTTTCATCCGCCCTAGTGTATCTCCATGGGGTGCACCGGTGTTAATCGTGAAGAAGAAGGATGGCAGTATGCGACTATGCATTGATTATCGTGAGCTTAATAAGATCACCATCAGAAACCGATATCTTTACCACGCATTGATGATCTGTTTGACCAACTCCAAGGCACCAAACGTTTCTCTAAGATCAATCTGAGGTCTGGCTACCATCAGCTACGGGTGAAAGAGCAGGATATCGCCAAGACTGCTTTCTGTACACGCTATGGAGACTACGAATTTTAGTCATGCCTTATGGACTTGTCCATGCTCTAGCAGTTTTCATGGAATTTTATGAATCGTGTCTTCCATGAGTTTTCGGACAAGTTTGTTATCGTCTTCATTGATGATATTCTGATTTTCTCTAAATCCAAGGAATAACACAAAGACCATCTTCATACAGTATTACAGATACTTCGCAAGAAACAGTTGTATGCCAAGTTCTCCAAATGCCAATTCTGGTTGAGCAAGGTGGCGTTTCTTGGCCACATCATATCCGCAGAGGGAATACCCATGCATCCTGTGAAGGTTGAGGCTATTACCAAGTGGTGAAGACCGACGTCAGCAACTGAAGTTCACAGTTTTCTAGGTTTAGCTGGTTACTACCGTAGGTTCGTTGAGAACTTTTCACGACTAGCATTGCCTTTGACCAAACTGATGCGGAAAGGGGAGAAATTTGTCTAGACTGAAGAAAGAGAGAAGAGATTTGAAGAACTAAAGCAGAAGTTGGTATCTCCACCTATTCTTACTCTCCCATCTGGTAGAGGTGGATTTTAGATGTATAGTGATGCTTTATGAAAGGTTCTAGGTTGTGTTATCATGCAACATGGGAAGCTGATTGCTTACGCATCACGACATCTTAAGCCTTATGAGGAGAACTATCCTACCCATGACTTGGAGCTTGCAGCAGTTATGTTTGCACTGAAGATTTGGAGGCATTACTTGTATGGTGAATCATGTGATATCTTAACGGATCACAAGATCCTGAAATATATCTTCACTCAGCATGAACTGAACATAAGGCAAAAAAGGTGGTTAGAACTGTTGAAGGATTATGACATTAATCTTTAGTATCATCCTGCAAGGCGAATATAGTGGCAGATGCTCTTAGTAGGAAGTCGGTTATGATCAACGGTATTATGATTGAGGAGGAAATTATACGCGACTTGGAACGACTAGACATTGAGTTTATGGTACGTGGACAGCATGGCTACTGGGCTAATCTTAGAGTTGAGCCAGACTTACTCTCTAGGATCAAGGAAGCTCAGAAGGATGATGGTGAAATCTGGGTGATTATTTAGAACATAGATCAACAGACGGAGTTTCGGGTAGATGACGACGGTATCTTATGGCAGGGCACTAGAATTTGTGTTCCTGGTGATCTTACACTCAGGAAGGCTTTGCTGGCTGAAGCTCATAGCTCCCCATTTTCTATTCATCCTGGTTCCACCAAGATGTACCACGATATCAAGCATAATTTCTGGTGGAGTGGTATGAAGCAGGACGTCGCTACCTTTGTCTACAAAAGTCTTACCTGCCAGCGGGTTAAGATCGAGCATCAACGATCTAGTGGTCTACTACAACCATTAGACATTCCCGAGTGGAAGTGGGACAAGATCTCCATGGACTTTGTCACCGGACTTCCGCGGACCAAGAGGAAGCATGATGCCATTTAGGTTATCGTTGACCGACTTACCAAATCAGCTCATTTCTTACCAATCTACAAGGATGACGTAGTTAGCAAATGGGTTGACCTTTATCAGAAGGAGATCATGAGACTACATGGTACTCCATCTAGTATCATCTTTTACAGAGATCCTCGTTTTACTTCGCGTTTCTGGAAGAGTCTACAGAAAGCTTGGGGCACCAGACTTAAGCTTAGCACGACCTTTCATCCTCAGATAGACGGATAGTCAGAACGTACCTTTCAGACACTAGAGGACATGCTTCGAGCGTGTGCTTTGGAATGGACAGGGAGTTGGGACGACTATATCTACTTGTTAGAGTTTGCATACAACAACAGTTGGTACGCTAACATCAATTATGAACCGTTTGAGATGTTGTATGGCAGGAAGTGTCCTTCCCCAATATGTTGGAATCAGGTTGGTGAGCGAATTCTTGAGGGTCCAGAGATAATAAAGATGATCGAAGAGAAGGTTTCTATCGCTAAGGCGAAACTGCAAGAAGCTCGTGCACGTCAAAGAGTTATCCCGACAAGTATCGTAGGGATTTACATTACAATGTGGAAGAACATGTCTTTCTCAAGGAATCATCGGCGCGTGGAGTTAGGTGTTTTGGAATCAAGGGAAAACTCAGTCCTCGATTCATCAGACCATTTGATATCCTCGAACGTGTCGGTGAGGTATCGTATCGTTTGGCGTTACCTCTGTAGCTATCTCACGTTCATAACGTTTTCCATGTGTCCTTACTCACAGGATACAACTATCATCCCCTTCATATGGTTCAGTATCCACTCAAGCAGATTCGTGAGGATCTTACTATCATTGAGGACCCCAAACGAGTTCTTGATCGTCAAGAGCGAGTCATGAGGAAGTAGATTATTCCATTCGTCAAAATCCTTTGGAGGGACCATTCCAAGCGGGAATCCACTTGGGAGATGGAGGAGTCTATCCGGACATCTTGTTGGGAATAAATATAAGAGTGTTAGTTTCCCCTGCTAGTTGGTCATAGTTTCCCTTGCTAGAGTAAGTTCCCCTGCTAAATAACAAAGGCAGGGGGATTGGTTCCCCTGCTGAAGTAAAAGACTCTGCTGCTAATGATAAATTTGGAAGAGATTATAATGCGTGTCAGTTACTACTCCGAGATACTTTCCTAGTTTGTTAGTAGTAATCTTGTACGTGAGTCCTTATACTATAAAAGGACTCACTAGGTTTTCATGCAAAGGGCATCTTTCTCTGTTCATTTCATTTCATACTTTAAGGTTTTTGTAACCCTAATACCACTATTGGGTATTCGTATATCTATGATATATTGAAGTTTAACGTTTGATTTAAACATTTGTTCTTGTGCTAAACATTACATTCCGCATCTTGTTTGGTTACTTTGTGTTACAAAGTTTCTCTAGTGGTTGATTGAGTTTACTCTTTCTATCACAACCCTTAAACAAGCTAAGGTTTAAGATCTGAGTTTGGGATCAACAAGTGGTATCAGATCTTGTTGAGAAACTTTGATTAAACCAAGAACAAAACATCTCTCACAACCAACATCAACCATGTCTTCATATTCTCATTCATCCTCAACCAACAACAACTCTCTCAAACTACCCATTCTGGATCTTGAAAACCTTAAACTATGGGAGTTCAGAATTCAACAATACCTCAAGATGGAACACTATGTTCTATAGGAGATCATAGTGTTTGGTGATCAATTTACAAAGACTATACAAGTTGAAGATAAGGATAAGGGAGAAGAAAAAGGTGAAAGCTCCAAAGGTGACAAGAAGAAGTCTGCTGCTCTTGCTGACAAGGAGATACTAGCAAGAAGGCATGATGTCAGGGCTCACAGTTCTTTGTTGTTGGCTCTACCTGATAGACATCAGCTAAGGTTCAGAAAGTATAAGAGAGCTAAGGAACTCTGGGAAGCAATAGGCAAAACATTTGGAGGGAATGAGGCTACAAAGAAGAAGAAAAAGAATCAAATGCTTGATGAATTTCCTTTTTTCAAAGCAATCAATGATGAAGTAATTGGTGCTATCTACAATAGGCTTCAAGATCTGGTCGCTCAGTTAGAGTTCTTTGAAATAGACGTGACAAGAGAACAGGTGAATACCAGGTTTCTCAACAGTCTTCAGAAAGAATGGTTTGTCTAGAAAGCTATTTGGCAGAATAGGGATGACATAGATGACATATACAATAACTTGAAAGTTTTTGAGCCAGTGGTCAATGAGATGAAGTCATTAGGAACCATCCCCACTAATTCAAGTGGTCTGCTGATTCCCCTGCTAACATAGCCTTCATATCTCACAACAGTGGAATCTCCAAAGGCAGTGGAATCAAAGTTGGCCCTGTTACCCATTCCCTGCTGCTAGATCTAGATCATCTTATGATGAAGAAAGGCCTGCAACATTCAGCCTTGACACTGCTTGTGCTTTCATAACATCCCAATGATCACAAGGATCTACTGTGTTACATGAAGATCTAAGTCAAATCAGTAAGCAAGGACTAGAGGAGATGGACATCAAGTGGAACATGGCTCTACTTAGAATGAGAGCCAACAGATTTTACAAGAAGTATGGGAAGAAGATGTCCATCAATCCTTCTGATGTAGCTGGATTTGACAAAACAAAGGTAGAATGCTACAACTATGGCAAAAAAGGTCATTTTGCGAGGGAATGCGGAGGGCCAAAGAATGGAAGCAGCTATAGGAAGAAAGGCAGGGATGATGATTCTGGTGTTAAGGCTATGGTAGCCATGCAAGGGATAGATGGAGCAGGTGGACGGGACTGGAGTGCTATGACAGAGAGTGTTGAAAGAAATCAAGCATTAGTTGCTGAGGAAAAAGAAGAAGATTTTGCTCTTATGGCCATGTTAAGCTCTAGTTCAGACAATGAGGTATATGATGATTCATATTGTACTAAAGCTTGTAGAAAAAATACTGAGTCATTGAATGATCAAATAAGAAAGATAAAAGTTTATTATATTAGTTGTGATAATGACCTTGATAACTATAAGCGTGCCTTAGAACAGCTAAAGTCCACCATAAGAGAGTATAAACAAAGAGAAAATGATTACAGAGATCATATTGTGGTTTTAGAGAGAGATGCTAAAGAAAATAATGATTCCATTAAGGAATTAACCGTTGAACTAGAAGTTTTTAGATCTAATAAGAAGATAGATGAAGAAACTATTGAAAAATTTGGAAAAGCTTCTAAAGATTTAACTAAAGAAGTTGAAATTGGACAGTCTCCTAGGGACAAAACAGGTTTTGGTGTCAAAAATGAGCATGCTACTATACCACCACCACCAGCCAATATACATGCACCATTTCCTAGTAAAGATCTGTCTTGGACTGGTCTTTCTTGTTTCAAGAAGAACGAAGATATTGATTTTGACTTAAATGCATACATACCTAATAATCTAGAAACAGAAGAACCACTAGTGAAAACCAGTGTTGTTAGGGACTTTGAAAAGGAATAAATTGCTTTAAAACAGTGTAAAATAGATAACCCTGTTCTCTTTTCAAGAGAAGGACTTTTTGGAAGTGATTCAAGTTCTAAGAGTAGTTCACCCAAATCTAAATCAGGATCAAAGTCTTCTAAGTCTACTGTTAAATATGCGGGTATGTATAGGTCTGTTAGAGGTAATCAGAGAAATTGGAATTACCAAAAGTCTCATCAATTAGGAGAGGACTTTGTGATAAACACCAAACCTTGTTTCACCTGTGGCAGTTTTGATCCCACTTATCAAGACTGTCAGGCACCAATGGAAGTGGTGGCTGCAAATCCTTTAAAGGACATGCAACCAAAAGCCATTCTTCTGAGTGCAGGGGCAAAATCCTTTTCCCCTGCCAAGTATGTTTCCCCTGCTTTGAGAAACAAGGTATCTGATAAGTATGTAGTTCCTGATCTAAGAAAGGTGAATGATGCATGTAACACCCCATTTTGATAAATGGAATGTCACGCGTAATTATGGCGTGTCATCAAAGCATGCAAGGTAAAATGTAGTAAACATACATGACCATAGGGAAAACCGCAATCAAACATCGGTTCCCAAACATAAGCCCAAAACATAAATAAAGTAAATGAACAAAAAGGAAGACTAAACAAGCATAAATATGAAGGCAAGAGGAGAAGGAATCTAAGGTAAATCCCATCCTATGCGAGTCCTCCAAATGCTCCAGTCAGTCCTTGAGTACCTGCCGTTTTGGGACATGGAAAGGAAAGTAACGGCTAAGCAAAACGCTCAGTGCACGGATATAGACATAGTATGAATGACTAAAACATGATAAAGACTTAATAGCAGCGGAAATGTATAAGTCCTGGAAAACCTGGAACAGGTTCATAAAACTGGTTTTATAGTTTGAAAAGCCTTATGTTTATCTTATGAAAACTGTTTAACATATTTTACCATTAGCCAATATAGGTCTTGAAAATCCACCGTGCATTAATACTTGGAGGGGTGACCTCATCATGCAAATTAGAGGGGCTGCCTTTAATTTAATATACTAGTTTTTGGGTAGGAGGGATCAGCTCCTTGTGAAGGATGCAAGGCACACACCACATTCACCATAAAAATCCTGACTAAAAACATGTAACTAGGATTCACCCATACGCCCACATGATAAATATAATATAAATGGCCAAAAGCTGAAGAGACGCCACGAGCAATCACTCCGCCGTGGTGAAGTCATAACATCAGTGCCTCTAATGTTATGGTTATGGTACCTCCATAACTAGGTTAAACTAGTCATGCATTTATTTGGCTTTAGTTATTCTAATTAAACATAAGCAATTCAAAAACATATAAAACAAATACTGGGAAAACAGTTGGCTGCATACGGGGAATCCTAATAAGGAAAGAATGTCCATACTGAAAGGACGGGAATCCGTACCTTGTGTCCAGTGAACGAAGAAGACGAACGGAAGAGAGTCCTACTTCGGTATCACTAATGCTACATAAATACATACGTGTATAAGTATCTGATTACTACATATGTAACTTGTTTTATGTCATGTCTTAGCTTATTTTATACGTTCATGTCATGTTTTACTGTTTTAAGCTTTAAACTGTGTTTATCTTATATTCTGTCTGTTCTGATTAAGTATTACTTGTATTTCATGTATTATTATACTTAATGTGTAATAATAAGTAACTTTCTAAAAATAGCAGGTTTCCTAAAATACAAAGTTTCCAAAAATAGAAAGTTTCCAAAAATAGAAAGTTTCCAAAAATAGAAAGTTACCAAAAATAGAAAGTTTCCAAAATAGAAAGTTTCCAAAAATAGAAAGTTTCTAAAAATAGAACGTTTCCATAAATAGATTAGCTGCCTTATTCAATTAAGTTTCTAAAAATAGAAAGTTTCCATAATTAGAAATAAGCTGGTTAAATAAGCTAAGTATATAAGCCTAAGTGTTTCCATGATTATTTTCTAAGTCATATGATATAATGTATAGTTTAATAATTATTTCATGTGATTAAAATAAACTATAGGTTAAAATATTTAATTAGGGTATATCATGTTTTTAATTAAATAAAGTTAAATACTTAGGTTAAAACATGTATTATTATTTATTAACAATATAACCTATGTCGTGTTAATTAATTAATTATAACCATGGTTTTTTTAAATAAATAATTAATTATAAGTCTAAAATAAAAAAAAATAAAAAAAATACTTAGGTTAATTATTTCATGATTTTAATAATTAGAATAACCTAAGTCATGTTATTAAATTAATCATGTCATGTTATTAATTTTATTTTAACATAAGATCATAAAAATAAGAAATCTAAGCATACACCTTGAACCGGATCTTGACTAAGAACCATGAACCGGACATGAAATCGACACCATACCCCGAACCAAATCGGGCTTACCCTTGTCTTGTTGCTGCTGTGGGACCCACACCAACCAACCGGGAGCATATGGTCTCGGTGGTGGTCAAATGGCCAAACCGAGACCCTATCGGGTTCGGTTTAGGCTGCAGCCAAGAACAAACACCCCTTAAACATCCCTTTTGATTTATACCAAAACCAATTTCATGTTAGATCTATGATTAAATTAGGTTTTTAAGAAAAACATATCATGTTCTTAATTATTAAAAATATTAAATCAAAAGAGAAGGGTTAAAAGAATTACCGAATGGGTGGATCTAAATAATGATGAACAAACACGAACACTAGCAACAATTCAAAGATCAAAGATCAATAAACACCTCCTTTGGTGTGTTTGAGGGTGGTGGCCAAAAGAGGGAGAAGGAAGAGAATTAGGGTTTTTGATGTTTTCCTGTAAAGTGAAAAATGACATGTTTTTCCCTAGTTTTTCTTGTTTAGTAAAAATTGATGGGCTAAGCCCATTATTCCTCCCTAATTTCGTGGTATGGGGCCCACCTGGGGTAACCCATACATTTCCCGAGTCTAAACATTATAGTGTGTTCTCGTGTGTTCTCGTGTTCGTAATTTACGTGTTTTAATTAGTTATCGATCGTGACTTAATATATTTATTTGTGTTCGTGATAAATATATATATACGTAATTAATATTAGCTCGTGATTAAATTACGTTCATGATTTCATGATCGCATGTTCGTGATTAATTATTGTTAAATAATTATTGTGCGTTCGTAGGTAATAAATACTTATCGTGTTCTAACACGTACATAATACGTAAAATTCTATTTCGTGAACGTAAACATGCTATAAAAGGAAAGTTTTAATCTAGTACGTACGATCTAATGAGCACTATTCATGGTAAAAGCATGCGGGTTTTACAACTCTTCCCCCTAAAAAGAATAATTCGTCCCCGAATTATAGATAACGTAACTGAAAGAGAAACATACCCGAATCAAACTGAGGGGTATGTAAGATTAATGAACGTACATGTGACATGGTAGAAGGAACGTGGAACGTGACATGTCTTGAAAGGACATGGAACGTGACGTGACTGAAAGGACATATCTAATTGATGAGAGAAAACGGATAAAAGTCCGGATGAACTTGTCCGTTTCCAAGTGGCCTCCCTCTTGGAACGGTTCCTTAAGAAGATCTTGACACTAATGATAAATCTTGGTCCTCCTGACCTTGACTTGGAATACGAAGAAATTCTTGGTTATCAACGGAAGATAGATCCCCTAAATTTGATCGAGGAAAATAAGAGTTAACGTGCTAGGGTAACTGGAACGTTACGGTGCAAGACAAATCTGACTTAACTGATAACTAGAAACGATGCGCGAGACATAAAGAAACGTAGTACGTGAAAAAATTTAAACGTGATACGTGAAAAATTTTGAACGTGCTACGTGGAGATATGGCGAGTGTAGTATGAGTAAACATATCGTGATCCATGATACGTGTAACATATCTTGATCATGATATGAGGAACGTGGAATGAACATGACATGTGAAACATATCGTGAACATAGAATATAATTGCGGTAACGCCAAATGCTACAAGGTGAGACGTGGAATATGACGTGAAACGTCTATCTGATGATGGAGAGTTATACTAAACTTGGGTCTGGTCTCTCAAGTTCTTGCAAAACTTCCCAGAACGAAATGAACATCAAATCGTAAGCCCAGATACGATCATGAACGTGAATAGTGTCATGAAGGCGAGTACGAAGGCAAGTCGTGGAATCAGAATGAAGACGTGAAGTAATTTAGGAGTACAATCGCGAATCTTTGTCTGACCCGATAGTTGAGGGATTACCAGGTGGTTGGATGAGCCTTGGTTGGAACATGTCCGATCAATCTGTTGGTTCTGCAATCCTTGCGGATGTAAGGATTCTGCAGACTTGATCAAACTGTTTGCAATAACCCAGATAGCATCATGCTTCTTCTGAGTTTGCGTTAATCTGGTAACCAAAATCCGTGGAGATCTTGTACCATTTCAATTTACAATTTCCGATGATGAAAACATCCCAGTCTGTTGGTGTCCTATCTTAACCTGTTGGTATGACAAGTACTTAGATATGAACGTAACTGTATCTTGCTTCGTATAACTTGATACATAGGAGTTTGCGAAACTCTGAGTCTCCGAAATTAGACTTTTCCTAGCGTAAGATTTTCTTGGAACACCTAACGTAGTGTAGGGTTCTCTCCTTTACGCATAAGCCGAGTCATGGTAAGATTAACTATAGAAACCTATGTGATTCAGCGTGTCACTGTAATCAACAGAATTGATATTGGAAAAAAAAATTCCAGGGTAGAATTTCTCTTGTCATAGAATTTGCAACGTAGTGTAGATATGGTCTTCCTGTTCTTCTCTAGGCTTAGAGGAAATCAGGTTACCCTCAATGAAAACACTATGAATTTGCTATGAGTTCATGGAAACCCATTCTAATAATGCCGTTGGAGCATTGATGAGACTAATTAAAAATCATAAATCTAGCATGACCGAGTCGTGTACGAATAGCAGTCATGGACATGTCCTGCTTTTTCACTCGTCACTGTTGGCAGCATGATCATGAGTTCGATCTTGGAAAAGTGATTAACACTATACGGTTGATTGGACATGTCGTCAATACGTGGAGGAGAATAACGGTCATGAATGGTGATTTGTTTAAGTCAATGGTAGTCGACACAAAATCTCATGGTACCATCCTTCTCCTTGAAGGTTCTTCTGGAATGTATGAGAAAATTTTGGAATAATCAACTGGCTATGCGTAAAAGGACTTAAGTAGTCGTGTCTTACTGAAAGCTAGAAAATTTTTAGCGACCATGGCTAACAACGCACATGCCTGTAAACATAGATAATTTGTACAGATTTTCCTGATGGAAAATCAAGCTGAATGTATTCAGGAGCCTGAACATTACTGTACATAATTATGAATCGTAGCATGGTGTGCTGTTCATAGTCCATAATTAGGATAAAATTCAACTCGTGTCTGTCCGAGGAAATGCGTTTGCAGCTTGGATCTCATCATTAAGCTGAAGGAAAACCTTCGTATACGTGGGAATACTAAAGGCGTCCTTCATGGTCATGAATATATGAAATATGGTGAAACAAAAGAAAATGAAATCAGCAACGTGACAGTTCTCACTGATGCGCCGATAATGGTATTGAAATTCTTATGGCCTGATTAATACATGGTACAACAAAATGGATATACCCTTGGAGGGTACCCTGAATTTCTTAGAAATGTTCCATAGTTAGACGTGAGTCATGTGTCTTGACTGGTTTCTTGGAACTATAAGCATGACCTATGTCTTGACTGGTGTCTTGACATGTGTCTTCAGAAAGTATACGTGAGACATGTGTCATGACTGATGTCTTGACATGTTCCTTCAGAAAGTATACGTGAGACATGTGTCTTGACTGATGTCTTGACATGTGTCTTCAGAAAGTATACGTGAGACATGTGTCTTGACTGATGTCTTGACATGTGTCTCGAGACGTAATTCAATAGAACTACAATATTGGGTTATTATGCCAAACTTGGCGAATCGGTTGGACTACTGATCCTTTGTATGTATGATCACGTCCGCGGCCGGAGCCTCGGTTGCGATTTCTAGGATAGTTTTTGTCATAGTAGTGGTTACTATCGTCCTGTCTGTCAGTTCTATGACGGTCATTCTCATGACCGTAATTCATGTAACAATTCAGCTGAGTGGCCGGCTGGTACCGGTTTGCACTCATATGGCTGAAATGACAGCGGAATGACGTGTGATATGTAACTAAGAATTAGGGACAATGATTGATGGAGATCGTCTGGTGGTGAAGCATCTTCTCGTCCGATCGCTTTGATCTAACGCCTTCGTCTTCGTCTTGTATGAGCTCCAGGTTGTGAACAGCATCAACATCTCGTAGCGTCTCCGAACATCAGCAGCATCAACCCTAGTAATGTCTCCAAGCTATGAGCGGCATCAGCAATCTTGTAGAATATCAGCAAGTGGACATATGCCTGAGATGATTCATAATCGACTAGCGAATACTCGTGAAGTATTGCAAGTGTACATGGATTAAGGTACGTATAATACACATTAAATATGGTACATGGTGTACACGTGGAATGCACATGAAATGATCGGTATTGGGGTCGATCATTTGTCATGATTTAAGGAAAGTATATCGGTTAAACGGTTATGAAAACCATCATGATAACCTGGCAGTATTAGCATAGACATCATTCTTGTTGTATCGAGAAACATTAAATTGTTGTTTCACAAAATTCAACGATGATTTGCCTGACAACATGATCAATGAAAACCAACCATGACTATCATGAAAGCAGGATTCAATGAAATCTAACAATGTCTTGCAGGACAGCGTAAATAACAAAAGAGGCGTAAGACATAATCAACATGAAGACGGAATTATCATGAAGAAACATGAAACCATCTATCATGAAGAAGTGCATAACATAATCAGCATGAAACTGAAGTTAACCATGACAGTATGAAAACATACTTGACATAAAACATAGTAACTTATGAGGGGACATGAAAAATTTTTTATGCCAATTTAAATCATGAGAAAAATTTTATGCATGAAAAACAGTGCATGAATGCGTAATGTAGTTTATAAAAACCTTTATTTGTGCGAGGGGACGCCTATGGGTCGGTCCCAAAACAAAAGACATGGCAGGGGACGCCTATGGGTCGGTCCCAAAGTTAAAAGTTTCGATAAAAGCACATGCGACTAAATAGGGCCAGTCCTGTACCAACCATTACTTAGTCATAATCCCTGCAACAATGATACATGAAATATAAATGAATGAAACTCATCTGTCAAAATTTATCAGAAAAAAATTTTATGTGACTAATTATGAACTACTGGGGTTCAGTCCACATAGCCACAGTTCACGAGGAACATTATGCATGAAACAATGACACATAACTAAATATGAATGACGGTTGTCCATCCATATTAGTAAAACAATATCGATGAAAACATCAAGGTTAAAACCTCAAGGTGCTGAAAACATCATGGTTAAAACAACAATGCGCTAAAAACGTCAATACGTAGAATGACAAACGTTGGCTTAGGAAGCTCCTGGTGACTACCCACTAGTCACAGGTCGAGTTTTAGAGCCTACAGGTCGAAGCCTTGTCTCTGATACCATAATTGTAACACCTCATTTTGATAAATGGAATGTAACGCGTAATTATGGCGTGTCATCAAAGCATGCAAGGTAAAATGTACTAAACATACATGACCATAGGGAAAACCGGAATCAAACATCGGTTCCCAAACATAAGCCCAAAACATAAATAAAGTAAATGAACAAAAAGGAAGACTAAACAAGCATAAATATGAAGGAAAGAGGAGAAGGAATCTAAGGTAGCTCCCATCCTATGCGAGTCCTCCAAATGATCCAGTCAGTCCTTGAGTACCTGCCGTTTTGGGACATGGAAAGGAAAGTAACGGCTGAGCAAAACACTCAGTGCACGGATATAGACATAGTATGAATGACTAAAACATGATAAAGACTTAATAGCAGCGGAAATGTATAAGTCCTGGAAAACTTGGAACAAGTTCACAAAACTGTTTTTATAGTTTGAAAAGCCTTATGTTTATCTTATGAAAACTGTTTAACATATTTTACCATTAGCCAATATAGGTCATGAAAATCAACCGTGCATGAATACTTGGAGGGGTGACCTCATCATGTAAATTAGAGGGGCTGCCTCTAATTTAATATACTAGTTTTTGGGTAGGAGGGATCAGCTCCTTGTGAAGGATGCAAGGCACACACCACATTCACCATGAAATCCTGACTAAAAACATGTAACTAAGATGCACCCATACGGCCCACATGATAAATATAATATAAATGGCCAAAAGCTGAAGGGACGCCACGAGCAATCACTCCGCCGTGGTGAAGTCATAACATCAGTGCCTCTAATGTTATGGTTATGGTACCTCCATAACTAGGTGAAACTGGTCATGCATGTATATGGCTTTAGGTATTCTAATTAAACATAAGCAATTCAAAAACATATAAAACAAATACTGGGAAAACAGTTGGCTGCATACGGGGAATCCTAATAAGGAAAGAATGTCCATACTGAAAGGACGGGAATCCGTACCTTGTGTCCAGTGAACGAAGAAGACGAACGGAAGAGAGTCCTACTTCAGTATCACTAATGCTACATAAATACATACGTGTATAAGTATCTGATTACTACATACGTAACTGGTTTTATGTCATGTCTTAGCTTATTTTATACGTTCATGTCATGTTTTACTGTTTTACTGTTTTAAGCTTAAACTGTGTTTATATTATATTATGTCTTGATTAAGTATTACTTGTATTTCATGTATTATTATACTTATTGTGTAATAATAAGTAACTTTCTAAAAATAGCAGATTTCCTAAAATAGAAAGTTTCCAAAAATAGAAAGTTTCCAAAAATAGAAAGTTTCCAAAAATAGAAAGTTTCCAAAAATAGAAAGTTACCAAAAATAGAAAGTTTCCAAAAATAGAAAGATTCCAAAAATAGAAAGTTTCCAAAAATAGAAAGTTTCCAAAAATAGAATTACTGCTTAAAATAGATAAGTTTCTAAAAATAGAAAGTTTCCATAAATAGATTAGCTGTCTTAATTAAATAAGTTTCCATAAATAGATTAGCTGCCTGAAATAAATAAGTTTCTAAAAATAGAACGTTTCCATAAACAGATTAGCTGCCTTATTTAATTAAGTTTCTAAAAATAGAAAGTTTCCATAATTAGAAATAAGCTGGTTAAATAAGCTAGGTATATAAGCCTAAGTGTTTCCATGATTATTTTCTAAGTCATATGATATAATGTATAGTTTGATAGTTATTTCATGTGATTAAAATAAACTATAGGTTAAAATATTTAATTAGGGTATATCATATTTTTAATTAAATAAAGTTAAATACTTAGGTTAAAACATGTATTATTATTTATTAATAATATAACCTAAGTCATGTTAATTAATTAATTATAACCATGGTTTTTTTAAATAATTAATTAATTATAAGTCTAAAATAAAAAAATAAAAAAAATACTTAGGTTAATAATTTCATGATTTTAATAATTAAAATAACCTAAGTCATGTTATTAAATTAATCATGTCATGTTATTAATTTAATTTTAACATAAGATCATAAAAATAAAAAATCTAAGCATACACCGTGAACCGGATCTTGACTAAGAACCATGAACCGGACATGAAATCGACATCATACCCCGAACCAAATCGGGGTTACCCTTGTCTTGTTGCTTCCGTGGGACCCACACCAACCAACCGGGACCATATGGTCTCGGTGGTGGTCAAATGGCCAAACCGACACCCTCTCGGGTTCGGTTTAGGCTGCAGCCAAGAACAAACACCCCTTAAACATCCCTTTTGATTTATACCAAAACCAATTTCATGTTAGATCTATGATTAAATTAGGTTTTTAAGAAAAACATATCATGTTCTTAATTATTAAAAAGATTAAATCAAAAGAAAAGGGTTAAAAGAATTACCGAATGCGTGGATCTAAATAATGATGAACAAACACGAACACTAGCAACAATTCCAAGATCAAAGATCAATAAACACCTCCTTTGGTGTGTTTGAGGGTGGCGGCCAAAAGAGGGAGAAGGAAGAGAATTAGGGTTTTTGATGTTTTCTTGTAAAGTGAAAAATGACATGTTTTTCCCTAGTTTTTCTTGTTTAGTAAAAATTGATGGGCTAAGCCCATTATTCCTCCCTAATTTCGTGGTATGGGGCCCACCTGGGGTAACCCATACATTTCCCGAGTCAAAATATTATAGTGTGTTCTCGTGTGTTCTCGTGTTCGTAATTGACGTGTTTTAATTAGTTATCGATCGTGACTTAATATATTTATTTGTGTTCGTGATAAATATATATATACGTAATTAATATTAGCTCGTGATTAAATTACGTTCATGATTTCATGATCGCATGTTCGTGATTAATTATTGTTAAATAATTATTGTGCGTTCGTACGTAATAAATACTTATCGTGTTCTAACACGTACATAATACGTAAAATTCTATTTCGTGAACGTAAACATGCTATAAAAGGAAAGTTTTAATCTAGTACGTACGATCTAATGGGCACTATTCATGGTAAAAGCATGCGGGTTTTACAATGCATGTCCCAAGTCTAGCCCTTCCATGACCAAACCAGCACCTCATACTGCATATAAATCTGTCTATAGACCATACCATCACAACAATAGAGGCCAAAACAAAAGATGGATTCCCTCTGCTAAGCATAGGGATTCCCCTGCTGAGTCTAGGGTTTCCCCTGCTAGCAAAGTTTTGCCCTCTAGAAACATGGGCAGATGGGGAAAAGCTGTGAAAGCCTCAGCTCGTTGGGTTTGGGTACCCAAAAGGGGTACTCAATCTAATGGTGTATCTCTAGTCTTTGACAAACTATCCTATATTGATACACGAGGTAGATCCAAGTCTGTAATGGCTTGGGTCCCCAAGAGAAACTAAATTGTTTTTCTTTTTGTAGGTGACAAAGAAGACCAGGAATGATAAAGCCTATTGGCATAGTGGATGCACAAGGAGCATGACTGGACATAAATCTTATCTGTCTAACTTTGTTCCCCTGCATGACAATGATGGTGTTTCTTTTGGAGATGGGCATGGAACAATCACAGGAAAAGAAACTATTGTCACCAATGGGATGACCTTTGATAATGTTTACTTAGTGAAAGAGCTTAAGTACAATCTCTTTAGTGTGTCCCAGATGACTGATAACAAGAACTTTGTCTTGTATACAGATACTGAATGTCTGGTGTTAGGGAAGGAGTTTGTCTTACCACCAATGTAACACCCCACTTGGATAAGTGGACCGTTACCTGTATTTATGGCGTGTCATCAAAGCATAAGGTAAATGTCCTAAAACATTAACTGACCATAAAGGAATACCGGAATCAAACATCGGTAATCCAAACATAATCCCAAAATATGAAAAATAAAATACTGAAAGAAAGGACTAAACAATGTCCAAATAAGCAGAAAAATGTAAGTGCATAAAATAAGAAGTCTGGATAGCTTCCATCCCAAATGCACGTGCTCTTAGAATCCTAAAAGCGTTCTGGTGTACCTGCCGTTAGAACATGAAAGGAACTACGGCTGAGCATAACGCTCAGTGAACGGATATAAAGCATGATAAGAAATTACTGAAATGAAACAGATGATAAAATACTGAAGCTGTAAGACTGATAAGTAAAGTTACAGCAGAAATCTGTGTATAATCTGTAAGGCTGATTTGTGAATAATAAAGCTGAACTGTCATCTGTCAAATCTGAAAACATGCATTTACTGTATTTTAATTGCCAGAGCTTATATAGGTCATGTGCTGTAACAACGTTGCATGAATAACTGGAGGGGTGACCTCGTCATGCTGTAGAGGGGTGACCCCTAAATAACTGTGCTGGGTGGAGGGATCAGCTCCAATGTGAAGGATGTAGAGCACACACCACATTCACCTGCTAAACTGTAAACTGTAGCCTAGGATGCATCCATACGCCCCACTAATAATACTGATAAAATGGCCAAGCTGAGCTGAGTGGAACGATGCAGGATATCACTCTCCTGCATGTGAGTCACGACACCGGTGCCTCTAGTGTCGTGGTTACGGTACCTCCGTAACTAGTACATAAACTAATCATGCTTGTATATAAGGCTCAGGCAATTTATTTAATTCTTAACATGATTACTGATAAGTTTAAACATATACTTGGGAAAACATTTGGCTGCAGACGGGGAATCCTAATCATGCATAGAAAGGAAGTCCTTACTGAAAGGACGGAAAATCCGTACCTTGTGTCCAGTAACTGACTGAAGATGAAAAGACGGAAATCCTACTCCGACCTCACGTGAGCTACATGATAAAGGGACATGTATAAGTTATTTGGGCATGGTATAAGTTACTTGTTCTTAATTTTGACTTACTTATTCATGACTTGTTTTACTTGTTCATGTCTTATTGTGTCTTTCCTTAATGATATACATTTCATGTGCTCTTGTTTAAAAAAAAGAAAACAAAAAAAAACAATGTATTTCGGATCAAATTTCTATTCCAATAGTAGCAGTATACTAACATTCTAGTTATAAAAATCTCATGTATATATTTCATCTTTAAGTAATCAAACACATGTCTAATTCTTGCCATTAGTAGCTAACCATGTTCAAATAATTTGTCATTTTTACCTTCATATATACTACGTACGTTTTGATCAAAATTATATTCGAACCCGATTTCGACTATTTTAATTTTAGTATACTTTTCAAACTCCTCATTAATCAATTACTTAATAAAATTATTGCAATAGCTCGTCTGTTTTAGTTAGGTTACTATCTTTGCATGTATAAGAAACTTGCTGTAATCAGTTTCCCACATATATACATCATAATAGGTGCATGAAACCATATGTTAAATAGCACTTCGACGATGACAATATTATATCCTACTAACATGTAATCAAGATCTCTTTTATATGCATAATACATACGATTTATGTATTAGTTCAAGGTTTACCTCTCGACGAGCCGACTATCGAGCGAAACCGAAACGAAATAAGAACACTGAGAATCAACTAGGCACTATCGAACCCAAAGTCCAAACGCGAAACAATCAATCAAAACTCGAACAATCCTCCATCACGATTCACCTAATGTGAACCATACTGACACTCCGATATCGGCACACGTTCTAATTGTTGTCTTTTTTTTAAGCAACAACCTTTGATTCTTTTAGTTAGGAAAAAGTTTGCGGCCACGGTAAGGGTAATTTTCGTTTATATGGATATGAGTCTTGCGGTGCATGAAAAGTTTATAATCAGAAATGTTTTAATGGTTTGCCAATCAATTTAATATGACAGCTAATAGTCTTAAAATGTTTAGCCAATATTCTAAACTATTTTTGTATGAGATTTATCTGTCCTACAAATATGAAGTGGATGAGATTTTTGAAAGACCACCGATTGATTTTTTTTTATATTTTTATTTTTTTGTGGCTTGGTGACAAAAGAAATGAAAGTATTACTCTATGCTGTTAAATTGTTAGTTGGGTCGGGCCTTAAGCCTTTTTTTTTGTTTCTTCGTATTAGGCCGACCTAACAACCACTTATATACATTCTTTTCATATTCTTGATCTAGTAACTCCCGTGTATTAAGGTCCGTGTCTTGAGTTCGGGTTTTTACCTTGTCGTGTACATAAATTATACTTGAATACTTGTCGTGAATTAATTACTTAAAACTTTTGGTAACTCTGCAGTTTCGTGTAATTAATATTTTCATGAATTTTCATGCGGGTTTTACAACTCTTCCCCTCTAAAAGAATAATTCGTCCTCGAATTAGAAACGTGGTATTCCTACGGTTTTACAACCCTTTCTCTCTAAAAGGAGAAATTCGTCCTTGAACTAAAGGTAATAAGCTGATGAAGTTATAAAAGCTGAAAGGACACATATGCTGAAAGAGCATGAAGGCTGAAAAGACATATAAGCTGAAGGATCATTCGCCCTTGATTTAGAACATGATGCTGCTGAATGGGTATAAACGTGACATGACTGAAGTGAACATGGAATGTGACATGGCTGAAGAGAACATGGAACGTAACATGACTTAAAGAACTTAACTGGATTTATTGAAGGAAAAGGAATGAGAGGTCCAGATGGACTCCTCCGTTTCGAGTGGCTTCCCGCTCGAAACGATTCCTTCAAAGGTCTAAACATAATGAACAAATCTTGGTCCTAATGACCCTGTCTTGATGATGCTGAATAGTTTCTGTAACACCCCCAATTTCATGTCATAGCAGCGGAAGGGTCATTGGGTGTTACTATCATGGTTCAACCTCAATATCATAGAAAACGCCTCAAAATGAGTCGTTTTAACAAAGCATACGTCCATTCATTTGTTTAAAGATAAAACAGTTTACACACGGTCCCAAATAGTTTTAAGTTTACACAACCAACCAAATGATAAAAGTTTCTTAGAATAGACGTAGTTTAGAAAAAGCGGGCCAAAACATTTTAATTTAGCAAGCTGCGTGAAACCGCCTTCCTTGAGTGCCTTCTTCATGGACCTGAGATAAAACATGCTATAAAGTCAACAAAAATGTTGAGTGAATCTATAGAGTTTAAATTTAAATAAATGAACACAAGTATTCTGAATAAACCTTCCGTAGTTGACAATCATGTGGATCAGACATAATTATCGTTGTTATTTCATAAGTCTCGTGAAATTGAACGTTAACATATATTATTTCAGCCCAACACACCTAGCCAAGTGCGTATATTTCTCTTATACAATTGCATCCAATGTTTCATTACTGGTGCATCACAACACCACGCGATAGCTAGTCGCGACCGGACTGGGCGTCACCCCGATAGATCTATCCATAGTATTAGCGTTCTTTCGATTAACAATTCACGATTCATGGGTCTTTAAGGCTAAACAAACTTATATAACAACTTTCATCTAAGCATCAATCGGGTCCTTTGTGTTCAATTTTAAAAGAATGAGGGTTTACCACAACTTCTCGTTGTACCCTTCATTTATCAATAAATGTTTTTCCAATAATAAGGGTTTCCACAACCTCTCGTCGTACCCCTCTTATTTTAATAAAACAAGCATGTTATCCCCCTCGCGGGTTTTATAAAACAAGTAAACATGTAAAGCGAGGCCATAGACTCACCTTGATACGATAGTAGTGACGTGACGATCGCCGACGATTTGTGATGCCCTTTTAAACACGAAGACCGCAACCTACCAATTAAGGCGCGTTCGTTAATAAACGACTCAAGTATAAATAATACTTAAATAATGTGAAAGTCAATTTCGAATGACCATAAAAATCCCGAAAAATAACAAAATATAAGTGTACTTCTATACCCTTTTATTCAACACTTATTCATTTAAATCACTTGCACCCTCGACATTGACCCGTCATAAGACGCCAAGTCAACGCAAGTCAAACCATCATTTTTACTTCCCTCGGACCAGTAGCTAAGTCATTTATATAATGACTTAACACTCGAGTAAGTCACTATGTCCAATAGTGAATACTCAACTCACGCCATACAAGTATTGAACTACGTGTCCAAAATACCACTCAGCATGTACACTCCAAATGTACACACCAATCTAACCTATCTAGACATGTCCGATTTCGACGAAACTTGGTGACAAACTCACACCTAATATGAATAAAACTCAGTTTAAATTTCATTCAAAGATATTACTTCTAAGACCTTCTGCCCGGCACACCTTCGTGTTGCAAAAACCGGACAGTTTTACGCCTTCGACTTGTAAAACCATTTTGACTTATTTAAACAATTCCGTTTGCAAAACCGACACTCGGGTTTGAAAATAGACTCATGACCTGAGGTTTATCAACTTACAACAGCCCTTGAACATTTTTAAAACTCATTTTATAGTCCCCGAGATTCGTTCCAAATATCGACAACAATTTTCGGATTGTGCCGATACCCGTCTCCCGGTACACGAATACTAAAAGTAGCATAACTTTTCGCTCGTAATGAGTTAGAAGCTCTACTTTAGCTCAAATCGAAGCTAACGAAATTCTCTACGACCCTATCTTATTAGTTTACCAAGTTTACCACAGTAACAATTTCAAAAACGGACTTAAAGTTACTGCCCAAAATAGCCTATCTAAAAATCATACCAAATCAAATTTTCAACCCATTCCAACAATTCCTATAGTCCTAATATGATCCTAATATCATAATAACACATCTAATTAACTCATAACACCCTCAAATTAATCTTACAAAAATTAAATATATAAAAATCTTGCATGCAACCATAACCCACTATGAATATAATAATAATAACAACATATATAACCAAAGAAATGGATCAAACACATGTTCTTCACCAAAATCTTGAAAAAAAAATTAAAGTGTATGCATGTGGGAAATTTTTATACCAATGTGAAGCTTATTGAATTTCCAAGATGGGACTTTCTTTAGTTTTTGGAGAATCAAAGTAAAATTTGATGAAATTTGGTGGATTTAGGGGGGAGGGTGGACGGCAAGAACAAAGGGAGAGAGAGATTGTGTGTGTTTTTGTGTAAAAATGAATTTTAAAATGAAAAATGGTTAGTGGAATTTGTTTAAATAGTGGGGTGAGGGTAATTTTTGCCAAATTTGCATTCTTTTGGTCCCAAAGTGCAAGTAAATAGTTTACAAGGTAGAAAATGTAAATTGTACATTTTAAAAATATTTACGGGGCTCGGGTTTCGTAAAAATACTTTTCGTAAGTTAAAACGCTTCATAAAAATAATAATAAAGCTTCGACACGACTTAAAACGTAATTAAATCGAAAACGTCGAAAATATACAATATCGAGACAATCGATAATAAAACGTAAATTTTTGGGCATCCGTCGGTATCGCGATCACTACTAGTTGTCGTCATTCGTTAAAACGTAAAATACGAGAAATAAAGATTAAATATAATAAAAATCATTTTCATGATTATTTGAGAATATAATATCGATACCTAACATATTCCTTGTCGGTTTTCATCTAATCGACATTCTTACGCTAGTTTCAAGTCATAACCTTCTCGGTTAGTCGATAAATTAAAATTCTCATTAAAGTAAACACGTAATACGTAATAGTCGAGATTAAAATAACGACCTTAAATTGACGGGTTGTCACATCATCCCCACCAAATTAGGATCTTCGCCCTCGAAGATCAACTTGCGTTCTTGCTCGATCGCTTGTTGAAATCAAAGAGATGAGGGTAATTCTTCCACATTTGGTCTTCTCGTTCCCAAGTAAACTCCGGTCCTCTTCGAGAGTTCCATCGAACTTTGACGATAGGTATTCGGCTTTGCTTCAGTTGCTTGACCTCGCGATCCATGATCTCGACCGGTTCTTCAATAAAATGCAACTTCTTATCAACCTTAACCTCGTCTAACGGTATAATGAGTTCTTCATCGGATAAACACTTCTTCAGATTCGACACGTGAAAAGTGTTATGAATCCCATACAGTTCTTGTGGTAGTTCGAGTTGGTATGCCACAGGTCCTACTCTAGATGTAACCTTGAATGGTCCGATATAACGAGGACTTAACTTCCCACGTTTTCCAAATCGTACAACACCTTTCCATGGTGATACCTTTAGCATAACCTTATCTCCCACGTTAAACTCCAATGGTTTTCTTCTTACATCCGCATAACTCTTCTGTCGGCTTCGAGCAGACAGCAATCTATTCTTAATTTGCACAATCATATCCGTCGTCTCCCTAATCAAATCTGGTCCAGTGAGTTGGGCATCACCAACCTCACTCCAGCTAACGGGTGATCTACATTTTCTCCCATACAGTGCTTCAAAAGGTGCAGCTTTAATACTCGCGTGATAACTGTTATTGTACGAGAATTCGGCCAAATGTAAGTGCTTATCCCAGCTACTTCCAAAGTCTATCACACAAGCACGTAGCATATCCTCCAAAGTTTGGATTGTTCTTTCGCTTTGCCCATCGGTTTGTGGATGATAGGCTGTGCTCATATCCAAATTGGTTCCTAACGACTTTTGAAGTGATCTCCAAAATCCAGAAGCAAAACGACTATCTCTATCGGAAATGATTGAAATAGGAACACCATGCTTGCACACGATTTCCTTCAGATAAATATCGGCGAGTTTCTCCAAACCGAACCTCTCGTTGATTGGAATAAAATGAGCGGATTTAGTTAAACGATCGACTATAACCCAAATTGCATCGAACCCAGACGGTGTCCTTGGGAGTTTTGTGATGAAGTCCATCGTAATTCGCTCCCATTTCCAGACTGGAATTTCCGGTTGGACAAGTAATCCTGACGGCTTCTGATATTCAGCTTTCACTTTTGCACATGTTAAGCATTTCGCGACGTATGTTGCGATATCAGCTTTCATATTCGGCCACCAGTATAACTTTTTCAAGTCTTGGTACATTTTGTCCGATCCAGGATGAATAGAATACTTGGACTTATGAGATTCTAACATAATCAAGTCTCTCAGTCCACCGAAGAATGGTAACCAAATTCGACCTCTCAGACATCTGATACCATCGGGTCGCGTCTCAAATGTTTCACCGTCTCCTCTAAATCTTTCGGCAGCAATATTTTCCTTCTTGCATGCTTCAACTTGTGCGTTCCGAATCTGCTCAGGTAAGTTATTATGAACTGTCACTACTAAAGCACGCACTCGAATTGGTTTCTCCCTTTCCTTTCAACTTAACGCGTCAGCTACCACGTTCGCCTTTCCTGGATGATAACGAATTTCACAGTCGTAATCACTTAATAGTTCAACCCATCGACGTTGCCTCATATTCAGCTCCTTTTGATCCAGTATGTATTGTAGGCTTTTATGATCAGTGAATACGGTACACTTCGTACCATACAGATAATGTCTCCAAAGTCGCAGAGCGAAAACCACAGCGCCCAATTCCAAGTCATGGGTAGTGTAGTTCTCCTCATTCTTCCTTAATTGTCTAGAGGCATATGCGATCACCTTTTCGCGTTGCATGAGAACAGCACCGTATCCTCTGAGAGATGCGTCGCAATAAACAACAAAATCTTCACTTCCTTCAGGTAACGATAAAATCGGCGCACTACAGAGTTTCATCTTCAGGGTTTGGAAAGCTTCTTCTTCGTCATCGCCCCACACATACGGTTTATTCTTCTGAGTCAGCTTCGTCAATGGTTTCGATATCAAAGAGAATCCTTCAATAAACCTTCGGTAATAGCCAGCCAGACCTAGAAATTGTCGCACTTCAGTTGGAGTAGTCGGAGCACTCCAATTCTTGATGGCTTCGATCTTTGCAGGATCAACATGTACTCCACTTTTATCGACCACGTGTCCGAGAAATTGTACAGAATTAAGCCAAAAATCGCACTTTGAGAACTTTGCGTATAACTTTTCGTTCTTCAATAAGTTCAAGATAATCCTTAAGTGTTCGGCATGCTCTTCATTGCTCTTGGAGTAGATTAGAATATCATCTATGAAAACGATCACGAATTTATCAAGATACGGCTTACAAATGCGATTCATTAAGTCCATGAATACAGCAGGTGCATTAGTCAAACCAAAAGGCATAACCAGAAACTCATAATGACCATAACGAGTTCTAAACGCCGTAATAGGAATATCTTCCTCACGTATGCGAAGTTGATGGTAACCAGAACGAAGATCAATCTTGGAGAAAACGCGAGAACCTTGAAGTTGATCGAATAAATCATCAATTCTTGGAAGCGGATAACGATTCTTGATCGTTAGCTTGTTCAGCTCTCGGTAATCGATACACATACGAAACGAACCATCTTTCTTCTTAACGAATAAGACAGGAGCTCCCCAAGGTGACGAACTCGGTCGTATAAAACCTTTATCAGATAGCTCTTGCAATTGCACAGATAGCTCCTTCAGCTCGGATGGGGCTAAACGATATGGCGCACGAGCCACGGGTGCAGCACCAGGAATTAGGTCAATTTGGAATTCTACTTGCCTTGGAGGAGGAAGTCCAGGCAAATCTTCCGGAAACACTTCAGGAAAGTCACGGATAACAGGTACATCTTCAGCACGTTTCTCCTTTGATTCTTTCTCCACTACTTTAGCTAGGAATAACTCACAGCCTCTTTCGATATACTTACGAGCCTTAATGCACGAAACGATTTTCAGTCGTGAATTACATTGATCACCTTCGATAACCATGGTCTTGTCGTCTAAAGGAATCCTAACTTTCTTTTCTCCACACAAGATAGACGCATTATACTTGGATAACCAATCCATTCCGATAATAATATCAAAACTTCCCAATTCAACAATCATCAAGTCTATCTTAAAAATACGGTTCAAGAGATTTAGAGAACATCCTAGGAGCGCACGATTGGTTCTCACTAATTTACCATCAGCTAGTTCTACCTCATAACTTGCGTCTAATTCGACCGGTTTGATATCAATTAAGGTACTAAAACTTGTAGACACAAAGCTTTTGTCCGCACCAGAATCAAATAAAGCTGTAGCATAACGGTTGTTTAGTAAAAACGTACCAGTGACAACTTTCGGGTTTTGCTTCGCTTCGGCTTCTCCCAACTGATAAGCTTTTCCTTGGTTATCTCCACCACGTGCATTCTTTGGAGGTTGAGGGCATTGGTTCCTCATGTGACCTTTACCTTGGCAGTTATAACACGTCACTCCCTTCTTTCCTTGTCCCTAACAGTCTTCAGTCTTGTGACCTAGCTTGTTGCACTTTCCACACTTAGTACATTCACCAGTATGAGACTTCTTGCATCGTTGACATCTGGTTCCTTTATCAGCAGTTGCAGCTTCAGTCATCGCATTAGCGTTGCCCCTCCTTCGGTTTTGATTTCTGTTGTGAGATTGACGGTTATCACCACGATCATCATTGTCGTTTTCAGCTCTTCTTTTGTTGCCTTCAGAAACACCATCAGCCTTGTCTTGGATGATTTGACCCATTAGTTGGTAGGCCATACGAACAGCTTCATCAATATTGGCAGGTTTAGATGAGGTCACATCTCCACGGATGTTGGTCGGTAAGCCTCGAATATACTGCTCTACCTTCAAGTATTCAGGGTTAACCTTGTTGGGACAAAGTAGAGCAAGTTCATGGAATCTGTTGGTGTATCCATCGATGTCAGTACCCTTCAGTCTCAGCTGATATAATTCCTGTTCTAACCTCTGAATAACACTCCTTGGGCAGAATTCCTCAGTCATCCACCTTCTTACCTCAGCCCAAGGTGTAGCATACGCAGCATCCATACCCAATGATGCCATTCTTCCATTCCACCAAGTTAATGCTCGCCCTTGAAGAGTAGCAGAGGCAAACATCACTTTATCTCCTTCCTCGCTTCCACTAAATCGAAACACGGATTCAAATCTCTCAAACCATTGCATTAACCCAACAGCGCCTTCAGTACCCTTAAACGTTGGAGGTTTGCATTTCATGAACGAGGTGTAATTACACTTCTTGTTTTCAGGAATCACTGGTCTATCCGCATCACCAGTTCCAGCACCAGTAGCGCCAGTTCCGGTAGCGCCAGTTCCAGTAGCGCCAGCTCCAGTAGCGCCAGCTCCAGTAGCGCCAGCTCCAGTGTTGCCAGCTCCAGTATCGCCAGCTCCACCAGATCCACCAGCTCCACCGGATCCACCAGCTCCACCGGATCCACCAGCTCCACCAGATCCACTAGCTCCACCAGATCCACCGGCTCCATTATTCAAGTTTGCCATAAATGCATTCATAGATATCTGAAATTGATCAGCTACTATAGCACGTAACTGAGTCTCAGTCAACTGTTTAGGCGGCATGATCCTGTTACACAATTCACATCAAAATGAGTATTCATTCGACACTTGTGATAACAAAACATGAATAACACAGAATAAGAATAGATAGATGAAAAGAAACAAGAATGGATGATAGAACGAAGAATAGAATTTTAGACAAGGAACGAAGATTCACGAGGGATGAGTCAAAAGACAGGGATTTCTATTGTGACAATCAGCGTCGTTTGTAAATCACGTATTAGTATTATAATAATCAAATAATAAACATTTATAAATAAATAAATGTAATCCATTATGCTTTAAGCATAAATAATAATTAAATATGTATAACATATATATATACTTTGCTTGTTCTCGTCCATTGGCAACTCGGAGGTTTCGCTTGCAGATGTTATAGTCAAAAGATTTCAAAAATTTATTTTTGGAAAATCTTTTCGTTCTCTATAACTTGAGCTCTGATACCAATCTGTAACACCCCCAATTTCATGTCATAGCAGCGGAAGGGTCATTGGGTGTTACTATCATGGTTCAACCTCAATATCATAGAAAACGCCTCAAAATGAGTCGTTTTAACAAAGCATACGTCCATTCATTTGTTTAAAGATAAAACAGTTTACACACGGTCCCAAATAGTTTTAAGTTTACACAACCAACCAAATGATAAAAGTTTCTTAGAATAGACGTAGTTTAGAAAAAGCGGGCCAAAACATTTTAATTTAGCAAGCTGCGTGAAACCGCCTTCCTTGAGTGCCTTCTTCATGGACCTGAGATAAAACATGCTATAAAGTCAACAAAAATGTTGAGTGAATCTATAGAGTTTAAATTTAAATAAATGAACACAAGTATTCTGAATAAACCTTCCGTAGTTGACAATCATGTGGATCAGACATAATTATCGTTGTTATTTCATAAGTCTCGTGAAATTGAACGTTAACATATATTATTTCAGCCCAACACACCTAGCCAAGTGCGTATATTTCTCTTATACAATTGCATCCAATGTTTCATTACTGGTGCATCACAACACCACGCGATAGCTAGTCGCGACCGGACTGGGCGTCACCCCGATAGATCTATCCATAGTATTAGCGTTCTTTCGATTAACAATTCACGATTCATGGGTCTTTAAGGCTAAACAAACTTATATAACAACTTTCATCTAAGCATCAATCGGGTCCTTTGTGTTCAATTTTAAAAGAATGAGGGTTTACCACAACTTCTCGTTGTACCCTTCATTTATCAATAAATGTTTTTCCAATAATAAGGGTTTCCACAACCTCTCGTCGTACCCCTCTTATTTTAATAAAACAAGCATGTTATCCCCCTCGCGGGTTTTATAAAACAAGTAAACATGTAAAGCGAGGCCATAGACTCACCTTGATACGATAGTAGTGACGTGACGATCGCCGACGATTTGTGATGCCCTTTTAAACACGAAGACCGCAACCTACCAATTAAGGCGCGTTCGTTAATAAACGACTCAAGTATAAATAATACTTAAATAATGTGAAAGTCAATTTCGAATGACCATAAAAATCCCGAAAAATAACAAAATATAAGTGTACTTCTATACCCTTTTATTCAACACTTATTCATTTAAATCACTTGCACCCTCGACATTGACCCGTCATAAGACGCCAAGTCAACGCAAGTCAAACCATCATTTTTACTTCCCTCGGACCAGTAGCTAAGTCATTTATATAATGACTTAACACTCGAGTAAGTCACTATGTCCAATAGTGAATACTCAACTCACGCCATACAAGTATTGAACTACGTGTCCAAAATACCACTCAGCATGTACACTCCAAATGTACACACCAATCTAACCTATCTAGACATGTCCGATTTCGACGAAACTTGGTGACAAACTCACACCTAATATGAATAAAACTCAGTTTAAATTTCATTCAAAGATATTACTTCTAAGACCTTCTGCCCGGCACACCTTCGTGTTGCAAAAACCGGACAGTTTTACGCCTTCGACTTGTAAAACCATTTTGACTTATTTAAACAATTCCGTTTGCAAAACCGACACTCGGGTTTGAAAATAGACTCATGACCTGAGGTTTATCAACTTACAACAGCCCTTGAACATTTTTAAAACTCATTTTATAGTCCCCGAGATTCGTTCCAAATATCGACAACAATTTTCGGATTGTGCCGATACCCGTCTCCCGGTACACGAATACTAAAAGTAGCATAACTTTTCGCTCGTAATGAGTTAGAAGCTCTACTTTAGCTCAAATCGAAGCTAACGAAATTCTCTAAGACCCTATCTTATTAGTTTACCAAGTTTACCACAGTAACAATTTCAAAAACGGACTTAAAGTTACTGCCCAAAATAGCCTATCTAAAAATCATACCAAATCAAATTTTCAACCCATTCCAACAATTCCTATAGTCCTAATATGATCCTAATATCATAATAACACATCTAATTAACTCATAACACCCTCAAATTAATCTTACAAAAATTAAATATATAAAAATCTTGCATGCAACCATAACCCACTATGAATATAATAATAATAACAACATATATAACCAAAGAAATGGATCAAACACATGTTCTTCACCAAAATCTTGAAAAAAAAATTAAAGTGTATGCATGTGGGAAATTTTTATACCAATGTGAAGCTTATTGAATTTCCAAGATGGGACTTTCTTTAGTTTTTGGAGAATCAAAGTAAAATTTGATGAAATTTGGTGGATTTAGGGGGGAGGGTGGACGGCAAGAACAAAGGGAGAGAGAGATTGTGTGTGTTTTTGTGTAAAAATGAATTTTAAAATGAAAAATGGTTAGTGGAATTTGTTTAAATAGTGGGGTGAGGGTAATTTTTGCCAAATTTGCATTCTTTTGGTCCCAAAGTGCAAGTAAATAGTTTACAAGGTAGAAAATGTAAATTGTACATTTTAAAAATATTTACGGGGCTCGGGTTTCGTAAAAATACTTTTCGTAAGTTAAAACGCTTCATAAAAATAATAATAAAGCTTCGACACGACTTAAAACGTAATTAAATCGAAAACGTCGAAAATATACAATATCGAGACAATCGATAATAAAACGTAAATTTTTGGGCATCCGTCGGTATCGCGATCACTACTAGTTGTCGTCATTCGTTAAAACGTAAAATACGAGAAATAAAGATTAAATATAATAAAAATCATTTTCATGATTATTTGAGAATATAATATCGATACCTAACATATTCCTTGTCGGTTTTCATCTAATCGACATTCTTACGCTAGTTTCAAGTCATAACCTTCTCGGTTAGTCGATAAATTAAAATTCTCATTAAAGTAAACACGTAATACGTAATAGTCGAGATTAAAATAACGACCTTAAATTGACGGGTTGTCACAGTTTCTGGTTCCATACTTAAGATAGATTTTCTGAATTTGAATGAATAAGCTATAGCATGTAGTATACATGAAACGGTACGTACAAATATCCTGGAAGATATCATTTATATCTTTGGGCAAGCTGCTAAAAACATATAGGGACAAACTACGTGAAAAATTGTGAACGTGCTACGTGAGCAATTGTGAACGTGGTTCATGATTATATGAGGAACGCTAAGCGTAAAGTATATCGTGAATGTGATACGTGAGCATACCGTGAACGTGATACTAGAACATATCATGAACGTATGCTGACTGAGAAAGGAATGCCAAACGATACTCTCTGAGATGTGAAATGTCTGTCTGGTTATGGAAAATTGTACTAAACTTGAGTCTGGTTTCCTCAAGGTTAACGTAGACAAATCCGGTACAATACTTGGAACGTACACACGGAGATGGAACACGAACCTGAGCGTGAACAATGTCATAAAAGTGAATCGTGAATTTAAATCATGAACTGAAACGGCATCATACAGCGAATGAGACGTAAACGTGAAAATGAACGTAAACATGAACGTAAACATACACGTGATAGTGAACATGAACTTGAGCGTGATTTGAGAACGTGAAATTTCTATATGATATACGGCTGATGGAATACCTTGAAATCGTACGATTTACTACTAAATTTTATGCAGGTCCGCTACTGCGTAATCCTTTCGGATGAAAAAAAAATACGTAGATTGATTACATGGTTGGCGATGATTTAGATAGAATCATACTATTTCTGAGTCTATGGTAACTGATGACAATTTGATGAAATTTCGTCTCGTTTTTACTCAAAATTTCTAAGGATTGTAGTAACTCACCAACATGACGGCGTTCTATCTTGAACCTGCGGTATGTCAGGCATCTAGATATGAACATAGTTGCATCAATGTGTGATATTGCTTCTACCAACATCCTGTCTGGGATTATGGGACCTTCTGGTGGAAATCTGGTTGAACAGTCATGGAAGAATTTCTGGTTAAAATTGTCAGCAATTTATGCGGTAGCAGTCAATTTAGTCTTAGAAAATTTTTGTACTTCCTTCACAGGCGTCAGTCAGGACCATCAGGTGATGGCCTTCACTTTCGCAGCATTGTTTGTAACTTCTTTCTGCTAAGGTAGAATGCTTAGAAATTCCACCTTGTTCAATTTGAATTCATATCTGGAAAGCTATATATAAAATTTTCTCCTATCGAAGATTCTGTACAACTGTGAGAAGATGATTCTCGTGTTCTTCTTTAAAATTTAGCAGATCAGAATGTGATCAATGAATATACTGACGATTTTTGTCTGCGAAGTCGTAAAAGAAAATTTATTCATAAATTTCTTACTATAGCTGGGGCATTTGGGAGCCCAGACGTATAAGTCAAAATTTATAGAGACTGCGACGTGTTCAACAGAAATCTGAAAAACATCATGTTCTTCTCTCACCACTTCTAGTGGTAGGGTCGCGAATTGTTCTAGGAAATATTTAAGACATCGTAGCAGGTCAGACAAACCTGCTATTTATGGAATGAACATTGATTAAGAATGGTGATCTTGTAAAAAAAATCTTTAGTGGTTGATATATGACTTCATGATACCGGCCTTCTTTCGGATAGACAGAAACGATACACCTCTTGGTGGTGCGTTAGGGCGAATAAAGCCTCGTTCCGGTAATTCTTTTTTAACTTAGCTGAAGCCCTGTGATCAAGAGTTCTGAACACAGGTTCTGTTCTTGAGACTAGCTCGGTGTTAAACTCTTGCTCGTGGTTAGGAAGAAATTTCTTGAAAAACTTTCTGGAGTGACATCTGGAAACTCTAGTATAATCTACTGATCATGAATTTAAAGAATTTAAGAAGTGGATTATAACTGGTGGCTGGAGAATCTTCGTAGCTATGGACAGATAAGTCACGCGCTTGTAAGGCAGAACAACTTGTACTAATTTTTCTGGCAGAAAATATAATGAATATATTCGTTATTTAGTAAGATGGATCTCATCGTTAACTGAAAAGAAACCTTAATAAGTATAGGTGATCCCGTTGAGTTCTTTCGGCTGGGAGGTAGGTAAATACTTGATTTACATAAAGCTGACATAGGAATACGTGGAGTAACGTGGCGACTTCCACTGAGTGGGTTCGTCTGTAACCTTACAGAATGAATATCGTGTGTTTAATCTGAATAATAGTCTAGTGGTGGTAACTGAATTTTAATGGTCTAATTTATGTGTGGCATAACAGAACGGGTATACCCTTTTGGAGGGTACCCTGAATTATTGAGGACCTGGTTTAGAAGACAATACTGATATTATGAATCTTGACTTGTGTCCTGAGAAAATATTCGTATGACGTGTACCCTGACCAGTGTCTTTCGAAAAGATACTTGAGACATGCGTCTTGACTGTTGTCTGAACATGTATTTTAATGGGTGAGTCTGAATGAGACTAAGAATTTCTGGTAACTACTAGGGTTGGCGGACCGGTTAGACTACTGACCTCTGCATTTTTGGGCACGTCCCTTCTGGAGTTCCGATGGTTACTGACTGATTACTTATAAGCACGGTGGTTGTCACTACTGGTTTGTCTGTCAATTTATGACGATCATTATCATGACCCTGATTCTTGTAACTATTCTGCTGAGTGGCCGGCTGAGTTCCGGTTCCCACTCTTTGAATATACGGTTAGCTGAGTGGAGTGTGACATCTAACTGAGAAGGTAAAAGTATGTAATGCAATGGTAGTGTCTGATGGTTGAAATTTTGTCTTGACATAAAGTTCAAGTTTATAGTTTTCGTCCTTGCTCTGCGGAGTCTTCATGATATGAACAGAAACAGCATCTTGGGAGATCTCCAAAGTATCAGCAGCATCAGCGATTGTGAGGTCTTCAAAGTGTTTGCAGCATCAGCATCTGGTAAAATCTTCAACTCACGAGCAGCATCAGCACCTGGTAAAATATCGACAAGTGGAAACGCCCGAGATGATTGAGGATCGATTAGAAATATCCATGGAGTAGGGTACCTGGTGTACACCTGGACTACTGTACATGAAGTACAAAATAAATATTGCACATGAAGCATATCGAGACATTGTACGTGGAGTACACATGTATCACTGTACAAGGAGTATATCTGAGGCACTATACAGAGGGTCCATATAGACTACTGTTCATGGCACTGGTGGGAATTTTATTGGATGGTCGATACTGGTGTCGCTTGTCTGACGTGATTTAGGAAATAAATTGATTTAAACGGTAGTAAACTGGTCAGAAATAAGTAACATGATAGCCTGTAATTCCTGCGTCGACTTACTGCTAGTTATGTCAAGACTGAAAGTATGATATAATCGAAGTCCCAACAGTGGTCAGGATGAAGCATGATTAATGAAGGCCATTCATGATTTATCATGAAAATGGGTTTTACTGAAATTCTTGTGTATGAGAACATCATTACTTTGCTGAAAACATAATCCTCGTAAGGAGACATGAACTGAATCAAACCTGAAGACGACATCAACGTGAGGATATGAAAATTTGACTGTTACTAGAACATAAAAGTAAACTCAACTGAGGTTTAACATCAACTCGTGTGGATGGCTATGGTTCAATCTACAGAATTCAAGGAACAAAACATACGACTAAGTATGGGCAATTTTGGTTCGATCCATGCTTGTCAAAAATTTCTGAGAACTGTCATGTATAGAAATTTATAATCTCGGAATAAATATGGATGGCTGTAGTTCAATCCATACTTGTCAAAATTTATGAAATGTCCTTATATGAAAAAGGTGAACAACTGTGGATCGGTTCATAAAACATCATTTGACTGAAAAGCAGGAAATTTGACTTGAGAAATGGTGAACGTTTATGGCTGGTTCACCAAGTGATATTTGACTGAAAACATGAATCTGTCATGAGTAAGGGTAAACGCCTATGGTCGGTTTACCAATACAAAATCTGAACGGCAAGGGTGAACGCTTATGGTCAGCTTACCAAAACGAAAATTCGCTTAAAAGCACATGCGACTAAATATGGTAGTTATGTACCAACCTTTTACTTAGTCAAAACTTTAAGAAAACTGACTGATAAATGAAGAAAACTGACTGAATAATCCATGAGAAACATGAAAGATAAAAACACCAAAATCTGGGAAGTTCCTGGTGACTACCCACTAGTCACAGGTCAAGTTTTAGAGCCTACAGGTCAAACCTATATCTCTGATACCATATTTGTAACACCCCACTTGGATAAGTGGACCGTTACGTGTATTTATGGCGTGTCATCAAAGCATAAGGTAAATGTCCTAAAACATTTACTGACCATAAAGGAATACCGGAATCAAACATCGGTAATCCAAACATAAGCCCAAAACAAGAAAAATAAAATACTGAAAGAAAGGACTAAACAATGTCCAAATAAGCAGAAAAATGTAAGTGCATAAAATAAGAAGTCTGGATAGCTTCCATCCCAAATGCACGTGCTCTTAGAATCCTAAAAGCGTCCTGGTGTACCTGCCGTTAGAACATGAAAGGAACTACGGCTGAGCATAACGCTCAGTGAACGGATATAAAGCATGATAAGAAATTACTGAAATGAAACAAATGATAAAATACTGAAGCTGTAAGACTGATAAATAAAGTTACAGCAGAAATCTGTGTATAATCTGTAAAGGCTGATTTGTGAATAATAAAGCTGAACTGTCATCTGTCAAATCTGAAAACATGCATTTACTGTATTTTAATTGCCATAGCTTATATAGGTCATGTGCTGTAACAACGTTGCATGAATAACTGGAGGGGTGACCTCGTCATGCTGTAGAGGGGTGACCTCTAAATAACTGTGCTGGGTGGAGGGATCAGCTCCAATGTGAAGGATGTAGAGCACACACCACATTCACCTACTAAACTGTAAACTGTAGCCTAGGATGCATCCATACGCCCCACTAATAATACTGATAAAATGGCCAAGCTGAGCTGAGTGGAACGATGCAGGATATCACTCTCCTGCATGTGAGTCACGACACCGGTGCCTCTAGTGTCGTGGTTACGGTACCTCCGTAACTAGTACATAAACTAATCATGCTTGTATATAAGGCTCAGGCAATTTATTTAATTCTTAACATGATTACCGATAAGTTTAAACATATACTGGGGAAAACATTTGGCTGCAGACGGGGAATCCTAATCATGCATAGAAAGGAAGTCCTTACTGAAAGGACGGAAAATCCGTACCTTGTGTCCAGTAACTGACTGAAGATGAAAAGACGAAAATCCTACTCCGACCTCACGTGAGCTACATGATAAAGGGACATGTATAAGTTATTTGGGCATGGTATAAGTTACTTGTTCTTAATTTTGAGTTACTTATTCATGACTTGTTTTACTTGTTCATGTCTTATTGTGTCTTTCCTTAATGATATACGTTTCATGTGCTCTTGTTTAAAAAAAAGAAAACAAAAAAAAACAATGTATTTCGGATCAAATTTCTATTCCAATAGTAGCAGTATACTAACATTCTAGTTATAAAAATCTCATGTATATATTTCATCTTTAAGTAATCAAACACATGTCTAATTCTTGCCATTAGTAGCTAACCATGTTCAAATAATTTGTCATTTTCACCTTCATATATACTACGTACGTTTTGATCAAAATTATATCCGAACCCGATTTCGACTATTTTAATTTTAGTATACTTTTCAAACTCCTCATTAATCAATCACTTAATAAAATTATTGCAATAGCTCGTCTGTTTTAGTTAGGTTAATACCTTTGCATGTATAAAAAACTTGCTGTAATCAGTTTCCCACATATATACATCATAATAGGTGCATGAAACCATATGTTAAATAGCACTTCGACGATGACAATATTATATCCTACTAACATGTAATCAAGATCTCTTTTATATGCATAATACTTACGATTTATGTATTAAATCAAGGTTTACCTCTCGACGAGCCGACTATCGAGCGAAACCGAAACAAAATAAGAACACTGAGAATCAACTAGGCACAATCGAACCCAAAGTCCAAACGCGAAACAATCAATCAAAACTCGAACAATCCTCCATCACGATTCACCTAATGTGAACCATACTGACACTCCGATATCGCCACACGTTCTAATTGTTGTCTTTTTTTTGAAGCAACAACCTTTGATTCTTTTAGTTAGGAAAAATTTTGCAGCCACGGTAAGGGTAATTTTCGTTTATATGGATATGAGTCTTGCGGTGCATGAAAAGTTTATAATCAGAAATGTTTTAATGGTTTGCCAATCAATTTAATATGACAACTAATAGTCTTAAAATGTTTAGCCAATATTCTAAACTACTTTTGTATGAGATTTATCTGTCCTACAAATATGAAGTGGATGAGATTTTTGAAAGACCACCGATTGATTTTTTTTATATTTTTATTTTTTGTGGCTTGGTGACAAAAGAAATGAAAGTATTACTCTATGCTGTTAAATTGTTAGTTGGGTCGGGCCTTAAGCCTTTTTTTTGTTTCTTCTTATTAGGCCGACCCAACAACCCCTTATATACATTCTTTTCATTTTCTTGATCTAGTAACTCCCGTGTATTAAGGTCCGTGTCTTGAGTTCGGGTTTTTACCGTGTCGGAATTTATTTATTATACGTAAATGCTTGTCGTGTACATTAATTATACTTGAATACTTGTCGTGAATTAATTACTTAAAACTTTTGGAAACTCTGCAGTTTCGTGTAATTAATATTTTCATAAATTTTCATGCGGGTTTTACAACCAAACACTCCTATTGTGCTCAGAACACCAAGACAAAAGAATATGTACACAATTGATCTCAAGGACATCTCTTTTCAAGACAATGAAACCTGTTTCATAGCCAAAGCCTCAGTTGATGAATGCAAGAAATGGTATAGAAGACTTGGTCATCTCAACTTTAAGAACATGAACAAACTGGTCAAATATAATCTGGTTCATGGTCTTCCTTCCAAGTCCTTTGCCAATAATCATACTTGTGTTGCTTGCCTGAAAGGGAAGCAACATAGAGCCTCTTGCAAGTCAAAAACAAGCATGTCCACTACCAAGCCATTGGAATTACTGCACATGGATCTTTTTGGTCCTACTTCTGTGGCACGCATAATGAAGAAATGGTACTTCCTAGTGATTACTGATGACTTATCAAGGTTCACATGGACGTTCTTTCTATTTGAAAAGAGTGACACAACAGATGTACTCATTCGGTTCATCAATCAGATTGAACTTTCCAAGAGTATGAGGGTAGTGACCATGAGATCAGACAATGGTGGTGAATTCAGAAATAAGAAACTGGACACTTTTTGCACAAACAAAGGAATAAAGAGGGAATACAGTATAGCTAGAACACCTCAACAAAATGGAGTTGCAGAAAGAAGAAATAGGACACTTATTGAAGCTGCAAGGACTATGCTATCTGATTCTAAGCTTACAGCTATATTTTGGGCTAAGGTTGTAGCCACTGCTTGTTATGTTCAAAATAGGGCCTTGGTGGTTAAGGCACACAACAAGACCCTTATCAGCTGTTCAATGGAAGACCCCCTTTTATTGACTTCATTAGACCATTTGGATGTCATGTGATCATTCTGAACAGAATTGACAATTTAGTCAAGTTCAATGAAAAAAGGGATGATGGGTACTTTATTGGTTATTCATTAAACAACAAGGGATATAGGGTCTTCAACAAGACAAGCAAATTGAAAGAAAATCTCCGTGTAGATTTTCTTGAAGACAAACCCGAAAATGTACAAACAGGTCCTGATTGGTTCTTTGACATTGAAGTTCTTTCAAAATCCATGAATTATGTGCATGTTGCTTTGTAGAACACTAACATTTCAAGTACAAAAGAACCAACTTTTGTGGAGAAGCCACCATTGAGGTACATGACTGTACCCTCACTGTTTCCCATTGATGATGCTGCTCCAAAAACAGGTGAAGAATATAATACATCTCTAAGGAATGAACAACCAATCTCTTCCCCTGCTAAGTCAACTTCTAAAAGCAGTGGAATGGCTGAAACAGTGTGTTAATGCAAGTAATGCCTAAAAACATTATTAGTGTTAACTAATCTTTCTTAGTTTTGATCACAACAAACCATACAACACATTTAGTGTAGAAACACAAAATGAATTATTTAACTAACACTATCATCAAGGTAATAATCATATCACTAACCTTTCTTAATCATACTTAGTGATCATCAAAATGATTATCCTTAAAACTCACTTTTGTTAATAAGACAAAAGACTTTTTAATAAACTTTATTTTTTAGAAAATGTTTTATTAAAATGGAAAATGAAAATTTGAAAATGGCATATTTCAAATGTTGTTAGAATATCCTTTGAAGGGTTCAAATACCTCAGATATTCCCACCTCACTAAAAGACAAAAAACGGAGCGGAGTCTAGTGGCGGTACCTTAAGTACCTACGCGGTACCTTAGCGATATGGTACCGCGGGGTGAGATAAGGTACCGCGCACAGTAGCCGTTATAGATCCGTTGTAACTTTGTCTCCTTTAAATAGTGGGTCAAATCTCATTTTTCAGCAAGCCTCTTGGACGTTTTTCTCACCCCTTTTTCTATAATCATTAGTAAATGATCACTTAATTTGTTAAGGATGTTTACATATGATTATCCTCTTGATCCCCTCCTTTACCATGTCCAATGAGAAGATCACTCACTCACTAGTGTAGTGATAAAGATGAATTTATGAGCTAGTCATATTCATCATGATACCTTTTTGTTTTAGGTCAATCCAATGTATTTATGAATACTTAGACTTGTTGTGTTCATCCAAGTTATTTGTGAATACTTGGATTTGTTGTGTACATCTATTGCATATGTGTTTGCTTGGGTTTGTGTTGTGTAAATCCAAGCTACATGTGTGTACTTGGATAAGTCTAGTTGAGTTGTAATAGATTTGAGTAGGAGTTCTCACTAAACTATAAAGTGATGTGGTTGTGTCTTGTGAGTTCTCACTAAACTTTAAAGTTATTAGTAGTTGTGTTGTGTGAAGTTCTCACTTAGCTTCAAAGTGAAGAGTCGTGAAGATTGGTTCTAGCTTTTGATTAGAACTCGACATCTAGCCTTGTGTCGTAAAATGGTGAATTGGGCAACGTCGTGAAGATTGGTTCTACCTTAAGATTAGAACTCGACATCTAGCCTTGTGTCGTTAAATTGTGAAGTCGGCAACGTCGTGTAGATTGGTCCTAGCTAAAGATTAGGTCTTGACATTTAGCTTAGTGTCGGAAAATAATGTAAGCAACGATGTAAGGTTTTCTCCGCCGAGAAGGGAGCTTGTGGATATAGTGGAAATCTCGAGTAGGTGTACTCGAGGAGTGGAGTAGAAACGAGGATAGAGCCTCGTTGTCGAACCACTATAAATCTTGGTGTCTTCCCACTAGGTTGTCTCCTTCCTTGCTCTTTACTTATTTCATTATCATTATACATGCTTATTATTCTTGCTAGTGCATTTCAATTTAACCTAATCATTATGCAACTTAGCTTTAAGTAAAAGATAGTTTTGATACAAACCAAATTGAAAGCAATTTTAATTTGGTCACCAATCGAAGAGAAACTATTCAACCCCCCCCCCCTTCTAGTTTCTACAATTGGTATCAGAGCGATGGTCACTCAAGATCTTTGAAGTATATTGTACTTTAAAACTTGGATCGATCCATTGTCTCCTCAAATTAGAAGGTCTAGTTGTACTAAAGTTTTTCTTTGGTCAAAACTATGTTTTCTTTGAAAAATAGGTCTTTTAATTGATAATATTGCATCCCACTTAAGATTAGTAGCCTTTATGCATTTTAGATATACTCTTGAAATGTATCTACTAGTTTGCATCTTGCTTTGTGTAGGTACTCATGAAGATCAATCACTTAATTGGTTGTGGATTGAGTTACTTGCACTTGTAGAAGAATCATCTTCATTGATCTTTAACATCTTTGAATGATGATACCAAGATGATTGGGAATGATACTAGTCCTTGAAGACTTAGTACTCAGCATAGTCATTGATTGGGCATAGCACTTATTCCTTCATGGATTGTTCTTTGTGGCCAAGGTACGCTTTCGTTCTCCCACACGCCCTTTGATCATTCTTTTGATCATTACTTGACTATGTGCTTGTTCTCGGCATCCTTGCCTTGACATTTATTTGTGGTTTGTGCTTCTTTTCCTTTATCCTCTCAAACCTTCATTGCTTGGATACTTGACTCACTATGGTGATGTAGAGTGAGTTAGTAGAAGCTTAAAGTATCAAGCATGATTTCTATGGTTTGCACCCATACGGTTAGTAGGCCCTTTGTGGGAGAGAAAGTGAATTAATACCTTGCTCATATTTTTGTTTAGACTAAGACTATTGTTGAAAGTGATCTTAGTCTATACTTGAATAATCGCTTTGTGCTTATTCATTACCAAAGCCGTTTAACGTTTCGCCGGAAAGGCACGTCTTAAACCACTATATATGACACAAGCTCCTCTTTACCACTATTTGAAGATTGTCATTAATCCCTTGAGCATTGATCCTAGTCTTGATTCACTTCCCTTGATTTCTCTCCACTTAGTCGTTTTGCTACGAGTAGTCGTTTGTCCGTTTCGGTTCTTTTCGATCTTGATTTAACTCGTAATCCTTCGTTAAGGCATATTTCTTAGTGTTATGATGATCCAATGATATTCTAAAAGGATCATGATTTAATTTTAAGTATTTTAGAAAAACTGGATTTTCAAAATTTGGCGTTTTTTAGAGATAGAAACCTGCCCCTATAGGCGGTTCCTTATCTCCGCGGCTCAAACCCGCGGTTCCTTATCGATAAGGTACCGCGGGCAGTAACTTTTGTCAGAGCGCCAGTTTGTGTTTTTTATTCTTTTTCAAACCAAACTCTCTCTCTCCCAAAAACACACAGCCGACGGGTTTTACTTTTTCCACCATTGTTGAAGCTTCCAAAACCTTCAATCACTCAAATTAATTTATTCCAAGTTGTGGGTTTCACTCATCCTTCATCTAACATCAATTAATTGTAAGTATTTTCTTTCAATTTCATCTATTTTGTTCTAGGGTTCATCCTTTCATAATTGGTTATTTTTAAAATTGAAATTGAATTAAAACCTTAATAGGAATGTGGGTTGACATGGTAATCTTACTATGATTCCTTAGGTTGATATTCATTAAGATTTCACTAAAACCCACTTGTAGAACAAATCCGAATTTAAGCTAAATGATTTTGGTTGAATGATGGATTTGAGATAAACCCATGAACAAGTAGGTAATGACATTGTTAATGCTTACCTAAAAACCTTGTTTTGAAAAAACAATGTTCTAATCCATTGTTGATCTAACATAGATCATGCGTTCTTGGTCAATGATGGAATAGACACATTGTGAACATGAAAATGATATGGATTCAATCCTATGTTTGTTAAGAAATTGATATAACACATTTTCATTTTTCGTTTTTCTTTTTATTCCTCATATGAGTGATTGGAGAAATATTGTCTTGTGTGTGTATTTAGGTACTTAATCATGCCTTCTCAATATCAAAAAGATCATCAATTCACTAGAGATTATATGCCCGACATCTCTCAAACCTTTGTTTCCCCTCAACTCCAAAACGCTTTTCCATCCCTTTCCTCTCGTTGTTTCCATGAGGGTAGGATTGTAGATCCAAGAATAGTGGGAGATAATTATATCAACTCTATGTTCGAGCTTATTGGGTTTGATTGTTTGCTTTACATAGACGAGGTAATTTATCCCTTGTTCCTTCTTGAGTTCTTCAGTACTTACTCCATGCTTGAAATCAACGACCAAATCTTTATTCGTTTCTTGTTGAATGGTCAAATCATTCAATATTCCCTCGATGACTTTGGTGATATTCTTGGTGTGCCATTTGAAGGCACTTGTCGTTTCACGGATAAGTGGAGACTAGATGCTCTCTTGGAGTCAAACGATAAACCTCCAAATGACACCACCGAAGTTGATCTAAATTTCATCCTTGAAATCATCACGAAAGAGCGTAGTGGAAACGTTGTGAGAAGCCTTCATACAAATGTGCAAAGTGTGAATAGGTATGAACTGCTGTCAAGCGACCTTAAGGATTACATGCTCCAATGGTCAAACATCCTTAGGGAAAATGTGTTTTGTCTTGGTGGGAACCGGGATCATATCCCGGCTTGCATGGGGCATATGTTGTTTTGCCTATTTACTTCCACCAAGTACAATATTGCATATTACATCGCTCGACGTATAAATTATGCTCTTTCCAAACCCAAAACAAACCTCCCTTATGTTATGCTTCTTACTCGCCTCTTTAGAAGGGTTGGTCAAGATTTTCCTCAACTCGATCTTTCTCGCTTTCACCCGGTTCAACGGGTTATGTTGCCTATTCAAGAGGCGTATCAACGAAAGCCAAGAAGTGACCGTGGTTCGAGAAAATCCGACCATCAAGATCCGGATGAGGAGGACACCGATATGCCACCAAGTGATGGTGATGGCATCGGTCCTAGTTCTCACTTTGACTCTTCGAGCAACTCCCATCCATCCTCAAATCAATTCGAGGATGATTTTGAAGACTTAGCTCCTCCTCCTCACCCTTCTAGTGATGTTCCTGAAGATCTCAATATGGAGCATCTTTATCGTGAGAATCTTAGAACCCGGGGAGAATTACATGAACACCGAGTGGAGTCAAGAAAAGGGTTCAAGTATTTGGGAAAGATGATCAAGGGTTTAGGAAAGAAAAGGAGGTGAAGACTTTGAAGTTTTTCCAAAGTTTGGATTTGATGGTTAAACATTTGGTTATTAACACTTTGGTTTAGTTGTTTATTAACTTGTGTTGCATGCTTGGATTACCATTTATTTTGATCCTTATCGTTTATTATGCCTTCATGTTTGTGTTTTACATAGCTTTGTGCATGCCTTTTGATAGTTAGCTTATTAGATTATGATCTGTAGTTAACTTTGGCTTGTGAAACTTTTGGAAAAATCTGGGTTTTTCAAAAACTGGAATGGGAAATTTTTGAAAACCTTCTGGTTGCGGTTCCATATCGACCCGCGTTTTCTTATCGATAAGGTACCGCCGGTCCTAGATAAGGAACCGCCGGCCACTGTGCACGACAGCATCTTTGCTTTACACTGTTTTCTTAATTTTGTGTAAACCTTGCATGATTTTCAGTAATAAACTACACATTTCCTAAACTAGGGTATCTAAATTCATTATTCACCTAAAATGATTTTAACCCATTACTAGTTTTGATCATCCCCTCAACCATTTAAACCCACCTTGTTTTCCATGTTCTTCACACAACAAACATACTTCCCTAAACCTTAAACCACCCTAATCAACCATGGTGTGTACCAAAACCTCAAACACTTCCAAGACCTCCACCCTAAGAAAAACACTCAAAATAAGGGTTAAGGTAGCTAAACCTTACTCTTCACCTTTCCTATCCTCATTTCTTCATCACCTTCCCCACCTCTTGCACCATACAAGACCTCCTCCACCCATGGTACTAACCACTCCATTGGCTCTACCTCCTCTTCATTCAATTCTAGAATGAATGAGCTTTCTTCACCCTTCACTCCAAGTGCACCCTTGTAAGTGACCACACAACCTCAACCAATCCAAAGCATTCCTTTTGGGAATGACTTTGATGACTCTTTGGTGACTTCACCATTTACCCCTCACAACTCACCCATTTCACCAACCTTGGAGGATTTACCTCCACACTCACCCATTTCCCCTTTGAGGAACATGCCTCCACTTTCACCCATTTCACCCTTGGAGAACTTGCCTCCTCCACCTCCACCAAACTCAAACATCCCAATTTTGGGTCTCCCTCTTTCCCTCCTCTTGGGTGATCCTTACTTTGGGTTTCAACAAACTCATGGTCCTAGATGTCCATGTTGTCTTTACAACCACTTCCTCATCCAAAACCTAAGGATGGATATGTATGGACTACATAGGGGTTTGCAAGATTTCTTGCTTGCTTTGTTCTCCATGCCTCCTCCTAGGAGATGAATGATGGAGTTGTCTTAATAAGAGTTTTCAACAAAACCAAGCCTAAGAAAACTACTTATCTAGATTTTATGATAAGCTAGCTATGTATTAGTTAGTTTTATTTATCTTTGTACTTGTTTCCTCATTAATGAATGTTTCTTGTTGTTGTGTTATGGATTTAGCTTTGTGTGATTCTATCCTTTTGTGCACACTAATCAACTTTAATTTGAAATTAAAATTGAACCTAAATCTATCACAACCCCTAAACTTGACTAAAATTGGTTCAAAATGATATCTAAATTATTTTGTCACCCTTTGTCAAGACATTCTTTGTGAATGTGTTGCTTTATGCAACCCTAGCATATTTTGGTTCTAATAGAGGTAAAAATCCAGGATTTGCAATTTTTTTGAAAAAATCTTAGTTTTTCCCAAAACCCAGGAAAAACATGGTTTAAAGTCCTCTGGACGCGGTTCCTTAAAGACCCGCGGTTCCTTAGTAATATGGAACCGCCGGACCCTATAAGGTACCGCGGCCAGAATGTGGCTTTTGACGATTTTTTTTGGTCAAAACCTTTAAACCCTATTCCCAGTCAAGATTCCTTGTTTACTCAAATTGACTAAACATTCCTTGACACTACACATTTTGTATTCAAATTCTTACCTTGATTACATTTTACTTATACCCCAACCTTGAGATTTCTTTCTCACACCTTCCCAACCTTGAGAATTCATTCTCACATAACCTTGAGATATCATTCTCACACTCTCACAATGCCTAACTCCTACATTCCTAACCTTGACATTTCTTTGTCACAACCCCACTCACCCAAAGCTTCTTCATCCAAGCTTTCAAAGAAACCGAAAATCTCGGTTCGACCCGTTTGGGTTAAGAAGAATGAACCATCTTCGTCCAAACCACCCAAAAACCCTACCTTCTCTCCAATCAAGTATTGGAATGAGACTTATACCATAAACCCCATCACCGGAGCAAAAGAAAATGTTCCACCACCACCACAATCCTTCAATACCCCCCAACTCAATGACCTTTCCACCTTCCCAAACCTCACAAGGCATTGTGAAAACACTCCCAAACTCTTTACCCCACTACCACCAAACCCTAAGTTTGATGCCATACCCCCATCAAACGATTTTGTGTTGCATCATGGATCCTCGTGTGATTGTTGCCGATTTCAACAAATTGAACTTGCTCATGTGTATGAGAAGTTAAATTTTCTTAAATTCCTCCTCACTCGACCTCCTATTCAAGTTTTCGTTCCGGTGGACAAAACTTCGAATGATGCATCGTCGTCTTTTTAGTTTTATTTTATTTTTAGCAATCTTAGAAAATATCACTATTAGACCAGCTTATGCTTAGTGGTTTATTTTCCATATTTATTGCTTTTAGATACTCATACTATGTGTATGACTATCTTCTTTGTTGTATTTTTTTTAACCTTTGTGTTATTTGTGTGCTATCTAATTAGTTCTATTTTGAGTTGATCTTGGTTAAATTTTTACAATTCCTTATGGGTGATTCCATCAATTCTAAAGCTTTAACCCATTGACAAGCTTATAATCTTCATTATATTGAAGTTTGATTTTGTCAATTACCTCTTTGGACATACTTAGGAAAATACTTGCTTCTAATTTGAGATTTCTTCTCTTTCTCCCTCTCAAGTTACTTAGTAGGTAGTGATCATATATACATTGGTGTTTCTTTCCTTTCTACTAACCTTTGTATAGCATGTCACCTTAGCTCACAAACTTGGTGTCCCAAGCAAGGGGGAGCAACCACCAAGGGGGAGCTACTAGCAAAGTTCGATGCACTTCAAAGACTTATGCTAACCTTTTTGCTACGACAAAGGGGGAGAAATGATAGTGATAAACTAGTTAATAATTCCATAGTTTGTGTTTCTACGTAAATGAGTTTATCGTTTGTCGTAATCCAAAAGGGGGAGATTCTTAATGCCAGTAATGCCTAAAAACATTATTAGTGTTAACTAATCTTTCTTAGTTTTGATCACAACAAACCATACGACACATTTAGTGTAGAAACACAAAATGAATTATTTAACTAACACTATCATCAAGGTAATAATCATATCACTAACCTTTCTTAATCATACTTAGTGATCATCAAAATGATTATCCTTAAAACTCACTTTTGTTAATAAGACAAAAGACTTTTTAATAAACTTTCTTTTTTAGAAAATGTTTTATTAAAATGGAAAATGAAAATTTGAAAATGGCATATTCCAAATGCTGTTAGAATATCCTTTGAAGGGTTCAAATACCTCAGATATTCCCACCGCACTAAAAGACAAAAAAACAGAGCGGAGTCTAGTGGCGGTACCTTAAGTACCTACGCGGTACCTTAGAGATATGGTACCGCGGGGTGAGATAAGGTACCGCGCACAGTAGCCGTTATAGATCCGTTGTAACTTTGTCTCCTTTAAATAGTGGGTCAAATCTCATTTTCCAGCAAGCCTCTTGGACGTTTTTCTCACCCCTTTTTCTATTTTCTATAGCATAATCATTAGTGAATGATCACTTAATTTGTTAAGGATGTTTACATATGATTATCCTCTTGATCCCCTCCTTTACCATATCCAATGAGAAGATCACTCACTCACTAGTGTAGTGATAAAGATGAATTTATAAGCTAGTCATATTCATCATGATACCTTTTTGTTTTAGGTCAATCCAATGTATTTATGAATACTTGGACTAGTTGTGTTCATCCAAGTTATTTGTGAATACTTGGATTTGTTGTGTACATCCATTGCATATGTGTTTGCTTGGATTTGTGTTGTGTAAATCCAAGCTACATGTGTGTACTTGGATAAGTCTAGTTGAGTTGTAATAGATTTGATTAGGAGTTCTTACTAAACTATAAAGTGATGTGGTTGTGTCTTGTGAGTTCTCACTAAACTTTAAAGTGATTAGTAGTTGTGTTGTGTGAAGTTCTCACTTAGCTTCAAAGTGAAGAGTCGTGAAGATTGGTTCTAGCTTTCGATTAGAACTCGACATCTAGCCTTATGTCGTAAAATGGTGAATTAGGCAACGTCGTGAAGATTGGTTCTACCTTAAGATTAGAATTCGACATCTAGCCTTGTGTCGTTAAATTGTGAAGTAGGCAACGTCGTGTAGATTGGTCCTAGCTAAAGATTAGGTCTCGACATTTAGCTTAGTGTCGGAAAATAATGTAAGCAACGATGTAAGGTTTTCTCCGCCGAGAAGGGAGCTTGTTGATATAGTGGAAATCTCGAGTAGGTGTACTCGAGGAGTGGAGTAGAAACGAGGATAGAGCCTCGTTGTCGAACCACTATAAATATTGGTGTCTTCCCACTAGGTTGTCTCCTTCCTTGCTCTTTACTTATTTCATTATCATTATACTTGCTTATTATTCTTGCTAGTGCATTTCAATTGAACCTAATCATTATGCAACTTAGCTTTAAGTAAAAGATAGTTTTGATACAAACCAAATTGAAAGCAATTTTAATTTGGTCACCAATCGAAGAGAAACTATTCAACCCCCCCCCCCCCCCCCATCTAGTTTCTACACAGTGGAATCCAGGATTCCCCTACTAGACCAAATGCTTCCCCTGCCAACAAAGATCCAGCTGTCAATGATGTTAATAATGAAGAAAGAGAATCCCTACTCATTTCCTCATCTTCACCTATCTCTGGTGGTCTACTCATTTCCAGCAGTGGAAGGAGAATAATTAGGAATGGAGGTCCAAGTTATTCAGAGCTACATTCAGCTCATCAGCATCCATATCTAGGTCATGTAGTATCATTTGGAATCTCTTTTGAGGAGTTCTTTCCCAATCAAGATAGTCTAATAAATCCTGATTTGGAAGAGGATGAAACAGAAGTAATCATGAGCATGCAGCCTACCTACAGAATCAATAAAGATCACCCCCATTCACAAATCATAGGTGATCTTGAGACTCCCACACAAAAAAGGTATTCATCAAAGGAGCACAACTTCATTGCCAACATTACTATGAAGTTTAACCATGACAATATGCAATGTTCTCTGTTTACGGCCTTTTTGTCACAAGAAGAGCCAAAGAAGATCTTTCAGGCTCTCAATGATCCAAGTTGGGTTGAAGCTATGCAAGAAGAACTCTTACAGTTTGACATCCAAGAAGTGTGGATTCTGGTGGATTATCCAAAATGGGCAAGGCCTATTGGGACAAAGTGGGTGCTCAGGAACAAAAAGGATGAAAGGGGCATAGTATTCAGAAACAAGGCAAGATTGGTAGCACAAGGATATACTCAAGAAGAGGGTATTGATTATGAAGAGGTCTTTGCTCCAGTAGCCAGAATTGAAGCCATCAGACTGTTTCTAGGTTATGCTTCCTTCATGGACTTCACAGTATACCAAATGGATGTTAAGAGTGCCTTCCTATATGGAACCATTGATGAAGAAGTCTATGTTATGCAACCTCCAGGGTTTGAAGACCCAGAACACCCAGACAAAGTGTACAAGGTGAAGAAGGCTATGTATGTACTCACCAAGCTCCTAGGGCCTAGTATGGAACTCTTTCTAAATACCTATTGGATAATGGCTTCAACAGGGGGGAAATTGACCAGATGTTGTTTATCAAGAAACAAAAGGGTGACTTTCTTTTAGTACAAGTATATGTGGATGACATCATCTTTGGATCCATAAACTTTGTGCTTAAAAAAGAGTTTGCCAAGTTGATGCAGGACAAATTCCAAATAAGTGCTATCGGTGAACTCAAATTCTTTTTAGGGTTACAAGTTCAGCAGAGGAAAAATGGGATCTTCATCTCACAAGACAAGTATGTGGCTGAAATTGTGAAGAAGTTTGGAATGTGTGAAGGAAAGAAAGTCCCCACTCCAATGGATAAGGAGCATCCTTTGGGTAAAGATGGCCCTGAAAAGCTTATTGATGTCAGGAACTATAGGTCCATGATTGGATCTCTCATGTACCTTACAGCTTCAAGACCTGACATCATGTTTGCAGTTTGCTTATGTGCAAGATACCAAGTGGCACCCACAGAGTGCCATCTGTTTACTGTGAAAAGAATTTTTAGGTATCTAAAGTGCCATCCAACTTTAGGACTGTGGTATCCCAAGGAGTCACCATTTGAGCTGGTATCCTATTCAGATAGTGATTATGCTGGTGAAAACAATGATAGGAAGTCTACAACAGGTGGATGTCAATTTTTAAGAAGCAGGCTCATATCTGGGCAGTGTAAAAAGCAGAATATTCTGGCCACATCCACAACTGAAGATGAGTATGTAGCAGCTGCTGCATGCTGTGGACAAGTTCTTTAGGTTCAGAACCAGCTGCTTGACTATGGGTACAATTTTCTTAAAACCAAGATATTATTGACAACAACAGCACCATTTGCATTATTAAAAATCTTGTTTTTCATAGCAAGACCAAACATATTGAAATCAGACATAATTTTATTAGAGATTTTTTTTAAAAAGGGTTGACTGTCCCAGAGGCAATTGATACAGAACTTAATGTTGCTGATCTTTTGAAAAAAGCTTTTGATGTTGGGAGGTTTCAGTACTTGGTTGCAAGTATTAGAATGGTCACTCCATAAAAATAGATGTCTAATTTATCTTGTATATTCAGAATTGTTGTATTGCTGTTGTTGTACATATGTTAGTCACTTTTTCCATTACTCTTCATTCCACTACTTTTGAACAAAGATTCCCCTGCTGGGGTTCATCCCCCTGCTGAGGTATTTTCCCCTGCTAAGAGGTTTTCTCTTAAGTTGGGTTTGTTCTTTTTAAAGTGGTTATATGTGGTTTTAGACTAACAATGAAGAGATCCAAATGGTGCATACTACACTAATAGGAGGATCAGGTATATGCTCTATGTTTTAGGGGAGGTTAGGTCACACCTTTAGGATTTAGGGTATCCTTAGGATACTCATATATGATTCTAGATCATATCCATTGGTGAGTAGGGGTTCAGAATGATGAAGAATTGCTGCAAAGCTTGTTAGAATTCTGAAACCTTGAGGCACTATAATGTGTACCTAAACTTCTTTATTCACCAGTTTGCGGTCTAAATTCAGATGTTTAGTACATATTGCCAAGACCAACTAACCATAAGTAAGGGAATGGTAGGGATGGTGACTAGGGTATGCTTATTTTCTTGGGTTAACCAGGTGCATGGTTACTTATGTGTTGACTCTTTTTGTCTAGAACTTTGCTGAATGGAGGACTCTTGACTTTCTGTGTATCTACCTTGTATCTACAAGGGTGTGCATTAGAGCAGAGCTATTTAGCATTGATCTATGCATGATTAGTCTAATACCCTTAGGAAAGTTTCCCCTGCTTTTAGTTTTGATACCCCTTCTTGTTCAACATCCCCCTGTTTGACCGTTGACCGACAATGTCGTTACCCTGCTTATAGCCGTTGGGCCTACTAGCTAAATGTTTTGTTAGGTAATATTTTATTCTTTTCAAAAGATATTTAAGGCGCTTTCTTCGCTGATTGGTAATCTTTTCTTTATTATTTCAAATAAATTACTTTCTTATCAAGATTTATCTCTGATATTTTTGCAATTTGAAAATTTGGTCCAATAACAGCTCTTCAATTTGCCTATATAAACTCAATTTCCTTAACCAGTAGTCCTACCTAACTCCTTCGATAAAATCCCACTAAACTTTCACAACTATAACCCTTCATACGTTTTCAACATCTATCATGTCTCTCGAAATTGCTGCTAATCACAATCAAATTGCTCTTTTACATGATGAACCAGCAGAATTTACTGATGCAGTGGCTTTTCTAAAATCATCTTATTTTAGAGTAGCCCTTCTCATAAATATTAGGATTTACACCTCACACATCCAAGAGTTTTGGTCTAAATCAATGACCAAAACAGTGGATGGAGAGGTAACAATTCAGAGCATAGTAGATGGTCATCCCAAGGTGATTACACTTGCCTCCATTAGAGACAAGCTTGTTTTGGATGATGAGGATGCGATTGCCAACCTACCTGATGCTGAAATTTTTGAGGGTCTTGAAAAATTGGGGTACACTCTTTCGGATGATCAAAATGTAAGTTTGATAAAGGTCAGTTTGCCCCACATTAGAAATATTTGATTCACACAATTTTATAATGTTTGTCACCTAAAACCACTGCTTTTAATGAATTTGGAAGTGAAGTTTCTTCTACCTTAATATGCTTAGCAACAGGGAGAAAGTACTGTTTTTCTCAAATGATTTTCAAAGGAATGGTCAAAAATGTTACAAGCAATTCTAACTTTTTTCTGTACCCAAGCTTTACACAACTTTTGCTGAATATGAGTGAACATGGTCCTATCAAACACAAATGCCATTTTTCAGCCACCAAACACACTACCAAACTTTTACCAGACTTGCTGCACCATCTCCATAATTTTCTGGCAGGGTTGTTCCACTCACTCCCATCATGATGAAACAAATCAGACAAGAAGCAGCTAAAACAAAAGTAGCCACACACAAACCATCTGATTCCCCTACCAAGACTGATGATACCCCTGCCAGCAGACTACCCCCTGCTGATCCACAACATGAAAGAAGAACCAAAACCAGGTTTGCCAGGTCTCCCTTGCCTGGTAAATCTTCAAAAGTAGTAGAGAGGAGAGCCTCCAAAAGGTTGGAGCACACTGAGGGTTTGGCTGCCACTACTGTCTCATCCTCAAGGGATGAGCAGGATAGTGACACCATAAGTAAGTCCTCTCCCTCACTCAATGATACCCAAAGAGGGGAGCAATCCCCTTCTAGGGTTGAGAGCAGAATGCAACCCTTGTCCATCTTGGAATTGACGAATATGTGCATTAGCTTGAAAGAGCAAAATGCACAACTTGTACAAACTGTTAAAAAGCAAGGTCTGGTTATAAATAATCTGGAAACCAGAATTGCTACACTGGAGGGGAGGAGAAAGCCTAAGCTTATTATATCCATAGATGAGGATGCTTCCAAAGGGGAGGAAGTTTCTAACACAGATGAATCTACTCAGTGGTATGCATATCCTGGTGAACAGGATCTAGGACAAGAAAATGTGGCAAGTGCTGAGAAAGGAAGTAAGAAAGGAAGTGCTGAGAAAGGAAGTGATAAGGGGAGTTCTACAAAAGAGATTGCCCAAACATTGTTGACTATGGGAAATCAAGAAGAAGCCCCTGCTTCAAAAGTTTCCCCTTCTAAAACTGATCCCCCTGCTGTAAGTTCTTCCCCTGCTAAACCTATTACTCAAACATTTGTTAGGAAGAACATAAGGCAACCAGCTCAGAAGGGAATAAGTATTGGAGAACCTGCACCAAAAGCAAAACCAGCAGTGGATCCAAAAGACAAGGGAAAGGGGATCATGGTTGAACAACCCAAGAGAAAGTACACGCACAAAACTTCTGAAGAGCAAAGGGGTCAAGAAGAATATGATGAACAGGTATCTCTCAGACTTCAAGAAGAAGAGCTACACATGCAAGATCATAGAATGCAACAGATGAGGCCCAAAGAGATGATTAAACAGATTGAAACCATGCATAGAGAGTTAGATGAAAGGGTGTGATGTAGATAAATCGTACACGTTTTAGGAAAAACGCGTATGTGGCAAGTATTAAGTGTTACGATTTAATTAATAACTGTAAAATCGAATAAATGCGGGTTCGTTCTCGAAGGAGGTGTGTGAATTAAGTGTGCCAATATATGAAATAAAATTTTGGATTAGTGGCGTTTTTGGTTGAGAAAAGGGGGAAAATAAAGACGAATTACACTAAAAATTACCCTACGACGTAAAATGATCGAAATCGTAAAACTCGACAAAACGAAAAAGTCTTCTAAAAATTACCAAAAAATTACCTTAACTAAAGAAAAATGTAAAGATTACAAATTTGAAAACCAAAAAGTCTAAAACCTAATTAATAATTTTATATTAATTTTTATAGTTAATGAAAAACCTTAAAATTAAATAAAATTAAAAATGAGCTAAAATAAAAACTTTAATGGCTGTAAACCTCAAAATATTTATTTAAAACCTAAAAATGATTTTTGGAAAATTTTAAAACTAATTAATTTATTTTTTATCTAATTAATAAAAAAACGAGTAAAGAAATAATCATAAAAAATAATTAAAAGTTGTGAAAAATACAAACTTGGACTCAAAAAGTCTGGAATGAAACAAGAAACGCAAGAAAAATGAAAATAAGGAAAATGGCTTAACAGATAAGCTGTTATCAGCTTATAAACACTCGAATGTCTATTAATAAGCTAAAACAATCACACCTTAAGTATCTATTGAATGCAACCTTGGTCAGTAAATTACCCAAGGGCATGATGGTTAACGCGTATGTGTGTGGGAGAGATGGCGCAGGTTCGAGTCTTGGCCAGTCTCTTTTTGTAAATCTACTTTTTTTCTTTTATAAAAACTAAATCTAACACTTAATATAGCTCAAAAACACCAATGAAAACTTAAAATAATCTAGATTAAAGTAAAACAAAGGGAAAACGTGCCCAGAATCTACAGTACTAAAAAAAGGGAAAACAAAGGAACCCGTTTCTTCAAAAGTGAAAGTATGAACCAATTATGGTCGTTTCTTGGTGATTACTTGGATTTGTTGGTACAATGGGGCACCCCCACACTCATGGAAGTGTGGGGAGTTAGATAAAGCACAAAAAATACCAGGTTACACACAAGATATGCACACAAAAGATCAAACAGAAGTCATTGATATGTTATGGTGGTCTAAGCACACTTTGTTGAATCAATTTGCACAAGGACGAATTTCAAATCACCATAAGTCTAACAAATCTTAACAAAAACACAAATAAACTAAAAGCACCCCTAGATTAACTGACTAACTACAAAATGACTAAGATTTGGAACAATATTAAATCAAAACAAAGCAGATTTATAGATTACTGATTTTAGACTAGTTTGTACCAAAAATAAAACTAACAAATTCTGATTCTAAGCAATACACTAGAAGGCAACAACTGATTATACCTAATACCACTATATAAGGCGTGTTTAAACAGGATTGAACACAAAATTTGTCACCAATGTCAGTTAAAACCCTAGTCCCAAACACCCTTTCACTTACTGAAATTAAAAATTTTCAAACAAAAACCTTGGAAATCACTTAAATCTGATTTAATCTATCTCCAACATGCATATTAAGCATAAATGAGCATAAACAAACTGATTAAACCAACACCTAAACAGATTCCTACAAATTTATAAAAAATCATATAAAAACTTCAAAAATTACACCAATGGGGTTCAAAGCCCATACCTGGCTGAATGCCTTCCAAAGGAATGATTTAGGAGCTTATTGTGAAGCTTATGAAGTGTATAGACTGGCTGCTGATGGAATCCACAATGGACCCAATACAAAAATGTTCTTCAAATGGATTGAAAAATGAAATGAATGGAGTATGAGGTCTTGTATCTTCTTGTCCTGCACAACATAGCAAACCACAAGACAAACTTCAAGTATCACAAGGCTACAAGCTGTTAGCTTGTAGCATTGTATACAGTAACAAATGATGAGTAAGAAAAACTGATTTTCAAGTAAACCTAAAATAGGAAAACTGGTTTTCAAACCAATATTTAACACAAATGTGAAACACTTTTTCTAAAAACTTGTTGCCAATACCAGACTGAATTCACTCAATAGATTTCCACTTTGACTCCCACCTATTGAGTGATTCTTTCTAAATAAAAACTATCTCCAAGAATTTTAGAACACAAACTTTCTTAAAATTTCTTTAAAAAACAATACCTCCTTTTTCTAAAAACCTTACACTATTTCTTGCAAAGTAAACATATGATTACACTAAAGCAGTAAGTAAAAATGGAACACAGGATTTGTGCAAGTTTATAAAGACACTTTAAATATTCATGAATAAATTTTTTACACAAATTCTAGAACAAAATAAAAGGGACACAATTCATCTCCTTTTATAATACTAGATAGAAGGATCTAGAATACTAAATAAAATATTACAAGGGATATAAAACCCTAAACCCTAATCTTGCTGAAAGTCCAGTTTTTCCCTTTGAGGTCTTGGTCAAATTGGAGTCCATGTGATTGCCAGTTGGAATCTTTAATCTGGTGCGTTAATCTTGAGTGAGGAGCACGTACATCATCACAGCCATTCAATTGGTCGGGTTTTTGGGGTTTGGGTGAAAATGACGTTGTAGGGGACCTATGGGGAATCACATGGGGTGTGTTGGGGTCATGCTTTGGGTGTGGGATGGGTTTAGAATATGGTGAATTACCAATCTGGAAAGATTGGGTGAAAAACCCTTTAGACTAAGGTTAATCGGACCTGGGTTTCATTTAGGGTTTATGGGGTGATTAGGAGTGGGTTTAGTCTGTTTTGGGGAATGATTAGGTTTAAATTGTTGTTAGGGAGGGAATTTTTATTTAACTGATTAAATCAGTTAATAAGGGTAGTGGAATGTGACGTAGGCTATAGGTGAAAGCTGATTGGTGGAGCAGTGGTCAAAGGTGAGGTGACAGACGTGGGTTGGTGGATGTAGGTTATGTTGTCTGGCCATTTTGGCCCCTAGCTTCCCTTTGTCTTGTCATTTGAGTTTCCAACAGCTTTTCACAATTTCCTTTAATATCAACTTTGGACAACTTGCTGAATTTGGCCCATCTTAGTTTCAAACTTTAAATAAGGGCTAATATTGCAATAAATGCATTATCCAAGGGCTATTCATGTAATATCTTCAAACATGGAGGACCTTTCTTGCCAATGATGATTTCTTCAAGGTCTTTCTTTGCCAAATCTTCAAAGATGAGGGACCAATGTTTCCAATCTTCAAAACTTCAAGGACCATTTTGGAAATTCATGATTCGGGTCCGGTTCTTTGTGCGGCTTCGTTTCCCGTGTTCGTTTTTGCTTCATTCTTGTGATCTTTTGTTGATTTCATGATATCCGTACCTAAAATACACAATGAACAAACACAAGCATATATTTGGGTATTTTTATGATATTTTTAACGTGTTAAGCCCGATTTGGACGATGAGACTATGTATAATTACAGTCTCATCACTCCCCCATACTATACCATTGCCGTGTCCCCACGCAATGCTAGAATTAAGTATCTTAGCACTTCCAAAATACATTTTATGATGACATTTATTGAAGACATAAACTTAAATAAACTACTACACGTGTTTTAGACATAATGTATTGTTTTACATCACGATTAAGTGACTTTTGGGATCATAGAACAAGAACACGTGAATGCTTCGTTAGAAAGAATTTCGTCGTCCTCGATTTTCACCCAATTCCATGCTAAGTGTGTAACGAGATCATTTTTATTATAAGTTAGCAACACAATCATATCTCATGAGTGTTAATTACACACCTAAACTCCCTTATTCCTATTTGGTATCTCTTATATTTTATTTTTGTCTTAATGATCACGAGGATACATCATTGACTTATGCGTGAATAGAGATTAAATCTAAAAATAGAGTTTTAACGGTGTAACCAAAATCATCGAATTAATAATTCACCCTTATAGACAACGATGTCAAAAAATTAAGTCAACAAGAAGGATCGATAAACATGGTTTTATAACGGTTTTGAACATGCGACTTATTACCAAGAATTTTATACGCCCCCTAACGGAAGGGCCTTATTATCATAGGTTTACCTCCATATTTTATTCAACTTCGCCATGAAGCTTTTATTATGACTTCGGTCTTGCCTTGCCTTTTATTATCCGCCATCATCGGTGGTTTTATTATGGCCAAAGACGTATATCCTCACGCTAAAGCGAATTTTTGATCTTTAAAGCTTCAAGGATTAAGTCTTTATTCACTTTCAATTTGGGCATAGATTTTCGACCTTGTGAGCTTCAAATTTTTGCTTAATTTAGGTGAGCACTTGAAATCTTATTATTAGGTGAAGCTTTCGATTATTCAGTTGCCAATACTTCAAAACCGTGACGCTGGCGATACCTTAATGTTTTCCCAATTTAATTACATGGAAGCTACTAGAACAAATTAGAAACCAACAATAGTGATTAGACCGCTAAATCAATATTTATTAAAAATTAATTATACAAAAGCGTGGGGAGAATAAGCTAATAATTACTACACATGATATCGTGACGATTACGAGACTTATAAATAACTCTATCATTTCTCGTCCTCATTTAAGAGACTTAGCCTAAAAAGTTAAGGAATCGAAGCTAAGTGCTCAACACGCACGGTCGAGTCAAAAGTTACTCTTATTCTCACCATCGGAAAACCTACATTCTTGTCTTAAACACTTATGAAAAATACGAAAAGTTTTAAAATTTGGCCATTTTTAGCCTTATTTTGCAACAAAACGATAACAAAATGATGAAATTTGGATTGCATGGTGACGTAAGCAAGGTGAAGTATCTACTCACCCCCCATACTAAAACTAAAAATTGTCCTCAATGTTTCGAGTCTAGGGGTGAAAACACCCCCATACTAGAGACGAAGTCGAATGCTTAATCTCGAGCATGGAAAGGGTAAAACGAATAACCTAAAAGCCGTTTATGAATTATGCTAATAAGATAAACGTTAGAACATTAAAGGATATCATCGAATATCGAAATCTCCAAACGCAACGATCGAAGCTCGAGTGATCCGTAAAACGAAAACGAGAGGCTTCAATGATGACGATGAACCTATTAAATCACAATCACAAACAACCACGGAACAAAGGTTGGAAGAGCACAATTCCCCTCGTTACATTAACTAAGAAAGCGATAATATATACAAGGATAAGCATGAGAATTCCCCATGAGGCACCTTGTTTTTGATAACCGAGTCAAAAGCTCGACTCGAATCCCCATAAATGTGATCATTTAGGGATAATCTTAGTATGGTCATTTTTGGTGGGGCTTACATGGTAAACAATGCCCAAAAGTACGTGGAGTACTTTTAAAAACCCGATACACGTATACCGGGGTCAAAGATAGCGTCTTCGTTTTTGGATAAAGACGAAACAACGCCACTCCAACATGAACCCCAATGGGGTATAAGAAAATAGATGAGAAATAGAAAGGTGCGGCAATGGGTAAGTCAACATAATGACTGCTCGAGGTAGACTTACACCAAGCAAATAGATAAGATTTCCATTTATTGCATCGGTGGAAGACCGAGATTTCCCTTTACAAGCAATTCAAGGATCGTAAATCTCGTCCTCGGTGGAGAAATGTGAGGGAACATAAGAGGCTTCCCCCACACTAGATCCACACCAACCGTCGTCAAAAGGAGTAGACGAGGTGGTAGCACTCATAAAATGCGGGGATGACGGAGTTAAACTTGTAGAAAAATCTTTAAAAATATTTTTAAAATCTTTTCCTTTTTCATCGTTCAAAAACTCTTTATGAAAACCCGATTTGATAATGTCGAAAATATTTGGCGTGTCAAATTCAAAATTAGTCGCGCTAAAAATCCTCACATTTAAGTCATTGGTGGGAGGGGTGGCGGATTATATAAGTTCTCAAAACGTTTATCAATAAAGAACACCGCCCCCTCGGGGTTAACATACTCGTCATCCTCATGAACGTCGATCTCTTCGATTTATTCATCAAAGATAGGCTTGTCAAACCAAGGTTTGTCATTCCCCTCCTTGAGTATCTTAGAAACTCTCTCGAAAAGATCACGATTAAGCAAGAAACCATCATTCATTTGTGGGGATTGTTGATAAGTTAAATCCTCACGAATGTGGTAAACGTAATTCTCATTTGAGGAGTGTTGATTAGGTAACTCCTCGAGTATTGGATTTTTGGTGGTCACTTGAGTTGCTTCGTCATCGAAAATAAGACGTTCCAACTCATTTAGTTCATCCTCGATTTTGGAAAGATCAACCTCACTTGTAGGTGGAAGTGGAGGCAAAAGAGCTAGCTCTTGTTCAATGATTTCCTCAATCTCGGGATCAAACTCGTAATCATCGTACTTCACATGAGAAGAGGTCTTTTTAGGAGAATCCTCAAAAATGGCATGTGGATTTCGAAGTACGTGATCAATCTCGGCAAAATCGCCATCGTCATCATCAAAGAAAGAGTCGATGTGAGCACTCACAACCATGGTCTTACAAGTCGAATGACTATGCTTAGGTGACTTTTCTAAAACAAGAGGATCGATGTCGATAAAACCATTCGCCTTAACGGGTGTTGGGCTATGAAAAGGAGGCACTTCGATGGAGTTAGAAGTTGAAGCCTCAAAGACGTGGTCCTTCGAAGGTGGTGAAGACGAGTCCATTTTGGTCATTGTCGTGATGGCACTAACGTCGCCCTTCGGAATTGGTATTTCACTTGTTTCATCGAATACATCCCAAAGTGATTTTTCATTCATAAATTTACACATACCCTTTTGAATTAGGTACACGTATTCTTTATCATTAAAATCCTCATCTTTAAAACCATTCTTCTTAATATTTTCAAAACATGCATTAAGCCTCATTCTTTCCGCTAAAGTGTACATTTTGAGATCATTAGGTTTAGAAACATTAGGTTTTGAAACCTCGGTTTTTTCATTATCACAAGACACTTGGGATTTACTCGTGAAAAATTCCATTTTGTCATCCACATATCTCGTAGTAAGTCTCCCCTCGTGAACGTCGATTACGGTTCGAGTCGTCGATAAAAATGGTCGGCCTAAAATAATGGGACATTTAGGGTCACCACTCGTAATCGGATATAACAAAATGCGTGAGAAAAACAAACTTTCCAACTTTAACATAGACATCCTCGGCTATTCCAATTGGTATTAAAGGTGTACAATTTTCAAGCTCGATTGTCATGTTCGTGGGGGTACGTCTAGGCAATCTCATCAATTTCCAAGGAGAATGAGGCATGAGATTAATGCTAGCACCTAAATCGGCAAGGGCTAAACATCCCTCAATCTCAGAAAAATCATAAGGTAATAGAAATTGGCCCGGATCCTCTTCCTTTCTAGGCATATGCTTTTTGGGTTTTTTAAGAGGATCGAAGCACAAGTTTCTTCAAGGGTTACTTTCGTAAGGTCGGTAAAGCTCTCTTTTTGAACCGTGGATGGAATTTGAGGTACACGATGGTGTGCACTCTTTTCCTTGGTCTTCACGTTCACCCCATCGACTTTAGAACAATAAGACGTCTTAGAAGTCGAGGGTTGAGAAGAAGGAACAACTCGAAATCCATCAAAGTTAGGGGTAATCACACGACCTTTCTCCCCAGACGAGGCGGCTTTACATTGTTCCTTCGGATTTGCAACGGTGTCACTAGGTAACGAACTCAACGAAGCACCCGAGGCTTTGTTCATAATAGCCAAAAACATCTTTTTAATGTCAATTTGTCCTTGCTCAATCTTCGTGTTTTGCAATTTCAAAGTATTAGTAAAGTCGTTTTTCAAAGTACCAATTTCTCCCTCCAATCGTCTCATATTAGCCTCATTCGTTTTCATGTAATTTTGAAAATCGTTTGATGAACTATTTTGATTTGAATTAAAGTTCCCTTGGTTTTGATTACTTCTTTGAAAATTGTTTTGATTCCCACTTGAAAAATTGTTACCTTCATTGTTGTTGTTTGAAAAATTCGAGTTTTGATTATTGTCTCGATTTTGCCAATTCAAATTACGACCTTGATTATAACCTTGCTTTTGATTCGGAAAATTTCCTTGTTGATTGTTTCCTTGAAAATTGTTACGGTTTTGATTCGAAAAATTGTTGCCTTGATTATAATTGCCTTGTTGTGATGGACCCGCGTTATTTTGATTTTGAACATTGTTGTTTCCATTTAACGCACTCACATTCGACGTTTGGCCATCCGTAGCCGCACACTCGTAATAATTATGAGGTCCACCACAAAACGTACACGAAGTCTCAACCGCTTTCACCGTAGCGGGAGCGTCTTTCTTTTGCATCTCAACGAGAAAAGACGTAAACACATTTGTCAACTTGTCGACTTTCGCATCAACTCTCTCAATGTCGCGATTAGAACTACTAAAATTAGCGACATTGGCAACACTCGGTGCATTGCGGAGTGGGTAAACCTTGGATCGATTTTCGATAATTATCAATGCATCTTTCGGAGTCTTACACAAAAAGTTGCCACCGGCGGCGGAATTCAACGAATCTTGTTCTTGAAAATTAAGACCGTTGTAAAACGTATCGATTTGGTGCAACTCGGAAAAACCATGGTGAGGACATTGCCTAAGCAATTCCTTAAAACGATCCCACGCGTCTCTAAAAGATTCATTCGGTTTTTGCTCAAATTTCGTAATTTCATTTTTGAAAAACGTCGTCTTAGACGGTGGGAAAAAATAATTAACGAACTTGGAGACGAGATCCTTCCACGTAGTTATCGAATTAGGTGGCTCTTTCTCATACCAATCCTTGGCGGCACCATCGAGCGAGTACGGAAAAAGCATAAGCTTGACGACATCGGTGTCAACGTTCTAAAACTTGCTCGTGGCCAAAAGACGATCAAAATTCCGAATATGGTCGTGAGGATTATCGGCTTCACAACCTCGAAACTTCGTAGCTTGAATCAAAGAAAGCATTCCGCTCTTAATCTCAAAATTCTCCGCTTCGATAGCGGGAATTACGATCGCGTCTCCATAACCCACGGTGGGCGCTTGGAGCAATTCCATCATCGAATGATTGTCGACCATCTCGTCTAAGGTTTCGTCAACAACGATAAAAGGAACGTCAGTTTCTAAATCTCGTCTACGTCGTTGATTCCTTCGATTAGGATTGTGTCGATTCGAAGCGTCGCTAGAATTAGAATAATCCTTTGATCGAGTGTGCATGCACTAAGCGTAGAATGGGGGGTAGCAAAGAAGATTTTTTTGGGGGGTTTTCGATTTTTCAATTTTTCTTTGGTTTTTGATTGTTTTTTTAATTTTTTTGGATTTTTGAATGTATTACGTAGACACAAATCTACAAATCTCCCCTCGAATCGATTTCTCGATTAAAGGAGCCTCAAAGAATGAAAACGGTCACGTGGAGTGAACGCCTTCGATGACTTTAGAACGTTGGTGGAACACCAAAACGTTCAAGAGGGTTTAATCTTGAAAACAAGCAAATATAATATACGTAGATAATACTTGGGCGGCAAACCCTCGATTAGCCTTCTTTCTTAAAACACGCACAAGCAAGCGGGGGAAACGAGGCGGCGCTAAGAACTTAAGAGCCTTTTTCCCTTAGGTCGTGAAATGCAACCGCCTTATACCCACCTTATAGTTTGTGTTAATTGAAATTAAGCCTCACGAAACTATTTAACTATTTTGCCTTTAAACTTTTGCTTTAGATTCGAATACAATAATCGAGTGATGAAATCCTGAATCAAGGTTGCGTTTTCACGCTTTTGGATTACTTGTATATTTATTGTTCTACGTAAGTACAATATAGTAATATATTCACAAGAAAAACAAAAACGATAATGGGATATCTACAATATAGTAAAATGATTGTTTTGTGTTTAATTTAGGAAAATTAAACACGATTTATTTGGATACTATAACATAATAAGGAAAAATATCAAAAATGAGTATGTACGATATTTACCCTTTCCAAAAATTGAAAAGCAAAAACGCACTACTCACACAAACACGATAGTAATAATGGCAACTAAAAACACCTCCCCGGCAGCGGCGCCAAAAATTGATGTAGGTAAATCGTACACGTTTTAGGAAAAACGCGTATGTGGCAAGTATTAAGCGTTACGATTTAATTAAAAACCGTAAAACCGAATAAATGCGGGTTCGTTCTCGAAGGAGGTGTGTGAATTAAGTGTGCCAATATATAAAATCAAAGTTTGGATTAGTGACGTTTTTGGTTGAGAAAAGGGGGAAAATAAAGACGAATTACACTAAAAATAACCCTATGACGTAAAATGATCGAAATCGTAAAACTCGACAAAACGAAAAAGCCTTCTAAAAATTACAAAAAAATTACCTTAACTAAAGAAAAATGTAAAGATTACAAATTTGAAAACCAAAAAGTCTAAAACCTAGTTAATAATTTTATATTAATTTTTAAATTTTATGAAAAACCTTAAAATTAAATAAATTTAAAAATGAGCTAAAATAAAAACTTTAATGGTTATAAACCTCAAAATATTTATTTAAAACCTAAAAATGATTTTTGGAAAATTTTAAAACTAATTGATCTATTTTTATCTAATTAATAAAAAACGGGTAAATAAATAATCATAAAAAATAATTAAAAGTTGTGAAAAATACAAACTTGGACTCAGAAAGTCTGGAATGAAACAAGGAATGCAAGAAAAATGAAAATAAGGAAAATGGCTTAAAAAATAAACTGTTATAAGCTTATAAACACTCGAATTTATATTAATAAGCTAAAACAATCACACCTTAAGTATCTATTGAATGCAACCTTGGTTAGTAAAAGACCCAAGGGCATGATGGTTAACACGTATGTGTGTGGGAGAGATGGCGCATGTTCGAGTCCTGGCCAGTCTCTTTTAGTAAAACTATTTTTTTTTCTTTTTTTCTTTTATAAAAACTAAATCTAACACTTAATATAACTCAAAAACAAAAATTAAAACTTAAAATAATCTAGATTAAAGCAAAACAATGGGAAAACGCGCCCAGAATCTACAGTACTAAAAAAAGGGGAAACAAAGGAACCCGTTTCTTCACAAGTGAAAGTATGAACCAATTATTGTCGTTTCATGGTGATTACATGGATTTGTTGGTACAATGGGGCACCCCCACACTCATGGAAGTGTGGAGAGTCAGATAAAGCACAAAAAATACCAGGTTACACACAAGATATGCACACAAAAGATCAAACAGAAGTCACTGATATGTTATGGTGGTCTAAGCACACTTTGTTGAATCAATTTGCACAAGGACGAATTTCAAATCACCATAAGTCAAACAAATCTTAACCAAAACACAAATAAACTAAAAGCACCCCTATATTAACGGACTAACTATAAAATGACTAAGATTTAGAACAATATTAAATCAAAACAAAGCAGATTTATAGATTACTGATTTTAGACTAGTTTGTACCAAAAATAAAACAAACAAATTCTGATTCTAAGCAATACACTAGAAGGCAACAACTGATTATACCTAATACCACTATATAAGGCGTGTTTAAACAGGATTGGACACAAAATTTGTCACCAATTTCAGTTAAAACCCTAGTCCCAAACACCCTTTAACTTACTGAAATTAAAAATTTCCAAATAAAAACCTTGTAAATCACTTAAATCTGATTTAATCTATTTCCAACATGCATATTAAGCATAAATGAGCATAAACAAACTGATTAAACCAACACGTAAACAAATTCGTACAAATTCATACAAAATCACATAAAAACTTCAAAAATTACACCAATGGGGTTCAAAGCCCATACCTGGCTGAATGCCTTCCAAAGGAATGATTTAGGAGCTTATTATGAAGCTTATGAAGTGTAGAGACTGGCTGCTGACTGAATCCACAATGGACCCAAGCCAAAATGTTCTTCAAATGGACTGAAAAATGAAATGAATGGAGTATGAGGTCTTGTATCTTCTTGTCCTGCACAACATAGCAAACCACAAGAAAAATTTCAAGTATCACAAGGCTACAATCTGTTAGCTTCTAGCATTGTATACAGTGACAAATGATGAGTAAGAAAAACTGATTTTCAAGTAAACCTAAAATAGGAAAACTGATTTTCAAACAAATATTAAACACAAATGTGAAACACTTTTCTAAAAACTTGTTGCCAATACCAGACTGAATTCACTCAATAGATTTCCACTTTCACTTTCACCTATTGAGTGATTCCTTCTAAATAAAAACTATCTCCAAGAATTTTAGAACACAAACTTTCTAAAAATTTCTTTAAAAAATAATACCTCCTTTTTCTGAAAACCTTACACTATTTCTTGCAAAGTAAACATAAATGATTACACTAAAGAAGTAAGTAAAAATGGAACACAGGATATGTGCAAGTTTATAAAGACACTTTAAATATTCATCAATAAATTTTTTACACAAATTCTGGAACAAAATAAAAGGGACACAATTCATCTCCTTTTATAATACTAGATAGAAGGATCTAGAATACTAAATAAAATATTACAAGGGATATAAACCCTAAACCCTAATCTTGTTGAAAGTCCTGTTTTGCCCTTTGAGGTCTTGGTCAAATTGGAGTCCATGTGATTTCCAGTTGGAATCTTCAATTTGGTGCGTTAATCTTGAGTGGGGAGCACGTACATCATCACAACCATTCAAATGGTCGGGTTTTTGGGGTTTGGGTGAAAATGACGTTGCAGGGAACCTCTGGGGAATCACATGGGGTGTGTTGGGGTCATGCTTTAGGTGTGGGATGGGTTTAAAATACGGTGAATTACCAATCTGGAAAGATTGGGTGAAAAACCATTTAGATTAAGGTTAATCGGACCTGGGTTTCATTTAGGGTTTATGGGGTGATTAGGAGTGGGTTTAGTCTGTTTTGGGGACTGATTAGGTTTAAATTGTTGTTAGGGGGAAAGTTTATTTAACTGATTAAATCAGTTAATAAGGGTAGTGGAATGTGACGTGGGCTATAGGTGAAAGCTGATTGGTGGAGGAGTGGTCAATGGTGAGGTGGCAGACGTGGGTTGGTGGATGTAGGTTATGTTGTCTGTCCATTTTGGACCCTAGCTTCCCTTTGTCTTGTCATTTGTGTTTCCAACAGCTTTTCACAATTTCCTTTAATATCAACTTTGGACAACTTGTTGAATTTGGCTCATCTTAGTTTCAAACTTTAAATAAGGACTAATATTGCAATAAATGCATTATCCAAGGGCTATTCATGTAATATCTTCAAACATGGAGGACCTTTCTTGCCAATGAGGATTTCTTCAAGGTATTTCTTTGCCAAATCTTCAAAGATGAGGGACCAATGTTGCCAATCTTCAAAACTTCAAGGACCATTTTGGAAATTCATGATTCGGGTCCGGTTCTTTGTGCGGCTTCGTTTCCCGTGTTCGTTTTTGCTTCATTCTTGTGATTCCTTTGTTGATTTCACGATATCCGTACCTAAAATACACAATGAACAAACACAAGCATATATTTGGGTAATTTTATGATATTTTTAATGTTTTAAGCCCAATTTGGACGATGAGACTATGTATAATTACAGTCTGATCAGGGTGCCTCATGTTCAAGAATTTATAGATCAATGAGAAAAGGAGTTGGTAAATGCTCCTTTGGAAGACAGGTATGAACTGATTTGTTTAGTGTACAAGTATCAAAATGAATATCTTGAAAGAAGGGCAAATCAGATTCAGAAGGAAAAGTATTTGAGGTTTGAAAAGTGGAGGCTGGCACACTACAAAGTTATGATCAAAAGACACAAGAAATGGATTGATGGTCACTTCAAAGGCATGACTTTTGAGGAGATAGAGAAGGCAGTCAAACTAGTTCTAAGAGAGACAAATGTGGATGACTTCATAGGTATAAACACTCCTGAAGAAGTTGAGTATCTTAGGAAGCAAAATGAGATGTTATAGAGAGCTAGGGAATCCAGAAAAAGAAAGGCTAAAGGAACAACAGTGGAACAACACAAGCAGGTGCATCATCTCAAGCAAGTGCATCATCACAAGCAGGTGCAAGTTTTCCAGAAATTGAGAGATCTGTACTCAATGCACATAGAGAAACCAAAAGACTAAAGAGGATGGTAAAGGTTGGTATAGTTACTAAGGAAACTCAGCATCCCTCCAATGAAGAAATAGATAAGCAGCTGATTGTGCAAGAGAATGATGAAATCTCACCTAGTGAGTTTGGGAAGAAGTTTGCCATAGTAGAATATGTTGTTTATGAACACAAGGGGATGACTTGGTGGAAGCTTACAAGAGCTGACAATATGGCACAGACATTTTTGAGCCTATATCTGATGTTTCAAACTTTAGATAGTGAAGACTTGGAAGATCTATAGAAGCTTTTGAAGAAGACATTTGCTGCAAATCCTCCTACTGTGGATGGTGTAGAGACGGATTGGGTGATCTAGGAATGCATGCATAGGATGTATGACCATGAACTGTTTGATCCTATATTTGATGCAGTAAACAGGGGAAATTTGTTGTATTGGAAGTTTTTTACCAACTCTGGGGTTTATGAGATAGTCATGGAAGGTGTAAGTGTTTATTTGCTTAATCATCGTTATTATCCTTTCACTCAAGAGACCTTGAAGAAATTGGCACAGGCTGAATTGATTGTAGATGCTAAAGCACCTGTTGCTAAGGATTTGGTAAGGATGATGTACAGTCAACTTTGGCCAGGAACTTTGTAAGCATCCTCATCAACTAGCATTTATTTAGAAACTTGTCCTTAGGCGAAAGCACAAGTTTAGGGGAAGATTGTTGGGAATAAATATAAGAGTGTTAGTTTCCCCTACTAGTTGGTCATAGTTTCCCCTGCTAGAGTAAGTTCCCCCTGCTAAATAACAAAGGCAGGGGGATTGGTTCCCCTGCTGAAGTCAAAGACCATGCTGCTAATGATAAACTTGGAAGAGATTATAACGCGTTTCAGTTACTACTCCGAGATACTTTCCTAGTTTGTTAGCATTGATCTTGTACGTGAGTCCTTGTACTATAAAAGGACTCACTAGGTTATCATGCAAAGGGCATATTTCTCTGTTCATTTCATTTCATACTTTAAGGTTTTTGTAACCCTAATACCACTACTGGATATTCGTATATCTATGATATATTAAAGTTTAACGTTTGCTTTAAACATTTGTTCTTGTGCTAAACATTACATTCCGCATCTTGTTTGGTTAATTTGTGTTGCAAAGTTTCTCTAGTGGTAGATTGAGTTTACTCTTTCTATCACAACCCTTAAACAAGCTAAGGTTTAAGATCTGGGTTTGGGATCAACACTTCTTACCCTCATTCCAGTTTTGATTTGAGTATGTTCTCTTTCAGTTTACGTTATCTATAATTCGGGGACGAATTGTTCTTTTTAAAATGGGAAGAGTTGTAAAACCCGCATATAAATACCATGAACAGTACATCACGTGAACTATTAGAACTTTCCAATTATATAATATAACATGTGTCACGAACATTAATTACAGAAAACTACGTGTATTATTATGCACGGTAAATAATTATTATGTATAATAATTATATCACGAACATTTAAAAACACGAACGAACACGAATAATACTTAAACATTAAAAAGGCCCGGTTTGGCCTTTTGGGGCTTGCGTACCTGCGGCAACCAAAGAGAGGAAGGGGCCCGGCCCATTTGAAAATTAACTAGTAAATTAATATCTACGGGGGGATTTATCATAACAGAATTTTTAAGAAAAAAATAAAAACCCTAGCCCCCTTGTGTCTCTAAGCCGAGGCAACCACACCAAACAACAAGGACGATTTGTTTGTTTTGATCTTGAGGCTCATACGCATACGTGTGCGTGTACTATTCCTTTTTCATTCACGCATTCGGTATAAAGATTAACCTTCATTGTTTAATTCGTTTAATTAATTATGTTCATGTGTTTAGATCTTTAAAAACATAATTAAAAACATGTTAGTAATAAAAGATTAAACAAGTTACGGGTTGTTTGGTTTGTTTTCGTCCGGCCGCACACCAATCGAGAGTCATAGGACTTTCGGCGCCCTGTTTCAACCATCGACCGAGACCCCCAAGGGGATCGGTGTGGCTGTTGGTGTTCGGAAAGCATGGGAACCGAGACCCCATTCGGGCTCGGTGGTGTTCTTCGGCAGAAAAGGAACCCTGACGCAAGCCAGGGTGTGTGTTGGTGTCGGACGCAGCACTAACCGAGAGCTTAGGCTCTCGGTGTGGGTGTTTGGTTCGGACGTCGCACGGTGGCGGGGCCACGGCCTTCGGGCTGTGGTACCCGGTCGGGTTATGGTCTCGGTTTCGGGTTCGAGAATTATTAAAAATTAATATGCTCGTTTTGTTAATTTAATTTCTTTTAAATGCATGTATAATTAAATTAACATTATAACTTGGGTTATTTTATTTAATGAAATAAAACATGATATAACCTAAGTATTTTATTTAGGCTTTGTTAATGCAATAATGCCTAAAAACGTTACTTGCATTTTCGGTCTCGCTTAGTTTTGATTACGACAATATGTAAAAAAAAGCATTTACGAAAACAACGAAAAACGAATTCTTGAGTTCAAGTATTTTTCATTTTACCCATTTTCACTTAAGGTATGAATAAACAAGTACTAACCTTAATCAAGTGATCAAATGATTAAATCTTTTCTTAAAACTCACTTTTTATTAAGTGTAAAAACTTTTTTTATTAAACTTTCTTTTTAAGAAAATGTTTTATTTAATTAAATATTTGAAAATGGCATATTCTTTTTTGATTTGGAATATTCTTTCAGGATATTTTATAATCAGATAAGAACTCCACCACTAAAGAACAAAAAGGGAGTGGAGTCTACTCCGACGGTTCCCTAGTGCATGTGCGGTTCCTTATCAATAAGGAACCGTCGGCTGAGATAAGGAACCGTGAACAGATATAGCCGTTGGCCCTTTGTCCTATAAATAGTGGACCATTCTCTGATTTTCTCTGCACCTCTTTTGTAGATATATTTCCAGATTCAAACATACTTCTTAAATTACTCAAATCCTTGATCATTTGATTGATTACTACTTGTTTAGAAGTGAATCTATCCCATCCATCCCTTCCTCTCCAAGTGCAAAGAGAAGAACACTATCCTTGTGAAGTGTTGAGTCCACCGCCAAAGATCCTTTGAAGATCAAATCTTATACATTTGTTGTTGTGTCATAGTTGTGAAGATCCAAGTAGTTGTGTCTATTTGAAAGTTGTGTATGTACTAAGTATAGTTGTGTAGATTGGTCCTAGCTACGATTAGGGCTCGACTTTTAGCTTAGAGTCGGAAATTAGTTAAGCAACGTGTACGGTTTTCTCCACCATAAAGAGCTTGTTGTGTAGTGAACTCTCGAGTAAGGAGTACTCGAGGAGTGGAGTAGGAACGAGGAGTGAGCTTCGTTGCCGAACCACTATAAATCCTTGGTGTTTGGTTTAATCTTTCTTTACCCTTAACTCTTTACATTCTTTATTCTGTGTGCATAAACATTAGCTAGTATTAGTTTAGTTACACTATCATTGTTCATATTGTGCATAAGAAGATTTCACATATTTCCTCAAGCCTAAGTTTTTTAAAAAGTATTTTTTGAAAACCATCTTTTAACAAGTAAATATAAGAAACTATTCAACCCCCCCCCCCTTTATTTTCTACAATTGGTATCAGAGCGAGGTTGCTCAAGAATTCTTAAAGTATATTGTATTTTAATACTTGAATCGATCTATGGATTCCAACAAGTACCTAGAAGGGCAATCGATGCAAAGACCACCACTTTTTGAAACCGATAATTTTATTTATTGGAAAAATAGATTTGAGACTTATGTGAAATCAAAAGATTCAGATCTTTGGCATGTTATTACCAATGGTAATTTTTTACCTTATAAATTTAATGAAGTTTCTAAAACAAAAGAATTGGTCACTTTTGACAAACTAATGACGATACTAAAAAGAAACTTTCGAAAAATAATAAGGCTAAAATGGTGATTTATAATGCTTTACCTAAGAAAGAGTATGAAAGGATTTTTATGTGTGAAACCGCTAAAGATATTTGGAACACTCTTTTAGTAACCCACCAAGGTAATAGCCAAGTCAAATAAAGCAAAATCGATCTTCTTGTCCAACAATATGAACAATTTGTCTTTTAGAAGATGAAACTATTGATAGTGCTTTTGCTAGATTTAACACTATTATTACTAAAGCACTTGATGAAGGTTTTTCTAGCAAGAACAATGTTAGGAAGTTTCTAAGGGCCTTACATCCGAAGTGGAGAGAAAAAGTCACGGCGATTGAAGAATCGAAAGATCTCTCAACTTTATCACTCGATGAACTCATAGGCAACTTGAAGGTTCATGAGATGATAATTTTGAAGGACTCGGAATTGGTGAAAACCAAGAGCGAAAGGAAGTATCTTGCACTCAAAGCCAAGAAGGCACAAAGCGATTGTTAACATCATAAGATTCAAGCAAACAAGAGGTGATCTGGAGGTCAGGGAGGATAAAAGAAGTATTTAGCCATTTTTAGAGAGAGAAAGATAAAGCTTGAATAATTGTGTGTATTTAGAGAGAGAAGTGAAATACACAATAAGAAGAATCCTCACCCCTCCATGGAAGTATGGAGGGGTATATATAGGCTAGACATGGAGAGACTTTGACAACATGTCAATAGTGGTCCCTCCACGTTTTGCCTATCTGAATTTAATGTAATTCCGTAAATGGCGCTCATATTTTAGGGCTAACAATCTTCCCCCAATGTGGAGACATACATAATTACTTACAATGTTCCTAACAAGTAAAAATACAACAAAATAAAGTCTTCCAAGGCGCTTCCAATGCTGAGGATGTCTTTTAGTTCTTCTTGTCTTTATAACTTGTACCTCAGCTTGAATCCTCTTTGTCATTGCTTGTTGTGGAACAATTGTAATATGCATGATTTGGATTAACTTCCCCCCAATTTATGCAGCATGTATTTAAAAAACTTTCTTCATAGACTTCTTTTTGACAAAGTTTCTGAATCAGCTTCCCCCCAAACCAATATCTGTATCTTAAGCAGATTCTGACACTTTGATGTAGTTTGAACAATCTTCTAGCTCATCGGTTTAAGTGCACAGCGGAAATTTGTAGAAGAACCACACCAAATAACATTGCTTCTATACTGTTTCATGTCGTTTAGGTTTTTGGTGATAATCCATTTGGGGTAACATGTAGGAAATCAGCAACAATTCTTCTCATGCCTGCAGAATACTTCATAAAAATCATATAAAGTAAGTAGATGCCATTCCATGTACACTACTTCCCCCTGGAAGTTGATCCAGTTATTTCAAAGTACACGATCTTCCCCCATGATGATTTCGAACTCTCTGAAGCATCGTTATCGTGGACGTCCATATACTCGAGAAGTTCTTAGTCATAAACAAATGTCTTGAAAAGTTTTCAAAGTCATTGAGAAACTTTGAAATATTTTTGCTTAGACTATGAAGTACCATTGTCGTTATGAGGCTCATAAATATCCCGTGAGAATTGATTGCTGATTCCATCTCTCTATGTCTAACTTACCAACCTCGAATTCATTCGGCTATTTGTTGTGACCACATGTGAAGTAAACCCGATATTCCAAACTTGAAATTGAAGTACAATCCCCCAAATTTGTTACTTAAGCTTGCACTTATGTCGATTGAAGAACGGTGCAGAAACAAGTCTCTTATACCTCTTGAAGTTATCCACACGAGCAACTGCGTGTGACACCCAAAAATGAGAGTTATCCATGTCGTCGACTATCCACCCCTTGACAGTGGAAACTAGATAATTCAAGTCTCAATCATAAATTTTATCGCCCAAGCAAGTTATCAATCGATAGACTGGGTTTGAAGAAAAGGGGTAGAAAAATAGAAGGAAGGCTCGATGATGAAATAAGTAGACGCCTTCATGAAATCCCACTTCAACTTCAAATATAGAATACCAAATCCACTTCGTGATCACTTGTCTTTGAAGAATCAAAACTAGGCGCTGTCGTTAAATTGAATCTTATATCGGATCGTTTTAGTGTTAAGTGTTTTGTTTGCTTTGGTGTTGTGTGTTGAGAATGTCGTTAACTAGAAAAAATTATGTAATGAATTGTCATTAAAGAACAAAATTTGTCTAGATAACTTGTCGTTTAAGCCCAACGTCAGTCACATGCCCCACTGATGCGCGGATCGAAACAGTCATCGCAAAACATTCATCGCAATGTTAAAAACCATGCCATCACAGTCAAATAAAAGAAAAACCCATCGCAGTCAACAAAATTCCTTCGCAACATGAGCCCATAGCAGCGACTCATCGCAGCCATCCATCGCAATCAATGCGATCAAAAGAAGCCGTCGGGGTCACCCATCGTAACTCACCATCGTAATGCCTCCATCTGAAGAGGGTTTTGACCTTTTTCCTTGGTATCACCGAAAATGGTGAAATCTGGGTTTTTTCAAATCTGCCTTTTTTCATATCTTCATCTTAAAAAAATAGTCAAAATCATCACAAAGATACCAAAAATTCCCGAAACAGAAAAGTCACCTTTAAAAAAAAGCTTAAAAAATTTTGGTAATAACCAGAATAAGCTGAGTTGAGGACATTTGGACATAACAGATTGGACTGTTGGACTTCTGACCAGGAGCATAACATCTTTTTAATGAAAGAAATGGACATTTTGGACATTGACAGGGACATTTGTTATCAGATGAGACAAAGGAAAATAAAGACTTTTTTTGGACATAATAATCACCAAAAAGATAAGTACTGATGACATCAATGGACTGATAAACACCAAATAAACGTATCGTGACCAATCAACTTAAAAGAATAAGCTGTTATAAGCCACAACACAAAGAAATAAGCAAAACACAAACACAAAACACCCCTGGTTAGCTCTGATACCAATTGTTAACATAATAAGATTCAAGCTAACAAGAGGTGATCCGGAGGTCGGGGAGGATAAAAGAAGTATTTAGACATTTTTAGAGAGAGAAAGATAAAGCTTGAAATGAGTGTGTGTATTTAGAGAGAGAAGTGAAATACACAATAAGAAGAATCCTCACCCCTCCATGGAAGTATGGATGGGTATATATAGGCTAGACATAGAGTGACTTTGACAACATGTCAATAGTAGTCCCTCCACGTTTTGCCTATCTGAATCTAATATAATTCTGTAAATGGCGCTCACATTTTAGGGCTAACAGCGATCATGATAGTTCCTCGGATCTCGATGACGAGGAGTATGCATTGGCGGTGAGAGATTTCAAGAAGTTCTTCAAAAGACGAGGTCAACACGTGAGGCACCCCAACAATGACAAGAAACCATTCACAAAGAATCGGTTTGCCAAGAATGAAAAAGGTGATAGGAATTGCTTTAGATGTGGTGATCCAAATCATTTCATTAGTGATTGTCCAAAGCCTTCACGCGATAAGAATCACACGACGTTCGTTAGTGGTTCTTGGAGCGATAGCGGTGAAGATGTTGATGACAACCCCAAAGAGGAGAAATGCCTTATGGCTCATTCTTCTAAAGAGGTACATTCCGAAACCAAATATTATAGCAATGATAGCTCCACCTTAGATGATATTGAATTAGAAGGCCAATATGATAATTTACAAAAACTTAGCCTTAAATTCATAGAAAAGAACAAAACCTTAAAATCAACCAAAACTAAGCTTGAAAATGAGATCAAAGAACATAGGGAGAAATTAGCCAAGCTTGAGAAAAATAAAGAAGTTGATTTAGGTTGCTTAAGTTGTGAGAAACTTAGATTAGAGAATGAAGATCTGAAGAGCACCTCCATTAAATTGGAAAAGTTCATGAAAGGTACTAGTGCTCTTGATGATATGTTAAACAAAAACTTCATTCTAAGGAAAGACTTGGTGTAGGTTTTAACTCAAATGAAGCATCAACCAGTGAACCTAAACAAGTCAAATTTTCAGAAAAATCGTCTGCTGTACGCGGTCACAGATTGTATGGGGCGGTTCCTTATCACTATGGAACCGCCTCCATAGATAAGGAACCGCGGACAGTAAGAGGTTTTGCTGAAAATCCTGAACTTTCTAAAAAGTCAAATTTAGGTGAACAACCAAAGCATCTTATTGTTAACAAGTTCAAATTACCCATACTTGACGACAATGCCGTTGATAAGTTTTATAAGCCCTTGAGTAAACCTCTAATAGGAAATAGAAGTTTATCAAGACCATCCACTACTCCACCAAGAGTATGGAATGAGTCTAGGCCTAGAAGTAGAACGAAACACCTAGAAGAGATAGTCAAAACAATTCACGACCTAGAAGTAAAACTCCAACACATAGAAGGAATGACCACAACTCTAAACCAAGATCAAATACACCTAGGAGAAATAATGAACAACAAAATGGTTATATGAATTATTATCCTCCTCCATTTTATTCCCTATGGGTAACCCCTCCTCCATTCATGCATCCCAACCAAATGCAAGGGATGTTTGGAACTAACAATTTTAGACCCATGAGATATTGGGGACCAAATGTTTGATCTTGTGTGTTGTTACCTAGATATGCTTGGGAATTGATTTGGAACCCGACGAGCGGATTAAGGATAGTGGTTGTTCTAAACACATGACGGGTAATCGAAGTTTGTTCTCGCACTACAAAGCATATGATGGAGGTAACGTCACATTCGCTAGTAGTCTACGTGGTAATATCATTGGCAAAGGTACGGTTTCTCTTGACTCCATGACCATTTAAAATGTTGAGCACGTAGATAATTTAGGGTTTAACCTTTTAAGTATAGGTCAAATTTGTGACAATAAGTCTAAGGTCATCTTTTCGGAACATGACAGTGAAATCGTAAAAGATGGAAAGGTCATTGGAAAAGGTGTTAGAAAGCATGGGCTTTATGTCATGAAGGTCAATAAGAAGTCAAAAGACAACATATGTCTTGCGACTAGAGATGATAGTTCTACTCTTTGGTATAGGAGATTAGGTCACGCTAATATGCGTTTAATTCAATCTTTAGTCTCTAAGGAGTTGGTAAGACACCTCCCCAAGATGAAGTTTGATAGTCACTTTTGTGATGCTTGCAAAGTTGGAAAGCAAGTTCACTCAAGTCACAATGCCAAGAATTTTGTTTCAACTTCTCGGTGCTTAGAGCTCCTACATATGGATCTCTTTGGACCTTCCGCCATACGGAGTTATGAAGGTAACCTTTATACCCTAGTTATAGTTGACGACTATTCTAGATTCACTTGGACTAGATTTTTGGCATCTAAGAATGAAGCTTTCGATCATTTCTAAATCTTTAGTCGAAGAATTCAAAATCAACTATGATGTCCAATTGTCTCTATTAGGACGGATCATGGTAGGGAATTTGATAACGAAGTGCAATTTTGTGCCTTTTGTGAAGCTCATGGTATTACCCATAACTTCTCGGCTCCTCGCACTCCACAATCAAATGGGGTAGTTGAAAGGAAGAATATGACCATCCAAGAGATGAGTAGGACGATGTTAAACGAGCAATCTTTGCCTCAAAAGTTTTGGTGCAATGTTGTGGACACATCGACTTATATTCTCAACCGAATTCTTATTCGACCTTTCCTAGGAAAGACCCCCTATGAGATTCTTAAAGGTAAGAAACCCTCATTGGAATACTGTAGGGTGTTTGGAAGCAAGTGCTTTATCCTCAACACCAAAGACTACCTTACCAAGTTCGACCCAAAGTCTTACGAAGGTATCTTTTTAGGTTATTCCCAAACTAGCAAAGCCTACATAGTCCTCAATAGAACCTCGGGCGTAATTGAAGAATCACTTAACGTGACTTTTGATGAAACCCCTCCTTTACCCAAGACACCACCAATGGTTGATGATGACTTGCATGAAATAGAAGTAGTTAAAGCCAAAGAGTTTAGAAAAATAGGAGTTGAAGACCTTAATGTTGAAAAGGAAGTAAACATTAAGGAGTCTAAGGATCATACTCTCAATAATATCATTGGTTACTTAAATCAAAGGACCCTAAGATCTCAAGTCCAAAACCAAAGCAACTTCTTTTGTTTCGTCTCCTTGATTGGACCAAAGAATGTTAAAGAAGCTTTGACGGATGAGAGTTAGGTCATTGCGATGCAAGAAGAATTGAATCAATTCGTTGCTAATGATGTTTGGGAACTTGTTCCTCCACCTAGAAGTTCTACCATTATAGGAACCAATGGGTCTATAGTAATAAGTTAGATGAGAATGGTGTTGTGTCTCGTAACAAGGCCAGACTTGTAGCTCAAGGCTATAATCAACAAGAAGGGATTGATTATGACGAGACATATGCACCGGTAGTAAGATTAGAATCCATTAGAATCCTTTTAGCCTACGCTTGTGCCTTAGACTTTAAGCTTCAAAAAATGGATGTAAAGAGTGCGTTTCTTAACAGTTTGATCAATGAGGAGGTATATGTGGCTCAACCTCCCGGCTTCATTGATTTTGAGAAACCGGATCATGTTTACAAGCTAAAGAAGGCACTTATGGTCTTAAACAAGCACCCAAAGCTTGTTATGATAGACTTAAAGCGTTTCTTGTTAAACATGAGTATACCATGGGGATGGTAGACAACACTCTCTTTATAAAGAAGAAAGGTTCTTGATAGGTGTGTAAACACCCATCCTTTTTACCACTTAATTACAGTAATAACCGAGCCAAAACGTGTACTTTATGTCTTTTATGTCAGAATTATGCGTGGTTTGTGTTTTTGTTGTGATTTAGGACGAAAAGGTGAAAAGTGGAGAAAACACGGGCATTCACGGGCTTTTATCGAAGAAAAAGACGAAAGATGAAGTCGAGAAGTCAAGAGTGCAAAAAGAACGGAAGTCCAAGACCAATTCTGAAGATTTATCGAAAAAAAGTCAAAAGACGGAAGTTTACTTAAAGCCGAAGAACTCAATTCTATTTTATTGAAGTATTAAAAGACGAGTTCAAAGAAATCCCGAGCCAAAAGTCATTAAAGTCCAAGATTAAAGAAGATTAAAAGGCTTAAGGACTAATGGTGCAATTAACAAAAGATTAAGAAGAGAAGGACTAAGCATGCAATTAAGGAGAAAGGAAAGAGGGGAGGAAGCTTCCTAAGCACTCCTTAACCTCCCCTATATATAGATTAGATGAGATTAGCTTTTTTTCTTTGTTGGCTAATAGTGACAATTAGTTCTTTCACTTTTAATTACCTTGTCATTTAATTACTTGTCAAATTTAAATACTTGTCTTGCACCTTAATTACCATTTAATTTCAAGTAAGTGTTCTTTTAATTCTTGTTATTATTTATCTTTATTGTTTGATCTCTCATTCTACCTTTCTTTAATCTTTGGTTTATATGTTTATTATTCATGTTCATGTTCTAGAGTTTTTGTCAAATTTATTAAGTGGGTTTTGATTATCTTGATTTTTATAGTTAGTTTTGTTGTTTTGGATTGTTTGATTATCATTAATAGATGTTTATTTGTTAGTTTGATTTAATCTTGTGGCTGATTTTGCTTAATTTTTATCTAGATCGTGTATATTTCTTGTTCCCTGTTCTTCGGGGTGTTTGTTTGCTGTTACTGTATCTTCCCAGAAGATATTCCGAATAGGAAAATTATTCGGGATAGGCCAAATATTGTAAATAGGGAAATTATTCGGGATAGGCCAACTATTCCGAATAGGGAAATTATTCCGAATAGGGAAATTATTCCGAATAGGAAAATTATTCGGGATACGCCAAATATTCTGAATAGGGAAATTATTCCGGATAGGCAGATTATTCCGAATAGGGCAAACATTCCGGATAGGCAGATTATTCCGAATAGAGAAGGTATTCCGGATAGAGAGGATTATTCCGGATAGGTGACATATTCCGAGTAAGCCATTTATTCCGAATAAGGGTATTATTCCGAATAAGCTGATTTTTTAGGTTTCCTTAATTTCAGTTTTTAAGTTTCTGCTTTTTAATTTCAAGCTTTATTTTTACCGCCTTTTTCCTTAGTCGCACTTTAAGTTTACTTGCCTTAGATTTATTTTAGCCTTGCCTTAGTTTAAGTTTTAGTTTTAGTTGCGTTTTAAGTTTGCCTTAGTTAGATTTAAGTTTGCGTTATTTACTTTTAGTGCCCTTTAATTTCTCGTCACGCTTTTAAATACTTGCACCATTTACTTTAAATTAGATTTAGATTTACTTTAAAGTCATTTACTTTAATTGTTCTGCACTTTTATTTTAAAAACAACCAAAAACATTTGTTCCACCAAAGAACGACTGAGTCACACATAGAACCTAAATCAATTCGTTAATATACCGAGAACTTAACTTTCTTACATACAAAATCTAAATATTAAAATGGCGCCACTACCAGCTCTTTTTGTAAAGATTAACTGTTTTCTGTGAGAGACGCGTTGTCTTTTGGGATCCGTTCACTTGTGAGCGTTATTTTTCTTGCAAAAAAAATTTCAAAAAACCATAAAAATTAAAAATTGTTATAAATCCATAAAAATTAAAAATTTCAAAAATCCAAAAAGATTTTATCTTTCTTGTGTATATATATTGTCTTTGTGTTTGGTTTCTTTTTCTTTTGCATTTTCAGGTGTATGCGTACTAGATCTTCTAATTATCAAGAGCCCGAGACTCGAGAAGATTTAAGTATGTCAGGTGTTAACAACAACAATAATCCACCGCACCTCAATAATAACAACAATGTTCTTCCACAACCCGATCTGCGGACAATGGAGGAGCTATGTCAACCTACCATGTTTGGACGAGGAGGACCGATTGCGCCGATGCAAATCACGGCTCCGGAGTTTTCGTTGAAGCACCACATGATTCAGCAAGTGCAAACTAATCCATTCGCCGGAATGCCTGATGATGATGCCAACAAACACCTCGACAAGTTCATTACAATCACCCAAAGCATGAAGTTGCCTGGTGCCACAATGGATGTTCTTCGCCTACAACTCTTCCCACATACTCTATCACATCATGCCGAGAAATGGTTTATCGTCTCCCGAAGAATTCTATTCACACTTGGGATGACATGACTCAACGCTTTTTATCGCGCTACTTTCCACCATCCATGGTCACGAGCCTTCGCAATCAAATCAGCGGTTTCATGCAAGATCCCGATGAATCTCTTTTTGATGTTTGGGAAAGATATAATGTCTTGATTGATCGTTGTCCAAACCACAACATGCTTCCAGTCACATTGATTGATACTTTCTACAACGGTTTGACTTTTCGAGATCGTGATACGATTAATGCAGCCGTCGGTGGAACATTTATGAAAAGGAGACCCGATGAGTGTAGAGAGCTTATTGAGAACATGACTACTCACCACAAAAACTGGGATTCCTATGCTTCTTCAAGGAACAACCCGAGAGTCAATGTCTCTTCTACTTCAGCAAACCCTGATATGACCGAACTCACCTGCATGATGACTGAAATGAGAAAAAGTATCTTGCTTCTCGCTTCAAACCAACAACAACAACAAGTTAAAGCGGTTGCACCTTCTTGTGAAACATGCGACGGTCCACACTCATACACCGATTGTCCTTCTACACAAGGAAATCCAGAAAATGTGTATGCAGCTTATGGTAATTATTCACCGGAAAATTACCAAGCTTGACCTCAAGGGGATAGAAATTTGTTGAGTTACCGATCAAACAACTACCTTTCACCCGGTTTTTCTCCTCAAAACTAAAACCCCACCAACAACTACAATAGAAGCAACCAAATCCCACCAAGAGCTTCTAATCCTTATCACCCACCCGCTCAACAAACCCCACCCATTAACCCTGATGTTGAAGCCATCATGAGAACCCAAGGTGAGAAAATCAAGAATCTGCATAGCCAAATTATCAATTTGAAAGGGGATATCACCAAGCAAGGAAATGAGATTAGATCCGAGCTTCGAGATAATATTCAATCATCCTTCAGCAATCAAACAAATGATTTAAAGAATATGCTTGTTAGTTTCTTGCCCGCCGCTCAACCTTCTTCTTCGAGTTCTCTACCTTCAAACACCGTCACCAATCCGCGAGCAAATGTGAGTGCTATTACTACTCGTAGTGGAATTACCATTGTCGATCCACCAATCCCGCCCCCATCATCTACACCATCCCTACTCTTCCTACACCTAGTATTAGTGCACCATTACCGTCTCCGCCTCGTCATGACGATGTTCCTAGGAAGGACCCTTCAACATCTCAACCTTTACCTGCTACGCCTTCACCTTCACCACCCAAACCTAATATCCCATATCCTTCTCGCTTAGTCAAGACCAAAATTCTAACCAAGGATGAATCTCAAGTGTCGAGCTATGTGAAGATGATCTCTCAAATGAACTTCAACATTAGCTTTCTCGTAGCACTTGTCCACAAGCCAAAATTTGTCAAAGCATTCAAGGAATTGCTTAACAAGAAGGAAAAGTTGATTGAGCTCGCCAACACACGCTTAAATGAAAACTGCTATGCAGTTATTCTTAAAGAACTTCCGAAAAAGCTTGGAGATCCCGGTCGTTTTGTGTTGCCTTGCGTTTTCAACAAAACTGAAGAATTTACTTCCCTAGCTGATCTCGGGGCCAGTATAATCTCATGCCTTTGAGTGTTTGGAAAACACTATCATTACCCGACCTCACTCAAACAAAGATGACTCTTGAACTTGCTAATCGCACTCTCGCTTACCCCGTTGGTATAGCCGAAGATGTGTTCATTAAAGTTGGCACATTTACTTTCCCGGTCGACTTTGTCGTTGTTGATTATGAAATGGACCCTCGTATTCCTTTAATACTTGGTCGGCCATTCTTGAGAACCGAACGAGCTTTAGTTGATGTGGCCGAAGGTGAGCTAATCTTAAGAGTCGGGAATGATTCACAAGTTTTTAAAATGGGGAAGCTTACAGGCAAATCCTTTAGACGAGAATCAGTGAATATAATTAATGTGCTCGATGATTTTGTCATCTACAACAATCCGCTATTCGACTCTTGCATTGATAATCCACTGTTTCAAGATGATGTGGATGATTCTCTCTCCAATTTGGACGCTTCACCCATTTATGATTCTCCACCGATCTTTGATGCTTATGATGATGATTCTAGCTCAGATTCGGATGATTTTGATGATTGTACTTTTGAGTATCCCGAGATGCCCACATACGATGATTTTGATGAGGCCGATACTCTTTCGAGCGATTCTTCACAGGATGAAGATCCTCCGCCATCACTCGATCCTACTTTGGACGATTACTCATTTGAGGAAGACTTCTCTGCATTTCTCAACACTTACTTCCCTCATGAGAGTGATGCTCCTCCTTTTGATTTTGAAGATTATCGTCTTGATCCTACTTTGGATTTGAAGAACATTCTTTCAAAGGAGAAGAAACCGGTCGACACCAATATCCGCAGCACATATGATTTAACACCTCTTTGTCCCCCTTCTGAGGACGAGGTTGTGCTTCTTCGCGGATCTTCTTCAGATTCTGCTGAGCCTGAGTGCTATTTTCCCTTAAAGGAAAAGGTGTTCGACCCCAGTATCGATACTCTGCAGCCATCTCAGTATCCACCTGATGCAATAAAAGGAAATATCTTTGGAACTTATGGAAATCTGCTTGCACCACTTCACCCTTGCTTCCACCGTGCTCCATCGCTGCTTAAGGGAACCTTGCCTACTCTTCTTTGGCTTGCCTTGTTCGCCTTAAGCCTCTGCTATTTGATGGACGAAAACTATGTCTTTGATCCCGGTGGATATGTTTCATGCTTATTCCTATGATGATCAAGGTCGAGTCAGGCTCACGACTCGGTAATCAAAAATCAAGCGCTTCTTGGGAGGCAACCCATGTATCTATCTTTTCGCTTTCTTTATACTAAGTGTAGGGGAAACCCTTTGGTTTGCTATTTCCTCTCCTCTCCTCTCTTAATCAGGGATTCGAGCGCTCAATGATCCACTCTTGATGATTCTTGACGACCCGTGATTCCGTGTTCACTTCTTCCCGGTTCTATCCTAAACTCTTTTCGATTCCCTATTTTATATTTTCCAATATTAAAATAGGAATCTCTTTAGTTGTCTCTTCCTTAGCAAGATTTAAACAAAGTGCACAATGTCCTAAGTGTAGGGGAGTTTACTCCCACATGCTTAAACATTGAGGACAATGTTTATGTTAAGTGTAGGGGGGACTTCTATCGAAGTTAAGTGGTCTTTTCCTTGTATTTGTCCTCATTTTAACTGGAAAAACAATTTTTCGACATTTTTCAAAATTTTTGATCTATTTTGGCCTATTAGTTTTTCCCTTTGTATAGTTATTTTCTTTCTTTACTAGAATAAATGTTTAATAAAGTGGTTTTAATTTTCAAATGTTGTGAATCTTTTGACTCAACCCGAGTTTACTTATCTAAGTTACTCTAGCTAGTATCCTTAACATGTTTAAGTCAAGTTTTGCTAGGCTTTTATATAGGGAGCTATAAAACGCGAAAGTCTTAACTCTCACGAGTTAAGAACAAGAACTTTTCGCAAGTTCCTATAATTGACCCTAGAGAGTCGTTTATCAAGGGAACTTTAAAACGCAATTTCTAAACTTGAAAAAGTCTAAGAATTTGCAAGATCCTATAGGCGACTCGAAAACCCAAAACTTTGATTTAATAGGCTAAGCATCCACGAGTCTCGTTCCTTGAGATTTTAAACTGTGGAGAACGAGAGATGATAGAGCCAATTATAAGTTTGGTATTCTTTTAGGAATTTATGTGAGTTAATTATAAGCCTATTCTCCCATCTCATGCTAATAAATTTATCTGCAATAAATAAGGTTGTACGATTTGAAAAGTTACTTAGCTTCTAGCCCAAGATCGTTTAAAAGTTGCTCGGTATGGATTAGAGTTCATAGCCAAGGCATAACTTATTGAAGCGGGATGCGAAGATTGGCGAGTCCGAAAAGGCCCTAACAAGGCATGAGGGCTATATTTTGTTGCTAAAGATCCAAAGTGATGCGAATAATCATTTATCGAAAATCAATATGAAGGATCGAGACACACACGAAAAGCAAAAACTCCCAAAAAGTCATGGAGAAGTGTATCCGAAAAGACCCTAGCAAGGTATGAGGATAAATAGATCCAAGTCATAAAAGGAGGCGGATCGTTGTATATCAAAGTCCAAAATAAGGATTGGAGAAAAATGAAGAAGTCATGGTCCAAGTATGAATCTCTCAAAACTGCAAGTGAAGAAATTCCATTATAAAGAGAAGACCATAATTTCATGAACGTCTCTCAAGGTTTGAAGTATGAAGTCGCTGCCAAATATCGGTCCGAGAAAGGTCTCAAATCACGAAGCGAGTTATGCTAAGATATGAACATTATGAGGTCCCGAGAAGCAGTTTTAAAAGATTTTGTCCTTTAGCTAACTATTGATTAAATCGTTCACTTTGTTTTCGGACTAAATAACTATCGAAATACGTCAACAATGCATCTTCGTTATCATTCAAGAAAAAAATAAAATATAAGAGATACACCTAGGAATAAGGGAGTCTAAGTGAATAATTGGCCCACATGATTTCGTGTTAGTTTGCTAACTTATAATAACAATGATCTCGTTTTTAAGCTTGGTTTGGAGAAAGTGAAAACTTGAGGATGATGATTATTCATAACATTTCCAAAACCCAAGGTACGCTTTTTGATTTCTTTACTTTGAATGTTTATAGTTTTCTATCTCTTTAATAAAGGCCACTATGGATTGATTATGATGAAAAGTGTAAACGTGCTTTGTAACTAATGCATTGCATGAGGACATTGCAATGGTCAAGTGTAGGGGATTTGATAGGTGTGTAAACACCCATCCTTTTTACCACTTAATTACAGTATTAACCGAGCCAAAACGTGTATTTTATGTCTTTTATGTCGGAATTATGCGTGGTTCGTGTTTTTGTTGTGATTTAGGACGAAAAGGTGAAAAGTGGAGAAAACACGGGCATTCACGGGCTTTTATCGAAGAAAAAGACGAAAGATAAAGTCGAGAAGTCAAGAGTGCAAAAAGAACGGATGTCCAAGACCAATTCTGAAGATTTATCGAAAAAAAAGTCAAAAGACGGAAGTTTACTTAAATCCGAAGAACTCAAGTCTATTTTATTGAAGTATTAAAAGACGAGTTCAAAGAAATCCCGAGCCAAAAGTCATTAAAGTCCAAGATTAAAGAAGATTAAAAGGCTTAAGGACTAATGGTGCAATTAACAAAAGATTAAGAAGAGAAAGACTAAGCATGCAATTAAGGAGAAAGGAAAGAGGGGAGGAAGCTTCCTAAGCACTCCTTAACCTCCCCTATATATAGATTAGATGAGATTAGCATTTTTCTTTGTTAGCTAATAGTGACAATTAGTTCTTCCACTTTTAATTACCTTGTCATTTAATTACTTGTCAAATTTAAATACTTGGCTTGCACCTTAATTACCATTTAATTTCAAGTAAGTGTTCTTTTAATTCTTGTTATTATTTATCTTTATTGTTTGATCTCTCATTCTACCTTTCTTTAATCGTTGGTTTATATGTTTACTATTCATGTTTATGTTCTTGAGTTTTTGTCAAATTTATTAAGTGGGTTTTGATTATCTTGATCTTTATAGTTAGTTTTGTTGTTTTGGATTGTTTGATTATCATTAATAGATGTTTATTTGTTAGTTTGATTTAATCTTATGGTTGATTTTGCTTAATTTTTATCTAGATCGTGTATATTTCTTGTTCCCTGTTCTTCGGGGTGTTTGTTTGCTGTTACTGTATCTTCCCAGAAGATATTCCGAATAGGAAAATTATTCGGGATAGGCCAAATATTGTGAATAGGGAAATTATTCGGGATAGGCCAAATATTCCGAATAGGGAAATTATTCCGAATAGGAAAATTATTCCGAATAGGAAAATTATTCGGGATAGGCCAAATATTCTGAATAGGGAAATTATTCCGGATAGGCAGATTATTCCGAATAGGGCAAACATTCCGGATAGGTAGATTATTCCGAATAAAGAAGGTATTCCGGATAGAGAGGATTATTCCGGATAGGTGACATATTCCGAGTAAGCCATTTATTCCGAATAAGGGTATTATTCCGGATAAACTGATTTTTTAGGTTTCCTTAATTTCAGTTTTTAAGTTTCTGCTTTTTAATTTCAAGCCTTATTTTTCCCGCCTTTTTCCTTAGTCGCACTTTAAGTTTACTTGCCTTAGATTAATTTTAGCCTTGCCTTAGTTTAAGTTTTAGTTTTAGTTGCGTTTTAAGTTTGCCTTAGTTAGATTTAAGTTTGCGTTATTTACTTTTAGTGCCCTTTAATTTCTCGTCACGCTTTTAAATACTTGCACCATTTACTTTAAATTAGATTTAGATTTACTTTAAAGTCATTTACTTTAATTGTTCTGCACTTTTATTTTAAAAACAACCAAAAACATTTGTTCCACCAAAGAACGACTGAGTCAAACATAGAACCTAGATCAATTCGTTAAGATACCAAGAACTTAACTTTCTTACATACAAAATCTAAATATTAGTTCTCACCTCATAATTGTGCAAGTATATGTTGATGGCATTATATTTGGCTCAACTTGTCAAGAATTGTGTGATGACTTTGCCAAAATCATGCATGATGAGTTTGAAATGAGTATGATGGGAGAACTTAACTTTTTTTAGGACTCCAAATTAAACAAATGGATGATGGTATTTTCTTTAGTCAATCTAAGTATGCTAAAGAAATGCTAAAGAAATTTGGATTAGAAGAATCTAGACCAATAAAGACCCCAATGGCCTCGGATACTAAACTCACCGTAGATGATGATTGTGAGTCGGTAGACAACACCAAATATAGAGGTATGATTGGTAGTTTGTTGTACCTAACGGAAAGTCGACCGGATATCATGTTTAGTGCTTGCCTTTGTGCTCGCTTCCAAGAGGCTCCCAAAACCTCTCACCTTGAAGCGGTTAAGCGTATCTTCTGATACATTAAGGGAACTATACATTTAGGATTATGGTATCCTAAAGGGACCGGCGTAGAAACCATTGTCTACGCGGACTCGGATCATGCGGAAGACTATGTGGACCGGAAAAGCACTAGTGGAGTTTGTACCTTCATGGGTTGTTGTCTAACTTCTTGGTTCTCCAAGAAACAAACCGCTCATGCGATATCCACCACGAAAGCCGAGTATGTGAGTGCCGGAAAAGCATGCCACAAGCTCAATGGATCAAGCAAGCGCTTGTTGATTATGGGATTTCTCTTGATGATGTTCCCATCATGTGCGACAATAAAGGTGTTATAGACCTTAGCAAGAATCTCGTGCAACATTCGCGAACCAAGCACATAGAAATTCGCCACCATTTTCTTATGGATAATGTTCAAAAGGGGAACATTTCGATTGAGAAGGTACCCTACGAGGATAACTTAGCCGACATCTTCACTAAGACACTTAAGAGGGAACCTTTTAATTACTTGCGTCTAGGTCTAGGATTAATGGAACATATTCCTTAATTGCTTTCCTTTTATTGAGTCTCTTATTTTCTTTTGAGTCTTTTATCACTTTGAGTCATTGAGTCTCCTAAACTCTTCTTGAAAATCTTCTCTTCTCCTTTTCAAAATTCTTAAAGTTTCTTTCAAAAATGGTCGAGAAATGTTTTGACATTGTTAATTCAATCTAAAAACATTTTTCATAGATTCTTACTATTAATCTCGAGCTTACATAATTCATATGTATGATTCTCTCAAACATAGCAAGAATAAGATAGAATCATGGAGGATCATTGTGTCGTGACTTAAGGTCTTGTCTTACATACCTCATACATCGGTTTTTATTTTAAAATCCATGTATTTTGGTCAAATCTCTATTTGGTGAGTTCGTATGTGTTTTCTTTGTCTATCTTTGCTTTTAAGAATATCCCTATGATTAGTTAGACTAGAAAAATAAGATTTGCTGAATTGAAAAGTCTTCCTTCACCACCAAAACACAGCATGTGTAGGCGGTTCCATATATGAACCGCGGTCCCTTAGCGATAAGGAACAGCCAGAAGTGATAAGGAACCTCGTACAGTGATCCCTTTTTCGGGTATTTCTAAAACTCCAAATTTGTTCCAACACTTTTGGGAATCTTTGTTTCAACCCTTTGACCACCCTAAAAATACCTCGAGCCTTCCCTATTTAACCATAAGCATTTTGCCATACTTCACATCCCAAAATGTCTTATTCTCCAAATGAAAGCCTTGATTATCCTCCATTTTCCCCAATTACTTTCAATCCCAACTCACCCAAGAACACTTTCAATCCAAATTCACCCAAGAACACTCTTAATCACATTTCTCCTACCAAGAATGTTGATTGTGGAACATCTTTTCTTCCACCACAACCCTTTAGTGTTCTTCCTCCTTGTCATGATAATTTCATGCACCATAGGACATATTGTCATTTTTGTCAATATCAACATCTTGCTATGGCACACATCTATGAGGAGTTGCGCTACATCAAGAGTCTCTTAATCAAGCCTCCTCTTCACTTTGATTATGAGATCTCCACCAAGCAGCCACCACCACCTTCCGCCACTACCTTGTCTTTCATATAAGCATTGGTTGCTTATCCACAAGACACCTAATTCAAGCAAATCTTAGAATTCTAGATTAACTAGGATTCGATTTATGCTTTTGGCTTGTTTCCTTTTTCATACATCTTTGTATGATTTTTTTTACATGACTTCACTTGGATCTTAGTCTTTGTGTTTTCTTCTCTTTTTTTGTGACATATAGCTATCACTTGTTGGTTGTCTCTTTTGTTCAACTAACCCTTCTATGTAGCTTGTCACCATATCTCGATTCCTCGGTGCCCCAAGCAAGGGGGAGTAAGCACCAAGGGGGAGTCTTTGCAAAGTCCATCTCTTCAACACCGACTTGTGCAACCTTTTTGCTTTGACAAAGGGGGAGAAATGAATAAACTCGTCTTCGAAAATCTTGTTTTTGTGTGATTGAGCTTACGTATTGTCAGAATCAAAAAGGGGGATATTGTTAATGCAATAATGCCTAAAAACGTTACTTGCATTTTTCGGTCTCGCTTAGTTTTGATTACGACAATATGTAAAAACAAGCATTTACGAAAACAACGAAAAACAAATTCTTGAGTTCAAGTATTTTTCATTTTACCCATTTTCACTTAAGGTATGAATAAACAAGTACTAACCTTAATCAAGTGATCAAGTGATTTAATCTTTTCTTAAAACTCACTTTTTATTAAGTGTGACAAGTTTTTTAATTAAACTTTCTTTTTAAGAAAATGTTTTATTAAATTAAATATTTGAAAATTTGAAAATGGCATATTCTTTTTTTGATTTGGAATATTCTTTCAGGATATTTTATAATCAGATAAGACCTCCACTACTAAAGGACAAAAAGGGAGCGGAGTCTACTCCGGCGGTTCCCTAGTGCCTATGTGGTTCCTTATCGATAAGGAACCGCCGGCTGAGATAAGGAACCGCGGGCAGATATAGCCATTGGCCCTTTGTCCTATAAATAGTGGACCATTCTCAGATTTTCTCTTTACCTCTTTTGCACATATATTTCCAGATTCAAACATACTTCTTAAATCACTCAAATCCTTGATCATTTGATTGATTACTACTTGTTTAGAAGTGAATCTATCCCATCCATCCCTTCCTCTCCAAGTGTAAAGAGAAGAACACTATCTGTCACACCCCATCATGGCGGAATATGGGGCGCGACGTATAGATATCATCATAACAACAGCGTGTCTATAGAGAGAACTAAATAGTGGGGATTGGGGGATTAGATTCATCTCCTTGATTGTTACTTAACTTGGGTGTTAAGACCTGAGCTAAGGGTGTCGTGTATGATTTTATAGGTTTGCAGGAGTGCTAGCTTGCTGTGCTATCAGGTGAGTTCATAGTCCCATTTTACTACGTTTTTTAATGTTTTTCTAGTATGGGATGGAGATGACACTTATGGTGTTCTTAAAATGTTTTGGTACTATATTTTTATAAACGTTTGGACATAAATGTGCTATTCTGTGACTTGCGTGCTGATGTGTTCTCATATGTACTTTGATATGTGTTCTGATATGTGAATCTTGTTTGCGTTGTGATTGGCTTTGGTACATAGATTTATGGGCGTCTATGGGACCAGTTGTGATGTGTTTGGAGCGTGGGGCACGATCCGTCTTGAGTTCTTGGTTCTGAGTTCTTGGTTCGTGGGACACGATCCGTCCTGAGTTCTTGGTTCGTGGGGCACGATCCGTCCTGAGTACTTGTGCATCGTCTCTTCGGAGGCAAGATATCTCGACGGGGATATAGTTCATCTTCCACAGGTGGTGTGGGAAAGATCCGGATAGTGTGGTGTGTGTTCTTGTGTGTGTGACGGGATACTTCTTGACTATTATAGTGCGCTTTGTGAATTATAGATGTGATTGGTACTTGGATTGAGTTTTGTTGTGGATGCATGTAGCATGATTATCACATTATGGTCCATTACTATAAATTGTTTTCCTTCAACTTATTTGCAGCGGATGTAAAGGTTTCTTATGATGTTCTAGATAACTTAAACCTATGTTCTCACCAACTTTATGTTGACAGATTTTAGTTTCATTTTCAGGTGAGATAGTTGAGGAGGATGATGTTAGAAGTGGCTAGAGTGTAGAGGCTGCTAGGATTGCATTAGGAGGATTCCCTTTCCTCTTAGATTTTATTTTGTGTCTTGATTAAGTGAACTTTATGGTACCTATATGTTTGATGTTTGTTCATTTGTATGTCTTTGGTAAGATAGGCCTGTTACCTACTTACCTAGACGCCTGCGTTGTTGAGATATTGTTACGACATTTGTGTCGCCATTTATGATATTTCAATTTCATTTAGTTCTCTCTATAGACACGTTGTTGTTCTGATGATATCTATACGTCGCGCCCCATATTCCGCCATGGTGGGGTGTGACAGAATGGTATCAGAGCCAATGGTTATAGAGAATTAGGTTTCTTAGTCGCGTAGCCTAATCTATAGCTTAAGGGTCCCTACATATAGGCGTCATAGGAGTATGTGTGCATTTTATATTAATTGATGTGTTTGGATGTAATTTATTGCGATGTTTTGACTAGTATGAATTGAACCATAGTAAGTTCATACTTAGCTACATTTTATTTTCTTTACGAGTTTTGACTAGTGCGGGTAGAACTATAGTCGTATACGCTAGTCATTGTTGAATTTCGTTTAATTACGTTTTCATGTTCTTTATACATTTTGAATTTAGTCTACGCTGGTTCAGCTGGACTACGAGTTTATTTGTTTCATGCATTTGCTATGTTATTTTAATACATGTGATTTTGGACCTTATGTTATGTTGTGGATTATGTGCTTATATGAGTTGTAGGATCTATGTGATTATTTGAGTTGGTAGACTGATGTGTTATGTGTAGTATTAATTCTTATAAGTGTCATCATAAGAGGGAGTGCATTAGTGAAAGGGGATTGGTATAAGTATGGTGGCCAACATAGTTATACAAGTACCACGACATCAATGGATTCCTAAGTATGGTTGCATGAAAGAGGGTTAATACATGCTTGTATTGTATATGTTGTATGGATTTGAGTGTATGTACCCCTATGCCTATATATGTGTATATCCCTTCTACTTATTGGTTGTATTCTTAGGATGGTTTTATAGCTCTTCATTCTTTGGGATGTTCAACTTCTGTAGTAGCGCATTTATCGAGTCCTCATTTCACGTATTTGTTTGTACGGTACTTTTGGTGTAGAGGCTATTGAGAGGGTGGAGAATTCTTTTTGGGATCACGGTATCTTTTAGTTTGTATCTTATGTGGTAAAAGAAATGGAATTTGTAAATAGTTAAAATAGTTGTTGGTAGTCGGTGAAATAAGGGTTAAGTGTCATAAGCGTGTTTGAAATAAGATGGGATATATTTTTTTTAACATATAAGTATGGCTTGTTTATTATTATTTTTTTTAAAAAAAAACTAAAATTGGTTTTGATCACCTAAAGCTAATGATCTTTAGTTAAATTCTTGTTCTTATTTAATTAAATATGTTAAAATCATGTAATTACTCATATGATGGGTAAGGGTTTCTAATTTTCTGGAATTAAAATAAATTAGGTCTTGAATTTGGTAATTAATGAGGGGTTTTAGGGTTTCAAATCGTTTTTTTTGTTATAAATCAGAGTAGGCAGAAACTGTCGCTAAATTGTCAGAATTCATCGCTAAACTGTCAGAAACTGTCGCTAATGTCTGGGCAGATTCTAGGTAAAAATCGTTTTGGTTATAACTTATTCGTTTTTAAAGATTTTTGGGTGATTCAAAAGACTAAAGTTATGTACTCGGAGCGTAATTTTCAAATATTTAGAACGTATTGTCAATGGAAGTCAGTAGCTTGGTCGAATTAATTGTACAACTGTCGAGTTCAAGATTAATTTTCGGACAACATGGTTTAAACTCGTGTTTTGGGTATTTTGGGATAGTGGACACTTAGAAGGCTAACATAGGGCTGCTTTGGGATAGGATTTTAGATGTATCCATCATAGAGATTGTTACATTAATGAAGAATGTGAGTTCCGGAGTCAATGTTGACGCGTGATATTGTGTTGTGTGCTTTAGACAACTGATCGTTCGTGAAGAGACTATAGATTTTTTTCGTCAAATGATTACATAAATTACTAATGTGATACCATGGTTTTAGAACGTATTGTCAATGGAAGTCAGTAGCTTGGCCGAATTAATTGTACAACTAATCATCGGTCGTAATACGTTTCGGTTGTCGCTGGGTGCTTCTTGTGTCATTGGTCCGTTTTCATGGTTCGTTGGGAGTCGATACATGTTTTATGTTGAGTATCTTTTGGAGTCTCAGGTTTTGGTTCATATTTTAAAATTCTTTCACGTAAACGTCCGTTAGTTGTCCATGGGCTTGATCGTTTATCCGAAGTTGGGGGTCCTAAAATTTGTCTTGAACTTATATTCATTGAGGGCGTTGCTGTAGTCATACGGATGATCCAGTTACGTTCTTATGAGAGAGATAGCGAGTTGGTTGTGAAATGAAGTTTTTTGAGCTTATGGAGTAAATCTCGGGACGAGATTTCTATTAGGAGGGAGTGATGTGACAACCCTAGATTTTGGATTTTTCACTTTTGACTGTTTGATGTTGATCATGTGCTTGATGTGCGTTTATGTGTTATGTGCTCATATTTGAGACTTTATCATGATGTTAGACATTGTTTACGTAGTACATGGTACGTTATATGATGATGTGATGGGGTTGGTTCGTGCTCATGAGTTCATATGAATGTATAAATCATGGTATAAGTTGGATATGAAACGAAATGAAATGAAATGAAATGAGTTCAGAAATGAACTGCAGAAAAGTTCGGGTATCGTTTTGATAAGGTTTCGTGTACGTATCGTATGTTGTATGTGTGTATTAAGTATATATAATATGGTTAGGATAAGTTTTATAGTTACTTTTTATATTTAGAAACTTTTAGAAATGAAGGCTAGTTCAAAAATCGCGTAAAAAGTCAAAAAATTAGCAAAAGGGTACCCGGTTTGGTCCCGAAAATGTATAGGAGTATAAGTAAACATAAAATAGAAGGGGGGGAGTGTAAATATGATAAAACACAGAGAGGAGTCGAATTTGTGGGTCCCATAGCCTTAATTTTAATAATTAAATTAATAAAAATAGGATAATTACCATTTAAAAGTCCTAATTGGGCCTAAACTTGTCCAGAAGGTTACCAAGGCCTATATAAACACCCCTAGACCCCTAAAAACGACTAATAACCCTAAATAAACCTAAAATCAGTCTAAATCTTTCATGGATATCAAGAGAAGTCGAAATTATGATTAGGGTTCATTAATTTTTCTTGTTTCAAGGTAAGTGATCAATTAAACATTAATATAAATTTATGTTTTTATTAATTAATCATAATTGTATTGTTAATTAACCATCATTGAGATGATTAGGATTTTATTAATTTTATGGAAAAATATATTAATTAAGATCCATTAATGATTTTAGGGTTTGTGTTATAAATTTAGGGATAATTAATGATGTTTAGAGGGTTAGTGCATAAAGGCGTAAAACAGTCTGATTTTTAAGGCTGTCTTGTGTCGACTGTTCCGGGCAGTAGGTAGCACCTTTGGTCGAGTTTCGTTTTTTTAAAATTAAGTTCAGGGAGTCTACTTTTCAAAAATGTAATGTTGGTCGAAAATGGAGTTCGGGAAGGTCGTCAAATAATTTTTACAAAAACAGTGCGCTGTTTAGGAATAAATTTTGATTTCGGGGATTTGAGTCAAAACCTAACCAACCGGATGAGATAACCAAATATTTTTGATTTGGGAACTCTTTATAATGTATATAAAAGGACTGGAGGTTTTCAATAAAATTTATGGTGTTTAGGTCGGGGTTTTGGTGTCAAACATTTAGCATGTACGGAAAATCAGTTTTGGTGAAAACGACTTTTGGCGTAGAGACTAAACGAAAGGGTTAAACGTGTAATTAGAAAGTAAAATTGGTTTTTGAAGTTCTTAGATCATATAACAACATAACTCCAGTAGGGTAGGAGTCAAGTGTGGTGTTAAGTTCACTTCATGTCATCGTTTAGTGACTAGTAAAACGTACCGGGGAAAAACTGGAATTTTATGTATAGAATAGCTTGTAGTGGGAGAACTAGATAGTGGGGATTGGGGGGATTAGATTCATCTCCTTGATTTTTACTTAACTTGGGTGTTAAGACCTGAGCTAAGGGTGTCGTGTATGATTTTATAGGTTTGCAGGAGTGCTAGCTTGCTGTGCTATCAGGTGAGTTCATAGTCCCATTTTACTACGTTTTAAATGTTTTTCTAGTATGGGATGGAGATGACACTTGTGGTGTTCTTAAAATGTTTTGGTACTATATTTTTATAAACGTTTGGACATAAATGTGCTATTCTGTGACTTGCATGCTGATGTGTTCTCATATGTACTTTGATATGTGTTCTGATATGTGAATCTTGTTTGCGTTGTGATTGGCTTTGGTACATAGATGTATGGGCGTCTATGGGACCAGTTGTGATGTGTGTGGAGCGTGGGGCATGATCCGTCCTGAGTTCTTGGTTCTGAGTTCTTGGTTCGTGGGACACGATCCGTCCTGAGTTCTTGGTTCGTGGGGGACGATCCGTCCTGAGTACTTGTGCATCGTCTCTTCGGAGGCAAGATATCTCGAAGGGGATATAGTTCATCTTCCACAAGTGGTGTGGGAAAGATCCAGATAGTGTGGTGTGTGTTCTTGTGTGTGTGACGGGATACTTCTTGACTCTTATAGTGTGCTTTGTGAATTGTATATGTGATTGGTACTTGGATTGAGTTTTCTTGTGGATGCATGTAGCATGATTATCACATTATGGTCCATTACTATAAATTGTTTTCCTTCAACTTATTCGCAGCGGATGTAAAGGTTTCTTTTGATGTTCTAGATAACTTAAATTCTCACCAACTTTATGTTGACAGATTTTAGTGTCATTTTCAGGTGAGATAGTTGAGGAGGATGATGTTAGAAGTGGCTAGAGTGTAGAGGCTGCTAGGATTGCATTAGGAGGATTCCCTTTCCTCTTAGATTTTATTTTTTGTCTTGATTAAGTGAACTTTATGGTACCTATATGTTTGATGTTTGTTCATTTGTATGTCTTTGGTAAGATAGGCCTGTTACATACTTCCCTAGACGCCTGCATTGTTGAGATATTATTACGACATTTGTGTCGCCATTTATGATATTTCAATTTCTTAGTTCTCTCTATAGACACGCTGTTGTTGTGATGATATCTATACGTCGCGCCCCATATTCCGCCATGGTGGGGTGTGACACTATCCTTGTGAAGTGTTGAGTCTACCACCAAAGATCCTTGGAAGATCAAATCTTATACATTTGTTGTTGTGTCATAGTTGTGAAGATCCAAGTAGTTGTGCCTATTTGGAAGTTGTGTATGTACTAAGTATAGTTGTCTAGATTGGTTCTAGCTACGATTAGGGCTCGACTTTTAGCTTAGAGTCGGAAATTGGTTAAGCAACGTGTACGGTTTTCTCCACCATAAGGAGCTTGTTGTGTAGTGAACTCTCGAGTAAGGAGTACTCGAGGAGTGGAGTAGGAACGAGGAGTGAGCTTCGTTGCCGAACCACTATAAATCCTTGGTGTTTGGTTTGATCTTTCTTTACCCTTAACTCTTTACATTCTTTATTCTTTGTGCATATACATTAGTTAGTATTAGTTTAGTTATACTATCATTGTTCATATTATGCATAAGAATATTTCACATATTTCCTCAAGCCTAATTTTTTGAAAAAGGATTTTTTTTTTAAATCCATCTTTTAACAAGTAAATATAAGAAACTATTCAACCCCCCCCCCCCTTCTAGTTTCTACAGGCTTAATTAAATTAAATCTAAGACTTAGGTTTTATTATTAAAATTAATAATACATGTTATAACCTAAGTATTTTACATGACTTGAATTAATTAAAATCATATAAGGTAAAGTTTATTATTTAACCATGATACTTTATTAATTAATAAACCATGTACTATTATTATTAATTAATAATCATTTTAGCAAATTATCATGACTTATAATATATGACTAATAATCATCAGCTTATATTTTAGACTTATTAATCCAGCTTATTTCTATTTATGGAAACTTTCTATTTCAGGAAACTTATTATTTTTAGAAACTATCTATTTTTAGAAACTTACTATTTTTGGAAACTTTCTATTTTTGGAAACTTTCTATTTTTGGAAACTTTCTATTTTTGGAAACCTGCTATTTTTAGAAAGTTACTTATTATTACACTACAAGTATAATAATTCAAGAACATGAAAATACATAATCAGAAGACATGCAAAACATGAATAATGCGGTATACCAGTGTAGGATATTATAAATCTAGCGTATGTTTAGAGAGACAAAGAGATAGAAAGATAGATGATTTCACACACACTTCTAGAGAGAGAAAGTGAATAACTATGTGTAAATTGAAAATGAAACCACCACCCTCTCCATCTAAGGAGAGGGTTTATATACCTAAGCCCATGAGATGGGCTTGGGCTTACACATGTTGTAGGCTTTGCTTGGCCTTGTTTGCTTAATATTAAGTTAAACTAAACTACGAGCTATTACTTAGACTATTGTTGGAGTGACCGATCCATTCTAATACGTAAAACGTATTTCCAACAATCTCCCCCTAAGGGAGGTAACTCCAAACAAGGGCGTTACCCAAGTTACAATAATAAAATAAACCTAGCATACTATGCTTGTCTTGAGCTCGTAGTCTTCGTCTTTCTTTTCTTTTTCTTTTATGGTGAACATGCTGATGTGATCTTTGACATCAATCTTTAGCATTAATCTCTTGCCTTGATCTTGTGCATCCTTCACTTGTGATATTCGCCTATTCGTGACTTCATGTGCCACATACTTATACTTTCGTAATTCTTGAAAGCTTCAGAGTTCGATACAGCGGAAGACTTTGACTTTTATGCTTTCTAGAATTAGATGAAGTATTAAGTGTATAAAGTATAAGCATGCGGGGACGACTTCTTCTCGGATTATGTAACGCCACCGTCTTCAAATGCCGCAACATAAGTAGACACGAACGAAATGACTTTGAACATTTCATTCTATTTCGGTAGCATTTTACCTCCGGTCGGTGAAGAACGTTGGACGATATTAGATATCGTACTTGTGGCAGGTAGATTTAATTAAAAATCTCTTTGACATGATTTCGCGGGTAAACCCTTCTCTTTACTCGGCCGTCTAAAGCTGACTGCGAACGTAAAGAGTGAATCATTCGGATAAAATTATCCGCATGATTGAAGCCGTCAATTCCGATTCCTAGAACAAGTTTGATTCATTAAAGAATCGCACCGTCGTTGCTTTCCAGTTGTCACGAGCTTGATTCATATTGAATCTTGCAGGTTACCTACCAAGTGTTGTTTAAGGTTAACACTAGAATGATTTCCACTCATCACTGTGAACATTAAGGTATCACTCTGAGTGTTCTGGCAAGATCAGTAAGATATTGCGTAGAGGCCTGGTATGTGTTTAAGTTCAGTTAAGAATTAAACCACTGTTGCTTTCCAATTATCACAAGCTTGATTCATAAAGAATAGCACAAGTCACCTACCATGAGCTTTTGAATGTTCGCTCAAGAAGGATTTCCATCTTCATTGTAAATACTTTCGTATTACTCGGATGTTCAGGCAAGATCATGGAGATTTTGCGTAGGACTCTTAATATCTTTCTTACTTTTATGGAAGTGTGTCCTAATGAGATATTTGATGATCTCAAATGGCTCTAGACTCGATCGTGCATATTGGATTTTAGTGATCGGAGGCTGGAAAGAAGTGCCACCTTTTCAATATCAATATATTCGGAGTGAATAAATCGATATATAATGTGTTGTCTTTGTGTGAATAAAACAAATACCTTTTGAGAGATATCTGAGTTAGCTGGGATGGGTTGTGCATTGCATCATTGGGTCCATGATGTCTATCTTCAATATCGAGCATCATTAAGATGATCTCAATAGCATATGTGTTGACCCGATTTCTGCCTAAGGTTGTAAGGAGGGCTTCTTTCTTTACACCCTTTATCTTTACAATTCTTTTTCATTCTTCAACCCCTACAATCCTTACCAATACGTCATAGCTAGCACTGATAAGTGTGAAAACACTCATCAATAATGATCCAAAAACCACTAAAAACACAGTCAAATACATAATATTTAACTTAAAATATCAGAATTACGTGGGTATGTGTGTTTCATGTGTTTTCAGGTAAGAAGACACATTTTTGATCAATCACGCGGTTTCAAGGACTTATTTGATGAAAAGACGAAGAAAATGACGAATCAAGCTTCAAGGACCTTACTTGCCAATACTATCAAGATGGAGGACTAGACTTGTGACTTTTATAAGACAAAGGACGAAATGGAAATAACTTAAAAAATTTTAAAAACATTTGGAAAGAAGGAAGAAATGAAGGACCAAAAAGAAAACTATGGAGAAAGTTTATTTAAACTTGCTCAAATCCAAGTCATGGTCAAACACACAGACCTACACACGTTTGTCTTTCTTCTTCTCCAAATGAAAAGAGAGAAAACATTGAAGATAAACATACAACTCCATACTTTCTTATTTCCACCACTGCAGCCTTTAAATCAATTTTCAGAGATTATTCACGAGGATTCATACAAAACTCAAAACAGTAAAAATAATCATTGTCATCTCCTCTACAAGAAGATACAAGCCAATTCGATCAAGAGTAAAGAATGAAGAAACCCCCAATTTAGGATGTGAAGAACCCTAACTGATAAACCTCGTATTTACACGTGGCACAACCTGATTGGAAGCAACACGTCATCTCATCATCTTCGATGGCTATAAATACAGGATCAAGACTTCAGTTTTAGGCAGTTAGCATTAGGAGTAGATTACACACAGTAGGTGTAGTTAGTTAGATAGTTCAATTTTCTTTCCTTTTTCTGTTAAACTTTTGTAACAAGATTAGTTAATCAGTTGTAACCGATACGTTTTCCACCATTAATGAAAGTTTAGAGTTTTCTTTTACTCTTCTTTCCCTCTTATCAAGCTTAATCTTTTTCTTCCTACAAATCCTGTTATAATTACTGTTCCGTAAATAGGAAATTTGGAGATACGCAGCTTTTTGATATACGATCACGTGATATCCTTAGTTCATGTTACTGATTTGATTTCGAGTTACTGTTCACACAGATTTGATAGTTTTCAGTAATGAGTTGAAATTGTTATCTTGAGTTTAAGGTAAGGGTAAAGTTAGCTTTAAGAAATCGTTTTTTTAATCCAGTTGAATTCAGATTTGATAAGAATTAGTTACTGTTTTTTCAAAAGCTCATAGAGTATTTCAGTTGGTTAGTAAAGATTTGAGTTTGGTAAGCTCATACGATGCTTGTACAGAACAGTTTAGCTTCGAAATTAAGTTTGTTCAGCCAGCCCGTCGACGACAGTAGACTAGTTTTGGAAGGCAGTTAATATAGATAGGATATATTTGGTGCTCGTTTTGATTTGATTTTGCAGGTGTATCTTGAGTTTATGCAGATTTTGAGATTCGTATTTCAGAAGATTCAATCTGTCGATATCAGTAGATCAAAAGTGTGATGGTGTTTGGTTTTAAGCGAGCTCAGCGCTCCGCTTCTCCCACAACGGAGGCCTGGAAGAAACAGGTTAAGCGCGTTTTAGTTTTCTACAATCTTAGTATAATATGCTAAATTTGATATCGTAGAGTAATTTCTGTGTAAACTTTTTTTATTGCTAGTAATTGGATTAATAATATCTGTTTTTGATAGTATACTTAGTTTCATTTGATTTTGATTTTCTTTTCTTGCTTATTCCTGATTAGGTGTGTTTGGGATTGTTATGTTTGAGTTGTTCTCATCTTGGATAAAGTAGATTGTATTGTTGCTTCAAGGTTTTAGTTGTTAAAATTGTTCTGCTTGATAGGAATTGATAGTGTGGTTATTCATGCTTGACTAGTCATAGAGATCAGTAGGTTTAAGGAAAGAATTAAGTAGAGATTAGCTTCATAAAAAGCTTATGGGTAATCTGTTTACTAACAGAATTTAAAAGTAAAAAAAATAGTAGTTCAGCCTAGAATCATAGCAAGTATTAGTATCCTTTAGCTCACTGTTTAAACTTCATATCGAATGTACACATTTTACCCTTCGCTTTGTATCACTGTATAACGCCCACGGTCCACAGTTAGCAACAGTTAGGCATTCCAGCCCCTATTTCGTTAGTCTATTAGTGAGTATTAGTCCCCTGTTAAGCATTTAGTCGACCTGAATGTCCTTCCGTTATAGAATTCTGTTAAATTCGTTCCACTGTTAGTCCAAATCGTTAGGATCAGTAACTGTCACTTTAGTTAGTGTGTAGTGGATCATTTAGTTATTGATTTTGGGTTTTTATGTCTCTTGGGCCAGAATTTTTTACCACATTTACATTTTATGTAGAATCTTGATAACCTATGAATCTATGAAGGGGTTGATGATTTCTAGAGAGAGAAACTAGAGAGAGAAAGTGAGAGAAAACTATGTGTTATTTTATTCAAATGGAAACCAGAAATGTTCAACAACCAACCCCTTTCCAAGGAGGAAAGGGGTATTTATACTTCCAAGTCACTAATGGACTTGGGCCGGCCCATGACAAGCCCATGGACCGGTTCTTACTTAACTAAATAAGTAACTATTAACTACGAGCTATTACAACATTAATAATATTGTGGAGTGACCGATACTTCTAATATACATAAAAACGTATTTCTAACAATCTCCCCCTAAGGGAGGTCACTCCACGTTACAAAGTTCTAAACCTAGCATACTATACTAAGTCTTCCTTCTTTAGCTCGTAGTCTTTTCTTCTTTTCTTTCTTTTGTTGTGAATATGTTGGTTTGATCTTTTAGGCTTTGGCTTGAGAGCATTGTTCTTTTGGCCTTTCACGTGCGATCTTTGCCTTCTTGTGAATTTTGCCTCCTCGTGACTCCATGTTCCACACACTTATGTCTTTTTGTTGAATTCTCGAAAGTTTCAGAGTTTGGTACAGCGGAAGACTTTATCTTGTACTTTCTTGAATTTTTTGCTAAACTTAGATGCAGAAAAAACATAAGCATGTGGGAACGACTTCTACAGGTACACCGCAACACCACCGTCTTTAACTGGTACACAGCAACGCCACCGTCTTCAACAGGTACACAACAACGCCACCGTCTTTAACAGGTACACAGCAACGACACGAATAAAATGGCTTTGAACATTTTATTCTAATTCGGTAGCATTTTACCTCCGGTCGGTGAAGACCGTTGGACATATTAGATATCGTACCCGTGACGGATAGTTTCAATTAAGTAACTTCCTGACAGGATTTCGCGGGTAAACCCGTTCTCTTTATTCAACCGTCCAAAGCTGACTGCGAACATAAAGAGTGAATCACTTGGATAAATTATCCTTGTGATTTGAAGCCGTCAATTCATGAAACCTGGAACAAGTGAATTTCAATTAAGATTTTCACCATCGTTGCTTTCCAGTTGTCACGAGCTCAATTCATAAAGAATCTTGCACGTCACCTACCAAGTGTTGTTTATGTTAACACTAGAAGGATTTCCACTCGTCACTGTGATCAATAAAGAGTCACTCTGAGTGTTCTGGAAAGATCATATGATAATGCGTAGAGGCCTGGAACGAGTTTAAGTTCAATTAAGAATTAAACCACTGTTTCTTTCCAGTTTTTCACAAGATTGGTTCTAAAAGAACCGCACGTGTAACCTACCATGAGCTTGTTTGATGTTGGCTCAAGCAGGATTTCCATCTTCATTGTAATACTTACGTATTACTCGGATGTTCTGGCAATATTACAGGAATATTGCGTAGGACTCCTGAAAATCTCTTACTTTTCACAGTGTGTGAGAAAGCAAGGAATAAATGGAAAGTGTCCTAATGAGACTTTTGATGATCTCTTGGCTCTAGACTCGATTGTGCGTTTTGATTTAGTGAGCGATGGCTGGAGAGGAGTGCCACCTTTTCAATACCAGTCTATTCGGAGTGAATAAACCAATAGATAACGTATTGATCTCCGTGTGATTAAAACAAATACCTTTTGAGAGATATTTGAGTTAGCTGGGAAGGGTTGTGCATTGCATCACTGGGTCCATGACGTCTTTCTTCAATATCAAGAATCATTAACAAAAATGATCTCAATAGCATATGTATTGACTCGGTTTCTGCCTAAAGTTGTAAGGAGGGCTTCTTTCTTTACACCCTTTATCTTTACAATTCTTTTTCATTCTTCAACCCCTTCAATGCTTACCAATACGTCATCACTAGCACCTTGTTGTGATTGTTCTAGTGCTAGCTTAAGTACTTGGTTGGCATTCAGCTACGTTCACATTCTTTCTCCATCTTTCCTAGGACTTCTAATTCTATCTAGGGAATTGTCCTTGGGAAGATTCCATCGGCTCTGATGAATCATTGGACTAAACCTATTCCTACCACCCTTTTGTCACCACATCGTCGTGAATTAAGCGTGTTTTAGGAAAGTATAGCCACCATGAAAAATCATTGAAAATCACCTAAGGTACTTGTGATATTGAAATCAAAAGTTTTGTACCTTAGGTGTTTTGTTCATCAAAAACGCTCCCCCTTAATACGTGCATTACACATATTAAATTGGATAATCGTTAAGTTTTTTTTTTTTAGCCAAGTATCATTTATGTCTCATTAATCCCATTTTCTCCCCTTATCCAAAATGTTAACCATTAATATTTGGGATATTGAATGGATTAACCGGTCTTTGGGTAAAAAATGAAATCGATGTTTGGCCATAGAACATGTTAATGCTCCCCCTTAAGTTAATAAGGGATAGTTGTAGTGCTTTAGTATGATATATTTTGAAAGATTTAGAATCTCGTGAGAAATTCTTGAAAAATTATCATACCTTAACACTACATCAAGCCGTACAAGCACAATATTCACAAATATACATATTCACAATTGAAAACCAATATAAAGTGGACCTGAAATGTACGACCCATTAGATGGATCGTTGCAGTAGCTTGTGGTGCACTAAATATGGTCTACCACCAACGAATCTTTCTAAACTCCTCATCAATCTACGTTCATGAGTTCTTGCTTTGGCAATTACGGCTGCTCTTAGAATCTTGGAGTGCTTGTACTGTTGGATTAGTCATCGTATTTGCTTAAGATAAGACATGAAAGGTTGATGCACAAAAATATATAGATATGTATCATTATTACTTCTAAGCATAACACATTTCATAACATAATTCAACAAGTACTTATAGCAGGCAAATACTATCAATCAAACAACTCTTCATCCGGAACTTTCCTTCATTCGGAACTCTTCATTCGGAAGTCCTTCATTCGGAAGTTCTTCATTCGGAAGTTCTTCATTCGGAAGTCCTTCATTCGGAAGTCCTTCATTCGGAAGTCCTTCATTCGGAACTTCTTCATTCGGAACTTCTTCATTCGGAACTTCTTCATTCGAAACTTCTTCATTCGGAAGTCCTTCATTCAGAACTTCTTCATTTGGAAGTCCTTCATTCGGAACTTCTTCATTCGGAAGTTCTTCATTCGGAACTTCTTCATTCGGAACTTCCTTCATTCGGAACTTCTTCATTCGGAAGTTCTTCATTCGGAAATTCTTCATTCGGAAGTTCTTCATTCGGAACTTCTTTCATTCGGAAGTCCTTCATTCGGAACTTCCTTCATTTGGAAGTCCTTCATTCGGAACTTCCTTCATTCGGAAGTCCTTCATTCAGAACTTCCTTCATTCGGAAGTCCTTCATTCGGAACTTCCTTCATTCGGAAATCCTTCATTCGGAACTTCCTTCATTCGGAAGTTCGTTCGGAACTTTCCTTCATTCAGAAGTTTTTCAGAAAAATTCCTTCATTCGGAAGTTGTTATCCATGTTCATCCGGAACTTCAAAACACAGCCTATTGAATCTCCAAAATCTAAAGCAAGTCCTATCACCTTGAACGAGCACAAGTCGTTTTCTAAAGCAATACCACTCATTTATCATTTAGCCATTAATTATCCACAATCACTTTTGAAAATCAATTTAATGACGAAGATGATTAAATATTTTATCCCCCTTAAACGATGACCCGTTTTCTATTTAAAGAGCTGTAGTCATTGTTTAAAGAGTCAAATATTGATGAAAACATTTCCAATTAATGTCTTGAAAAAGATTGATTCGTGGTGGCAATAAGATTTCTCTTATTTTAACAAATTAATGCACTGAGACGTACATTAATTCGTGTTAGACCAAGTTGTAAAGTAAACTTGATCCCTTTGCATGATTTGGCTTGTAAATCATGCCCGAGAAAATTAATTCCCGTTCTGAGCCAACGTTTTCCAAGGAAATACGTGACTTTAATATGAAAATCGGGTTGCAGTCTGAAACAACTACAAGCCATAATGGGCATGTTTTAAAAATGTACAACTTTTATACGGACTCTATTTATGGCACCGTGTCAATATTGATCGACATTTCTAAGGCCGTAAATATTACCGTACTAAAAGACATGCCCGTTTTAAAAACAAAAAAATATTTTTGGTTTTTCTTGATTTTATATTTTTTATGGTTTTTCTAGGTTTTTTATATTTTTTATGGTTTTTGTTGGTTTTATATTTTTGTATTTTTCTTTTTGTGGTTTATATATTTACTATAATATACATGATCACGAACAAAGGATACTCTGAATAGTTTACCACCACTATTCAGCTGATTCTTCTGCCAACTCTTTGAGAGTCGCTGGAGTGAATGATTTCATGCCAAGCTTGTCGATCAAAAACTCGATTCGTCCTCGATCTAAGGCTTTGGTGAACATATCTGCCAGCTGATACTCAGTAGTGACAAAATACAGCTCGATCACTCCGTTCTCCACCTGCTCTTTAATGAAATGGTAGCGAATGTCTATGTGCTTGGCCCGAGAGTGTTGAACATAGTTGCAGCAAAGGGCAATGGCGCTCTTGTTGTCACAATACATCGGGATTTTGTTGAATCCCAAACCGTAGTCAGTAAATTGTGATCTCATCCAAAGGACTTGAGCACAACAACCGGACATGGCGATGTATTCAGCCTCCGTGCTAGAAATTGCAGCGCTTTTCTGCCTTTTTGAAGACCAACTGATCAGTCTATCTCCAAGGAGTTGCACAGATCCAGAGGTGCTACGCCTCGTGTCTTGACATCCAGCATGATCGGCATCTGCGTATGATATTAAAGCAATAGAGGAATCTTTCGGATACCATAGACCACGATGAAGTGTTCCTTTTAGATACCGAAAGATCCTTTTAACAACATGTAGGTGCTTTTCGGTAGGCCGAGCCTGATACCGGGCACACATGCATACAGCAAATTGCAAATCAGGCCTGCTAGCAGTCAGATACAGAAGGGTGCCGATCATCCCACGGTAAAGTTTTGGATCGACAATAATCCCATTCCTATCTTCATCTAACTTGGATTTCTCCACCATTGGAGTGTCCACGGGGTCACAATTTTCAAAGTTATACTTCTTTAAAGATTCTAGAGCATATTTGGATTGATTAATAAAGATGCCTCTGGGATTCTGCGAAATCTGTAATCCTAAGAAAAATGAAATTTTACCCATCATCGACATCTAAAAGCGTGTGGACATTATTTTCTCAAAGCGATTTGACAATTCTATGTTAGTGGCAGCAAATATTATATCATCAACATAAATTTGTACCAGAATCATGTCGTTGTCCTCCTTGAGAGTGAATAGAGTGGGGTCCACCTTGCCTTTGGAGAAGCCTTCCGAGATGAGATATGTTGAAAGGAGATCATACCACGCGCGTGGAGCTTGTTTCAACCCATAGAGAGCCTTCTTAAGCTTGTACACATGATTAGGAAACTCCGTGCTAACGAACCCATCCGGCTGACTAACATAGACTTCTTCCCTTAGTTCACCGTTCAAAAATGCCGTCTTTACATCCATTTGATAGACGATCATATTCATATGAGCAGCATACGCAAGGAATAGTCTAATGGCCTCCAATCTTGCAACAGGAGCAAAAGATTCTTCAAAGTCTATACCCAAGGCTTGTTTATATCCTCTAGCGACCAATCTAGCCTTATTCTTCAATACTGCACCCATCTCATCAAGTTTAACCTTATAAACCCACAACAAAGTAAGGATGTTAACCTTGTTAGGGAGAGGAACTAATTCCCATACTTCGAGTCTTTGGAATTCATTTAGTTCCTCCTGCATGGCTTCAATCCAAGATGATTGAGTCATAGCCTGCTGCCAATTTTTAGGTTCAACTTCAGAGAGAAATGTATCAAAGTAGCAATAAAGTGCACTCTCTTGTAATTGATGGCGTGTAGAGACTGGTCGATCTAGATCTCCAATGACATTTCTAATTGGGTGATCTTTTGTCCATTTGGTGCTATGATTTTCAATCCTAGGTGGTCTGGAGTGAACAATAGAAGGAGCTTCTTCTGAAGTAGACGCGGCTGAAGGGTTTTCAGGGAACGGTATACCAAAGAAAGGAAGCTCTTGCAGGTGAGCATATTCCAAATCGTGATCAGTAGAATCCTCTTCCACATCATTAGGCACAAGTAGGGGTGACGATTCAGGTGTAGTTTGAGAATCACTTGGTAAAGGTGCATCCGGTTCAATGTTAATTGAAGATGCATTAGATAAAGCTTCATTAGCAGGAGTAACAACTTCAGGTATTGGAGCTATCACTACAGGTGTTGGAACTTCATCATTTGGGGGATCAAAGAATTCATCAAACAACGGTTGAAACAGTTTATCCCACTCGGGCCTTGATGGTGGTAAAAATGATGTAGAAGTAGGATTATTGGGAACTAATCCGGAACTAATAGCACCGGTTCCCATCTCATGAAGCGCGGGTTCAGAGCTGTGTTGCTCAGAATCCATCGCTGTCAGCTAATCGAAATCTGTGTCCATAGTTTCTACAATCTTGCCAAGACGACGGTTGTAAATTCGGTATGCTTTCTTGGACGGTGAGTAACCAATGAAAATACCTATATCGGCTTTCGGTTGAAGCTTGCCCAAATTCTCACTATTAATGTTTGGATAACAAAGAGCACCAAACACATGAAAAAATGAAACATCGGGTTTAAGGTCATGTAGAAGCTCATAAGGTGTTTTTCCATGGCGTTTCCGAATGATAGAACGATTTTGGGTGAAACATGCAGTAGATATAGCTTCTGCCCACAAAAACAATGGAGCGTTCGCATAAATGAGCATAGTCCTAGCAGCTTCCATAAGCGTACGATTCCGTCTTTCAACGACACCGTTTTGTTGTGGAGTGCGTGCAGCGGATGTTTCATGTGAAATACCAACTCCTTCATAGTAATCACGAAGAGTCTGGTTGACGAACTCTGTTCCATTGTCTGTACGAATACGGCGGACAGTAGTATTCAAACGTACCTGAATGAATTTCAGAAAAGTGATGATAGCCTTCGGTGCTTCATCCTTTGTACGTAAAAATCTTACCCATGTAAACCTGGAGAAATCATCTACAATAACGAGAATGAATTTCTTACCGCTCACACTTTCAGTTCTCATTGGCCCACAAAGATCCATATGTAAAAGATGAAGTTTTTCTTGATTGGTGTCTTCAGCTTTGGGCTTGTAAGATTTCTTGGTACTTTTCCCCCTTGAACACGCGGAACATAAATGGTCCTTGTGAAATTTAAGCTTTGGAAGACCACGAACTAATTCGTTTTTAGCCAGATGATTAATAGCATCAAAGTTAAGATGAGATAATCTGCGATGCCATAACCATGACTTGGTCTTAGATGCTTTAGCGAGAAGACATACTGGAGAGGCGGCCATCATGTCTTGTAGGGACAAGGTATAAAGATTTGCACCACGAGATCCCTTCAACAAATCTTTTCCTTCCAAGTTGCGGATGAAACAAGTATGTTGTCGAAAAGCAACCTCTAGGTTGGAATCACAAAACTGTCCTACTGAAAATAAATTATGACCAAGACCTTCTACATAGTATACCCTTGAAATCGTAACGTTTCCAATCTGATATTCACCATACCCCATTATCTTTGCTATATGATCATTACCGAATTTAACCGTACCAAGAAACTTGCTGACGAAATTTCAGAGCATCGAGCGATCTCCGGTCATATGCTTTGAACAAACGGAGTCCAAATACCAGAGGATGATTTGGACCACCTGAAAATATCACCACACGAAGACAATATAGAGGTATCAGAATCTGAATGTTCCTTGTTATTAGCAGGTACAGATTTAATAATCTTAGATTTGCTAACTTTAGGTTTCTTAGATTTCCTAGCCTTCTTCTTCCTAGTTGGTGGTGTAGATTCTAGTTGGCTCAAATCCTGTGGTATTTCTTCACTGATAGGCACTATAGTGGGGGCTGACCTAATTAAAGGGCGTTGTTTCCATACTTGAGTGCGAGTGTTCCTAACTAAAGGACGCTCAGACCTAACCTCAATGGATGCATTCCTAGTTAAAGGGCACATTGTTCCATCTAATGTAAAGGTCCTACCAGTGGGACGCCATTGCCAGCCAACTTGGGCACGAGTTCTACCAGTCGGCTTCCATTCAAGACCATTCCTAATGGCATTCATTTCATTCACATGATCAATAAGACACAAATCATGACGTTGGGAAAACATACATTCATTACAATTCCAACAATTCAAATTAGAATTCACGAATGGTTTAGGCTTCTGCACAGGCGCAGAGCTTTTAGTCTTAACATGATTCTTTTTATTTAAAACTGAACTAACATTCCTATGGTGAGCTTCTACTTTCTTCTTTTTGGCACTACTAGTGGAGGGCTTGATCTTATATTTCTTGAGTGGCGATCCTTTAGCCTTAGTAGTCTCTTTTAATCCTGTAGAAGGCAAAGTGGGAACATTAGCAACAGATTTTAAAGGTGCCTTACTTGATTGTGCCAATGACGGTTTTACTCCTGGAGTCTTATTGAATGGAGTTACAGTAATGGGCCTATTAGTAAGTAGTGCAGAGCCTGGTTTACCTATGTATTGCAAATATGCTAAGCAATATTGAACTCGCTTAATATATTCATGAGCCGAATAATAGTAGCTACTTGAGGGATCTAAGGCATAAAGATCGTCTAAAATATCCCTAACAAGATCTACATGCTTAATGGCATTCCTCATATATTCATCGTAGGTAACCGGGTTTCTCTTATGAAGCGGTTTTTTATAAAGCACTACTGACTTGGTTGTTGGAGCACTAGTGGACGGTGCAGAGTCGGTAGCTGAGTTATCAACAACTTCTTGTCGGGTGAGAAGAAGTGTCTCCTTTAACTCGGCCAAAACCATATTTTTGTCAATGAGCATGATGTTTAAGTCAGAGATTTCCTCACATTTTTTGTTCAATTGGTCAACATAAGATTGTTGCTATGCCGCATTAAAAGCGAAGCGTTCTTCTAGTGAACCATAAAGAGCGGATAGTCCTTGTCTTGTCCGATCCATCTCCCCTAGAACAGACGAAAGTCTAATTTCTAAGACCTGGTTTTTTGACTCCGCAGCCTCTAGTTCCAATTTTAGTGTTTCATTTGATGACACATCTCTCTTCAATCTCATAATCTCTTCCTCTAATGCCTTAACTATTGCAATCATCTTGTCACTCGTCTCAACACCGTTTTCACAACTATTTGTTATCAAAAAATCCTCATTTTGAGTTTGTTGTTTCAGTTCTAAAGATATACAATGTTGTTCTAGTTGATTAAAGCGTTTTGAAAGTAAGTTGTAAGAATCTTGTAGCTTTAAAAACTCAGCGTTAGATTCGTGACAAGAATGATTATCTACCTCATTTACAGTATCAGCAACATTTACAGAGAGATCACAAACATCATCACATATATGCACAGCATCACAGTTAATCATAGCGGATGTAAGCTCATTCGAATAATTAACATTTACAGTAGTAAGCACATCACACGAGATTACTTCGGACAAGAATCGGTCATATTCAGATAAAATCTTTTCCTTTTCAATTAGTTGTAGTTCGTAAGCGGTGTCCATTTCATAAAACACTTTTTGAACTTCTCCAATTTCAAATTCAAGATTTTCCTTAAGAGATGCAAAACTTCCTTTTAGACTTTCGACAAATGGATTGATCTCATTTTTAAACACCTCGTTCATGTGTTCGAAAGCCCATTCTCCGGCGTTTAGGCCATTTGAAGTCGTACATTCCAAAATGACCTTGTCAAAATTAGTAAAGTATTGATTAATCTCTTGCAAGTTTAACCATACAGTGCTAACAGGTGGAAGATCCTTTAGAATTTCCTTAGGACCTTCCATGTTGACAAGCGTAGGAAATGTACTAGGTTTTCTTCATTCAACATGTAAGTTGGTGCTGTAATGAGATCTTTGTCCATATGGAAGCGAATTCTAAAATCCGTTTTAGCAAGCTCCTGATTCATTTTAAAATAATCACACTCGGGATATTTTGCAGAATTGTATGATCGATCCTCATCAAGTAGATCCTTACTTGTGCGATCATCGAAAATAACAATCGGGTCTAAGACCAATCCTAATTGGGTTGCATTATAAAGTCTAGGACTATGAATCAAAGCTTGTTTTGCATACCGTGGGTTAGGTGGAAGGCCTTTTTGACGTGATAAGTTAAATTCTCTAAACGAAGCATCAAATAAGTGCACTAGTTGAGAAGCAGCGTATTGTCTTAAAAGCAAATAATCTAGACTTCTAATCTTATTAGCAGCATTAATCTCCATTTCATTCTTCTTAGACTCGAGTAATTCAAAATCCGTTTGAAGTTTTTGAAAATTAGTGACTACTAACTCCTTTTCTTTAAGTTCATTAGAAAGATTTGCTCTTAAGTTTTCAATTTCTTGCAAGTGACCCATTTGTTTGTTTCGAAAGTGATCATATTCGGGATTTGTTAGAACACTAGACGAAGGCACTAATTCCAAAGTTTGAACTTTCTCGTTGCTTAAGGCAAGCTCATCAGACAAATTCTTATTCTTAGCTAGGGTTTCTAAGAGTGCAGCATTCATTTGGCTAAGTAATGTAGCAGGAACCATGACCAAATCTTGTTGAGCTGGAGTATGCGTATGCGAAATGGCTCCCGGTTGTGATTCACTCAAAGTCTGGGGACTCACATTGATATTACTATCATTGATTGTCTCCTCATTTGAAAGACTCACCATCGAAGATTCATTCGAATCAGCACGCTCTTGCACAACTTGATGTGGTTGAATACTAGCATCAGTGGTATTAATAAGTACCTCAGATCTCTTTTCTGGCCCTAAGCTGGAGATAGTTTCCATGAGAGCAGCCTTTGCAGATTGAAATTCATCACAGTCTGAGTCATACGCATCGAGATCATCTGCTTAGTATGCTGCATTCTGTGTGGTGATAGTGTCTTGTTCAGCAATCCCTGGATCAGCAAGAAATGCAAGCTCCTCTTCATCAAGTTCCCTTCCTTGTGCCTGAGCATTCACCAGATAGATCTTCTCTGCAAACCATTGACCATCCCTTCTCCTCTTGGGTTTCTTGCAATCCTTGTACATGTGTCCTTCTTCCTTGCAGTTGTAGCATGTAATCATTCTCAACTTGCCTATGGAATTAGCCCGAGGAGGATTGTTGACCATTGGAGCAGGATTGACCGTGCGAGCATTGGTGGTTGATGTAGTAGGTCTCCCCTGATAAGGTTGAATAGGTTGAACCCTTGATTGATCATCCTTCACTGGTTTTTTAGGATACACCTATTGATTTTCATGATCATATCATCCCTTTGAGTGATTCTCTCATTAATACACCTCCTTTTGAGCCTTATGTTCCCACCCTCCCACCCTTGAAGTTGGTTATTGATGAAGATCCTTTACTCTTAGAGATTGATACTTTTTCATCTAAGGCACCTTTAGAACCCAAAACCTTTGATATGGACTATTTTATGGAGATTGATTCCACCACAGAGGATACTCTTGCACATTTTGATATAGAGGTCAACGATAGTTTTTCTAATTTGGAAGAGGAGGTTCGTCTTATTATTACATTGATTTTTGGGAACATAGAGCATACACCTCCTCCACAAGACACTATTAATTTTGATCCTCCTTTCACTATGCCTTCTATGGAAGATTACCCACCTTTTGATGATGATGACGAGCCTAACATGGACATAATTGTTATGAATGTTTTGATTCCTACACCTTCATTGTCTCATGATGCTTTGATAACTAAGGGGGAATCTCATATGGTGGATACGAGTTCATCTTCTTATTTTCCCATGAAGGGAAAGGTTTTTTATCCTGGGATACGTATGTTTGGGAAATATTGGTTTTCATCTACCCCACTTAAGAGTGTGACTTCTATTGAGATGGAATTCTTGTATGAGCTTACTTTGGTGATGCTACCTATTTTGGAGTTGTTCGAATGTAGAGATGGAAACTATGTATTTGATCCTGGGGTGCTTCTTATTTGAGAGATTTCGTATGTTGGACAAACTTGAAACACGTTGGACCGTTCCATTTATCGAGGCGGATATTGTAAATCTTATAGTAAATGGAAACGTGCTAAGTTTGAGAGTTTCATGTGAGACCTGCTTCAAAGTGGATATCTTTTATTCTCCATGATGGTTTCCCCAAGGACAACCTAATTCGGGGCCGAGTCGAGCTAGCGACTTAGGGTTAAAAAACTCAAGCATTGTATAACTAGGTTGGAAAACATATAGTAGATCTAAATAGGTTAGGTTTAATTAAAAGGATGTTATAGTAGAGTTGAAGTGGAGGGGTGGCCTTTCTTCGTCTTTTGGTGTTTGTTTCAAGGGTTGCTCTCTCTCTCATTTCATTCTTGGAGCTCATGGAGGAGGCCCGTGTATCCGGTTCACTTCGATTAGTTTTTGCTATCGTGATATTTAAAACACTTGTGCTTAAAATGAATACACTTTAGTTGTCTCTTCCTTAACTCGAGTTAAATAAAGTAATTAATGTCATAAGTGTAGGGGAGTTTACTCCAATACTCTTAAACATTGAGGATAATGTTTATCTTAAGTGTAGGGGAGACTTATATCGAAGTGACCTTACCTAGACCATTGCCTTAACTTCATAATAACATGGAAAATTAATTTTTCAAACATTTTTCAAATTTTTGATCTACTTTGGCCACCAAAAATATGTATTCATAATTTTTGCATTAATCATTTTTCATTTGCATACACCTTGCATTTTTCTTTTTATTCTTCTTTCATCAAAAATTGAAAAAGAAGAAAAAAATATAATAAGGATATGGTTTAACAAATTTAGACTTCTTTGACATATTAGGCCTGCCATGGATATTTTGACTTAACCTGAGTTTGCTTATCTTAGCACTCTCTAGCTAGTATCCTTAACCATGTATTCCATCATTGGTCTATTAGGCTAAGCATCCACTAATCTCATTTTTTGAGATTTTAAATTTGTGGAGAATGGGAGATGATAGAGTTGAAGCAAGTATAAAAGGGCTAGATAAACTTCATGATAATTACTCGTGGCTAAACCATTCTCTTCTTTGCCTCTAATTTCTTCGCATGTATAAATGTTAATAAATAATCAAGAACGGTTTTAATCGGTTTGTAATCTCTTATGCATTTTTGACTAATCATTCACGGTTGGTATAAGTACGTCTTAAGATTCTAAGTTAGAACGTTTTATGTGTACTAGACTTATGTCATGCTTAATATTTAGCGGGTGTCTTTCCTTTTATTCTTTTCAACTTTCTTTGTGAGGAATAAAGAAAAATAAGAGCGGCTTACAAAAGAATGAGTGGCTAGAAAAAAAATAAAAAATAATAATTATACAAGACTCCCAAGAGGGGCAGTGAAGTGTTAATTATAGTAACTATTAGATTCCAAAATTACCTTGACGGGTTGCGGGATTGAAGATCCAAAGTCTCAAAAAGGCGGAGGATGTAAATTATTGCGTGAGTTTTATTTTTATTTCCTTAGCGAGTGTGTAGCTACTTATTAATGCATGACATGAGGATTTTACACATAAGGCAAATGACTTATTATTCTTGAAACGGACTTATATTAATTGTGAGCAGTTTTTTAAGTAAGGGATGAGATGATTACTTAGGATTAAAACCGTGCTTCCGTATTTTTGGATTTTGCATTTCTTATACTTCAGGCTTTAAATAATGACAAATTTACCCAAAAGCAATTTGCTCAAATAATAACCGGTTCCACATTTAATTGTCATGAATAAGTTGATGCACCATTTTTACTTGTGAATACAATGATCCCATTTTCAAGCTTGGTATGGGGAAAGTGAAACTTGAGGGTGATAAGTGTCCATGGTACTCATAACCCTAATCTAAGTCATTGATTTCTTTATGAGTACCATTTATGAAAAATCCAAAAACATATAAATAAGATTGCTTTCTTTGCGTTGCATTGTAAATATTCACAATCATTCATCGTGTAGTATAGTTTAGTTTATTAAATCATAAAATGGCCAAGGTGGGTTAATTATGAGAAAAGTGCACTCTAGAGATTTAAAATGTTGCATTGCATGAGGTCATGGCAATAGTCAAGTGGAGGGGAGTTGATAAGTGTGAAAGCACTCATCAGTAATGATCCAAAAACCACTAAAAACACAGTCAAATACATAATATTTAACTTAAAATATCAGAATTACGTGGGTATTTGTGTTTCATGTGTTTTCAGGTAAGAAGATACATTTTTGAGCAATCACGCGGTTTCAAGGACTTATTTGATGAAAAGACGAAGAAAATGACGAATCAATCTTCAAGGACCTTACTTGACAATACTATCAAGATGGAGGACTAGACTTGTAACTTTCATAAGACAAAGGACGAAATGGAAATAACTTAAAAGTTTTTAAACACATTTGGAAAGAAGGAAGAAAATGAAGGACCAAAAAGAAAACTAGGGAGAAAGTTTATTTAAACTTGGTAAAATGACCAAGTCATGGTCAAACACACAGACCTTCACACGTCTGTCTTTCTTCTTCTCCAAACGAAGAGAGAGAAAACATTGAAGATAAACATACAGCTCCATACTTTCTTATTTCCACCACCGCAGCCTTTAAATCAATTTTCAGAGATTATTCACGAGGATTCATACAAAACTCAAAACATTAAAAATAATCATTGTCATCTCCTCTACAAGAAGATACAAGCCAATTCGATCAAGAGTCAAGAATGAAGAAACCCCCAATTTGGGATGTGAAGAACCCTAATTGATAAACCTCGTATTTACACGTGGCACAACCTGATTGGAAGCAACACGTCATCTCATCATCTTCGATGGCTATAAATACAGGATCAAGACTTCAGTTTCAGGCGGTTAGCATTAGGAGTAGATTACACACAGTAGGTGTAGTTAGTTAGATAGTTCAATTTTCTTTCCTTTTTATGTTAAACTTTTGTAACAAGATTAGTTAATCAGTTGTAACCGATACGTTTTCCACCATTAATGAAAGTTTAGAGTTTTCTTTTACTCTTCTTTCCCTCTTATCAAGCTTAATCTGTTTCTTCCTACAAATCATGTTAGAATTATTGTTCACGTAAATAGGAAATTTGGAGATACACAGCTTTTTGATATACGGTCACGTGATATCCTTAGTTCATGTTACTGATTTGATTTTGAGTTACTGTTCACACAGATTTGATAGTTTTAAGTAATGAGTTGAAATTGTTATCTTGAGTTCAAGGTAAGGGTAAAGTTAGCTTTAAGAAATCGTTTTTTTAATCCAGCTGAATTCAGATTTGATAAGAATTAGTTACTGTTTTTTCAAAAGCTCATTAGAGTATTTCAGTTGGTTAGTAAAGATTTGAGTTTGGTAAGCTCATACGATGCTTGTACGGAACAGTTTAGCTTCGAAATTAAGTTTGTTCAGCCAGCACGTCGACGACAGTAGGCTGGTTTCGGAAGGCAGTTAATATAGATAGGATATATTTGGTGCTCGTTTTGATTTGATTTTACAGGTGTATCTTGAGTTTATGCAGATTTTGAGATTCGTATTTCAGAAGATTCAATCCGTCGATATCAGTAGATCAAAAGTGTGATGGTGTTTGGTTTTAAGTGAGCGCAGCGCTCCGCTTCTCCCACTACGGAGGCCTGGAAGAAACAGGTTAAGCGCGTTTTAGTTTTCTGCAATGTTAGTATAATATGCTAGATTTGATATCGTAGAGTAATTTCTGTGTAAACTTGTTTGATTGCTAGTAATTGGATTAATAATATCTGTTTTTGATAGTATACTTAGTTTCATTTGATTTTGATTTTCTTTTCTTGCTTATTCCTGATTAGGTGTGTTTGGGATTGTTATGTTTGAGTTGTTCTCATCTTGGATAAAGTAGACTGTATTGTTGCTTCAAGGTTTTAGCTGTTAAAATTGTTCTGCTTGATAGGAATTGATAGCGTGGTTATTCATGCTTGACTAGTCATAGAGATCAGTAGGTTTAAGGAAAGAATTAAGTAGAGATTAGCTTCATAAAAAGCTTATGGGTAATCTGTTTACTAAAAGAATTTAAAAGGAAAAAAATAGTAGTTCAGCCTAGAATCGTAGCAAGTATTAGTATCCTTTAGCACACTGTTTAAACTTCATATCGAATGTACACATTTTACCCTTCACTTTGTATCACTGTATAACGCCCACGGTCCACAGTTAGCAACCGTTAGGCATTCCAGCCCATGTTTCGTTAGTCTGTTAGTGAGTATTAGTCCCCTGTTAAGCATTTAGTCGACCTGAATGTCCTTCCGTTATAGAATTCTGTTAAATTCGTTCCACTGTTAGTCCAAATCGTTAGGATCAGTAACTGTCACTTTAGTTAGTGTGTAGTGGATCATTTAGTTATTTATTTTGGGCTTTTATGTCTCTTGGGCCAGAATTTGTTTACCACATTTACATTTTATAAATATAGAACTTAGGAAATTAGTGGATTCAAATCATTTAGTGTAGATATAGATATTGTTTAGACCCATTTCACATTTTAGTAGTATAATAATCATTGTTTGTCTCGATTTATGTGCATTTTATATTTTACGATTTATTTTAAGTTTTTTTGTATTTTGTGCATTTAAATGTGGTAAGTGCAATATGTTTGTAGAATAGTACATATACGTAGTTTATAGAATATTTTTACCTTTTTACTTGCTATTTGCCAGTTAGACATAGATTACCATTCAATCTTTTAAAACCAAAAACAACAGAGTCAAGCTTAAAATTGTTATATCAATTCGATTAGACCGAGAGAAAACGAACTTTAAAAAACGAAGATATTAAGCACCTTGTTGTGATTGTTCCAGTGCTAACTTAAGTACTTGGTCGGCATTCAGCTACGTTCACAATTTTTCTCCATCTTTCCTAAGGACTACTATTTCTAGCTATGGAATGTCCTTCGGAAGATTCCTCCGGTTTTGGAAGAATCATTGGATTTAATGTAAAACCCGCATGATTTTACCATGAATAGTACCCTTATGATCGTACGTACATGATTAGAACTTTCCTTTTATAGCACGTATACGTTTCACGAATAAGATTTACAAGTATTACGTACGTGTTATAACACGATATGTATTTAATACGTATTAAGACACGATAATTATTTCAACAATAATTATAATCACGAACATACGAACATGAAATCATGAACGTTTATAATCACGAACTTATTATTATGTATTTACGTATATTTATTACGATTACGAATAAATATATTACGACACGAACGATAACTAAATAAAACACGTAAACACGACACGAGAAAACATATAATATTTAGACACAAAAAAGAATGGGTTGCCCCTTGTAGGCCCCTCTTACCCGCGGCATGGACACAAGACAAGGGCCAAGCCCACTTTAAATTTTACTAAAACAAGAAAAAGAAAAATATATTTTTCATAATCACAGTAAATTAGAAAAATATCAAAACCCTAATCCTTTTCCTCTCTCCCTTTTGGCCACCGGTCTAAGAACACCACAAGAGTGTGTTTGGTTGATTTTTGGTGATCAATTTTTGCAAGAGTGTTCGTGTTTTTCATCCTTCATTGTTTCACGTATTCGGTAAATTATTAAACCCCTTTTCTTTTATGTTTTTATTAAATAAAAACACATGGAATCATAAGGTTATAATAAACAAGTTAACTAACATGTAATTAATCATAGGGGGAGGTAATAAATCATGGTTTTTAGGGGCGTTTATTTCGGACGACGCAAGGAACCGAGACCACAAGGTCTCGGCTTTCTTTTGTTCGCACCAACAACCGAGACCAAGAGGTCTCGGTGTGGCTGTGGTGTTTCGGTCACAAGAACAAGGGACCCCGACCTAGGTCGGGGTGTGGTTTGGTGTTTGGTTGGGTCTCGGCAGAAACAAGAACACCAACGGCATAAGTCGGTAGCTAAATAAGGAAAGCAGGGGGAACAGACGCGGCAGCAGGGAGAAACCACCAGCTAACTGCCGGTGGGAACTTTGCCCAGCCGGCGGCTGCAGCCGAGAAAACAAGGGGAACCACCGGCACAGCCGGTGGCTGTTTTTGCAAAAACAGTGGCAACCGGCCAAGCCGGTTTTGCCACTGTTAAGGGTGCGTTTGTTTGGCCGGTTCACGGGTCTGGTTCATGGGATCACGGGCACGGTTCACGACTTAATTAATTTTACAAGTAATTATTTTTACAAGAATAATTTTTACAAGGTTAATTAAATTAATTATACATGTTACATAATTAATTAAATTTGGTCATGACTTAGGTTATTATTATTATTAATAATACATGGATTTTAACCTAAGTATTTATTATTTAAATTAGACTATATAATTAATTAATTATTAAACATGTCTTATAATTAATTAATTTACATGACTTAGGTTATATTAATAATAAATATTAATACATGTTTTAACCTAAGTATTATTACCTTTTATTTAATTAAATCATGTTATATTTAATTAAATACTTTAACCTATAGTTTATTTGATTTACATGTAATAATTAATAAACTATACTATATATCACATGACTTAGAATATAAATCAGTAAACACTTAAGCTTATGTTATTAGCTTAATAATCCAACTTATTTCTGTTTATGGAAACTTTCTATTTTTAGAAACTTATATATTTTAAGCAGTAAATCTATTTTTGGAAACTTGCTATTTTTGGAAACTTTCTATTTTTGGAAAATGCCTAATTTAGGAAACCTGCTATTTTTAGAAAGTCACTTATTATTACACAACAAGTTTAATAATACAAGAAATACAAGTAATACTTAATCAGAATAGACAGAATACATGATAAACACAGCATAACGTTAAAATCAGTAAAACGAGTCATGAACATATAAAACAAGCTAAGACATGATATAAAACCAGTTACATACTAAGTAATCAGATACTTATACACGTATATTATTTATGTAGCATTAGTGGTATCGAAGTAGGACTCTCTTCCGCTCGTCTTCTTCGTTCACTGGACACAAGGTACGGATTCTCCGTCCTTTCAGTATAGACATTCTTCCTTATTAGGATTCCCCGTATGCAGCCAACTGTTTTCCCAGTATATGTTTTATATGTTTTTGAATTACTTATGTTTAATTAGATACCTAAAGCCATATACATGCATGACCAGTTTCACCTAGTTATGGAGGTACCATAACCATAACACTAGAGGCACTAGTGTTATGACTTCACCACGGTGGAGTGATCGCTCGTGGCGTCCCTTCAGATTTTGGCCATGTTATTATTATCATGTGGGGCGTATGGGTGCATCCAAGGTTACAAGTTTTTACAGTTTATTAAGGTGAATGTGGTGTGTGCCTTGCATCCTTCACAAGGAGCTGATCCCTCCTACCCAAAACTTATATTAATTAGAGGCAGCCCCTCTAATTGCATGACGAGGTCATCCCTCCAAGTATTCATGCACGTTGATATTTCATGACCTATATTGGCTAATGGTAAACATGTTAAACATATTTTATAAGATAAACATAAGGCTTTTTAAACTATAAAACCAGTTTTACTAAGATATACCAGGTTATCCAGGACTTAGTCTTTTCCGCTGCTTTATGCTTACATGCTTATATTATTCATGCTATACTTGTATATTCGTGCACTGAGCGTTATGCTCAGCCGTTTTCCTTTTCATGTTCCCAAAACGGCAGGTACTCTAGGACACTCGTAGACTCTAAGCGTACGTGCATATGGATTGGAAGGTTCCTACCCTTCATTACTTTATGCATTTCTTTATACTTTTGATACTCATTTCCATGGACATTGTTTAGTCCTTTTCATTTACAGTATTTATGTTTGTGTGTGATGAGCTCTACTTTTGGGGTACCGATGTTTGTTTCCGGTATTTCCTTTATGGTCATGTGATGTTTTATACATTTTTCCTTGTATGCTTTGATGACACGCCATAATCACGCGTGACATTCCATTTACCAAAATGGGGTGTTACAATTATGGTATCAGAGCCAAGGCTTCGACCTGTAGGCTCTCAAAACATGATCTGTGATTAGTGGGTAGTCATTATGGTCTTCCTAGAACTGACAGTCGGTTTTGATGCATTCATCATTTTCATGCATACATATATATGTCATTGTCGCAGGTTTATGACTAAGTAATGGTTGGTACAAGACTGGCCCTATTTAGTCGCATGTGCTTTTATCGAGACTTTTAACTTTGGGACCGACCTATTAGCGTCCCCTCGCCATGTCTTTTGTTTTGAGTGAACTGACCATAGGTGTTCACTCTCGCGCATATAAAATTTTTCATAAAACTGCATCATGCATTCATGTACTAGTTTTTCTACATCAAATTTTTTCTCATGATTTATTGGTATAATTTTTTTTCATGTATATAATTATGTTTTGATCAGTTTAATCATGTATTTTTATGTTATATTGTCAGATGGTTTTCACACACGAGCAGGAACAACTCAGTGCAGCAGTCCAAGCTGCAATGCAAGCTATGCTTCCTCAGCTGAGGAACGAAATCAGGGCTGAGGTTCAGGTTGCCAACAATCAACAGTAGCACCCAGTAACTCCTCCTCCTCCTCCAGCAACATTGGTCACATGGCTGGAGAGATTCAGTAAGTTACGCCCTCGATCTTTCGAGATATCAGATAGCCCTAGTGAAGCTGAAAGCTGGTTGGCTCACATTATAAAGATCTTCGATGCCATGGGTTGTGACCCCGTCTTCAAGTCGAGGTTGGCCTGATACCGGTTCAAAGGTGATGTGTTAGCATGGTGGAAGGCACTGAAGCAGTCTGAGGGAGGTGATAATTGGGTGGCTGGTTTGACTTGGCTCAATTCAGGGATTTGGACATGGGACAGTTCTTTCCCAAGGCTTAGCAAGACAAGCTGAAGAGAGAGTACCATGGAATCCGACAGAGAGCTGGGGAGAATAGCAATGAGTTCATGCAGCGCTTTCTTCGTTTGGCTGGTTTTCTTGGTGCAGCAGCAGGTACTCCCGAAGAGCAAGCACACCACTTCCGGTGGGCTCTTCGTACATCGGTCGCAAACAACTTGGTGTGTGCTACGTTCAACACGGTGGCACGAGTGGCTGATGCAGCACGTAAGCTGGAGACGCTGCAAGAAAAAGAAGAGTTCGGGGAAGCAGAGAGACCCGATAAGAGGTAAACATTCGTATTCAGCGGCGACCAAACCGTATTCTTTCGGTATATGTCAATAATTTCATCTCTTTTAAACTGTATCTTCCAGGCAGAAGACTAGGGACCGGTGTCAGCCGGCTACTCAGCAACAACCTACTCAGCCCAAGGGATACGGTCAGACTCATGACCGTTCTGCTACGGATAGGCGTGGCGGTAATGACAATTACCGTAAAAACGCTGGACACTCTAACAGCAGCAGGTCCTTATACTTACTCATTTTCTTATGATTACATTAGAGAATCTTCTACCAGGATTCATGGTAACGGGAGGGACTAGAACTAGAGAGGTTCACAGCCTAACCGTCCAGCTATCACTGGTATTCTATCTTACGATTTATCCGTATTGTCCTTTGTACCTATTATCATGTCTCATGTATATTGTTCTTATCAGGCTCTCAGCCAGCAAGGACGCCTGCTAGAGGATATACTCATCCTCTTTGCACTACCTGCAACCGTAGGCACCCACGGCCATGTCGCCGCGACAGCGAGGCATGGTTCAAGTGTGGTCTTCCTGGCCATCGCATGAAGGAATGCCGCAAGGGCGAGATGGATGGCACATCGGAACATGCTGATACCAAGCCGCCTCCTACTAGTGGACGCATTTACACGACATCTCGCGATCAGGCTAACAAGTCTACAGGTACCATCACTGGAATCTTGTATATGTATGGTCAAGCTGCATGTGTTCTTTTGACACGGGTGCTACTCACTCGGTCATTTCTACTGCTTATGCTAAGAATGTTAGGATACCCCATGCCACTAGAGAATATAATGAATATTTCCACGCCTTTAAGAGACTCTGTACGTATAACCCATGTGTACAAGAGCCTTCCCCTAGAGTTTGACGACAAGATTCGTCCTATTGACACACTTCCGTTGGACATGAATTATTTTGACATGATATTCGGCATGGACTGGCTATCCAAGCATCATGCTACCATAGACTGCCATTCATATCAAGTCATCTTCGGTGATCTTAATGAACTAGAGTACATTCACAATGGGTTCGTACCCAGAAGGTCTGTACAAATCATATCAACCCTGCAAGCACGTGCATTACTTTCACATGGTTGCGAGGGCTATCTAGCTACTGTTCATGACAGGATGCTGAATCCCCATTAATTCAGAATCAGTCAATAGTGTCAGAATTTCCAGATGTATTTCGAAAAGAACTTCCGGACATACCACCTGCACGTGAAGTATAATTTAATATCAAGCTCATCCCAGGAGCTGAGCCGATTTCTAAGGCTCCTTATCTCATGGCTCTCATAGAGTTGAAGGAGTTGAAGGATTAATTGCAAGAACTTCTGGAACGAGGCTTCATTCGACCGAGCGCATCTCCATGGGGCGCACCGGTCTTATTCGTTAAGAAGAAGGACGGCAGTATGCGTCTTTGCATAGACTATCGCGAGCTCAACAAGATCACCATCAGGAATAGGTATCCTCTACAATGCATCGACGATCTGTTTGACCAACTCCAAGGGGCCAAACATTTCTCCAAGATTGATCTAAGTTCGAGCTATCATCAGCTACGGGTTAAAGAGTAGGACATCGCCAAGACTGCTTTCCGTACACGCTATGGCCACTACGAATTTGTAGTCATGCCATTTGGCCTTACCAATGCTCCAGCAGTGTTCATGGACTTGATGAACAGAATCTTCCATGAATTTCTGGACAAGTTCGTCATTGTCTTCATTGACGACATCCTGATATTCTCTAAGTTCAAGGAGGAACACGAAGACCATCTTCGTATAGTATTGTAGATTCTTCGTTAGAAGCAGTTGTATGCTAAATTCTCCAAGTGTGAGTTCTGGTTAGACAACGTGGAATTCTTAGGTCACAATGTATCAGCAGAAGGAATCACGATGGATCCAGCAAAGGTTGAGGCTATTACCAAGTGGCCAATACCGACATCAGCGACTGAAGTACGCAGTTTCCTAGGCTTAGCTGGTTACTACCGTAGGTTCATGGAGAACTTTTCTCGCTTAGCACTACCATTGACCAAGTTGATGCGAAAAGGGGAGAAATTCGTCTGGACTGAAGAAAGAGAGAAGAGCTTTGAAGACCTAAAGCAGAAGTTAGTATCTTCACCGATTCTTACTCTCCCATCTGGTACAGGTGGATTTCAGATCTACAGTGATGCATCGGGGAAGGGACTTGGCTGTGTTCTCATGCAACATGGGAAGGTGATCGTGTACGCTTCACGGCAGCTTAAGCCTTATGAGGAAAATTACCCTACGCATGACTTGGAACTTGCAGCGGTCGTGTTTGCATTGAAGATAGGGAGGCACTACTTGTATGGAGAATCATGTGACATATTAACGGACCACAAGAGCTTGAAGTACATCTTCACTCAGCGTGAATTGAACATGAGACAGAGGATATGGTTAGAGCTGTTGAAGGATTATGACATTAATCTGCAGTATCATCCCGGCAAGGCGAATGTAGTGGCAGATGCACTTAGCCGAAAGTCCGGAATGATAAACGGCATTAAAATTGAGGAGGAAATTATAAGAGACTTGGAACGACTAGACATAGAGATCATGATACATGGACAACACGGTTACTGGGCTAATATTATAGTAGAACCCGAGTTACTCTCTAGGATCAAGGAAGCTTATAAAGATGATGGTGAAATCTGGGCGATAATTCAGAATTTGGAGAAGCAGACAGAATTTCGAGTAGACGCATATGGTATCTTATGGCAGGGCACGAGACTTTGTGTTCCTGATGATCAAGAACTCCGGGAAGCATTGTTAGCTGAGGCTCATAGCTCCCCATTCTCTATTCATCCTGGTTCAACAAAGATGTACCATGACATCAAGCAATACTTTTGGTGGAGTGGTATGAAACAGGATGTTGCGACTTACGTCTCCAAATGTCTTACCTGCCAGCAGGTTAAGATCGAGCATCAGCGATCTGGCGGTCTTCTACAACCGTTAGATATTCCAGAGTAGAAGTGGGACAAAATCACCATGGATTTTGTTACCGGTCTTCCGCCGACAAAGAGGAAGCACGATGCGATTTGGGTTATCGTTGATCGACTTACCAAGTCAGCTCATTTCTTACCGATCCGCAAGGAGAATTCAGTCAGTAAACTCGCCGATACTTACAAGAAGGAGATCATGAGACTTCATGGTGCTCTATCCAGCATCGTCTCAGTCAGAGATCCTCGATTTACTTCGCGATTATGGAGAAGTCTGTAGAAATCTTGGGGTACAAAACTTAAGCTTAGCACGGCTTTTCATCCACAAACAGACGGGCATTCGGAGCGAACGATTCAGACATTATAAGACATGTTGAGGTCATGTGCGTTGGAATAGACGGGAGATTAGGACGATTACATTTGTTTGGTAGAGTTTGCATACAACAACAGTTGGCACGCAAGTATCAACTGTGCTCCATTCGAGATGTTGTATGGCAGGAAGTGTCGCGCCCCAATCTACTGGGATCAGGTTGGTGAGCGAACACTTGAAGGACCAGAAATGATTGAGTTGACCAACGAGAAGGTCGCAGTAGCTAAGAAGAAACTGCAAGAAGCACGGTCACGTCAGAAGAGTTATGCAGACAAGCATCGTAGGAACTTACACTTTAACGTAGGAGATCACGTTTTCCTCAAGGTTTCGCCGACACGTGGGGTTAGACGTCTTGGAATCAAAGGGAATCTCAGTCCTCGATTCATCGGACCGTTTGATGTCACTGAGGAAGTCAGTGAAGTATCTTATCGTTTAGCGTTACCTCCACAGCTTTCCCATGTTCACGATGTTTTCCATGTGTCCTTACTCAGAGGGTACAAGTATCATCCCCTTCACATGGTTCAGTATCCACTGGAACAGATTCGTGAAGATCTCACTTTCATAGAAGAACCCGAACGAGTTCTTGACAGACAAGATCATGAGGATGAAGACGATTCCAATCGTCAAAATCCTTTGGAGGGATCATACCGAGAGGGAAGCCACTTGGGAAACAGAGGAGTCTATCCGGGCTTCTTACCCTCATTTCATATTTTGATTCGGGTATGTTCTTATTTTCTAGTTTACATTATCTTTCGGGGACGAATTATTCTTTTTAGGGGGGAAGAGTTGTAAAACCCGCATGCTTTTACCATGAATAGTACCCTTATGATCATACGTACATGATTAGAACTTTCCTTTTATAGCACGTTTACGTTTCACGAATAAGATTTACAAGTATTACCTACGTGTTAGAACACGATGAGTATTTAATACGTATTAAGACACGATAATTATTTCAACAATAATTATAATCATGAACATACGAACATGAAATCATGAACGTTTAATCACGAACTTAATATTATGTATTTACGAATATTTATTACGATTACGAATTAATATATTACGATACAAACGATAACTAAATAAAACACGTAAACACGACACGAGAAAACATATAATATTTAGACATGGAAAACAATGGGTTACCCCTTTTGGGCCCCACTTACCCGCGGCATGGACACAAGACAAGGGCCAAGCCCACTTTAAATTTTACTAAAACAAGAAAAAGGAAATCATATTTTTCATAATCACAGTAAATTAGAAAAATATCAAAACCCTAATCCTTTTCCTCTCTCCCTTTTGGTCGTCGGTCTAAGAACACCACAAGGGTGTGTTTTGTTGATTTTTGGTGATCAATTTTTGCAAGAGTGTTCGTGTTTTTCATCCTTCATTATTTCACGTATTCGGTAAATTATTAAACCCCTTTTCTTTTATGTTTTTATTAAATAAAAACACATGAAATCATAAGGTTATAATAAACAAGTTAACTAACATGTAATTAATCATGGGGGGTAATAAATCATGGTTTTCAGGGGTGTTTGTTTCGGCCGACACAAGGAACCGAGACCACAAGGTCTCGGCTTGCTTTTGTTTGCACCAACAACCGAGACCAAGAGGTCTCGGTGTGGCTGTGGTGTCTCGGTCGCAAGAACAAGGGACCCTGACCTAGGTCGGGGTGTGGTTTGGTGTTTGGTTGGGTCTCGGCAGAAACAAGAACACCACCAGCATAAGCCGGTGGCTAAATAAGGAAAGTATGGGGAACGGCCGCGACAGCAGGGGGAAACCACCGGCTAACTGCCAGTGGGAACTTTGCCCAGCCGGCGGCTGCAGCCGAGAAAACAAGGGGAACCACTGGCACAGTCGGTGGCTGTTTTTGCGAAAACAGTGGCAACCGGCCAAGCCGGTTTTGCCACTGTTAAGGGTGCGTTTGTTTGGCCGGTTCACGGGTCCGGTTCACGGGTTCACGGGCACGGTTCACGACTTAATTAATTTTACAAGTAACTATTTTTACAAGACTAATTTTTACAAGGTTAATTAAATTAATTAAACATGTTACATAATTAATTTAATTTGGTCATGACTTAGGTTATTATTATTATTAATAATACATGGATTTTAACCTAAGTATTTATTATTTAAATTAGACTATATAATTAATTAATTATTAAACATGTCTTATAATTAATTAATTTACATGACTTAGGTTATATTAATAATAAATATTAATACATATTTTAACCTAAGTATTATTACCTTTTATTTAATTAAATCATGTTATATTTAATTAAATACTTTAACCTATAGTTTATTTGATTTACATGTAACAATTAATAAACTATACTATATATCACATGACTTAGAATATAAATCAGTAACACTTAAGCTTATGTTATTAGCTTAATAATCCAGCTTATTTCTATTTATGGAAACTTTCTATTTTTAGAAACTTATTTAATTAAGGCAGCTAATCTATTATGGAAACTTTCTATTTTTACAAACTTATCTATTTTAAGTAGTAAATCTATTTTTAAAAACTTGCTATTTTTGGAAACTTTCTATTTTTGGAAACTTTCTATTTTAGGAATCCTGCTATTTTTAGAAAGTCAGTTATTATTACACAACAAGTATAATAATACAAGAAATACAAGTAATACTTAATCAGCAGAATACATGATAAACACAGCATAACGTTAAAATCAGTAAAACGGGACATGAACATATAAAACAAGCTAAGACATGATATAAAACCAGTTACGTACTCAGTAATCAGATACTTATACACGTATATTATGTATGTAGCATTAGTGGTATCGAAGTAGGACTCTCTTCTGTTCGTCTTCTTCGTTCACTGGACACAAGGTACGGATTCTCGGTCCTTTCAGTATGGACATTCTTCCTTATTAGGATTCCCCGTATGCAGCCAACTGTTTTCTCAGTATATGTTTTATATGTTTTTGAATTTCTTATGTTTAATTAGATACCAAAAGCCATATACATGCATGACCAGTTTCACATAGTTATGGAGGTACCATAACCATAACACTAGAGGCACCAGTGTTATGACTTCACCACGGCGGAGTGATAGCTGGTGGCATCCCTTCAGCTTTTGGCCATATTATTATTATCATGTGGGACGTATGGGTGCATCCTAGGTTACATGTTTTTATAGTTTATTCAGGTGAATGTGGTGTGTGCCTTGCATCCTTCACAAGGAGCTGATCCCTCCTACCCAAAACTTATATTAATTAGAGGCAGCCCCTCTAATTGCATGACGAGGTCACCCCTCCAAGTATTCATGCACGTTGATATTTCATGACCTATATTGGCTAATGGTAAGCATGTTAAACAGATTTTATAAGATAAACATAAGGCTTTTCAAACTATAAAACCAGTTTTACTAAGATATACCAGGTTATCCAGGACTTAGTCTTTTCCGCTGCTTTATGCTTATATGCTTATATTATTCATGCTATACTTGTATATCCGTGCACTGAGCGTTATGCTCATCCGTTTTCCTTTTCATGTTCCCAAAACGGCCGGTACTCTAGGACGCTTGTAGACTCTAAGCGTACGTGCATATGGATTGGAAGCTTCCTAGCCTTCATTACTTTATGCATTTCTTTATACTTTTGATACTCATTTCCATGGACATTGTTTAGTCCTTTTCATTTACAGTATTTTTGTTTGTGTGTGATGAGCTCTACTTTTGGGGTACCGATGTTTGTTTCCGGTATTTCCTTTATGGTCATGTGATGTTTTATACATTTTTCCTTGTATGCTTTGATGACACGCCATAATCACGCGTGACATTCCATTTACCAAAATAGGGTGTTACACTTAACCTATCCTACCATCCTTATGTCACTACAATCTTCGTCGTCGTGAAATAAATGGGTTTAGGGTAAGTATATGTCACCATGAAATCCATTTTTATATAGCAAATCCACTTTTCTTCCCCTTAACATATGCCACGATATTCGAAAACATTTCGCACATGTCGGGATGAGTCATCACGTTAAGTCAAACCATTTGTGATAATTTCCCATAGTAAATCACATTTTCTCCCCCATATTAAAAATATTAACCCAATCGATGTTTTTAATATCATTTGATTTAATGAAGTTTTAACAAAGGTTTTGGGAATAAAAATGCAAGTCCTTTTAATCTTTATGAGACCATTTGTGAGATATGATACCGATTTGTAAAAAAATCACATATTCACCATTTAAGAATGAATTGACAAGGTTGGACCTGACTGATGAGAACATCATATGATAAGATCAGATGGTTGTTGTCGGCAAATGTTGGTCGCCTCGTCGCATCGGAAGTCATCTCTTGACACCACATGTACGATTGGTATTGTTGTCTTGACACCAATTAGTGAACTTGGCACTGTCGGCATCGAAGATTTTGAATGCTTGAAAATTGCTCCCCCTCAATTGTTGACCCGTGTTCTATTGAAAGAGCTGTAGTCGCCGTGTGAGTAGTCGCATCGTCGAGTATGTAGATACCAATTGTAGATTGCTATGATAGTAGAGATGATAACTTCATAAAAACAAGACTTCTCTTGTTTTAACAAATAAATGCACTGATGCGTACATAGATTTATGTTAGACCAAGTTATAAAGTAAACTTGATCCCTTACAAGGTTTTAAAGTAAACCTTGCCCGAGAAAATTAATTCCCGTTGTTGAGCCAAAGCTTTCATAAGAAATACTTGACTTTAATATGAAAAGCGGGTTGCAGTCTGAAATAACTACAAGCCATATAGGCATGTTTATGAAATATTTACAACTTTTGTACGAACTCTATTTATGGCGCCGTGTCAATATTAGTCAACATTTCTAAGGCCGTAAATATTATCGTACCAAAAGACATGCCTTTGAAAAATAAAGTAAAAATATTTTTGGATTTTTATGAATTTTTCAATTTTTATGGTTTTTATTTGGTTTTATATTTTTGTATTTTGCTTTTGTGGATAAAAATACAAAGAATATATACAGATGATCACCAAGGATACGAAGAATAGTTTACCACCACTATTCGTTCGCTTCATCTGCCAATTCCTTAAGAGTCTCAGGCGAGAAAGTTTTCAAACCTAGCTTGTCGGCCAAAAATTCCATTCGAGCGCGATCTAAAGCCTTCGTGAAAATATCCGCCAATTGATAATCGGATCGGATAAAGTAAAGCTCTATTACTCTATTTTCCACTTTCTCCTGGATAAAGTGGTAGTGAATGTCAATATGCTTCGACCGGGAGAATTTAACATTGTTGCAGCATAAGGAAATTGCACTCTTGTTGTCACAGTACATCGGAATTTTGTTGAAACCTAGACCATAGTCGGTTAATTGTGATCTCATCCAAAGAATTTGAGCACAGCAACCGGACATAGCTTTGTATTCTGCTTCCGTACTTGAAATTGCAACGCTTTTCTGCCTTTTCGATGCCCAACTGATTAGTCGATCTCCTAGTAGTTTCAAAGTTCCACTCGTGCTACGCCTTGTATCTTGACAACCCGCGTGATCCTCATCTGCATATGCCACTAGTGCAATCAAAGAGTCCTTCGAATACCAAAGTCCCCGATTAATGGTTCCTTTAAGATACCGAAAGATCCGTTTAACAGTTGCTAAGTGTAACTCAGTAGGCCGAGTTTAATACCCAGCACACATACATATAGCAAATTGAAGGTCGGGTCGACTAGCTGTAATATACAGAAGGGTACCGATCATTCCCTGATAAAGTATCGGATCAACGGCAACTCCATTTGGATCTGCATCAAGCTTAATTCGTTCCACCATTGGAGTATCCACGGGGTCGTAAGATTCCATCTTATATTCCTTAAGCGATTCAAGGGCGTACTTGGATTGATTGATAAAGATGCCTCTGGGACTCTGAGATATCTGAAGTCCTAAGAAAAATGATACCTTGCCCATCATTGGCATCTTAAACTTGGAAGACATGAGTGTCCCAAACTCATCCGATAAGTTTTGGGTCGAGGTAGCAAATATAATATCATCAACATATATTTGTACCATAATCATATCTTTACCTCGTTTCTGAATGAATGGCGTGGGATCCATCTTGCCTTTAGCCAAGCCTTGAGTAATGAGGAATTGTGACAATAGATCATACCACGCGCGTGGAGCATGCTTCAACCCGTAAAGAGCCTTCTTAAGCTTATACACATGATTAGGATATTTAGGATTCACAAAACCATCCGGCTGTTGAACATAGACTTCTTCCTTGATTTCACCATTAAGAAATGCCGTCTTCACATCCATCTGATAGACGATCATATTCATGTGGGCTGCATAAGCAAGGAATAGTCTAATAGCTTCCAAACGGGCTACAGGTGCAAAGGATTCCATAAAGTCGATGCCCAATAATTGCTTGTATCTACGAGCTACTAGTCGAGATTTGTTCTTCAATATTCCGCCTAACTCGTCGAGTTTCACCTTGTAAGCCCATTTCAAAGTGAGTAACTGCACTTGATCCGGTCATGGGACAAGTTCCCATACTTCAAGACGTATAAATTCATTAAGTTCTTCTTGCATAGCTTCTATCCAACAGGATTGAGTAAAAGCTTCTTGCCATGTCTTAGGTTCAACTTCAGTGATAAAAGCATCAAAATGACAAAACATTGCATTTTCTTATAACTGACTTCGTGTGGATACCGGACGATTTGGGTCACCAATAATAGAATCTATAGGATGATCCTTTGTCCACTTGCTGTCATGTTCACGAATCCGTGGATTGGAGTAGACCGTTGTAGGAGCTTCCTCTGAGGTGGATGACCCGGCTTGATTATGGTCAGGAATAGGTACACCAAAGAATGGAAGTTCACGCATTTGAGCGAATTCCAAATCGTGATCATCATCATCCTCTTCATCATCAATAGGTGTGACATGGGTAGTTGATTCGGGTGTTGGTTAAGAATTACTTGTTGAAGGTATATCTTGACCAATTATAGGTGCAGACGTATCTGATTGTGCTCCGGTTGCTGGAGCTACAACTTCTATTACCGGAGCTATTACCTCAGGTTCGGGAGCAACAATGCTTGGAGGAGTAAAGAATTCATCAAAGAACGGTTGAAACAACGTATCCCATTCATTCCTAAAAGGTGGTGTAAATGATGATGAAGTAGGGTTATTTGGGAGAAGACCAGAACTAATGTTACTGGGTCCTTTTTCATGAAGTACGGGTTCAGAGCTGCTTTGCTAAGAAGCCATTGTCGTCACCTCATCAAAATCAACATTCATAGTTTCGAGGATCTTTCGAGAACTACGGTTGTAGATTCGGTATGCCTTCTTTGTGGCTGCATAACCAATGAAAATACCAATATCAGCCTTAGGTTGAAGTTTTCCCAAATTTTCACCATCATTATTTGGATAGCAAAGAGAACCAAATACATGAAGATATGATAAATCTGGTACTTTTCCATGAAGAAGCTCATAAGGTGTTTTACCATGGCGTTTACGAATTAGTGACCGGTTTTGGGTGAACACTGCTGTAGATACTGCTTCTGCCCATAAAAACAATGGAGCCTTTGCGTAAATTAACATTGTTCGAGCAGCTTCCATAAGTGTGCGATTTCGCCTTTCAACGACACTGTTTTGTTGTGGAGTGCGAGCAACGGATGTTTCATGAGATATGCCAACTTCTTCATAATAATCACGCAAGATTTGATTCACAAATTCGGTTCCATTATCTGTACGAATGCGTCGGACAATAGTGTTGAGACGCACTTGAATCATCTTGAGAAATCTGATGATGAATTTTGGTGCCTCATTTTTTGTTGTAATAAATTCCACCCATGTAAACCGAGAATAATCATCGACAATTACAAGGATGTACTTTTTGCCACTAATACTTTCAACACGCATTGGCCCACAAAGATCCATATGCAACAAATAAAGTTTCTCTTAGTTAGTGTCTTCAGTCTTGGGTTTGTATGATTTCTTAGTGCTTTTTCCCATTGTACACGCGGAACACAAATGATCCTTGTTAAATGTAAGTTTAGGAAGACCACGAACAAGTTCGTTTTTCGCCAAATGATTAATAGTGTCAAAGTTAAGATGAGATAACCGTCGATGCCATAACCATGACTTAGTCTTCGATGCTTTGGAGAGAAGACATATGGGAGAAGCGGCCACCATATCTTGTAGAGACAAAGTGTACAAATTATTCCCTCGAGTACCTTTCAATAAATCAACCCCTTCCAAATTACGAATGAAGCAGGTATGCTCTCGAAAAGCAACTTCTAGGTTTGCATCACAAAATTGTCCCACAGAAAATAAGTTGTGACCGAGACCTTCCACATAATACTCTCTTGAAATAATAACATTCCCAATATGATATTCACCGTAACCCATTATCTTTGCAATATGATCATTTCCAAATCGAACCGTACCAAGAAACTTGCTGACGAAATTTCTAAGCTCAGAGCGATCTCCGGTCATATGTTTAGAGCAACCAGAGTCCAAATACCAGAGTCCAAATTTCTAAGCCCCAAAAATTTTTCATGTGATCGTGATAGTATAGTGATAATTTGATATACATTATAGGGTAAATTAGAAAATTACCTTTAGGAAAAAGTAATAGACTAATATTACCAATGACGAATTCAATTAAACACGTGATGAACCAAGTTCGTTGTACACGAAGATCGAGTGAATTTGAGATGTTTTGATTTGATTTGGACAATTGATTTGAATTGGTTTTTGGTTTTTAAATTAGAAATGAAATCTACTAATTTTAAACTATTTAAAATTAACCTAAAGTGCATCAATCGTAAACCCCGCTATTATTTAAATCTAAAAACACAATTACTTAAAAACTATTTAAAATTTAAACTATTTAGTAATCTATAAAAATAATTCTATTTAATAAAAACAACTTTTTATCTATTTTCAAAATCTAATTAAACTTTTAGAACTAATTATCTTAATTAAAATTACTTTAACCAAAATTATATTTTTTTTAAACTAATTTTATTTAAAATCTAAAATTATAAAATTCTAATTATTAAAATAAACTAATTAAACTTTTTAAATAAAAACATTTTTTTATATTTTAAAACTCAAATTTTACTTTAATTAAAATATTAATAAAACTTAAAATAAATAAAATCGTATATCTAATTAAAGTGAATTTAAGACCAAATCTGCCTAACATAAGTTTACTATATTAATCACATTACTGATATAAGAATCAAAATAGCATGTAGCCCAGTTGGCTAACACACTAGGCCTGTGACCAGGAGGTCACAGGTTCGAGTCCTGATGGGGACAAAATATTGCTAATATTTTTTTGTTGCTGCGAAAATTAATTCCAAGTCATAGGAATGACTTTTAATACAGCTTATTGGAATTAAGCTGATAGGAATCAGACTTTTGAACTAATCAGATCAAATGGATCTGATAAGCTATATCTAGAACAATAATAAAGCAAAATAACTCAAAACATCTAAACATTTAAAATCAGTTCCATCAAAAATCTCGCAATACATCATTCAATCAGATTACACAAACCGTAATACCCAAGAACATCATTCAATCAGTAAGCAATAAATTGAGTAACTATGGTCCATTATTTTTAACTATCTGCTTATACATTTACAAACGCAAACTACATAACAGATCAAACATTCATTTTGTATTAAGCAGTTATGAAAATTAAGGATTATCACCAAATAAATCCTATACGCAGGTACAAAGAATACTAAACAGCAGACTTCAAAAATCAACAGGTCTAAACCATTTCAGATAATATCAGCAATCATAAACTCATTTAAGTTCACTTATCAGTTAAAAAACAACTTGAAAAGAACTCATATATCAGATTCGGTACAGCTTAGACAGACAGATTAGAAGATTTAAACAAAAACTTATCAGGTTGAACTAAACTTACTAGATTCATTAAACATCAGCAAACGATTCAAATTTATCTGGCAGATACTAAAACGTAATAACCACTCAAGTAACTAAATCATATTATCATTTAACCAAAAATTAATCTATTTAACATGTAAACTAAAAGAGATGAGCACCTTTTTGAAGTATTCTTTTGAGACTAAGGAAAGCGCTGATATTTCTTATGATCCCGAACCTAAGTAACCAACATTCACCCTTCGTCCTTCGAACCACCATCATCATCAAATTCGAACCAGATTCGCATGGATCAAACTAACTACCTTTTTATTTACTTAAACAGTGGGTTTAAGTATATCTCCCAAATCTTTTCGCAAACATCACCATAAGTTATAGAGAAAACTTACGTAACATTTCTTAACAGTTATAATAATAGATAAAGCATTAAAGGTAAATCTGAAATAAAAATAATAACATAACACCAACAATCTTTAAACTGAAATTAAATTTTATTAATTCCTTAAAATCAGTACAATTTTATAAAAAGAAAATTAAAACTTCTAATCTAAATCTAGCATTATAACATTACAAAAAAGAAAGGGATTAAATTACAAGTAAAATAGGGGGGTTTTATAGCCATCCCAGGGCTGCTGAGGGGAAGAATATTCGAATCTTCTAAGCATATTCCATCTGATTTTCAGCCCTTGGATCTTCTCTTTCTCTCTCTGTGTTTATCGGATGGATGAGAGGACACATCTAGCACACGGATTGCCAACGTGGCATCCGTGTGTGCTAGTTGTGTTTCTTTTAAGCCTCATTATTGGTGGATTGTGGAATTTGAGGTGTTTCTTCTAATTGTATTTTGCCACGTAGCATGCTCACTGCCCATCTTCTCTTCCTATAAATTGGGGGATTTCATTCCCCCTCACGTGAATTACACGTGGGATGAAAAGCCCCAAATATTTTGTTGATTTACTGAATTAGGGTTGGGTGAATAGTAATTTTCATGCCTGGTTTATTTTTTGGGGAAGAAAGGGGTGAAGAAGAAACACACATAGAGTGTATCGAAATATTATTTATTATGTGTGTGGGAATGGGACGTGTGTTATAGTGGGTGGAAATGGACGGTTTATTCATTAGTTGTGTGAATGGAATGTGTGAAACGAGGTGAGTGGGTAAGGAGTAATATGAGTTAATAAACAAACGTAAAGTTGTTTGTAAACCCTAATGGGTTCAAAAGCCCAAAACTGTTTCTTTAATTCGTTTATACTTGGGCCTTTGGAAGAATCAATAACGTCCCAAATGTAAACACTTTTGGTTTGAAACCCAAAGAAAAACTTCATCCGTTTAAATACAAATTGGTCCAAGTATGGGCTTTGTTGATGTGGATTTTAACCAAAAATTAATACTTATTTCCCAATATTGGGCTTTCAGGCCCAATTAGCATTTGTGGGACCCACTTGGCCCATAAACTTGACAAATTATGAAATCCGCTAAAGTCGAGCTCGATTTTGGCTTCTTCAATCTCGTGCCGATTTTGCCAATTTTCGTGAACTTGGTACCTACACACATTCAAACAAGAAATACACATATACAAGGCATTTTTGATACATTTCATGCATAATTTCATTGTTATTTGATACAAATGATATGAGTATTTAAGCTCATATCAAACTCCCCCTTGCTAAGCAATTGTCGTGTCCTCGCGCAATGATAAAATTAAACTCTAACTACACCATTATTCAACTTTTGACTTTTTATTTTGCAAAGACATAATGTATTGCTTTCATTATTGAAAAATAACTTTAAGGATCATAAAACTCAAATAGATTCATCGTCTCCGACTTTTCACTTTTCCATGCCAAGTGCAAAAACAAGATCATTGTCAATCATAAGCCCCAAAATTAAACCAACTCATACAAGTAATTTGTGTTAAACTCAATCTCCTATTATTCCTAATTGTATCTCTAGATTTTATTTGTCATTCACCCAAAGGCTCATTTGATTTTATTTAATATTTATTAGTCTAAAAATGAAGGCAAGAACGGTGTAAACTCAACACTCAAAACCTAACCTCGACTTCAAAAACTGTTGTCACTAAAGAAAGCCCACATCAAGGATAATTTAACACGATTTAGGGATAAATCCCGGACCCGAAATTTGGCTAATATGGCTACTTAAAAGCAACAATAAAACCTCCAAAGTCAATTATGACCTTACTAATAGAGTTAGCAACAACTACATCATAACACCTTGTGGATCTTTAAGATGCAATTGTGCTCCTTATTTAAAATCCACACCCTAATGCTCCTTGGACAAAAATAAGGGAATTGACTTCACCATCCCACCTTACGGATCATAATGATGAAGCAATTTTTATTCAACACGCCCCTTGACATACACCCTAAGGCTCTAATGACAAGGTTAGTGCTACATGACTCCCACCCGAAGGCTCCTAGAGAACATGTTTTTATTTATTCTTCTTTATTAATATGATATTTATAGTAATACAAATTTCCGCAATCCCATGATCAAAAGTCCATGACGCTGACACCCTTAATGTGTTCTTACTTTAATTACAAGGGAAGAAAAAGAAGGAGTTACGAGTTAAGATATCAAGCCTAAACCGCTAAAAACTTCATTTATTAAGCAAGTATTATACAAGCGAGGAAAGTAAGTACGAGGAGATTAAATCAAACACAAAAATACTTGCACAAAGAAGAATTTAACCTTAGAAACTTATGATTGAACTCTATCATCTCTTGTTCTCCATATTGTAAAAATTCAAAAATGTGAAATCAATGGATACTTAGCCTATTAAATCAAAGTTTTGGGTTTTCAAGTCATCTATAGGATCTTGCATCTTCTTATACTCTTTCAAGTTTTAGAATTTGCGTTTTAAAGTTCCCTTGATAAACGACTTTCTAGGATCAATTATAGGAACTTGCGAAAAGTTCTTGTTCTTAACCCGTATGAATTAAGACTTTCGCGTTTTAAAGCTCCCTATATAATAGCCTAGCAAAACTTAATTCAAACACGTTAAGGAAAAGATAAGGTTAAAAACCGAGTCGAGTCAAAAACTATTCTTATTTTCACCAACAGAAAGCCTACATTCGTGTCAGAAGCACTTATTTTATTTATTAAAACTTAAAAACAACACTAAAAATTTAAAATTTTATTGAAAAATGAGAAAAACAACGTTTGGACATGACAAAAGAAATTGCAAGCGATTATATCGACTGACTCCCCCATGCTAAAACCAAACATTGTCCTCAATGTTTCTTAGCTCAAGAGTAACACCCCCTTGCTAAAACACGAAGAGTCTAATGCAAAATCCTAACATGGTAAGAGCACGCAAATCTATAAGCCGTTTATTAATTATGCCTCAAGATAAAACGTTAGTCGATAAAAATCAAGGGATAGAGAGTGTGCCCCTTTTTGGCATTCAAAGAATGGAAGATCAAGTGGACCGGCAAAAACCAAACACGAGAGTCTTCAAATATTAGGGTCATACCTAAGATTCACAACAACACAACAAAACACGAGCACGAGCTTGAAAGATCAAGCCTTATTAGTGTTAGAAAATAGAAAGAAGATAGAATGTATGGGACTCCCCCACAAGGCACCTCGTTTTTGTTAACCGAGTCATGAGCTCGACTCGATCCCCGCATTCATTGGTCCTTAGGGAAAGTTTGAAGATCCGAGACAACCTCCGTAGGTATGTCCCTCCAAAGTAGTGTTTCACACGATGACCATTCACCTTAAAGTTAGGCCCGTCTTTTTGAGCTAGCTCAATGGTGCCATAAGGGAAATCTAGAGTTGAATAAGAGGACTTGATCACCAACATTGAAAATACGGTTTTTGATCTTAGAGTCATGAATCCTCTTAGTCTTCTCCTTATAGATCAAAGAATTTTCATAAGCTTTATCCCTTAATTCACTTAGTTCATTTAATTGAACCTTGCGATGATCACCCACGGTCCTTAAATCAAAGTTACAATGCTTAAGAGCCCAATACGCCTTATGTTCGAGTTCAATTGGCAAGTGGCATGCTTTTCCGTAGACCAACCTAAATGGTGTACAACCAATTGGCGTCTTATAAGCCGTACAGAAAGCCCACAATGCATCGTCCAATTTATCCGACCATGAAGTGCGATTTTCTCCAATAGAACGCTCCAAAATCCTATAAGAGCTCGGTTTGAAACCTCCACTTGACCACTCGTTTGAGGGTGATAAGTCGTAGAAAGTCGATGAGTGACACCATATTTTTTAGAACTTTTTCAAATTGTTCATTACAAAAATGGCTCCCACGATCACTTATAATAGCCCGCGGAGTTCCAAACCTAGCAAAGAGTTGTTTCAAAAAGTTCACCACAACTCGAGCATCATTCGTGGGCAAAGCCTTAGCTTCGACCCATTTAGACAAACAGTCCACGGCTACGAGAATGTATTTATTTCCTTTCGAAGATGGAAACGGCCCCATAAAATCGATCCCCCACATGTCAAAGATTTCACAAACTTGAATAATGTTTTGAGGCATTTCATCCCTTTGTGAGTTCTTTCCTTGACGTTGACAAGCATCACAAGTCTTGATCAAGTCTTGGCATCACGATATATGGAAGGCCAAAAGAAACCGGCATCAAAGACTTTCTTCGCGGTGGCGTTAGCACCATGATGTCCCCCGGTGGGTCCCTCATGACAAGATTTAAGGATATCTTGAGCTTCTTTGCCAAACACGCACCTAAGAATCACTTGATCCGCGCACACACGAAACAAATAGGGGTCGTCCCAAAAGTAATAGGAAATATCCTTGAAATTCGTTTTTGTTGGGACGACATACCCTTGATCACAAACTTCCCCGCATGGTAATTTACGATGTCCGCAAACCATGGGGTATTATCATCACCACGAAAAGCAATCATACCAAGCGTCTCGAGAGGAAATGTTTCATTGATTTCCTTGTTCTCTCGATCGCTTTGGTGAGGATTCTCAAGTCGAGATAAATGATCGGCCGCGAGATTCTTGGCTCCTTTTTTGTCTAGAATTTTGACATTAAATTCTTGAAGGAGGAGAATCCACCAGAGCAACCTCGGCTTAGCATCTTGTTTATTAAGAAGATATTTGATAGCCGAGTGGTCCGTATACACTATGGTTTGAGACAAGACGAGATATGGTCTAAACTTTTCAAAAGCATACACAACGGCAAGTAGCTCCTTTTCCGTTGTAGTGTACTTTGTTTGAGCATCCGTCATAGTCTTACTTGCATAGTGTATAGGCAAGAAGTGTTTTAACTTACGTTGCCCCAAAACCGCACCTACCGCATAATCACTAGCATCACACATAATTTCAAAAGGTACCCCCAATCCGGGGCAACCAAGATTAGAGATTCGGTTAACTTTCTTTTAAGCATCTCAAAGGCTTGAATACACTCATCCGAAAAGATGAAAGGAGTCTCTTTTTCCAAAAGATGGGTCATAGGCCGAGCTATCTTAGAGAAGTCTTGTATAAAACGACGATAGAAGCCGGCATGGCCGAGAAAACTCCTTACTCCCTTAACGATGGTGGGTGGAGGAAATTTGGCAATCACGTCGATTTTAGCCCTATCAACCTCAATACCGGCCTTAGAGATCTTATGTCCTAACACAATTCCCTCTTTGCACATGAAGTGACATTTCTCATAATTAAGCACAAGATTCGTTTCCTCACAACGTTGCAACATTCTTTCAAGGTTAGAGAGACATGAAGTGAAAGATTCCCCAAAAACCGAAAAGTCATCCTTGAAGACTTCCATGGTTTTCTCGATCATATCATGGAAAATGGCCATCATGCACCTTTGGAACGTCCCCGGAGCATTGCATGGTCCAAAAGGCATGCGACGATAAGCAAATGTTCCATAAGGACAAGTAAATGTGGTCTTTTCTTGATCACGAGGGTCAATGGGAATTTGGAAATAGCCGGAAAATCCATCCAAAAAGCAATAGAATTCATTCCCCGCTAGTCTCTCTAACATTTGATCCATAAAAGGTAATGGAAAATGATCCTTCCTAGTGGCATCATTAAGTTTCCTATAGTCAATACAAACACGCCAACCGGTCACAAGTCTAGTAGGAATCAATTCATTATCCTCATTAGTAACAACCGTCATTCCTCCTTTCTTTGGAACACAATGCACGGGGCTAACCCAAGGACTATCCGAGATAGGGTAGATCATTCCGGCGTCTAGAAGTTTAGTGACTTCCTTTTTGATCACCTCATGAATCTTTGGATTGACCCTTCTTTGATTTTGGATAGCGGGTTTATAATCATCCTCCATTAGAATTTTATGAGTACAAAATTTTGGATCTATACCCTTAATGTCGGAGATTTTCCATGCAATGGCCCGTTTATGTTTCTTAAGCACTTTGATAAGTTCATCTTTTTCATTTTCCTTTAATCCCTTAGCAATAATCACCGGTAACTTATCCGATCCCTTAAGAAAAGCATACTCCAAATGAGTGGGTAATTCCTTAAGTTCTAATTCGGGTGCTTCCTCAATAGATGTTTTCACTTTAGTCTCATTTTCATTCACAACTTTTAAATCCATAGGTGGTGATTCAAAAGGATCCATATTCAACAATTTCTCAATTAACGCAATATCTCCCTCGGGATCAAAATTCTCACTATCAAACTCACTAGGATCAAATGGTGTGCTAAGGTAATCAGCAATTTCCTTTTTGATTTTTGAATAACCATTATTCTCAAGCTCTTCAAGAACGAAGTCACCTCCCTCAAATGGAGTGAGTGGAGGCTTAGCCGAAGCGATAATAGGATTCAAAGAAGTGGGATTGCCACTTTTAGAAGAAGCCGAGAATCCAAGCACTTCTTGAGAATATTCTTCACAAGTAACATCAATCACATCGATTTGATTAATTGATTCCTCGTAATACTTGGAAGAAAATTTAGAGATATGACCAATATCAAACGTGATATTCTCATCATCAACTCTTAAAGTCAATTTCCCCGCTTTCATGTCAACTAAAGCACTAGCCGTCATCAAAAACGATCTTCCCAAAATTAGTGGTACACGAGAATCTTCGGGATAATCGCAAACCACAAAGTCCGTTGGAAAGACGAGTTTCCATACCTTGACAAACACGTCCTCGGCTATTCCTTTTGGTAAGGCGATCGATCGATCCGCTAGCTCGAGAGTCATCTTAGTAGGTGTAAGCTCGGGAAGTGATAACCTTTTCCATACGGAAAGAGGCATCAAATTAATGCTAGCACCAAGATCGGCTAAGGCTAAGCATTCTTCCATATTAGGGAAATCACATGGTATCACAAACTTGCCCGGGTCTCCAAGCTTTTTGGGAAGCTTTTGTGTAAGAACCGCGGAACAATTAGCATCTAAAGATGTAGACACTTCAACCAATTTCCCTTTATCACTCATCAATCTCTTAATAGTCGAAGCAAACTTAGGCATGTAAAGCAATGCATCCGCGAAACTAACATTAATATAAAGATTCTTAAACATCTCTAAAAAAGTAGTCATTTGAGCATTGGACTTTTCGCGGAGCTTTTCTTGGTTAAGTCTCGAATGGTAGGGTAGTGTGGGTTTAGTCTTCGGAAGCTCGGGTTCCGGAATAGGCAATTGGTCTACCTTTGGTGGAATAGGAATTTCCTTTTCTTTAACCACCTCGGGTTCTTGCTCCACTTCCCTCACCGGAGAGGTACTCACATGTGGAAGCAAAGGTCCGTCTAAAGCTTTCCCACTACGTGTGGTTATAGCTTTCATCTCACCCTTCGGGTTTGGAATGGTGTTACTAGGTAAGCCACCCGAAGACGAGGAAGGTTGACTCATAAAAGATTCAAACATCGAAAGCAATTTGTTTTGACTTTGTTCCATACTTTGTTGCATACGATTTTGGTTTTGCTCTAGCCTTTGTTGATTAAGCTCAATCTTATTGTTTTTCCCTTTAATCGTATTTTGAAAATCGAGTTTCAAAGTATTAATTTGCCCTTGAATGTTGTTTTGAAAAGCTTTCATATTTGCCACATTTGACTTGATATAGCTTGACAACTCATTTTGATTATTGTGAAAACCTTGATTGTTTTGATTAGCATTGAACCCATTTCCTTGATTGTAATTCCCTTGGTTATCACGGTTAAAATTATTCACATTGTTTCCATTGTTGTACCTATTTTGAACCGGTGTAAAACCCGATGGAGCAACATGATTTTGACGAGGAACTTGACCGTTGGAGCCATAAGTTCCCGTCGCGGCAAAAGCACTAGCTTGATCAAACCCCGTGGTTGAACAAGCATAATTAGGATGTGCTCCACCACATGATACACAAACATTCTCAACCATATTAATGGATCCATGAGGATTCTTCCTAATCTCACTCAACAAAGTCGCAAATCCACTATCAATCTTAGAGTCCAATCTAGCAATTTCGGGATTCACATTGGAAACAACCGGTGTGTTTCGTGAATATTGTGCTCTAGACTTATCCTCAATTATTCTCCACGCGTCTCTCGGAGTTTTTCTTAAAAGATTACCACCCGCGGCGACATTTAAAGAATCTTGTTCAATCATATTTAGCCTATTATAGAAAGTACTAATTTGATGCAATTCCGAGAAACTGTGGTGTGGACATTGTCTCAATAAATCTTTAAATCTCTCCCAAGCTACCCCAAACGATTCATGCACTTTTTGTTCAAATTTAGTGATATCGTTCTTAAAGTGTGTTGTCTTAGATGGTGGAAAGAAGTAATCCATAAACTTAGACACTAAATCATCCCATGTTAAGATCGAACCCGGTGGTTCTTTCTCATACCAAAGCTTCGCATTACCCTCGAGCGAGTACGGAAAAAGCATGAGCTTAATCACGTCATTCGGCACATCTCTAAACTTGAGAGTCGAGGTAATTCGATTAAAATTCCGAATGTGAGAATGCGGGCTATCGGTCTCATTGCCATGAAATTGGTCGGCACGAATGAGGGATAAATGACCCGTCTTAATCTCAAAATGATCTACCAAAATAGCCGGCACAACGATTGCTTCCCCATACCCTTCGGTGGGTGCACGGAGCAATTCCTCCATTGTTCGGTTATCGGCCATCTCTACAACAATAGGTGGAAGCTCGGGTTCCACTATTCGTTGTTGATGATTTCTATTTCTACGAGGAATATTTTCAAGCCTATTAAAATCAATCACAAGACGAGAAGAACGTAATTGCATACACTAGAAAGACGAAAATTTAGAGGATTGAAGAAAAGAAATTAGACAAGAAGAAGATTATTTTTGGTATTTTATTTGGTATTGCTCAATCACTAATGATCGATAAAAAATAAGGAATAAGGATAACTACTATGGAAGTAAATTACCCTCGGTCGACTTTGAAACGATAGGTGAAAACCTAAACGTCTCGAGGTTCAATAAGTAAACAACAAAAATAAGATTTATTACTACTTGAGTCGGCAAACCAATAATACGTTGTTCCTCTCAATATACGCACAACCAAGCGGGGAAACGAGGTGGCACAAAGCACTTAAAAACCTTTTTCCTTAGACGGCCTTTTATAGCACGTCGCCTTATACCCACCTTATAGTTTGTATAAATCGAGTTCAAACTTCTTATTAGTATTTATCTATTTTGCCTTTTATTTTTGTTTTGGATTCGAATACAATAGCTAGGTGATGAAATCCCAACTAAGGCCTTATTTGAAAAGTATGTAAATTTACTGTTCTACGTAATACAATATATTATTCACAAAAAACGAGAAAAACGATACATACTGTATAATAGAAAAATAACAAAACTTTCCGAGGACGGAAAGGGTCTTCAAATCAACGATCAACAAATCTCCACAAAAGCGAATCGTACACAAGATCCCCGGCAGCGGCGCCAAAATTTTTGATGTGATCGTGATAGTATAGTGATAATTTGATATACGTTATAGGGTAAATTAGAAAATTACCTTTAGGAAAAAGTAATAGACTAATATTACCAATGACGAATTCAATTAAACACGTGATGAACCAAGTTCGTTGTACACGAAGATCGAGTGAATTTGAGACGTTTTGATTCGATTTGGACAATTGATTTGAATTGGTTTTCGGTTTTTAAATTAGAAATGAAATCTACTAATTTTAAACTATTTAAAATTAGCCTAAAGTGCATGAATCGTAAACCCCGCTATTATTTAAATCTAAAAACACAATTACTTAAAAACTATTTAAAATTTAAACTATTTAGTAATGTATAAAAATAATTCTATTTAATAAAAACAACTTTTAATCTATTTTAAAAATCTAATTAAACTTTTAAAACTAATTATCTTAATTAAAATTACTTTAACCAAAATTATATTTTTTTAAACTAATTTTATTTAAAATCTAAAATTATAAAATTCTAATTATTAAAATAAACTAATTAAACTTTTTAAATAAACACATTTTTTATATTTTTTATTTTTTTATATTTTAAAACTCAAATTTTACTTTAATTAAAATATTAATAAAACTTAAAAAAATAAAATCGTATATCTAATTAAAGTGAATTTAAGACCAAATCTGCCTAACATAAGTTTACTATATTAATCAAATTACTGATATAAGAATCAAAATAGCATGTAGCCCAGTTGGCTAACACACTAGGCTTGTGACCAGGAGGTCACAGGTTCGAGTCCTGATGGGGACAAAATATTGCTAATATTTTTTTGTTGCTGCGAAAATTAATTCCAAGTCATAGGAATGACTTTTAATACAGCTTATTTGAATTAAGCTGATAGGAATCAGACTTTTGAACTAATCAGATCAAATGGATCTAATAAGCTATATCTAGAACAATAATAAAGCAAAATAACTCAAAACAACTAAACATTTAAAATCAGTTCCATCAAAAATCTCGCAATACATCATTCAATCAGATTACACAAACCGTAATACCCAAGAACATCATTCAATCAGTAAGCAATAAATTGAGTAACTATGGTCCATTATTTTTAACTATCTGCTTATACATTTACAAACCCAAACTACATAACAGATCAAACATTCATTCTATATTAAGTAGTTATGAAAATTAAGGATTATCACCAAGTAAATCCTATACGCAGGTACAAAGAATACTAAACAGCAGACTTCAAAAATCAACAAGTCTAAACCATTTCAGATAATATCAGCAATCATAAACTCATTTAAGTTCACTTATCAGTTAAAAAAAAACTTGAAAAGAACTCATATATCAGATTCAGTACAGCTTAGACAGACAGATTAGAAGATTTAAACAAAAACTTATCAGGTTGAACTAAACTTACTAGATTCATTAAACATCAGCAAACGATTCAAATTTATCTTGTAGATACTAAAACGTAATAACCACTCAAGTAACTAAATCATATTATCATTTAAACAAAAATTAATCTATTTAACATGTAAACTAAAAGAGATGAGCACCTTTTTGAAGTATTCCTTTGAGACGAAGGAAAGCGCTGAGCTTCCTTATGATCCCGAAACTAAGTCACCAACATTCACCCTTCGTCCTTCGAACCACCATCATCATCGAATTCGAACCAGATTCGCATGGATCGAACTAACTACCTTTTTATTTACTTAAACAGTGGGTTTAAGTATATCTCCCAAATCTTTTCGCAAACATCACCATAAGTTATAGAGAAAACTTACGTAACATTTCTTAACAGTTATAATAATAGATAAAGCATTAAAGGTAATTCTGAAATAAAAATAATAACATAACACCAACAATCTTTAAACTGAAATTAAATTTTATTAATTCCTTAAAATCAGTACAATTTTATAAAAAGAAAATTAAAACTTCTAATCTAAATCTAGCATTATAACATTACAAAAAAGAAAGGGATGAAATTACAAGTAAAATAGGGGGTTTTGTTAGCCATCCCAGGGCTGCTGAGGGGAAGAATATTCGAATCTTCTAAGCATATTCCATCTGATTTTCAGCCCTTGGATCTTCTCTTTCTCTCTCTGTGTTGATCGGATGGATGAGAGGACACATCTAGCACATTGATTGCCAACGTGGCATCTGTGTGTGCTAGTTGTGTTTCTTTTAAGCCTCATGATTAGTGGATTGTGGAATTTGAGGTGTTTCTTCCAATTGTATTTTGCCACGTAGCATGCTCACTGCCCATCTTCTCTTCCTATAAATTGAGGGATTTAATTCCCCCTCACGTGAATTACACGTGGGATGAAAAGCCCCAAATATTTTGTTGATTTACTGAATTAGGGTTGGGTGAATAGTAATTTTCGTGCCTGGTTTATTTTTTGGGGAAGAAAGGGGTGAAGAAGAAACACACATAGAGTGTATCAAAATATTATTTATTATGTGTGTGGGAATGGGACGTGTGTTATAGTGGGAAGAAATGGACGGTTTATTCATTAATTGTGTGAATGGAATGTGTGGAACGAGGTGAGTGGGTAAGGAGTAATATGAGTTAATAAACAAACGTAAAGTTGTTTGTAAACCCTAATGGGTTCAAAAGCCCAAAACTGTTTATTTAATTCGTTTATACTTGGGCCTTTGGAAGAATCAATAGCGTCCCAAATGTAAACACTTTTGGTTTGAAACCCAAACAAAAACTTCATCCATTTAAATACAAATTGGGCCAAGTATGGGCTTTGTTGATGTGGACTTTAACCAAAAATTAATACTTGTTTCCCAATATTGGGCTTTCGGGCCCAATTAGCATTTGTGGGACCCACTTGGCCCATAAACTTGACAAATGATGAAATCCGCTAAAGTCGAGCTCGATTTTGGCTTATTCAATCTTTTTCTTCAATCTCGTGCCGATTTTGCCGATTTTCGTGAACTTGGTACCTACACACATTCAAACAAGAAATACACATATACAAGGCATTTTTGATACATTTCATGCATAATTTCATTGTTATTTGATACAAATGATACGAGTATTTAAGCTCATATCAACCACCTGTTTTCAACAACAACAGTAGACAATGCATTGGAAACTATTGGTTCCTGAGTGTTAGCAGATACAGATATAATATTATCAGAATTGCTAACATTTGTGTTTCCCTTAGATTTCTTGCGTTTTCTATTATGAGTTTTACCACTAACAGGTTTTATTGTTCGAACTTTCTGAGGTTTTGGAATATTAGCGTGCACTATAGTGGGAGTAGACCTATTTAAAGGGATCTCGGTTCCTACGGTAGTGTTGGTGTTCCTAGTTAAAGGACATGTTGGTGTTTTGGTAACCTTGGTACTCCTAGTTAAAGGGCACGCTTTATTCGCTTTAGTGGGAGTGATCCTAGTTAAAGGGCACGTATTTCCTACTATAGTGAAAGTTCTACCAGTGGGACACCACATCTAGCCAACTTGGGGTAACACTTTCCCAGTCGGTTTCCATTCTAAACCATTTTTAAGAGCATTCATCTCATTCACATGGTCAATAAGGCAAGAATCATGACGACTAGAAAATATACATTCATTGCAATTCCAACATTTCAAATCAGAATTCACAGTAGGCTTAGAACACTGCACAACCGCAGAGCCTTTAGGTTTAGCTACATGATTTTTTTTATTCAAAATAGAAATAACATTCCTAGGATGGGCTTCTACTTTCTTCTTCACTTGACAACTAGATGGGGGCAAGATCCTATCATTCTTCTTGTTTCTTTTAAGCTTAGATCTTTGAGCCTTAGTAGTGGTGCTTTCTCTTGTAGAAGGCAACACGGGAATATTAGAAGCTGGTTTTGATTTTGCCTTATCTTTAGTGACCAATGTTTGAGATGGTTTAGTCCTAGGGCCCTTGTAAAATGGTGTGGACGGCGATGAGGTTCATTTTGATGGCACTAGAGGACGGTGCTGAGACAGTGGCTGCGTTATCCACAACATTCTTGCCTTTTAGGGTACGAAGTGTTTCCTTTATAACACCCCCAGCAAATGCTATGCGCAGCGGAACTACAACATTTGGGTGCTACGTAGTTATCATCACACACAAGCTATATTCAAACGATTTAAAGAGACGTAAAAGTTTAAACATAAATTTAACATTATTAAAATTATACAAGTTTACAGTTTTCCAAATCCCAAGATAATACAAAACAGAGTTTGCGTTTTGGTCCCCATTAAATCTCAACCCAAAAGTACATTTTCGTTCACATGACATAATATAAAATATTTAAGTGCTAAAAGGGAAGAAAAACAAAGTACACCGCCAAGCCACAACAACATCCATCCTCGCATGCTCCGCTGCTATCAATCTTGGTTACCTCAAACACATGCTTAAAACCGTCAACACAAAGGTTGAGCGAATCTATAGGTTTATCAAATCATAAGTTGAACATAAGTATTAAAAACCAATCATGATCATTCAATAGCATTGTCGTACTCACAATCTATTATTCAAGGATATTATCTTTAGCAATAGCTAATAATTGTGTTTAAGCTCGTGACACTAATCCGTTAACTCAATCACCCGCGTACATTTACCGGCATGATTAAGATGAAACCAGTGCCCCTTCTAAAGGCATCAGTTGCAATTATACATTATTTCTTATCACAAGTTATCCGTCCGCAGAGGGTACTCAACGTACTAGCTCTCGTCTCGGATAGGGTCGTCAACCCCATAGTACTATCAATTGTATAAGCGGATATATCCAACACACACAAGGGCAACACAATAGTTAATAGTTCACGAATTTAGGGACTTTTGCAACTAGGTACTCAACACAATTCAAGGAAACATTCGGGTCCAACAATCATTCATGACTTATGTTCATTTTCATTTAAATTAGCATGTATCCCCCTCGCGGGTAAAAACATTTGAAATAAGTAAAGAGCGAGGATATAGACTCACCTAGTGTAGTAGTAGTGGTTCTAGTGAAGACGTAACGAGAAATGTCACCGACGACGTGGATGCCCCCGGGAAATCAATACAACACCTAACGAATAAGCACTTAATGAATAAACTCCTTCAAGTACTTTCAAGTACTGTATGTATATATTTAAAGTCACTCAAAGTTTGTATAAACTCACGCCAAAAATCCATACAAGTGATTATTAGTAGACTCGTACTATCTATCTATGTACTTAGAAATATTTCAAATTTTATAACTTTGCCGGTACTTACCAAAAGTACGGGCTGTTTTCTATGACTTAAGCATTTCTATAAATTACAAGAAAATTTGTAAAAATTCCTTATGACCTGTAGAAAACCCATTTTAAATCCCATAAAAAGTTTCCACTTTTATGACCCATTACTCATTACATCACTAGACGTAACCTTTTCGGACTGATTTTTGCACTTCTACAACGTAAGACTTGTTTGATTCATTTAAAGACACCGTTAGCTAATTTGACCATTAAGTCTAAAAATAGACTCTAAAATGCAGGTTTGAAACCAATGAACAACTTTCAATCATTTATAAAACTCTATCTATGGTCCCCGGGATTTGACCCAAAATCAAACATAATTTCGGATTATGTTGATTCTCATCTCCTGGTACACGAACATTCAAAATAGCATAACTTTTGACTCGTTTGGAGTCGTAAGCTCTACTTTATTCCGAAAAGAAGCTAAGACAAATCTCTACAACAATATCCCATCATCTCAACACTTAACCAACAGTCACTATACGAAAAATAGCCCTAAAGTTTCTGATCTAAAATACCCTTTACAAAACCATCTAAAAACATCATTTTGACCAATTTTAATCATTCTTATACCCCTAATAACATCTAATAATCATCCTAAACCAATCCAAACATCCTAAATCACTTGTATGTTCAAACTTCATCAAACCCCATTTTATAAAACTAACATATAATATAATTAAATTAATTAGAAATGATAATAACATGAATATAGAAACATACCCATTACAATTAGAATCAAACACTCAAGAGCACCCAAACCCCCAATTATTTCGTGGGTTTTGGGGCTGTAGAACACCAAAACACAAATCCCCATCTTGTTTAATTGATTATCTCCACTCCTAAACACAAGATTTAAACATGCATCAAGAAAAACTAGATCAAAACCCACTTGTTCATATGGATAAATTTTTGAAAAATTAAAGATGTTGCATGTGTGTTTTTAATGGATGAAAAGACTTACAAAGATGAAAGGAGGATGGGTCTTTGATTGCTTTTTCCAAAAACCCAAAAAAAATGATGGTGGAGGTGGCGGCTTATGGTGGTCGGCGGCCATAGAGAGAAAAGGGAGAGAACCCTAATTTTTTGAAAGTTAGAAATGAAGTGTGTCTGTGTAGTTCTCCCTTTTGTAAAAATTGAGGGGCTAATTTTGACAAGTTGGCTATCTTTTGGCCCTAATAGTAAATCATTATTTAAAGAGCGGGTTTTGACTAGTAGTCGACTTTTAGAAATTTACGAGAGTCGAGTTTTGTCCCGACTACCTCAAAATACATTTAAATGGTTCAAACGCACACAAAACGAATATACACATGGTTCCGACTCGACTTAACACGTAATAAAAATAAAATCTCGAAAAACTCAAATATCGATCAACCGATAATAAAAGGTAAATTTTTGGGCATCCGTCGGTATCGTAGTCATCATCGGTTCTTCTTAAATCGTCAAATGTTAAAATTACGACCTTAAAAGTTGGTTTCAACTTAAACCGTCAAATATATAGCAAACGAAATTTCTTAAAAATTTCAAAAATATTCGTAAAATAGGTTTAAATAAATGACGTTGGGCTCGGGATATCACATCCACAAGTGAGCCACAAATTAAGAGAGATGCTCATACTGAACAACTCTTGAGACAATAGCTTAGCATCATATGGCACATTCACGGGTATTACATCCTCCCCTCCTTAAGGGAGCGACGTCCCGGCGCTCTCCAGTTCTTATGCTTGCATTTCGTACTACTAGAAAGATGAGGGTACTACTTCCTAAAGAGATCTTCACATTCCGATGTGGACTCCGGTTTACGTCTCGGATTCCATCACACCTTTACGATGAGTATTATACCTAGCTTCAATCTCTTAACATCTCGATCCATGGTCTCCACTTCAATTTCCAAATTTCTTCCTTCGGTTATCAACACATCCCTCCTCACAGCTTCTCGTGGTCAACAAGTGATTCTTAATCTGCACCATCTCTTCCGTAGTCTCTAGAATCATCTTAAGTCCATTCAACTGACTTTTTCCTACTTCATTTCATCCAACTGGCGATCTACCTTTTTATCAACATAATTCTTCAAATGTTGCATCTTCATTTTTAACATGGTAAATGTCGTTGTACAAAGATACTACCAACGGCATGTGTCGATCTCAGCAACTACCAAAATCAATCACACACGCTCGGAGCATGTCTTCCAACTTTCGAATCGTTCTTTCACTTGGTTCATCGTCTCATAAAAACATTTAATCATAAAGAAAAATCACACGGATCGCACATACCCCATCGAAAACGTTCAAAATATACAAGACAAAGTAATTAATATTAGTCGTACAAAATCACCTTATCGCAATATTACGTACATACAAACCTAGTTGGTCAAAAACGAATTCATCGACAAAAAAAATCATTCGATGTATACATAACTCTCTCGAAGACATCACAATCCAATCAAACTCAAAACCCATAATAGACACATACAACCACATTACGACATGTTTGCATCATAGCCGAACCATCCCAAGTCAATCAGTTCAATCGAGTTAACTCATGCTTGCTAATCAGCCAAGCCAGGATAAAATAAGGATATTTGAGATGATTCTCGGATGAGTCCAGTCAAAAGAAAATTGCAAGTTTAAGAAGGTTCACATGCTTGCTAGCTATGGATGCATATCCAAAAAGAAATAAAATACAAACATATGCCATCGCAGGGTGCTCACACACGGATCCATACCCAAATATATATATATATATATATATATATATATATATATATATATATATATATATATATATATATATATATATATATATATATATATATATATATATAATATATATATATATATATATATATATATATATATATATATATATATATATATATATATATATATATATATATATATATATATATATATATATATATATATATATATATATATATATATATATATATATATATATAATACAAGAACACCATCTTACTTTCATCCCAAACGTGGTCAAAATCTCAATAAGCATCTCTGTTCACAGTTAGAAATACATTATATGGCACGTGTTCTCTATGACCAGACGTCATTGGACAATGTCGTCTTAAGTTCTCACAACTTCTAATCACTCGACTAGATCACATACAACATAAACACATAAAAGGCAAGGGTTTAGCACAAAAACATCAACTATGGCTATCTATCGTTTAACCATCGATGATCAAAGAAAATCGAGTCAAGCAAAGAGGATTTCTTACTTTGAATAAACGAAGGCGGCAAATGGAATTGTCTTCCAACTACCGATGAACAGTTGGTAAACTTCAACAGTTTATCGTGTGTCGTTTGACATATCCAAAGAACAAGAAAAGAATAATCAATAAAGTACGATACATTTGATGTAGGATAAGTCTTCGTCATTTCCCTCAGAGTTACTCAAACTCGGATTTCCTCTACTTCGGAAGTCTTCTATTTTTGTTAAAATTTCTTCTTAGTGTCGGTATGAGCCCCCTTTGGTATTGCATCAACACCCTCGTGATTCTGATGAAATTCGCATGTTACATTCAACACATAAAACATTTTCCAAAATTACTCGGTCAAGGTGACTTGCCAAGTCAACTCCAAATGAAAGAAGAGATTTCAAGGAATACAAGAAAATTCAAAATTTTCTTTAGGAAACAAAGAGAATACGATTACTTGTATAAGGATCCACCATTTTTAAAACGTTCTCATCCAAACATTTATCAAAAACACTACCGGTTTTAAAGATGACCAATTGATTTGAAACTACATTGCGCTTCCTAAGCTATGCATAATTAGCTAGATCATGCATACTTAAGGACCAAGCAACGACAACCAACAAAATAGGACTCTTCCCTAATTATGCATAGTTAGCTAAGCTGTGTATAATTGAGGATCGAGTGACGACACAAACATTACTATTACACACCAAACATGACTATGAAAGTTTTCGACCTAGTCTTCAAAATAATCAAATCATTTGCTATGAGAAAATATTATTACGATTGTTTCAAGAAAATACATCAAACATTTTTTTTTTCCATTTTGAAAACATACTATTACTTTTCCTTTTTATGAGGAAAATGAATAGATAATTAAATAAATAAATCGACACCATTTACATTTGGTTAAACGAAACATTTCACACACTCATACATACTTTCAAAATAGACTATTCACCAAATAATGGTAAGGTGGTTCAAGATTAAAGATCATTGCAAGCACAACAAGTAACAAAATCAAGAATCAATGAAATCGAACGAGGTAAACGAGCAATATAATTGCCAACTGAAATTAACTACATTAGAAATGAAAATATTTCAAACATATGACAAAAGTCTCGGAATAACAACAGCGATCTACGAATACATAGAGTAAAAATTGAATATCAACACGAGCGTCAAAAATAAAACAACGATCATAATTCCCATCGTCTCGAGTTGCACACACATTCCACCAAGGGTATACGGGGAGAGGAGAATAATCACTTGGTCAAATAGAAACAATTTCTCCAAGAAGATCGAGTTCTTTCACCTCTACAATTTGGTAAAGCGGCTTCGCCTCCTCGCTTTTGTTCAATATAAATAAATAACCAATTTAATGAAGATTTATAGCATCATTCAAGTAAATACAGAATTTTAGGTTCCATTAACCGAAAGAAGAAAAGTCACAACGTCCATGAAGAGGACAAAAATACACCGGGTGACATACCCATATTATCAAGTAATAGCGAAGTAGTACTTTAAAAATAAATAACGGTTTCATACCATAGACAATATTAAAATAAACATTTACATGACTACTCAAGTTTAGATATAGACTCGCAAAGTCGAAGAAGAGATGTCGTACGATCGAACCATCGTGACTCAAAACATTATATCTACATCTTTATTAAATAATGTACAGGTAGGCGTGTGTTGGGTAATCCACTTGCGTATTCTAATTAGTGTTACCATGTACCTTGTAAAAGCGAGTATTTACACATTTTTAATTTGTGTTACACCATTAAAGAATTTATACCTTTCATTTTTCAATCTTTACGAAGTTTTCATTTCTAGAAAAATTTCAATCTCTCGGAAATTATTAACATTAGTAGATGCGGTGACTCGGTTATCATAATTGACAAATCATTATGTTTGAAAATATCCATACTTGTGTCAAAATCTCGTTAATGTTCGTATCTTAAGTACCAAAAACGTATACAGTAAGAATTTTCCAAGTTTTACGTTTTTTTATTGTTACGACTTATATTATCACATATATACACATATCCAACATGACTCAAACTAGTCCAATTAACTCTTAAAATTAACCTTGACTTTTTATTATCCACATGTCTTCCTTAAAACTGATTTTTTAAATCATATTCGCGCAATTCGACTCAAATGATAAAGAGGTTTCACATAGTATTGTTTCAGATAAATTACCGATTTTAGTCGACACTTGAATCTCAATGATAATAATAATAATAATTAATAATTAAGATGCTTATTTCAATTAATTCTAAAATATATAAAATTCAACTTTTAATCCTTAGCCCGTTATCAAACGATTTTAAAATTAACACATCTCGCAGCGGAATAAAATAACATTCCATCAATATTTAAAAATTCGTTTCAAGCGTTAGAATTTCTCACTTAAAGTGTATATTCTGATTTTATCCTAATTTATTTACTACAACAAGTGACGAGTTCTAGTTTATACCAATGCATTCATAAATATAACTTGACCTTATGTTTAAAATAAAACCAATTTTTCAAAGTCTCTAGCTCCAAAACACATGACCAATTCTTCTACTCATGTTTTATATTACAAGATACGCCAAAAGTTTGTTACATTGACCCGAAAATTAATTCATACTAAATCCAAAGTTACATATACTCAACAGTCATATCGTAAATTTTATTATAAACTCCTTTTTCAAATTATATTAAACAAATTCTTGAAAAATCCATCACAAGCTTCTAGTATTAATTATTAATATATGAAAACAAGGGTTTTACGAGTAATATAAATTACTTATTATGATCTACCAACCAAGGTTAAAGGAAAAATAATTTCACTTTATTCATTTATTCTCTACACATATTTTACTGGTTACAAGACACATCATAGGTCGATTTTTATCCAAAAGTTTCATTCACCATTTATTTAATATGTAAAACACTTTATGTTTATATCATTCAATCAACAAAATTTAATGCTTATTTAACTCGCACAAATGCCAGACCTCGTCATGTATTCGAATTCAAAATAATGAAACAACAAAAACAAAATGAAATAAACGAAGCGAGAATACGTATGTCAACTAAATGTTGTTATCGGACTCGGATGAGTCTCGAAATCGTACTCCACAAAATTAACACAAAAACCAACCAAATTCCAAGTTATCGCGATTGATCACAACGCTAGTCTATTTTAAAACACATCTTTAAATTCAAGTAGAATACTAAACAACGACTAAATGGCAACACGCCTCAACCACGTTTTATAACATACACATGTGATTCGTCGCTACGATGTACGCATCATTGATTATACTTCCTCTATATTATAGTTACGCCAACTAACATATCAAACCCATAAGGAATAAAGGAAATAAAGTAATACGTAAGTAAATTACGTTTCAAAAGAAAATGTCCAAAATGACACATCACGGTGCGATAACGACAATCGAGATCAATCTAGTCAAGATACAATATGTTACGAAGCGTTATTTACGTATCTAGAGTATCAAACGAGGTTCATATTCGGTTATCCGTACAATAAGTTAATTATCAAGATTGATAATTGGCGGTGAGGCCGAATTCTTAACAAAACCGCATTTTAAATGTACAATAATCACGCAAGGACCATTGCTTCGCGTGCAATGACTTTAAATACCATAGTATATACATACTTATACATACAATCATTCCTACATACACGTAGGATTACAACGCAGTGTTTCCATGTAACGCAATGTAGCCCGTATGCCAATTACATGCAACATATAAGATAATCTTACAAGAATTTGCAAATTACGATGATAAGTACTCACGTACACAACAATATATCTCAATATATATCATAGTATTTACTTACTAAATACTAGGGAATTCATATAAGTTTAAGGGATACATCTAAAATATAAAGTAATGCTAAAGAATTCTTACCGGAGCCATGCAGGATAGTTGTGTGCTTGGACAATTTCTTACGACACCAAAAGTTATAGTTTAGGATTTTTCAAAATGACCTAGTTCTCTATAACTCATGGCTCTGATTACCAATCTATAACACCCCCAACAAATGCTATGCGCAGCGGAACTACAACATTTGGGTGCTACGTATTTATCATCACACACAAGCTATATTAAACGATTTAAAGAGACATAAAATGTTTAAACATAAATTTAACATTATTAAAAATATACAAGTCTACCGTTTTCCAAATCCCAAGATAATACAAAACAGAGTTTATATTTTGGTCCCCATTGAATCTCAACCCAAAAGTACATTTTCGTTCACATGACATAATATAAAATATTTAAGTGCTAAAAGGGAAGAAAAACAAAGTAGACCGCCAATCCACAACAACATCCATCCTCGCATGCTCTGCTGCTATCAATCTTGGTTACCTGAAACACATGCTTAAAACCGTCAACACAAAGGTTGAGCGAATCTATAGGTTTATCAAATCATAAGTTGAACATAAGTATTAAAAACCAATCATGATCATTCAATAGCATTGTCGTACTCACAATCTATTATTCAAGGATATTATCTTTAGCAATAGCTAATAATTGTGTTTAAGCTCGTGACACTAATTTGTTAACTCAATCACCCGTGTACATTTACCGGCATGATTAAGATGAAACCAGTGCCCCTTCTAAAGGCATCAGTTGTAATTATACCTTATTTCTTATCACAAGTTATCCGTCCGCAGAGGGTACTCAACGTACTAGCTCTCGTCTCGGATAGGGTCGTCAACCCCATAGTACTATCAATTGTATAAGCGGCTATCTCCAACCCACACAAGGGAAAGACAATAGTTAATAGTTCACGAATTTAGGGACTTTTGCAACTAGGTACTCAACACGATTCAAGGCAACATTCGGGTCCAACAATCATTTATGACTTATGTTCATTTTCATTTAAATTAGCATGTATCCCCCTCGCGGGTAAAAACATTTGAAATAAGTAAAGAGCGAGGCTATAGACTCACTTGGCGTAGTAGTAGTGGTTCTAGCGAATACGTAACGAGAAATGTCACCGACGGCGTAGATGCCCCCGCGAAATCAAATACAACACCTAACGAATAAGCACTTAATGAATAAACTCCTTCATGTACTTTCAAGTACTGTATGAATATATTTAAAGTCACTCAAAGTTTGTATAAACTCACGCCAAAATTCCATACAAGTGATTATTACTAGACTCGTACTATCTATCTATGTACTTAGAAATATTTCAAATTTTATAACTTTGCCGGTACTTACCAAAAGTACGGGCTGTTTTCTATGACTTAAGCATTTCTATAAATTACAAGAAAATTTGTAAAAATTCCTTATGACCTGTAGAAAACCCATTTTAAATCCCATAAAAAGTTTCCACTTTTATGACCCATTACTCATTACATCACTAGACGTAACCTTTTCGGACTGATTTTTGCACTTCTACAACGTAAGACTTGTTTGACTCATTTAAAAGACACCATTAGCTAATTTGACAATTATGTCTAAAAATAGACTCTAAAATTCAGGTTTGAAACCAATGAACAACTTTCAATCATTTATAAAACTCTATCTATGGTCCCCGGGATTTGACCCAAAACCAAACATAATTTCGGATTATGTTGATTCTCATCTCCTGGTACACGAACTTTTAAAATAGCATAACTTTTGACTCGTTTGGAGTCGTAAGCTCTACGTTATACCAAAACGAAGCTAAGACAAAGCTCTAAAACAATATCCCATCATCTCAACACTTAATCAACAGCCACTATACGAAAAATAGCCCTAAAGTTTCTGATCTAAAATACCCTTTACAAAACCATATAAAAACATCATTTTGACCAACTTTAATCATTCCTATACCCCTAATAACATCTAATAATCATCCTAAACCAATCCAAACATCCTAAATAACTTGTATGTTCAAACTTCATCAAAACCCATTTTATAAAACTAACATATAATATAATTAAATTAATTAGAAATGATAATAACATGAATATAGAAACATACCCATTACAATTAGAATCAAACACTCAAGAGCACCCAAACCCCCAATTATTTCGTGGGTTTTGGGGCTGTAGAACACCAAAACACAAATCCGCATCTTGTTTAATTGATTATCTCCACTCCTAAACACAAGATTTAAACATGCATCAAGAAAAACTAGATCAAAACCCACTTGTTCATATGGATACATTTTTAAAAAATTAAAGATGTTGCATGTGTGTTTTTAATGGATGAAAAGACTTACAAAGATGAAAGGAGGATGGGTCTTTGATTGCTTTTTCTAAAAACCCAAAAAAATGGTGGTAGAGGTGGCGGCTTATGGTGGCCGGCGGCCATAGAGAGAAAAGGGAGAGAACCCTAATTTTTTGAAAGTTAGAAATGAAGTGTGTGTGTGTGTGTAGTTCTCCCTTTTGTAAAAATTGAGGGGCTAATTTTGACAAGTTGGCTATCTTTTGGCCCTAATAGTAAATCATTATTTAAAGAGCGGGTTTTGACTAGTAGTCGACTTTTAGAAATTTACGAGAGTCGAGTTTTGTCCCGACTACCTCAAAATACATTTAAATGGTTCAAACGCACACAAAACGAATATACACATGGTTCCGACTCGACTTAACACATAATGAAAATAAAATCTCGAAAAACTCAAATATCGATCAATCGATAATAAAAGGTAAATTTTTGGGCATCTGTCGGTATCGTAGTCGTCATCGGTTCTTCTTAAATCGTCAAATGTTAAAATTACGACCTTAAACGTTGGTTTCAACTTAAACCGTCAAATATATAGCAAACGAAATTTCTTAAAAATTTCAACAATATTCGTAAAATAGGTTTAAATAAATGACGTTGGGCTCGGGATATCACATCCACAAGTGAGCCACAACTTAAGAGAGATGCTCATACTGAACAACTCTTGAGACAATAGCTTAGCATCATATGGCACATTCACGGGTATTACATCCTTTAACTCAGTCAAAGCCATATTTTTATCACAAATTTGTTCCCTCAAATCAGATATTTCCACCGACTTTCTATTCAGTTGTTCAATCAATCATTGATTCTGTGCAGTGGTATTAGCACGTGCGGGCTTTACTGAATCGAAGAGTCGTGTATTTTTCTGTTTTAAGTTATCAAATTTGGACAAAATCTTGGAAACTCGATTATCTAGATCAAGTTTAAAATTCTCAGCGGCCTCAAGTACGTTCACACAGTTAATCTCCTTAGATTTCTTTATGTCTATCAGCAATGATTTAGCAACCTTGTCCCTTGGTTGACGTTGTTTTGATTATTAATTCAGTTGAAAATTCTTTTGAAAATTTGCATCATCGATATTAACACCTTCGAATGACGTTTCAAAGATTTCTTGAATAAATTGTTGCTTGCATTCAAGCGAAATACAATGTGTTTGAATCTCATCAAAACGTTTTGAAAGCGAAGAATACGAATCTTGAAGCTTTAAAAATTCAGCGTCAGATTTGTGACAAGTACTGCGTACCACATTATCCACATATTCAACATTATGCACAATAGAATCATTATCAACACTTTTATTCACACAGATGGACTCTATATCATGAGACATCACTTGCTTCAGAATCTGATCATTTTGGCGTGAAACACGTGCTATTTCAAGTAAACTGTTTTCATAAGCATCATCCATTTCATTAAAAACACGTCTAACTTCTTCTATTTCCAAAAGCAAATCTTGATCAATATTACTAAGACAAGCTTTAACATTGTTTACAAATGGAACAATTTCGTCTCGGAACTTAGCTCTAGTGTGCTCAAAATTCCATTCACCTTCCGTTATGGCCGAAGCCGTCGTACGTTCCACAATGACCTTGTCAAATTCGCCTAAGTGTTGGTGCACCTCATTTAAGCTATCTGACACCTTACTTACCGATGGAATTAGCTTAGTTAAATCCTTTTTGACAAGTATAGGAGACGTACTAGGTAGGTTTTCCGTTGACAAACTTTGGGGAACAAAAGCTGATAATTGAGTTAATTCCTTTTGTAAGCGAATGCGGGTCTTTTTAGAAAACTGATCTTTATTATGCTTATCATAATCAAGCTTATGGAATTTTGAAAGCATTTTAGATTGAGTTTCTTCTGCAAGTGACTGTGTCTCCTCAGTACTACGAACATAAGGTGCTTCTTTCGATTTGCCAATTAGGGTCACATCATAAAGACAAGGAATATATTCCTGAGCTTGTTTTGCATAACCGGGATTAGCTGGTAAATCTTGAAGACGCTTAAGTTCGAGTTCTTTAAATGATTTAGTTAAAAGATGAACCTTTTATGTGGAAGCGTATTGTTTTAAAAGCTGTTGTTCTTAGAATTTAAGAATTTTGGTAGCATTAATTTCCGATTCAAACTTTTTAGACTCGAGAGTTTCGAAATCCATTTTAAGTTTCTAAAAATCATTGACAACCGACTCTTTTGCTTTTAATTCATTGGAAAGCTTAGCTTTTAATGATTCTATTTCTTTTAAGTGTTCAATCTTTTCAAAACGAAATTGGTTAAATTCAGAACACGTTATTTTCTCTGCTTGAGGGACCATTTCAAAAGTTTTGACCTTTTCCTTATACAGCGCAAGCTCAGTGGTTAGGTTGGCATTCATATCTATGGTTTGTCGAACAGCCACATTCATGTTATCAATAATATGTTTAGGCATCATTACCAGATCATGTTGATCATAAGATTCCATACCCGTCGTAGCATTTGGTTGAGGTTCACTCAAATGTGTTGTTTTGGATACCACACCATTTGAGTTACTAGTTCTTGAATGCTGTTCAAGTTTGTCATTGTCATGCTCAACATGATGTGGATGATCATGAATATTATTAGATGTGGTTGGTACCTCACTAACGACATCGGAACCGTAGTGAGAGAGATTAGCAACGAGAGCAGCTTGGGCTGAGTGAATGTCATCACAATCCGAATCATATGCGTCAAGATCATCTGCTTGATAAGCTGCATTAGAAGTGGAAACGACTGCAATGCCTTCATTGTCTGCTGCCCCTGGGTCTGCAAGAAATGCTAACTCTTATGAATCCAAAATCTTTCCCTTAGACTGAGCATCGACCAAATACATCTTCTCACGAAACCATGTTGCATCCCTTCACCTTTTTGGCTGAGTGCATTCTCTAGCCATATGACCTTGTCCTCTACAATTGTAGCAAGTCACAACCTTTTGTGGACCAACAGTGCTTCCATTTCCTGGAGCTTGAGAATTCACAGCTTGAGCATTCACGGTCCTTGTAGGAGTTCCATATGAATTTTGCCTTCCCTGAATAGGTTGCACCGTCACTTTACCATCTTGAACAGTGGCTTGTTGTCGAGGATTTGAAGAGGTGCGGAGCTGATTGTTCGTTGGTGGAAAACCTCTAGTAGCAACAAGTTTTGATAAGTAGGCAGTGAGATGGTTTAATACATCAGTAGGCGTATCATTTGGAGTAAAGACCGGTGGTTGAATTGGTGGAAGTTCATTGGAGTAGAAGGCTTGTGCTTGTGGTGCTTCAATTGGAAAATATCCTTGCTGAGGAGTATAGCCCATAGGAGAAGTGTTAGCTTGTGAGGGTGATTTCTGATGTGCTGGTAGCCGTGGATAAGGCTGTTGAAGAACACTTTGTTGATATGCTTGTCGTGGCATCATCAGTGGTTGATAAGATGGTTGATGTGGTTGCTGATATGTGTGTTGTGGTGGCTGCTGCAAGTATGATTGTTGTTGATAAGTGTAAGCCATGTTTTGTTAGGGGACATTTGTTGAGAAGCATACATGGCAAGTGGATCACGAACTTGTGGTGTAGAAAACCGAGCCTCGATCACATGGCATTCATGTTGTTGAAGAAAAGCTTGAAGTTGATCCACATTGGTGTTATACAAGTCCTTAGCCAATTTAACAGCCGTCACGTACTTACGCCATTCTGAAGGAAGGGTGTTCAAATACTTGGTGTTTAATTGAAACGTAGGAATTGCCATGCCATAAAGATTGAGCTCATTCAACAAGAGAGTAAATCTCAAATAGTAATAATTGAGAGTCTCCCCGGGAACATAGGCAAACTTATCAAATGTATCATAAAGCTTACACTCTCGTTCTTGTTTAGTTAACGAGGTTCCTTGCATTAGAATACGAATTCTATCCCATAACTCTTTGGCAACTTTATGTTTGCTGACGAGTTTGTAGACATCTGGAGGAAGGGCTTGGAGAATGATGTTTGTAGCGTACTTATCACATTTGTCTTGAATCTTCATATCTCCGGTCAACTCACCCGTTGTACGAGGACGAGTAACTGTACCTTCCGTCATATTACCATAATCTAATGGTCTATTGAGCACCGATGCCCAAATGAGATGTCCATTCTCTTTTTTCAACATGTAAAGTTCCATTCGGGAAGTCCAATCCTCGTACATAGTCTTCTCCAACATTGGTGGACGATTATCCGTACCCTAGAGGGTGGACTTATCCGTAAGAGATGTGTACTCATTTCGATAAGTTAAGATTTACAAACGCTGATCGAACAATGAGAGAAAGTAAATGTGTTTGTTGTTGTGTGTTGAAGTCGAGAAATAATGTTAAAATCCCCTAAATTATGTTCTCGATAAACCAAAAACACGTTTTTTAAAAATCTTGAAACTTGTCACTCTATCGCAATGCCTAAAATGAATTCTGTAGCAATGCCTCAAATAAGTTCTACCGCAATGTTGCATAGACTTTCTATCGCAATGTTGCAAAATCTGTCGCAATATCACGTATCGTAATAATTCCAATCGCAATAACCTATCGCAATACCCTGTCGTAATATCACAAAAAACAATCCTGTCGCAATGTGAATCGCTATATGGATCGCAATATCACAAATGAACTCCAATCGCAATGTGGATCGCAATATGGATCGCAATATCACAAAAGAACTCCAATCGCAATGTGGATAGCAATATGGATCGCAATATCACAAAAGAACTCCAATCGCAATGTGGATCGCAATATGGATCGCAATATCACAAAAACTCCAATCGCAATGTGGATCGCAATATGAATCACAATGTGAAAACCCTTAAGCTTTGCGATGGAAAATCAGGCACTTCTGTCGCAATAGTACAACAGTGTACAATATTCCCACTTTTCTCGGACAAAACACACCAAATTCGAGATTTTAAGCGAAAAAATGATCCAAACACCCAAAAATTTTGTGTTTTTAGCCAAATTAGATGTAGTCAAATCTCTACCACAACTATGTAGAAGATTTATATCAAGAAAAAACCATAAAAAACACAAAAAAAACTGGACGTGGGTTTAATAGATCAAAAGCTACTAAAATCAAGAACACAAACACATAAACAATACAATCATCCCATGGCTCTGATACCATTTGTAGGATATTGTAAATCTAGCTTATGTTTAGAGAGAGAAAGAGATATAAAGATAGATGATTTCACACACACTTCTAGAGAGAGAAAGTTAATAACTATGTGTAAATTGAAAATGAAACCACCACCCTCTCCATCTAAGGAGAGGGTTTATATACCCAAGCCCATGAGATGGGCTTGGGCTTACAATAGGTTTAGGGTAAGTATATGTCACCATGAAATCCATTTTTATATAGCAAATCCACTTTTCTTCCCCTTAACATATGCCACGATATTCGAAAACATTTCGCACATGTCGGGATGAGTCATCACGTTAAGTCAAACCATTTGTGATAATTTCCCATAGTAAATCACATTTTCTCCCCCGTATTAAAAATATTAACCCAATCGATGTTTTTAATATCAATTTATTTAATGAAGTTTTAACAAAGGTTTTGGGAATAAAAATGCAAGTCCTTTTAATCTTCATGAGACCAATTTGTGAGATATGATACCGATTTGTAAAAAATCACATATTCACCATTTAAGAATAAATTGACAAGGTTGGACCTGACTGATGAGAACATCATATGATAAGATCAGATGGTTCTTGTCGGCAAATGTTGGTCGCCTCGTCGCGTCGGAAGTCATCTCTTGACACCACATGTACGATTGGTATTGTTGTCTTGACACCAATTAGTGAACTTCGCACTGTCGGCATTGATGATTTTGAATGCTTGACAATTGCTCCCCCTTAATTGTTGACCCGTGTTCTATTGAAAGATCTGTAGTCGCCGTGTGACTAGTCGCATCGTCGAGTATGTAGATACCAATTGTAGATTGCTATGATAGTAGAGATGATAACTTCATAAAAACAAGACTTCTCTTGTTTTAACAAATAAATGCACTGATGCGTACATAGATTTATGTTAGACCAAGTTATAAAGTAAACCTTGCCCGAGAAAATTAATTCCCGTTGTTGAGCCAAAGCTTTCATAAGAAATACTTGACTTTAATATGAAAAGCGGGTTGTAGTCTGAAATAACTACAAGCCATATAGGCATGTTTATGAAATATTTACAACTTCTGTACGAACTCTATTTATGGCGCCGTGTCAATATTAATCAACATTTCTAAGGCCGTAAATATTATCGTGCCAAAAGACATGCCTTTGAAAAATAAAGTAAAAATATTTTTGGATTTTTATGAATTTTTCAATTTTTATGGTTTTTATATGGTTTTATATTTTTGTATTTTGCTTTTGTGGATAAAAATACAAACAATATATACAGATGATCACCAAGGATACGAAGAATAGTTTACCACCACTATTTGTTCGCTTCATCTGCCAATTCCTTAAGAGTCTCGGGCGAGAAATTTCTCAAACCTAGCTTGTCGGCCAAAAATTCCATTTGAGCGCGATCTAAAGCCTTCGTGAAAATATCCGCCAATTGATACTCAGATCGGATAAAGTAAAGCTCTATTACTCCATTTTCCACTTTCTCCTGGATAAAGTGGTAGTGAATGTCAATATGCTTCGACCGGGAGAATTGAACATTGTTGCGGCATAAGGCAATTGCACTCTTGTTGTCACAGTACATCGGAATTTGGTTGAAACCTAGACCATAGTCGGTTAATTGTGATCTCATCCAAAGAATTTGAGCACAGCAACCGGACATAGATGTGTATTCTTCTTTGGTACTTGAAATTGCAACGCTTTTCTGCCTTTTCGATGCCTAACTGATTAGTCGATCTCCTAGTAGTTTCAAAGTTCCACTCGTGCTACGCCTTGTATCTTGACAACCCGCGTGATCCGCATCTGCATATGCCATTAGTGCAATCGAAGAGTCCTTTGAATACCAAAGTCCCCGATTAATGGTTTCTTTAAGATACCGAAAGATCCGTTTAACAGTTGCTAAGTGTAACTCAGTAGGCCGAGTTTGATACCGAGCACACATACATATAGCAAATTGAAGGTCGGGTCGACTAGCTGTAATATACAAAAGGGTACCGATCATTCCCTGATAAAGTGTCGGATCAACGGCAACTCCATGTGGATCTGCATCAAGCTTAGTTCGTTCCACCATTGGAGTATCCACGGGGTCGCAAGATTCCATCTTATATTCCTTAAGCGATTCAAGGGCGTACTTGGATTAATTGATAAAGATGCCTCTGGGACTCTGAGATATCTGAAGTCCTAAGAAAAATGATACCTTGCCTATCATTGACATCTTAAACTTGGAAGACATGAGTGTCCCAAACTCATCCGATAAGTTTTGGGTCGAGGTAGCAAATATACTATCATCAACATATATTTGTACCTTAATCATATCTTTACCTCGTTTCTGAATGAACGGCGTGGGATCCACCTTGCCTTTAGCCAAGCCTTGAGTAATGAGGAATTGTGACAATAGATCATACCACACGCGTGGAGCTTGCTTCAACCCATAAAGAGCCTTCTTAAGCTTATACATATGATTAGGATATTTAGGATTCACAAAACCATCCGGCTGTTGAACATAGACTTCTTCCTTGATTTCACCATTAAGAAATGCCGTTTTCACATCCATCTGATAGACGATCATATTCATGTGGGCTGCATAAGCAAGGAATAGTCTAATAGCTTCCAAACGGGCTACAGGTGCAAAGGATTCCATAAAGTCGATGCCCAATAATTGCTTGTATCTACGAGCTACTAGTCGAGGTTTGTTATTCAATATTCCGCCTAACTCGTCGAGTTTCACCTTGTAAACCCATTTCAAAGTGAGTAACTGCACTTGATCCGGTCATGGGACAAGTTCCCATACTTCAATACGTATAAATTCATTAAGTTCTTCTTGCATAGCTTCTATCCAACAGGATTGAGTAAAAGCTTCTTGCCATGTCTTAGGTTCAACTTCAGTGAGAAAAGCATCAAAATGACAAAACATTGCATTTTCTTGTAACTGACTTCGTGTGGATACCAGACGATTAGGGTCACCAATAATAGAATCTATAGGATGATCCTTTGTCCACTTGCTGTCATGTTCACGAATCCGTGGATTGGAGTAGACCGTTGTAGGAGCTTCCTCTGAGGTGGACGACCCGGCTTGATTATGGTCAGGAATAGGTACACCAAAGAATGGAAGTTCACGCATTTGAGCAAATTCCAAATCGTGATCATCATCATCCTCTTCATCATCAATAGGTGTGACATGGGTAGTTGATTCGGGTGTTGGTTAAGAATTACTTGTTGAAGGTATATCTTGACCAATTATAGGTGCAGACGTATCTGATTGTGCTCCGGTTGCTGGAGCTACAACTTCTATTACCGGAGCTATTACCTCAGGTTCGGGAGCAAAAATGCTTGGAGGAGTAAAGAATTCATCAAAGAACGGTTGAAACAACGTATCTCATTCATTCCTAGAAGGTGGTGTAAATGATGATGAAGTAGGGTTATTTGGGACAAGACCAGAACTAATGTTACTGGGTCCTATTTCATGAAGTACGGGTTCAGAGCTGCTTTGCTCAGAAGCCATTGTTGTCAGCTCAGCAAAATCAACATTCATAGTTTCGAGGATCTTTCGAGAACTACGGTTTTAGATTCGGTATGCCTTCTTTGTGGCTGCATAACCAATGAAAATACCAATATCAGCCTTAGGTTGAAGTTTTCCCAAATTTTCACCATCATTATTTGGATAGCAAAGAGAACCAAATACATGAAGATATGATAAATCTGGTACTTTTCCATGAAGAAGCTCATAAGGTGTTTTACCATGGCGTTTACGAATTAGTAACCGGTTTTGGGTGAACACTGTTGTAGATACTGCTTCTGCCCATAAAAACAATGGAGCCTTTGCATAAATTAACATCGTTCGAGCAGCTTCCATAAGTGTGTGATTTCGCCTTTCAACGACACTGTTTTGTTGTGGAGTGCGTGCAACGGATGTTTCATGAGATATGCCAACTTCTTCATAATAATCACGCAAGATTTGATTCACAAATTCGGTTCCATTATCTGTACGAATGCGTCGGATGATGAGACTGCTTTTATACATAGTCTCATCGTCCAAATCGGGCTTAAAATGCATAAAATATCATTAAAACTGCCAAATATATGCTTGTGTTTGTTACTTGTGTATTTTTAGGTACTTGAGGAAATGGCAAAAGATCACAAGAATCATTCAAAAACGAACACGGGAAACGAAGCCGCACAATGAACCGGACCCAAATCTAGAATTTCCAAATTGGACCTTGAAGAATTGAAGATTGGCAACTTTAGTCCCTCATTTTTGAAGACTTGGCAATTTATACCCTTGCAAAACTCATAAAATGCATTGTGGTCCCTAAATTATCAAGATATTACAAAAACAGCCCTTGAAGAATAAAGAAATTTGCATTTGAAGTCCTTGTTCAAGATTGAAAAGTATTTGCGCCATTTTTGACAAGTGAGCAAAAGTTGTTAAGAGTTATTTGGGCGTTGATAGCTAATTATTACAACATGAAAGGAGTATGAAACTTGAGGGGGCCAAACTGGGAGACAGCCAAACTTTCACACCCAACCAGCTCTTGACACGTCACCATGACCCACCCATTTACCCATTTACCCTACCCAACCCGTCCAATACCCAACCCAAACCCAACCAGTTTATTAAATAAACTGGTCAACCAGTCAACTTCTTTAATTTCCCACTAAACAGGATTTTTAAAATCCTAAACCCCCAAAACAAATCAAACCCCACCCCTGCTACTCCCCTAATCCTATAAACCCTAATCTTAATTACCTATCAAAACAAAGGGGTATTGGCTGTTAATGTCCAGAATAGTGATTAAGGTCACTCTCATCCATTCCCACCTCCCAAAACGTCCATCACTTTCCCACATCAACCAACCCATGTGTCCCCTGCCCCACAAAGAAGAAGAAAACAAAGATGGTCCAGAGAATCAACGTCTCACACATACTACTTGCTCCCAAAGCTATAACAAACGATCAAGATCAAGTTTTAACAGCTGGCTACATCAACATCATCACATGGACGATTTTGACCAAGAACTTCAAGGGCATTTAGGGCTTTTCAGCCATTAGGGTTTACACATTTGTATTTCATTCTAGATAGTTCTATTAAGTACTATATAAGCTTTGTCGCCTGTGACATTTAGCTTTGTTCCAGAATTTTTAGCAAATGCATGTAATTCCTTTTTAATTAAATTAAAGTTGGTATTTTGAGTTCAAAAGTAATTCCTTTTATTTTCCTTAAAAAGTTTGGTGTTGATTTAGCTAAGGTTCTGAGTTCCACATAATTTGTTCACTTAGTTTTAGGATTTTCAAAATTTAACTTGTTTTCAAATTTTCTGAAAAAGGGGTTGAATTTGGTAAAATCTTGTTTCAAGTTTTGGATTTCCAGGTTTTTGTAAGCTGATTGTTTAAGAGTGTGTTAAAAGAAAATCATTTGAGAAAAGATTGTGAGAAAGGTTTTAAAAAGTAAAAATCAGAAATATTGGATATTGGTGCTTGTTCTTCATTTTTTGTCTTAGCAGGAATTTTGTGGAGCTGTTGATTGTTGTTCAAGGCTCAGTACAAGCCCGAGCTTGTGGGAAGTGACATAGCAGTCACTGAGGGGCCTGGATGTAGGTCCCTCAAGGTAAAATCCTTGTTTCATTTTTCATTTTTCAGTCAGTTTTGATTTGTATGAATTTTGTGAGAAGTTGTTTGTTTGTTTATTGAAGCTGTTGGATATTGATCATTTTATGATTTTATGCATGATTAAAGTGACTGGAATCAATTTGGCTTGAGTTTGAGACCATTTGCTTTGTTAAAATTTGCATTTCAGTCTTTTAAAGGGTGTTTGGATCAGGGTTTAATTTAGGATAAATGATATGAATCTTGGTTTTTAACTGGTCTAAATCACTCACTAGGGTATTATAGGTTGTATGCTATCTTGTTTTGCAATTTGTTGGAGTTTTAATCAAAACTGCATGTTTAAAAATGGCAACATAGCTAAAACCAGTAAGTTCTTGTTTGACTGATTTTGGTTGAAATTTGGCCATCAAATCTTGCAAGTTGCTAGGTTATTGGTTATTTCAGGGTTGTGTTCTGCTTTTGTGCCTTGTTATTGGATTGTATGCAAGTAATTTGGCCTTGAATCTCATTATTGTGCAAGTAAGCTAGGTTATATATTCATCAGTCACACAAATAGCTTAATCAGAAACTTTTGAGTTTTTTTGTGCTTGATTCTTGTTATATACTTGTTGTTTTTGCATTTGATTGACCCCCTACACTCCAACTGAGTGTAGGGGTGCCCCTATTGTCCAACAAAACAGCATCAAAATCAGGATCAAGCCCTCTTAATCCATATTTGCACAAGTGAAGAAAATAGGTTCTTTGTGTTTTCAAAAGATCATATATGGGCACGTTTTATTGATTATAAGGCTTAACCTTGTTTATTTGGGATTGAAGTTTGAGATTTTGAGTAAGTTAAGGTTACTGGTTGTGTGTTTTAAAGTTTAAAAAGAAAAAAAAATAAAAAGTAAAAAGGACGTGGCCAGGACTCGAACCTGCGCCACTCCTCCCACATACAAATGCTCTAACCATCTTCCCTAGGGTCTTTGATTGTTATCTCTTTGCAAAACTTAATATTTAAGGTATCTTTGTTTTCTAGCTTATTTAACAATCAGCTTAGTTTTAAGCTGATTTCAGCTTATTCTTTTTAGCTTTTTCCCTTTTAGCATTTTTCTTTGGTTTTTACTAGGTTTTAGGACTTTTTGGTTTAAAAATATTATTTTTCCCGTAATTATTTAATTTACTAGGATTATTTTAAGTTTATATTTTAGAAAGTAATTTAAAAATAGTAAAACTAATTTTAAAAATCCAAAAAAATAGTTTTTAGGTTTTAATTTATATTTTTGAGGTTTACAGCTAAAAAAAGTTTTCAAAAAGTCTAATTTTTGATTTTATTGGATTTTAGGGTTTTTAACCAACTTTAAAATTTAATATAAAATTATTAAATAGGTTTTAGAAACTTTTAATTCCATTTTTGTTGTAGTTACATTATTCTAGATTTTTGGTAATTTTCTAGAATTTTTTTATAAACTTTGAATTTTTTTGATTATTTTATTATTATTTTATTATTAAAAATTAGAAGTTTGTTTTTTCTACTTTTTTCATTTTTCCTAGATTGTAGACACATAATTAGGAATTTTGTAACTTTCCAAATATTTTTAGAACTTTTCAATTATTTTCTAGAATTAATTTAAGTTTTTATTGATTTTTATAGTTTTTAAGTGTTTAAAAATAGCTTTATTAGGTTTTAACATTTTAAAAAATACTTTTTAGCTTAATTAGGTTATTTTTGAGGTTTACAAACTATAAGATCTTGTTTAGGGCTTTTTAATAATTAATTGTGATTTTTAGGGCTTTAGTTAGCATTAAAAAGTCATTATCTAATTAATTAAAAGGTTTTAGCAAGTTTGGATTTTTTGTAAACTCTTAGAATATTATTTTGGATTTTTAGTAATTTTTAGGAATTTTTAGGTTAAAATTTTAATTTTTTCACTATTTACGGTTTTGCGTGATCGCCTTTTTCGTCTTAGTTTAATCTGTCTTCGTAACCGTCTTTTCTTTCTTATTTCTCATTAAATATAATCACAAACATAAATCAACTCATCACACAACACACTAGCCTCCTCGAGAACGAACTCACTCTTAGGGTCATTTACACACGGTTTTCCTAAATCGTCGTGCACGCTTACCCTATTTTGTTGACCTTTTTCCTAAAAGGGTATACAAATCACTACATCAAAAAATGGCGCCGCTGCCGGGGAGGCGTGTTGTCTTTTGATTGAACCATTGTTTTTTTTTATATAGCCATAAATAGCTAATTGTATTAGTAGCACTCTACTAATACGTATTATCGTTTTTCGGTTTTTGTGTGAATATTATTACTATATTGTATACGTAGAACAATAAATTCACAAGTACTCCAAATACGTGAGCAATCACAACCTTGATTCGGGATTTCATCACTCGATCATTGTATTCGAATCTCAAACCAAAGAAAAAAGGCAAAAATAGATAAATACTTTCGTGAAGCTTAATTTTGAAAAATACAAACTATAAGGTGGGTATAAGGCGGTTGTATTTCACAACCTAAAGGAAAAGGCTCTTAAGTGCTTCGCGCCGCCTCGTTTCCTCCGCTTGCTTGTGCGTATTTGATTTTGAGAGTGAATCGAGGGTTTTGCCGCCCAAAGTATTATTACATATCATATATATTTTCTTGGTTTCTATTGATTAAACCCTCTTGAACGATTTGGTGTTCTACCATCGTTCTAAAGTCATCGAAGGCGTTCACTTCACGTGATCGTTTTCATTCCTTGAGGCTTCTTTAATCAAGAGATTTGATTAAGGAGGAGATTTGTAGATTTATTTCTACTTAATACATTCACCAAATTCCAAAAAAGGTTAATACCATCAAAAACCACAAAAAAATTGAAAAATACAAAATACCAAAAAGAATCTTCTTTGCTCGTCTCCACGTTGTACGTGACGTTTATGCTAACTCGTAATCAAGCAAAACGTGCACGTAGACGAAAGAACAAAACTCCCACTCCAACTCATTCTAGTGAGGAGTCTCCTATTGACGAACCCATTATACGAGAAGCACCAACCATGGCGAATCGAACTATGATGGAGTTACTTCAAGCACCCACCGAGGGTTATGGAGAAGCTATTGTGATTCCCGCTATCCTTGCGGAGAATTTTGAGGTGAAAACGGGTTTGTTGTCAATGATCCAAAACAACAAATTCTGTGGTGATGAGAAGGACAATCCCCACAACCACATCCGCCAATTCAATCGTCTTACCGCCACGTGCAAATTCAAGGATGTCTCGAATGACTCGATTAAGATGATGCTTTTTCCGTATTCCTTAGCAGGCCCGCTAAAATTTGGTTAAAGAAAGAGCCACCCAATTCTATATTGACGTGGAAGGATCTCGTTCCAAAATTTGTGAACCAATTTTTTCCGCCCTCTAAGACTACGCATTTGAAAAATGAGATTTCTAAATTTTCACAAGAATCAAATGAAAGTTTTTCAACGGCTTGGAATAGGTTTAAGGAGATGTTACATGAATGTCCTCATCACGGTTTTTCCGATTTGCACCAAATAGACACGTTTTACAATGGACTTAACGATCATGAAAGAGATTATTTAAATGCCGCCGCGGGTGGTAATTTTTTGTGTAAAACGGTTGAAGAAGCTTTGGTCATAATTGAAAATAGGTCTAAGGTATATAGCCCTCGTAACACACCGAGTGTTGCCAAATTGGGCTCGTCATCATCGTCTCGTAGTATCAATGCATTACATGATGAAGCAAATGAAGAAAATCGGTTTTTGATAGATTTGCTAACCTTATGAACCATTGGAAAAATCAAGAAGCTTCAAATTCCGCTTCGGTTAAAGCGGTTTCTAAGAGTTGTTTGTCGTGTGGTGGAGCTCATGATCTTTCCGAGTGCATTACCGCGGATGGTAACACTTCGAGTGCTTATGTAGCCACGGGAACTTATAACCAAATCGGTCAAGGTTCCCGCCAAAATCAAGCTCCACCAAATCAAAATGCTAATAACTATCGCAACAACAACCAAGGTGGTAATTATCAAGGAAATCAAAGGAATTACAACAAGGGTAATTATCAAAGTGGAAATGGGCAAATTTCAAATCAAAACCAAAACCGTGATTTTCAAACTTCTACTCAAGGTTTTCAAAATGATCACACCAAAAATCTTCAAGGAGAATTTTTGAATTATGCAAAGGCTAATGATGCTAAGTTTGATAATATGCGACGTGAAATGGTTAGCTTAAGATCCGAGTTGAAAAACGAGCTTAAAAACGAACTTGCTAATGAACTTAAAACTCATGCTAATAAAATGGAAGGAAATGTTCAAAGACTCCAACAAAATCAACAAAAAATGGAGCAAGGACAACATGAGATTAAGCAAGAATTGTTAAAAGCGGATGCTAGGCAATCTAAGTTTGAAGACCGAATGGCTAAAATGTTTGAACCTATCATGTGTAAACCCTCTTCTTCGGGTGGTCTTCCTAGTGATACCATCGTGAACCCGAAAGGAGAATTGAATGTTATTACTACTCGTAGTGGTAAAACTTTCAAAGAACCCATTTCTCGTCCAAGTACTTCTATGGAGAAGGAAAAAGAGAAAGAACCCGAGGTTGTGGTTGAAAAGGAGAAAATTACAAGCCCACGAAGTACCGCTCAAACCACACCTACGGTTGAACCTACACCAATCATGGAACCCGAGATTCCAAGGCCGATGCCTATGCCTATGCCCCAACCCACACCACCTTTACCCTACCCTTCAAGACGAGACAAGGAAAAGGCACAAGAACGAAATAATTATCAATTTGAACTTTTTATGAAAATGTTTCGTGACTTGCATTTTAATATAATTTTTGCCGACGCCTTAGTCATGATGCCTCGATTTGCCGCGAACTTCAAAAGTATGTTGAATAACAAAGAAAAATTGCAAAAATCGTCTAGTTGTTCTTCGGTTTTTCTAAGCCGCATACCTCAAAAAGTCGGTGATCCTGGCAAGTTTTTAATCCCATGTGCTATCCAAGACATGGAAGAATGCTACGCCTTGGCCGATCTTGGTGCTAGTATTAATTTGATGCCTCTTGAGATTTTTAAATCGCTCAATCTTCCAAATCTCACTCCTTCAAGAATGTCAATCGAAATGGCCGATCATTCTATGATTCTAGCTTGTGGAGTAGCCGAGGACGTCTTCGTGAAAGTTGGAAAGTTCTACTATCCCGTAGACTTTATTGTTGTTGATATTCCCATCGATCCTAAAGTTCCGTTAATTTTAGGTCGATCATTTTTGGATACCTCGAGAGCACTTATCGATGTGCATGCAAGGAAAATCACTCTTCGTTTCAATGAGGAAGAACTCGTCATTAATGCAACTCAAAACTCCACTCTTTCTCATGTGTATTCGATCACGTCTTTGTACAATGTCAAATCCACCAAAAACATTTGCAAAAAGATTTCCAATAGAGTTTTAGGAGTTGTTGATAAAAATGAAGTTCCGTCCCCTCCGCCGGTGGAGGTTAAGAGTGTTAAGCCTACGGTTCCAATTGTGAATGTTTCTTCGGATGATGAATACGTTGATCCCGATGGGGGAGTTTTCTTTGTTGACAAAAGATTTGAAAACATACCACCACCTTTTCCAAAACGGTTTCAAAATGTGAGAATTTTTAGTGTGACTAACATTGCTTTAGAAACACCAAATATTTTTGACATAATCAAATCGGGTTTTCACAAGGAGAGTGTAAAAGATGCAAAAGGAAAAGATTTTGAATTGAATTTAAAAGATTTTTCTACAACTCTAACTCCGTCATCACCACGTGTATTGAGTGCTACAAGCTCGTCTTCTCCTTTTGACGATGCTTTGTGTGGACTTAGTGTGGGGGAAATACCTTATGTTCCCTCCCCTTTCTCCACCGAGGATGAGATATTTGATCCTGGAATTACTTATAAAGGGAAATCTCGGTCTTCCACCGATGCAATAAATGGAAAATCTTTTCATTTGATTGGTGCGAGTCTACCTCGAGTAGCTCAATGTTTTCATGACTTACCCATTGTCCCACCCTTCTATTTCTTCTCTCCTATTTTCTTGAAACCCTTTGGGTTTGTGTTGGCACACGATGAAGTGGTGTTGATTTGTTTTTCCAATGAGAACGAGAACGTCATCTTCGATCCCGGTATTTTGCACCATCAAAGGACTTAGTCCTTAATACCGGTTGTTTTTGGGCCTTGTTTATCATGTAAGCCCCACCAAAAACTGACCATACCAAGATTATCCCTAAATGATCACATTTATGGGGATTCGAGTCAAGCTTTTGACTAGGTTATCAAAAACAAGGTGCCTCGTGGGGGAGACCCATGCTTATCCATGTACATATTATTGCTTTCTAATTAGTTTAATGTGAGGAGATTTGTGCCCTTCCAACCTTTGTTCCATGGGTGTTTGTGCATTGTGGTTTTTAGATCATGATCTTTACGATTGGAGCCTCTCGTGTTCGTTTTATGGGAGCACTCGATCGTTTGCTTTGGAGACATTTCCCAATATCCAAATGATATATCATTTGATGTTCTAACCTTAGGTTTTTAGCACACTTCATAAACGGCTATTAATTTAATGGTTACACCCTTTCCATGCTAGATTAGGCATTCGACTACGTCTCTAGTATGGGGGTGTTTGCACCCCTAGACTCGAAACATTGAGGACAATGTTTAACTTTAGTATGGGGGTGAATAGATACTTGCCTTGCCAAACCTTCACGCTTTCCAAAGTTTATCTTTTTGTTTATCGTTTTTGTTGCAAAATAAGGCTAAAAATGGCCAAATTTTAAAAATTTTCTCATGTTTTATAAGTGATTGAAGACACGAATGTAGGTTTTCCGATGGCGAGAATAAGAGTAATTTTTGACTCGACCGTGCGTGTTGAGCACTTAGCTTTGATTCCTTAACTACACATTAGGCTAAGTCTCTTAAATGAGGACGAGAAATGATAGAGTTAATTATAAGTTACTATGCTAAACGTAGAGTACTCGTATTCTTTCAAAAACTCATGTGCTCTCGTTGTTTGCTTATTCTCCCTTCGCATGTAAATATTTTTTGCTTAATAAATATTGACTTAGCGGTTTAGTTAGGATTGTTGGGTTTCTAGTCTTTTCTAGTAGCTTCCGTGTAATTAAATTGGGAAGACATTAAGGATTCGCCAGCGTCACGGTTTTGAAGTATTGGCACCCGAATAATCGAAAGCTTCACCTAATAATAAGATTTCAAGTGCTCACCTAAATTAAGCAAAAATTTGAAGCCCACAAGGCCGAAAAATCTATGCAAAAATTGAAAGTGAATCAAGCCTTAATCTTCGAAGCTTTAAAGATCCAAAATTCGCTTTAGCGTGAGGATATACGTCTTTGGCTAATAAAACCACCGATGATGGCGGATAATAAAAGGCAAGGCAAGACCGAAGTCATAATAAAAGCTTCATGGCGAAGTTGAATAAAAGATGGAGGTAAACCAAAGATAATAAGGCCCTTCCGTTAGGGGGCGTATAAAAGTCTTGGTAATAAGTCTCATGTTCAAAACCAACCGTGTTTATCGATCCTTCTTGTCAACTTAATTTTTTAACATCGTTGTCTATTAGGAGGGGTTATTGATTTGACGGTCTTAGTTACACCGTTAGGACTCTATTTTTAGACCTAAATCTCTATTATCGCATAAGTCAACAATGTATCCTCGTGAAACATTTAAGACATAATAAAATATAAGAGATACAACTTAGGAATAATGGGAGAATAAGTACGTGATTAGGGCATATGAGTAGTGTTAGCATTACTAACTTATAATGACAATGATCTCGTTGCACGCTTAGCATGGAATTAGGGTGAAAATCGAGGACGATGAAATGATTTCTAACGAAGCATTCACGTGTTCTTGTTCTATGAACCTAAACGTCCCATTTTGCGATGAAAATCATACATTATGTCTAAAAACACAAGTAGTAGCAATAGTAGTAGTATAGCTAGTTTATCATTTTAATAAAGTGAATAAAATTGAATTTTGGAGTGCTACGATACTTTATTCTAGCATTGCGTGAGGGCACGGCAATGGTTTAGTATGGGGGAGTGATGAGACTGCTTTTATACATAGTCTCATCGTCCAAATCGGGCTTAAAATGCATAAAATATCATTAAAACTGCCAAATATATGCTTGTGTTTGTTACTTGTGTATTTTTAGGTACGGATATTGAGGAAATGGCAAAAGATCACAAGAATCATTCAAAAACAAACACGAGAAACGAAGCCGCACAATGAACCGGACCCAAATCTGGAATTTCCAAATTGGACCTTGAAGAATTGAAGATTGGCAACTTTAGTCCCTCATTTTTGAAGACTTGGCAATTTATACCCTTGCAAAACTCATAAAATTCATTGTGGTCCCTAAATTATCAAGATATTACAAAAACAGCCCTTGAAGAATAAAGAAATTTGCATTTGAAGTCCTTGTTCAAGATTGAAAAGTATTTGTGCCATTTTTGACAAGTGAGCAAAAGTTGTTAAGAGTTATTTGGGCGTTGATAGCTAATTATTACAACATGAAAGGAGTATGAAACTTGAGGGGGCCAAACTGGGAGACAGCCAAACTTTCACACCCAACCAGCTCTTGACACGTATCCATGACCCACCCATTTACCCATTTACCCTACCCAACCCGTCCAATACCCAAGCTAAACCCAACCAGTTTATTAAATAAACTGGTCAACCAGCAACTTCTTTAATTTCCCACTAAACAGGATTTTTAAAATCTTAAACCCCCAAAACAAACCAAACCCCACCCCTGCTACTCCCCTAATCCTATAAACCCTAATCTTAATTACCTATCAAAACAAAGGGGTATTGGCTGTTAATGTCCAGAATAGTGATTAAGGTCACTCTCATCCATTCCCACCTCCCAAAACGTCCATCACTTTCCCACATCAACCAACCCATGTGTCCCCTGCCCCACAAAGAAGAAGAAAACAAAGATGGTCCAGAGAATCAACGTCTCACACATACTACTTGCTCCCAAAGTTATAACAAACGATCAAGATCAAGTTTTAACAGCTGGCTACATCAACATCATCACATGGACGATTTTGACCAAGAACTTCAAGGGCATTTAGGGCTTTTCAGCCATTAGGGTTTACACATTTGTATTTCATTCTAGATAGTTCTATTAAGTACTATATAATCTTTGTCGCCTATGACATTTAGCTTTGTTCCAGAATTTTTAGCAAATGCATGTAATTCCTTTTTTATTAAATTAAAGTTGGTATTTTGAGTTCAAAAGTAATTCCTTTTATTTTTCTTAAAAAGTTTGGTGTTGATTTAGCTAAGGTTCTGAGTTCTACATAATTTGTTCACTTAGTTTTAGGATTTTCAAAATTTAACTTGTTTTCAAATTTTCTGAAAAAGGGGTTGAATTTGGTAAAATCTTGTTTCAAGTTTTGGATTTCCAGGTTTTTGTAAGCTGATTGTTTAAGAGTGTGTTAAAAGAAAATCATTTGAGAAAATATTGTGAGAAAGGTTTTAAAAAGTAAAAATCAGAAATATTGGATATTGGTGCTTGTTCTTCATTTTTTTGTCTTAGCAGGAATTTTGTGGAGCTGTTGATTGTTGTTCAAGGCTCAGCACAAGCCCGAGCTTGTGGGAAGTGACATAGCAGTCACTGAGGGGCCTGGATGTAGGTCCCTCAAGGTAAAATCCTTGTTTCATTTTCATTTTTCAGTCAGTCTTGATTTGTATGAATTTTGTGAAAAATTGTTTGTTTGTTTATTGAAGCTGTTGGATATTGATCATTTTAGGATTTTATGCATGATTAAAGTGACTGGAATCAATTTGGCTTGAGTTTGAGACCATTTTCTTTGTTAAAATTTGCATTTCAGTTTTTTAAAGGGTGTTTGGATCAGGGTTTAATTTAGGATAAATGATATGAATCTTGGTTTTTAACTGGTCTAAATCACTCACTAGGGTATTATAGGTTGTATGCTATCTTGTTTTGCAATTTGTTGGAGTTTTAATCAAAACTGCATGTTTAAAAATGGCAACATAGCTAAAACCAGTACGTTCTTGTTTGATTGATTTTGGTTGAAATTTGGCCATCAAATCTTGCAAGTTGCTCGGTTATTGGTTATTTCAGGGTTGTGTTCTGCTTTTGTGCCTTGTTATTGGATTGTATGCAAGTAATTTGGCCTTGAATCTCATTATTGTGCAAGTAAGTTAGGTTATATATTCATCAGTCACACAAATAGCTTAATCAGAAACTTTTGAGTTTTTTTGTGCTTGATTCTTGTTATATACTTGTTGTTTTTGCATTTGATTGACTCCCTACACTCCAACTGAGTGTATGGGGTGCCCCTATTGTCCAACAAAACAGCATCAAAATCAGGATCAAGCCCTCTCGATCCATATTTGCACAAGTGAAGAAAACAGGTTCTTTGTGTTTTCAAAAGATCATATCTGGGCACGTTTTATTGATTATAAGGCTTAACCTTGTTTATTTGGGATTGAAGTTTGAGATTTTGAGTAAGTTAAGGTTACTGGTTGTGTGTTTTAAAGTTTAAAAAGAAAAAAAAAATAAAAAGTAAAAAGGACGTGGCCAGGACTCGAACCTGCGCCACTCCTCCCGCACACAAACGCTCTAACCATCTGCCCTAGGGTCTTTGATTGGTATCTCTTTGCAAAACTTAATATTTAAGGTATCTTTGTTTTCTAGCTTATTTAACAATCAGCTTAGTTTTAAGCTGATTTCAGCTTATTCTTTTTAGCTTTTTCCCTTTTAGCATTTTTCTTTGGTTTTTACTAGGTTTTAGGACTTTTTGGTTTAAAAATATTATTTTTCCCGTAATTATTTAATTTACTAGGATTATTTTAAGTTTATATTTTAGAAGTAATTTAAAAATAGTAAAACTAATTTTAAAAATCCAAAAAAATAGTTTTTAGGTTTTAATTTATATTTTTGAGGTTTACAACTAAAAAAAGTTTTCAAAAAGTCTAATTTTTGATTTTATTGAATTTTAGGGTTTTTAACCAACTTTAAAATTTAATATAAAATTATTAAATAGGTTTTAGAAACTTTTAATTCCATTTTTGTTGTAGTTACATTATTCTAGATTTTTGGTAATTTTTTAGAATTTTTTTAGAAACTTTGAATTTTTTTGATTATTTTATTATTATTTTATTATTAAAAATTAAAAGTTTGTTTTTTCTACTTTTTTCATTTTTCCTATATTGTAGACACATAATTAGGAATTTTGTAGCTTTCCAAATATTTTTAGGACTTTTCAGTTATTTTCTAGAATTAATTTAAGTTTTAATTGATTTTTATAGTTTTTAAGTGTTTAAAAATAGTTTTATTAGGTTTTAAAATTTTAAAAAATACTTTTTAGCTTAATTAGGTTATTTTTGAGGTTTACAAACTATAAGATCTTGTTTAGGGCTTTTTAATAATTAATTGTGATTTTTAGGGCTTTAATTAGCATTAAAAAGTCATTATCTAATTAATTAAAAGGTTTTAGCAAGTTTGGATTTTTTGTAAACTCTTAGAATATTATTTTGGATTTTTAGTAATTTTTAGGTTAAAATTTTAATTTTTGCACTATTTACGGTTTTGCGTGATCGCCTTTTTCGTCTTAGTTTAATCCGTCTTCGTAACCGTATTTTCTTTCTTATTTCTCATTAAATATAATCACAAACATAAATCAACTCATCACACAACACACTAGCCTCCTCGAGAATGAACTCACTCTTAGGGTCATTTACACACGGTTTTCCTAAATCGTCGTGCACGCTTACCCTATTTTGTTGACCTTTTTCCTAAAAGGGTATACAAATCACTACATCATCGGACAGTAGTGTTGAGACGCACTTGAATCATCATGAGAAATCCGATGATGAATTTAGGTGCCTCATTTTTTGTTGTAATAAATTTCACCCATGTAAACCGAGAATAATCATCGACAATTACAAGGATGTACTTTTTGCCACTAAGACTTTCAACACGCATTGGCCCACAAAGATCCATATGCAACAAATAAAGTTTCTCTTAGTTGGTGTCTTCAGTCTTCGGTTTGTATGATTTCTTAGTGCTTTTCTCCATTATACACGCGGAACACAAATGATCCTTGTGAAATGTAAGTTTAGGAAGACCACGAACAAGTTCGTTTTTCGCCAAATGATTAATAGCGTCAAAGTTAAGATGAGATAACCGTCGATGCCATAACCATGACTTAGTCTTTGATGCTTTGGAGAGAAGACATATGGGAGAAGCGGCCACCATATCTTGTAGAGACAAAGTGTACAAATTATTCCCTCGAGTACCTTTCAATAAATCAACCCCTTCCAAATTACGAATGAAGCAAGTATGCTCTCGAAAAGCAACTTCTAGGTTTGCATCACAAAATTGTCCCACAGAAAATAAGTTGTGACCGAGACCTTCCACATAATACACTCTTGAAATAATAACATTCCCAGTATGATATTCACCGTAACCCATTATCTTTGCAGTATGATCATTTCCAAATCGAACCGTACCAAGAAACTTGCTAACGAAATTTCTAAGCTGAGAGCGATCTCCGGTCATATGTTTAGAGCAACCAGAGTCCAAATACCAGAGAACAATTTGGACCACCTATTTTCAACAACAACAGTAGACAATGCATTGGAAACTATTGGTTCTTGAGTGTTAGCAGATACAGATATAATATTATCAGAATTGCTAACATTTGTGTTGCCCTTAGATTTCTTGCGTTTTCTATTATGAGTTTTACCACTAACAGGTTTTATTGTTCGAACTTTCTGAGGTTTTGGAGTATTAGCGGGCACTATAGTGGGAGTAGACCTATTTAAAGGGCACTTGGTTCCTACGGTAGTGTTGGTGTTCCTAGTTAAAGGACATGTTTGTGTTTTGATAGCCTTGGTACTCCTAGTTAAAGGGCACGCTTTCTTCGCTTTAGTGGGAGTGATCCTAGTTAAAGGGCACGTATTTCCTACTATAGTGAAAGTTCTACCAGTGGGACACCACATCCAGCCAACTTGGGGTAACACTTTCCTAGTCGTTTCCATTCTAAACCATTTTTAAGGGCATTCATCTCATTCACATGGTCAATAAGGCAAAAATCATGACGACTAGAAAATATACATTCATTGCAATTCCAACATTTCAAATCAGAATTCATAGTAGGCTTAGAACGTTGCACAACCGCAGAGCCTTTAGGTTTAGCTACATGATTCTTTTTATTCAAAACAGAAATAACATTCCTAGGATGGGCTTCTACTTTCTTCTTCACTTGACTACTAGATGGGGGCAAGATCCTATCATTCTTCTTGTTTCTTTTAAGCTTAGATCTTTGAGCCTTAGTAGTTGTGCTTACTCTTGTAGAAGGCAACACGGGAATATTAGAAGTTGGTTTTGATTTTGCCTTATCTTTAGTGACTAATGTTTGAGATGGTTTAGTCCTAGAGCCCTTGTTAAATGGTGTGACGGCGATGAGGTTCGTTTTGATGGCACTAGAGGACGGTGCTGAGACAGTGGTTGCGTTATCCACAACATTCTTACCTTTTAGAGTACGAAGTGCTTCCTTTAACTCAGTCAAAGCCAGATTTTTATCACAAATTTGTTCCCTCAAATCAGATATTTCTACCGACTTTCTATTCAATTGTTCAATCAATCATTGATTCTGTGTAGTGGTATTAGCACGTGCGGGCTTTACTGAATCGAAGAGTCGTGTATTTTTCTGTTTTAAGTTATCAACTTTGGACAAAATCTTGGAAACTCGATTATCTAGATCAAGTTTAAAATTCTCAGCGGCCTCAAGTACGTTCACACAGTTAATCTCCTTAGATTTCTCTATGTCTATCATCAATGATTTAGCAACCTTTCACTTAGTTAACGTTGTTTTGATTATAAATTCAGTTGAAAATTCTTTTGAAAATTTGCATCATCGATATTAACACCTTCGAATGACGTTTCAAAGATTTTTTGAATAAATTGTTGCTTGCATTCAAGCGAAATACAATGTGTTTGAATCTCATCAAAACGTTTTGAAAGCGAAGAATACGAATCTTGAAGCTTTAAAAATTCAGCGTCAGATTTGTGACAAGTACTATCTACCACATTATCCACATATTCAACATCATGCACAATAGAATCATTATCAACACTTTTATTCACACAGATGGACACTATATCATGAGACATCACTTGCTTCAGAAGCTGATCATTTTGGCGTGAAACACGTTCTATTTCAAGTAAACTTTTTTCATAAGCATCATCCATTTCATTAAAAACACGTCTAACTTCTTCTATTTCCAAAAGCAAATCTTGATCAATATTACTAAGACAAGCTTTAGCAATGTTTACAAATGGAACAATTTCGTCTCGGAACTTAGCTCTAGTGTGCTCAAAATTCCATTCACCTTCCGTTATGGCCGAAGCCGTCGTACGTTCCACAATGACCTTGTCAAATTTGGCTAAGTGTTGGTGCACCGCATTTAAGCTATCTGACACCTTACTTACCGATGGAATTAACTTAGTTAAATCCTTTTTTACAAGTGTAGGAGACGTACTAGGTAGGTTTTCCGTTGACAAACTTTGGGGAACAAAAGCTGATAATTGAGCTAATTCCTTTTGTAAGCGAATGCGGGTCTTTTTAGAAAATTGATCTTTATTATGCTTATCATAATCAAGCTTATGGAATTTTGAAAGCATTTTAGATTGAGTTTCTTCCGCAAGTGACTGTGTCTCCTCAGTACTACGAACATAAGGTGCCTCTTTCGATTTTCCAATTAGGGTCACATCATAAAGACAAGTAATATATTCCTGAGCTTGTTTTGCATAACCGGGATTAGGTGGTAAATCTTGAAGACGCTTAAGTTCGATTTCTTTAAATGATTTAGTTAAAAGATGAACCTTTTATGTGGAAACGTATTGTTTTAAAAGCTGTTGTTCTTTGAATTTAAGAAGTTTGGTAGCATTAATTTCTGATTCAAACTTTTTAGACTCGAGAGTTTCGAAATCCATTTTAAGTTTCTGAAAATCATTGACAACCGACTCTTTTGCTTTTAATTCATTGGAAAGATTAGCTTTTAATGATTCTATTTCTTTAAGTGTTCAATCTTTTCAAAACGAAATTGGTTAAATTCAGAACACGTTATTTTCTCTGCTTGAGGGACCATTTCAAAAGTTTTGACATTTTCCTTATACAACGCAAGCTCAGTGGTTAGGTTGGCATTCATATATATGGTTTGTCGAACAGCCACATTCATGTTATCAATAATATGTTTAGGCATCATTACCAGATCATGTTGATCATAAGATTCCATACCCGTCGTAGCATTTGGTTGAGGTTCACTCAAATGTGTTGTTTTGGATACCACACCATTTGAGTTACTAATTATCGAATGTTGTTCAAGGTTGTCATTGTCATGCTCAACATGATGTGGTTGATCATGAATATTATTAGATGTGGTTGGTACCTCACTAACGACATCGGAACCGTGGTGAGAGAGATTAGCAACGAGAGCAGCTTGGGCCGAGTGAATGTCATCACAATCCGAATCATATACGTCAAGATCATCTGCTTGATAAGCTGCATTAGAAGTGGAAACGACTGCAATGCCTTCATTGTCTGTTGCCCCTAGGTCTGCAAGAAATGCTAACTCTTCTGAATTCAAAATCTTTCCCTTAGACTGAGCATCGACCAAATACATCTTCTCACGAAACCACGTTGCATCCCTTCTCCTTTTTGGCTGAGTGTATTCCCTAGCCATATGACTTTGTCCTCTACAATTGTAGCAAGTCACAACCTTTTGTGGACCAATAGTGCTTCCATTTCCATTAGCTTGAGAATTCACAACTTGAGCATTCACGGTCCTTGTAGGAGTTCCATATGAATTTTGCCTTCCCTGAATAGGTTGCACCGTCACTTGACCATCTTGAACAGTGGCTTGTTCTCGAGGATTTGAAGAGGTGCGGAGCTGATTGTTCGTTGGTGGAAAACCTCTAGTAGCAACAAGTTTAACAAGTAGGCAGTGAGATGGTTTAATACATCAGTAGGCGTATCATTTGGAGTAAAGATCGGTGGTTGAATTGGTGGAAGTTCATTGGAGTAGAAGGCTTGTGCTTGTGGTGCTTCAATTGGAAAATATCCTTGCTGAGGAGTATAGCCCATAGGAGAAGTGTTAGCTTGTGAGGGTGATTTCGGATGTGCTGTTAGCCGTGGATAAGGCTGTTGAAGAACACTTTGTTGATATGCTTGTCGTGGCATCATCAGTGGTTGATAAGATGGTTTGTTGTGGTTGCTGATATGTGTGTTGTGGTGGCTGCTGCAAGTATGATTGTTGTTGATAAGTGTAAGCCATGTTTTGTTGGGGGACATTTGTTGAGAAGCATACATGGCAAGTGGATCACGAACTTGTGGTGTAGACAACCGAGCCTCGATCACATGGCATTCATGTTGTTGAAGAAAATCTTGAAGTTGATCCACATTGGTGTTATGCAAGTCCTTAGCCAATTTAACAGCCGTCACGTACTTACGCCATTCTGAAGGAAGGGTGTTCAAATACTTGGTGTTTAATTGAAACGTAGGAATTGCCATGCCATAAAGATTGAGCTCATTCAATAAGAGAGTAAATCTCAAATAGTAATAATTGAGAGTCTCCTCGGGAACATAGGCAAACTTATCAAATGTATCATAAATCTTACACTCTCGTTCTTGTTTAGTTAACGAGGTTCCTTGCATTAGAACACGAATTCTATCCCATAACTCTTTGGCAACTTTATGTTTGCTGACGAGTTTGTAGACATCTGGAGGAAGGGCTTGGAGAATGATGTTTGTAGCGTACTTATCACATTTGTCTTGAATCTTCATATCTCCGGTCAACTCACCCGTTGTGCGAGGACGAGAAACTGTACCTTCCGTCATAGTACCATAATCTAATGGTCTATTGAGCACCGATGCCTAAATGAGATGTCCATTCTCTTTGTTCAACATGTAAAGTTCCATTCGGGAAGTCCAATCCTCGTACATAGTCTTCTCCAACATTGGTGGACGATTATCCGTACCCGAGAGGGTGGACTTATCCGTAAGAGATGTGTACTCCATTTCGATAAGTTAAAATTTACAAACGTTGATCGAACAATGAGAGAAAGTAAATGTGTTTGTTGTTGTGTGTTGAAATCGAGAAATAATGTTAAAATCCCCTAAATTATGTTCTCGATAAACCAAAAACACGTTTTTGAAAAATCTTGGAACTTGTCACTCTATCGCAATGCCTAAAATGAATTCTGTAGCAATGCCTCAAATAAGTTCTATCGCAATGTTGCATAGACTTTATATCGCAATGTTGCAAAATCTGTCGCAATATCACGTATCGCAATAATTCCTATCGCAATAATTCCAATCGCAATAACCTATCGCAATACCCTGTCGCAATATCACAAAAACAATCTTGTCGCAATGTGAATCGCAATATAGATCGCAATATCACAAATGAACTCCAATCGTAATGTGGATCGCAATATGGATCGCAATATCACAAAAGAACTCCAATCGCAATGTGGATCGCAATATCACAAAAGAACTCCAATCGCAATATGGATCGCAATATGGATCGCAATATCATAAAAAAAAACTCCAATCGCAATGTGGATCACAATATGAATCGCAATGTCACAAAAGAACTCCAATCGCAATGTGGATCGCAATATGAATCACCATGTGAAAACCCTTAAGCTTTGCGATGGAAAATCAGGCACTTCTGTCGCAATAGTACAACAGTGTACAATATTCCCACTTTTCTCGGACAAAACACACCAAATTCGAGATTTTAAGCCAAAAAATGATCCAAACACCCAAAAATTTTGTGTTTTTAGCCAAAGTAAATATAGTCAAATCTCTACCACAACTATGTAGAAGATTTGTATCAAGAGAAAACCATAAAATACACAAAAAAAAAAATTGGACGTGGGTTTAATAGATCAAAAGCTACTAAAATCAAGAACACAAACACATAAACAATACAATCATCCCATGGCTCTGATACCATTTGTAGGATATTGTAAATCTAGCGTATGTTTAGAGAGAGAAAGAGATTAAAAGATAGATGATTTCACACACACTTCTAGAGAGAGAAAGGTAATAACTATGTGTAAATTGAAAATGAAACCACCACCCTCTCCATCTAAGGAGAGGGTTTATATACCCAAGCCCATGAGATGGGCTTGGACTTACAATGGGCCGCCGGCCTACACATGTTGTAGGCTTGGCTTGGCCTTGTTTGCTTAATATTAAGTTAAACTAAACTACGAGCTATTACTTAGACTATTGTTGGAGTGACCGATCCTTTCTAATACGTAAAACGTATTTCCAACAACCAGTTAAAACAGTAAAATAAGATAAGAACATAAAAAATAAGTTAAGAACATACAAGAACCGATAACACACTCAGTATTCATACAACTCATACATGTCCCTTATTTATGTAGCCCTAGTGTGGTCGGAGAAGGACTTTTTATCCTTTCATCTTTTCTCGTTCACTAGACATAAGGTACGGATATTCCGTACTTCGGTATGAACATTCTCTTTCCTTATTAAGATTCCCCATTTGCAGCCAACTGTTTTCCCCAAGTATATGTTTTATATGTTTTGATTGCTTATGTTTAATTTTAAATGCCTAAGCCATATACAAGCATGCCATGTCATCTAGTTATGGAGGTACCATAACCATAACACTAAGACACTAGTGTTATGACTTCCCCACGGCGGAGTGATTGCACGTGGCATCCCTTTTAAGTTTTGGCCATATATTTATATTATCATGTGGGGCGTATGGGTGCATCATAGTTACATGTTTTTACAAGATTTTCATTGTAAATGTGGTGTGTGCCTTGCATCCTTCACAAGGAGTTGATCTATGCTACCCAGACTAATTTAATTAAAGGCATCCCCTCTAATTGTATGATGAGGTCATCCCTCTATGTATTCATGCACAGTGAACCTCATGACCTATATGGGTTATTGGCTAGATAAATACAGTTTTCTTATAAAAACATAAGTCTTTTCAAACTATAAAATCAGTTTTATAAACATGTTCCAGGTCATCTAGGACTTATAAATTTCCGCTGCTATTAGACTTATTATGCTTATGTCAGTTCATACTATGTTTGTATATTCGTTCACTGGGCGTTTTGCTCAGCCATTTTCCTTTCATGTTCCCAAACGGAAGGTACTTAGGGACGTTTGTAGGACTTTGAGAATATGTGCATATGGATGGAAGCTATCTAGCCTTCATTACTTTATGCATTTCCATACATTACATTACTTCATTTCTTTTGGACATTGTTTAGTCCTTTCATTTCAGTACTTATATTCATGTGTGTGAGCTTATGTTGGACTACCGATGTTTGATTCTAATATTTCCTTTTATGGTCATTTAATGTTTTAGACATATACCTTGCATGCTTTGATGTCACGCCATAACTATCCTTTGATATTCCATTTATCAAAATGGGGTGTTACACTATCTTTCTACTTCACCACTTGATTTATACTTAACTTTCCACAACCACTTACAAGCAACAGGTTTTCTACCTGAAGGTAAGTCAACAATGAACCATGTATTATTTCTATTAAGAGCATCCATTTCATCATTCATTGCCTCAACCCACCTAGGGTCTTTTGAAGCCTTAGTATAAGGCTTAGGCTCATGAATTTTGTTCTAGTTATTAGCAAACACGAAATTATACACAAATAAATTGTTGTAGCTAATCACAAAATTGATATCATACTTATATCTTTTATCCATCACATAATTGTCATACTTAACAGGCATCTTAACAGGTGTAGTTGACCTTCTTACCTCTGATTTTTCTGGAAATTATCAGATTCAAACATTTGTTTAAACTCTCCAAAGTCATTACCCTTATATTCATATTCATCGTCATCTAAGATAAAGTCATCTCCCTTAGGACTTCCTACACAACTACCTAGCTCATTCTGGGTGCTATCTATTTTGTCTGTACTAGACTCTTTGACAACCCCCTAGAATGACTGGCAATAGTGGGAGATGTGTCACTAGACACATCTGCTAAGTCAGGAGACATACTACTATCTTTATCACCTACTTTGTCTCTCTTATCATTATAGGGTTTACTTGACTTTTTTTTTACTAGGTCAAAATGGTTTTTACAATTAACACCATTTTCTTCAAAAACCAAATCTTTTACGAAAACATCATTTTAAAAGGATAAACAGTCTCATAAAACATTACAGCTCTAAAAAAGAAAAAACATTTGGTTTCAAGATTATAAAGTTTTTAGCCTTTCTTAGTATTAGAATACCCAAGAAAAACACATTTGTCAGACCTAGCAGAAAACTTATAAGAATTGTTTAAAACAGTAGCAAAACATAAACATCCAAAACTTTTTAATAAAGAGAGACTTGGTGAAACTTTGTAAATCATTTCATTGGGACTTTTCCAGAAAGCACAGAGGTAGGAATCCTGTTAATTAAGTACACAAAAGTTAGCACACACTCATACCACATGTTTAAAGGAATGCCCCCCTGAAACATGAGGGCTCTAGCAACATTAAGAAGGTGACTATGTTTTCTTTCCACCACACCATTTTGTTGTGGTGTATATACACAAGAGGTATGATGAATTATTCCATTTGATATCAAAACTTTTCAAATATATTATTAATAAACTCAGTGCCATTATCACTTCTAAAAACCTTAATAGTAGTGTCAAATTGATTTTTTATAAGATTTTAAAACTCAACCACTTTTTCAAACACTTCATCCTTCCCTTTGAGTAGATACAACCACACAACTCTAGTATAGTCATCAACCATAGTAAGAAAGAACCTAAACCCTTCTCCGCTTCTTAATAAGTCGTTTTTAATTTTGTTTCTCTCGGTCTTATCGAATTGATCAACAATAACAAGTAAGTACTCTATTTTTTTTTGTTATAATTGTGAATTTTGGAATCCATTCCTAATTGGCAAGTAGCACGTAAAATGATAAAAATATTATTTATACTACGTATATGTACTAATCTAAAACATATTGCATTTACAACAAATAAAGCACAAAGTACAAATACAAACTAATAACAATCTACTAAGCAAATGTAACCAACTAACAAAAATTAAAACAAGAAAATAACAAAAACGATAAAATGTAACAAACTTTAGAAAAAAATAACTAACTAATAAAATCAAACAAATTTTCAAACCAACTTTTTACCAACTAACTTTATAAAAGTAAAATCACAAAATTTGTAAAAACAAATTTCTATAAAATAGAAATACAAATTTCAGAAAATTTCTATAAAATGTAAAAACTAAGTTCACACTAAAAATACTCTTAATAAAATCTAAATGTCCAAATTCTGAATTTCTCAAGTTAATCTAACGTTTAATAAGCCGGTTAGCCCAAACTAACTTTAGCCCATAATAACTTGATTTTACTCAGGTTAAAAATTATCGTTCTAGTGTGTCTAATCGAATTGATTCTTGGTTTTAAGTATGACTCAGCTGTTCTTTGGTGGAAACAAAAATTTGTCGTTGTAGTATATTAAAAATGCAAAGACTTAAATGTAAAATGTCGTTAATTAAAATGGCGTAAAAATAAAAATGCGTTAACGTAAAACTAAGTCTAATCAAAAGAAAGGTGCAATATTTAAAACTTTGAAAAGTAAATAACTAAATGACGGGTAATTAAATGACGTAAAATTAAAGCGTGGCGAGTAATTAAAAGCGTGACGGAAATTAAACTTGACAAGTATTAAAATGTAACTTGAAAATTAAACAAAGCAAAATTAAAATACAAAACCCATAGCCATCAAAATCCACTATCGGAATGCTGTCACCATACCATCGGAATCCAGATCGGAATGTGCTATCGGAATAAAAGGTGCAACCTATCGGAATGTGACCTATCGGAATATGGTCCAGATCGGAATGATTTACCTTTGATCGCAATGTGTCAGATCGCAATACCCAGATCGGAAAGATTCTAAGAAAAATTGGGCAGCACTTCGACTAAGTAAACCTCAAGAGCCGTCGGAATGTGCGATCGCAATGTGCGATCGCAATCCCAGATCGGAATGAGGGTGATGTTACTCCTATCACAATCCCGGATCGGAATGCAGTCCTTTGTCCCAACACTGTCACTATCGGAATGTGGAGAATGCACCCGTCGCAATGTGTGTTTACCTTTCTTTCCGATGGAGTACCAAATTCGTAATAAGCTCAAATCCAAATAAGCTCATTCTAATAAGCGGTAACAAAGAACTTGAATGAAATGAAAACAAGGCGAGACAAAAAGCTAAAAAGTCAAAATCTTTCAAAATTTAAAAGACGAAACTTAATGAAAATAACTTGATAAGTAAAACTCTTAAGAAAACTTTGAAATCAATTAAGCCAAATACCAAATAAGCACATAAGATTGTCAAACTTATGGCTATTTCGTATGAAGACTTAAAAGTAAAAAGAAAAGACAATACTTTTAATCAAATAAGCAAATGGATTAAGCAAAAACTTGCTTAATCCGAACTTTAAAACCGAATCAAAAGAAGAAGAGTAGAGTGAGAGTGGTCAAAGTAAACTTGATCAAATGTAAATAAAGATTAAAGCAACAAAATTTAAAGAACTCAAATTAAAAACACTTACTTGGAAATTAAAGGATAATTAAGGTGCAAAACATGTATTTAAATGACATGAAAAGTAAATGACAAGATATGAAAATGGTGGAAGACTAATTGTCACCTTAGCCAACAAAATGAAATGATAAACTTAATGAACTATATATAGGGGAGGATTAGGAAGCTTCCTCCCCTCCTTCATTTTCTCTTAATTGCAACATTAGGTCCTTAAGCCTTTAATCTTCCTTAATCTTGGATTTTAATGACTTTTGGCTCGGGATTTCTTTGAACTCGTCTTTTAATTCTCAATAAATAAGACTCGAGTTCTTCGGCTTTTGGTAAACTTCCGTCTTTTGACTTTTTCTTCGATAAATCTTCAGAATTGGTCTTGGACTTCCGTTCTTTATGCACTCTTGACTTCTTGACCTCGTCTTTCATCTTTTTCTTCAATAAAAGCCCGTAAATGCCGTGTTTTCTCCACTTTTCACAATTTCGTCCTAAATCACAACAAAAACACAAACCACGCATAATTCCGACATAAAAGACATAAAATACACGTTTTGGCTCGGTTATTATTGTAATTAAGTGGTAAAAAGGATGGGTGTTTACACACCTATCAAATCCCCTACACTTGACCATTGCAATGTCCTCATGCAAGGCATTAGTTACAAAGCACGTTTACATTTTTCATCATAATCAATCCACGTTGGCCTTTATTAAAGAGATATAAAATTATAAACATTAAAAGTAAAGAAATCAAAAACATACCTTGGGTTTTGGAAATGTCATGAATAATCATCATCCCCAAGTTTTCACTTTCTCCAAACCAAGCTTAAAAACGAGATCATTGTTATTATAAGTTAGTAAACTAACACGAACTCATGTGGGTCAATTACTCACTTAGACTCCCTTATTCCTAGGGGTATCTCTTATATTTTATTATTGTCTTGAATGATCACGAGGATGCATTGTTGACTTATTTCGATAGTTATTTAGTCCGAAAATAAAGTGAATGATTTAATCAATAGTTAGCTAAAGGACAAAATCTTTTAAAACTGCTTCTCAGGACCTCATAAAGTTCATATCTTGGCATAACTCGCTTCGCGATTTGAGACCTTTATCGGACCGATATTTGGCAGCGACTTCATACTTCAAACCTTGAGAGACGTTCATGAAATTATGGTCTTCTTTTTATATAGGAATTTCTTCACTTGGACTTTTGAGAGATTCATACTTGGACCACGACTTCTTCATTTTTCTCCAATCTTTATTTTGGACTTTTGTATACAACGATCCGCCTCCTTTTATGACTTGGATCTATTTATCCTCATACCTTGTTAGGGTCTTTTCGGATAGACTTCTCCATAACTTTTGGGGAGATTTTGCTTTTCGTCGTGTGTCTCGATCCTTCATATTGATTTTCGATAAATGATTCTTCACATCACTTGGGATCTTTAGCAACAAAATATAGCCCTCATGCCTTATTAGGGCCTTTTTGGACTCGCCAATCTTCGCATCCCGCTTCGATAAGTTATGCCTTGGCTATGAACTCTAATCCATACCGAGCAACTTTTAAATGATCTTGGGCTAGAAGCTAAGTAACTTTTCAAATCGTACAACCTTATTTATTGCAGATAAATTTATTAGCAAGCGATGGGAGAATAGGCTTATAATTAACTCACATAAATTCACGAAAGAATACCGAACTTATAATTGGCTCTATCATCTCTCGTTCTCCACAGTTTAAAATCTCAAGGAATGAGACTCGTGGATGCTTAGCCTATTAAATCAAAGTTTTGGGTTTTCGAGTCGCCTATAGGATCTTGCAAACTCTTAGACTTTTTCAAGTTTAGAAATCGCATTTTAAAGTTCCCTTGATAAACGACTCTCTAGGATCAATTATAGGAACTTGCGAAAAGTTCTTGTTCTTAACCCGTGAGAGTTAAGACTTTCGCGTTTTATAGCTCCCTATATAAAAGCCTAGCAAAACTTGACTTAAACACGTTAAGGATACTAGCTAGAGTAAACTAAGATAAGTAAACTCGGGTTGAGTCAAAAGATTCACAACGTTTTGAAAATTAAAACCACTTTATTAAAAATTTATTCTAGCAAAGAAAGAAAATAACTATACAAAAGGAAAAACTAATAGGCCAAAATAGATCAAAAATTTTGAAAAATGTCGAAAAACTGATTTTCCGGTTAAAATGAGGACAAATACAAGGAAAAGGCCACTTAACTTCGATAGAAGTCCCCCCTACACTTAAGATAAACATTGTCCTCAATGTTTAAGCATGTGGGAGTAAACGCCCCTACACTTAGGACATTGTGCACTTTGTTTAAATCTCGCTAAGGAAAAGACAACTAAAGAGATTCCTATTTTAATATTGAGAAAATATAAAATAGTGAATCGAAAAGAGTTTAGGATAGAACCGGGAAGAAGTGAACTCGGAATCACGGGTCGTCAAGAATCGTCAAGAGTGGATCATTGAAGCTCGAATCCCTGATTAAGAGAGGAGAGGAAAGCAAACCAACGGGTCTCCCCTACACATATGATAAAGAAGCGAAAAGATAGGTACATGGGTTGCCTCCCAAGAAGCGCTTGATTTTTGTTAACCGAGTCGTGAGCCTGACTCGACCTTGATCATCATAGGAAGAAGCATGAAACATATCCACCAGGATCAAAGACATAGTTTTCGTCCATCAAATAGCAGAGGCTTAAGGCGAACAAGGCAAGCCAAAGAAGAGTAGGCAAGGTTCCCTTAAGCAGCGATGGAGCACGGTGGAAGCAAGGGTGAAGTGGTGCAAGCAAATTTCCATAAGTTTCAAAGATATTTCCTTTTATTTCATCAGGTGGATACTGAGATGGCTTAAAGATTTCAATACCGGGATCGAACACCTTTTCCTTTAAGGGAAAATAACACTCAGGCTCAGCAGAATGGGAAGAAGATCCGCGAAGAAGCACAACCTCGTCCTCAGAAGGGGGATAAAGAGGTGTTAACTCATACGTGCTGCGGAAATTGGTGTCGATCGGTTTCTTCTCCTTTGAAAGAATTTTCTTCAAATCCAAAGTAGGATCAAGACGATAATCTTCAAAGTCCAAAGGAGGAGCATCACTCTCATGAGGGAAGTAAGTATCGAGAAACGTAGAGAAGTCTTCCTCAAATGAGTAATCGTCCAAAGTAGGATCGATTGATGGCGGAGGATCTTCATCATGAGAAGAATCGCTCGAAAGAGTATCAGCCTCATCGAAATCATCATATGTGGGCAGATCGGGATACTCAGAAGTACAATCATCATAATCATCCAAATCTGAGCTAGAATCATCATCATCATAAGCATCAAAGACCGGTGGAGAATCATAAATGGGAGAAGCGTCCACATTGGAGCGAGAATCATCCATATCATCATGAAAAAGTGGATTATTGATGCAAGAATCGAATAGCGGATTGTTGTAGACAACAAAGTCATCATGCACATTAATCATATTCACTGATTCGTGGCCTCCAAAGGTTGTACTTGTAAGCTTCCCTATTTTGAAAACTTGTGCATCATCCCTGACTCTTAAGATTAACTCACCTTCGGCCACATCCACTAAAGCTCGTCCGGTTCTCAAGAATGGTCGACCAAGTATTAAAGGAATACGAGGGTCCATTTCATAATCAACTACGACAAAATCGACCGGGAAAGTAAATGTGCCAACTTTGATGAACACATCTTCGGCTATACCAATGGGATAAGCGAGAGTGCGATTTGCAAGTTCAAGAGTCATCTTTGTTGGAGTGAGGTCGGGCAATGATAGTGTTTTCCTAACACTCAATGGCATCAAATTAATGCTGGCCCCGATATCAGCAAGCGCAGTAAATTCTTCAGTTTTGTTGAAAACGCAAGGCAACACAAAACGACCGGGATCTCCAAGCTTTTCTGGAAGTTCTTTAAGAATAACTACAGAGCAGTTTTCATTTAAGCGTGTGTTGGCGAGTTCAATCAGCTTCTTCTTCTTGTTAAGCAATTCCTTAAATGCTTTAACAAATTTGGGCATGTGGACAAGTGCTTCAAGAAAGCTAATGTTGAAGTTCATTTGAGAGATCATCTTCACATAGCGTACCACTTCAGAGTCATCCTTGGTTAGCATTTTGGTCTTGCCTAAACGAGAAGGATAAGGGATATTGGGTTTAGGTAGTGAAGGTGCAGGTGTAGCAGGTGAAGGTTGAGATGTTTAAGGGTCCTTCCTAGGAACATCGTCATGACGAGGCGGAGACGGTAATGGTGCATTAATACTAGGTGTAGGAGGATTAGGGATAAATGGTAGTGGAGGAGGTGTAGATGATGGGGGTGGGATCAGTGGATCGACAATGGTAATTCCACTACGCGTAGTAATAGCACTCACATTTGCTCGCGGATTGGTGACGGTGTTTGAAGGTAGAGAACTTGAAGTAGAAGGTTGAGTTGCGGGCAAGAAACTAGCAAGCATATTCTTCAAATCATTCGTTTGATTGCTGAAGGAAGATTGAATATTATCTCAAAGCTCGGATCTAATCTCATTTCCTTGCTTGGTGATATCTCCTTTCAGATTGATAATTTGGCTCTGCAGATTCTTGATTCGCTCACCGTGGGTTCTCATTATGGCTTCAACATCGGGGTTAATGGGTGGGGCTTGTTGGGCGGGTGGGTGATAAGGATTAGAAGCTCTTGGTGGGATTTGGTTGCTTCTATTGTAGTTGTTGGCGGGGTTTTGGTTTTGAGGAGAAAAACCGGGTGAAAGGTAATTGTTTGATCGGTAACTCAGCAGATTTCTATCCCCTTGAGGTCGAGCTTGGTAATTTTCCGGTGAATAATTACCATAAGCTGCATACACATTTTCCGGATTTCCTTGAGTCGAAGGAAAATCGGTGTATGAGTGAGGACCACCGCATTTTTCACAAGAAGGTGCAACCGCTTTAACTTGTTGTTGTTGTTGGTTTGAAGCGAGAAGCGTGATACTTTTGCTCATTTCAGTCATCATGCGGGTGAGTTCGGTTATCTCAGGGTTTGCTGAAGTAGAAGAAACATTGACTCTCGGGTTGTTCCTTGAAGAAGCAGAGGAATCCCAGTTTTTGTGGTGAGTAGTCATGTTCTCAATTAGCTCTCTACACTCCTCAGGTCTCCTTCATGAATGTGCCACCGGCGGCTGCATTAATCGTATCACGATCTCGAAAAGTTAAACCGTTGTAGAAAGTATCAATCAATGTGACTGGAAGCATGTTGTGGTTTGGACAACGATCGATCAAGACATTATATCTTTCCCAAGCATCAAAAAGAGATTCATCAGGATCTTGCATGAAACCGCTGATTTGATTGCGAAGGCTCGTGACCATGGATGGTGGAAAGTAGCGCGACAAAAAGCGTTGAGTCATGTCATCCCAAGTGTGAACTGAATTCTTCGGGAGACGATCAAACCATTTCTCGGCATGATGTGATAAAGTATGTGGAAAGAGTTGTAGGCGAAGAACATCCATTGTGGCACCAGACAACTTCATGCTTTGGGTGATTGTAATGAACTTGTCGAGGTGTTTGTTGGCATCATCATTAGGCAATCCACGGAATGGGTTAGTTTGCACTTGCTGAATCATGTGGTGCTTCAACGAAAACTCAGGAGCGTTGATTTGCATCAGCACAATCGGTCCTCCTCGTCCAAACATGGTAGGTTGACAAAGCTCCTCCATGGTTCGAAGATCAGGTAGTGGAAGAACATTGTTGTTATTGTTGAGGTGCGGTGGATTATTGTTGTTGACACCTGACATAGCTAAATCTTCTTGAGTCTCAGGCTCTTGATAATTAGAAGATCTAGTACGCATACACCTGAAAATGCAAAAGAGAAAGAAACCAAACACAAAGACAATATATATACACAATAAAGATAAAATCTTTTTGGATTTTTGAAATTTTTAATTTTTATGTATTTTTATCAATTTTTAATTTTTTGGATTTTTTGAATTTTTTTTTTAAACAAGAAAAATAACGCTCACAAGTGAACGGATCCCAAAAAGCAACGCGTCTCTCACAGAAAACCGTTAATCTTTATGAAAAGAGCCGGCAGTGGCGCCATTTAATAACTCGATTTTACTCAGGTTAAAAATTATCGTTCTAGCGTGTCTAATCGAATTGATTATTGGTTTTAAGTATGACTCAGCTGTTCTTTGGTGGAAACAAAAATTTGTCGTTGTAGTATATTAAAAATGTGAAGACTTAAATGTAAAATGGCGTTAATTAAAATGGCGTAAAAATAAAAATGCGTTAATGTAAAACTAAGTCTAATCAAAAGAAAGGTGCAATATTTAAAACTTTGAAAAGTAAATAGCTAAATGACGGTTAATTAAATGACGTAAAATTAAAGCGTGGCGAGTAATTAAAAGCGTGACGGAAATTAAACTTGACAAGTATTAAAATGTAACTTGAAAATTAAACAAAGCAAAATTAAAATCCAAAACCCATAGCCATCGGAATCCACTATCGGAATGCTGTAACCATACCATCGGAATCCAGATCGGAATGTGCTATCGGAATAAAAGGTGCAACCTATCGGAATGTGACCTATCGGAATATGGTCCAGATCGGAATGATTTACCTTTGATCGCAATGTGTCAGATCGCATTACCCAGATCGGAAAGATTCTAAGAAAAATTGGGCAGCACTTCGACTAAGTAAACCTCAAGAGCCGTCGGAATGTGCGATCGCAATCCCAGATCGGAATGAGGGTGATGTTACTCCTATCGCAATCTCGGATCGGAATGCATTCCTTCGTCCCAACACTGTCACTATCGGAATGTGGAGAATGCACCCGTCGCAATGTGTGTTTACCTTTCTTTCCGATGGAGTACCAAATTCGTAATAAGCTCAAATCCAAATAAGCTAATTCTAATAAGCAGTAACAAAGAACTTGAATGAAATGAAAACAAGGCGAGACAAAAAGCTAAAAAGTTAAAATCTTTCAAAATTTAAAAGACGAAACTTAATGAAAATAACTTGATAAGTAAAACTCTTAAGAAAACTTTGAAATCAATTAAGCCAAATACCAAATAAGCACATAAGATTGTCAAACTTATGGCTATTTCGTATGAAGACTTAAAAATAAAAAGAAAAGACAAGACTTTTAATCAAATAAGCAAATGGATTAAGCAAAAACTTGCTTAATCCGAACTTTAAAACCGAATCAAAAGAAGAAGAGTAGAGTGAGATTGGTCAAAGTAAACTTGATCAAATGTAAATAAAGATTAAAGCAACAAAATTTAAAGAACTCAAATTAAAAACACTTACTTGGAAATTAAAGGATAATTAAGGTGCAAAACATGTATTTAAATGACATGAAAAGTAAATGACAAGATATGAAAATGGTGGAAGACTAATTGTCACCTTAGCCAACAAAATGAAATGATAAACTTAATGAACTATATATAGGGGAGGATTAGGAAGCTTCCTCCCCTCCTTCATTTTCTCTTAATTGCAACATTAGGTCCTTAAGCCTTTAATCTTCCTTAATCTTGGATTTTAATGACTTTTGGCTCGGGATTTCTTTGAACTCGTCTTTTAATTCTCAATAAATAAGACTCGAGTTCTTCGGCTTTTGGTAAACTTCCGTCTTTTGACTTTTTCTTCGATAAATCTTCAGAATTGGTCTTGGATTTCCGTTCTTTATGCACTCTTGACTTCTTGACCTTGTCTTTCATCTTTTTCTTCAATAAAAGCCCGTAAATGCCGTGTTTTCTCCACTTTTCACAATTTCGTCCTAAATCACAACAAAAACACAAACCACGCATAATTCCGACATAAAAGACATAAAATACACGTTTTGGCTCGGTTATTATTGTAATTAAGTGGTAAAAAGGATGGGTGTTTACACACCTATCAGCCCAGCAAGAAACAATCCCCCACACTTAACTAACCGGACCTTAATCAACTGTTAACAGAATAGACTAAAAACGCTAACGGTCTAACTGACTTTAGTAACTAGAGAACCTACAGCTTCTTATTATGTTAACTAAGACTCCAACAGACTAACTGAATGGACTAAAACTGATACTACAGATATAAAAATCAGGGACTGAACATGGTTTTTTGCTCAAATCGTTCTTACAGCACTAAACAGACCGAATTGACTCACGATTCTATGAACTACAAACTGATTCTTCTTTTTTATTTCATAAACCGATCACAATATCTTCTTAAAAACTTACTTCACTTGCTCCATCATATTGCACCATACACTGATCAACTAAGTGCGTATATCAAAGTCTCCTCACGAAAAGCTCTTAATAAAACTAGTAGCCAAACACAGGTTATATAAGAAACTCCGACAATCACTGAGTCAGTTAACTAGAATTCGACTAGTTAGGTTCTTCCTACAAGTTCAAACTATAACCAAACGAACGGAACAAGCGAGAAACAAAAATCGAATCGAATTCAGCACACTCAGTTAACTCAGTCAAGAACCAATTTTCATCTAACACTCCAAATGCAGCAGATAATACGCAGGATCACTTTACAGTTTAAACACAAGCATATTAGACTATTTAACACATACATTAAAATGCGCTTAACCTTTTCTTCTAACGTGGAGTCTACTGATGACGAAACTCGCTATCGAACGAAAATGATCTCCAAACTAATGAATATAATCGAGACTACTACTACTCCATACGTCAATGAGTAAAACACTGCTACTCCTACTTCAAATCAGCAAGATGTTGATGATGGTTTATGATTATCATAACAATTATAAAAACCCTAAAATGGATCAAAGAACACACAGCGGAAGCAAATTAACAAGATCTTTAATTAACACGATTATAATTAATCAAGGCTAGGGTTACATACCTTTATCCTAGCAAGATCTACAAGTTGACGGAATGGTCACCGGTAGAGATAGATCACGAACACCACCAGGATGTAATCTAAGGCAAGATTACACCACGATCTTGTACACACGTGATACGGTGAGTTAACCGTGAGTCTAGCACGAACAAACCGAACTTCCAAGTCTATGGAAGATCTACCAACAACCCTAGAGAGGGGCTAGGACTAGATCTAGAATAGCTTATTGAAAATCAAAGAAGAACCCTAATGGGTGTTTGTTTTGGCCGGCGGTTTAGAGCAAAGAAAGAGAGATATGGAGTGAAAACTTATGAGGCTTTAGGTTTGTTTATATACACCTTGGAAAACTTCTCTTCCAAGGTTAAACAAGATAAAGCCACAAAATCTTTTCTCCTTATCTTTGTCTCCCTATTTAGGCCGGATATACACAAGCTCCAAAAGAGGTTTCCGGAACTTTTCCGACTCCTTCTTTTAGCTTCTTTAACCTTCTATAACGATCGTTTAATACTTAACTTTTAATTACTTAACGATCGTTAGCTACGGTTTAATTTAATAAATATAATAAATATATTTAATAAATAAATAAATTAACTCTTCACGTAATGTGTGCAATCCCGTGATCTCGAGTTCGATCCTATCACACGACTATCGATTTTTAAGTCCATAAACTTTCAGCTCCCACTTGGACAAAATTCGAATATCGTGATCACATTGATTAGCGTCTAGTTACACTAACAATGTCACTAGTACAACTCGAGTAAGGTTTCCTGGACAAAACCCTTTAATGATATATAATCATTATTATTATTATTATCCTTTCATTTCAAATACATTGTTAATAAGGATATGGATCTCAATCATTCCTTTCATTAACTATTCTGTTTCTCGTTTACGGATATAGCAAGATTACCAAAACACATTTGGGTGTGGCCACACAAACATCTTACTATTCCCCCGAGGGGCCCAATTGTATTTATACTTCAAATAATAATTTGAAGGAAATGAATCCCATTTCGACTACAAGCAAAACACATGAACTTTGCAACACTTCTGAAAATAACCCTTATGACTACCAGTTACGTTTAGCGTTAGGTTACCTCACAGAAATGCACTATATTCAATGCAGTTTTCTGGCATCTCAGGTCTAAGGATAACTATTTATGATTTACTTAATGACAAAGATCCATAAAGTAAAATCACATAGTTGGGATAAGTCTAATATTTGATCCATCAAATATCATCCAAAATTGACCAATATACTTTCAAGTATACTCTGTTACTATTTTGAATTGTCTTAGTTTAATAATACTCCCATATTATTAATCAACAACGGACATTTAGAAACATCATAATGCTCACGGATTAAAACATGTAAAATAGGATACAAAATCAAATAATAGAAAAATAAACGAAATCCGATCTTTATTTCATCAATTCAATAATGTCTTACATCCTTTATCCAAATACTAATCAACAGATTTATTGCATGAATTCGGTAGCTAGTTGCAACCCAATTGCCTTGGCATGCTTAACTACCTTTGGCCTAGATAAAGCCTTAGTAAAAGGATCAGCTAAGTTATCATCTGTGTGAACTTTTATTAATTTTATTTCTCGAGCTTCCACTTGTTCTCGAACGTAGTTATATCTACGTTTAAAGTGTCTGGCGCCCTTCATGACTCCAGGGTCATTGGCGAATATTATTGCCGCAGAATTGTCGCAATATATATCAATAGGTTCTTTAATTGAAGGCATCACTCCAAGATCTCCAATAAACTTCCTAATCCAAACAGCTTCCATTGCAGCTTCTGAAGCGGCCATGTACTCAGATTGAGTCGCATGCATAGCAATGGTTTTCTGCTTACTGCTCTTCCAGTAAACTGCTCCTCCATTGATGACAAACACGTAACCCGTCTGAGACTTCGTGTCGTCTTTATCACATTGCCAGGACGCATCACAGAATCCTGTTACATTCAATTATGTGTCTGGTTTACCCCCGAATACCAAAAACATATCTTTCATACTTCTTAAATACTTTAGAATATGCTTAACAGCAGTCCAGTGGGACTTTTCTGGATTCTGTTGGTATCTACTGACCAAGTTCTGAGCAAATGCCACATCAGGCCTTGTGCATCTTACAGCATACATAATAGATCCTACAACCGAAGCATAAGGCACCTTCTTCATGTAAGCCACCTCTTCAGGTGATGATGCATCTTTCTCATGACTTAACTCATGCTTAACCTCCATCGGTAAGAAACCTTTCTTAGAGTTATGCATGTTATATTTCTTCAATATCTTATCAATATAAGCATCTTGGCTAAGACCAATTAACCGTCTACTCCTATCTCGATAGATCTTAATTCCCAGAATATACGCAGCATCTCCCAAATCCTTCATAAAAAATCATTTACCAAGATAATCCTTAACTTCCTTAAGTCTTGGGATGTTACTTCCCATGATCAATATGTCATCGACATATAGAATTAAGAACATTACATTACTCCCACTAGCTTTGCGGTATACACATGGCTCATCACGATTTTGAATAAATCCAAACTTTTTGATTTCTTCATCAAATCGCTTATTCCATTGACGTGATGCTTGCTTCAAACCATAAATAGACCTTTGAAGTTTGCACACGCGTTTTGGATATTTAGGATCAACATACCCTTCCGGTTGTTGCATATAGATGTCTTCATCTAAGCGACCGTTCAAGAAGGCAGTTTTAACATCCATTTGCCATATCTCATAGTCATAGTATGCTGCTATAGCTATGAGAACCCTAATAGCTCGTATGTCTGCTACAGGAGAAAATGTCTCCTCGTAGTCTACGCCAAAAGTTTGAGTAAAACCTTTAGCCACTAAACGTGCTTTATAGGATTGTACATCACCATCCATATCAGTTTTCTTCTTATAGATCCATCTATTTTTCACTACTTTAGCATTTTTAGGTGCGTCTACAAGAATCCAAACATCATTGATTTTCATGGATTTCATTTCCTCATTCATCGCAACTATCCATTTTGACTTTTCTAGATCAGACATTGCGAATCGATAGTTAGCAGGTTCACCAAGAACCCCTACTTCCTCCTCATCATCCTCTATGTATAGACATAGTTTGTCCGGCGCACGTATAGCCCTTTGAGACCTACGTGGAGGAATTAATTCCGGTGGAACACTCAGACTTTCTGGTTCTACAGGAATTTCATCGCTAGTATTTTCAAAAGGCAATGTATCTTCTTGAATTTCTTCAAGATCATAATTTCTCCCACTGAATTCTTGATTTACAAGATCATTTTCAAGGAAGTCTCCATACCGAGCCACAACTATTTTGTTCTCAGTCGGATAATAAAAGTAGTAACCCATAGTTTCCTTAGGGTAACCTACAAAGATACATTTTACTGAGCGTTGTTGGAGTTTATCTCCAGAGTCACGTTTCACATACGCCTCACAACCCTAGACTTTCAAATAAGACAAATATGGCTTCTTGCCATGCCATAGTTCATATGGTGTCTTATCAACCTTCTTTGTGGGAATCATATTCAGAATACGAACAGCAGATTCAAGAGCATAATCCCAAAAAGATAATGGTAAAGTTGTAAGATTAAACATAGATCGTACCATATCTATTAATGTACGATTTCTCCTTTCAGATACACCATTTTTTTGTGGATTATACGGAGAAGTAAGTTTCTGAACAATTCCATTATTACTTAAATAATGTTTAAACTCTTGACTTAAATATTCACCACCACGATCAGAACGAAGATCTTTAATCTTCTTTCCTAGTTGTAACTCTACTTCGGCTTTAAACGTTTTGATTGTTTCAAATACCTCATGTTTATGTTTAAGTAAATAAACATAACCATAACGGCTATAATCATCCGTAAACGTCAAGAAGTAGCTAGCACCTTTCCTTGACACATGTCTAAGTGGTCCACACACATCAGTGTGTATTAAACCAAGTAGTTCAGTAGCCCTTTCAATATTGCTATTAAAAGGTTTCTTGGTCATCTTCCCAGAGATACAAGATTCACATTTATCAAATGATTCATCATTGATACTTTCCAAAAGCCCATCACGTTGAAGATTTTGTATTCGAGTCTTCCCAATATGGGCAAGCCTACAATGCCAAAGATAAGAAGAGTTCTTGTCTAACTTACTCTTCTTATTCATGCTAAAAACAAAATTATTTTTTCTCTTGGGATTTTTATCATGCATGTTAATTTCAAAAACACCATTCACAGAAATTGCATCAAAATAGAATAAACCATCTTTGAAAACAGAAATTCTATTATTATCAATCGTGTGAGTAAATCCAAGATCCAACATACAAGAAAAGGAAATGACACCCCTAACAATTGTAGGTGCATAGTGACAATTATTTAAAAACAGTACTAAACCCGAAGGTAAAACTAATTTAAATATTCCTATAGCTTCAACCGCTGCTTGTGCGCCATTGCCCACTTGCAGAAATTGTTCCCCATAGGTAAGCCTCCTTTTCAACTCAAATCCCTGCAAAGTATTACAAATATTAATACCACATCCCGTATCATATACCCAGGAGTTTGATTTATATGAAAGATTAAATAACTCTATTTACCAGAAGATGGTGCTGCAGCAGCTTGCTCAGACTTCTTCTTATGTTCTGCCATTTCATGGAGATAGAGAGAGCAATTCCTCTTCCAGTGTCCAGTCATCTTGCAGTAGTGACAAGTCTCATCTTTTAGAGATTTCTTAGCAAAGTTCTGCTTTGGTTTTGATGTAGTCGCAACTTGCTTGCTCTTATCAACCTTGCCTTTGCCTTTCTGCTTCTTATTCACTTGCGGTTTTGGTTTCGATACTCTACCCTTTTGTACATAAAGTACTTGAGGAGTAGCAGTGGATGCCTTATCTTTCAAACCCTTTTTGAAGTCAATGAGCATTGCATGCAAATCATTAACTGTCTTCCCCGTGCAATGCATATTATAGTTACGAACGAAATCATTGAAGTCCTTATTAAGGGACCTATTGATCAAGTTAATAGCCATATTATTATCAAAGGGTTGTCCTAGTGATATGAGTTTTTCCATATAACCCCTCATCTCCATATAATGAGCACTTACGGACTTTCCAGGAGCTTGCTTGCAACTATATAGAGCATCAACCAGATCATAGATCTCTACAGCTTGCGGCGTTTCATACACAGCCTTGAGTTCATCAAGCATTTGCTGAGGAGAAGCTAGCTCATACTTTCTTTGAAGTGATGGAACCATTCTCCCTAACATTACAGCAGCCACCTCATGGTGCTTCTTAACGTTAGCAGCGTGTTGAAGCCTTTCCGCATCAGTTGCTCCTTCAGCAAGATCTTCTGGAAAAGGAGTTTCCAAGATATTGATAGTTGCTCTCAGAACAATTCTTAGTGAGCGGTACCAATCATTGAAATTAGGGTCAGTAAGTTCAGGCCGTTCAAAAAAAGCTTTGAACGCCGAGCTTATTGTCAGATTGTTTTCGGGTTGAGCCATTTCTACAGAAATAAGTTCAAACATTAGTATTTTCGATAATAAAATTCAAGAAAATAAAATTACCCCGGTAATAAAACCATAGTATTTTCCTTGAAAAAACTAGAATCCATATTGACATAGATTTATCACATCAGTTGATCTGCTAGTGAAAAATGTATTCAACACAGTAACTTGTCGAACAATAATTGACAAACAAATTTGCAATTTCTAGATATGTTAGGGATTTACATTGCCAAAATTATTTGCATTGTAAACATGTTTTATCCCTATTTTATGCCTTAAGTTTCCAGTTCTCACTGAGTAACTCAATTAAGTCGACTAAACTAAAGAACGTAAAACCTTCATGTGAAATCTTATTCAGTCATGAAGTTTACTCTCCATTACAAAATCGTCCGATATCTTATATGACGACAATTGTAACTTCAAGTGTTCGTTAATTAGAGGGCATATGACTTAAATTTTAGGGTATAGATTTTGGTGTCAAAATCATGTATGGAGAAGCATGCATACATCTCCATAACATAAGTTTAATAAAACGTTTAGTAAACTTTTTGGTGAGACTAAAAGTTCATCATATATTTGCAAGTTGAGGTATTGGTTAAACCAATCAACCTTAAAGAATTATACCAATAACAACCGTAGGTAATTCCAATTTTGACGTACAGGCGAGCCGGGAATTTGGTCAGCGCTGAAGCATAACACCTCCTTCCTTAACCGGGTACTTGACCAGCGGTGCGTTATACCCACTTTATAGTTTGTCAAAATTGAGTAGGCCGTTAAGTTGCTATTGCAATTCTAATCAACACAAATCATGTAATTTAGATCTCAAAACAATTCATTAATTTTGATAGGATTTAGTCCATATTATTTTTCTTAAAAAAAACTTACCCTTGTTCACAACATACAATAAAACGCATGAAAACAAGTAGTACAAAAAAAACTAAATCAAATAGCCACATGCATAAAAATTTATTCAAAGAACATTAAATCTAGGGTTTTTATGAACATAAAAAGTCTTCCCTAATTTTAACAAGTGTAGTTGACCTTCTTACCTCTGATTTTTCTGGAAATTATCAGATTCAAACATTTGTTTAAACTCTCCAAAGTCATCACCCTTAGATTCATATTCATCGTCATCTAAGATAAAGTCATCTACCTTAGGACTTCCTACACCACTACCTAGCTCAATGTGGGTGCTATCTATATTTTCTGTACTAGACTCTTTGACAACCCCCTAGAATGACTAGCAATAGTGGGAGATGTGTCACTAGACACATCTGCTAAGTCAGGAGACATACTACTATCTTTATCACCTACTTTGTCTCTCTTATCATTATAAGGTTCACTTGACTTTTCTTTTACTAGGTCAAAATGGTTTTTACAATTAACACCATTTTCTTCAAAAACCAAATCATTTACCAAAACATCATTTTAAAAGGATAAACAGTCTCATAAAACATTACAGCTCTAAAAAGGAAAAAACATTTGGTTTCAAGATTATAAAGTTTTTAGCCTTTCTTAGTATTAGAATACCCAAGAAAAACACATTTGTCAGACCTAGCAGAAAACTTATAAGAATTGTTTAAAACAGTAGCAAAACATAAACATCCAGAACTTTTTAATAAAGAGAGACTTGGTGAAACTTTGTAAATCATTTCATTGGGACTTTTCCAGAAAGCACAGAGGTAGGAAGCCTGTTAATTAAGTACACAGAAGTTAGCACACACTCATACCACATGTTTAAAGGAATGCCCCCCTGAAACATGAAGGCTCTAGCAACATTAAGAAGGTGCCTATTGTAACACTCTCAATTTTCGTATCGGTACAGCGGAAGGGTCTTTCAGAGTGTTACGGGATAGCACAATAACTCCAATCATAGACAACACATAAAAATGGTTGTACAAGGTTTAACAAACATTCATTCGATAAAAAGTTTTAAAAGCGTACAACAGGTCCCAAATTATACAGGTCATTAAGTTTACAAAACACAGATCGAATGAACATTTTTAATAGTAAGTGGGCCATCAGAGTCGATCTCCATCCGGATTACCTTTAAGCACCTGAGATAAAAACATGCAAAAATCATATCAGCGAATGCCGAGTGAATTCATAGAGTTTAATGAAAACCGTTATATAAAAACAATCATTTACAATCATTTAAAATCAGAACACAAGTATAATATCGGAAGTAAGTCCTCATATTGCTAGTCAGGCAATATATATCAAGCATAAATCTTAAACCGTCCATGAGACCGTGGTCTCTATATTACCATGATAGGTAATATATTCATCGTAATGGCGTCGTTATCGTTTATTATTTATGTTTTATAGCATACATTGTATATTGTAGGATTATTATTAGCCGCATGACATTGTTACCTTACTATGAAAACAGCGGGCCGCGAACCCGACAAACAATTTGCCCATCTAAGTTAGCGTGTCGTCACAAAAATCACGCTATGGAATCTTCTCATACATAAATTCGTTTACCAATCAATGTGGTACGACGGGGATCAACCGTCAAGGCGCGAACTGGGGTGATCGTCCCCAAATAGTACTATCAAATGCATAAGCGTCTACCAAATCCCGGTAGTTCACAATTCATGCTAATGGGACTTTAAGTGACATAACCTAACTACTAATAATCCTTTTAGTCTCGAATATAGGGTCATAGCATCATTCGGGTCCATATCATTAAGCATACAATCGGGACTACTTGTGTTCTATTTTTATAAAAATCTAGCATGTTATCTCCCTCGCGGGTTTACAAATCATTTTATAAAACATTTAAAAGAGTGTGAGGCTATGAACTCACGTTGTTAATGAAAGGCGGATTATCGGCTACGGGCGTGCTTCGGTCACGGAAACCTATATAAATAATAATCGGTCTTAGACTCGGTCCTATGACTTTTATCAAAATAACAATATACATATGATGATTTTGTACATATGATGATGATCAAGTGGGTTTATACATCCTTGTTTACTCATTTTAGTGTTTACGTCTTGGTAACGTTTTACTAGTTCACTAGTTTTACCGATTTTACCTATTTTAAGTCCATTAAGTCTTTTATAAGTTCTTTAACTTGTTTTTATCCCTTTTATACCTATATTATCAGTATATATACTTTTCATGTTGGGCCCAAATGGGTTAAGCCCAATAAGTTCTTTTTACAAGTTTTTATCTTATTAAGTCCAATTATTAGTCCAATATGTTTAGTTAGCTCGTAAATGTCCGTAATTCTTATAGTTCGGGTTTTATCGGTTTTTACTTGTATTAGTTACTTATACATCAGTATATGACTTTTATAAACTTTACATTAGACGGGTTTGGTCGTCTAAGTTTTATTTGGCGAAAAACGTTAATTTTACGGCGATAGCCTAAAAAGTCGTAAAAATCAAGTTTATAGTTTTTATTACTTATAAATATTATTTTACCACCATTTATATAATTTACCCATTTAATTAACCTTTTATACATTTATATAAATAAGTTTTATAAGTTAGTGGGTTTATATTTTTACATTTTATACATTATAATGTGAGTGCTTATATAATATTAATAAACATTATTTCCAAAAATCTGATTTTTAACTTCATGTTCACCATTTTTAGCATATCTAGAGTTCTATAATGAATTAGAAGCTCATTTTTGGATGGCATGATCTTCATATTATGTGCTATATTTAACTTAGTTATAGCTCCTGCCCATTTTGAGTTTAACTTGCCTTAACAGTCCCTACAAAACTGCTTATTCAGATTAGACCACCTAACTTGTTTTGATCATATCTCACTCATTATTTTGATTACATTGCATGGCCAACTCTCACATGTGTATAACATCTTCTACTTACTGTAAATGGATCAAACCATGCAATTTTATCAGTTCATCTTTTAGTTATCTACTGTTTTTATACAGCCAACTAAATAATCAAGATTTTAGCTTCATTTCTTATGGTTATCATCATTTTTAAGCATATTTATCAACACTTGATCCCCACACAACATTTTTATCATCATATATACATCATATACATATACAAAATGAAAGAAAATACATTTGTTCTTTAAAAAATAACAAGAGAAAAATGGAGAGGATGATCTTCTTTACCAATCCAAGTGGATTTCTTGTTTTAGGAAGACAAGAACTTGATGAACACAACAAGTATCTCCAAGACCATCAAATATCAAGAACATAGGTTGGAAAATCAGCCCTAGGACACAAGCAAATCACCTCCAAAGATGTTAATATGGCCACCAAATGAGCAAGGCTTCAAGAATACTCCTTATTAGAGCTAGTAAACATGTTGTTCATGGCTAGAAGAGATCAAATGGGATGTTTGTTGGCTTATTTGGGACGGCAAAGGGAGGAGAGTTGAGAGGATTTTGAGAGAAATTTGCATGTAAGTAAATGGTATAATGAAACAAGTAGCTAGTTTTGATGTTAAGTGGTAAAGAGTTAGCTTAACATGTAAGCATGGCTTACACATGGAAGGTGTAAGCTAAACTTGATGCCACATTAGTGTTGTGGTGTCAAGTGTGCCGTCCCATATAGCTAGTGGGGTGGGACAATGTGTTTTGTCCCATCTCACTAGTTTACGGGTATTTCTCGATTCTAGTTTTCTCGATTTGCGTGCCCTCGGGTCGTTTTACGAAAAACGTTTTTATAAATTATGAATCAACGTCACAAAACGAATCCAATAAAAATTGTCTCATCAAAAACGGAGTTCAAAAACGTAAATACGTAATCCTAAGGTTTCCGGTTTAGTCGTAAAAGACGCCAAATTATGCACGTAAGCCCAAATTTAAATCCGTAAATTGTGAGTTCGTCAACCAACACAAAAATAAGTTTCAAAATATTATACGAGAAAATATTTCACTACCTGAAAATGTTAGATTGTCACAGCTTTTCCTCCTAAAAGGGATCAACGTCCTCGTGATCCATTTCATTTGGATGTCCGTTTCTTATTGAAATCGAAGAGGTGCGGATATTTCTTCCACATTTCATCCTCTCGTTCCCAAGTATACTCCGGTCCATGCTTTGAATTCCATTGGATCTTGACAATTGGTATCCGACTTTGTTTCAGTTGCTTTACCTCACGGTCCATAACTTCTACGGGCTCTTCGATAAAATGCAACTTCCCATCTATTCGAACCTTACCTAACGGAATTTTCTCATCACTCACTGCTAGACATTTCTTCAGATTAGATACATGGAATGTGTTGTGAACACCATGAAGTTCTGGGGGTAACTCTAGTTTGTAAGCCACCGGACCTACTCTAGATAAAATCTTAAAGGGTCCAATATAACGGGGATTCAATTTCCCTCGTTTTCAAAATCTTATAACGCCTTTCCATGGCGATACTTTCAACATTACTCGGTCACCCACTTCAAACTCCATTGGCTTCCGCCGCACATCCGCGTAACTTTTCTGTCTACTACGGGCAGTCAACAACCTCTTCTTAATCTGAACTATCATCTCTGTAGTCTCCCGGATCAATTCCGGTCCCGTGAGCTGGGTATCCCCAACTTCACTCCAACATACAGGAGATCTACACTTCCTACCATACAAAGCTTCAAACGGTGCAGCCTAAATACTAGAATGGTAACTATTGTTATACGAAAACTCTACTAACGACAAATGTTTATCCCAATTCTTACCAAAGTCTAACACACAAGCTCTCAACATATCTTCCAGTGTTTGTATCGTCCTTTCACTCTGCCCATCAGTCTGGGGGTGATAAGCAGTGCTCATATCAAGATTCGTTCCCAAAGATCTTTGGAGAGATTTCCAAAAATTCGATGTGAATCTAGGATCTCGATCTGAAATGATCGATACAGGCACTTCATGTTTGCATACAACATTATCAAGGTATATTCGAGTCAGCTTCTCTAGTGAGAACTGCTCCTTAACTGGAATGAAGTGTGCTGATTTGGTCAGTCTATCGACAATAACCCAAATCGAATTGTTTCCAGATGATGTTCTAGGAAGCTTGGTGATAAATTCCATTGTAATTCGCTCCCACTTCCATTCAGGAATCTTTGGCTGTTGAAGTAGTCCTGATGGTTTTTGATGTTCGGCTTTAACTCTAGCACAAGTCAAGCATTTAAGAACATACATAGCTATGTCAGCTTTCATATTCGGCCACCAGTACAACTTCTTCAAATCATGGTACATCTTATCAGATCCCGGATGAATGGAATACTTAGATTTATGGGATTCTAACATAATCAAATCTCTTAAGCCTCCAAACTTAGGTATCCACATACGACCTCTTAAGCATTTCACTCCATCAGCTCTAACCTCTAAAGGATCTCCTTCTCCTCGGAACCCTTCATTAACAAAATTCTCCTTCTTACAAGCTTCTATTTGCGCATTTCTAATTTGCTCAGGCAAATTATTGTGCATAGTCAAGACTAGAGAACGCACCCTGATAGGCTCTCTATCTTTCCTACTTAACGCATCAGCAACAACATTGGCTTTTCCTGGGTGATATTTTATATCACAATCATAATCACTTAACAACTCTATCCATCTTCGTTGCCTCATATTCAATTCCTTCTGGTCGAGAATATACTGTAGGCTTTTGTGATCGGTGAATACCATACACTTGGTGCCATACAGATAATGTCTCCACAACCTAAGAGCAAAGACTACAGCTCCTAACTCAAGATCATGAGTAGTATAATTCTCCTCATTCTTCCTTAATTATCTAGAAGCATAAGCTATCACTTTCTCTCGCTGCATCAAAACAGCTCCATAGCCTCTAAGAGATGCATCACAATACACTACAAAATCTTCACTCCCGTCGGGTAATGATAAGATTGGTGCACTACATAATTTTTGCTTCAATGTCTGAAATGCTCCATCTTCATCACTTCCCCAAACGAAAGGTTTATTCTTCTGAGTAAGCTTAGTCAAGGGTTTAGCTATCAAAGATAATTCTTTAATGAATCGCCTATAATAGCCAGCCAATCCTAAGAACTGTCGCACTTCCGTTGGCGTTGTCGGTGCAGACCAATTCTTAATAGCTTCAACCTTTGCAGGATCAACATGAATTCCATCTCTGTTAATCACATGACCAAGAAATTGCACAGAATCTAACCAGAAATCACACTTCGAAAACTTAGCATACAACCTTTCATCCTTCAACAAATTCAAAACAATCCTCAAATGTTCTCTATGTTCATCTTCATTCTTAGAATAGATTATAATATCGTCAATAAACACAATCACAAATTTATCCAAGTAGGGCTTGCACACTCGATTCATTAAATCCATGAAAACCGCAGGTGCGTTAGTTAACCCAAATGGCATTACTTGAAATTCATAGTGTCCATAACGAGTTCTAAATGCAGTTATAGGAATATCTTCTTCACGGACGCGAAGTTGGTGATATCCTGACCGCAAATCTATCTTAGAATACACACTAGATCCTTGCAGTTGATCAAACAAATCATCAATCCTAGATAAAGGATATCGATTTTTAATTGTCAACTTATTCAGTTCCCTATAATCAATGCACATACGAAAAGATCCATCCTTCTTCTTAACGAACAAGACTGGAGCTCCCCAAGGCGACGAGCTCGGTCGAATAAAACCTTTATCAGACAACTCCTTAAGTTGCTCAGATAACTCCTTTAATTCAGAAGGGGCTAATCGGTAAGGCGCACGTGCCACCGGTGCAGCACCAGGAATTAAATCGATTCGAAACTCTACTTGCCTTATCAGTGGAAGTCCGGGTAAATCTTTAGGAAATACCTCAGGAAATTCACAAATAATAGGTACATCTTCCAATCATTTCTCCCTAGACTCATTCCCGGTCACTTGAGCTAAGAATAACTCACAACCGTTCCTGATGTACTTTTGGACTTTAATACATGAAACGATTTTCAAACGGGATTCACCTCGACTACCATCAATTACTAACGTCCTATTCCTAAGAGGAATCTTAACCTTCTTCTCTCCACATAAACTAGTAGCATTATTCAACGACAACCAATCCATACCAATAATAATATCAAAACTACCTGATTCTATCAACATCAAATCAATCAGAAAGGAATGGTTCAAGAGATTTAGAGAGCATCCTTCTAATAGCTTATTAGTTTTCACTAATTTACCATCAGCCAATTCCACATCGTAACTGGTACTTATCTCAACAGGTTCAATATCAATAAGGGCACTAAATTTAGTGGATACAAAGCTCCTATCGGCACCCGAATCGAATAAAGCAACAGCATAATGATTGTTGAGTAAAAACGTACCGGTAACGACATTCGGATCCTCTTTCTTCACCTCAATTGTTCCAAGTTGGTAGATACCACCCTGGGGGTTTCTTCCAGGTACAATCTCTTTCAACTTGGGGCATTCCGATTTCCTATGACCTTCTTCATTACAGTTGAAGCAAATGGTTCCCTTCTTACACCTTTCAACCTTGTGTCCAAGCTTTCCGCAATTTCGGCACTTCCAGCAGTCGCCAGCATGCCTCTTGTTGCCACACTTAGGACATCTATCATCGTTGCGCGGTGTGTTGTTGGTAAGAGCATTTGCATTCCCCTTTCTCTTGTTCTGACGGCGATTGAAATTCTTCCTATTATCACCTCTATCTACACGATCACCGTCTCCCTTTCTTTTCTCACCTACACGGGCTTCATCTTCCTTATCCTGAATTATCTGTCCAATGAGTTGGTAAGCCATTTGAACAGCATCATCAATGGTCAGTGGTTTCGATGATGTCACGTCCCCCTAGATATTCCTGGTCAACCCTTTCACATATTGCTCAATTCGGATCTCTTCCGGTTCAACCAATCGAGGACATAGCAAGGCCAACTCATGGAATCGATTCGTGTAACTATCAATGTCCACACCTTTCATTCTCAGATGAATCAACTCTTGTTCTAACCTAATGATCACACTACGAGGACAAAACTCCAAAGTCATCCACTTCTTAATTTCAGCCCAAGGAGTAGCATTAGCAGCATCAAGATCCATGAAAGCAATTCTCCCGTTCCACCAAGTCAACGCACGACCTTTAAGATTAGCCATAGCAAAAGTCACCTTATTTTCCTCCTTACACTTACTAATCCTAAACCCCGATTCAATCTTTTCAATCCACTGGCTTAGTCCTACAGCACCTTCAGTTCCATTAAAAGGTAGAGGTTCACACTTCATGAACGTCACATAAGTACAGCCACCAACTTCAGGTGCATTAGTTCCAAGTCCTCCTATATTTCCTCCAGCATTAGCATTCACATTATTAGCATTCACATTCACATTAGTACCGCCAATTCCACTACCGCCAGCTCCACTACTGCCAGCTCCACTACCGCCAATTCCATTTCTAGCATTTGCCATAAATTCAGTCATAGATGCGGTAACTTGCTCCGTAATAATCCTACGTACATCATCCTCAGTCACAGCCTTCTTGGGCGGCATAGTTCTATAATTTCACAATTTCAAAATATTAAGCATTCACCCAACAAAGGATTCATATAATATGGATCGAATTCATAATCAAGGTACAAATAAGGCACAATATGGAATTCAAGACAAGATACATATTTCATTCGATCTGAAACAAAAGTATTGTCTTAGTACATCCCATATCAAAGTTCTAGCACTATATACACTCAAAATTCGTGCCAAGTCTACTACTAACAAGTCGGTTCAGTCAAAGCTACAAGAGCACAAAAGATATAAAGGTCACTACTAAACACAGACTGGTCTACTGAGAACCGCTAGATGGTCCATCATCCATCGTCTTCTGGATCTTTGCCGGACGATCACTAGATACATCTTCAGCTGGGCGCTTACGGATTACTCCTCTTTCAACCATGTCAGCATAAAATCTACTGTTCCATCCCACGGATATATTCAACTCCTTTTCGGCTTTCTCACGCATCGCACGAGCTACACTCAACTGAATCTCCATAGTATTCACCTTTCTCTTCATTTCAGCATACTCACCACTTTCCAACACCGATAACCTCCTAAAAGCCTCATTCAAACCACGTTCTACATCACTCAAATCCAAAATAAGCAATTCTCGCTCTTTCTCGCCAACCTTAGTCTTCGACTCCAAATAAGCAATCTGAGTCCGAACAACACCTAATCCAACCTCTGTCACACAATTCTTAACATGGGAAGCATCTAGATCACGTCTCAAGGCCCATGGTGCAAGACCATCAATATGAGTAGCCTCTCGAGTACTAGACGACTCTCCTATCTCACGTCTACGAGTAGCAATACCATCAGTACCGTCAGGTGCATCGTCATCCTCATCCTCCTCTGATTCAGAATCAGATTCAGATGATTCAGACATTTCATCCCTAGGTAACTCAACCTCAGAATCAGACAAATCAACTGGTGGGGGCAAAGGCTCGCCCTCTGAAACATCATACGGATAAATAAGCTCAGCTTCCTCATCATCATCAACCTCAACATCTATACCTACATCCTCCTCGACATCCTCTTCATCAATATCATCATCTAAATCATCTAACCCAATCTCATCATCGTTCTCAATATCAGCATTCTCAATCTCCACATTCTCAATATCATTCTCTACTAAGTCAACCTGAGGGGCAATCTGATCTCCTAGTCCTAACTCGGGCTCGGGATCCTCAAATGGTTCCTCCTCATCATCGATATCATAATCTACTAAGTCTAAATAAGGATCATCTTCTATATTAGGTTCGGGAATAGCATGGTTTTCTACAGGAATATTAGGGTCAGCCATGACAATCTGCATTTATATATATATATCTCGTATTAGGATAACATACTAGTTAAACAATTACATAATGAAATCACGATATATACATATATATAAATTAAATTATATATATCAAAATATATATCTTCTCAATAGGGCTTGTTGGTAATGTCGGAGATCTCTGGCACCGTTATAGTCAAAAGATTTTTCAAATATTTTCTCAAATGTTCATTGTCAAAAGATTTTGAAAAGTTTTGTTCAAAACCTTGGTTTTTTAAAATCTTTTGTTCTCTACAACGAGAGCTCTGGTACCAAACTGTAACACTCTCAATTTTCGTATCGGTACAGCGGAAGGGTCTTTCAGAGTGTTACGGGATAGCACAATAACTCCAATCATAGACAACACATAAAAATGGTTGTACAAGGTTTAACAAACATTCATTCCATAAAAAGTTTTAAAAGCGTACAACAGGTCTCAAATTATACAGGTCATTAAGTTTACAAAACACAGATCGAATGAACATTTTTAATATTAAGTAGGCCATCAGAGTCGATCTCCATCCGGATTACCTTCAAGCACCTGAAATAAAAACATGCAAAAATCATATCAGCGAATGCCGAGTGAATTCATAGAGTTTAATGAAAACCGTTATATAAAAACAATCATTTACAATCATTTAAATTCAGAACACAAGTATAATATCGGAAGTAAGTCCTCATATTGCTAGTCAGGCAATATATATCAAGCATACATCTTAAACCGTCCATGAGACCGTAGTCTCTATATTACCATGATAGGTAATATATTCATCGTAATGGCGTCGTTATCGTTTATTATTTATGTTTTATAGCATACATTGTATATTATAGGATTATTATTAGCCGCATGACATTGTTACCTTACTATGAAAACAGCGGGCCGCGAACCCGACAAACAATTTGCCCATCTAAGTTAGCGTGTCGTCACAAAAATCACGCTATGAAATCTTCTCATACATAAATTCGCTTACCAATCAATGTGGTACGACGGGGATCAACCGTCAAGGCGCGAACTGGGGTGATCGTCCCCAAATAGTACTATCAAATGCATAAGCGTCTACCAAATCTCGGTAGTTCACAATTCATGCTAATGGGACTTTAAGTGACATAACCTAACTACTAATAATCCTTTTAGTCTCGAATATAGGGTCATAGCATCATTCGGGTCCATATCATTAAGCATACAATCGGGACTACTTGTGTTCTATTTTTATAAAAATCTAGCATTTTATCTCCCTCGCGGGTTTACAAATCATTTTATAAAACATTTAAAAGAGTGCGAGGCTATGAACTCACGTTGTTAATGAAAGGCGGATTATCGGCTACGGGCGTGCTTCGGTCACGGAAACCTATATAAATAATAATCGGTCTTAGACTCGGTCCTATGACTTTTATCAAAATAACAATATACATATGATGATTTTGTACATATGATGATGATCAAGTGGGTTTATACATCCTTGTTTACTCATTTTAGTGTTTACGTCTTGGTAACGTTTTACTAGTTCACTAGTTTTACCGATTTTACCTATTTTAAGTCCATGAAGTCTTTTATAAGTTCTTTAACTTGTTTTTATCCCTTTTATACCTATATTATCAGTATATATACTTTTCATGTTGGGCCCAAATGGGTTAAGCCCAATAAGTTCTTTTTACAAGTTTTTATCTTATTAAGTCCAATTATTAGTCCAATATGTTTAGTTAGCTCGTAAATGTCCGTAATTCTTATAGTTCGGGTTTTATCGGTTTTTACTTGTATTAGTTACTTATACATCAGTATATGACTTTTATAAACTTTACATTAGACGGGTTTGGTCGTGTAAGTTTTATTTGGCGAAAAACGTTAATTTTACGGCGATAGCCGAAAAAGTCGTAAAAATCAAGTTTATAGTTTTTATTACTTATAAATATTATTTTACCACCATTTATATAATTTACCCATTTAATTAACCTTTTATACATTTATATAAATAAGTTTTATAAGTTAGTGGGTTTATATTTTTACATTTTATACATTATAATGTGAGTGCTTATATAATATTAATAAACATTATTTCCAAAAATCTGATTTTTAACTTCATGTTCACCATTTTTAGCATATCTAGAGTTCTATAATGAATTAGAAGCTCATTTTTGGATGGCATGATCTTCATATTATGTGCTATATTTAACTTAGTTATAGCTACTGCCCATTTTGAGTTTAACTTGCCTTAACAGTCCCTACAAAACTGCTTATTCAGATTAGACCACCTAACTTGTTTTGATCATATCTCACTCATTATTTTGATTCCATTGCATGGCCAACTCTCACATGTGTATAACATCTTCTACTTACTGTAAATGGATCAAACCATGCAATTTTATCAGTTCATATTTTAGTTATCTACTGTTTTTATACAGCCAACTAAATAATCAAGATTTTAGCTTCATTTCTTATGGTTATCATCATTTTTAAGCATATTTATCAACACTTGATCCCCACACATCATTTTTATCATCATATATACATCATATACATATACAAAATGAAAGAAAATACATTTTTTCTTTACAAAATAACAAGAGAAAAATGGAGAGGATGATCTTCTTTACCAATCCAAGTGGATTTCTTGTTTTAGGAAGACAAGAACTTGATGAACACAACAAGTATCTCCAAGACCATCAAATATCAAGAACATAGGTTGGAAAATCAGCCCTAGGACACAAGCAAATCACCTCCAAAGATGTTAATATGGCCACCAAATGAGCAAGGCTTCAAGAATACTCCTTATTAGAGCTAGTAAACATGTTGTTCATGGCTAGAAGAGATCAAATGGGATGTTGGTTGGCTTATTTGGGACGGCAAAGGGAGGAGAGTTGAGAGGATTTTGAGAGAAATTTGCATGTAAGTAAATGGTATAATGAAACAAGTAGCTAGTTTTGATGTTAAGTGGTAAAGAGTTAGCTTAACATGTAAGCATGGCTTACACATGGAAGGTGTAAGCTAAACTTGATGCCACATTAGTGTTGTGGTGTCAAGTGTGCCGTCCCATATAGCTAGTGGGGTAGGACAATGTGTTTTGTCCCATCTCACTAGTTTACGGGTATTTCTCGATTCTAGTTTTCTCGATTTGCGTGCACTCGGGTCGTTTTACGAAAAACGTTTTTATAAATTATGAATCAACGTCACAAAACGAATCCAATAAAAATTGTCTCATCAAAAACGGAGTTCAAAAACGTAAATACGTAATCCTAAGGTTTCCGGTTTAGTCGTAAAAGACGTCAAATTATGCACGTAAGCCCAAATTTAAATCCGTAAATTGTGAGTTCGTCAACCAACACAAAAATAAGTTTCAAAATATTATACGAGAAAATATTTCACTACCTGAAAATGTTAGATTGTCACACCTATGTTTTCTTTCCACCACACCATTTTGTTGTGGTGTATATACACAAGAGGTATGATAAATTATTCCATTTGATATCAAAACTTTTCAAATATATTATTAATAAACTCAGTGCCATTATCACTTCTGAAAACCTTAATAGTAGTGTCAAATTGATTTTTTTATAAGATTGTAAAACTCAACCACTTTTTCAAACACTTCATCCTTCCCTTTGAGTAGATACAACCACACAACTCTAGTATAGTCATCAACCATAGTAAGAAATAACCTAAACCCTTCTCGCTTCTTAATAAGTCGTTTTTAATTTTGTTTCTCTCGGTCTTATCGAATTGATCAACAATAACAAGTAAGTACTCTATTTTTTTGGTTATAATTGTGAAATTTAGAATCTATTCCTAATTGGCAAGTAGCACGTAAAATGATAAAAATATTATTTATACTACGTAAATGTACTAATCTAAAACATATTGCATTTACAACAAATAAAGCACAAAGTACAAATACAAACTAATAACAATCTACTAAGCAAATGTAACCAACTAACAAAAATTAAAACAAGAAAATAACAAAAACGATAAAATGTAACAAACTTTAGAAAAAAATAACTAACTAATAAAATCAAACAAATTTTCAAACCAACTTTTTACCAACTAACTTTTTAAAGTAAAATCACAAAATTTGTAAAAACAAATTTTTATAAAATAGAAATACAAATTTTAGAAAATTTCTATAAAATGTAAAAACTAAGTTCACACTAAAAATACTCTTAATAAAATCTAAATGTCCAAATTCTGAATTTCTCAAGTTAATCTAACGTTTAATAAGCCGGTTAGCCCAAACTAACTTTAGCCCAGCAAGAAACAATCCCCCACACTTAACTAACCGGACCTTAATCAACTGTTAACAGAATGGACTAAAAACGCTAACGGTCTAACTGACTTTAGTAACTGGAGGACCTACAGCTTCTTATTCTGTTAACTAAGACTCCAACTACAAATTTTTATAAAATAGAAAGAGTTGGTTTATTATACAAACTTGTATTTTTATAGAAACTAAGGGATCGATCTGGACCATCCAAAATCTATGACCAGATCTTATAATAAAAAACACGGAAGGACTAAAGTTGTCATTTCATAAAAGAAGACCGAGGGACCAAAACGGAAAATATGTGTAATTCTCACCCACTCCTCATTTCTGTTTAAAAAAACACACATATTCTCTCTCTCAGACCCTAACAAAAGATCCACAAATCTACACAAATTAACCATGCAAATCAAGAAATAAACACAAAAATGGAACTAAGAACAATTAAATCGACCGATCCTGAAAAAAAACAATTCAAAACGCTGATATAGTGATGATTTAGAAGTGTGATTGTGATTGGTGATGATAAGGTGTTTGATGAAACGCCTGAAAGAATTAAAGATGAAAATGATGTGAAATATGATGAAGGTAGGTGGCCACTTTACCGACCAAAGTATGGATCTTTAGAACACATCAGTTTTGTATTTTCTCTATTGCTTGGAGCAATTTGCTTCTTTCTTTCTTGAACCTTTTTATCTTCTTCGTCAATATATAAATTTGGTGCTCTAACGGTATGGAATTGATTAATAATATGTGAAGTTGGTTTTATTTCTATGCTTGTTTTGATCTGAGTGTTATCTTGATTTGTTTAACTTTTGATATGTGATTATGAGCTAGAGTTAGGAAAGTGAGTTATATGGAGTATGAAATGAGGGTGAAGTTTGTTGCTGTAGTTGATAAGCTAGTTGTGACTGTGATCATTGGTGTTTTTAGTGTATAATGATGATGTTGTGTAGTGGAATAAGAGTGTCATTTTTGGTGCTTTGATAAGTAAGACTTGTAATAGTAGGCGACCGGATTGATTTTTGACCCGACCTAAAAAATGGGAGATTAAGGCGTGGTAGAACTTTTAAGGCGTAGGTTGAATGATGAGGACCGTTAGGCTCGAAAATGTAGGCTAGTTGTAAGTTTAGGATTTTATTTGTGCAAATTCTGGCCGAATTGTAGCTAGTCGCATTAGAAATTTACATAGTTAAGGTTTCTTTGAATCTGTATGGTGCATAAGAAGATTTCTCTGTTCGCGTAGATGTAGGAGGATCAATCAGGTCGACTCGAACGAGCCACTCAAACTGTCATGTACTTGTTTTACATCTTTATTTTTGTTGGTTTTACCTATCAGCTTAAGTTTAAGAATATAAGCTCACTGTAACTTTGACTTATTTTATCATGTTAATGGTTTACTTAGACTTTTAAGCTCACATCAAGTTGTTTATAATATTAAGTTGTTTGATCAAAGTGGTCACTTACAGGTGAAATCAAGGTCTATGTCTAATTGGTTTTACACTTTATATTTCCATTGGTCCTGCTAATTTGCTTACTGAGTTTTAGTCATCTTTCAACAATATTACTAATGCTTAAAATCTATATTATGCATGCAGGGTTTATGACGATGTTATCCAAGTGGAACTTCTTGTTCTAGTTAGAAGTGAAGCTGCTTAGTAATAGCACTTGGTAATATGAATAGATTATGTGGACCTAGATAAGAAACATGATTTACAAAGATGTTCGATGTATATACTTCTTTTTTGCTTTTAACTTTTGTGATTCATGTTACTGTATTTACTTGACAATGGATGATTAATGCAAGTTGAGTTAAACGAATTTCGCGCTAGTTGCATTTCATTTATGCACATTCGACACAATTGTTATAAAATAAAATAAGTCATTGTTTTTAAATTGTTATATCTATATATAAATTGTATATTTGGATATAACAATTGTTATAAAATAAGTCATAGTTTTACATATATCTAGATATAAATTGTTATTTATATCTAGATATAAAATAAGTAAGAGTTTTAAATTGTTATTTATATCTAAATATAAAATAACTCATAGTTTTAAATTGTTATATCTAGATATAAATTTAAATTGTTATATATGGATATAACAACTGTTATAAAATAAGTCATAGTTTTTACATTGTTATACATAGATATAAATTGTTATTTATATCTGGATATAAAATAAGTCATAATTTTTAAATTGTTATATCTAGGTATAAATTGCTATATCCAGATATAATATAAATTGTTATTTATATCTAGATATAGTAAGTCATATTTTTTAAATTGTTATATCTAGATCTAAATCGTTATATCTAGATATAAATTGTTATATCTAGATATAAATTGTTATATTTAGATATAACAATTGTTATAAATAAGTCATTGTTTAAATTTTTATATGGATAAATTGTTATTTATATCGAGATATTAAATAAGTCATACTTTACAAATTGTTATATCTAGATATCAACAGTTACTTATATCTGGATATAAAATAAGTCATAGTTTTTAAATTGTTATATATAGATATAAATTGTTATGTCTACATATAATATAAATTGTTATTTATATATAAACCTAAAATGAGTCATAGTTTTTAAATTGTTATATCTAGATATAAATTGTTATATCTAGATTTAATAATTGTTATAAAATAACTAATATTTTTTAAATTGTTATATCTTGATATAAATTGTTATTATCACAATTTAAAACGCTGACTTATTTTATATCTGGATATAAGTAACAATTTAAAACTCTGACTTATTTTATATCTAGAAATAAACAGATTATAATATCAAGCAAACTTATATTTATAGGAAAAAAAGCTACATTATATCTAGATATAAATAACAATTTAAAAACTATGACTTATTGTATATATATAAAGATATAAGTTACAATTTAAAACTCTGAATTATTTTATATCTAGATGTAAAGAGCAATTTAGAAATTATGACTTACTACTTCATATCTGGATATATATCACAATGTAAAAAAACTTGTTACTTTATCTAGATATAAACTAAGAAATTCTCAAAACCTTGATATAAAAACTGTGAGTTGCTTTATATCTAGATATAAATCATAATTATAGTTGAGTTACTTTATATCTAGATATAAAGGGCAATTTAAAAATTACGACTTACTACTTCGTATCTGGATATATATCACAATTTAAAAAAATTTGTTACTTTATATCTAGATATAAATTAAGAAATTCTTAAAACCTTGATATAAAAACTGTGAGTTGCTTTATATCTAGATATAAATCATAATTTATGGCTGAGTTACTTAATATCAAGATATAAAGGGCAATTTAGACATTATGACTTATTTTATATCTGGATATATATTACAATTTAAAAAAGTTAGTCACATTATATCTAGATATAAATTAACAAAATTCTCAAAACTTTGGTATAAAAACTATGATTTACTTTATATTTAGATATAAAGGGCAATTTATAAATTATGATTTACTTTATATCTAGATATAAGTCACAATTTAAAAAACTTGGTTACTTTATATCTAGATATAAATTATCAAATTCTCAAAACTTTGATATAAAACTATGAGTTGCTTTATATCTAGATATAAATCATAATTTATCGCTGAGTTACTTTATATCTAGATATAAATGACAATTTAGAAATTATGACTTACTACTTTATATCTGGATATATATCACAATTTAAAATAACTTGTTACTTTATATCTAGATATAAACTAAGAAATTTTCAAAACCTTTATATAAAAATTGTGAGTTGTTTTATATCTAGATATAAATCATAATATATGGCTGAGTTACTTTATATCAAAATATAAAAGGTAATTTAGACATTACGACTTACTTTATATCTGGATATATATCACAATGTAAAAAACTTGGTTACTTTATATCAAGATAATAATTATGAAATTCTCAAAACCTTGATATAAAAACTGTGTGTTGCTTTATATATACTTTATATCTAAATATAAAGGGCAATTTAGACATTATCACTTACTTTATATCTGGGTATATATCACAATATAAAAAAAACTTGGTTATTATATATCTAGATATAAATTAACAAATTCTCAAAACCTTGATATAATAGCTCAGAGTTGCTTTATATCTAGATATAAATCATAATTTATGACTGAGTTACTTTATATCTAGATATAAATGGCAATTTAGAAATTATGAACTACTTTATATGTGGATATATATCATAATTTATAAAAACTTGGTTACTTTATATCTAGATATAAATTATCAAATTCTCAAAACCTTCATATAAATTTATGAGTTGCTTTATATCTAGATCTAAGTCATAATTTATGGCTGCGTTACTTTATATCTAGATATAAATGACAATTTAGAAATTATGACTTACTTTATATCTGGATATATATCATAATTTAAAAAATTTTGGTTACTTTATATCTGGATATAAATTCTCAAAACTTTAATATAAATAGTATGAGTTGCTTTATATCTAGATATAAATCACAATTTATGGATGAATTACTTTATATCTAGATATAAAGGGCAATTTAGATATTATGAGTTACTTTATATCTGGATATATATCACAAATTAAAATCCTTGGTTATTTTATATCTAGATATAAATTATCAAATTCTCAAAACTTTGATATAAATCTATGAGTTGTTTTATATCTAAATATAAATCATAATTTATGGCCGAGTTACTTTATATCTAGACATAAAATACAATTTAGAAATTATAACTTACTTTATATCTGGATATATATCACAATTTAAAAAATTTGGTTATTTTATATCTAGATATAAAAGACAATTTATAAATTATTACTTATTTTATATCAGAATATATATCAAAGTTAAAAAAACTTGATTACTTTATATTTACATATATATTAGCACATTCTTAAAACTTTGATATAAAAATAGTGAGTTGCTTTTTATCTAGATACAAATAATAATTTATATCTAAGTTAGTTTATATCTAGATATAAAAGGTAATTTATACATCATAACTTACTTTATATTTGAATATATACAACAATTTAAAATTCATTCAACAAAGTCAAATTTGACTAGCATTCATTCTTTTGTTAGTTTCCTATCATTATAGTCGAGTAAGTATGAATATGTAAGCTACATTATATAACTATTATAGTCTAAACTCGCAAACCCAAGTTTTCAAAATCATTCAACAAAGTCAAATTTTCATTCACAAAAAATATCAGCGCTGTAATGGAGTAGACTTCCTGGTTGACGGTTGCCCTCCCAGTGACTTGACTCGGGCCAAACATTGTCTTCATCAAGATCTTCTAATGCTTTGACCTTTGCTCGCTGAGCTGCTTGTGTCATAGGTTGGCTCTGAGATGGACAAGTCGATTCCTCATTTTCAGTATTTGGAGAGCTTCTTAGTCTTTTACGAGATGATGAATGAACATGAGACTCACCATTTGACCCTCCTGCTTGACTATTTGACCAGTCCTCTTCGAAAATTACGTCTAGAGGTAGGTTCGAGAGATGGCTGTGTCCTGAAAAATAAATGATTAAGAAAATGCCTATAGAAATAAGTATACTTTACAATCCATAATACACAGAAACGTGTGCGGCGTTGAGAGATATGAATGAAAATAGTAAAGGTCGTGAATAAGTATGTGGTTATCTCGAGAGCCTCATTGATTGATCGGTCATAATCATCTGCAAAAACATCCAATCAATCCCAAAATTAGAGGATGGTAAATTTGCATTGTACAGATGGTCAGATACTTTGTTATAGACAGGTGTTTTACACATCAGACTAATAGTCAAACATAATACAGCTGGTAATTTAGACCCATTAACCTTTTATAGTAATAGGACAAATGTCCAAAATGGATCGAACGTTTCTTATAAAGCAATTTAGATCATAGTAACCTCCTAATTACTTATAATGTCTTTTGACTTTTCTGCACGAGAGGTCTAAGCAGCTGCTAAATAAAACTAAATTATAATATAACTCGAATGTATCATGTTGAAAGTTTATCTTTTTCTCCGTGACTCACCAACCAGGTAACACGTAACCATTATGACCGTCGTTTGCGTTGCTTGAAACATCGATACCGTTTCCATCTTCTTGCTTACTATTGCCAAAAGTCAAGCTTTTATGTTTCTCCAATCTATGCAGTATACCTTTGATCCCTGCATCTTCCAACTGTTTCCCTGGTCAAAAAAATTATCATTAAAAAGAAAACTATCCCTGCTTTTCCAAAAAAAGAATCGCATAAATCAAGATTATTTGTGTCGTTAAAAATCACTTTTTGTCAAAAAATAATCGGTTTTTTCACGAGTTTGGTGATTTTCCATATTTATTATACAAACTAGTATTTTCATGGAAACCAAGGGACTAATCTTAGCCATTCATTAGTTGAGAACAGATCTTAGGAAAAAAAAGCGGAGGGACTAAGTTGTAAATAACCAAAACTATGCAGGGAAAAAAAATCGGAGGGACTAAACTGCAAATATTATATTTTCTTATTTATATCCAGATATATACATATAAAGTATATCTAGATATATATTAAGTATATCTAGATATACCTTTTTAACCTTTTTAATGTCACTTTATATCCAGATATAAGGGTCAATTTAATAATTATAATCAGATATCTAGATATATACAAAGTATATCTAGATATATAAAAAGTATATCTAGATATATATAAAGTATATCTGGATATATATAAAGTATATCTAGATATACCTTTTTAACTTTTTTAATCTCACTTTATATCCAGATATAAGGGTCAATTTAATAATTATGATCAGATGTATATAAAGTATATCTAGATATATACAAAGTATATCTGGATATATAAAAAGTATATCTAGATATATAATAAGGTATATCTAGATATATATAAAGTATATCTGGATATATATAAAGTATATCTAGATATACCTTTTTAACTTTTTTAATGTCACTTTATATCCAGATATAAAGTCAATTTAATAATTATGATCAAATATATATAAAGTACATCTAGATATATACAAAGTATATCTGGATATATAAAAAGTATATCTAGATATATATAAAGTATATCCGGATATATATAAAGTATATCTAGATATAAGGGTCAATATAATAATTATGATCAGATAATATTTCGGTGGTAGCTGTGTATTTTTTTATTTTTTTTTTGCCGCTCGAAAAAAAAAAAATTCCGCTCGAAAAAGAAATATATATATTTTTCCGCTCGGAAAAAAAAAATTGCCGTTCATAAAAAAAAAAAACATATAATAAGGTTTTCTTGATTAAATCTTAGATTAATCCTAGTCATTGGATTAAAGGTGAATGGAGGGTTAAGATGAGTCGCTTGGTTTATTAGAAAAAACAAGTTTGCAAAATAACTTTTGCCTGCTTATCGAAAGTCCTCGTCAGCCATAGTCAATGCAACACTTGTGTGAAGAGTTGATCTAGTTATCATATTTTATATGTTAAATGAATTTGAGGTACAGCTGCCCGTAAAAAAAAAAAAGACTAGTTCAACTTAGAATACACTTGTGATAAAGTGCTACAGTAAGAAACATTTAACTTCAGGAATATATGTTAGCAAACAACTTGATATTGCTCATTTCAAAGACAATAACGGGTGTCTAGAATTTCGAGCTAAACTGCTTATGCGGTTTTAAATAATCAAACATTTGCCTGTATTGTAACAAAAAAAGCAATAATCAAATAAGCAGCTTTATACAAGTTAGCAGTTATGCTTATCAGGGATTTAAGGGGTGTTTGGATTTTGCTTATCCGGACATCTTATTTGCTTATTACGTTCTTTAAAAGCGGGTAAGCAGGTCTTAAGTGTTTGGATGGGAAGATAAAAAATGCTTATGCTATCTAAAGGTGGAAACGAGGCGAGCCGAGCTCAATCTCGAGCTCGGCTCGTTTAAGTTTTACAAAGTTAAAGCTCGAGCTAGGCTCGTTTCGAGCCTTATTATTTAGGCTCGGGCTCGACTCGTGGTATGGTAGACAAGCTCGGGCTCGGTTCGAGCTCGGCTCATTTATACGATTTGGAAATGTAAATTAAACCCTACTTCCTATTAACTGAATACTTAAGACCTTTATACTTTTATAGAATTATAGTGTTAATGCTCCTATCAGCTGACTTTTTGGTGCTTATGTTTAGGAGATGTATACAACTCAAATGAGAAAATAAACTGCATAACTGTAGTCATACATGTTTTGTCAAACTTTTACATTTTGTAAACCCATCCATGTCATAATAATCTATAATAACATTTATCAATGTGTATTATGACTGACTAAGTTTTCAATGACTAAATTCAACTTGCACAATTCTGATGTACGTTAACAGTGTCTCACCTTTTTAGTGATCATTGCTAAGGGGAAAGTCCACGGAGTGATAGCAGCAACCACACCAACAGGCTGCAAATTCATGAAGTACATGAGCAAAAAGGGTAATGTCAAATCACATACATCATATGAAACAACTAATTATCAGGGTAATACCTTTAATTCCATCTTTAACATCTTAATCTTTAATTACTACTAATCAATGCTAATCAGTAATCACATCTTCAAAAAGCTTGTACCATATGCAAATCTACTTGTACATTAACATATAATCAGAACAACAATTTCTATGGTAATATAATCTTCTGCTTGAAAACAAATCTTAACAAAAACCGAATGATGATTGTTGAAGATCGTTGAAATTGGTGGGATTTGTCCCTCATATTACTATGAATTTGATCGAATTAGAGATTATAATTGAGAAGATGATGATTGTTGGTGATTAATTTGATTAATTGAATGTTGGGTTAGAGTTTTATCAGGTAATTTTAGATTTGGGGAAAGAGATGAGACACTCATAAATGGCTGTAAAACAAATATCGACAAAAAAATATGTTTATTAATTTAAATCTTAGATTAATTTAGGCCATTGGATCAAAAGTAAATGAAAGGCCTTGATGAGTCCCTTAGTTTCTGGGAAAAAACAAGTTTGTATTTTAACTTCTGCCAATACAAATTTTAGAAAATTTCTATAAAATGTAAAAACTAAGTTCACACTAAAAATACTCTTAATAAAATCCAAATGTCCAAATTCTGAATTTCTCAAGTTAATCTAACGTTTAATAAGCCGGTTAGCCCAAACTAACTTTAGCCCAGCAAGAAACAATCCCCCACACTTAACTAACCGGACCTTAATCAACTGTTAACAGAATGGACTAAAAACGAAATTTTAGAAAATTTCTATAAAATGTAAAAACTAAGTTCACACTAAAAATACTCTTAATAAAATCCAAATGTCCAAATTCTGAATTTCTCAAGTTAATCTAACGTTTAATAAGCCGGTTAGCCCAAACTAACTTTAGCCCAGCAAGAAACAATCCCCCACACTTAACTAACCGGACCTTAATCAACTGTTAACAGAATGGACTAAAAACGCTAACGGTCTAACTGACTTTAGTAACTGGAGGACCTACAGCTTCTTATTCTGTTAACTAAGACTCCAACAGACTAACTGAATGGACTAAAACTGATACAACAGATATAAGAATCAGGGACTGAACATGGTTTTTTGCTCAAATCGTTCTTACAGCACTAAACAGACAGAATTGACTCACGATTCTATGAACTACAAACTGATTCTTCTTTTTTATTTCATAAACCGATCACAATATCTTCTTAAAAACTTACTTCACTTGCTCCATCATATTGCACCATACACTGATCTACTAAGTGCGTATACCAAAGTCTCCTCACGAAAAGCTCTTTATAAAACTAGTAGCCAAACACAGGTTATATAAGAAACTCCTACAATCACTGAGTCAGTTAACTAGAATTCGACTAGTTAGGTTCTTCCTACAAGTTCAAACTATAACCAAACGAACGGAACAAGTGAGAAACAAAAATCGAATCGAATTCAGCACACTCAGTTAACTCAGTCAAGAACCAATTTTCATCTGACACTCCAAATGCAGCAGATAATACGCAGGATCACTTTACAGTTTAAACACAAGCATATTAGACTATTTAACACATACATTAAAATGCGCTTAACCTTTTCTTCTAACGTGGAGTCTACTGATGACGAAACTCGCTATCGAACGAAAATGATCTCCAAACTAATGAATATAATCGAGACTACTACTACTCCATACGTCAATGAGTAAAACACTGCTACTCCTACTTCAAATCAGCAAGATGTTGATCCACTCCACTATCACTACTGAAATCAATACTCTTGCTGGTCTAATGCTACACTACTCGAACAATCAAACCAGCTACAACTGGACTACACTTTCACTTCGATAAATCTGCCTACCACATGCCGAATCTCAAATTCTCAAAACTCATCACAGGAACTTCAAGTTATCATCATATTATCTCTAATATCATGATAAACACAACAGCTGATGTCAGAAACATGAACTCTGCATCAAATTCGAACAACTACTACCCTTTAGGTAAAAAAACTCCAAAAGTACAACTCATTGACGGATTCTATCATCTTCAAGAACCTCAATAACAAGAAGTTGCAGTATATGAACAGTAGTTGCAGTAGATGAAAAGATTAGAACAAATTCGAATGTGCAATTGATCTTTTACTGAATTGTGAATGGAAAAGTAGTTACAACTGCTCTAACAGCTATACAGTGATTAACTAATGTACTAGTGTGTGTGTAAAACACACACTAGAAATGAGGGAAGAATAATTGGGAGAAAATGAATTTTAACTAACTTCTATCTATATCTACTATGTGTATATACACCTACAGTTAACTGTTACAAATGAGGGAAATATGAGTTTATATAGGAGTGAGGAGAAAACAGGGGTGAAGTAGCTGACGTGGTTCCTCCAGTAATAATCCAACACGTGGCTGATTTGGAGTTCATCACGTTTCCAGAATTGGGGGTTTATCCATTTGTGTGTTTGAGAGAAATTAAAAACGTCAGGCTTATAGAGTGTGTCAAGACAAACATTTTTCCTTATTATAACTTCCCCTAAAATCATCTTCTTTGCTCTTGATCTGCTAGAGAAGAAAACGTGACATGGCAGCGTCTCATTGGTGGAGTTGTGTAATCTTGGATTTTAATCTTCAACGTCTATTTACTATCGATTTGCTTGAAATATTATTGGCCCATTTTTTGGATCTATGTGAAGCTTATTCCACCATTTGATTGGAACAGCTGGAATAGCGCTCACACAACTTTCAGATATAATCAGTTTAGGTCCTTGGAGTCTTCAAGCTTTGATATTTTGTGTATAATACTGTATTTAACTGTGGCACTTTGGTCTTCTTAACAATTTCAGCCCTTGTTCTTTAGACATTTGACAAGTTAAGTCTTTGTAAGCTTCGTTTTGTCTTTTTCTTCAATAATTCTTCAAGAAAATCCCGTGTTTGCTCAGTGTTGTTTCTTTTTGCCTACAAAAGCACAAAACACACAAATACCCGCGTTTTCCGATAAATAAAGTATAATTGTGTATTTTTGGCTCGTTTTAGTGGGTTTTCAGGTGATAATAGATAAGTGTTTTCACACTTATCAATTCCCCTCCACTTGAACATTGTCATGCCACATGCAATGCAATATTTTAAAACTTAAAAGTACATTTCTCTCATAATTAACCTACCTTGGCCAATATAAGATGCTTGTACACTTTGCTAAGCTATATGATGCATGTTTTTGGATTTTTAAGTATGCAATGCAAAACTATATTTTTTTTTCTTTTCATGAAATGGTTAGATGGAAATAACTCATAAAGAAATCAATGACTTTGATTAGGGCTTTTGTACCATGAATATTTACCACCCTCAAGTTTCAGGTTCCCCATACCAAGCTTAAGAACGAGATCATTGTCATTCATAAGTAAAAGTGCATCGACTTATTCATAAAAATTAATTGTGTTACTACATACCCCCACTTATTTTGCCTCTATCTAATTTTAATTAATCAAATTTCTTTTGAGCAAATTTGTCTTTATTTGGCGTGAAATATAAGAAATGTGAAATCTGAAAATAAGGAAGCGCGGTTTTAATGATAGATAATCTTCTTATCCATTACTCGAAAAACCGCCCACAATTGTTATAAGTCCGACCTAAAATAATAAGTCATCCGCCTTATGTGTAAGAAACTTATGTCATGCTTTAATAAGTAGCTGCTCACTCTCTAAGAAAAGAAAAATAAAACTCACACAATAATTTATATTTGCCGCCTTTTTGAGACCTTGGATCTTCAATCCCGCAATCCTTGTGAGAGTAATATTGGATTGGAGCAACTACTAAATCCCCGCAACCCTTATGAGAGTAATATTGGAATTTAATAGCTATTATAATTAACACCACACTGCCCCTCTTGGGAGTCTTGTATAATGAATTTTTTTTTTTTCTCGAGCCACTCATTTTTTTTATTAGCCGCTCTTATTTTTCTTGATTACTCACAAAGAATAGAAAAATAATTAAAAGAAAAACACCCGCTAATTATTAAGCATGACAAAAGTCTAGTACACATAAAACGTTCTAACTTAGAATCTTAAGACGTACGTATACCAACCTCGAATGATTAGTCAAAAATGCATAAGAGACTACAAACCGATTAACACCGTTCTTGATTATTTATTAACAATATATACATGCGTTGACAAGAAAGTAAAGGTTACGAAAGGGGGTAAAATAGCCACAAGTAATTAATATGAGGTTTATCTAACCCTTTACACTTACTTCAAACTCTATCATTTCTCATTCTCCACAATTTAAAATCTCAAGTAATAAGACTCGTGGATACTTAGCCTAATAAACCAAATGAAAGGTTTACGTGGTTAAGGATACTAGCTAGAGTAAGTTTGGATAAGCAAAATCGGGTTGAGTCAAAATATTCATGATGGTCCTAATATGTCAAAGACGTCTAAATTTATTAAACCATATCCTTCATTATATTTTTTCCTTTTACATCTATTTATTTTTGAAGAAATAAAAAGAAAATGCAAGGTGTTTGCAAAATGAAAATGATATGCAAAAATGATGAATGCAATATTTTTGTGGCCAAAGTAGATCAAAAATTTGAAATATGTTGAAAAATTAATATTCCCAATTATCATGAAGGAAAAGGCAATGATCTAGGCAAGGTCACTGATATGAGCTAAAACTCATATCAATTTATCAACAAATAACCCTAAAACATGAAGCAAAATACCAATTTATCTTGTAAAAACAGTATTATGTGGTATGTTTGTGTTTGTGTACACTTGTGTACGTAAAAGGATACATTTTCAAGCAAACAAGGAATAATCAAGCTTAATTTGATGAAAAAGACAAAGAAGGATCAAAAGTGACAAGACTTTGAAGTGCAAGGACCTATCTTGACAATCTGCCAAAGATGAAGGACCAAAGTGTAAATATTGTAAAAGTCAAGATCATAGTCAAATTTGGTCAACTCTCAAGTCAACTCAGTCAAAGGACCAATTTTGTTCAAGAATGAAGTTTGAAGGACTAAATATGCCAAAGAAATGAAGTTACAAGCTCAAAAATACAATCTGCCAAAGTTCAAGGGTCAATTCTGCCTATTTTGGAAAGTTTAACAAATGCAATCCGTGTGCTTTATTTTTGTCCAATGAGAAGCTCGGATTAAGAAGACATGATTTGCCACATCTTTGCATTAAATACCCACTAGCGCCGCCCTCATTAATGAGCGTATCAAAACAGTGCAATCCGTGTGCACTCATTTCATCCAATCGAAGCTTGACACGTGGCATCTTCAAAACGAACAAATATTTCCAGGACGGATTTGGAGCTAGAGGCAATTTCATGAAAAGATATAAACATCAAAATTGCTCAAAATTACAAGAGGAATCCATTGGTCATAACCAATCAACATGAAATCAACTCTACAAAGAACCCCCAATTTGAGTTCATACCTGCAAAATCAATTGAGCAGAATTATGACACGTGGAGACCTGGGATTGGTCCCAACACGTCACCAACCCCAACTGTTCTTCTTCCCAAGTCTATAAATAGCATGTCTAGGCTTCATTTCTTGTTGTGTAGTTGTAAGTGTGAAAACACACACATTTACTTTTTCCTTTCACCATTTCTCCTTTTTAGCTAAACTACTCAAGAGTTTGACACACTCTTGAGTTAGTTAGTTAGTTAGTTAGTAACCTTTTAACAGCTTTGTAACAAATCTCCATTAATAAAATTCAAATTCTACTTTTCCCGCCAAATCTTCTTTACCTTCTACACTGTTCATTCCTTGCATCTTGGATACTTTTGTTGCTGAATTGAGTTTGTTATGATCATTCCTTGATCATAACTGACTTTGAGTGAAGATAGAAGCTGTTTGATTGATTTCAGTCCAAGTTCATAGCATAAGTGATGAATTCAGGCCATTTTGATGAATCTTGTTGATGTGTAGCTGTTTTGTTGATTGTAGATAGGTGAATCTAGTGTTAAGGTGGTGGTTAGCACTAGACTAGAGAGTTCAGCACTCCTCTACTGCTCAAAGGATACTTCACAAGGTGCAAACGCCTCTTGTTTTGGTTCCATTGAATTGTCAAATGCATGATTCATTCCTATTCTTAAATCTTTGATGAATGTATGATAAAACTTGTTAGCCTGGTTGTGGTTTGATTTTAAACTTGTTTTAGCTTAAGTGTTGCCTTATCTGCTTATTGATTTGATTTGTGCCTTAGTTGATAGCTTTATTCAGTCACTTCTAGCTTTACTTTTCAATTTGAGTTCTAGTAGCTTTTATAATTTGCAATTGGCTTTCATTCATCTCATTTTGATCACTGATTTTCGTTTGCTATGGCTTTTCATTCAGTGTAAACTAGTACTTAAAAAGGCTTCACAAATTTTCATAAAGATCAGTTAAAGAAGTGTTTGGCATTAGCTTGTTTAAGATTTTCAAGTGTTGATCTTTGGCAATTTAATGTTCATTTCCAGTCACATAGTCATTACTAAGTGTTTTGAACCATTTTCAAGACAAGTTTAAGGTCAAAAAGGCAATTGGCATTGTAAAAAGTTTGGGTCTATTTCAGTCAGTTTTGTTCTAAAAAAGTTGTCAATTTCATTCACTTAGCATTTGTTGGTTTCTTGATGAAATTCTACCAAACCAGTTCTCATTTCTAGTTCATAACATGAAGTTTCATATTCCATAAGTTTTTTGTATAGTTTTCATTAATCAAGTAGAAATAAGCAAAATTCTAAACACATAAGCAAATGGAAGTTTACCTTCCAACACACAAACAAATGCGTGAAATTGAGAAGAAAATGCGTGAAATTGAGAAGAGAATGAATGACCAAATGACACGTATATCGGATGAACAAACCAATAGGCTTTTAATGGCATTAAATCAAAGACCAAAAGGGGCTTTACCTTCCAACACACAAACAAATCCAAGGGCAAATGTCAATGCTATTACAACAAGGAGTGGAAAAACAACAAAGGATCCTTCACCTCCTAAACCTCCTATTGTTCAACCCACTTGTGCTCCTACTTGTGACAAACCTTCTACTTCTACTTCACCTCCTCAAAATGCTCCCATTCACTCAAACACACCTTCTCAACCCATTCATACTTCTCCTTTACCTTCCACACTTCCTAATGAAGAAGCTAACAAAGACAAATCTTCCACTACAACACCTATTCCACCTACACCAAAACCTACTCTTCCATATCCTTCAAGGTTGAAAAAGGACAAGTTAAAGAACAAGGATGACATCCAAGTCTCCAATTTCTTAAGGATGTTCAAGCAACTCAACATCAATATATCCTTTGCAGAAGCTCTTGCTTATATGCCAAAGTTTGCTAAGATGTTCAAGGATTTACTCTCCAACAAAAAAAAATTGGTTGATTTGCCCAACACATCCCCTAATGAAAATTGTTCCGCCGTGCTACTTAAAACCTTACCAACAAAACTTGGAGATCCGGGGCGCTTCTTGATACCTTGTAATTTTCCCGGTGTTGAAAATTGCATGGCTTTGGCGGATCTAGGGGCAAGCATTAACCTCATGCCTTTATTGGTTTGGAAAAAACTCTCTCTTCCCGAGCTCACTCCCACTAGGATGACTCTTGAACTAGCCAACCGAACCATAGCTTACCCCGTAGGTATAGCGGAGGATGTGTTTGTAGGTGTGGATAAGTTTACGTTTCCGGCCGACTTTGTAGTGGTTGATTATGACATAGATCCTAGAGTGCCTTTGATTGTTGGTAGACCGTTTTTGAGAACGGGTCATACTTTGATAGATGTGGCGGAAGGAGAACTAATTATGAGAGTAGAAGATGAGAGAGTGGTGTTTAAGTTATGGAAAGTTTGTGATAGGAAAGAGGTTAAGGAGTCTAGACCTTGTGATACTATTAACATTGTTGATGTGTTAGATGAGGTGTGTGATGAACACTTTCATGATGCTTGTAAGAGTACTAGTGATGAGATGCCCCATATTGAAACCGTGGCCTCAATTGCTCCCTCTTTAACACCTTTTGGAGAGAGTGATTTCCTCTTGGAGGAATTTGAGTCAAACTTTCTTGGTGATGATGATTCTCCCATTAATTGGGAAGAAGATATTCTTACGATCCAAAAGTTGCTCAATGAGGACCCTATCTCTTCTCCTATTCCACAAGAAGTTACCATTGAGGAACCTTCCATAGTAAAACCTTCCATAGAGAGTCCACCTCCTATTGAACTTAAGGACCTTCCATCCCACTTAGAGTATGCTTTCTTAGAGGGAAAAGACCAATTACCTGTGATCATTGCTAAAGAGTTGAAAGAGGATGAGAAGGAGCAACTTATTGAAGTCCTTAAGAAACACAAGAAAGCCTTAGCATGGAAAATATCCGACATAAGAGGAATTGATCCACATTTTTGTACACACAAAATCCTTATGGAGGATGACTATAAACCCGCCATTCAAAATCAAAGGAGAGTTAACCCAAAAATCCATGAGGTTATTAAGAAGGAAGTGATTAAACTCTTAGATGCGGGTATGATTTACCCCATTTCCGACTCTCCATGGGTTAGCCCGGTTCATTGTGTTCCAAAGAAGGGTGGAATCACCGTGGTGCCTAATGAGAACAATGAGCTTATTCCCACGAGACTTGTCACCGGTTGGAGAGTTTGTATTCATTATAGAAAACTCAATGAGGCGACTAGGAAAGACCATTTCCCACTACCTTTTATGGATCAAATGCTTGAACGCTTAGCGGGAAATAAGTACTATTGTTTTCTTGATGGCTTTTCGGGTTATTTCCAAATACCCATTGACCCTAAGGATCAAGAAAAGACCACATTCACTTGTCCCTACGGCACATTTGCTTACAAGAGGATGCCTTTTGGCTTATGTAATGCACCGGGGACGTTTCAAAGGTGCATGATGGCGATTTTCCATGACATGATAGAGCAAACTATGGAGGTTTTTATGGATGATTTTTCCGTCTTTGGAAATTCATTTACCTCATGTCTCACAAATCTTGAGAGAATGCTTAAGCGTTGCGAGGAAACACGTTTAGTGCTTAATTGGAGAAATGTCACTTTATGGTAAAAGAGGGAATTGTTTTAGGACACAAAATATCCAACAAGGGATTAGAAGTGGATCGAGCTAAAATTGATGTGATTGCTAAGCTTCCCCACCCACCTCGGTTAAAGGTGTGAGGAGTTTCTTAGGTCATGCGGGATTTTATAGGCGCTTTATACAAGATTTTTCTAAGATAGCTAGACCGATGACTCACCTCTTGGAGAAAGAGGCTCCTTTCATTTTTAACCAAGATTGTTTGGACTCTTTTGAGACTCTTAAGGAGAAATTGACTAAGGCTCCCGTTTTGGTTTCTCCAAATTGGGAATTACCTTTTGAGCTTATGTGTGACGCTAGTGATTATGCGGTGGGGGCCGTCTTAGGACAAAGAGTTAATAATCATTTTCAACCTATACACTATGCGAGTAAGACCATGACCGGTGCACAACTTCATTACACTACCACGGAAAAAGAGTTGCTTGCTATAGTATATGCTTTTGAGAAGTTTAGACCATACCTTGTGCTTTCCAAAACCATAGTGTATACGGATCATTCCGCTCTCAAGTATCTTATGACAAAACAAGATGCTAAGCCTAGGCTTTTGAGATGGGTTTTGTTGCTTCAAGAGTTTAAGATAGAAATTCGTGATAAGAAAGGGGCCGAGAATTTAGCGGCGGATCATTTGAGTAGACTTGAGCATCCTTTTCAAGGAGATTTGCCACATCAAGAAATCAATGAATCCTTTCCATTAGAGGAGCTCATGTCTATCTATTCCCAAGAGGATGCCACTCCTTGGTTTGCGGATATCGCAAACTATCTTGTGGGCAATGTGCTTATTGAGGGTCTTACTTATCAACAAAAGAAGAAGTTTCTTAAGGAAGTTAAGTACTACTTTTGGGATGATCCTTATCTTTTTAGGCAATGTGCGGACCAAATCATTAGACGGTGTGTAGATGGGCCCGAGACATTTAAGATCTTAGAAGCGTGTCATAAAGGACCTACGGGTGGACATTTTGGGCCCAACTATACCGCCAAGAAAGTCTTTGATTCGAGTTACTATTGGCCTTCCATTTACAAATATTCCCATGAAATGGTGAAATTTTGTGATGTGTGTCAAAGACAAGGAAAAATTACGCAACGTGATGAGATGCCACAAAATTTTATTCAAGAGTGTGAGATATTTGATGTGTGGGGCATTGATTTCATGGGACCTTTTCCATCCTCTAAGGGAAACAAGTGTATACTTGTGGTGGTGGATTATGTGTCAAAATGGGTGGAGGCTAAAGCCTTACCTACCAATGATGCTAGAGTTGTTGTGAAGTTTTTGAAACAATTGTTTGCTAGATTTGGTGTACCTCGGGCCATCATAAGTGATCGTGGTACGCACTTTTGTAATTATCAATTCACGAGAGTTATGAAGAAATATGGAGTTAATCATAGACTTTCTACCGCGTATCACCCTCAAACAAATGGTCAAACCGAGGTCACAAATCGTGGTTTAAAGAGAATTTTAGAGAGAACGGTGGGAGAGCATCGAGCTTCTTGGTCGGATAAGCTTGATGATGCTTTGTGGGCGTTTAGGACGGCTTTTAAAACACCAATTGGTTGTACTCCTTATAGGCTTGTCTATGGAAAAGCGTGCCACCTCCCATTTGAGTTAGAACACAAGGCATCTTGGGCTCTCAAGTGGGCTAACTTTGATTTAAACCAAGCCGGTTCCCATAGGAAAGATCAACTCAATAAGATGGATGAATTGAGAGCCAATGCCTATGAAAATTCTTTGCTTTACAAGGAAAAGACTAAGAAATTGCATGATGCTAAGATCAAGAATTGTGAGTTCAAAGTTAGAGAGCCGGTTCTCCTCTTTAACTCAAGGTTGAAACTTTTTGCGGGCAAGCTTAAGTCGAGATGGTCCGGTCCATTCACTATTGCTCAAGTGTTTCCATATGGAACTATTGAGTTGTCACAACCCGATGGTCCAAATTTTAAAGTGAATGGTCACCGTGTTAAGCATTACTTTGGGGAGGACATTTCCGTTGAAATGGTCCAAGAGATCCCCATTTTCCCCATGACTTGATTCATTGAGGGACGAGTCGAGCTAGAGACTCATTAACTCAAGCATCGTATAACTAGGTTTAGAGTGTTGTAGGTTAGAAATAAAGGTATAGACTTGGAGATAAGTGTAGGGGAGACCTTCTTTTGTCTTCATGATTGTTTGTAGGGTTGCTCGCTCATTTCATGCTTTGGAGCTTATGGAGGAGGCCCTTGTATCCGGTTCACTTCGTTACTATAGTGATTTTTCATTTGACACCTTGTGCTTAAACATGATTTCACTAATAGTTGTCCTTTCCTTAACTTGGGTTAAGCAAAGTCTATTCATTGTCATAAGTGTAGGGGAAGTTTTTATACTTCCATGCTCTTAAACATTGAGGACAATGTTTAGCTTAAGTGTAGGGGGTCTTCTATAGAAGTGACCTTACCTAGAACTTGTCATTGTCTTTCATGATAACATGGAAAATTGATTTTCAAACATTTTTCAAATTTTTGATATACTTTGGCCACCAAAATAATGCATTCATAATTTTTGCATCAATCATTTTTCATTTGCATAACACATTTGCATTGTATATATTCTTCTTTTATTTTTCATCAAAAATATATAAAAAAATAAAAAAAATAAAATAAAACATGGTTTAACAAGTTTAGACTTCTTTGACATATTAGGCCCGCCATGGATATTTTGACTCAACCCGAGTTTGCTTATTAAGCATTCTCTAGCTAGTATCCTTAACCATGTAGTCCTTCATTGGTCTATTAGGCTAAGCATCCACCAATCTCATTATTTGAGATTTTAAATTTATGGAGAATGGGAAATGATAGAGTTGAAGCAAGTATAAAAGGGCTAGATAAACTTCATGATAATTACTTTTGGCTAAACCCTTCTCTTCTTTACCTCTATTTTCTTCGCATGTATATAATTGTTAATAAATAATCAAGAACGGTTTTAATTGATTTGTAATCTCTTATGCATTTTTGTCTAATCATTCATGGTTGATATTAGTACGTCTTAAGATTCTAAGTTAGAACATTTTATGTGTACTAGACTTATGTCATGCTCAATATTTAGCGGGTGTTTTTCCTTTTATTCTTTTCAAATTTCTTTGTGAGGAATAAAGAAAAATACGAGCGGCTTACAAAAAAAATGAGTGGCTAGAAAAAGAAAAAAAAGAAAAAGAAAAAAAAAAGATATATATACAAGACTCCCAAGAGGGGCAGTGTGGTGTTAATTATAGTGACTATTGAGTTCCAATATTACCTTGACGGGTTGCGGGGATTCAATAGATTGCTCCAATCCAATATTACCTTGACGGTTTGCGGGGTTGAAGATCCAAAGTCTCAAAAAGATGGCGGATGTAAATTATTGCGTGAGTTTTATTTTTCTTTTCTTAGCGAGTGTGTAGCTACTTATGAAAGCATGACATAAGGATTTTACACATAAGGCGAATGACTTATTATTCTTGAAACGGACTTGTATTAATTGTGAGCGGTTTTTCAAGTAATGGATGAGAGGGTTACTTAGGATTAAAACCGTGCTTCCTTATTTTTGGATTTTGCACTTCTTATACTTCACACTTGAATAAATGACAAATTTGCCCACAAGCAATTTGCTCAAATAATAACCGGTTCCACATTTAACTATCATGAATAAGTTGATGCACTTTTTACTTGTGAATGCAATGATCCCATTTTTAAGCTTGGTATGGGGAAAGTGAAACTTGAGGGTGATAAATGTCCATGGTACCCAAGCCCTAATCAAAGTCATTGAATTCTTTATGAGTTATTTCCATCAAAACCATTTCAAGAAAAACCAAAAAGATATAAATAGAATTGAATTTTGTTCATTGCATTGTTAAAAGTCAAAATCATGCATCATGTAGTTTAGAGTAGTGTAGATGCATTCCATATGGCCAAGGTGGATTAATTATGAAGAGAATGTAAATTTGTGTTTTAAAATATATAGAATTGCATGAGGACATGACAATGTTCAAGTGTAGGGTATTTGATATGAGCTAAAACTCATATCAATTTATCAACAAATAACCCTAAAACATAAAGCAAAATACCAATTTATCTTGTAAAAACAGTATTATGTGGTATGTTTGTGTTTAGGTACACTTGTATAGGTAAAAGGATACATTTTCAAGCAAACAAGGAATAATCAAGCTTAATTTGATGAAAAAGACAAAGAAGGATCAAAAGTAACAAGACTTTGAAGTGCAAGGACCTATCTTGACAATCTGCCAAAGATGAAGGACCAAAGTGTAAATATTGTAAAAGTCAAGATCATAGTCAAATTTGGTCAACTATCAAGTCAACTCAGTCAAAGGACCAATTTTGTTCAGGAATGAAGTTTGAAGGACTAAATATGCCAAAGAAATGAAGTTACAAGCTCAAAAATACAATCTGCCAAAGTTCAAGGGTCAATTCTGCCTATTTTGGAAAGTTTAACAAATGCAATCCGTGTGCTTTATTTTTGTCCAATGAGAAGCCAGGATTAAGAAGACATGATTTACCACATCTTTGCATTAAATACCCACTAGCGCCGCCCTCATTAATGAGCGTATCAAAATAGTGCAATCCGTGTGCACTCATTTCATCCAATCGAAGCTTGACACGTGGCATCTTCAAAACGAACAAATATTTCCAGGACGGATTTGGAGCTAGAGGCAATTTCATGAAAATATATAAACATCAAAATTGCTCAAAATTACAAGAGGAATCCATTGGTCATAACCAATCAACATGAAATCAACTCTACAAAGAACCCCCAATTTGAGTTCATACCTGCAAAATCAATTGAGCAGAATTATGACACGTGGAGACCTGGGATTGGTCCCAACACGTCACCAACCCCAACTGTTCTTCTTCCCAAGTCTATAAATAGCATGTCTAGGCTTCATTTCTTGTTGTGTAGTTGTAAGTGTGAAAACACACACATTTACTTTTTCCTTTCACCATTTCTCCTTTTTAGCTAAACTACTCAAGAGTTTGACACACTCTTGAGTTAGTTAGTTAGTTAGTTAGTAACCTTTTAACAGCTTTGTAACAAATCTCCATTAATAAAATTCAAATTCTACTTTTCCCGCCAAATCTTCTTTACCTTCTACACTGTTCATTCCTTGCATCTTGGATACTTTTGTTGCTGAATTGAGTTTGTTATGATCATTCCTTGATCATAACTGACTTTGAGTGAAGATAGAAGCTGTTTGATTGATTTCAGTCCAAGTTCATAGCATAAGTGATGAATTCAGGCCATTTTGATGAATCTTGTTGATGTGTAGCTGTTTTGTTGATTGTAGATAGGTGAATCTAGTGTTAAGGTGGTGGTTAGCACTAGACTAGAGAGTTCAGCACTCCTCTACTGCTCAAAGGATACTTCACAAGGTGCAAACGCCTCTTGTTTTGGTTTCACTGAATTGTCAAATGCATGATTCATTCCTATTCTTAAATCTTTGATGAATGTATGATAAAACTTGTTAGCCTGGTTGTGGTTTGATTTTAAACTTGTTTTAGCTTAAGTGTTGCCTTATCTGCTTATTGATTTGATTTGTGCCTTAGTTGATAGCTTTATTCAGTCACTTCTAGCTTTACTTTTCAATTTGAGTTCTAGTAGCTTTTATAATTTGCAATTGGCTTTCATTCATCTCATTTTGATCACTGATTTTAGTTTGCTATGGCTTTTCATTCAGTGTAAACTAGTACTTAAAAAGGCTTCACAAATTTTCATAAAGATCAGTTAAAGAAGTGTTTGGCATTAGCTTGTTTAAGATTTTCAAGTGTTGATCTTTGGCAATTTAATGTTCATTTCCAGTCACATAGTCATTACTAAGTGTTTTGAACCATTTTCAAGACAAGTTTAAGGTCAAAAAGGCAATTGGCATTGTAAAAAGTTTGGGTCTATTTCAGTCAGTTTTGTTCTAAAAAAGTTGTCAATTTTATTCACTTAGCATTTGTTGGTTTCTTGATGAAATTCTACCAAACCAGTTCTCATTTCTAGTTCATAACATGAAGTTTCATATTCCATAAGTTTTTGGTACACATAAGCAAATGGAAGTTTCTGTAAATTGAAAACTGCTTTTTCATATCTCTTGATCCTATTCATAAACTTGGCAATTTTCTTTTACAAAATCAATTAGTTAGTGTTGGTGGTTGATTTTTGAGATTTTCAGCTTTTTGAAAAAAACTTGGTCAACGCTTGGTCAACATAAGCCAATTTCAGCTTAATTCGATTTTCAAGCTTATTTCTTGATGATTTTTGATAAGACTTGATTTCCCATTCATGTTTTGAGCTCATTAATCAATTTCAGTACAAAAATCCAGTTGTGCCTGTCTAGATTCTTGTAGAGCTTATTTTGTGCTTATTTGAAAGTGCTTATCAGCTTATTAGTCAATTTTAGCAAATTTCCTCTTACAGGTCTAGCTTATTTGTGATTTTAAGAATTTTGCAATTGGTTTGATTGATTTTGGTTGAGAAATAAGCTCAAACGAGCTTATTTGTTCTTAAAACCCGTTTTGGCTTAATACTTTTCAGAAATTGCACTTTAGTCCTTCTTGAATTAGAATACTTGTAAACCTGGCTAAACTTGATATTTTTTAGGGTTTTCTATATAAAGGTCCTTTAAGTTTGGAATTTGTTAAAAATCAGTTAGTAGTTTTGGAATTTGTTAAGAATTTGTTAGTAGTTTGCATAGTTTTCACTTTTAATCCTCATAGTTAACTGTTTTGTCATTTTCAGTCCTTGCACTTGTTAGATTTACATTTTGAGCATTTATTTCTCATAGAATTTACAATTTCAGTCCTTTTAGTTGTAAAATTTACATTTTGATTTTTACTTGAATAAAAACTTGGTATTTGCACGATGTTTTACATATAAGTTGACAATATTTTTTTTCAGTTTTGCTAGGCATTGTTTGAATTAGCAAATAGAATATCCAAAAAATATTAACAACCAAAAACAGTTAAAAACCCGATATTGTTAGGACTTTAAATTAGCAACAACTGAGAAAAACGAACTGCATTATACACAATTTCAGTCACTTCGATAGAAGACCCCATACACTTAAGATAAACATTGTCCTTAATGTTTAAGAGTATTGGAGTAAACTCCCCTACACTTAGGTCATTGCGTACTTTGTTTAACTCGAGCTAAGGGAAGATCTACCAAAGTGAATTCATTTTAGACATTATTAATAGCCAAGTTTGAATTACAAAAGTATCAAAGTGAATCCGATACGAGGGCATCCTCCATAAGCTCCATGAATGAAATGAGAGAGAGCAACCCTACAGAAACACCAAAAAGACAAAAGAGAGGCACATCCCCCTACACTTCACCTCAACTATATCACCCTGTTATTATTCCTAACCTACCAAATCTACTCTAGATGATCTAACCTAGTTATTCAAGCTTGATTTTTTTCCCAAAGTCTCTAGCTTGACTCGATCCCAAAAGAACTAGTTCTTAGGGAAAATCATGGAAAAATTAAGATTTCCAAGAAAGGAAAATCTCTCCATGATAGAGTGAGTAAACATGCCCATATAGGAAAACCTCAAAGAAAGTCCACTAGGGTCAAATACATGATTTTCATCCCAATATAAGCACAACCCTAAAGTGGGAATCACAAACAAGGGTAAATTGAATGAGGTTCCCTTAGGCAAAAGGTAAACACTATGATAATGGATGGTGGGGGTGATAAGGTGATGATCGTAATTTCCCCAAAAGGGTTCCTTTTATTCCATCATATGGATACTGAGATAGCTCAAAAAAAATTATACCAGGATCAAAAACCTTTTCCTTTAGGGGAAAATGACAAGTCAAAGAAGTGTTTCCCTTAGAAGACTCCGTCATATAAAAATTTACATCACGAGACACCGAAGGTTGAAAAAGAGGTGTTAAAACAAAAGTAGTATGAACCTTCGTGTGTTTCTTCTCTTTGACATTTTGAAAGGTTGGGGTGGGAGGGAGAGAAGTTAAAGTATCCTCTTGCAATAAAGCATCTAGAAAAAGTATATCTCCCTCCTTATCAAAATACCCAGAAATGTACTCAATAGGTGTATCAATCTCAAGAAACTCATCATTATCATAAATGAGAAAACCCTCATCATCACTATAGTCATCATAGATTAGGATGTCAAAGATCGGTGACTCAAAAGGTATCTCCTTAAAACCCAAGGTAGTGTGATCACTTAAAGAAGAATCATCACTATAATCATCATAGATTAGGGTATCAAAAATTGACGACTCATCATCACTATACTCATCATAAATTGGTGTATCCAAATCTAGTGATTCATCATCACTATATTCATCATAGATTGGTATATCAAAAAGTGGTGACTCATCATCACTATAATCCTCATTAGCTTCCTCATTTTCTTTGAAAAGGGAAATTATCAATTGATGTTTCAAAAAGAGGATTTAAATGTATCACAAAATTACCAAAGTTAAGCTCTTGAGGTTCAAAAATATTCAACGAGGAAGTAATCGAGGCTATGGTCTCAACATGGGGAAGATCATAGTTCCCACTCTTGAAAGCTTCATAAAAGTATTCATTACAATCTTCATCAAGAACATCAATGTTATTCACCTCTTAATCAAGAACATAAATATGATTTACCGTCTCAGTCTCATTAGATTTATTAGATAGTTTCCCCATATTAAGCACAATGTTTTGATCTACCACTCTCATAGTGAGCTCTCCCTCAGCCACATCTATCAAGGTTCTACAGTTCTTAAGAAAGGTCTCCCAACAATCAAAGGCACTCTAGGGTCCATATCATAGTCTACAACTACAAAGTCTACGGGGAATGTGAACTTGCCAACTCCTACAAAGACATCTTCCGCTATACCCACTGGATAAGAAACTGTTCAGTTAGCTAATTCCAGGGTCATTTTGGTTGGGATAAGCTAAGGAAGGGAGAGTTGTTTCCAAACCGATAAAGGTATCAAGTTTATGCTAGCACCAAGATCTGTTAAAGCAATACAATTCTCTACCCCCGGAAAATTGCATGGGCTTAAAAAAGGCCCGGATCACCAAGTTTAGTAGGTAACTTCTTTAATAACACCGTGGAACAATTCTCATTTAATGAAGCATTAAGCACATCCACCAATTTTTCTTTGTTATATATAAGGTCCTTAAACATTTTGGCAAACTTAGGCATGTGAGATAAAGCCTCAGCAAAAGATATGTTGATATTCAATTGGTTAAACATCCTCCAAAAATTGGACACTTGTATGTCATATTTATTCTTTAGCTTCTCCTTCCTCAACGTAGAAGGATATGGTAGATTTTGTTTGGGTGAAGGTTGAGTAGAGGGTGTTGGAGGACTCTTTTCTTGGTTTACCACAATTATGGGCTCGGAAAGTATAGGGTCGGTTAATGGTGGAATGTCACAAAGAGGGGCCGTGGGATGAGTCACCGAAGGGGGAGTAGGATTACTCATTGTTACCTTCGGGCCTTGTTTCTCCTTTGATAGAGGATGAATGGAAGGTCCTACGGTGGTTTTCCCACTCCTTGTAGTAATAACATTAACATTAGCTCGAGGGTTGGTTTGGGTGTTTGAGGGTAAAGCACCTTGAGGTCTTTGGGTTTGCAAAATTTGTGGTTGTAAGAAAGCAAATTTCTTATTATTTTCCTCTTTAATTTGATTCATCTTATGAAGCACAAGCTCAATTTGGGAGTCCAGAGTATTACCTTGATGAAAACCTTGAGGTTGAAAACCTTGATTATAAAACCCTTGGTTTTGAAAATTTTGGTTTTGGCCTTGAAAGTTATTTCATTGAAAATGATTTTGGTTTCTTGAATTAGCATTTCCTTAAAATTAATTTTGACCCCTCAAATTAGCATTCTCTTGAAATTTTCCTCTATTAGGCCCTTGGTTACTAATAAGTACTTGTGGATGGTTTCCTTGGGTTTGGGTGGGTTGATGGGGAGGGAAACCCGATGGAGCAAGGTAGTTGTTGGATTTGTAAGATAGGTGATTAGGATTGATGTTCGGTTTGAAGTGTGCCCTTCCATCATCATTGTAGGCATATCATTCTCCTTGATAGTTTTTCACTTTGTCACAATTTAAGTAAGAATGAGGACCGCCACATGTCTCACATTGAAGAATGATGGCATTAACATTGTTGGTAGAAGAGTTGCTCAATTGATTTTCCAAATAATATTGAAACATGTCACTAAGTTTGTCAACCTTTTGATATAATGGATTGTCAATTGATTGAGTAGCATACTCTTGCATAACATGTACCACCTCATCCCAATCGATATTACTTTGAACCATAAATTTGGTCTCAATGATGTCCCATGCCTCTTGGGTAGACTTAGCAAGAATGTTTCCACCCGCGGCCGAGTTAAGGGAATCTTGATGGTGTGGTCTCAAACTATTGTAGAAAGTATTGATTTGGTGGACTTGGTCAAAACCGTGGTTAGGGAACTTTCTCAGTAACTCCTTGAATTCATCCCAAGCATCACTAAAGGTTTGATCTGTCTTTTGTTGAAAACTAGGTTATGATTCCTCAATGTGGTGGTTCGTGAAGGAGGAAAGAACTTGTTCACAAATTTCTTCTTCAAGTCCTCCCAAGTGAGAATGCTACTAGAGGGTTTCTTATCAAGCCAAATCCTAGCATTCTCTTCCAAAGAGAAAGGGAATAACATCAATCTAACCACATCTTGGGGCACCCCATTGTACTTAATGGTGTTACTCATAGATAAGAATCTCTTAATATGGTCATGGGGGTCATCCATGGGTCGGACTAAGGAATGTATAGTGGAAACCATTTGAATGACATGTCTTAAGTTCAAAGTTATTGGCGGCTATCTCAGGAATGAAGATGGCATCCGCTTTTCCATCCAAGTTGGATTGAAGAATCTCGATAATGGGGCGTTGATCCATGGCAGCCATAGCTATGTCGAAAGCGCGATGCTCGTGATCCGCTTGATGAACGGTTTTCTTGTTCTTCCTTTTGGGAGGAAGAGGTACACCACTAGGTATGTGTATACGCGACTGTGTGCGCATACAACTAAACACGAGGAATCAAAGAGGAACTCTCGGTCGACTTTGAAAGAGAATGAATTATCTTCTTCGAGGTTCAATAGTAAAAACACAAGTAAATATATAGCTATGTAATACTACTTGGGCGACAAAACCCTTGATTAGCCTTCCTTCTCAAAATACTTACAAGTGAATGGGGGAAAACAAGGTGGCACGTAGATCTTAAGTACCTTTTCCCTTATACATGCATTTTATAGCAAGTCGCCTTTCTATTCACCGTATAGTTCGTTTTTTTCGAATTCGTGCTTCTCGAAAGTATTTATCTATTTTTGCCTTTTATTTTCTTTGATCGATACACGTATTTGGCACCAGAACGCCACCAAATACGGTGTATTGCCAAGGCAATACTTATAGAAATAGGTGCGTTAAGATTCGTATCTACGTATACTCATTTACATATAATAATATAGAGAAAATATTTTTGTATTTTTATTATTTTTTAAGAAAATATAATATGTACGTAAAAACGATTGAAAACAATATATACAATATATTTTTGGTGTAATCTTTTAGGAAAAAGATTACTTTTGTATTTTTTATTTTTTTGGTTCAATTCTTTGGAAAGAATTGATTTTTATGTTTTTTTATTCTTTATATTTTTATCTTTGAGATTTTTATATTTTTTTTATATTTTTGATTTTACAAAAAGGAACGTTCACAAGTGAACGGATACCAAAATACAATATGTATCTCACTAGAAACCGTCAATCTCCATGAACAGAACCGGCAGCGGCACCATTTAATAAGTTGTTTTTAAGTTCGTTTCTCTCGGTCTTATCTAATTGATCAACAATAACAAGCAAGTACTCTATTATTTTTTGTTATAATTGTGAAATTTGGAATCTATTTCTAATTGGTAATTAGCACGTAAAAAGGTAAAATATTATTTATACTACGTATATGTACTAATCTAAAACATATTGCGATTACAACAAATAAAGCACAAAGTAGGGCTGAGCATCGGTCTGGGACCGGACCGGACCGACCAAAACCGGACCGGACCGAGGATCGAAATGGTCTGAAACCCCGGACCGAGACCGGACCGAAATAGTCCGGTCCGGTCCGGGTTGGTCCGGTCCGGTTCGGTCCTCGGTCCGTTCCGGTTCTATTAGACATATTTGACAAGATCTTGGTAAGACTGAACCGGACCGACCGGACCGAGGACCGAATTCGTCAAAAACCTCGGACCGAGGACCGGACCGAAATTGCTCGGTCCGGTTCGGTTCCGTCCGGTCCGGTCTGGTTTTCCAGTCTGGGTCGGTTTTGGGTCTGCAGTGCTCAACCCTAGCACAAAGTACAAATACAAACTAATTACAATCTAATAAGCAAATGTAACCAACTAACAAAATTTAAAACAAGAAAATAACAAAAACGATAAAACGTAACAAACTTTGTAAAAAAATTAACTAACTGATAAAATCAAACAAATTTTCTAACAAACTTTTTACCAACTAACTTTATAAAAGTAAAATAACAAAATTTGTAAAAACTAATTTTTATAAAAGAGAAATAGAAATTTTATAAAATTTCTATAAGATGTAAAAATTAAGTTCACACTAAAAGTACTCTTAATAAAATCTAAATGTATAAATTTATAAGATGTAAAAATTAAGTTCACACTAAAAGTACTCTTAATAAAATCTAAATGTATAAATTCTGAATTTCTCAAGTTAATCTAACGTTTAATACTAGCCAGTTAGCTCATTAATCAACCGTTAACAGATATAAAATTTCTATAAGATGTAAAAATTAAGTTCACACTAAAAGTACTCTTAATAAAATCTAAATGTATAAATTTATAAGATGTAAAAATTAAGTTCACACTAAAAGTACTCTTAATAAAATCTAAATGTATAAATTCTGAATTTCTCAAGTTAATCTAACGTTTAATACTAGCCGGTTAGCTCATTAATCAACCGTTAACAGAATTGACTGAAAATGTTAATAGTCTAACTGACTTTACTAACTGGAGGACCTACAGCTTCCTATTCTGTCAACTAAGACTCTAACAGACTAAATGGATGGACTAAAACTGACACAACGGAAATAAAAATCAGGGACTGAACATGGGTTTTTGCTCAAATCGTTCTTACAGCACTAAACAGACGGAATTAAATCACGATTCTATGAACTACAAACCGATTTTTCTTTTTTATTTCATAAACTGTTCACAATATCTTCTTAAAAAGTTACTTCACTTGCTCCATCATATTGCAACATACACTGATCAACTAAGTGCGTATACCAAAGTGTCCTCACGAAAAGCTCTTTATAAAACTAGTATCCAAACACACGTTATATAAGAAACTCCGACGATCACTGGGTGAGTTAACTAGAATTCTACTAGTTAGGTTCTTTGATAGTTGAGTAAATACGTCTCTTAGGAAAAAGAGCGTAATTAGGGTAAGTATTAACAAGTGATTTAGGAAAACCACAAGTTATAACCCAAAGTGGGGATCGTTCTTAAGGAGACTTGGTGTGTGTGTTAAGAGATGATTAATGATGTGATTATGTTTATGAGAAATGAAAAAATATAAATGACATAAGAAGAGAATGACGGTTACGATGACGAATTACACTAAGACGATTAGTCGTACACGTAAAACCGTAAAAGGTGACAAAATTAAAAATTTACCCTAAAAATTCCTAGAAAATTGCAATAAATCCTAAATAATGTAATTAGAGTTTACAAAAAATCAAAAATCACTCAAACCTTTTATTTAATTAAATAATAATTTTTTATACTAATTAAAGTCAAAAAAATCAATTTAATTAACAAAAAGCCCAAAATAATATTTTTTCAATTATAAACCTCTAAAATGACTTAAATTAATTTAAAACTATTTTTGAAAATTTTAAATTAATGAAAACTATTTAAAAACAATTAGAACTATTAAAACTTAAAATAATTATAAAAATTACTAATGACAATGAAAATATTCTAAAAATTGTAAAATTCCTAACTTAATGTATTTAACCTAAGAAAAATATAAAAACTTGAAAAATCTAAATTTTAATTTTTAATAGTAAAATAATAATAAAATAATATTAAAAATCCAAAATATATAAAAAATTCTAAAAACTTGCAAACTAGCTTATTTTAACCTAATAAACACAGAAATGAAGTTGAAATTACCTAAATACCCCTATTGGGCTTAGAAATGGGCTAAAAGTCCAAACAGTCCCCTTAATAGGCTCAAATAGGCCCAATAAGCAAAATGTTGTCCAAATAAGCCCAAAAACTCCTATCTGACTCAAAATTTGATTTTAAGAACAAAACTCTGAAGGCCCAAAAAGCTGAAAATGAGTAAAAGCTAGCTTATTTCAAAGCAGCTTATTCTTAATGGGCTTTTTGGCCCATTAAGCTATAAGATGATACCATAAGCTCAAATTAGACACACAAGCTTCTTTTGAGTTACTTAATAGATTTGCAAAAAAAAAATTTTTTAAATAAGCACAAGAAATAAGCCTGAAAAAGCAATAAACTATCTTCACAAAACGACAAAATAGCCGTTTTCGAGTTCTAGACCACCCCAAGAGCTTATTCAAGTTTCAAAAGCTTTTAAATGACTTAACTAAGTTTAATCAACAAAAAGTTTTTCAATAAGCACACTCAATAAGCTGGAATAAGCAGATAAGCACTTAATTAAAAGTCAACTTAATGAGTTTTCTTGCAAAAAGTCAAAGCCAAGGTCTGATAAGCTCCAGTTCAAACAAATGGGTCAAATGAGGAAGATTGATAAAAAAAAGTAAGTTTTTGCAAGTCTAGATAAGCCAATATGGCTTATTAATAAGCTGGATCAAAAATTACACTAGCAGGGGCTAGGTTTGGTGTCTGAGCAGTGGAAACTTCTGCTTGACTTTCTTGACTATTTGTCTTTAGTGACTTTTTTGTGGATTCAAGTTTCATAAAGGTACCTAAATGATCAGTTAATCATAAGGAGTCAATAGCAATCACAAAAACACAATCACAATCAGCCAATTACTACAGTTAATTCAAAACATCACTAGATCTAGCCCAGACATGAACAATAAGAAGTTATGAACTTATAAGCTGTTTAAGCAAATTTCAGCCAACCAAACACCAAAAGCATACACAAGCTATAATAAACTTAAATGAACAAGTTTAAACAGGTTTCATGCAATGGTTCAAGATCTAAATCAAGATTCAAGCACAACAAAGTTACTGATGAACACTAACAAGCAGTTATGAACACTTGCTGATATATTTGACCACCAAGCCAAATTCAAACCCCCCAATCTTGTTAACAGGTTATATTAACTATGTTTAAACACTTTTTAGCCCTAAGCATGCATACACTCTAGGTGTTCCCAAAGTCTTAGGTTAAAAACAGTCAAAACAAGCAAAATATAGCAGAATGTTTGAATTGGTGTTTCAAAGTTGAAAACTTGCAGTAAATAGCACACAAACAAGTATTTTGCAGATACAAAGCATAAACACAAACTTCCAACAACAAAATAACAAACTATGATCTAAAACAGGTTAACCTAAACACCCTTTTATATTTTCAAATAAAAATTTTCAAATCAAAAGTATGATTTAGGTTAGCACATGCATTCATAAACATCAAAACATCAAACATGAACAGATTCAACAAGATTTGGAACCCAAGAACAACACATACACAAGTAGAGCACAAATATTACAAATATCCAAAGTTTTATCAGATTTTGGGATTAAGGGTTCAAACCTCATGGATTTACATCCACACCCACGTATGTTTGAGCTTATGTGCTAGCAAGAACAAGCACAAGCTTCCAATATCAAGCTGCTAAGATGGAACAAAGTTAGAAGCACAAATTATCAAAAACAGAAAAGTGGAAAATCCTTGATTAATGCAACCTTAGTTCCCCAAGTTATAAACTTCACAACACCATGATATCACAATATCAGGATGATATGATCAGCTTATAGCCCAAAAATTCCAAGGTTTGAACAAGACTTAGCAAAATATCAAGATTTAAGGAAAATATGCAAACTTTTGCACACTCCTTTGAAAACAGGTTTTAGGATTCAAGATTAGTAAACATGTAACAATAATAAGCAGGAAATAACAATGGCACTTGACTTTTCTTCACCAATTTTAAACACACTTCATTAAAATGAATATGAGATTTACAGAAATGTGAACTTAGGAAAATTCAAGAGCAAACTAAAAACTAATGAGTCATATGCCTTATATAGGCTACAAGTGATGTCTAAGAAAGCTAAAAACGTGAACCCTAATGTAGTAGAAGTCCCAAAATCCCCATTGTCTTGTTTGAATATCTTCGCATCATGTGAAGAGAATTGGCTGTTTGTGTGAGGTGTCAAGGCTGCAATTGTGATCAAAGGCTTATAAGAAAGCTTAGGATTGAAGCCAAATCTTGGGCGTTGGATTCACTGGCCATTTTGGCATTTTCCCCAAAGGTGGTATAGCAGGGTTTATCATGTGAGCTGTTGAGTGACGTGGCCAAAGGTTTAAGGGTGGGGTTATGTTTAGCTTCACCTTAATCATAAATCTGGAAGGAATTAAGGGATAATATCAAGTAATTAGCAAAAGCCCAAATTTTCTTATGAACATGAAGAACACTGGTTTGATCTTTATTTGTGCTTAAAAGTGTTGTTTAGCGCGTAATTAACTAATTAAATAATTAGTTAGTTACGGATGGTGAGTGGGATGGTGATGTGGAGGGAGGGAGAGAGCTGATTTGTGGATAGTGTGTAGTGGGGCACGTGACACCCCATGGTTGGTTAAGGTAAGTTTGGCTGTCTGCCAAGAAAACCCCCTATCTTTCTACTTCCTTTCATTTTCAATTTATAACAGCCAAATATAATTTCCTTTGTTATGGAAGTTTTGGTTTTCACACTTTTGCCCAAATACTTTTCCAAAATATTTTCAGGGGTATTTCTTGCCAATTCTTGATTCTTGAAGGGCTGATTTGGCATTTTCTTCATTGATAATGGTCTTGACTTGTCTTGTTGACTTCTTGGAGAACTGGATTTGACAATTCATTATTTATGAGGGACCATTTTTGCCATTTCTTCAAAGTCAAGGGTCCTTTTGGTAATTTGACATATTTAAAGGACCAAACTTGTAATTTCTTGTAACTTAAAGGCCTTCATGGTATGTTTGACTTTGAGGAGGACTAATATTGATAATTTAGTTTTGTTGAGGGACTAAAATTACCAATTCTTCAAAGTGGAGGGCCCTTTTTGTAATATTGACAAACTTCAGGGACCAATCTTGTAATTATGAAGATACAAGGGTTTAAAGTGTCAATTCTTCAATATTGGAGGACCCTTCTTGCATAATCTTCAAATATTCAAGGGTTTGTCTTGGAAAATCTTCATTAGGGCTTGGTTCAATGTGTGACTTCGTTTCCCGTGTTCGTTTTTGTATGATTCTTGTGATCTTTTGTCATTTTCTCAATATCCGTACCTAAAATACACAAGCAACAAACACAAGCATATATTTGGCCATTTTCATGATATTTTATGCATTTAAAGCTCTTTTTGGACGATGAGACTATGTATAAAAGCAGTCTCATCACTCCCCCATACTAAACCATTGCCGTGCCCTCACGCAATGCTAGAATAAAGTATCGTAGCACCTCCAAAATTCATTTTTATTCACATTTATTGAATGATAAACTAGCTATACTACTACTATTACTACTACTTTCGTTTTAGACATAATGTATGATTTTCATCACAAAATGGGACGTTTAGGTTCATAGAATAAGAACACGTGAATGCTTCGTTAGAAATAATTTCGTCGTCCTCGTTTTTCACCCCAATTCCATGCTAAGCGTGCAACGAGATCATTGTCATTATAAGTTAGTAATGCTAACACTACTCATATGCCCTATTCACGTACTTATCCTCCCATTTTCCTAAGTTGTATCTCTTATATTTTATTTTGTCTTGAATGTTTCACGAGGATACATTGTTTGACTTATGCGATGATAGAGATTTAGGTCTAAAAATAGAGTCCCAACGGTGTAACCAAGACCATCGAATTAATAACCCATCCTAATAGACAACGATGTCAAAAAATTAAGTCAACAAGAAGGATCGACAAACACGGTTTTATAACGGTTTTGAACATGAGACTTATTACCAAGACTTTTAAACGCCCCCTAACGGAATGGCCTTATTATCATAGGTTTACCTCCATCTTTTATTCAACTTCGCCATGAAGCTTTTATTATGACTTTGGTCTTGCCTTGCCTTTTATTATCCGCCTCATCGGTGGTTTTATTGGGGCAAAGACGTATATCCTCACGCTAAGGCGAATTTTGGATCTTTAAATCTTCAAAGATTAAGGCTTGATTCACTTTCAATTTTGCATAGATTTTTTGGCCTTGTGAGCTTCAAATTGTTTGCTTGATTTAGGTGAGCACTTGAAATCTTATTATTGGTTGAAGCTTTCGATTATTCGGGTGCCAATACTTCAAAACCGTGACGCTGGCAATACCTTAATGTCTTCCCAATTTAATTACATGGAAGCTACTAGAAAAGACTAGAAACCAACAATCAAGACTTAACCGCTAAGTCAATATTTATTAAGCAAAAAATATTTACAAGCGAAGGGAGAATAAGCAAACAACGAGAACACATGAGTTTTTGAAAGAATACGAGTACTCTACATTTAGCATAGTAACTTATAATTAACTCTATCACTTCTCGTCCTCATTTAAGAGACTTAGCCTAATAAAAGTTAAGGAATCAGAGCTATGTGCTCAACACGCACGGTCGAGTAAAAAATTACTCTTATTCTCGCCATCGGAAAACCTACATTTGTGTCTTTAAACACTTATAAAACATGAGAAATTTTTTAAAATTTGGCCATTTTTAGCCTTATTTTGCAATAAAACGATAAACAAAAAGATAAACTTTGGAAAGCGTGAAGGTTTGGCAAGGCAAGTATCTATTTACCCCCCCCCCCCCATACTAAAGTTAAACATTGTCCTCAATGTTTTGAGTCTAGAGGTGCAAACACCCCCATACTAGAGACGTAGTCGAATGCCTAATCTAGCATGGAAAGGGTGTAACCATTAAATTTAAAGCCGTTTATGAAGTGTGCTATAAACCTAAGGTTAGAACATCAAAGGATATATCATGGATATTGAGAAAGTCTTCAAAGCAAACGATCGAGTGCTCCCATAAAACGAACACGAGAGGCTCCATTCGTGAAGATAATGATCATCTAAAATCCACAATTCACAAACAACCACGGAACAAAGGTTGGAAGGGCACAAATCCCCACACGTTACTACATTAGAAAGCGATAATATGTACATAGGATATGCATGGGACTCCCCCACGAGGCACCTCGTTTTTGATTACCGAGTCATGAGCTCGACTCGATCCCCTCAATACTAATTATCATTAGGGAAGGTGATTTGGTCGAGGTAGTTAAAGGATGGAACTTCCCCGCCAAAGTAGTGCTTCAACCTATGTCCATTCACCTTGAAATTGGGGCCATCATTTTGAGCTAGCTCGATGGTCCCATATGGAAAAACTTGAGTCACGGTGAATGGACCGGAACAACGGGATTTCAACTTACCGGAAAAGATTTTCAAACGAGAATTAAAAAGCAAAACTTGATCCCCAATGTTAAAAACCCGGTTTTTAATTTTTGAATTATGCAACTTTTTAGTCTTTTCTTTATAAATCAATGAATTTTCATAAGCAATATCCCTTAATTCATCCAATTCATTTAATTGCATTTTCTGGTGTTTTCCCGCGGTCTCCATGTCATCATTACAATACGTTAGGGCCCAATAAGCCTTGTGTTCGAGTTCAATTGGCAAGTGAAAATTCTTCCCATGCACTAGCTTATAAGGAGTGCACCCGGTGGGCATCTTATGAGCGGTCCTAAAGGCCCATAAAGCATCGTCCAACTTATCCGACCAATATTGTCGGTTTTCCCCAATAGATCTCTCCAAGATCCTCTTCAAAGCTCGGTTTGAAACCTCGACTTGCCCACTCGTTTGTGGGTGATAAGCCGTAGAAAGACGATGTGTCACCCTATATTTCCTTAGGACCCTTTCGAATTAGTCATTACAAAAATGGGTTCCACGATCGCTTATGATCGCACGAGGGGTTCCAAACCGAGAAAACAAGCTTTTCAAAAACTTGACTATCACACGAGCATCATTGGTGGGCAAAGCCTTAGCTTCCACCCACTTAGATAGGTAGTCAACGGCGACAAGGAAGTACTAATTACCACGAGATGATAGGAACGACCCCATAAAGTCAATGCCCCAAACGTCAAAGATCTCACACACTTGGATGATATTTTGTGGCATTTCATCTTTTTGTGAGGCTTTTCCTTGTCGTTGGCATGAGTCACACGACTTCACAAGCTCATGTGCATCTCGGTAAATAGTAGGCCAAAAGAAACCAGCATCAAAAACCTTCTTAGCCGTGAGATTAACACCATGGTGACCACCCGTGGGTCCCTCGTGACAAGCTCTAAGGATGTTAGAAGCTTCGGTACAAAAGACACAACGTCGAATAATTTGATCTGCACAAGTTCGAAACAAGTAAGGGTCGTTTCAAAAGTAGAACTTGACGTCACGAAAGAACTTTCGTTTTTCTTTAGTCGTCATACCCTTGATGATGAAGTTGCCCGCATGGTAATTTGCGATGTCCGCAAACCATGGGGTGGAAGAATCAAGCTTAGAATTCACTACACCAAGTGTCTCGATCATATCATGAAAAATAGCCATCATGCACCTTTGAAAGTTTCCCGGTGCATTGCAAATTCCGAATGGCATTCTACGATAGGCAAACGTTCCATATGGACACATAAACGTAGTTTTTTCTTGATCACGAGGATCGATGGGTATTTGGAAGTAACCGGAAAAACCATCTAAAAAGCAAATCGTTTCCCGCAAGACGCTCCAACATTTGGTCCATGAAGGGCAAGGGAAAATGGTCTTTTCGAGTGGCTTCATTTAACTTATGATAGTCAATGCACACTCTCCATCCGGTCACGAGTCTAGTGGGAATTAACTCGTTGGCATCGTTTGGCACAACGTTTATTCCTCCTTTTTTAGGGACACAATGAATAGGACTCACCTAAGGGCTATCGGAAATAGGGTAAATCATTCCCGCGTCAAGGAGTTTTAGGACTTCCTTTTTGATGACGTCGTGAATTTTGAGGTTCACCCTCCTTTCACATTGGATTGCGGGCTTGTAATCTTCCCCCATTAAGATTTTATGGGTACAAAATTTGGGATCGATCCCCTTAATGTCAGATAACTTCCACGTAATTGCCCCTTTGTGATCCTTTAGAACATCGACAAGTGCGGTTTTTTCATCATTTGAAAGTTCTTTCGAAATAATAACCGGCAACTTGTCGTACTCCTCCAAAAAGACATATTCGAGATGAGGAGGTAAATCTTTCAACTCGAGGATAGGTGGTTCCTCAATTGAAGATTTGGGCTCGATACTCATAACCTCCTCGGGTGGAGGAAATGGGAAATCATTGAGAAAATCCTTGATAATCGAGAAGTCCTCATCATTGTCGAGGTCTTCGTCACAAGTACGTGAAATATTGAATTCTTCCAATGTAAAACCACCACCTTCAAATAGAGTGAAGGTTGGTGTCGAGTTATCAAGGATGGGATCTAACATAGTGGGATTGCCACTATTTTCATCATCACCAAAACCTAAAACTTATTGTGAAAATTCCTCACAAACAACGTCAATCATATCAACGAGGTTTATGGTTGCAACAGAATAAACATGAGAAATTTGAGAATTTTGAGTTGCGTTTATAACAAGTTTCTCGTCGTTGAAACGTAAGGTGATCTTTCTAGCATGCACATCGATTAAAGCCATAGACGTATCTAAAAATGAACGACCTAAAATGAGAGGAACTTGAGGATCCGTGGGAATATCGTCAACGATAAAGTCTACCGGATAATAGAACTTTCCCACTTTCACAAAAACGTCTTCCGCCAATCCATATGCGGGAATCGTGGAATGGTCGGCCAACTCGATAGACATTAGTGAAGGAGTAAGATTAGGAAGATTGAGCGACTTGAAGATTGCAAGTGGCATCAAGTTAATACTAGCACCAAGATCGGCCAAGTCATAACATTCTTCCATATCTTGGATTGAACTAGGAATCAAGAATTTACCGGGATCACCGACTTTTTGAGGTATGCGGTTAAGATAAACCGATGAAAAACTAGACAATTGTTGCAATTTCTCCTTGTTGTTCAACATACTCTTAAAGTTAGCGGCAAATCGAGACATAATGACCAAAGCATCAGCGAAATTCACATTAAAATGAACGTCACGAAACATTTTCATAAAAAGCTCAAATTGGTAATTATCGCGCTCTTGACGTTTCTCCTTTCTAAGTCTCGATGGATAGGGAAAAGGTAGTGTGGGTTGAGGCATAGGCATAGCCTTTGGAATCTCGGGTTCCAAATGTGGTAATGGGTCAACCGTAGGTATGGCATGAGCGGTACTACGTGGGATTTGGACATGCTCCTTTTCGACCACCACCTCGGGTTCTTCCTCAATTGCATCCTTCATAGGAGCAATTGGTTGGGGAGTCGGTTCCTTAAGTGTCTTACCACTACGTGTGGTAATCACTTTCATCTCTCCCTTAGGGTTCGATATGGTGTTGCTAGGAAGACTACTCGAAGACGGTTTGCACATAATTGCCTCAAACATAGATGAAATTTATCCTCAAACATGGATTGCCTCTTCTCGGCCTTAATCATTTCTTGCTTAATTTCATGTTGCCCTTGTTCCATTTTTTGTAGGTTTTGTTGTAACCTAGTTACATTCCCTTCCATTTTGTTTGTATGGATTTTAAGCTCATTTGCTAACTCATTTTTCAACTCCTTCTTCAAGTCGTTCTTAAACTCGGATCTTAGGCTAATGATTTATCTTTGAATGTTGTCAAACCTAGCATCGTTTCCATTAGCGTATTCAACAAATTCATTTGGAAGATCTTTCAACGTTTGCAAACCTTTTTTGTTGTTTTGAAAATCACTTTGATTTTTGTTTGAAACTTGATTATTAGCCCCTTGATTCCCATAGTTTCCTTTGTAATTGTTTTTAAAACCAACTTGATTGTTTCGATAGTTGTTGTTAGCATTTTGATAAGGAGAAAAACCCGGTGGAGTCAATTGATTAGAGCGGGTAACTTGACCGTTTTGGTTGTAAGTTCCCGTGGCCGCGTCGGCACTCGAAGTGTTACCACCGTTGGTAATGCACTCAGATAAATCATGACCTCCACCACAATATATACATGAAGCCTCAACCGCTTTAGCCGTAGCGGGAGCAATTTGTTCTCCAACTTTGAATTCAATTAAAAGTCCTTTAAGTTTATCAAAGATTTTGTTTTCCAATTTCGCCTCAATTTGGCAAGCATCGATGGTATTAGACAAAGAAGGTGAAGCCGAAGACGAAGCCTTACGAACACTCGACGTGCTACGAGGACTATACACCTTAGATCTATTCTCAATTATCACCAAAGCTTCCTCAACCGTTTTACACAAAAAATTACCACCCGCGGCGGCATTTAGATAATCTCTCTCATAATCATTAAGTCCATTGTAAAACGTGTCAATTTGATGCAAGTCGGAAAAACCGTGATGAGGACACTCATGTAACATTTCCTTAAACCTATTCCAAGCCGTTGAAAAACTCTCATTAAATTCTTGTGAAAATTTTGAAATCTCGTTTTTCAAATGCGTAGTCTTAGAAGGCGGAAAAAATTGGTTCTTAAACTTTGAAACGAGATCCTTCCACGTCAATATAGAATTTGGTGGCTCTTTCACTAACCAAATTTTAGCGGGCCCCGCTAAGGAATACGGAAAAAGCATCATCTTAATCGAGTCATTAGCAACATCCTTAAACTTGCAAGTGGCGGTAAGACGATTGAATTGGCGGATATGGTTGTGCGGGTTGTCCTTTTCATCACCACGGAATTTGTTGTTTTGGATCATTGACAACAAACCCGTTTTCACTTCAAAATTCTCCGCAAGGATAGCGGGAATCACAATAGCCTCTCCATAACCCTCGGTGGGTGCTTGAAGTAACTTCATCAAAGTTCGATTCTCCATGGTTGGTTCCTCTCTTACGATAGGTTCGTCAATAGCAGATTCCTCACTAGAAAGATTAGGAGTAGGTGTTGACTCCTTTTGGTTTCTTCGTTTACGTGCACGTCTTGCTTGGTTGCGGGTTTGCATAAACGTCACGTACAACGAGGGGATGAGCAAATAAGATTCTTTTTGGTGTTTTGTATTTTTCCAATTTTTTTTGTGGTTTTTTAATTTTTTTTTTTGGATTTTTGTGATTGTATTAAGTAGACCAAAATCTACAAATCTCCTCCTTAATCAAATCTCTCGATTAAAGAAGCCTCAAGGAATGAAAACGATCACGTGAAGTGAACGCCTTCGATGACTTTAGAACGTTGGTGGAACACCAAACCGTTCAAGAGGGTTTAATCAACGAAACCAAGAAAGTATATATGATACTTAATAATACTTTGGGCGGCAAAACCCTCGATTAGCTTTCAATCTCAAAATACTCACAAGCAAGCGGGGAAACGAGGCGGCGCGAAGCACTTTAGAGCCTTTTTCCTTAGGGTATATTTTATAATATCCGCCTTATACCCACCTTATAGTTTGTATTTTTCAAAATCGAGCTTCACGAAAGTATTTATCTATTTTTCCCTTTTCTTTCTTGTTTGAGATTCGAATACAATTATTGGGTAATGACCTCCCAAGTCAAGGTTGTGTTTTCACACTTTTGGAGTACTTGTGAATTTATTGTTCTACGTATACAATATATTAATAATATTTACACAAAAAACGAAAAGCCAATAATACGTATTAGTAGAGTGCTACTAATACAAATACTATTTATGGTTAGTATATAAATGTTGATCCCAAACTTAGATCGATTTAGCTTTGTGTATACGAGATTAGATCAAGTTATACACGTAGAGAAACTTTGTTTATGTATAAAGTAATCTAAGTCTTATGCGGAATTAACACTTAAACAAGAACACACAAAGATGTAAACAAACTTTCACTTGATTGATAATAACAAACTTGCTTACAATGAAAGTGTTTAACGTATGAAAACTTATATTAACAATAACCTAAAGGTCTTCTTTTATAGACATAAGAAGCCTTATACAAGAGTCTACGTATCAACTATTCTAGGTAAAGATAATTATAGAAAATACAATGTTGAACTTATCTTTACTAGAAACAAACTAGAAACAATATACGCGTAGACTAAATCTTTCCATCAGTGCTTGTCTTCAACCTATCAACGCTTGACTTCTTCTTGTCAACGCTTGATCTGTCAGCGTTTGTTTTCTTTCTATCAACGCTTGCTTTCCTCTTGTCAGCGCTCAAGTGAACTGGCTACATTTTATTCCCAACAATCCTCCCCTAAACTTGATATCTACTCTAGTAATCAAGTTTCTGAATAAACATTAAGCACTAGGAGGAATCTTACAACTTTTTTCATATTGGTAATAAATATGTCTGATCAAATCTTTGGCCACGTCACTTGAATAATCAATCTCTAGCTGTGTTGTCTTCATCTTCTCCAAAACTTCTTTGGACATGGAATACTGACCATCTACAAGAAGATACCCAGCAAACTTTGTAGAACTCAAATAATATACACCACCAGCTGAATACAAACGCCATTGAAGACCACTGAGGTCATCTTCAAGATCCTTCCAAACATCAGGATCTTCATCTCTTGGTCCACACATTCTCTTGAATGTTGACCAAAGTTTTATTGCATTGACTGAAGTAGGAGCTTCAGTCTCATACTTGACCTCTAACAACCTCCAAAGGTCTACCAAGTCTTCTCTATCAACACTTGCAAAAAGAGATATGAGTGTAGTAAAAGTGTGTACCTCTTTCCCATACCTACCAATCTTCCAAAACCCACATTCATCTTCTTCATAGCTTATAATAGGGTTTCTTGAATCAAGAGGTAACACTTGTACCATATCTGAAGCTTCCAATGGTGAGAGCTTGATGCTCCTTCTTATAACAGCTTCACTAGGATTCAACCTATCCGTATCTTTAGGAAACTCAAGAGGAACTCCCTTCTTCAAAGGTCTGGGAACAATCATTGCCTTCTTAAGCTCCATCTCTTCTACAAGTTCTTCTTTCCTTTCATCAGAAAGAAGTCTTAGAGTGTTTTCTTCCTGCACTCTTGCCCAAATGGGATAAGCCTTGTACTCCAGTTCTTCAAAAGACAAACCCAACAATTTATTGTAGGTCCACCCTGTTCCATGACATCTGAGTAGCATGTAGTACAACTCCCTTCTATCCCTCTTCAGCATTGAGAGAATATTGCTAGCTTTGTGTTTCAGAATTACCTTGCAGTCTTTTTGTACTCTTAGAAGAATCTCCAAACCCCATATTTGGTCTGAAATGGTCAAATCTGGATTCTCCATACATCTATCTTCCCAAGCATGGTACATCTGAACAACTTCTGGCATATCAAAATCTACTTGCAATTTCAACTCATTCAACTTCTCTTTTGCCAAATCATCACCATACTCAAGTCTTTCTGGTTGTTCTATAATCATCACACTTGAGTCTAAACTAGCTTCATCACTTCCTTCTTGTTCTTCTGAAGTGACAACAAAAGGTGATTCACCAACCTTCTTTATTTCTTGTTCCACAAGTTGTGCAGCCAACCTTCTATCAAACTCTACCTATGCTGCATTCTTTGGAACTTCTACCTCTACCATTTTTCCTTTACCCTTATCTAATGGATCAATGATGGGTAAGGATGATGGTAATACCTGTGAAGATACATCTTTGATGATGGATGATGACTGGAATACATCAACCTCATCTGCAGGTCTATCAACGCTCAAATTCCTTGTGTCAGCGCCCAATTTGCTCATGTCAGTGCTTGGTGTGTCAGCGTTCAAAATTTGGTTGTCAACGCCCAAATTACCTGTCTCAGCGCCTCTTGTAATTTGCTCCAACATAGATGTAAAAGACAAGTCTAAATTTGTAGGAGTTACCAGAGATCTAACAAAACCTGGTTGCTTCTTCAAACTAGTTAGGGCTTCAGCAACACCCAAAGATTCACCATCATGTGAGCCCTTATCACTCACGTTAATCTTCTCATCCTCCCCTTTGGAAGATTCCTCCATCCCACACCTTGTGCTAGCATTCTCCAAAATAACAATCCTCTCCCTCAATTGCTTGAGTTCAAGGCCTTGTGTACTGACAATTTGTACCAAGTCTGCATTTTGCTTTTGCAAGCTAATGCAGACATCCGTCAATTCCATTAATGTCATTGGTTCCAATCTGCCCTCCTCTAAAATGGGTATTTGACCTCCCAAGTTAGATTCATGGGGCATGGATGAGGTCTTAAAGATGTTAGGGCTGTCTTGGCCTGCATCTAAGCCAGAACCAATAGTCCCAGCCTCATCCATAGCACCAACCACACTTGTGGTGGTGGTTCTCTCTGCTACATGGCTAGGACCACTAGAGGAGAACACTCAAGTAGTCCTTTGACATTTTTGCAACCTATATTGTGGTGGGGTAGAAGATGATGTGGATTGGGTGGATGTGGGAAGGTTAAGGGGTGTTTGGGTCTGTGAAGGAATGGTGTTAACGTCTGGATTAGGTGTGTCAACGCCAACATTTAATGTGTCAACGTCAAAGGGTTCTTGGTCAATTTGCATGTGTTGGGGTGAAGGCAAAGGTTCTGGTATTGGGTCAAGTTGGGGTTGTGGGTCTGGTTGGGGTTGTGCTGCTTTAATAACAGCAAGCATAGCTTGGGTGAGGGGTAAGTCACGGTGAGGGGGTGAGTTCATCTTTGTAAAAATAGCTTTCTTTTGCACAGGGATCTCATAAAAATCATCATGATCCCTGGTGCAGTAATTTTACACATCAAAAACCATTTGTAAAAATCTGGGATAAGCTAAAGTCATCTTACTCCCTTTGTTTTTACACATGCCCTTAAAAATCATTTTTGAATAATTAAACTTTTGCCCAGTTGCAATGCACATAATAGCACTAGCAATGGATCTATTAATCTCATGAATGCAGTACACTTGGGACTCAAACATTGTAAGATGACATGTATGAGGTACTTCCAGGCTGGGGGAAACTCCTGTTTTTGATATTTGTTTAAAGTTCCCTCATCAGGGAAAGGATAACCCAAAGCCCTTAGTCCTTGTTCTATTTCATGAATGGGGAGGGTGGTTATTCCATCTGTATCATCAAGATGCAAAGCCTGGCGAACCAAGGCTTCAGTAACCACCCATGTACGCCCATGAACAATAGATGATAATGTAGTCACTTTATTAACTGTTGAGGAACTAACAGTGTTCCAAAACTGCTTAATATGTGTGACAGAGATGAGAGGAGCATGAGAAAGAGCATACCTAATTGGGGATGCATTCAAATACGCCACCATCTGTGTGTATTGGGGAAACAGAGTATCATCAGCGTCCAAATATGCTATCATGTTGTGTTGACTCCTGAATCCCAATACCAAATCACTTGGTTTAAATTTTGGTGCCATTGTAGAAGAAAGCTGTTTGTGAATATGTAGAAAGATGAATTATAGGAGAAAATTGTTAGACAAGAATAGTAGATACCCTGTTTAAAAAAATAGGAGCCAAATATATAGGAGAGATAGATGAATGTGATTGGTCAAAAACGAGGCAACTATTTTCAAAATATCATGATGAAAATATTGAAAAGAAAATAAGTTATCTCATGCATTAATTAAAAGTTATCTGCTCCCAAAATTACGGCCCCAAAATTCGTCAAAAATAACAACTGGGTAGGTCCCAATGGGTATTAACGGTAAAAAATAACCCATCAACGCCCAACGGCTATATTCTTGTCAACGTTTGCCAAAGCCATGTCAGCGTCTAAATTGGTCATAACAACGCTTGGAAAAATACTTGTCAGCGTCCAAAAATAAAAATATTAAAAAATGAAAAAGGACCTTAACAAAGTAATTTATCCTAGTGAAGATAACCTATAAGTTGATAATTATTATAGGGAGGCAAGCACTGTCCAGTTATGCACACTTGCTTATGCAAGATAGACATAATAGTCCTCTAGTGTCCCTTGCTAACCAAAACTCTTAACAACTAAGTTATCTCATAAAATTCCTTGTTACTCCCAGGTAAAACCCATGATAAAATCATTCCCAAGTCTCCAACAAACCACAACCAATTCTAGGCCAAAAATGTCTTGGCAACATGCATAGTATATCAACTTTGCATGCTACAGTGCCTCATGATTTAGTAAAACTAACTCATACTCACCTGTGGACACAATCTAGAATTGTGATAAGAGTATCATAAGAATACCCAAAAGTCCTAAAGGTTCCTAAAACCTCCCCTTAAACTATGATACATATGTTGCTCAAAAATATGCATGAACATAAAAATTTATGTCAAGATAGGAATATAAATATTCCAACCATCATCCATAAATAAAAACATGCTCAAATGATTCTCCAAGGATCCATAAGCAACTCTGTATCCAATGGTATAATGCTAACACCACCTGCACATTTAGATTAAAAACCACAAAACTAACATTGTTGCTGACAACGTCCCGATAACACTTGTCAGCGTTAAGGAAACCTTTGTCAGCGTTAGACAAATATATTGCTGACAACGTCACAATAACACTTATCAGCGTTAAGGTAACCTTTGTCAGTGTTAGAAAAATATAGTGGAAAATCTGAATCCTCAAAAAGACCAATAACAATGCATTATCCTGTACATACTTGACAATAAGACCCCAAAACACATATTATGTGAGATTGATCATTCCAATACTTGTTACCAAGTATTGAAACCTTCCAGCATCAAAAGGTTAGTTAATAAATCAGACACATTTTCTTCTGTGTCAACCCTATCTGGTTGTATTAAACCCTTTTCAAAACAATCTCTTATAAAATGATGTATAATTTCTATGTGTTTTGTTTTAGAATGATGTACATGATTCTTAATAATGCATAAGGTGCTGTTATTGTCAACAAATATCTTGGTATGCATGAAATTATACCCATAATCCAACAGCTGGTTCTGAATCCATAAGACTTGTCCACAACAAGCAGCTGCAGCAACATACTGCTTCAGTTGTAGAATTGGCCACCACTGTTTGTTTCTTGCATTGCCAAGATATCAACCTACTCCCAAGAAACTGACATCCACCAGTTGTGGATTTTCTATCAAACTTATCACCACCATAGTCACTGTCTGTATATGCAATAAGCTCTAAAGGTGAATCTTTAGGGTACCACAAGCCAAGATCTGGATAACATCTAAGGTACCTAAAGATTCTCTTGACATCATAAAGGTGACATTCTTTGGGAGTCACTTGATGGCGTGCACATGCACACACAGCAAACATGATGTCAGGTCTAGAGGCTGTGAGATACATCAATGAACCAAATATTGATCTATAGTGCCTGACATCCACATCTTTTCCATCTCAACCTTTCCCCAAGGGTGTTCTCTATTCATAGGAGTAGTAGCCCTCTTTTCATGTGGAGAAAATCCAAACTTCTTCAAGATCTCTACCACATATTTATCCTGAGAGATGAAGATACCATCTTCTTTCTGCTGAACTTGTAACCCTAGAAAGAAGTTCATCTCCCCCATTGCACTCATCTTAAATTTGTATGTCATAAGCTTGGAAAAGTCCTCACTCATCTTTGGATTGGTAGATCCAAAGATGATATCGTCAACATAAACCTGAACAAGCAAGACATCCTTACCAGCCTTCTTTGTAAATAATGTCTGGTCTATGGTGCCCCTCTTGAATCCATTTTTCACCAAATAGGTGGACAATGTGCTATACCACACTCTTGGGGCTTGATGAAGTCCATACATAGCTTTCTTGACTCTATACACCTTGTCTGGATTCTCTGGATCCTCAAAACCAGGAGGCTGCATGACATATACCTCCTCAACAATTGTTCCATAGAGGAAGGCATTCTTCACATCCATTTGATAGACAGTGAAGCCCATGCAGGAAGCATAGGCTAAAAATATCCTTATAGCTTCAATCCTTGCAACTGGTGCAAAGACCTCCTCATAGTCTATCCCTTCCTCTTGTGTATATCCCTGAGCCACTAAACGTGCCTTGTTTCTGACCACAATGCCTCTTTCATCTCTCTTGTTTCTAAGAACCCATCTTGTCCCAATAGGTCTGACATATCTGGGACAATCAACCAGCTCCCAAACATCCTGAATTGCAAATTGGTGAAGCTCATCCTGCATTGCTTCCACCCAACTTGGTTCTTTGAGAGCATCAAAGATTTTCTTGGGTTCCTGTTGTGACAGAAAATAGGCAAACAAACATGCTTGAACAAGAGGGGTATCAACCTTCTTGTGTATATTGGCAATAAATCCACCAAGATTCTGATGAGATCTTCTAGTCTGAACAGGAGTCATGACATCCCCAATAATTTGTGAAGGGGGATGATTCTTCATTGTAGAAGTGAGAACTCCTCCCTCAAAAAGTCTGTTGTCTTCAATCTCATTATCCATGTTGCCAATATCTTCTTCAGACTCTCTTCCATCAATATTAGTATGAACCTCTTCATGTGCATTTGAAGGTTCACCTTGTTCAAAATTGGAAGAGAAGATATGCTCAAAAGTGTTGTCAACGCCTGAACCAATATTGTCAGCGTTTGGTTTATCAACGCCTGAAATGTTGTTGTCAACGTTTGAGCCATCAACGCCTGAATTTGTCCTGTCAGCGCCAGATTTTCCTTTGTCAGCGCCTGAAGGACCATGCATGTTGTTAACTGGTGGTACTTGGGGACCACCATTATCCTTTCCAGCAGCAGCAGCAGCAAAAGCATCTGTCCATATGGGAATTGTAACATACTCTTGTATGGGAGGTGCCTTGTCTGCTTGTGATCCAACCTCTTCATTAACCTGTGTACCTGAAACATCAACAACTTGTTCTTCCACAACATTTGAAGTTACCTTCACAATGTCTGGATTAGTAACAGGCATATAATTTAAAGTCCTAGATAGAGGTTCCAAGTCAAACAACCAATTTGGACCACTTTCAGGATCACTAGGTTTACTCTCTAAAAACCTAACATGTACTCTCTCAAGTATACGTTTTTCCTTCTTAAGGTAAACCCTATATCCCTTACTCTGCACTGAATAACCCATGAAGTAGCCTTCATCACCTTTAGCACTAAATTTACCTAAGGCATCACTAGTATCAAGTACAACTACATGACAACCAAAAGGTTTAAGAAAACCAATATTAGGTTTCCTTCCCCAAAGTAACTCATAAGGTGTTTTGTTATGTATCTTGTTGACCAATCCTCTATTCTGAACATAACAAGCTGTATTCACAGCCTCAGCTCAAAAAGCTATGGGAAAGTGAGCATCAGACAACATAGTCCTGGCTGCTTTAATTAGGGTTCTATTCTTTCTCTCAGCAACCCTATTTTGCTGTGGGGTTCTGGCAACACTAAACTGCTTAGTAATCCCTTTCTTGGCACAAAAATCATCCAATAGCTTCTTTCTAAACTCACCACCATTGTCACTTCTAAGCATTTTAACTTCATTACCTGTTTTCTTTTCTATCTGGGTAATAAAGTAAATTAGAGTATCAGTAGTGTCACTTTTCATAGCTAAAAAGAAAGTCCAAGTAAACCTAGAAAAGTCATCTGTGATTACAAAGCAGTATGATTTACCATTCAAACTTTCTATATTAGTTGGACCAAATAAGTCCATATGCAGCAAGTGAAGTGGTTTAGAACTAGTGTGCACCTGTTTAAACTTAAATGAGACCTTGTGCTGCTTGCCCTTAAGGCATGCAACACAAGAGTGGTCATTGTGGAAAGCCTTTTCAGGCAAACCATCAACCAAACCAAGTCTCACAAGTCTGTTTATATTCTTAAAGTTTATGTGCCATAGTCTCCTGTGCCATAGATTACTCTTATCAACTGAAGCTTTAGCATAAAAACATGACATATTGTTATTCATCCTAATCCTATTAAGATTCACATTATAGATGTCTTTATGTCTAGGTGTTCTATAGTCAATATATTTCTCATCTGGAATTTTAAAATCCTTGATTAACACTAAGCATTCAGTATCAGTAAACAGAACTTTATCTTTGTTATCACAAACTTGTGATACACTAAAAAGATTGTAATCAAGTTCTTTTACCAGAAACACGTTTTCAAAACACAAGTTCTTGGTGAGAAGAGTTCCTTTGCCCGTGATAGTTCCATATCCGCCTCCAAAGTAAACCTTATCACCATCCTTAATGGGAGTGAAGTTAGTCAGATAATCTTCCTTCCCTGTCATGTGCCTGGAGCATCCACTGTCCCAATATCCATAATCATTGACCTATTTTTAAATGCCCTGCACATAAAGAAAACAAATTAGTTTTCTTTAGGAACCCAAGCCTTAGCAGACTTGGATTCATCTGGTTGTTCAACAAGAACATACTTTGTTCTCATAACAACCCCTTGTTCATCCCGTTTTGGATGAAATACCCAGTTAACCCCAATTGGTTTTGTAATGACCTTTGAAATATAATTAAATCTATTGCAAGTCATAGAAAGCCCATTAGAATTAGGGTTTTGATCTTGCTTAGGTCTCCATGTCAAGCTAGAAGAAGCTTTAGACCCCTTACCATGTGGTTGCAAATATTTAGGTCTGACCACGTTTCTGTCAGCGTTGGATTTGGTCTTGTCAACGCTGAAATTACCCTTGTCAGTGTTGAACCTAGGGTTTGCTACAGAAACCCATTGCCTATTAGACCAAGTATTGGTCTTCTGAAATAGTCTTTGTCCATGAGTGTTAGACCCTCTAGTGAAGAATGGGGCTGGTCTAACAACTTGTGGACTTTGCTCCATAAAGGTTTTGGGTCTGACAACGTTTGACTTTTTAACAGCGTTGACCTTGGAAGCGTTGACACACTTATATTCTAAATGTGAGAAGCTACCACAAGTGTAACAGGCTTTCCTAGACATAACTCTAGGTCTAGAAGAGAAGAAACCTGTTCCATCATTACTAACTTGGATTTTAGGTGACCTAGTATTCCTATACATTTCTGCATACTTAATGCTAGGTTTTCTAACAGTGTTTGAGCCAAGGTCAACTGTCTTGCCAGTGATTGGGTTTGTTACCTTAATAGGAGTAGACTCATTTGGACTTTCACACAACAAGCCACCCTTAACAAACAAGGTAGGGTTGGCTTTCTTCCATTCATTCAAGTCAGTCAACTTTTATCTATACTCTTCAAGTGGGGTAATGACTCTTGGTGGAGGAATAAATTCCTCCTCTTGGAGTTCTGGTAAACCAGTCCAAGATAAGTCCTTTCTTTGGACACCATAGAAGTCCCCAGCTGGTGGTGGAACAACAGTATAGTCTTTCATCCCAATCCCAGTCATGTCCTTAGGATCCCTTTGTTTATTAACACATTCTCCTAGGGTTTGTGAGGCCTTATCAAATCTCTGAATTTCAAGGTCAACATTATCCTTATTCTTTATAGCCTCATCTAACTTAGCCTATAGTTCACCATTAACCCTTTCCATGATATTTCTAACATCATTACTAGCATTTAACTCATGTTTTAAGATATTTATTTTATCTTTTAAGTCAAATTCCATTTTCTTGTACTCAGAAACTGTCTTCTCAGTTTGAGTGAGAGCAATTTGATAGTTAGACAACTTGCATCTCTCAATACTCACATTTTCTAACAATCTTAAAACCTCTTTGTTAATTTTTTCAGTATTTAAACGACAACCCTTACTACAAAAAGCATCATCGTATACCTCATTATCTGATGAAGAGGAGGAGTGTGCCATGAGAGCATATTGAACATGCTCTTCTTCTTCTATTTCAGCAACCAAAGCTTTATCCTCTTCACCATCATTAGCCAAATAGCTCCAGTCCCATCCAATACCATCAATTTCTTGCACTACAACCATGGCCTTAGGATCCTGAGCCTTAACAACTTGGCTTGAGGGTTTTCTAGCATCAGATCTTCTTGGAGATCTGCATTCCCTCATAAAGTGCCCCATACGATGACAATTGTAGCACTCAACCTTGGATTTATCAAATCCAGCAGTGTCCTTTGCATTAAAGGTCATCTTCTTCTTAAACCTTCTATTCCACCTGTTTGCTCTTATACTAGCAAGAGCCATGTTCCACTTTATATCCATCTCCTCCAAGTGCTCATCACTTATTTGCTCAAGGTCCTCATATGTAATCACTGAACCATTGGGAAAAGAAGCAATGTAAGCACACACAGTATCCAGATCCAAACCAGCAGGCTTAACTCTTGGTGAGTCAATTTTGTATGTGTCAGCGTCTGAATGTGGGGCGTTGACAGGACATGATCCAACGTTGACACATGATGATCCAGTAACTGGGTGCATGTATGAGTCCTTCTGATCAAATTGACCTTCACTATGTGAGAAGAAGGCCATGTTACTATTGGTAGACTTACTTCCATGCTCCAAAAGAGTTTCATTCTCCAACAGACTCAGTTTGTTGTAGATATCATCAAAAGTAGAACTTTTGTGAGTGTTATTGGCAAGAATAGATCTTGCCTCAATCTTCCACGCATCACCAAGGCTTTTAAGAAAGGTGGCAATAATGTCAACATCACCAACTTGTGTCCCCATGAAGGACAACTTGCTTGTAATGTCAAGCAGTTTTCTTGTCACACTAATAAGATTCTCATTAGGTTGAGCCTTAAAAACAGCATACTCATGCATGAGTTGCTTCTTCTTCTCTTCCTTAGTATCATCATTACCACCATATGCAACTTCAAGAGCTGCCCAAAGGTCTTTTGCAGACTCATAACCTCTGTATTTGTGCTGATTCTCTTGTCCCAAAGAGAGTTTCAGAATGTTTAGGGTTTTCATATCAACCCTTTTCTTTGCTATGTCTTCAGCAGACACAGCTCTACCATCATCAGGTTTTTCTTTCTTATCTGCTTCTGGTCATCCAGCAACAGCAGTTCTTGCAGCAATGGCATTAGCAATCTTTTCAGCTTTACTGAATGTGTTTCCATATTCAATAATCTACCAAAGAGTGTAGTCGTAGATTCCCAGATATTGCTCAAAGTTGAACTTCCACAGCTCAAAGTTGTTTGCATCAAGCATGGGAATCTTGATGTTTGGTAAGGATGAGGAGGAGGTTACTTCTGGATTTGACATGATGTTTTTAGGGTTTTGTGAAAATTAGGGTTTTGGTGATTTTAGGGTTCTTATGTTCTTTAAGATCAAAAGTTTCTCAACAAGCTCTGATACCACTTGTTGATCCCAAACTTAGATCGATTTAGCTTTGTGTATACGAGATTAGATCAAGTTATACACGTAGAGAAACTTTGTTTATGTATAAAGTAATCTAAGTGTTATGCGGAATTAACAATTAAACAAGAACACACAAAGATGTAAACAAACTTTCACTTGATTGATAATAACAAACTTGCTTACAATTAAAGTGTTTAACGTATGAAAACTTATATGAACAATAACCTAAAGGTCTTCTTTTATAGACATAAGAAGCCTTGTACAAGAGTCTACGTATCAACTATTCTAGGTAAAGATAATGATAGAAAATACAATGTTGAAGTTATCTTTACTAGAAACAATATATGCGTAGACTAAATCTTTCCATCAGTGCTTGTCTTCAACCTATCAACGCTTGACTTCTTCTTGTCAACGCTTGATCTGTAAGCGTTTGTTTTCTTCCTATCAACGCTTGTTTTCCTCTTGTCAGCGCTCAAGTGAACTGGCTACATTTTATTCCCAACAATAAAAACAACAATTTCCAAATCAAAACACAACACGCCTCCCCGGCAGCGGCGCCAAAATGATAGTTGAGTAAATACGTCTTTTAGGAAAAAGAGTGTAATTAGGGCAAGTATTAACAAGTGATTTAGGAATACCACAAGTTATGACCCAAAGTGGGGATCATTCTCAAGGAGGCTTGGTGTGTGTGTTAGAGATGATTAATGATGTGATTATGTTTATGAGAAAAGAAAATAGAAATTAGATAAGAAGAGAATGACGGTTACGATGACGAATTACACTAAGACGATTAGTCGTACACGTAAAACTGTAAAAAGTGACAAAATTAAATATTTACCCTAAAAATTCCTAGAAAGTTGCAATAAACCCTAAATAATGTAATTAGAGTTTACAAAAAATCAAAAATCACTCAAACCTTTTATTTAATTAAATAATAATTTTTTAATGCTAATTAAAGCCCAAAAAATCAGTTTAATTAACAAAAAGCCCAAAATGAGATTTTTTCAATTGTAAACCTCTAAAATGACTTAACATAATTTAAAACTATTTTTGAAATTTTAAAAATTAATGAAAACTATTTAAAAACAATTAAAAACTATTAAAACTTAAAATAATTATAAAAATTAAGCTAAGGACAATGAAAATATTCTAAAAATTGTAAAAGTCCTATCTTAATGTATTTAACCTAATAAAAATATAAAAACTTGAAAAATCTAAGTTTTAATTTTTAATAGTAAAATAATAATAAAATAATATTAAAAATCCAAAATTTATAAAAAAATCTAAAAACTTGCAAACTAGCTTTTTTTAACCTAATAAACACAGAAATGAAGTTGAAATTACCTAAATACCCCTATTGGGCCTAGAAATGGGCTAAAAGTCCAAACAGTCCCCTTAATGGGCTCAAATAGGCCCAATAAGCAAAATGTTGTCCAAATAAGCCCAAAAACTCCTATCTGACTCAATATTTGATTTTAAGAACAAAACTCTGAAGGCCCAAAATCTGAAAATGAGTATAAGCTATCTTATTTCAAAGCAGCTTATTCTTAATGGGCTTTTTGGCCCATTAAGCTATAAGCTCAAATTAGACACACAAGCTTCTTTTGAGTTACTTAAGAGATTTATAAAAAGAAATTTTAAATAAGCACAAGGAATAAGCCTGAAAAAGTAATAAGCTATCTTCACAAAACGACAAAATAGTCGTTTTCGAGTTCTAGACCACCCCAAGAGTTGATTCAAGTTTCAAAAGCTTTTAAATGACTTAACTAAGATTAATCAACAAAAAGTTTTTCAATAAGCACACTCAATAAGCTGGAATAAGTAGATAAGCACTTAATTAAAAGTCAACTTAATGAGTTTTCTAGCAAAAAGTCAAAGCCAAGGTCTGATAAGCTTTAGTTCAAACAAATTAGTCAAATGAGGAAGATTGATCACAAAAAGTAAGTTGTTGCAAGTCTGGATAAGCCAATATGGCTTATTAATAAGCTGGATCAAAAATTACACTAGCAGGGGCTAGTTTTGGTGTTTGAGCAGTGCAAACTTCTTCCACTGCTTGACTTTCTTGACTATTTGTCTTTAGTGACTTTTTTGTGGATTCAAGTTTCACAAAGGCACCCAAATGATTAGTTAATCATAAGGAGTCAATAGCAATCACAAAAATACAATCACAATCAGCCAATTAGTACAGTTAATACAAAACATCACCAGATCTAGCCCAGACATGAACAATAAGGATTTATGAACTTATAAGATGTTTAAGAAATTTCAGCCAACCAAATTGCACCAAAAGTATACACAAGCTATAATAAACTTAAATGAACAAGTTTAAACAGGTTTCATGCAATGGTTCAAGATCTAAATCAAGATTCAAGCACAACAAAGTTACTGATGAACACTAACAAGCAGTTATGAACACTTGCTGATATATTTTACCACCAAGCCAAATTCAAACCCCCCAATCTTGTTAACAGGTTATATTAACTATGTTTAAACACTTTTTAGCCCTAACCATGCATACACTCTAGGTGTTCCCAAAGTCTTAGGTCAAAAACAGTCAAAACAAGCAAAATATAGCACAATGTTTGAATTGGTGTTTCGAAGTTGAAAACTTGCAGCAAATAGCACACAAACAAGTATTTTGCAGATACAAAGCATAAACATAAACTTCCAACAACAAAATAACAAACTATGATCTAAAACAGGTTAACCTAAACACCCTTTTATATTTTCAAATCAAAATTTTCAAATCAAAAGTATGATTTAGGTTAGCACATGCATTCATAAACATCAAAACATCAAACTTGAACAGATTCAACAAGATTTGGAGCCCAAGAACAACACAAACACAAGTAGAACACAAATATCACAAATATCCAAAGTTTTATCAGATTTTGGGATTAAGGGTTCAGACCTCATGGATGTACATCCACACCCACGTATGTTTGAGCTTATGTGCTAGAAAGAACAAGCACAAGCTTCCAATATCAAGCTGCTAAGATGAAACAAAGTTAAAAGCAAAAATTATCAAAAACAGAAAAGTGGAAAATCCTTGATTAATGCAACCTTAGTTCCCCACACTTGATTATCCCCAAGTTATAAACTTCACAACACCTTGATATCACAATATCAGGATGCTATGATCAGCTTATAGCCCAAAAATTCCAAGGTTTGAACAAGACTTAGCAAAATATCAAGATTTAAGGAAAATATGCAAACTTTTGCACACTCCTTTGAAAACAGGTTTTAGGATTCAAGATTAGTAAACATGTAACAATAATAAGCAGGAAATAACAATGGCAATTGACTTTTCTTCACCAATTTTAAACACACTTCATTAAAATGAATATGAGATTTACAGAAATGTGAACTTAGGAAAATTCAAGAGCAAACTAAAAACTAATGAGTCATATGCCTTATATAGGCTACAAGTGATGTCTAAGAAAGCTAAAAACGTTAACCCTAATGTAGTAGAAGTCCCAAAATGACCCTTGTCTTGTTTGAATATCTTGGCATCTTGTTAAGAGAATTGGCTGTTTGTGTGAGGTGTTAAGGCTGCAATTGTGATCAAAGGCTTATAAGAAAGCTTAGGATTGAAGCCAAATCTTGGGCGTTGGATTCACTGGCCATTTTGGCATTTTCCCCAAAGGTGGTATAGCAGGGTTTATCATGTGAGCTGTTGAGTGACGTGGCCAAAGGTTTAAGGGTGGGGTTATGTTTAGCTTCACCTTAATCATAAATCTGGAAGGAATTAAGGGATAATATCAAGTAATTAGCAAAAGCCCAAATTTACTTATGAACATGAAGAACACTGGTTTGATCTTTATTTGTGTTTAGAAGTGTTGTTTAGTGCGTAATTAACTAATTAAATAATTAGTTAGTTACGGATGGTGAGTGGGATGGTGATGTGGAGGGAGGGAGAGAGCTGATTGGTGGATAGTGTGTAGTGGGGCACGTGGCACCCCATGGTTGGTTAAGGTAAGTTTGGCTGTCTGCCAAGAATAACCCCCTATATTTCTACTTCCTTCCATTTGCAATTTATAACAGCCAAATACGATTTCCTTTGTTATGGAAGTTTTGGTTTTCACACTATTGCCCCAAATACTTTTCCAAAGTATTTTCAGGGGTATTTCTTGCCAATTCTTGATTCTTGAAGGGCTGATTTGGCATTTTCTTCATTGATAATGGTCTTGACTTGTCTTGTTGACTTCTTGGAGGACTGGATTTGACAAATCATAATTTATGAGGGACCATTTTTGCCTTTTCTTCAAAGTCAAGGGTCCTTTGGTAATTTGACATATTTAAAGGACCAAACTTGTAATTTCTTGTAACTTGAAGTCCTTCATGGTATGTTTGACTTTGAGGAGGACTAATATTGACAATTTAGTTTTGGTTGAGGGACTAAAATTGCCAATTCTTCAAAGTGGAGGGCCCTTTTTGCGATATTAACAAACTTTAGGGACCAATCTTGTAATTATGAAGATACAAGGGTTTAAAGTGTCAATTCTTCAATATTGGAGGACTCTTCTTGCATAATCTTCAAATCTTCAAGGGTTTGTCTTGGAAAATCTTCATTAGGGCTTGGTTCAATGTGCGGCTTCGTTTCCCGTGTTCGTTTTTGTATGATTCTTCTGATCTTTTATCATTTTCTCAATATCCGTACCCAAAATACACAAGCAACAAACACAAGCATATATTTGGCCATTTTTATGATATTTTATGCATTTAAAGCCCTTTTCGGACGATGAGACTATGTATAAAAGCAGTCTCATCATTCTTCCTACAAGTTCAAACTATAACCAAACGAACGGAACAAGTGAGAAACAAAAATCGAATCGAATTCAGCACACTCAGTTTACTAAATCAAGAACCAATTTTCATCTAACACTCCAAATGCAACATATAATACGCAGGATCACTTTACAGTTTAAACACTAGCATATTAGACTATTTACACAGAAATAAAAATGCGCTTTACCTTTTTTCCGACGTGGAGTCCATTGATGACGAAACTCGCTATCGAACTAAAATGATCTCCAAACTAATGAATATAGTCGAGACTACTGCTACTCTATACGTCCATGTGTAAAACACTGCTACTCCTACTTCAAATCAGCAAGATGTTGATCCACTCAACTATCACTACTGAAATCAATACTCTTGCTGGTCTAATGCTACACTACTCGAACAATCAAACCAGCTGCAACTGGACTACACTTTTGCTTAGATAAATCTGCCTACCACATGCAGAATCTCAAATTCTCAAAAGTCATCATAGGAACTTCAAGTTATCATCATATTATCTCTAATATCATGATGAACACAACAACTGATCTCAGAAACATGAACTCTGCATCAAATTTGAATAGCTACTACCTTTTAGCTAACCAAACTCCAAAAGTATAACTCGATAACGGATTCTCTCATCTTCAAGAACCTCAATAACAAGAAGTTGCAGTATATGAACAGTAGTTGTAGTAGAGGAAAATATTAACAAATTCGAATGTGCAATTGATCTTTTATTGAATTGTGAATGGAAAAGTAGTTACAACTGCTCTAACAACTATACAATGATTAACTAATATACTAGTGTGTATGTAAAACACACACTAGAAATGAGGGAAGAATAATTGGGAGAAAATGAATTATAACAAACTTATATATATATCTACTGTGTGTAGATACACCTACAGTTAACATTTACAAATGAGGGAAATATGAGTTTATATAGGAGTGAGGAGAAAACAGGGGTGAAGTCGCTGACTTGGTTCCTCCAGTAATAATCCAACACGTGGCTGATTTGGATTTCATCACGTTCCCAGAATTGGGGGTTTATCCATTTGTGTGTTTGAGAGAAATTAAAAACTTCAGGCTTATAGAGTGTGTCAAGACAAACATTTTTCCTTTTTATAACTGTCACACCCCACCATGGCGGAATATGAGGTGCGACGTATGGATATCATCACAACAATAGCGTGTCTATAGAGATAACTAAATGAAATAGAAATATCATAAATGGGTGACACAATGTCATGAAAATATCACAAACAATGCAGGCGTCTAGGTAAGTATGTAACAAGTCTACCCCTTACCAAAGACATACAAATACACACATCAACATGTAGGTGTCCATAATGTATCACTTATTCCAACATAAAATAAAGGCTAAGAGGAATAGGGGTTCCTCCAAATGAAATCGTAAGCCTTCCAGCTAGCCACTCCTATTCTCACGCTTAACCACATTCTCACCTGAAAGAGACAATAAAACACGTCAACAATAATGCTGGTGACAGTCATAGGTTTAGACTCTAACTCCAAATCAATTATAAGCTATGAATAACAACCACTAACAAATGAACATATGGACAATGTGTTACAATTATGTATTAATAACTAGCATTCAAGATTAACCAATCACCACAAATCCAAGGCTCCAAGCCTTACCAATAACCACAATTCCAAGGCTCCAAGCCTTACCAATCACCATGGTCCCATAGGCGCGCATACACCTATGAACCAATCCCAAGGCCCCGACTTGTCAACATCTCCTTGGTACCAAGTCAAACCACAATAACAATCAAGAATCACATAGCGATAAATCACATAAATGTACACACAAGTCCATCATAAACCATAAAATCATTCACAACACTAGTTACAAAACCACACAATGTCTCTTCCATCCCATCTGGAAATCAAATCATAAAACAACATGCGACTATGAAACTCACCTGAACAAGCTTCTCCAAGTACCCGCGCTCTAGCACAAATCTAAACACATAAACGTATACAATCAAGACATGAACCACTTACCAAAATGGCTCATCAATCTATGATGAATATCTAACCTTCTCCTATAACTTAACCCCATTTATATGCCATATGAATCTCATTACACCCCTATATAAAGCCCTTAACTTAGTTTAGTTCATAACTCGTCTCGTTAACATTAAACCCAAAACAGTCCCGTTTTTCATACTTCAAACTATTGGTCGAACACCCCTTAACCAAAATAACATGTCCTGTAAAAGAAACCATATGCCCTTACATGTGTTAGCTAACTCTCCCCATATATATATATATATATATATATATATATATATATATATATATATATATATATATATATATATATATATATATATATATATATATATATACACTTTTACCTATCCAGAATTTACTGATTTTGAACATATAAAAAGTTTGTTATGATCATAGGGTCTTACCCTAACCCATTTGTTTAGCCCTCCTCCAGATCTTTTATTTAATATATAATCTATGTCTCATGTTCATTTGAAGGTCCAATTATACTCCTAAGTACCCTAAACATCCTAAAACATTAATTTAAACCCGACTGATTTCAAAACTGCTTTGACCTCCGACTGTTGTCACCTGTTTTTGACCCACTTTCAGACGTCCAATTCAATTATAGTCTCTTGCATTTGAAAGTCAATTCAATTACCTTTTCAGGGATATAAGATTCGAAAATTAAAAGTTTGTAGATCTTTAGATATGATCAAAACAATGCACCAAAAATTCTGCCGAGTTTTTAATTACGAATTTAGTTGAATTAACCTAATTAATTATTAATAATTTATTTAATCACAAGCCCTAATTTATCAAATCATTATAATAACATTAATTCTCAGATTTTAATTTTTCCCTAACCCTAAATCCATCATAATTGATATTTACATGAATTAGAAACATGATTTAGTTAATAGAAACGTAATTAGAACATGATTTTTACCTCTAATCTTCAAGGGATTGATTTTTCTTGAAAACCTTAACCTCCATTGATGTATTTTCGACCCTATTACTGATATAAGTCGTTCATGGCCTTTAAGGGTCTTAGTTTATATTAAAACACCTTTCCTAATCCAAATTTAAGGCTAAAACCAAAACCTTCCATATTTTCTAACCCCCTTCCACCAAATTGGCCCATAACCGACCCAAATAGCCTTTTTCTTTATTTATTTTTATTATTTACTGTAAATTAACTATTAATTATCATTACCTTAAATTTATTAATTTATTTCAGCTCCTAAAACCTCCAAAACCGCTAAGTCGTAAAACTAGTCAATTTACGCGTATACCGTAAAAGACGTAAAAATATATGGTTTTATAAAAACTCTTAGAATATGAAATAAACTATACAAATAAGTTCTAAATGACATAAAACCATCCCGTAAATTATTCCCGTGACTAATGACCTCATCCGAGACCTCTTAATGCTAAAACTTAAATCGTAAAAATACGATTTTCTATAATACATATACGTATACGTAAAACCACAAAATAACACCATCTCATTTTATAGTCACTACCTTGTGAGCTCATGAACATGAAATAACCGTTCCTCAATTTACTTATGAGTACCATATACCCATAAACGATATCCAAACCTCACTCCAAACACACAAAATAAACACATAAGCACATAAAAGCACATATTTGCACAAAACACCCTAAACTATAGTCTAAGTGACGAACCCCAAAACCATGGTTGTCACATCACTCCTCCTAATAGAAATCTCGTCCCGAGATTTACTCCTTAGGATCAAACACACAAACAACAAATCACATGATGATACTTATTCAAAATGAACTCTTCTCATGTCCATGTGTACCTTAGTTCATGACTCAATATACCACATATACTAACCAGCAATATTTAAATTCATTCCCAAACTCTTGACCTCACAGCCAATAAATCTCACAAATGACTCTTTGATAGAACGAAGACTCTTATTAACACAAATCCCGAATAACCATACATGCAAATACGCATTATCAAACAACATTTACCAATCTTAATACATGAAGTATTTCATGTATACCATTCAATTCCCTAGGTAATTCTATACCCATAAGATACTGGTCCAATCTTTCCAAATATCATAAATGGACCTACGAAACTCGTCATCAACTTTTCCCTTTTACCAAAACATGCCACCCATTACTATAGGTGAAATTTCCTACATAACTTTGTCACTAAACTCTAGTGATTTCCTCTTTTTCAACATATCATATCTTGTTACTCTCATCCTTTCCACAAACACCATTTCCACATTAGTAGTCTCTTTCACGAATTTTAATCCACCATAAGGACAACTCACCCTATCCTTCAATATAGTGCCTCAAATGGCATTCATCGACTTCTAGTATGATAACTATCATTATATGAAAACTCAGACATCGCTAATGAGTTTCCCACATCCCTCTAAATCAGTCACCCAAGCTCTCAACACGACTCCTATACTTGTATCAATTTCCCACTTCGTCCATCATTTTCCAGTTAGCTGGATATACTCATATCCAATCATGTTCATCAACTTCCTTTAGTCCATACCGCAAACTACTTAAAAATTCCAATTTCCTTACACAAGTGACCTATGACGATATTTCACATATTGATTAGTTTATCACAACGAGGCTCTTCCAATCCAGATCAACTTATGATCTATACACATCACCAAAAGGACGGTTATCTCAGTTAGTCTATCAACTGCCATCCAAGCCCATGCTACAACTACTTCCATAAAATTTGGTTAGATCATTAGTAGCACCTATACACTCCTTTCTCAGTTTTCTCCATGAAAGATTTTTTCCCCTGATACTCAACACTTCCTTTATACCTACACAATGTCTTACCTTCAAGGTCATAGTGCTCCTCATCTTGTCTGAGTTAGACCAAGCCCTTCGTCTCTCATGACACATCACATCTATAACTCCTTAACCATTCAATTATCGATAATGTAGAAACTAGAAGGGGGGTTGAATAGTTTCTCTTCGATTAGTCACCTAATTAAAATTACTTTCAATTAGGTTTGTATCAAAACTATCTTTAACTTGAAGCTAAGTTGCATAATGATTAGGTTCAATTCAAATGCATTAGCAATGATAATAGGTAAGTGTAATGATAATGAAATGAGTAAAGAGTAAGGAAAGAGAAAACTTAATGACAAGACACCAAGATTTATAGTGGTTCGACAACGAGGCTCTATCCTCGTTTCTACTGCACTCCTCGAGTACACCTACTCGAGATTTCCACGATATCCATAAGCTGCCTTCTTGGCGGAGAAAACATTACATCGTCACTTACATTATTTCCCGACACTAAGCTAAATGTCGAGACCTAATCTTTAGCTAGGACCAATCTACACAACGTTGCATACTTCATAATTTAACGACACAAGGCTAGATGTCGAGTTCTAATCTCAAGGTAGAACCAATCTTCACGATGTTGCCTACTTCACCATTTTACGACACAAGGCTAGATGTCGAGTTCTAATCCAAAGCTAGAACCAATCTTCACGACTCTTCACTTTGAAGCTAAGTGAGAACTTCACACAACACAACTACTAATCACTTTCAAGTTTAGTGAGAACTCACAAGACACAACCACATCACTTTATAGTTTAGTGAGAACTACTACACAATCTATTACAACTCAACTAGACATATCCAAGTACACATATGTAGCTTGGATATACACAACATAAATCCAAGCAAACACATATGCAATGGATGTACACAAAACAAATCCAAGTATTCACAAATAGCTTGGATGAACACAACTAGTCCAAGTATTCATAAATACAAACGGATTAACATAAATAAAAAGGCTAACATGATGAACATGACTAATTCATGGATTCATCTTTATCACAACACTAGTGAGTGAGTGATCTTCTCTTTGGACAAGGTAAAGGAGGGGATCAAGAGGATAATCATATGTAAACATACTTAACACATTAAGTGATCATTTACTAATGATTATGCTATAGAAAAGAGAAAGGGGGCTGAGAAAAACGTCCAAGAGGGTTTGTTGGAAAATGAGATTTTATCCATTATTTATAGGAAACAAAGTGCAACGGCTAGCTGGGCGCGGTTCTTTATCTAGCCCGGCGGTTCCATATCGCTAGAGAACCGCCTAGCTATTTAAGGTACCGCCCAGTAGACCACGCTCTGATTTTTGTCTTTTAGTGGGTAGGAATATCTGAGGTTTTTTAAACCTTCAAAGGATATTCTTATGGAATATGGAATATGCCTTTTTCAAATTTACATTTTCCATTTTAATAAAACATTTTCTTAAAAAGAAAGTTTATTAAAAAATCTTTTGTCATATTAACAAAAGTGAGTTTTAAGGATAATCACTTTGATGATCACTAAGTATGATTAAGAAAAGTTATTGATATGATTATTACCTTGATGATAGTGTTAGTTAAATAATTCGTTTTGTGTTTTACACTAAATGTGTTGTATAGTTTGTTGTGATCAAAACTAAGAAAGATTAGTTAACACTAATAATGTTTTTAGACATCACTTGCATTAACAATCTCCCCCTTTTTGATTACGACAAACTATAAACTCATTTACGTAGAAACACAAAATATCGAATTATTAACGAGTTTATCACTATCATTTCTCCCCCTTTGTCGTAGCATAAAGGTTAGCACAAGTCTTTGAAGAAAACTAGACTTTGCTAGTAGCTCCCCCTTGGTGGTTGCTCCCCCTTGCTTGGGGCACCAAGTGTATGAGCTAAGGTGACATGCTACACAAAGGTTAGTAGAAATAAAAGAAACACCAATGTATATATGATCACTACCTACTAAGTAACTTGAGAGGGAGAAGGAGAAGAAATCTCAAATTAGAAGCAAGTATTGCTAAGTATGTCCAAAGAGGTAAATGACAAAACAAAGTTCAATTGGTGGAATGGATGTAGAAAAGAAACATCCAACCAGTGAAGATGATAAATTTGTCAAGGGGTTAAAGTTTAGAATTGATGGAATCACCCATAATCAATTGTAAAGATTAACCACGAACCAATTTTAGTCAAGTTTTAGAGGTTGTGATTGATTTAGATTCAATTTTAATTTAAAATTAAAGTTGATTGATGTGCACGTAAAGATAGAAACACACAAAGCTAAATCCATAGATCATCCTCATGAAAAACTCACAGAGGGAAGGAAATACAATAAGAAAATGAAAAACAACTAGCTAAGACAAAGTTAGCTTAAAACTAGTTCTATGATGAGTAGTCTTCCTTGGCTTGGTTTTTCTTGAAATACACTTATTAAGGAAAATCATCATTTATCTCCTAGGAGGATGATTGGCAAAGAGATTCAACCAAAAGCTTTGAAACTCTATGTGAGCCCCAATCATCTCCAATCTAAGGATATCAATGAGATAGTAGTTATTGAGGCAACAAGGGAAATTAGTGCCATTGTGCATGAAATACTCATAAAAGCGAGGATCACCCAAGTTTGGAGTGTTTGAGGGAGGTGGAGGTGGAGGAGGTATGTTCTCCAAGGGTGATGTGAGTGAGTGTGGAGGTATGTTCTCCAAGGGTGAAATGGGTGAGTTTAGAGGGGTAAAAGGTGAAGTCACCAAGGTATCAACAAAGTCATTCACAATGGAAATGCTTTAGATGGGTTGAGGTTGTGTAGTCACATCCAAGAGAGTACTTGGAGTGAAGGGTGAGGATAGCTAATTCATTCTAGATTGGAATGAAGAGGAGGTAGAACCATGATAATGGTTGGTACCATAGGTTGAGGTAGTCTTGCATGGAGCAAGAGATGGCGAGGGTGATGAAGAGATGAGAATTAGATCAATCTCATTCTTAGGTGTGTGAAAGGGTGAAGAGTTAAGTTTGGGCAACTTAATCTTAATCTTAAGGTATTTCTTTGAAGTGGAGGTTTTGGAAGAGTTTGAGGTTCTTGTAGAAACCATGGTTGTAATGAATGATTTAAGGGTTAAGGATGAATGGTTTGATGTGTGAAGAACATGGCTAACAAGGCGGGTTTAAAAGGGTGAGGGGATGATCCAAACTAGTAATGGGTTAAAAACATTTTATGTGAATAATGAATTTAGGTAACCTAGTTTAGGAAATGTGAAGGATTTTTCAAAGAATCAGCAAGGTCTACACAGATTAAGGAAAACAGTGTAAAGAAAAGATTCTGTCGGACACAGTAGCTGGCAGTTCCCTATCTAGGGTGGGCGGTTCCTTATCGATAAGGAACCGCTGGTCGATATGGAACCGCGACCAGAGGTGTTCAAAAATTGTACTTCCTCATATTTTTGTTAGCCCAGATTTTTACCAAAGGATTATCAAGCCAAAGTTAACTACTGACCAAAATCTAGGAAGCTAACTAACACATAGGATGCACACAGCTATGCAAATCGTAAACACGATGGCATAGACAACATTAGGATTAAAGTAACAAGTAATCCAAACAAGCAGTATTAGTTAATACACAACCAAAATAAAGTAAAAAGAAACAAATGTTCAACATCACATTACATGTTTAGAAACATGTATACTTTGAAACAATTCAAAGTCTTCATCTTCGTTTCTGGCCCAATCCCTTAAGCATGTTTCCCAAGTACTTGAATCCTTTCCTTGACTCAACCTGATGTTCATGTAACTCACCTCGAGTCCTAAGATTTTCACGGTAGAGATGATCCATATTGAGATCTTCCGGTACTTCACTAGAGGAATAATGAGGTGGAGGAGCTAAGTCTTCAAGTCCATCCACGAATGAGTTTGAGGATGGGTGGGAATTACCTGAAGAGTTGAAATGAGAACTCTAACCTATGCCATCCCCATCACTTGTTGGAATATAGGTGTCCTCATCATCCGACTCTTGATGATCGGATTTTCGCGAACCTCGATCACTTCTAGTCTTTCTTTCATATACCTCTTGAATAGGCAACATAACCCGATGAACCGGGTGAAAGCGAGAAAGGTCGAGGTGGGGAAAGTCACGAACAACCCTTTTGAAAAGGCGAGTAAGAAGCATAGCATAGAGAAGGTTTGTTTTGGGCTTTGAAATAGCATAATTTATTCGTCGAGCGATATTGTATGCCAAATTGTACTTGGTTGATGTAAAGATGCAACATAACATATGCACCATACAAGCCGGGATATGATCTCAGTTTCCACCAAGACAAAATACATTCTCCCTAAGGATATTTGCCCATTGGACCATAAAATCCTGAAGATCGCTTTAGAGCACTTCATAGCGATTCACATACCGCACATTAGAATGAAGGCTTCTCACAACGTTTCCATCACGCTCTTTCGAAATGATATCAAGGATAAATTCCGGATCAATTTCGGCGTGGTCATTTGGAGGTTTGTCGTTGGATTCCAAGAGAGCATCAAGTCTCCATTTGTCCGTGAAACGACAAGTGCCTTCATATGGCACACCAAGAATTTCACCAAAATCTTCGAGAGAGTATTGAATGATTTGATCGTTCAACAAGAATCGAATGAAGATTTCGCCATTGTATTCAAACATAGAGTAGGTGCTAAAGAATTCTAGTAGAAACAAGGGGTATATATCTTCTTCTATGTAGAGCAAGCAATCAAACCCCGTATGGTCAAACATAGATTTGATATAGACATAACCCGTTATTCCCTCATCAACAACTCTACCCTCATGGAAATTTCGTTTTGAAAGTGATGAAAAGGAGTTTCAAAGTTGAGTGGATGCAAAGGTTTGGGAAATGTTTGGCATATATTGTTTAGTGAGTTGATGATCCTTTTGGTATTGTGAAGGCATGATTAGTACCTAAATAAACACAAGAAATTATACTTCCAATCATTCATATGAAAAATAAGATCAAAAATCAAAATATGAGAATGTGTTATATCAATTTCTTGACAAACAAAGGATTGAATCCATATCATTCTAATGTTCACAATGTATCTATTCTATTATTAACCAAGAACATATGAACTATGTTGGATCAAAAATAGACTAGAACATTGGTTTTTCAAAACAAGGTTTTTAGGTAAGCATTAACAATGCAATTACCTATTTTTTCATGGGTTCATCTCAATTTCATCTTTTAACGAAAATCATTTAGCCAAAATTTGGATTTGTTCTACAAGTGGGTTTTAGTGAAATCTTAATGAATATGAACCTAAGGAATCATAGTAAAATAACCATGTCAACCCATATTCCTATTAAGGTTCTAATTCAATTTCAATTTTAAAAAATCCCCAATTATGAAAGGATGAACCCTAGAACAAAATAGATGAGATTGAAAGAAAATACTTACAATTAATTGATGTTTGATGAAGGATGAGTGAAACCCACAACTTGGAATCAATTAATTTGAGTGATATGAAGGTTTTTGGAGCTTCAACAATGGTGGAAAAAGTGGAACCCGACGGCTGTGTGTTTTTGGGAGAGAGAGGGTTTAGTTTGAAAATATTAAATTAATAAAACTGGCGCTCTGACAAGTTTTACTGCCCGCGGTTCCATATCGATAGAGAACCGCGGGTTTGAACCGCCAGAGATAAAGAACCGCCTACAGAGGCAGGTTTTTATCAATGAAATACGCCAAATTTTTTGGAAACCAAGTTTTCTAAATACTTAAACATATATCTTAAACCTTTTAGAATATCATTGGATCATCATAACACTAAGCAATATGCCTTAATGAAGGATTACGAGTTGAATCGAGATCGGAAAGAACCGAAACGAACAAACGACTACTCGTAGCGAAAAAGCAAAGTGGAGAGAAGTCAAGGGAAGTGAATCAAGACTAAGACCAATGCTCAATGGATTAATGACAATCTTTAAATCGTGGAGACGAAGAGCTTGTGTCATATATAGTTGTTTAAGACGTGCCTTTTCGGCGAAGTGTTAAACGGCTTTGGTAATGAATAAACAAAAAGCAAATATTGATGCATAGACTAAGATCACTTTCAATAATACTCTTAGTCTAAACCAAACTATGAGCAAGGTATTAATTCACTTTCTCTCCCACAAAGGGGCCTACTAACCGTATGGGTGCAAACCATGGATATCATGCTTGATACTTTAAGCTACTACTAACTCACTCTACATCACCATAATGAGTCAAGTATCCAAGCAATGAAGGTTTGAGAGGATAAAAGAAAAGAATCACAAACCACAAACAAATGTCAAGGCAAGGATGCCACGAACAAGCACATAGTCAAGTAATGATAAAAAGAATGATCAAAGGGCGTGTGGAAGAACGAAAGCGTACCTTGGCCACAAAGAGCATTCCAATCCATCAAGGAATCAATGCAAAGCCTAACAATGACTATGATGAGTACTAAATCTTCAAGGACTAGTATCATTCCCAATCATCTTGATATCATCATTCAAAGATGTTAAAGATCAATGAAGATGAGTCTTATACAAGTGCAAGTAACTCAATCCACAACCAATTAAATGATTGATCTTCATGAGTACCTACACAAAGCAAGATGCAAACTAGTAGATACATTTCAAGAGTAGATCTAAAATGCATAAAAGCTACTAATCAAAGAGGGATGCAATATTACCAATTAAAAGACCTATTTTCCAAGAAAAAATTAGTTTTGACCAAAGAGAAACTTTAGTACAACTCGACCTTCTAATTTGAGGAGACAATGGATCGATCCAAGTTTTAAAGTACAATATACTTCAAAGATCTTGAGTGACCATCGCTCTAATACCAATTGTAGAAACTAGAAGGGGGGGGGGGGGGGTTGAATAGTTTCTCTTCGATTAGTCACCTAATTAAAATTACTTTCAATTAGGTTTGTATCAAAACTATCTTTTACTTGAAGCTAAGTTGCATAATGATTAGGTTCAATTAAAATGCATTAGCAATGGTAATAGGTAAGTGTAATGATAATGAAATGAATAAAGAGTAAGGAAAGAGACAACCTAATGACAAGACACCAAGATTTATAGTGGTTCGACAACGAGGCTCTATCCTCGTTTCTACTCCACTCCTCGAGTACACCTACTCGAGATTTCCACTATATCCACAAGCTCCCTTCTTGGCAGAGAAAATCTTACATCATCGCTTACATTATTTTCCGACACTAAGCTAAATGTCGAGACATAATCTTTAGCTAGGACCAATCTACACAACGTTGCCTACTTCACAATTTAACGACACAAGGCTAGATGTCGAGTTCTAATCTCAAGGTAGAACCAATCTTCACGAAGTTGCCTACTTCACCATTTTACGACACAAGGCTAGATGTAGAGTTCTAATCCAAAGCTAGAACCAATCTTCACGACTCTTCACATTGAAGCTAAGTGAGAACTTCACACAACACAACTACTAATCACTTTCAAGTTTAGTGAGAACTCACAAGACACAACCACATCACTTTATAGTTTAGTGAGAACTACTTCACAATCTATTACAACTCAACTAGACATATCCAAGTACACACATGTAGCTTGGATCTACACAACAAAAATCAAAGCAAACACATATGCAATGGATGTACACAACAAATCCAAGTATTCACAAATATCTTGGATGAACACAACTAGTCCAAGTATTCATAAATACAAATGGATTAACATAAAACAAAAAGGCTAACATGATGAACATGACTAATTAATAAATTCATCTTTATCACAACACTAGTGAGTGAGTGATCTTCTCTTTGGACAAGGTAAAGGAGGGGATCAAGAGGATAATCATATGTAAACATACTTAACACATTAAGTGATCGTTTACTAATGATTATGCTATAGAAAAGAGAAAGGAGGCTGAGAAAAACGTCCAAGAGGGTTTATTGGAAAATGAGATTTTATCCACTATTTATAGGAGACAAAGTGCAACGGCTAGCTGGGCGCGGTTCTTTATCTAGCCCGTCGGTTCCATATCGCTAGAGAACCGCCTAGCTATTTAAGGTACCGCCTAGTAGACTATGCTCCAATTTTTGTCTTTTAGTGGGGTAGGAATATCTGAGGTTTTTTAAACCTTCAAATGATATTCTTATGGCATATGGAATATGCCATTTTCAAATTTATATTTTCCATTTTAATAAAACATTTTCTTAAAAAGAAAGTTTATTAAAAAATCTTTTGTCATATTAACAAAAGTGAGTTTTAAGGATAATCACTTTGATGATCACTAAGTATGATTAAGAAAAGTTAGTGATATGATTATTACCTTTATGATAGTGTTAGTTAAATAATTCGTTTTGTGTTTTACACTAAATGTGTTGTGCAGTTTGTTGTGATGAAAACTAAGAAAGATTAGTTAACACTAAAAATGTTTTTAGGCATCACTTGCATTAACAGATACTAAGCCTTCTAATCAAACCGTATAGGTCGGTACCATTTCCTTTCCACACTACAACAATATTAGCATGCTTAGTGCTTTAGTCTACTCATTAGGCTATACCAAAGTTTTACCTTCGGTTCCTATCTCGACCTATTACATTCATGATTCACATCTATCCACACTTCCTTCTTCTTCCTCAGCTCATGACATACATCACGATGTTATGCTTCCTGTCTTTCAAATCATCTATACCTCAAAACTTTTCCAAGTAGCTTCAATTGTTTTTCCTCACGATCAGTTCTCATACTCCCTCCTAATAGGGACAGACTAGAGTTTTATGTGATCCCATGCGGATCACATTCTCATCTTATACCCATATTAGTTTCCATTTGTCTAAAATAAGCCATATTTTAAATTCTTATTCAAATCTCATACTTCTATTTTGATCTTGCACGCAACATGAGGTACTTTCAATCATCATCTTCTAGGTTTACTTGGTTCTCTCCTTCCATGGTTCTCCCTAATTCCTTCACTATCATGTCCAACCAAAACTTCTCAGTCAATTCATCAACTCTATGGAAATCGTTAGTGCATTGGATAATGCATAACTGTCTCTTCCAAAGATCTTTCATAACACCTTCACAAAACCGACTCTCTAATCACTTCTCCATGAACTTATTCAGCTCAGCTTCACTACTCATCCCTCGATATTGATAGCCACAAAAATTCTATCTGCGTAGTCACTCGACTCCCCTTGTTACCTCTACGAGTTCTTAATCTCCCATGTTATGTATTCAATTCATCACGATCCACTAGTTCAGCTCTTTGTAACTCCACTCCGGTACTCGATCTGTCCTTCTTCATCACGAACCATACGGAGATTCCCATCATAGTGCTTGTCACCTTTCCAGTCCTTGCAACTTTTGTGACTCCTTTGAAATCTCTTGCTTCCTTCTAGCAGCCAGCATGTAGTCCTTTCAGCTCCTTGATTCACGATGTAGCTCTTCACGCACTCCTTCTCGTCTCTATGATGTTACCTAGGAACTTCACACTACCTAGTAGCCTCTAACTTCAACTCATCTACCACAATATTTCTAAAGGTACTTCAACCCTTCAATGGCTCACTCTTCCTTACTTGTTGTACTTCACCATTAATCATCCTCCTACCAATCATTCTTTCACATCCATGTTTTCCTTCACGTGTCTACTACTACCTTGCCTCCATAACTATACCAATTCCCTTGCGTGTTAATCCTTCCATTAGTAGAAACTTTCTACTCTACCCTCACATCCGCTAGTACTTTCATCAATCTCCTAATGGTACTTCAACCAACTTCTCATAGCATGACATCTCGTTCCCACGACCAGTCAACTAACTTTACTTATTCCTTATTCCCGTAATCAATCTAAGTTTCAAAACTCCACAAATCTTAATCATTCCTTCAACACAACCTTTAAACCAAAATACATCTTTCCATTTTAATATATAACCATAAGTAATACTACCCAACTCTATCCTCTCATCCTAACGTTTCCACAACCGGATAACTAAATCAACCATGACATGTACCAAAAGAACTCCAAACGATCGCGTCCCATAATAAATATAGGGTAAACCAAAAGATCAACCATAATGAACCCTAGCCAAAACAACTGAAAACGAAGCATTGTAATCCAAAAGATTCAATGGAGTGTGCCAACAACGAAAAATTAGACTCGTCACGGTTAGTATTACCAAATTTCGATACCTCAGAAAATTTTAAACTTTCGCCCCATTTAATTACTCCTCATAAGAACCAAACTTCAATACTACTAAAATCAATCATACTCGTTTTGAACAATAAAATCATCTTTTATCTTCATTATTTTATTATAGATATCAACTAGTTAGTATACTACAATCTTATTCTAACAATTATCATGTTTACCCGTATTAAACTTATTTCACTTGTTATTATGAACTAATACATATTTATAAAATACAGTGTTTTATTTTCATTTTATTCTATATTATTATTATTATTACTTTATAAAATCCATTTAGGGTGGTTATAACTATACTACTACACGTTTACAAGGTGTGGTGTTTTTTTATCATTACTATACTAAAATCTCCCTTTTTACTCTTTCCGTCTAGTTAAATACTTCTAAAATTTTAACTCCACTTTAAAAAATTTTGTAAAATTTCTTTACCCCTTTAAAAGTATTATCACATGTTACATAGAAAACTAATCCAATTATTTTCAAGACGAATTTTTTTATAGCTTACTACCACAAACTTTAAAAAAAATATGTAAGTCACGATATCATACCATACACTTACAAATTATTTTCAAAACCGTTTTCCTATAATTAGCCACACTTATTTGTAAGAATATTTAGTATTTCTCATTAATTAAAATACATACCCGAATGTAGACACACATCAAAAGACTCAAAATGTCGTTGGAACTCCATCAAACTCCAGCACCATAAAACACGAGCAAACACAAGGTACGTTTAAGTTATAATAACTACTGAACGAACATATATCATAACTTAACACATACTAGTATATATACTGTAACACCCCATTTTGATAAATGGAATGTCATGTGAAATTATGGCGTGTCATCAAAGCATACAAGGATAAATGTCTAAAACATTACATGACCATAGGGATAACCGGAATCAAACATCGATTCCCAAACATAAGCCCAAAACATAATAAAGTAGAAGAAATGAATGAAAGACTAAACTAGCATAAGTATATGAAGGCAAAAGGAGAAGAAGTCTATGGCAGCTTCCATCCTATGCATGTCCTCTAAATGCTCGAGTCCGTCCTTGGGTACCTGCCGTTTTGGGACATGGAAAGGAAAGTAACGGCTGAGCAAAACGCTCAGTGCACAGATATAGACATAGTATGAATGACTAAAACATAATAAAGACTTAATAGCAGCGGAATTGTATATGTCCTTTAAAACCTGGAACATGTTCATAAAACTGGTTTTATAGTTTGAAAAGCCTTATGTTTATCTTGTAAAAACTGTTTAACGTATTTTACCATTAGCCAATATAGGTCATGAAAATCCACCGTGCATGAATACTTGGAGGGGTGACCTCATCATGCAAATTAGAGGGGCTGCCTCTAAATTAATATACTGGTTTTTGGGTAGGAGGGATCAGCTCCTTGTGAAGGATGCAAGGCACACACCACATTCACCATGAAATCCTGACTGAAAACATGTAACTAGGATGCACCCATACGCCCCACATGATAAATATAATATAAATGGCCAAAAGCTGAAGGGACGCCACGAGCAATCACTCCGCCGTGGTGAAGTCATAACATCAGTGCCTCTAATGTTATGGTTATGGTACCTCCATAACTAGGTGAAACTGGTCATGCATGTATATGGCTATAGGTATTCTTAATTAAACATAAGCAAATCAAACACATAACTTATACTACGGGAAAACATTTGGCTGCATACGGGGAAATCCTAATAAGGAAAGAATGTCCATACTGAAAGGACGGGAATCCGTACCTTATGTCCAGTGAACGAAGAAGACGAACTGAGGAGAATCCTACTTCGGTATCACTAATGCTACATAAATACATACGTGAGTAAGTATCTGCTTACTAAATACGTAACTGGTTTTACGTCATGTCTTAGCTTATTTTATATGTTCAAGTCATGTTTTACTGTTTTAAGACTTAAACTGTGTTTATCTTATATTCTGTTTAATCTGATTTAGTATTTCTGGTATTTCATGTATTATTATACTTACTGTGTAATAATGAGTAACTTTCCAAAAATAGCAGGTTTCCTAAAATAGAAAGTTTCCAAAAATAGAAAGTTACCAAAAATAGAAAGTTTCCAAAAATAGAAAGTTTCCAAAATAGAAAGTTTCCAAAAACAGAAAGTTTCCAAAAATAGAAAGTTTCTAAAAATAGAATGTTTCCAAAAATAGAAAGTTTCCAAAAATAGAATTACTACTTAAAATAGATAAGTTTCTAAAAATAGAAAGTTTCCATAAATAGATTAGCTGCCTTATTTAAATAAGTTTCCATAAATAGATTAGCTGTCTGAAATAAATAAGTTTCTAAAAATAGAACGTTTCCGTAAATAGATTAGCTGCCTGAAATAAATAAGTTTCTAAAAATAGAACGTTTCCATAAATAGATTATCTGCCTGAAATAAATAAGTTTCTAAAATAGAACGTTTCCATAATTAGAAATAAGCTAGTTAAATAAGCTAAGTATATAAGCCTAAGTGTTTTCATGATTATTTTCTAAGTCATATGATATAATGTATAGTTTATTAATTATTTCATGTAATTAAAATAAACTATAGGTTAAAATATTTAATTAAAGTATATCATGTTTTTAATTAAATAAAGTTAAATACTTAGGTTAAAACATGTATTATTATTTATTAATAATATAACCTAAGTCATGTTAATTAATTAATTATAACCATGGTTTTTAAATAATTAATTAATTTATAAGTCTAAAAATATAAAATACTTAGGTTAATAATTTCATGATTTTAATAATTAAAATAACCTAAGTCATGTTATTAAATTAATCATGTCATGTTATTAATTTAATTTTAACATAAGATCATAAAAATAAAAATCTTAACATACACCGTGAACCGGATCTTGACTAAGAACCATGAACCGGACATGAAATCGACACCATACCCTGAACCACATCGGGGTTCCCCTTGTCTTGTTGCTGCCGTGGGACCCACACCAACCAACCGGGACCATATGGTCTCGGTGGTGGTCAAATGGCCAAACCGAGACCCTCTCGGGTTCGGTTTAGGCGCAGCCAAGAACAAACACCCCTAAAACATTACTTTTTGATTTATTCCAAATCGAATTCCATGTTAGATCTATGATTTAATTAGATTTTTAAGAAAAACATATCATGTTCTTAATTATTTAAAAGATTATATCAAAAGAAAAGGGTTACAAGAATTACCGAATGCGTGGATCTAAACAACGATGAACAAACACGAACACTAGCAATAAATCCAAGATCAAATATCAATCAAACACCCCTTTGGTGTGTTTGAAGGTGGTGGCCAAAAGAGGGAGAAGGAAAAGAATTAGGGTTTTTGATGTTTTCCTGTAAAGTGAAAAATGACATCTTTTTCCCTAGTTTTTCTTCTTTAGTAAAAATTGATGGGCTAAGCCCATTATTCCTCCCTAATTTCGTGGTATGGGGCCCACATGGGGTAACCCATACATTTCCCGAGTCTAAATATTATAGTGTGTTCTCGTGTTCGTAATTTACATGTTTTAATTAGTTATCGATTGTGACTTAATATATTTATTCGTGTTCGTGATAAATATATATACACGTAATTAATATTAGCTCGTGATTTAATTACGTTCATGATTTCATGATCGCATGTTCGTGATTATTTATTGTCAAATAATTATTGCGTCCTCATGCGTAGTAAATACTTATCGTGTTCTAACACGTACGTACTACGTAAAATCCTAACACGTAATCGTAATCATGCTATAATAGGAAAGTTTTAACCTAGTACGTACGATCTTAAGGGTACTATTCATGGTAAAAGCATGCGGGTTATACAACTCTTCCCCCCTAAAAAGAATAATTCGTCCCCGAATTATAGATAAAGTAACTGAAAGAGAAACATACCCAAATCAAACTGAGAGGGTATGTAAGATAAATTAACGTGCAGGTGACCTGGCAGAAAGAACGCGGAACATGACATGTCTTAAAAGGACATGGAAAGTGACGTGGCTGAAAGGACATATCTAATTGATAAGTGAAAAACGGATAAGAAGTTCGGATGAACTTGTCCGTTTCCAAGTGGCCTCCCTCTTGGAACGGTTCCTTCAGAAGATCTTGACACTAAAGATAAATCTTGGTCCTCCTGACCTTGACTTGGAATCCGAAGAAATTCTTGGTTATCAACGGAAGGTAGATCCCCTAAATTCGATCGAGGAAAATAAGAGTTAACGTGCAAGGGTAACTGAAAGTTACGCTGCAAGACAATTTGACTTAACTGTTAACTAGAAACGATGCGCGAGACATAAAGAAACGTAGTACGTGAAAAATTTTGAACGTGATACGTGAAAAATTTTGAACGTGCTACGTGGAGATATGGCGAGTGTAGTATGAGTAAACATATCGTGATCCATGATACGTGTAACATATCTTGATCATGATATGAGGAACGTGGAATGAACATGACATGTGAAACATATCATGAACATAGAATATAATGGCGGTAACGCCAAACGCTATAAGGTGAGATGTGGAATATGACGTGAAACGTCTATCTGATGATGGAGAGTTATACTAAACTTGGGTCTGGTCTCTCAAGTTATTGCAAAACTTCCCAGAACGAAATGAACGTAAAATCGTAAGCCCAGATACAATCATGAACGTGAATAGTGTCATGAACGCGAGCGTGAAAGCAAGTCGTGGAATCAGAATGAAGACGTGAAGTAATTTAGGAGTACAATTGTGAATCTTTGTCTGGCCTGATAGCTGAGGGATTACCAAGTGGTCGGATGAGCCTTCGCTGGAACATGTCCGATCAATCTGTTGGTTCTACAATCCTTGCGGATGTAAGGATTCTACAGACTTGATCAAACTGTTTGCAATAACCCAGATAGCATCATGTTTCTTCTGAGTTTGCGTTAATCTGGTAACCAAAATCCATGGAGATCTTGTCACATTTCAATTCACAATTTCAGATGATGAAAACATCCCAGTTTGTTGGTGTCCTATCTTAACCTGTTGGTATGTCAGGTACCTAGATATGAACGTAACTGTATCTTGATTCGTAGAACTTGATACATAGGAGTTTGCGAAACTCTGAGTCTCTGAATCTAGACTTCTCCTAGCGTAGGATTTTCTAGAACACCTAATGTAGTGTAGGGTTCTCTCCTTAACGCATAAGCTGAGTCATGGTAAGATTAACCATAGAAACCCATGTGATTCAGTGTGTTACTGTAATCAAACAAAATTGATATTGGAACAAAATTTCCAGGGTAGAATTTCTCTTGTCATAGAATTTGCAACATAGTGCAGATAGGGTCTTCCTGTTATTCTCTAGGCTTAGAGGAAATCAGGTTATCCTCAATGAAAACACTGATGAATTTTCTATGAGTTCATGGAAACTCATTCTTGTAATGCCGTTGGAGAATTGATGAGACTAATTCAAAATCATAAATCTAGCATGACCGAGTCGTGTACGAATAGCAGTCATGGACATGTCCTGCTTTTTCACTCGTCACTGTTGGCAGCATGATCATGAGTTCGATCTTGGGAAAGTGATTAACACTATACGGTTGATTGGACATGTCGTCAATACGTGGAGGAGAATAACGGTCATGAATGGTGATTTGTTTAAGTCAACGGTAGTTGACACATAATCTCATGGTGCCATCCTTCTCCTTGTAGATTCTTCTGGAATGTATAGGAAGACTTTGGAATAATCAACTGGCTATGCGTAAAAGAATTACGTGGTCGTGTCTTACTGACAGCTAGAAAATTTTAGCGACCATGGCTAACAACGCACATGCTTGTAAGCATAGATAATTTGTACATATTTTCCCGATGGAAAATCAAGCTGAATGTATTCAGGAGCCTGAACATTACTGTACATAATTATGAATCGTAGCATGGTGTGCTGTTCATAGTACATAATTAGGACAAAATTCATCTCGTGTCTGTCCGAGGAAATGCGTTAGCAGCTTGGATATCATCATTAAGCTGAAGGAAAACCTTCGTATACGTGGGAATACGAAAGGCGTCCTTCATGGTCATGAATGTATGAACCATGGTGAAAGAAATGAAAGTGACATCGGCAATGTGACAGTTCACACTGATGCGCTGATAATGGTATAGAAATTCTTGTGGCCTGATTAATACATGGCACAACAAAAATAGATATACCCTTGGAGGGTACCCTGAATTTCTTAGAAATGTTCCATAGTTGGACGTGAGTCATGTGTCTTGAATCGTTTCTTGGAACTATAAGCATGACATATGTCTTAACTGGTGTCTTGACATGTGTCTTCAGGAGGTATACGTGAGACATGTGTCTTGACTGATGTCTTGACATGTGTCTTCAAAGGTATACATGAGACATGTGTCTTGACTGATGTCTTGACATGTGTCTTCAAAGGTATACGTGAGACATGTGTCTTGACTGATGTCTTGACATGTGTCTTCAAAGGTATACGTGAGACATGTGTCTTGACTGATGTCTTGACATGTGTCTCGAGACGTAAGACAATAGAACTACAATATTAGGTTATTATGCCAGAATTTGCGGATCGGTTGTACTACTGATCATTTGTATGTCTGATCACGTCCGTGGCCGGAGCCTCTGTTGCGATTTCTAGGATATTTTCTGTCATAGTAGTGGTTACTATCGTCCTGTCTGTCAGTTCCATGACGGTCATTCTCATGACCGTGATTCATGTAACTATTCAGCTGAGTGGCCGGCTAGTACCGGTTTGCACTCATATGGCTAAAATGACAACTGAATGACGTGTGACATGTAACTAAGAATTAGGGATAATGACTGATGGAAATCGTCTGATGGCGAAGCATCTTCTCATCTAATTTCTTTGCTCTGACGCCTTTGTCTTCGTCTTGTAGGATCTCCAGGTTGTGAATAGCATCCGCATCTCGTAGCGTCTCCGAACGTCAGCAGCATCAACCTTTAGTAACATCTCCAAGCTATGAGCGGCATCGGCAATCTTGTAGAATATCAGCAAGTGAACATACGCGTGAGATGATTTAGAATCGACTAGCGAATACTCGTGAAGTATTGCAAGTGAAATACACATGGATTTAGGTACGTGTAATACACATGGAATACGGTACATGGAGTACACATGGAATGTTCATGAAATGATCGGTATTGGGGTCGATCATTTGTCATGATTTAAGGAAAGTATATCGGTTAAATGGTTATGAAAACCATTATGATAACCTGGCAGTATTAGCATAGACATCATTCTGGTTGTATCGAAAACGTCAAATTATGGTTACACAAAATTCAACGATGATTTGCCTGACAGTATGATCAGTGAAAACCAACCATGACTATCATGAAAGCAGGATTCAATGAAATCCAACAATGCCTTGCATGAAAACATAAATAACAAAAGAGGCGTAAGAAGTAGTCAACATGAAGACAGAATTATCATGAAGAAACATGAAACGATTTAACATGAAGGAGTGTATAACATAATCAGCATGAAACTGAGTTTAACCATGACAGTATGAAAACATACTTGACATAAAAACATAGTAACTTATGAGGGGACATGAAAAAAAATTTATGCCAATAAATCATGAGAAAAATTTTATGCATGAAAAACAGTGCATGAATGTATAATGTAGTTTATAAAAACCTTTATATGTGCGAGGGGATGCCTATGGGTCGGTCCCAAAACAAAAGACATAGCGAGGGGACGCCTATGGGTCGGTTCCAAAGTTAAAAGTTTCGATAAAAGCACATGCGACTAAATAGGGCCAGTCATGTACCAACCATTACTTAGTCATAATCCCTGCAACAATGATACATGAAACATAAATAAATGAAACTCATCTGTTAAAACTTATCAGAAAATTTTTATGTGACTAATTATGAACTATTGAGGTTCAGTCCACATAGTCAAAGTTCACGAGGAACGTCATGCATGAAATAATGACACGTAACTAAATATGAATGACGGTTGTCCATCCATATTAGTACAACAATATCGATGAAAACATCAAGGTTAAAACCTCAAGGTGCTGAAAACATCATGGTTAAAACAACAATACGCTGAAAACATCAATACGTAGAATATCAAACGTTGGCTTGGGAAGCTCCTGGTGACTACCCACTAGTCACAGGTCGAGTTTTAGAGCCTACAGGTCGAAGCCTTGGCTCTGATACCATAATTGTAACACCATATTTTGATAAATGGAATGTCACGTGAAATTATGGCGTGTCATCAAAGCATACAAGGATAAATGTCAAAAACATTACATGACCATAGGGATAACCGGAATCAAACATCGGTTCTCAAACATAAGCCCAAAACATAATAAAGCAGAAGAAATGAATGAAAGACTAAACCAGCATAAGTATATGAAGGCAAAAGGAGAAGTCTATGGCAGCTTCCATCCTATGCATGTCCTCCAAATGCTCGAGTCCGTCCTTGGGTACCTGTCGTTTTGGGACATGGAAAGGAAAGTAACGGCTGAGCAAAATGCTTAGTGCACGGATATAGACATAGTATGAATGACTAAAACATAATAAAGACTATAGCAGTGGAATTGTATAAGTCCTGGAAAACCTGGAACATGTTCATAAAACTGGTTTTATAGTTTGAAAAGCCTTATGTTTATCTTGTAAAAACTGTTTAACGTATTTTACCATTAGCCAATATAGGTCATGAAAATCCACCGTGCGTGAATACTTGGAGGGGTGACCTCATCATGCAAATTAGAGGGGCTGCCTCTAATTTAATATACTGGTTTTTGGGTAGGAGGGATCAGCTCCTTGTGAAGGATGCAAGGCACATACCACATTCACCATGAAATCCTGACTGAAAACATGTAACTAGGATGCACCCATACACCCCACATGATAAATATAATATAAATGGCCAAAAGCTGAAGGGACGCCACGAGCAATCACTCCGCCGTGGTGAAGTCATAACATCAGTGCCTCTAATGTTATGGTTATGGTACCTCCATAACTAGGTGAAACTGGTCATGCATGTATATGGCTATAGGTATTCTTAATTAAACATAAGCAAATCAAACACATAACTCATACTACGGGAAAACATTTGGCTGCATACGGGGAAATCCTAATAAGAAAAGAATGTCCATACTGAAAGGACGGGAATCCGTACCTTATGTCCAGTGAACGAAGAAGACGAACTGAGGAGAATCCTACTTCGGTATCACTAATGCTACATAAATACATACGTGAATAAGTATCTGCTTACTAAATACGTAACTGGTTTTACGTCATGTCTTAGCTTATTTTATATGTTCATGTCATGTTTTACTGTTTTAAGCCTTAAACTGTGTTTATCTTATATTCTGTTTAATCTGATTTAGTATTTCTGGTATTTCATGTATTATTATACTTACTGTGTAATAATAAGTAACTTTCCAAAAATAGCAGGTTTCCTAAAATAGAAAATTTCCAAAAATAGAAAGTTACCAAAAATAGAAAGTTTCCAAAAATAGAATGTTTCCAAAAATAGAAAGTTTTAAAAAATAGAAAGTTTCCAAAAATAGAAAGTTTCCAAAAATAGAATTACTGCTTAAAATAGATAAGTTTCTAAAAATAGAAAGTTTCCATAAATAGATTAGCTACCTTATTTAAATAAGTTTCCATAAATAGATTAGCTGTCTGAAATAAATAAATTTCTAAAAATAGAACGTTTCCATAAATAGATTAGCTGCCTGAAATAAATAAGTTTCTAAAAATAGAACGTTTCCATAAATAGATTAGCTGCCTGAAATAAATAAGTTTCTAAAATAGAACGTTTCCATAATTAGAAATAATCTGGTTAAATAAACCTAAATGTTTTCATGATTATTTTCTAAGTCATATGATATAATGTATAGTTTATTAATTATTTCATGTAATTAAAATAAACTATAGGTTAAAATATTTAATTAAAGTATATCAGATTTTTAATTAAATAAAGTTAAATACTTAGGTTAAAACATGTATTATTATTTATTAATAATATAACCTAAGTCATGTTAATTAATTAATTATAACCATGATTTTTAAATAATTAATTAATTTATAAGTCTAAAAATATAAAATACTTAGGTTAATAATTTCATGATTTTAATAATTAAAATAACCTAAGTCATGTTATTAAATTAATCATGTCATGTTATTAATTTAATTTTAACATAAGATCATAAAAATAAAAATCTTAACATACACCGTGAACCAGATCTTGACTAAGAACCATGAACCGGACATGAAATCGACACCATACCCCGAACCACATCGGGGTTCCCCTTGTCTTGTTGCTGCCGTGGGACCCACACCAACCAACCGGGACCATATGGTCTCGGTGGTGGTCAAATGGCCAAACCGAGACCCTCTCGGGTTCGGTTTAGGCGCGGCCAAGAACAAACACCCCTAAAACATTACTTTTTGATTTATTACAAATCCAATTCCATGTTAGATCTATGATTTAGTTATATTTTTAAGAATAACATATCATGTTCTTAATTATTTAAAAGATTAAATCAAAAGAAAAGGGTTACAAGAATCACCGAATGCGTGGATCTAAACAACGATGAACAAACACGAACACTAGCAATAAATCCAAGATCAAAGATCAATCAAACACCCCTTTGGTGTGTTTGAAGGTGGCGGCCAAAAGAGGGAGAAGGAAAAGAATTAGGGTTTTTGATGTTTTCCTGTAAAGTGAAAAATGACATCTTTTTCCCTAGTTTTTCTTCTTTAGTAAAAATTGATGGGCTAAGCCCATTATTCCTCCTTAATTTCGTGGTATGGGGCCCACATGGGGTAACCCATACATTTCCCGAGTCTAAATATTATAGTGTGTTCTCGTGTGTTCTCGTGTTCGTAATTTACATGTTTTAATTAGTTATCGATTGTGACTTAATATATTTATTCGTGTTCGTGATAAATATATATATACGTAATTAATATTAGCTCGTGATTTAATTACGTTCATGATTTCATGATCGCATGTTCGTGATTATTTATTGTCAAATAATTATTGCGTGCTCATGCGTAGTAAATACTTATCGTGTTCTAACACGTACGTACTACGTAAAATCCTAACACGTAATCGTAATCATGCTATAATAGGAAAGTTTTAACCTAGTACGTACGATCTTAAGGGTACTATTCATGGTAAAAGCATGCGGGTTTTACATATACATCCGCATATATATACCTATTAAATCACCCAAAACATACTCGTTACCATACATGTCAGATCAATCAATCACGTCATACACTCGTTTTTCCATACGAGTAATCACCATCTTACCACAAGGCATAAAACCCATCACTAAAACCAGTCCATATCGTGTGACCCCATAATCACACAACATGAGTATAACCTAAAACATATAACACACTAAAAAATAGCCATATGGTAGACAGCTGTTACATAAACCCATATATTATACATATACCCAAAAATCCACATCTCATCATATAAAAGAATGTAATAACCCTCTTTCATTCAATCATACTTGAGAACCCATTGAAGTTGTGGTACTTGTATAACTATGTTGGCCACCATACTTATACAATAACCATTTCCTCAATGCACTCCCTCCTATGATGACACTTATAAGAATCAATACAACATATAACACATAAATCCATCTACTCACATAAGCTCATAACCACATAAACAATAAGGTCCAAAACTCCATCTATTAAAATAACATTGTAAAACTCTTGAAATACATAAATCTATAGTCTAGCTAAAATAGCATAAACAAACTCCAACACAACATCATAATCAATTATAAGTCATGTCGCCCATAAGAGTGGAAACAACTTAAAATCCTTCATGTCCACCTACTCCTAGTAACTCGAATCACCACATGATTTTTTTTGGGAACATGACTTAAACATCAAAAGCAAAATACTATACATTAGGTACACTAAATAACTTATCAATTATTACGAAAGTAATTCATATATCAGAAATAAAACAGAAATTAACATGTGACTAAGTATGAACGACTATAGTTCAATCCATACTATTCAAAACTCACAGAAAACGAATCAACAATACTCAGGTTATACAATCAAAACCATACACACATATCCCTATGACGCCTATATGCAGGGATCCTTAAGCTATAGGCTAGGCTACTAGACTAGGCAACCTAATTCTCTATAAACATTGTCTCTAATACCATTCTGTCACACCCAACCATGGCAGAATATGGGGTGCGACGTATGGATATCATCACAACAATAGCGTGTCTATAGAGATAACTAAATGAAATGGAAATATCATAAATGGGTGACACAATGTCATGATAATATCACAAACAATGCAGGCGTCTAGGTAAGTATGTAACAAGTCTACCCCTTACCAAAGACATACAAATACACACATCAACATATAGGTGTCCACAATGTATCACTTATTCAAACATAAAATAAAGGCTTAGAGGAATGGGGGTTCCTCTAAATGCAATCCAAAGCCTTCCAGCTAGCCACTCCTATTCTTAATCTTAACCACATTCTCACCTGAAAGAGACACTAAAACACGTCAACAATAATGCTGGTGAGAGTCATAGGTTTAGACTCCAACTCCAAATCAATTATAAGCTGTGAATAACAACCACTAACAAATGAACATATAGACAATGTGCTACAATTATTTATTAACAACTAGCATTCAAGATTAACCAATCACCACAAATCCAAGGCTCCAAGCCTTACCAATAACCAAAATTCTAAGGCTCCAAGCCTTAAAAATAACCATGGTCCTATAGGCACCTATACACCTATGAACCAATCCCAAGGCCCCGCGTTGTCAACATCCCCTTGGTACCAAGTCAAACCACGATAACAATCAAGAATCATATAGCGGTTAATCACATAAATGTACACACAAGTCCATTACAAACCATAAAAACATTCACAACACTAGTTACAAAAACACACAGTCTCTCTTCCATCCCATCTGGAAATCAAGTCATAAAAAGATATGGGACTATGAAACTCACTTGAACAAGCTTCTCCAAGTACCCGCGCTCTAGCACAAATCTAAACACACAAACGTATACAATCAAGACATGAACCATATACCAAAATGGCTCATCAATCTATGATGGATATCTAACCTTCTCCTACAACTTAACCCCATTTATATGTCATATGAATCTCATTACACCCCTATATAAAGCCTTTAACTTAGTTTAGTTCATAACTCGTCTCGTTAATATAGTCCCGTTTTTCATACTTCAAACTATTGGTCGAACATACCCTTAAACAAAATAACATGCCCTGTAAAACAAACCTTATTCCCTTAAATGTGTTAGCTAACTCTCCCATTTGGCTGAAAGCTTAAAGTTACTTTTAAGGCCTCCATATATATATATATATATATATATATATATATATATATATATATATATATATATATATATATATATATATATATATATATATATATATATATATATATATATATATATATATATATATATATATATATATATATATATATATATATATATATATATATATATATATATATATATATATATATATATATATATATATATATATATATATATATATATATATATATATATATATATATATATATATATATATATATATATATATATATATATATATATATATATATATATATATATATATATATATATATATATATATATATATATATATATATATATATATATATATATATATATATATATATATATATATATATATATATATATATATATATATATATATATATATATATATATATATATATATATATACTTTTACCTATCCAGAATTTACTAATTTTGAACATATGAAAAGTTTATTATGATCATAGGGTCTTACCCTAACCCATTTATTTAGCCCTCCTCCAGATCTTTTATTTAATATATAATCTAAGTCTCATGTTCGTTTGAAGGTACAAATTATACTCCTAAGTACCCTAAACATCCTAAAACATTAATTTAAACCCGACTGATTTCAAAACTGCTTTGACCTCTAACTGTTGTAACCTATTTTTGACCCACTTACCACCTCCAATTCAATTATAGTTTCTTGCATTTGAAAGCCAATTCAATCACCTTTTCAGGGATATAAGATTCAAAAATTAAAAGTTTGTAGAACTCTAGATATGATCAAAACAATGCACCAAAAATTCTACCCAGTTTTTAATTACGAATTTAATTTAATTAACCTAATTAATTATTCTTAATTTATTTAATCACAAACCCTAATTTATCTAATCATTATAATAACATTAATTCTCAGATTTTAATTTTGCCCTAACCCTAAATCCATCATAATTGATGTTTACATGAATTAGAAACATGATTTAATTAATAAAAACGTAATTAGAACATGATTTTTACCTCTAATCTTCAAGGGATTGATTTTTCTTGATAACCTTAACCTCCATTCATGTATTTTCGACCCTATAACTGATATAAGTCTTTCATGGCCTTTAGGGGTCTTAATTTATATTAAAACACCTTTCCTAATCCAAATTTAAGGTTAAAACTAAAACTTTCCATATTTTCTAACTCCCTTCCACCAAATTGGCCCATAACCGACCCAAATAGCCTTTTTCTTTATTTCTTTTTATTTTTTACTGTAAATTAAATATTAATTATCATTACCTTAAATTTCCTTAATTTATTTCAGCTCCTAAAACCTCCAAAACCGCTAAACCGTAAAACTAGTCAATTTACGCGTATACCGTAAAAGACGTAAAAATATACAGTTTTATAAAAACTCTTAGAATATGAAATAAACTATACAAATAAGTTCTAAATGACTTAAAACCATCCCGTAAATTATTCCCGTGACTAATTACCTCATCTGAGACCTCTTAATGCTAAACCTTAAATCGTAAAAATACGATTTTCTATAATACATATACGTATACGTAAAACCACGAAATAACACCATCTCATTTCATATTCACTACCTTGTGATCTCATGATCATGAATTAACCGTTTCTCAATTTACCTATGAGTACCATATACCCTGTTGAACACGTAATTACTCGTGGTTTTAGTGCTAATCTCCCTTCGTTTATGGTATAATAAATAGCAAAACGTGTATTTTTAGTGCATTTATCGTTTATATGTGTTATTTATTATTGTAGGTACGGATATTAAAGAAAAGGAGCAAAAACGAAGAAAAAGACCAAAAACGAGCATGAGAAATGGAAAGAGCACGGGAAATCGAGTTTGACGGTGAATTAATGTTTTATTGGACCGGCCCGACACCACTTAAATAGGTCGAACCGACCCATTAATATAACCAAAATGGACGCAGGCCCACCAAACAAGACCACAAGACCCATTTTCGTTTAATAAGAAAAAAAAACCCAACTCGAGACAAGCCCAGCAGGCCCAAAAGTGGAAAAAGAGGAGATGAGAATTAGCTTAAAAGAGACGCAGACATGGGATCCCACTATTTTACTTTTCCCTATTTTTTTGTATCTGCAATTTTTATTTAGTATAGATAGGGTAGATAGAACATCACTTTGCATTTTTTTTCTCTTTCAACCTGCGTCTTTTTGATAAGCTGTAGGTATATTTTTGTCTTTCATTTTCTTTTACACAGTAGGATAGATTTTTGATTAGATAATATCTTCATTTTTTCTTTTAGCCAACACACCCATCATTTATTTCTATTTTTATATTAACTTGAATGTTTGTCACTAATACATGTTCTAATATTATATAATATGAAAGAATCTTCTTTTAATTTTGAAACTACGCAACTTTTATTTTGTTTAGATGTGATGCAATCTTCTTTTTGATATAGCCTATAATTAATGTTTTTAAATTTTTTTGCACGATCGTCGAAGCAAATTTTTTTTTCATTTTTATTCCTTGTGTTGAAACGTTTGAAAAACACAGTATCAAAAAGAAAAAAATTATGATTCATTCTTTCTAATTTCCAAATGTTAGTTGATAAACTTAGATATATTTTGTATTAATCTTGTTTTAAGTAAACTTTTAATTTATAGAAAAAAATTTATTTATTTTTCAATCAATTTTATTTTATAATTTATTTTTTTATTTTTATTATTATTAGTTTAATTTAAAAAGTTTTTATTCTTATTCACTTGGTCGTCCATGGAGCCGGCATCATCTATTGGTCTAACCGAGCCGATTACGGGTATCGAATCTTCTCCCTTTTTAAGTTTTAGCATAAAACTAGTTGAATTTAGCTTAATTAATATCATGATGTTTTTTTTGGCGAGTTAACTATTGTTGATATTATCGCTTTAATGATCGAGTAGTTTGTTAGTGATAGGTGTGAAAACACCCATCCTTTTACCACTTAATTCTGGCTAAAACGAGACCAAAACACGTATTTAATATCATTTGTTTGGAATTATGCGTGGTTTTTGTGTTTATTGTGTTTTCAGAGTCAACCGGATGAATATTGAAGAAAACATGGGATTGCACGGGTTTTATCAAAGAAAAAGACTCAAGACGAAGTCTATTGTCCAAGAGATGCAAAAGATTTGAAGTCATTGTGCCTATTTAAAGATTTATCGAAGAATAGAGCCAAAGATGGAAGATTCATATATGTCGAAGAACTCGAGTCTATTAAACAAAAGATTATAAGACGAGTTGGAATTATTCACCGACACTTCTCAAATCCAAGTCGGAAACGTTTATTTAAAGAAGCGTGAAGACTAAAGAAGAAAGAAGAAAAAGAAGCCCAAACCAAAGCCCAATCACAAGCCCACCACCACATCACACGCCTATATATATGGTTCTACTTCACAAATTTAGACACTTTAGTCTTTTAGGTAGTTTTTAGTTTTTTTCATTCTCTCTAGTTTTAGAGAGAGAAAGTTCTAAACTTTCTCTCACTAGTTTTCATCTTTTTCTCTTTCGAGATCAAACATTTGTATTATTTTTCATTAATCAAGTTCAAGTTTTTAGCTTTTAATCTTTAATCTCATCCTTCCTTTCTTTGATTTTGATTGATTTTGGTACAAATCTCGTATGATCCGTGTTGTTCATCAATGATTTTGTACTTAAAAAGTTATTCTTTTTATGTTTTCCTAAGTTTCTACACAAATAAGCTTTAAGATCCTTGTGCTTATTGGCTTATTTGTTAGTTTTGCTTATTTACTTTTTAAAGTTTTTATGAAAAGTTCATCTTTTTATTGATTCAATTTATAAGTTTTCTTATTAAAGGTTAGAAAAGTTGTTTTTAGTGCTTATTTGATCAGCTTAAAATTGGATTCGAGCTAGTTTAGTGATTGGCTTATTCATAGCTTATTCAGTTTGCTTAAAATTCGGATCAACATCAATTTCGGAAAAGGCAAAACCCTTTTCCGATCGTGCATTCCGACCAAGAAGCACCCTTATTCCGATCTATAGATCGGAAAAGGGTTTTAACAAGATTCTGATTTGTTTCTTTTCTGAACATTCCGATTAAGTTCATTTTGTGTTATTCCGATCAGGTGATTTTCATATATTCCGATTTGACCCTTTTTCCCATATTCCGATTTATGCTGTTTTGAACATTCCGATTGCTCTCAATTCTAAGACATTCCGATTAGGTGTTTTTCCATTCATTCCGATTTGAACTAATTTTAGATATTCCGACAGGAGGTGTTGCCATATTCCGATCATTCGATCGGAATATATTCCGATTGCATTCTTTAGTGATATTCCGATTTAAGTTGTCTTGCTATATTCCGTTCTTACTTTCTTTTAGTACTTTCCGACTAAGTTCATATTTTTACAAAAATTCTCCAAGTGTTAGTTTATATTGAGTGTTCATTTATTTTTCTAATTTAATCTTTAAGTTTTCAAGCATTTATTTTTAAACTCGTCTTTTTACTTTAATCATTTAAAGTTTTAATTTTACTCTTCGACACTTACTTATTTGTCATTAGTTTAAAATAGATAAACAAACCAACACCTTTTCATTAACCAAGAACAAATCATTCCACTTAGAGCCGAGATCAATTCGAGGATATTCCGAGAGAATATTAGAACCCATACAAAATCATCAGTATTAAATGGCGCCGCTGCCGGCTCTTCTCGTTAAGATCAACAGTTTTTTGTGAGAACTTGGATTTTGGGATCCGTTCCCCGTGAACGTTACTTTTTCATAAAAATTTTCAAAAAACACAAAAAATATAAAATTTTCAAAAATCCTAAAAATTAAAAAACATAAAAACCAAAAATATTTTTGCTTTGTTTTTTCCTTGTTAGTTCTTTTGCAGGTGTATGCGCACTCGATCAACGTCTTATCAAGAGCCCGAGCCTCTCGATAACTTAGACATGGCCGGTGTACAAAACAACAACAATAACCCACCTCAAAACAATAATAATAACAATAACAACCCACCTTTCAACAACATGAATAATAACAACAACAATGAGCCTCTACCGGATAATCACCCGATGATTGAACTTCTGCAAGCACATGTAGAGGGTAACGATGATCCAATTGTCATACCCGCGATTGCAGCCAACAACTTTGAGCTCAAATCCGGCTTTATCCAGATGGTCTCTGCTCAACCATTCTTGGGGCGTACCATTGATGATCCACATGACCACATCAAGAGATTTCTACAACTCACTAATACGGTCAAATTCAATGGTGTTCCACAAGAGGTAATCCGTTTACAACTTTTTCCCTTTTCTTTAGAGGGACAAGCCCGGCATTGGCTTGCTAAGGAACCGCCACAGAGTATTCTTTCGTGGACGGATTTGGAGACCAAGTTTATCAACTACTTTTTCCCACCCTCTCGTACTACCGCTTTGCGGAATGAAATCATAAATTTTGAACAAAAGTACGATGAGTCGTTTAGTGAATCTTGGGATCGTTTCAAAGACCTTTTGAGAAAATGCCCACAACATGGTTTTACCAAAGTGCACCAAATTAACACTTTTTATAATGGTTTAAGCATGAATGACCAAGATTCACTAAACAGTGCCTCAGGGGGTAATCTTTTGGCTAAGACTTCCAATGCTGCTTGGGATATCATTGAGAATAAGTCTCGTGTGCAAACCAAGAGTGTTCGGACCAATGTTGCTAGTGCTAGTACTAGTGACAGCGATAAGCGACTTGACAAAATCACTACGCTTCTTGAATCGCTTGCTACCCAAACAGCCAGCAACACCAACAGCATCAACGCTAGAAACGCTAAAGACGCTCAAGTCAATGCTGTTAGCCAACCATGCGAGATATGCGGGGGTCCTCACTCTTACACCACTTGTACCGCCACCCAAGACTACCCTTCTGAGAATGTGAACGCAACATATGGCACCTATCCTCAACCCGCTTATCAAGCTCGTTCTCAAGGTGACCGCAATTTGCTTAGCTACCGCTCTAACAACTATCTCTCACCACCAGGTTTTCCTCCTACCAACCCTAACCAACAACAAAACCTCAACCACCCTCCTCAACAACAACAACAATCTCGTGGACCATACATACCACCTCACAAACAGCAACAACCACCTCAACGAAACAACCAAGTTTACCAGCAACCTGCTTATCAACCACCCGCATACAATGCTCCTTCCAACCAAACCCCCGCATTACATCAAGACATTGGAACCTACATGAGGACTAACGATGTGATCGTGGATAATCTCCAACAGGAAGTGCGCAACTTGAAAGCAGACCTGGTGAAACAAGGGAACGATCTGAGAGCTGACATGAGAAATACTTTGGATAGTCAAACGAATGACTTAAAGAACATGATGGATAGTTTCTTCCAAGGAAATCAACCCTCTTCTTCGGGTACTCTTCCGAGTAACACCGTTGCGAATCCAAGAGGGGAGATGAAAGCAATCACTACTCGCAGTGGCAAAGGTACCAAGGAACCCGAGCTTCCTATACCTCCACCGGTGGTTGTGACTAAGGAGAACGAGTCACCTGCTTCTATTCCTCATCCTTCTACTTCCCCAATTTCTCCACCTCTTCCTTCTACCCCTCCTTCACCCAAGGGTGTGAGTGATCCTTCGATCCCAAAGCCTTCCTCTTCTTCCAATATACCTTATCCATCTAGGTTGAGGAAAGAGAAGCTCAAAAGCAAGGACGATATTCAGGTTTCGAACTTTCTTAAAATGTTCAAACAATTGAATTTCAACATCTCCTTCGCCGAGGCTCTCGCTCACATGCCTAAGTACGCAAAAATGTTTAAAGATCTTCTGAGTGACAAGGAAAAGCTTCTTGATATTGCTAACACCCAACTTAATGAGAATTGCTCTGCAGTACTCTTAAGGAAATTGCCAACCAAGCTTGGTGATTCGGGTCGTTTCTTAATCCCTTGCAATTTCCCGGGAGTAGAGAATTGCATGGCCCTAGCCGATCTAGGTCCCAGTATTAATCTAATGCTTCTAAGCGTTTGGAAGCAATTATCTCTCCCTGAGCTAGTCCCCACCAAAATGACTCTGGAATTAGCTAACCGTACGGTTGCTTATCCAGTGGGGATAGCCGAAGACGTCTTTGTAGGAGTCGACAAATTCACTTTTCTTGCCGATTTCGTCGTCGTCGACTACGAGATGGACCCTCGTGTGCCATTAATTCTTGGTCGTCCATTCCTAAGGACCGGTCGCACTCTCATCGATGTTGAAGCCGGTGAGCTTATCATGAGAGTGGGTGACGATAAAATCGTCTTCAACATGGGAAAGTTGTCTAAACAACCTTATTCCAACGAGAGTGTTAATTGTATTGTCGTTCTTGATGAGGCTTGTGAAGAACACTTCCAAAATGCTTGCAAAAGTATTCCTACTTCTCTTCCCAATGTTGAGACCGTTTCCTCTATTGATTCATCACTGTCTCTATTTGGAGAAAGTGATTTGTTTTGGAACAATCTTGAAGCCACCATGGGAGATGTGAACTTAGCTAATGATGATTCTCCCACTGATGGGGATGAAGACATGCATTTATTTGAAAACCTTCTCAACGAAGACAATCTTTCTCCACCATCTCCCACGGTTATTGTTATCGATGCTCCGACTTTGAAAACGCCTCCCATCGAAAATCCTCCGGATTTAGAACTTAAGGAGTTGCCGCCTCATCTCGAGTACGTGTTCCTTGAAGAAGAGAAGAAGTCGCCCGTCATTATCGCGAAGAACTTGAAAGAAGAAGAGAAAAATCGCCTCATCGCCGTGCTTAAAGATCATAAGAAGGCAATTGCTTGGAAAATTTCCGACATCTGCGGAATTGATCCGAACTTTTGTACTCACAAGATTCTCATGGAAGATGACTTCAAACCCGCAATCCAGAGCCAAAGAAGGGTTAATCCTAAAATTCATGACGTCATCAAACAAGAGGTTATCAAACTTCTAGATGCCGACTTGATTTACCCTATTTCGGATTCGCCGTGGGTAAGTCCCGTCCATTGTGTGCCCAAGAAGGGCGGAATAACCGTTGTTCCCAATGAACACAACGAGTTGATTCCCACTCGTCTCGTTACTGGGTGGAGAGTTTGTATTGATTATCGCAAGCTCAATGATGCCACGAGAAAAGACCACTTTCCTCTTCCTTTCATGGATCAAATGCTCGAGCGTCTAGCTGGTAATGACTATTACTGCTTTTTAGACGGTTTCTCCGGGTATTTTCAAATTCCCATCGATCCCAAGGACCAAGAAAAGACCACATTCACTTGTCCCTATGGAACATTTGCTTACAAACGCATGACTTTTGGTTTATGTAATGCTCCTGTGACATTCCAAAGGTGTATGATGGCTATATTCCATGACATGGTGGAAAACACTATGGAAATATTCATGGATGATTTCTCGGTTTATGGCGATTCTTTCTCTGCTTGCCTTGCCAATTTAGAACGTATGCTGAAGCGGTGTGAAGACACTCGCCTTGTTCTTAGTTGGGAAAAATGCCATTTCATGGTAAAAGAGGGCATCGTGCTAGGACACAAAATTTCCAAAGACGGTCTTGAAGTGGACCGTGCTAAAGTCGATGTTATCGCTAAGTTGCCTCCACCTTCAACCGTGAAGGGTGTGAGAAGTTTTCTGGGTCATGCGGGCTTTTACCGTCGATTCATCAAAGATTTTTATCAAATCGCTCGCCCGATGACCCACCTCTTGGAAAAAGATACTCCTTTATCTTTTCCAAAGAGTGTCTTGAAGCCTTCAACTCGCTTAAGGATAAGCTAACTAAGGCACCCGTCTTGGTCACCCCTAATTGGGAGCTTCCCTTTGAGTTGATGTGCGATGCTAGTGATTTTGCTATTGGAGCGGTTCTGGGCCAAAGAGTGAACAAACACTTCCAACCGATCCATTACGCTAGCAAGACAATGACGGGGGCTCAATTGCATTACACGACAACCGAAAAAGAGCTTTTAGCTGTTGTCTATGCCTTTGAAAAATTCCGCCCCTATCTTGTCCTTTCCACCACAATCGTTTATACCGATCATTCCGCGCTGAAGTACTTGTTGACTAAGCAAGATTCCAAACCAAGACTTCTTCGCTGGGTTTTGCTACTCTAAGAATTTAAAATCGAAATTCGCGATAAAAAAGGAGCTGAAAACCTAGCCGCGGATCATCTCAGTAGACTTGAGGATCCTTACCAGGGGGATCATCCGAACAAAGAAATCAATGATTCTTTTCCCCTGGAGACCTTAATGTCTATCAACTCGACGTCTGATGAAACCCCGTGGTTTGCGGACATTGCAAACTACTTGGCGGGTGGAATTCTCATTGACGGGTTAACATCCCAGAAAAAGAAGAAGTTCTTTAACGATATTAAGACTTACTTTTGGGATGACCCGTATCTTTTCAAACAATGTGCTGACTTGATTATTCGTCGATGTGTTGATGGACCGGCAGCTTTAGAAATCCTTAACGCTTGCCACAAAGGACCCACCGATGGTCACTTTGGTCCCAACTACACCGCCAAAAAAGTGTTTGACTCGGGATTTTATTGGCCCACCATCTATCGTGATGCTCACGAGATGGTTAAACATTGTGATGCCTGCCAAAAACAAGGCAAGATCACTCATAAAGATGAGATGCCTCAAAATTTCATACAAGCATGTGAAATCTTTGATGTTTGGGGTATCGACTTTATGGGGCCATTCCCTTCCTCTAAAGGAAACAAATACATCCTTGTAGCCGTTGACTACGTTTCAAAGTGGGTTGAAGCCAAAGCTTTACCTACTAATGATGCAAGGGTGGTTTGTAACTTTTTGAAATCGCTGTTCGCTCGATTCGGCGTTCCTCGTGCTATTATCAGTGACCGCGGGACTCATTTTTGCAACGATCAATTTGCAAGAGTCATGGCTAAGTATGGTGTCAATCACCGTCTTTCCACCACCTATCATCCCCAAACCAATGGGCAAGCCGAGATATCCAACCGTGGATTGAAGCGAATTTTGGAGCGTACTGTGGGAGAGCATCGTGCCGCGTGGGCCGATAAATTAGATGATGCTCTGTGGGCTTTCCGTACTGCTTATAAGACCCCGATCGGTTGTACACCTTATCGTCTTGTGTACGGGAAAGCATGCCACCTTCCCATCGAGCTGGAACATAAGGCGCACTGGGCCTTGAGTGGGCTAACTTCGACATTAACAAAGCCGGTGATCATCGCAAGATTCAACTCAACGAGCTCAACGAACTGAGGAATGAAGCTTATGAGAACTCGCTGATCTACAAGGAGAAGACGAAGATCCTTCATGACGCAAAAATCAAGAACCGAGAGTTCCACGTTGGTGATCAAGTCTTACTTTTTAACTCTCGGTTGAAGATCTTCTCTGGCAAGTTGAAGAGCCGCTGGTCTGGTCCATTCACCGTCGCCAAAGTCTTTCCATATGGGACCATTGAGCTTTCTCAGCCAAATAGGCCCAATTTCAAAGTGAATGGCCAGCGTCTGAAGCTGTACTTTGGTGAGGACATCTCTCAGGAGATGATTCCATCCCTCACCACGTTCCCCATGAACTAATTTTGGGTCGAGTCAGGCTCGTGACTCGGTTATCAAAAACAAGCGCTCCTCGGGAGGCAACCCGAGTATATATCCTTTTATGTTTTTACCTCCTAAGTGTAGGGGACCTATATAGGTGTTTGTATTTGTGTGGTGATGTGATTACAGGGATAAATGCACTCTTGGAACCTCTGAAGAACCATGCTTCCGTGTTATCCGAAATCCGGTTCTATCTCTCAACTATCGTGATTCAATTTTCTTCATACTCACATTTGAAATTGATCACGTTAGTCGTCTCTTCCTTAACTTGATTTAACCAACGTGCACAATGTCATAAGTGTAGGGGAGACTTTTCCCACATGCTTAAACATTGAGGACAATGTTTATCTTAAGTGTAGGGGGGACTTCTATCGAAGTTTTAAGTGGACTTTTCCATGAAAATGCCTTCATTTAACCGGAAAATCATATTTTTCAACATTTTTCAAATTTTTAATTAACTTTGGCCACTTAGTCGTAATTTTTAAATTTTTATCGTTACTTTCATATGTATATATCCCGCAATAAAGTCAAATTTTAATAAATTGGTGTAGCTAGTTTAGAAATCTTTGACATATTAGGCCCGTTGCGATTATTTTGACTCAACCCGAATAGACTTATCTAAGTTTATTCTAGCTAGTATCCTTAACCATGTAGACCTGAATTGGTTTATTAGGCTAAGCATCCACGAGTCTCATTACTTGAGATTTTAAATTGTGGAGGACGAGAAATGATAGAGTCAATTATAAGTCGGTATTCTTGCACAAGCTCACTTGGTGTAATTATTTGCCTATTCTCCCATCACTTGCTAATAATTTATCTGCAATAAGTAAGGTCGTACGATTTGAAAAGTTACTTAGCTTCTAGCCCAAGATCGTTTAAAAGTTACTCGGTAATGATAAGAGTTCATAGCCAAGGCATAACTTATGAAGCGGGGCGCGAAGATTGGCGAGTCCGAAAAGGCCCTAACAAGGCATGAGGATTCCATTTTATTGCTGAAGATCCAAAGCGATGTGAAAAGCATTATTCCCAAAATAAATATGAAGGATCAAGACTCACGATGAAAAGCAATCAACTCCCATAAAGATCATGGAGAAGTCTATCCGAAAAGACCCTAACAAGGTATGAGGATAAATAGATCCAAGTCCGAAAAGGAGGCGGATCGTTGTATCTCAAAATCCCAATTAGAGATTGAAGAAATAATCATGAAGTCGTGGTCAACAAAGTTGGAGTACCCCTCAAAAATCTCCAAGTGAAGAAACTCTATTACGATGAGAAGACCATTATCTCAAGAATGTCTCTCAAGATATGAAGTATGAAGTACATGCCAAATATCGGCCCGAGAAAGGTCTCAAATCGCGAACCAAGTTATGCCAAGATATGAACTTTTTGATATCCCGAGAAGCAGTTTTAAGAGATTTTGTCCTTTAGCTAACTATTGATCAAATCGTCCTACTTTGCTTTCGGCCTAAATAAACTATCGAAATAAGTCCAAAAATGCATCTTCATGATCATTCTAAGACAAAAATAAAATATATGAGATACACATAGGAATAAGGGGGTTTAAGCATTTAATTAAGCCATGTGTGTAAGTTTTTGATTTGCTAACTTATAATAACAATGATCTCGTTTTTAAGCTTAGTTTGGGGAACGTGAAACTTGAGGATGATAAATCTTCGTAGCACCAAAGCCCTAATGTAAGTCCTTGATCTCTTTGCAAGTTATTTCCATCCTTTTGTTTACTTTAAAGTTTTAATTTCTTTTAGTACTTTCATTTATGTTTAGTAGTATATTAATAAGGCCAAGGTTGATTAGTTATGAGAAAAGTGTAAATGTGCTTTGTCACTAAGCATTGCATGAGGGCATGGTAATGGTTAAGTGTAGGGGATTTGATAGGTGTGAAAACACCCATCCTTTTACCACTTAATTCTGGCTAAAACGAGACCAAAACACGTATTTAATATCATTTGTTTGGAATTATGCGTGGTTTTTGTGTTTATTGTGTTTTCAGAGTCAACCGGATGAATATTGAAGAAAACATGGGATTGCACGGGTTTTATCGAAGAAAAAGACTCAAGACGAAGTCTATTGTCCAAGAGATGCAAAAGATTTGAAGTCATTGTGCCTATTTAAAGATTTATCGAAGAATAGAGCCAAAGATGGAAGATTCATATATGTCGAAGAACTCGAGTCTATTAAACAAAAGATTATAAGACGAGTTGGAATTATTCACCGACACTTCTCAAATCCAAGTCGGAAACGTTTATTTAAAGAAGCGTGAAGACTAAAGAAGAAAGAAGAAAAAGAAGCCCAAACCAAAGCCCAATCACAAGCCCACCACCACATCACACGCCTATATATATGGTTCTACTTCACAAATTTAGACACTTTAGTCTTTTAGGTAGTTTTTAGTTTTTTTCATTCTCTCTAGTTTTAGAGAGAGAAAGTTCTAAACTTTCTCTCACTAGTTTTCATCTTTTTCTCTTTCAAGATCAAACATTTGTATTATTTTTCATTAATCAAGTTCAAGTTTTTATCTTTTAATCTTTAATCTCATCCTTCCTTTCTTTGATTTTGATTGATTTTGGTACAAATCTCGTATGATCCGTGTTGTTCATCAATGATTTTGTGTTTAAAAAGTTAATCTTTTTATGTTTTCCTAAGTTTCTACACAAATAAGCTTTAAGATCCTTGTGCTTATTGGCTTATTTGTTAGTTTTGCTTATTTACTTTTTAAAGTTTTTATGAAAAGTTCATCTTTTTATTGATTCGATTTATAAGTTTGCTTATTAAAAGTTAGAAAAGTTGTTTTTAGTGCTTATTTGATCAGCTTAAAATTGGATTCGAGCTAGTTTAGTGATTGGCTTATTCATAGCTTATTCACTTTGCTTAAAATTCGGATCAACATCAATTTCGGAAAAGGCAAAACCCTTTTCCGACCGTGCATTCCGACCAAGAAGCACCCTTATTCCGATCTATAGATCGGAAAAGGGTTTTAACAAGATTCCGATTTGTTTCTTTTCTGAACATTCCGATTAAGTTCATTTTGTGTTATTCCGATCAGGTGATTTTCATATATTCCGATTTGATGCTTTGTTAAACATTCCGATTTGACCCTTTTTCCCATATTCCGATTTATGCTGTTTTGAACATTCCGATTGCTCTCAATTCTAAGACATTCCGATTAGGTGTTTTTCCATTCATTCCGATTTGAACTAATTTTAGATATTCCGACAGGAGGTGTTGCCATATTCCGATCATTCGATCGGAATATATTCCGATTGCATTCTTTAGTGATATTCCGATTTAAGTTGTCTTGCTATATTCCGTTCTTACTTTCTTTTAGTACTTTCCGACTAAGTTCATATTTTTACAAAAATTCTCCAAGTGTTAGTTTATATTGAGTGTTCATTTATTTTTCTAATTTAATCTTTAAGTTTTCAAGCATTTATTTTTAAACTCGTCTTTTTACTTTAATCATTTAAAGTTTTAATTTTACTCTTCGACACTTACTTATTTGTTATTAGTTTAAAATAGATAAACAAACCAACACCTTTTCATTAACCAAGAACAAATCATTCCACTTAGAGCCGAGATCAATTCGAGGAGATTCCGAGTGAATATTAGAACCCATACAAAATCATCAGTATTAGTTAGTATGCTTATTTTGGGTTGGTAGATGGATTATTATATGTGAGTTTTGGTGTTGATCAAGTGGTGCAATTAATACTCAGTTTTGGTTGACATCTTAACTAAGGGCCAATTTATGCGTGTTAGTGGATATTAGTTTTGTGAAAAAGTAGGCCGGGCTTGACCAAAACGCGTGGACGCTCCGGCTAGACGGTTTTGGCACCTTATTTTTGGGCGCGAACGCCAACCCAAGGTAAGGAAACTAAGACTAGCTAAAATTCATAAGATTACCATTTATCATAAACATGTATAATTTCATCACTCGAAAATACCATTCGCTTGTAATATTCTATCCTTTAAGCCTAGTTAAGCATATGCTTTAGATTTATATTTTAGCCTTATAACCGTTTGCTAGTTCCCATAGATTTAATTAGACTACTTATTGCTCTCTATAGAATTGGAATTACTTTTAGTTTTTACCTCAATATTTAGTCATTAAAATTAGTAGATTTAAATATAAAAATCAAAATCTCTTTTATTCGAGCATCAAACTTTAGACATAAACGCGGATTTCCATTCACACTTCGCCGGAATTACGATAACCTTCGGGTGTACGAAAACGACTCAATCATACCCATAAACGATATCTAAACCTCACTCCAAACACACAAAATAAACACATAAGCACATAAAAGCACATATTTGCACAAAACACCTTAAACTATAGTCTAAGTGACGAACTCCAAAACCATGGTTGTCACAATAACTTCCCATGAAATCATCTTCTTTGCTCTTGATCTGCTGGAGAAGAAAACGTGACATGACAGCATCTCATTGGTGGAGTTGTGTAATCTTGGATTTCAATCTTCAACGTCTATTTACTATCCATTTGATTGAAATATTATTGGCCTATTTTTTGGATCCATGTGAAGCTTATTCCACCATTTGATTGGAACAGCTGGAATAGCACTCACACAACTTTCGGATATAATCACTTTAGGTCCTTGGAGTCTTAAAACTTTGACATTTTGTGTATAGTAGGTATTTAACTATTGCACTTTGATCTTCTTAACAATTTCATCCCTTGTTCTTTAGACATTTGACAAGTTAAATCTTTGTAAGTTTCGTTTTGTCTTTTTCTTCAATAAATCTTCAAGAAAATCCTGTGTTTGCTCAGTCTTGTTCCTTCTTGCCTACAAAAGCACAAAACATACAAATACCCGCGTAATTCCGACAAATAAAGTATAATTTTGTATTTTTGGCTCGTTTTAGTGGGTTTTAGGTGATAATAGATAAGTGTTTTCACACTTATCACTTCTAACCTTACAAGGCCCCCAAACGTCTAAGTGAACAATGTCACCTAAAAGTTTGGTTTTATGGTCACTAAAAGGGAAAGGTTATCGGGTTTGCTTAGCCTTGTGACACACATCACAAGACTGAGTATCATCCAAACCATCAATTTGAAGTGTTTTTTAAGACACTCAATACTTGGTCTGAAGGATGACCAAGTATGTTATGCCAAGTACACTTAGAGAACATACAAGATGTAATATTACTATTAAAAATTTTGCTACCTGAATCAAACATATACAAGCCATTATTCTCACTACGAGTCCCCAGGAGGGATTTTGAAGAGAATCCTGAACAAAACACTTAGATTCAGTAAAACACAACAAACTTATTGTCCTTATCAAGTCTATGAACAGATATAAGACTACTTTGTACCCAGGTACCACCAACACATTTTTTTAAAACAATTTTATCTGACACTTTATAACATCCAACAAATTTAACCAATTCAATAGTGCCATTAGTGTGACAACCCTGGTTTTGAGGTTCGTCACTTAGTTTTATTTTGTGCTAGTTACGTGTCTTTATGTGTTTATGTGCTTATTGGTGTGTATAGATTGTGGTTTGGATATCATTTCCGGTACGGGGTACCTTGTGAGTGAAACGATGTGTGATGATTTCATGTTCATGAGTTCACATGGTAGTGACTATGAAGTGAGATGGTGTTATTTAGTGGTTTTACGTATACGTATATGTATTATAGAAAATCGTATTTTTACGATTTACGGTTTAGCATTTAGAGGTCTCGGATGAGGTGTTTAGTCATATGAATATTTTTCAGGATGGTTTTAAGTCATTTAGGACTTAGTTATAAAGTTTATTTCAAAATTTGAGATTTTTTTAAAAGTGTATATTTTACGACTTTTACGGTAAAACGCGTAAATTTGACTAGTTTTACGGTTTTGAGGTTTTGGAGGCTTTAGGAGCTGAAATAAATTAAGTAAAATTAAGGTAATATTATTAATACATATATTAATAATAAAAAGGAAAAAAAAACGAAATTAAGGGGCATATTGGTCGGTTTAGACGCAAGAAGGAAGAAAAAAAAGGAAAAAGGAAAAAAAAGGTAAGTGGGCAATACTACTTGGGCTAGGATTTGGTAACATTAGTATATAAATATTTTATATAAAAAAAAGACATAAATCCCTGGAGATAAAAAGAAGCGACGGTTTGTGGGAGAAAAATTAGGGTTCTTCAAAAACAAATAGGTTTTCTTCATCTTCCATTTGATCTTAAGGTAAAACCTTCATAAACCATTTCAATTTAATTATTTTAATGACGTCTTAAACATCTTATGATGGATTTAGGTTAGATTTTACTTAAAAACAGTATATTAATCATAATATGATGATTACATAAATTAGGGCTTGTAATTAGAGGGATTAAGGTTAATTAATGAGGTTGATTTTGTTAAACCCGTTTATAAAAACTAGGCAGAGTTTTGAGTCAATTGTTTTGATCATATCGGGAGTTCTAGGAACATTCAAGATGCGATCCAAGTATCCCTGAAAAGGTAATTGAAGTGGCTTTCCAATGCAAGAAACGAGAAATAAATTAGAGGTCGGGAAGTGGGTCAAAAACAGGTTACAACATTCGGAGGTCAAAACAGTTTTGTAATCAGCCTGTTTTCTTTTTAAGTTTTGGGTTGTTTGGGGTACTTAGGGTTTCATTGGGATCTTCTCACGAACATGAGAGATGGTTTATATATTGTATTAAGTATCTGCACTTGGGCTAAGGTTGTGGCTTAGGGTAAGACCCCTTAATTGTAACAAACTTTTCATACGTTTAAAATCAGTGAATTCTGGATAGGTAGCAATATATATACATATATCGGGGCCTTAACAGTAGCGTTAAGGTTAGGGAAATTGGGAGGTTTTAGCTAACATATGTAAAAGTATGAATATTTATTTTACAGAAACCATGGGTATGTTTAAGTGGACGTTTGAATTAAAGTTTTGAGACCTAAAAACTGGGACTGTTTTGTGTAAAATATGAACGAGATAGTTATTAAACTTAACCAAGTTAAGGACTTGTTAAGGAAGGGTAATGGGGTGATTAGAGCTTATCAATGAGGTATTTATATGGGAATAGGCTAGATGTCCATCATAGGTTGATGAGCCATCTTAGTGATTGGTTCATGTATTCATTGCGTGTTTTTGGTTTGTTAGCTTGTTGCTAGTGCGAGGACTTGTGAAGAAGCAATCAGGTGAGTTTCATAGTCCCATGTTTACTATTGATTTTGACTTCCAGATGGGATGGAAGAGACACTGTGTTATGTCGTTTATAAATTGATGTTGTGAATGTTTTTAAGGTTTGAGATGGACTTGTGTGTACATTATGTGATTAACTGCTATGTGATTCTTGTTCGTGTATGATTTGGATGGGAAAGGTACATAGGTGTATGGGCGCCTATGGTACCATGGTTGTTGGTAAGGCGTGATGCCTTGGAAATTATGGTTGTTGGTAAGGCATGATGCCTTGGAAATTATGGTTATTGGTAAGGCGTGATGTGACAATCCGTCAATTTATGGTTGATATTTTATTCTCAATATTTATTTGAAAACATTATTTTAATGTTATAATATGAACTCATTTTTGGGAAGAAATTTGGATTTACGTCTTGAAGTAGCATCGACTACGTCTAAACAAGAGGATTCTACGTTACGTGCTTACACCGTTTTGGTGACAGTCCGACATTTCAGGAAATAAATTTATCCGTGAATATTATTTTGGGATTTTAAATTTGAGTTAGTTCATAAACTCACAAATTTACGAGAAGAGATTAGGACTTACGATTATAATTTAACGTCCTTTACGACTAAACCAGAAACCTTAGGATTACGTATTTACGTTTTCGAGCTCCGTTTTTAATGAGACAATTTTTGTTAGATTCGTTTTGTGCCGTTGATTCATAATTTATAAAAACGTTTTTCGAAAAACGACCCGAGGGCACGCAAATCGAGGAAACTAGAATCGAGGAGTACCCGTAATTAAATGGGGATGAGACAAGAATAAACTTGCCCCACCCCCACTCTTGGACAGCAAGAACAAGCTAACAAACACCCTTAGGCGTCAAAGCTTACATAGTAAGCAAGGACACATGTCCTCCTCATTTGACTAAACAACTAGCAACATCAAACCATCCAACACAAACCACTGTCTCCTAAACACTTACATGCAAAAACTCACAACTCTCTCCTCCCTCTCTCTAAATTCGTCCCATATGCTCCCTCAATCACCCCATTCATCAAAAATTTAACCATGAACTCAAGCTATAATCAACATATGTTGATAGTTACTTAAAAAGATGAAGATTGGAGGTGATCCTAACATGTAAAAAGGAGTTTTCAAGGGAGTTTGGGGCTGATTTCTCAAGGAGTTTTCATGAAGAACAAGGTCTGATTTTTGGAGGAGTCTACAAGTATTTGGTGATCCTAGAAGTGGTATTGATATCTCATAAGATTGGTTACCCAAAACCAAGTCTTGTTCATCATCAACCTCATCTTTTCATCACTTTGGTGGTATAGAGATTGTTCTTCCTATCCTTTTGTTATTTTGATTATGTAATCTTGTATTTTCTTTATTTATGTATATGTATATGATGATTAATGATGATTAAAAATATTTTGTGGGGATTTGGTGTTGATAGATTTGATAAACATGGGTAAAAAGATGGAAAACCACATGTAAAATGGTTAAAATCTTGCTAAATATGATGGCTGTATAAAAACAGTAAGTAACCAAAGGTTAAACTGATAAAATGATAAAGTAGAATCCATTTACAGTAAGTGTTAGATGTCATACACATGTGAGAGTTGGCCATGCAATGGAATCATCAAAATGAGTGAGATATGATCAAAACAAGATTAGTGTACCAATCTGAATAGTCTATTTTGTAGGGACTGTTAAGGATAGTTAAGCATGGAATGAGCAGTAGCTATATCTAACTTATTTGTAGAACATAATTTGAAGTTTATTCCATCCAAAAATGAGCTTCTATCTCCTTATAGAACTCAAGATATGATAAAAATGGTGAAGATGAAACTAAAAATCAGATTTTGAAGAATTAATGTTTAATAGTATTATATAAGCACTCAAACTAATATAGTATAAAATGTGAATTAAAACCCAATAACTTATAAATTTCATTTATATAAATATGTATAAGGTTAAATAAATGGACATTATATAAAAATGGTAGTTTGGTAAGTTTTATAAGTTATAAAAACTATATACTAAGTTTTACGTCTTTTCGGCTAAAACCGAAAGATTAACGTTTTTGTTAAATAAAAACTTAGACGGTTGGACCCGTCTAATGTAAACTTTTATAAACTCACATACTGATATATAAACATATATAACAAGTAAAAACCGATAAAACCCGAGCTTTACAACATATAGACGTTAACGGACCAAAGTAGCCTTAATGGACAATAAACACGACTAATTTGGTAAAACACTTATAAACTTATTTATTGGGCTTAACCCATTTGGGCCTAACATATAAAGTACAATACTGATAATAAAAGTATAACTGGGCTAATGAATAGTATTGGGCTTGTAATAGGCCCATTGGGCTTCAAAATGTAAACAAGTTGAACTAGTGTAACTAGTCTTGAAAATTTCCAACACAAAAACACTATAATAAATAAGTAAAGATGTATAAACTCACTTGATCATCATCATATGTATAAAGTCATCATATATATACATAATTGTTATTTTTATAAAGTCATTGGACAAAAGTCTAAGACGAGTATTATTTGTCTAGGTTTCCGTGATTGAAGCACGTACCGTACGTCCGAATTGCCGATAACCCGCTTTCCCACATCAACGTGAGTTCTTAGCCTCGCACTATTTTAAATGTTTTTATGAAATGTTTTATAAACCCGCGAGGGAGATAACATGTTAGTTTTTATAAAATAGGACACCATTTGTCCCGATTGCTTGTTTATTGATTTGGACCCGAATGATTATATGACCCGATTGTATGACCTGATAAATGATTAAAGGACCAGATAGATGAAATAAAATGGATTATTAAAGTTAGGTTATGTCACTAAAAGTCCCATTTGCATGAATTGTGAACTACCGGGATTTGGTAGACGCTTGTGCATATAATAGTACTATTTGGGGACGATCACCCCAGTTCGCGCCTTGACGGTTGATCCCCGTCGTGCCACATTGATTGGTAAGCGAATTTATGTATGAGAAGATTTCCATAGCGTGACCTTTGTGACGACACGCTACTTTAGATGGGCAAAATTGGTATCGGGTTAGCTACCCGTTGTTGGTTTATTAAGGTAACAATGTCATGCGGCTTATAATAATCCGAATAACGAAATAATACTAGACGCTCAGAATTACGACGTATTCATATAACGGTTTTCATTTTTATACAACGTCATAAGACGTATTGTATGATGTTTTTACGACATTGGCTCGTATAATGATTTTTAAGGCAAATGCCTATATTATGATTTTGATGAAGATTTGTATAAAATGACTTTGGCTATTTTATGGCCTGTTAAAATGATTTGTACAAAATGATTTTCAGTAATAATTTTATACTGATATTATATTGATGGATTTTATTAAAGTCTATGAATTCACTCGGCGTTATCGCTGACCTTTTTTTTAACATGTTTTGTCTCAGGTACTTGAAGGTAATTCTCGGGAAGACGACAAGAATTCATGGCCCGCACTTAAACAATATTTTCCATTCAAATACTTTGTAAAACTTTGTATGAAATAATATGACTTGGGACCGATGTAACTTTAATGTTTATGAATGGAAATGATTTATTATTAAACGACGCGATTTTTATGCGTTGTCTATGATGTGAGTAATGTGCTATCCCATAACACCAACGAGTCTTCCGCTGTATTGAGTTGTACAAATTTGGGGGTGTTACAGTTTGGTACCAGAGCTCTCGTTATAGAGAACGTAAGATTTTTAAAATCAAGGTTTTGAATAAAACATTTCAAAATCTTTTAACTATAAACATTTTTCTAAAAATGTCTAAAAATCTTTTGACTATAACGGTGCCGAAGAATTACCGAGTTACCGACAAGGCCAGACTGAGAAGTGTTATTTTAATATATATATATATATAACTTGGATTATATATATATATATATATATATATATATATATATATATATATATATATATATATATATATATATATATATATATATATATATATATATATATATATATATATATATATATATATATATATATATATATATATATATATATATATATATATATATATATATATATGATGTAATTTTATTACATGATTGTTTGATGATTATTTTGATATTTATACGAGGTATTTATACGACGTAGATTGTCACAAGGAACCCTAAATCCCCTAGTAAATTAATCGAAGCTATTTTAGATCTAACCCAAGTTGTGGATATTTATGATCCCAACAAAATGGTTGATATTCGTAAAAATGTTGATATTAGTTGATTGTGATATTAAAGAAGAATTGGCGAGATTAAATCTGATATCGATGTCATGACGATCTTCCCTTATAGAGTGGAGTTTGACAAAACGTTACCACCTAGAAAGATGTCGTCTGATTCATTGCCATCCAATTCTTAAATTGAAATCAAAAGGGTGAATGTTGCACTTGAGGCTGTAATTGGAGCCTTTACCCAAAAGCCTCATGCCACTAGTACCTTTCTGAGAAGTCTAATTGAATGTGTGATTCGTTTCATACTAGTGACTCATTTGATAACTATTGATGAAGGAGCTATAGGATTGGAAATTAAGTGTTATTCATATCGAATTTTATTGCCCTTTTAAGATTTGAGAATATGGTTGAAAATATTGGAAGAATGAGGTAAGATATCTAATTAAGTATGAGTTGGTTGAAACTTGAATAAAGTAAAATTTAACTCGTATGGAATATGAGATTGATAAGAGGAAGTCGTTAAGTCCTGTGATTGAATTATAAGGTTTTAATTGATTGTTGATTCGTGTTAAGGGTTGTTCCTAGGCCATTGTCCAATGATGAGGATGCCCAGTATCCAATAAATAAATTGAAGAAATCTTCTTCTGAATTGGGACCCATGGATCTTTCGGGACATGTGGAACACCTAATGACTCTTGTAGATTAGTATTCAATGTAGCATCTTTAATAACTTAACTGCGACATCAGTTGGTAGGATGAGTTCTTGGAATTGTATGACATAGTGACACATAATGTGTTACGGTACAATTTTGACTTGTTTGTGATTAATGAAAAGACTACCTTTGATTGCTAAGTTCTACATGTATCGATGTCATCTATCCTTTATTGCTTGATCCTAATGATTGAATTAGTGATGCAACCATTGAACAAGTACTCATCTCGAACTGAGTTACGTTGTGGATTATTCTTTTTGAGTGCCATCAAGGTCATGAACCTCATGCTTAATTGGCTAAGCTCATTTCCTGATATATTGTAGTTAGTTCTTGGTGAACAACTTTTCATCACTCTTTTGCAGATCACTCATTTTTTATAAGATAAAACAGTATCCCTTGGGGAAAACTTGAATTTTCATCACTATAAGGATTATTCAAAGTGAGATTTATAAGTGATCGTTATCGAAATGAAGTTGTTTATGAAACACCTTCGATAACTTAATTGTTTTCATAACAAAGAAAATATTTGTAAATTTATTTTTGATTCTTATTTAAGAAATAAGCATGAAAATGTTTTTATTATACACATGATGATAAAATTTTGACGAACTGAGTATTGCATCGTTAATCTTGAAATTGTATATAGTTGCGCGCCTACATACAATTTGGAATGGACCATGCAAGGCTGATTAGTAGTCACCATAAAACTAATGAATAAACACTACATTTTCTTTGAAGATTGTGAATGATTAAATTTTATGAGATCTGCAAGAAGTGAAAAATAGGGACATAGTGTTAGGGACACCTACATATGTGCCTGTAGCATCTATTCTTCTAAGTCGAAATTACTCATCTGTGGAAATTGTCTTATTTAACAATTGACAATTCTTTTTTGTCCAATTCTCCCGTAGTGAGATTCTTTGGAAAAGTATTTAATTACAGAGTGTTGATACCCGACTGGATGTATCGACGTTCCTATCATTTCTTTTGATTTGGTTTCATTTGAACGACCTGGGAAACGATCCGTGGAGCTTTCGAATGCGTACTCAAATTATGAAAACATGGGATATATTCATATTCATTAAATGTTTTCGTCTGTATCTGATTTGAAATTCTCTCGCGTAGAGTTTGCGTTGACCTTACTCTTTTAAGGTTAGTTATGTCTCTATATATCCTTGAATTGTGAAGGATTATGAGTTATTATTAGTCTTTTGAGAAGTTCACATCTTATCGACGACAATAAAACTAAAAAGTTGATAGTGCCAGTAGAAGGATTGATTGATTATGACATGACGACATTGTCTTAATTGATGGGAACTCGAGTAGAATTCCCCTAAATGATAAGATGTTGACTATCAAAAGTGATCTAAATAAATTCTTGATGGATGACCATATCCTGAATTTAGACTTGAAATTATATCGTGAATGGTTATGAACTAGTCATAGATCTCGTAATCTAGAAAGAACCTAATATGAATTTATTAAAAGATTTCTCTGTTATCTGAAACTTTAGGAGGTATTTGCTGGTGAATTACCTAGACTTTTGCCATTAAGGCAAGTTGAATTTGGTATTGATTATATTCCCGGTGCTACGCCTGTGGCATGTGCACTGTACATCAGCATCATCTGAATCGAAAGAATTACCGTGCAACTGAGAGAGTTGTCGGAGAAAGATTTTATTCTACCAAGCTCATCATTATGAAGAGCTATGGTGTTATCATTCCTTATATTTGTTGAATTACCGTGAACCAGGTAAGTTGATGATCAAAATCTATATCCACTACCCAAGATGATAGATTTGTTCGATCATTTACAAGGTTCTAGTGTATATTCAGGAATTTGATTCACGGCATGGTTATCATCAACTTCGCATCCGCGAAGAAGATTATCTATTCCAATCACTACATCCAGAACTTGTAATAAACATTATAAGTTTCACGTGATGACGTTTGGATTGACTAATACACATGTAGCATTCATAAATTGGGTGAATCACGTGTGTAGGCTGTAAATTGATAAATTCATGCTTGCGATCATTAAGGACCATTTGTTTGTTTATAAGAATAAGAATGAGTTAATAATTATTTGTAGAATGCCCTGAGTCGGCCGAGTAATGAAAACCTGTACCTTGAATATTTAACATGTGATGAAAGACTTAATCCTTTATATTATTTGACCGTGTGATTAATAGAAAATGGAATATATTGACTCTTCAAAATTTAGAGCACTTTTAAGACTTTGGGTTTTACCAAAAAGAAAATGGAAATATATTTTGACAAATGTTTTAACAAAGGATTTTTAAGAGGATTCTTCCCTTATACCCAGAACATTTAACTAAACTCCTGTTTAGGGGTAAATGTTCGTGTATACCTCAAGACAACCTAAGAGGGATTGAGGAAACCGTTAAATCATGACTTAAAATTTGAAACGACAATTTTTGCTTTTCAACTAAGAAAATTTTGCCAAAGAATAAACGAAGGTTTTTCGAACATTTACGGATCTTACTAATTATTTCCGATAAATCAACAAACATTGTGTTAATTAAATTCAAATTTATTTTGAACATTTTTATATAATTGGTCGAACTAAGAAATTTAAAATTTTTACGTTTACGTTTCATAAAAATTTAATAATTATTATTTAATTACTTGTAATAATTATCGACGCTTTAGACGTAGGATTGAGTAAACAGATAAAAATAATAGTTGAGACGAGACTAAAACTTAGGAAATATGAAGAAAGAACTTCTGAATGAATTGTGGTCATGATTATTATATCACCAGGTAAGGTGAATGTAAATACTAACGCATTATGTAAAAAGAATAAATAATCAATTAAGACGTGTTCCTTAATAATGACTATGCAAAATAAATTGCCGAACAATTAAAAATAAAATAAAATATATAGCCGATGCTTGTAAAAAGGATAATATAGATAATAAAAGGGGTTCACGGCTAATGTGAACCAATAAAATTGAGAAGCTGATGGCGCTAAATATATAAAAGACCGCTTGTGGTTGTCTAAATATGGAGGATTGTGAGATATAGTTATATTGGAATCTCATAAGTATAAGTATTCTATTCATGTCATTTCTGACTAAATGTATCTTTATCTGAAGAAGTTGTACTGATGGCAAATTATGAAGGCAGACATCGCCTCATACATTAGTAAACGTCTAACTATTGCAAAGGTCATCATCTGAATTTGATTCGATTTGGTTCATCGTCGACAGACTGACCAAATCTACTAATATCATTCCTGTTAATGATAGATTCTCGATGAAGAAATTGACTCTTTGTATTTAAAGGAGTTGTGTAAACATTGTGTGCCCGTATCGATCATCTCTATCAAGATCCTCTCTTCGCATCGATTTTCTAGAGATTTGCTCAGAAGTCATTGAGAATGAATCTTGATGAGAGTACTGTGTACCACCCCAATCGAAGAGACGAGGTAAAGTAGCGATACAAAATACTAGAAGCACTGTTTTTTTGCTTGAATGATTGAACTTTGGTAATAAACCGTATAATCGCTTTCCTTTGGAAAGATTATCATTGATAATTATCATGTTAGGATCGAGATTGAATCTTGTGAGAATATATATTAGAGCATCTGTAAGCAGGAGTTGGGATGAAGACACCTGACATACACCCATTGTGAGTTAGACATGTCTTTTAGGTTTAAGGTTTCCTATGATGGCGAACCTAACCTTATAAAATACTCGACCCGCGAGACCTGAAATGATTGTTGAAATTAGGATCTGATTATTGACTGCCGGTAGTGGGCAGGAGGTTATGTGAATATGAAATGTAGATCTTGAAGTGCCAGATGGGTAGCGAAGTTATGCCAAAAATGTTAACCATGGAAAAATGAATTGATGATCTGAAAGATCATGGGATATAAGTCCCCGTTGTATGGGACCATTGAGATGATGTAAAGATTGGTTTGAAAGTCATATAAGCTGGATCTACCCTAGGACTTCAAGAGCTGCGTGAATTATGTTTCGTATATCGAACTTGATAAAATGTCTATCAAGTGAGAATCTGATCACTTCTTGATGAAGTTTAGATCGGCGAAAAGTTGCATTCATCAAAAACCCGTGAACATCATGGATAGAGAAAGTAAGTCAACATTAAGCCTGATCTTATTCCCGTAGTTATGTTTGATGAAACTCGCGTATTGTAATGAATTAAACTTGTGAGAAAAGACCGAATGTGGAGGAAATACCCACATGGCTTTAACTCTATAAGAAGCGAGTAGTAAGATAAGATGATCTTTGAGGACAAAGATCCTGTTTAGGGGTAAATGCTGTGACAATCCGTCAATTTATGGTTGATATTTTATTCTCAATATTTATTTGAAAACATTATTTTAATGTTATAATATGAACTCATTTTTGGGAAGAAATTTGGATTTACGTCTTGAAGTAGCATCGACTACGTCTAAACCAGAGGATTCTACGTTACGTGCTTACATCGTTTTGGTGACAGTCTGACATTTCAGGAAATAAATTTATCCGTGAATATTATTTTGGGATTTTAAATTTGAGTTAGTTCATAAACTCACAAATTTACGAGAAGAGATTAGGACTTACGATTATAATTTAACGTCCTTTACGACTAAACCGGAAACCTTAGGATTACGTATTTACGTTTTCGAGCTCCGTTTTTAATGAGACAATTTTTGTTAGATTCGTTTTGTGCCGTTGATTCATAATTTATAAAAATGTTTTTCGAAAAACGACCCGAGGGCACGCAAATCGAGGAAACTAGAATCGAGGAGTACCCGTAATTAAATGGGGATGAGACAAGAATAAACTTGCCCCACCCCCACTCTTGGACAACAAGAACAAGCTAACAAACAACCTTAGGCTTCAAAGCTTACATAGTAAGCAATGACACATGTCCTCCTCATTTGACTAAACAACTAGCAACATCAAACCATCCAACACAAACCACTGTCTCCTAAACACTTACATGCAAAAACTCACAACTCTCTCCTCCCTCTCTCTAAATTCGTCCCATATGCTCCCTCAATCACCCCATTCATCAAAAATTTAACCATGAACTCAAGCTATAATCAACATATGTTGATAGTTACTTAAAAAGATGAAGATTGGAGGTGATCCTAACATGTGAAAAGGAGTTTTCAAGGGAGTTTGGGGCTGATTTCTCAAGGAGTTTTCATGAAGAACAAGGTCTGATTTTTGGAGGAGTCTACAAGTATTGGTTGATCCTAGAAGTGGTATTGATATCTCATAAGATTGGTTACCCAAAACCAAGTCTTGTTCATCATCAACCTCATCTTTTCATCACTTTGGTGGTATAGAGATTGTTCTTCCTATCCTTTTGTTATTTTGATTATGTAATCTTGTATTTTCTTTATTTATGTATATTTATATGATGATGAATGATGATTAAAAATATTATGTGGGGATTTGGTGTTGATAGATTTGATAAACATGGGTAAAAAGATGGAAAACCACATGTAAAATGGTTAAAATCTTGCTAAATATGATGGCTGTATAAAAACAGTAAGTAACCAAAGGTTAAACTGATAAAATGATAAAGTAGAATCCATTTACAGTAAGTGTTAGATGTCATACACATGTGAGAGTTGGCCATGCAATGGAATCATCAAAATGAGTGAGATATGATCAAAACAAGATTAGTGTACCAATCTGAATAGTCTGTTTTGTAGGGACTGTTAAGGATAGTTAAACATGGAATGAGCAGTAGCTATAGCTAACTTATTTGTAGAACATAATTTGAAGTTTATGCCATCCAAAAGTGAGCTTCTATCTCCTTATAGAACTCAAGATATGATAAAAATGGTGAAGATGAAACTAAAAATCAGATTTTGAAGAATTAATGTTTAATAGTATTATATAAGCACTCAAACTAATATAGTATAAAATGTGAATTAAAACCCACTAACTTATAAATTTCATTTATATAAATATGTATAAGGATAAATAAATGGACATTATATAAAAATGGTAGTTTGGTAAGTTTTATAAGTTATAAAAACTATATACTAAGTTTTACGTCTTTTCGGCTAAAACCGAAAGATTAACGTTTTTGTTAAATAAAAACTTAGACGGTTGGACCCGTCTAATGTAAACTTTTATAAACTCACATACTGATATATAAACATATATAACAAGTAAAAACCGATAAAACCCGAGCTTTACAACATATAGACGTTAACGGGCCAAAGTAGCCTTAATGGACAATAAACACGACTAATTTGGTAAAACACTTATAAACTTATTTATTGGGCTTAAACCATTTGGGCCTAGCATATAAAGTACAATACTGATAATAAAAGTATAATTGGGTTAATTAATAGTATTGGGCTTGTAATAGGCCCATTGGGCTTCAAAATGTAAACAAGTTGAACTAGTGTAACTAGTCTTGAAAATTTCCAACACATAAACACTATAATAAATAAGTAAAGATGTATAAACTCACTTGATCATAATCATATGTATAAAGTCATCATATATATACATAATTGTTATTTTTATAAAGTCATTGGACAAAAGTCTAAGACGAGTATTATTTGTCTAGGTTTCCGTGATTGAAGCACGTACCGTACGTCCGAATTGCCGATAACCCGCTTTCCCACATCAACGTGAGTTCATAGCCTCGCACTCTTTTAAATGTTTTTATGAAATGTTTTATAAACCCGCGAGGGAGATAACATGTTAGTTTTTATAAAATAGGACACCATTTGTCCCGATTGCTTGTTTATTGATTGGGACCCGAATGATTGTATGACCCGATTGTATGACCCGATAAATGATTAAAGGACCCGATAGATGAAATAAAATGGATTATTAAAGTTAGGTTATGTCACTAAAAGTCCCATTAGCATGAATTGTGAACTACCGGGATTTGGTAGACGCTTGTGCATATAATAGTACTATTTGGGGACGATCACCCCAGTTCGCGCCTTGACGGTTGATCCCCGTCGTGCCACATTGATTGGTAAGCGAATTTATGTATGAGAAGATTTACATAGCGTGAACTTTGTGACGACACGCTACTTTAGATGGGAAAAATTGGTATCGGGTTAGCTACCCGTTGTTGGTTTAGTAAGGTAACAATGTCATGCGGCTTATAATAATCCGACTAACGAAATACTACTAGACGCTCAGAATTACGACGTATTGCCTGACTAGCAATACAAGGTCATACTATTGATATTATGTTTGTGTTTTGGTTTTCATGACCATATTCATATAACGGTTTTCATTGTTATACAACGTCATAAGACGTATTGTATGATGTTTTTACGACATTGGCTCGTATAATGATTTTTAAGGCAAATGCCTATATTATGATTTTGATGAAGATTTGTATATAATGACTTTGGCTATTTTATGGCCTGTTAAAATGATTTGTACAAAATGATTTTCAGCAATAATTTTATACTGATATTATATTGATGGATTTTATTAAACTCTATTAATTCACTCGGCGTTATCGCTGACCTTTTCTTTTAACATGTTTTGTCTCAGGTACTTGAAGGTAATTCTCGGGAAGACGACAAGAATTCATGGCCCGCACTTAAACAATATTTTCCATTCAAATACTTTGTAAAACTTTGTATGAAATAATATGACTTGGGACCGATGTAACTTTAATGTTTATGAATGGAAATGATTTATTATTAAATGACGCGATTTTTATGCGTTGTCTATGATGTGAGTAATGTGCTATCCCGTAACACCAACGAGTCTTCCGCTGTATTGAGTTGTACAAATTTGGGGGTGTTACACGTGATGCCTTGGTAATTGTGGTTGTTGGTAAGGCGTGATGCCTTGGAATTGTGATGATTGATTGAAACTTGAATGCTTGTTGTTAATACATAATTGTAGCGCATTGTCCATATGTTATTGTGTTGATGGTTGTTATTCACAGCTTGTAACTGATTTTAGCATTGGAGTCTAAACCTATGACTCTCACCAACTTTATGTTGACGTGTTTTAGTGTCTCTTTCAGGTGTGAATGTGTTTAAGCTTGAGGATAGAAGTGGCTAGACTTGGATGCCTTAGGATTGCATATAGAAGGAGATCCCCGTTCCTTCTTAGTTTACCTTTATGTTTTTTTTTGATAAGTGATTCATGTTGGCCTATATGTTTGTTTGGTTTATGTTTATTGTTTGTCTTGGGTAAGTGGTAGGACTGTTACCTACTTACCTAGACTCCTGCATTTGATGAGATATTGTCATGACTTTTGTGTCACCATTTTATGACATTTCTTATTTCATATAGTTATCTCTATAGGCACACCATGTTGTGATGATATCCATACGTCGCGCCCCATATTCCACCATGGTGGGGTGTGACAGAATGGTATCAGAGACAATGGTTATAGAGAATTAGGTTGCCTAGTCGCGTAGCCTAGTCTATAGCTTCAGGGTCCCTGCATATAGGCGTCATAGGAGTATGTGTGCATTTTATATTAATTGATGTGTTTGGATGTTATTTATTGCGATGTTTTGACTAGTATGAATTGAACCGTAGTATGTTTATACTTAGTCACATGTTATTTTCTTTTCGGGTTTGTGACTAGTGCGGGTTGAACCATAATCGTCCACGCTAGTCACTGTGGTATTTTGCTTCAATGGTACATTATAGTACATAATTTAGTACAAGGTAGTTTCTATCTTTTATCGAGTTATTCTACATACCCGAGGTATGTTATTTTTCTTTTGATGTTTAAGTCATGTTCCCTAAGAATCGTGTGGTGGTTCGGGTTACTAGGAGTAGGTGGATAGGAAGGGTTTTAAGCTGTTTCCACTCTTACGGGCGACATGACTTATAACTGATGATGTTTTCGTTTTAGATTTAGTCTATGTTGTTTTAGCTAGACTATGGATTTCGGTATTCCAAGAGTTTTATTATGTTATTTTATAGATGGAGTTTTGGACCTATTTGGTTATGTGGTTATGAGCTTATGTGAATAGATGGATTTATGTATTATATGTTGTATTGATTCTTATAAGTGTCATAATAGGAGGGAGTGCATTGGGGAAAGGGTAATTGTATAAGTATGGCGGCCAACATAGTTATACAAGTACCACAACTTCAATGGGTTCTCAAGTATGATTGCATGAAAAAGTATTAGTACATGCTTGTATACGATGAGAGGTGGATTTTGGGTATATTTATAATATATGGGTTTATGTAATGGCTGCCTATGATATGGCTATGGTTCTTTTTGTGTTATATGTTTTGGGTTATGGTTATGTTGTGTGATTTTGGGGTCACACGATATGGTTTGGTTTTGGAGGTGGGCTTTATTCCTTGTTGTAGCACGGTGAGATGGTGATTACTCGTATGAAAAAACGAGCGTATAAAGCGATTGATTGACTTACGTGTATGATAACGAGTATGTTTTGGGAGATTTAATAGATATATATAGGCGGATGTATATATACTACTATGTTTTAAGTTATGGTATATGGTCGTTCACCGGTTATTATAACTTGAACGTACCTTGTGTTTGTTCGTGTTTTATGGTTCTGGAGTTTAATGGAGTTTCAACGAAGTTTTGAATCTTTTGAAGTGTGTCTTATAGCGTATTCTTTGAGTTTCGCATTTCACGTGTACGTTTTAAAATGGTGTTTTTGGTTTCAAGTCTATTGAAATAACTTGGGGTTTCTTTTGAGATAATGAAAACTTTTGTGTTGGGTCTTGCATTTCTTTTGGTCGGCATATATTGGGTTAGATGTTTGGTTGTATTCGGTAAAATAAGGGTAAGGTGTTGGAGTCGTGTTTGAAACAAGATGTAACATAAGATTTCTCTTTAAACAACACTTATATATTTCAAATTCTAAAAGACTTTCTTTGAAATAAAGCGAAGTAAAAAAAAATTTTCTTTCTACTTACATAGTTTATATAATTGAGTTTAACCGATTTACGTCATTTATAATTATTTATACAAGGTTAAACTGAGTTCATGAAAATTTCACATACAATTATTTCTTTCATTTAAAAGGATTGCATTAATTACTAAGTTTATTCTTTAGTTTTTAAAACAATTAGTATAAAATTGTTTTGGTCGTAACTTGTTCGTTTTTAAAGCTTTTTGGGTGATTCAAAAGCCTAAAATTATGTACTCGGAACGTACTTTTCAAATATTCAGAATGTATAGTCATGGGAGGTCAGTATCCTGGTCGAAATTATTGTACACGTGTCGGGTTAAAGGTTGAGTTTTTAATAGTAGTTTATTTTTATGATTTGGGATGCACGGGATACCTATCTTTGAGTTGAGTTTTGAGTTCGTCAAGAGGGTTGTTTGTAGATTATTTGAGTCACATAGATGTGGGGAGGAAAAAAAAATATAAAAAAATATTCTTTTGTAAAAGTCGATCTTGTGCACGGTTTAAATAATATGTCGCGGGGCGTAAGATATTTTGGTTGCCATTAAGTGTTTCTTGGATCATTTTTTCTTTGTCATGAGTCATTTGAATTGGTACCTGCTTGAGTTTTCCTTTTGAGTTTTCATGGTTTTGGTCTGTTTTAACTCGTGCACATGAAATGTCGTTAGTTATCCGTGGGTTTGATTCGTCAATCGTATCTAGTGGATTCAGGATGTAGTTTTGGTTGCGTATTGATTTGGGAGCATTGAGGTAGTCATATGAAAGACTTGGTCGCGCCTACACGATTAAGTAGGTGACCATGAGAGAATGGTCGGAATGCCCTTAGTGGGGAGGAAAGAGTTAGAAGTTCGTAGACGAACTAATGTGGTCATGAGGTCTATTGGAGTGCCAAGGGAGATGAATATAGATTTGTATAATGTATGGATATTGGCACAAGTAACGTGCCATAGAGAGTGTTGGAAGGAGATATAATACCTCAAAGGTATTGTTGGGAATAAATTAAGGCCAGATCACTTGAGCGCTGACAAGAACAATTCAAGCGTTGACAAGACCAAAGCAAGCGCTGACAGCTCAAGCGTTGACAAGTTAAAGTCAAGCGTTGACAGATTGAAGACAAGCACTGATGGAAGATATAAGTTACACGTTTATTATATTCTAGAATACTTCTAGTAAGGATAGAAACGACAATGTATTTTCTATATTTATATTTACCTAGAATAGTTGATACGTAACTTATTGTACAAGGCTTCTTAGTCTATAAAAGAAGGCCTTTAGGTTAATGTTTAATATCAAGTTTTACATAAGTTTTCATTCATAAACATCTTTCATTGTAAGCAAGTTCAACATTCATAATCAAAGTGAAAGTTTTGTTTACATCTTGTGTTCTTGTTTAAGTGTTAAATTCCGCATAACACTTAGATTCACAAAGCATATAACAAAGGTTTCTCTACGTGTTATACTTGATCTAATCTCGTATACACAAAGCTTATCGATCTAAGTTTGGGATCAACAAGTGGTATTAGAGCTTGTTGAGGAACTTTTGATCTTTGAAGAACACCAGAACCATACACGAACACCAAAACCCTAATTTTCTCAGAAACCCTAAAAACACCAAAACCCTAAAAATATCATGTCTGAAGCAATAACCACCTCCTCTTCACCCTTACCAAACATCAGGATTCCCATGTTTGATGCAACCAACTTTGACTTATGGAAGTTCAATTTTGAACAATATCTGGGGATCTTTGATTACACACTCTGGGAGATTATTGAATATGGAAACTCATTCAATAAGGCTCAAAAGATTCAGGATGCCATTACTCAAAGATCAGCTGTTGAAGGATGTCCTGATGAAGATAAGAAAGAAAAACCTGGAGATGGTAGAGCTGTAGGTGCTGAAGATATTGCAAAGAAAAGGGTTGACATGAAAGCCCTAAATATTCTGAAAGTTTATTTGGGACAAGAAAACCAGCACAAATATAGAGGCTATGAATCTGCTAAGGATCTTTGGGAAGCACTCGAAGTTGCATATGGTGGCAATGCAGACACTAAGGAAGAAAAGAAAAAGCAACTTCTGCATGATTATGCTGTCTTCAAAGCTCAGCCCAATGAGAAACTGAGTAGTGTGAGAAGCAGATTGCTTGACATCACAAGCAAGTTGTCCTTCATGGGGACACAAGTTGGTAATGTTGACACCAATGCTACCTTTCTGAAAAGTCTTGGTGAGGCATGAAAGATTGAGGCAAGATCTATTCTTGCCAATAATACTTACAAGAGCTCCTCGTTTGATGACATCTACAACAAACTAAGACTGTTGGAAGATGAAACTCTTTCAGATCATGGAAGCAAATCTAGCACCAGCAACATGGCCTTCTTCTCTCATAGTGAAGGTCAATTCAATCAGAAGGACTCTTTTATGCATCCAGTTACTGGATCATCATTTGTCAGCGCTGGAACAAGTCCTGTCAACGTCTCCTTTTCAGACGCTGACACATTCATGAATGACTCCCTAAGAGTTAAACCTGTTGGTTTGGATTTGGATACTATGTGTGCTTACATTGCTTCCTTGCCCAATGGTTCAGTGATTACATATGAGGACCTTGAGCAGATAAGTGATGAGCACTTGGAAGAGATGGACATCAAGTGGAACATGGCTCTTGCTAGTATAAGAGCAAATAGGTGGAATAGAAGGTTCAAGAAGAAGATGACCTTCAATGCTAAAGACACAGCTGGATTTGATAAATCCAAAGTTGAATGCTACAACTGTCATTGTATGGGGCACTTCATGAGGGAATGCAGATCTCCTAGAAGATCTGATGCTGGTAAACCCTCAAGTCAGGTTGTTAAAGCTCGAGATTCCAAAGCCATGGTTGCAGTTCAAGGAATTGATGGTACAGGATGGGATTGGAGCTATCTGGCTAAGAATGCTGAAGAGGACAAAGCTTTGGTTGCTGACATTGAAGAAGAAGAGCATGTTGAATATGCTCTCATGGCACACTCCTCCTCTTCATCTGATAATGAGGTATATGATGATGCCTTTTGTAGAAAAGGTTGTAGGTTAAACACTGATAGACTTAACAAAGAGGTGTTAAAATTAAAAGATGATATGAGCACTGAAAGGTGTAAATTGTCCAATTACCAACTAGCTCTTACTGAAACTGAGAAAACCGTTTCTGAATACAAGAAAATGGAATTTGACTTAAAAGATAAGATCAATATCTTAAAACATGAGCTAGAAGGTAGTATGGATATTAGAAATATCATGACAAAGGTCAATAGAGACCTACAGGCTAAGTTAGATGAGGCCATTAAGAATAAAGATAATGTTGACCTCAAGATTCAAAGATTTGATAGAGCCACCCAAACCCTAGGAGACTGTGTAGCTAAACAAAGGGATCCTAAGGACATGACTGGGATTGGGATGAATGATTACTCTCTGGTTCCACCACCAGCTGGTGACTTCTATGGTGTCCTTAGAAAGGATTTGTCTTGGACTGGTATACCAGAGTGCCAAGAAGAGGAATTCTCTCCTCCACCAAGAGTTGTCACTCCAGTTGAAGAGTATCAACAAAAACTGACTGACCTAAATGAGTGGAAGAAAGCTAACCCTACTTTATTTGTTAAGGGAGGTTTGCTATGTGAAAGTCCCAATGAATCACCACCCATTAAGGTTACTAACCTAATCACTGGTAAACCTGTTGACCTAGGCTCAAACACTGTTAGAAGACCTACCATTAAATATGCAGAGATGTATAGGAATAATAGGTCACCCAAGAGCCAAGTTAGCAATCATGGAACAGGTTTCTTCTCTACTAGACCTAAGAGTGTGTCTAAGAAAGCCTGTTATACTTGTGGTAGCTTTTCACATTTGGCATACAAGTGTGTCAACGCTCCCAAAGCCAGCGCTGACAGGAATAATTTCAGCGCTGATAGGAAGAAAGTCAACGTTGTTAGAAAGTCAAACGTTGTCAGACCCAAACCTTGTGTGCAGCAAAGTCCACAAGTGATTAGACCTGTCCCATTCTTTTCTAGAAGGTCTAACACTCATGGACAAAGACCTTTTCAAAAGACTGACACCTGGTCAAATAGGCAATGGGTTCCTGTAGCAAACCCTAGGTTCAACGCTGACAAGGGTAATTTCAGCGTTGACAGGACAAAATCCAACGCTGACAGAAACGTGACCAGACCTAAATATTTGCAGCCACAAGGTAAGAGGTCTAAAGCTTCTTCAAGCTTAACATGGAGACCCAAGAAAGATCAAAACCCTAATGATAATGGAATTTCAATGACTTGCAATAGATTTAATTACATTTCAAAGGTCATTACAAAACCAATTGGGGTTAACTGGGTATTTCATCCTAAAAAGGATGAGAATGGGGTTGTTGTGAGAACTAAGTCTGTTCTTATTGAACAACCAGATGAATCCAAGTCTTCTAAGACTTGGGTTCCCAAAGAAAACTAATTTGTTTTCTTTATGTGCAGGGCATTTAAAAACAGATCAATGATTATGGATATTGGGATAGTGGATGCTCAAGGCACATGACAGGAAAGGAAGACTATCTGACGAACTTCACTCCTATTAAAGATGGTGATAAGGTATACTTTGGAGGTGGCTACGGCACCATTACAGGCAAAGGAACCCTTCTCACCAATAATCTGCGTTTTGAAAACGTCTTCCTGGTAAAAGAACTTGATTATAATCTGTTTAGTGTATCACAAGTTTGCGATAACAAAAATAAGGTTCTTTTCACTGATACTGAGTGCTTGGTGTTAAGCAAGGATTTTAAGATCCCTGATGAGAAATATATTGAGTATAGAAAACCTAGGCATAAGGACATATATAATGTGAATTTAAATGGGATTAAAATGAATGCAAATATGTCTTGTTTTTATGCTAAGGCCTCAGTAGATGAAAGTAATTTGTGGCACAGGAGACTAGGGCACATAAACTTTAAAATATAAATAGACTTGTGAGGCTTGGCTTAGTTGATGGTTTGCCTGAGAAGGCCTTCCACAATGACAACTCTTGTGTTGCATGTCTTAAAGGCAAGCAGCACAAGGTCTCATTCAAGTCCAAGCAGGTGCATACTAGTTCCAGACCTCTTCATATGCTTCACATGGACCTCTTTGGTCCAACAAATATAGAGAGTTTGAATGGCAAGTCATATTGTTTTGTTGTCACAGATGACTTTTCTAGGTTTACTTGGACATTCTTTCTAGCTATGAAGAGTGACACAGCTGATGTTCTTATTGATTTTATCACTCAGATTGAGAAAAGGTCTGGAAATGAGGTTAAGATGCTTAGGAGTGATAATGGTGGAGAATTTAGGAACAAGAAGCTAGATGATTTTTGTGCCAGGAAAGGAATTACTAGGCAATTTAGCATTGCTAGAACCCCACAACAAAATGGGGTTGCTGAAAGGAAAAATAGAACCCTAATTGAAGCAGCCAGAACAATGTTGGCTGATGCTCACTTTCCAATAGCCTTTTGGGTTGAGGCTGTTAATACAGCATGCTATGTGCAGAGTAGAGCATTGGTTAACAAAATTCAGAACAAAACACCTTATGAGTTACTTTGGGGAAGAAAACCTAATATTGGTTTTCTCAGACCTTTTGGTTGTCATGTAGTAGTGTTGGATACTAGTGATGCCTTAGGGAAATTTAGTGCAAAAGGTGATGAAGGTTACTTCATGGGGTATTCAGTCCAGAGCAAGGGTTATAGGGTTTATCTTAAAGAGGACAAACGTATTGTTGAGAGGGTACATGTTAGGTTCTTAGAGAATAAACCTAGTGATCCTGAGAGTGGTCCTAATTGGTTGTTTGATTTGGAACCCTTATCTAGAACTTTAAATTATATGCCTGTTACTAATCCAGACATTGTGAAGGTAACTTCAAATGTTGTGGAGGAACAAGTTGTTAATGTTTCAGGTACACAGGTTCATGAGAAGGTTGGATCACAAGCAGAAAAGGCATCTCCTACATTTGAATATGTCACAATTCCCATTTAGACATATGCTTTTGCTGCTGCTGCTGGACAAGATAATGGTGGTTTCCAAATACCACCAGATACAAACATGCATGGTTCTTCAGGCGCTGACAAAGGCAAATCTAGCACTGACAAGACCAATTCAGACGTTGATGGCTCAGACGTTGACAACAACAGTTCAAGCGTTGTTAGCCCAAGCGCTGACAAACAAGGTTCAGCAGTTGACAACACCTTTGCAAACCTTTTCTCTTCCACTTTTGAACAAGGAGAACCTTCCAATTCCCATGAAGAAGGTCATCCTTATGTTGACATAAGAGAGTCTGATGAAGAAGACATTGGCAACATGGAGCATGAGGTTGAGGACACTAGACTTTTTGAAGGAGGGGTTCTCACTTCCACAATGAAGAATGTAACACCCCCAAATTCATACAACTCAATACAGCGGAAGACTAGTTGGTGTTACGGGATAGCACATTACTCACATCATAGACAACGCTTAAAAATCGCGTCGTTTATTAATAAATCATTTCCATTCATAAATATCAAAGTTACACCGGTCCCAAGTCATATTATTTCATACAAAGTTTTACAAAGTATTTTGAATGGAAAATATAGTTTAAGTGCGGGCCATGAATTCTTGTTGTCTTCCCGATAATTACCTTCAAGTACCTGAGATAAAACATGTTAAAAGAAAAGGTCAGCGATAACGCCGAGTGAATTCATAGAGTTTAATAAATTCCATCAATATAATATCAGTATAAAAGTATTACTGAAAATCATTTTGTACAAATCGTTTTGATAGGCCATGAAATAGCCAAAATCATTTTATACAAATCCTTATCGAAAATCATAATATAGGCAATTGCCTTAAAAATCATTATACGAGCCAATGTCGTAATAAAACATCATACAATACGTCTTATGACGTTGTATGAAAATAAAAACCGTTATATGAATATGGTTACGAAAACCAAAACACAAACATAATATCAATAGTATGACCCAGTATTGCTAGTCAGGCAATACATCGTATTTCGAAGCGTCTAATAGTATTTCGTTAGTTTTTGGATTATTATAAGCCGCATGACATTGTTACCTTACTAAGCCAACAACGGGTAGCTAACCCGATACCAATTTTGCCCATCTAAAGTAGCGTGTCGTCACAAAGGTCACGCTATGGAAATCTTCTCATACATAAATTCGCTTACCAATCAATGTGGCACGACGGGGATCAACCGTCAAGGCGCGAACTGGGGTGATCGTCCCCAAATAGTACTATTAAATGCATAAGCGTCTACCAACTCCCGGTAGTTCACAATTCATGCTAATGGGACTTTTAGTGACATAACCTAGCTTTAATAATCCATTTGATTTCATCTATCGGGTCCATTAATCAGTTATCGGGTCTTACAATCGGGTCATACAATCATTCAGGTCCAAAATCAATAAACAAACAATTAGGACAAATGGTGTCCAAACTTTTATAAAAACTAACATGTTATCTCCCTCGCGGGTTTATAAAGCATTTATAAAACATTTAAAAGAGTGCGAGGCTATGAACTCACGTTGATATGGGAAGGCGGGTGATTGGCAATTCGGACGTACGGTACGTGCTTCAATCACGGAAACCTAAACAAATAATACTCGGTCTTAGACGTTTGTCCAATGACTTTATAAAAATAACAAGTATGTATACATATGATGATTATATATATATGATGATCAAGTGGGTTTACATATCCTCATTTACTCATTTTTGTGTTATGTGTCGATAACTTTTATACTAGTTTTCTCGTTTTACCTATTTACGTGTTTTAGGTTCAATAAGCCTATTATAAGTCCTTAACTTGTTTTAATCCTTGTTATACTTATTTTATCAGTACATACACTTTCAAGTTGGGCCCAAATGGGTTAAGCCCAATAAGTTCTTTTTATGGGTGTTTATTTTATTTAGTCCAATTATTAGCCCAAGTATTAGTCCAATTTGTTTACTTAGCTCGTTAATGTCGGTATGCCCTATAGTTCGGGTTTTATCGGTTTTTACTTGTTATACATGTCTACATATCAGTATATAAGTTTTATAAAGTTTTCATTAGACGGGTCCAACCATCTAAGTTTTATTTAACAAAAACGTTAATTTTACGGCAATAGCCGAAAAAGTCGTAAAATCATATTTATAGTTTTATAACTTATAAAACTTAACAAGTTTCCATTTTTATCATTTATACACTTATTACACCTTTTATATATTTATATAAATAAGTTTTATAAGTTAGTGGGTTTTTATTTTACATTTTATATATTAAAATGTGAGTGCTTATATAATAGTATTATTCTTTAATTTCCAAAAATCTGATTTTTAACTTCATCTTCACCAAAACTGCCATATCTTGAGTTCTATATGGAGATAGAAGCTCAAATTTTTATCACATAAACTAAATGATATGTGCTACAATTAACTCTTTGATAGCTACTGTTGAATCATCTTCTAAATATTTTCTAAAAATCGCCCAAAACAGTAACTTCAGATTTATACCCTAAACTTGTTTTGATCATATCTCACTCATTATTTTGATTCCATTGCATGGCCAACTCTCACATGTGTACAAGACCCATAGCTTACTGTAAATAGATTCTACTTCATCATATTATCAGTCCATGACCTGTTTATTTACTGTTTTACACAGCCAACATATTTAAACAAGATTTTAGACTTGTTTCTTATAGTTTTTCACCTTTTTATCCATGATTATCAACAACAAATCCCCACATAACATTTTTATCATCATATAATCATCATAAGTATATACAATAGGAAATAAAATACAAGTTTACATAATCAAAATAACAAGAAGTTGAGGAGGACAATCTTTATACCACCAACTTGATGTAGGTTATGAGTTTGGCATGGTTTTTGATGGAGAAACTTGTGCTTAGCCAACACCATCTTCAAGAACTACAATCTTCATCAACTCCTTGTGGAAAATCAGTCTCATGACACCATGAAAACTCCTCCATGGATGTTATAAGTACCACCAATCAATAGGGTTTTGAAAGGGCTTCAACATATGCAAGTATAACATATGGTTTCATGGTTGAATCAAGATCAAGGGGTGTTTTTGGGATAGATATGAGATGGCAAGGAGGAGTGAGATGATAGAACTTTAGAGTGGTTTGCATGTTGCAAATGAGGTGTGTGGTTTAGTTACATGGTTTTGTTGTTGGTAAGCTTACACATGAAGCTAAAGTGGACATGTGTTAGTCTTTATGATATATCTTGACACCTAAGTGGTGTTGCTAGTTAACTTGGCCGGTTTTGTGAGTGGGGTGGGACAAGTGTCCCACTTGTCTCATCCCATTTATTTACGGGTACTCCTCGATTCTAGTTTCCTCGATTTGCGTGCCCTCGGGTCGTTTTACGAAAAACGTTTTTATAAATTATGAATCAACGTCACAAAACGAATCCAATAAAAATTGTTCCATCAAAAACGGAGTTCGAAAACGTAAATACGTAATCCTAAGGTTTCCGGTTTAGTCGTAAAAGACGTTAAAATAAAATCGTAAGTCCTAATCTCTTCTCGTAAATTTGTGAGTTTATGAACCAACACAAATTTAAAACTCCAAAATAATATTTATGGACAAATTTATTTTCTCAACTGTCGGACTGTCACCAAAGACGGTGTATGTAAACGTAAGCACGTAACGTTGAATCCTCCGGTTTAAACGTAGTCGATGCTTCTTCAAGACGTAAATCCAAATTTCTTCCCAAAAATAAGTGAGTTCATATTGTAACATTAAAATAGTATTTTCAAATAATATTTGAGAATAAAATATCAATCATAAATTGACGGATTGTCACAGCATTTACCCCTAAACAGGATCTTTGTCCTCAAAGATCATCTTACCTTACTACTCGCTTCTTATAGAGTTAAAGCCATGTGGGTATTTCCTCCACACTCGGTCTTTTCTCACAAGTGTAATCCATTATAATACGCGAGTTTCATCAAACATAACTACGGGAATAAGATCAGGCTTAATGTTGACTTACTTTCTCTATCCATGATGTTCACGGGTTTCTGATGAATGCAACTTTTCGCCGATCTAAGCTTTACTAAGAATAATCAGATTTTCACTTGATAGGTATTCCATCAAGTTCGATTTACGAAACATAATTCACGCAGTCTTTGAAGTCCTAGGGTAGATCCAGCTTATATGCCTTTCAAACCAATCTATTATATCATCTCAATGGTCCCATACAACGGGGACTTATATCCCATGATTTGTCAGATCATGAATTCATTTTTCCAAAGTTTAAAAATTGTGGCATAACTTCGCTACCCATTTGGTACTTCAAGATCTACATTTCACATTCACATAACCTCTTGCCTACTATCGGCATTCAATAATCAAATCCTAATTTCAACAACCATTTCAGATCTCGCGGGTCGGGTATTTTGCAAGGATAGCTTCGCCATCTTAGGAAACCTTAAACCTAAGAGACATGTCCAACTCACAATGGGTGTATGTCGGATGTCTTCATCTCAATTCCTGCTTACAGATTCTCTAAGATTTAGATCCTAACAAGATACGATCTCAATCCTAATACGATAATTATTAATGATAATCTTTCCAAAAGAAAACGATTATACGGTTTATTACCAAAGGTCAATCATTCAAACATAAAACAGCACTTATATTACTTTGTATCGTTACTTTACCTCGTCCCTTCGATTTGGGGTGGTACATAGTACTCTCATCAAGGTTCGTTCTCAATGATTTCTAAGCAAATCTCTAGAAATTCGATGCGAAGCGAGGATCTTGATATAGATGTTCGATACAGGCACACTATGTTTACATAACTCTTTTGCATTTATCATTAACGAGAATGATATTAGCAGATTTGGTCAGTCTGTCGACGATGACCCAAATCGAATTAAATTCATATGATGACCTTTGCAATAGCTAGACGTTTACTAATGTATGAGGCGATCTCTGCCTTCATAATTTGTCATTAGTACAACCTATTCAGACAAAGATACTCTTAGTCATAAATGACATAAATATAATACTTATACTTACAAATTCCAACATAACTATATCTCACAATTTTTCCATATTTAGGCAACCATAAACGGCCCTTTTATATATTTTAACGCCATCGGCTTCTCAATTCTAATGGTTCACATTATCCGCGAACCCCTTTTTATTATTTATAATATCCTTCTTACAAACATCGTTTATTTTTAAATTGTTCGACAATTTATTTTGCACAATCATTATTAAGAAACATGTCCTAACTGGTTCTTTATCTTTTCTACATAATGCATCGGTATCTATATTCACTTCTCATGATGATATAATTATCATGTCCACAATTCACTCAGATATTCTTTCTATATTAAGTGTCAGTAATTACATTCACTTTCTCTTGATGAATTAAATATCATAATAAAATCCTTTCTTCATATCTTCTATGTTTTAGTTTCTTCTCAACTATCATTTTTATCCGTTTTACTCAATCCGGCGTCTAAAGCGTCGATAATTATTATATTTAATTAAATAATTATTAGTTAATTTTTATGAAGCGTAAACGTAAAAGTTTTAAATTTCTTAGTTCGACCAATTATATAAAATGTTCAAAAAAAATTTGAATTTAATTAACAAGATTTTTGTTGATTTATCGAAAATATTTAATAAAATTCGTAAATGTTCGAAAAACCTTTGTTTATACTTTGGTCAAAGTTTTCTTAGTTTAAAAAGTATCGTTTCAAATTTTCAGGTTATGGTATAAATGGTTTTACTCAGTCCTTCTTAAGTTATCTTGAGGTATACACAAACATTTACCCCTAAACAGAAGTTTAGTTAAATGGTTTGTGTATAAGGGAATAATCCCTTTAAAAATCCTTTGTTAAAACATTTGTCAAAATATATTTCCATTTCTTTTTGGTAAAATCCAAAGTCTTAAAAGGGCTCTTAATTTTTGAAGAGTCTATATGCATACATCTTACCATTTTTTAATCCAACGGTCATTTTATGTAAAGGATTAAGTTTTTAATCACGTGTTAATTATTTAAGATACAAGTTTTCATTGTTTAGCCAATTCAGGGCAATTTATAACTAATTATTAACTCCTTCTTATTCTTATAATCAAACGAATAGTCCTTAATAATCACGAGCATGAATTTATCAAATTACAGTCTACACACGAGATTCACCAAATTTATGAATACTACATGTGTATTAGTCAATCCAAACGACATCACGTGAAACTCATAATGTTCATTACAAGTACAGGATGTAGTGATTGGAATACATAATATTCTTCCGCAGATGCGAAGTTGATGATAACCATGCCATAGATCAAATTGCTAGAACCTTGTAAATGATCGAACAAATCTTCCATTTCGAGTTATGGATATCATTTTCGATTGTCAATTTACTCAGTCACAGTAATCTATAAATATAAGGAATGATAACACCATAGCTCTTCAGGATGACAGGCTTGGTATAATAAAATCTTTCCCCGACAGCTTTCTTAGTTGTACGGTAATTCCTTAAATTCAGATGGTGCTGACGTACAGTGCACAAGCCACAAGTGCAGCACCGGGAATATAATCAATACCAATTTCAATTTGCCTTAATGGCAAAAGTCTAGGTAATTCACCAGCAAATATCTCCTAAAGTTTCAGATAACAAAAACATCTTTTAATACATTCATATTAGGTTCTTCTAGATATAATATTTATAACTAGTTCACAACCATTCACAGTAAAATTTTAAGTCTTAATACAGGATATGGTCATCCATCAAGAATTATTTAGTTCACTTTTGATAATCAGCATCTTATCATTTAGGGGAATTCTACTCGAGTTCCCATCAATTAAGACAATATCGTCATGTCATCATTAATCAATCCATTCTACCGGCATTATCAACTTTTCAGTTTCATTGCCGTCGATAAGATGTGAACTTCTCAAAAGACTAATAATAACTCATAATCCTTCACAAATTCAAGGATACATGGAGACACAACTACCATCTAAAGAGTAAGATCAACGCATAATCTACGCGAGAGAATTTCAAATCAGATTCAGACGAAAATATTTAACGAATATGAATATATCCCACGTTTTCATAATCTGAGTACGCATTCGAAAGCTCCTCGGATCGTTACCCAGGTCATTCAAATGAAATCAAATCATAAGAAATGATAAGAACGTCGATGCATCCAGTCGGGTATCAACACCCGGTAATCAGATATTTTTCCTAAGAATCTCACTACGGGAGAATTGGACAAGAATGGATTGTCAATTGTCAAGTAAGACAATTTCCACAGATGAGTAAATTTAACTCAGAAGAATAGATGTTACAGGCACATATGTAGGTGTCCCTAACATTATGTCCTTATTTTTCACTTCTTGCAGATCTCATAAAATTTTAGTCTTTCACAATCTTCAAAGGAAATGTAGTGTTTATTAATCAGTTTTATGGTGACTACTAATCAGCCTTGCATAGTCCATTCCAAATTGTATGTAGGCGCGCAACTATATACAATTTCAAGATTAACGATGCAATACTCAGTTCGTCAAAATTTTATCATCATGTTTATAATAAAAAACATTTTCATGCTTAATTCTTAAATAAGAATCAAGAATAAATTTACAAAGATTTTCCTTGTTATGAAAACAATTAGGTTTTCCAAGATGTTTTATAAACAATTTCCTTTCGATAACAATCACTTATAAATCTCATTTTAAATAATCCTTTCAGTGATGAAAACTCAGTTTTTCTCAATGGATACTGTTTTGTCTTATAAAAACAATGAGTGATCTGCAAAAGAGTGATGAAAGCTTGTTCACCAAGAATTAACTACGATATAATACGAAATGAGCTTAGCCAAGAAATCATGAGGTTCATGACCTTGATGGCACTCACGAAGAATAATTCACAACGTAACTCAAATCAAGATGAGTACTTGTTCAATGGTTGCATTACTAATGCGAACATTAGGATGAAGCAATAAAAGATAGATAACATCGATACATGTAAAATTTAGCAATCAAAGGTAGTCTTTTCATTAATCACAAACAAGTAAAAATTGTACCGTAACACATTACGTGTCACTATGTCATACAATTCTCAGAACTCATCCTACCAACTGATATCTCAGTTAAGTTAGGGATTATTTTTAAAAGATACCACAATGAATACTAATCTACAAGAGTCATTAGGTGTCCTGCCTGTCCCGGAAGATCCATCGGTCTCAATTCAGAAGAAGATTTCTTCAATTTATTTCTTGGACACTGGGCATCCTCGTTAGTGGACAATGGCCTAGGAACAACCCTTAACACGAATCAACAATCAATTAAAACCTTATAATTCAATCACAAAACTTAACGACTTCTATTAATAATCTCATACTCCATATGGGTTAAATTTTACTTTATTCAAGTTCCAACCAATTTATACTCAATGCGATATTCTACCTCTTTTTCCAATACTTACAACCTTATTCTTCGGCCTTGTAAAGGCAATACAATCTCAATATGAATCAACACTTAATTTCCAATCCTATATTTTTTTACAACAACAATTATCAAATGAGTCATTAATATGAAATGACTTGATCATTCAACTAGACTTCTCGGAAAGGTACTAGTGCCATGAGGCTTTTGGGTAATGGTTCCAATAACAGCCTCAAGTGCAACATTCACCCTTTCGATTTCAATTTAAGAATTGGATGACAACGAATCAGATGACATCTTTCTAGGTGGTAACGTTTTGTCAAACTCCACTCTATAAGAAAAGATCGTCATGACATCGATATCAGTTTTAATCTCGCCAATTCTTCTTTAATATCACAATCAACTAATATCTACATTTCTACGAATATCAACCATTTGTTTGGATCATAAATATCCACAACTTGGTTAAGATCTAGGATAGCTAGGATTCCTACGAGAATAGCTTCGATTAATTTACTAGGGGATTTAGGGTTACTTGTGACAATCTGCGTCGTATAAATACCTCGTATAAAAATCAAAATAATCATCAAACAATCATGTAATAAAATTACATCATATATATATAATCCAAGTTATATATATATATATATTAAAATAACACTTCTCAGTCTTGGCCTTGTCGGTAACTCGGGAATTCTTCGGCACCGTTATAGTCAAAAGATTTTTAGACATTTTTAGAAAAATGTTTATAGTTAAAAGATTTTGAAATGTTTTATTCAAAACCTTGGTTTTAAAAATCTTTCGTTCTCTATAACGAGAGCTCTGATGCCAAACTGTAACACCCCCAAATTCATACAACTCAATACAGCGGAAGACTAGTTGGTGTTACGGGATAGCACATTACTCACATCATAGACAACGCTTAAAAATCGCGTCGTTTATTAATAAATCATTTCCATTCATAAATATCAAAGTTACATCGGTCCCAAGTCATATTATTTCATACAAAGTTTTACAAAGTATTTTGAATGGAAAATATAGTTTAAGTGCGGGCCATGAATTCTTGTTGTCTTCCCGATAATTACCTTCAAGTACCTGAGATAAAACATGTTAAAAGAAAAGGTCAGCGATAACGCCGAGTGAATTCATAGAGTTTAATAAATTCCATCAATATAATATCAGTATAAAAGTATTACTGAAAATCATTTTGTACAAATCGTTTTGATAGGCCATGAAATAGCCAAAATCATTTTATACAAATCCTTATCGAAAATCATAATATAGGCAATTGCCTTAAAAATCATTATACGAGCCAATGTCGTAATAAAACATCATACAATACGTCTTATGACGTTGTATGAAAATAAAAACCGTTATATGAATATGGTTACGAAAACCAAAACACAAACATAATATCAATAGTATGACCCAGTATTGCTAGTCAGGCAATACATCGTATTTCGAAGCGTCTAATAGTATTTCGTTAGTTTTTGGATTATTATAAGCCGCATGACATTGTTACCTTACTAAGCCAACAACGGGTAGCTAACCCGATACCAATTTTGCCCATCTAAAGTAGCGTGTCGTCACAAAGGTCACGCTATGGAAATCTTCTCATACATAAATTCGCTTACCAATCAATGTGGCACGACGGGGATCAACCGTCAAGGCGCGAACTGGGGTGATCGTCCCCAAATAGTACTATTAAATGCATAAGCGTCTACCAACTCCCGGTAGTTCACAATTCATGCTAATGGGACTTTTAGTGACATAACCTAACTTTAATAATCCATTTGATTTCATCTATCGGGTCCATTAATCAGTTATCGGGTCATACAATCGGGTCATTCAATCATTCAGGTCCAAAATCAATAAACAAACAATTAGGACAAATGGTGTCCAAACTTTTATAAAAACTAACATGTTATCTCCCTCGCGGGTTTATAAAGCATTTATAAAACATTTAAAAGAGTGCGAGGCTATGAACTCACGTTGATATGGGAAGGCGGGTGATTGGCAATTCGGACGTACGGTACGTGCTTCAATCACGGAAACCTAAACAAATAATACTCGGTCTTAGACGTTTGTCCAATGACTTTATAAAAATAACAAGTATGTATACATATGATGATTATATATATATGATGATCAAGTGGGTTTACATATCCTCATTTACTCATTTTTGTGTTATGTGTCGATAACTTTTATACTAGTTTTCTCGTTTTACCTATTTACGTGTTTTAGGTTCAATAAGCCTATTATAAGTCCTTAACTTGTTTTAATCCTTGTTATACTTATTTTATCAGTACATACACTTTCAAGTTGGGCCCAAATGGGTTAAGCCCAATAAGTTCTTTTTATGGGTGTTTATTTTATTTAGTCCAATTATTAGCCCAAGTATTAGTCCAATTTGTTTACTTAGCTCGTTAATGTCCGTATGCCCTATAGTTCGGGTTTTATCGGTTTTTACTTGTTATACATGTCTACATATCAGTATATAAGTTTTATAAAGTTTTCATTAGACGGGTCCAACCATCTAAGTTTTATTTAACAAAAACGTTAATTTTACGGCAATAGCCGAAAAAGTCGTAAAATCATATTTATAGTTTTATAACTTATAAAACTTAACAAGTTTCCATTTTTATCATTTATACACTTATTACACCTTTTATATATTTATATAAATAAGTTTTATAAGTTAGTGGGTTTTTATTTTACATTTTATATATTAAAATGTGAGTGCTTATATAATAGTATTATTCTTTAATTTCCAAAAATCTGATTTTTAACTTCATCTTCACCAAAACTGCCATATTTTGAGTTCTATATGGAGATAGAAGCTCAAATATTTATCACATAAACTACATGATATGTGCTACAATTAACTCTTTTATAGCTACTGTTGAATCATCTTCTAAATATTTTCTAAAAATCGCCCAAAACAGTAACTTCAGATTTATACCCTAAACTTGTTTTGATCATATCTCACTCATTATTTTGATTCCATTGCATGACCAACTCTCACATGTGTACAAGACCCATAGCTTACTGTAAATAGATTCTACTTCATCATATTATCAGTCCATGACCTGTTTATTTACTGTTTTACACAGCCAACATATTTAGACAAGATGTTAGACTTGTTTCTTATAGTTTTTCACCTTTTTATCCATGATTATCAACAACAAATCCCCACATAACATTTTTATCATCATATAATCATCATAAGTATATACAATAGGAAATAAAATACAAGTTTACATAATCAAAATAACAAGAAGTTGAGGAGGACAATCTTTATACCACCAACTTGATGTAGGTTATAAGTTTGGCATGGTTTTTGATGGAGAAACTTGTGCTTAGCCAACACCATCTTCAAGAACTCCAATCTTCATCAACTCCTTGTGGAAAATCAGTCTCATGACACCATGAAAACTCCTCCATGGATGTTATAAGTACCACCAATCAATAGGGTTTTGAAAGGGCTTCAACATATGCAAGTATAACATATGGTTTCATGGTTGAATCAAGATCAAGGGGTGTTTTTGGGATAGATATGGGATGGCAAGGAGGAGTGAGATGATAGAACTTTAGAGTGGTTTGCATGTTGCAAATGAGGTGTGTGGTTTAGTTACATGGTTTTGTTGTTGGTAAGCTTACACATGAAGCTAAAGTGGACATGTGTTAGTCTTTATGATATATCTTGACACCTAAGTGGTGTTGCTAGTTAACTTGGCCGGTTTTGTGAGTGGGGTGGGACAAGTTCCCACTTGTCTCATCCCATTTATTTACGGGTACTCCTCGATTCTAGTTTCCTCGATTTGCGTGCCCTCGGGTCGTTTTACGAAAAACGTTTTTATAAATTATGAATCAACGTCACAAAACGAATCCAATAAAAATTGTTCCATCAAAAACGGAGTTCGAAAACGTAAATACGTAATCCTAAGGTTTCCGGTTTAGTCGTAAAAGACGTTAAAATAAAATCGTAAGTCCTAATCTCTTCTCGTAAATTTGTGAGTTTATGAACCAACACAAATTTAAAACTCCAAAATAATATTTATGGACAAATTTATTTTCTCAACTGTCGGACTGTCACCAAAGACGGGGTATGTAAACGTAAGCACGTAACGTTGAATCCTCCGGTTTAAACGTAGTCGATGCTTCTTCAAGACGTAAATCCAAATTTCTTCCCAAAAATAAGTGAGTTCATATTGTAACATTAAAATAGTATTTTCAAATAATATTTGAGAATAAAATATCAATCGTAAATTGACGGATTGTCACAAAGAATCACCCCACATCTCAGATCATTGGTGATATTATGACTCCAGTTCAGACTAGAAGATCTCATCAAGGTCTTGGTGGGTTTATTGCCAATATACACAAGAAGGTTGATACCCCTCTTGTGCAAGCATGTTTGTTTGCATGTTTTCTGTCACAAGAAGAACCCAAGAAAATATTTGATGCTCTCAAAGAACCAAGTTGGGTGGAAGCAATGCAGGATGAGCTTCACCAATTTGCAATTCAGGATGTTTGGGAGCTGGTTGATTGTCCTAGATATGTCAGACCTATAGGGACAAGATGGGTTCTAAGGAACAAAAGAGATGAAAGAGGTATTGTGGTCAGAAACAAGGCAAGGTTAGTGGCTCAAGGTTATACACAAGAAGAGGGGATAGACTATGAGGAGGTCTTTGCACCAGTTGCAAGGATTGAAGCTATTAGGATTTTTCTAGCCTATGCTTCCTGTATGGGCTTCACAGTCTATCAAATGGATGTCAAGAGTGCTTTCTTGTATGGCACCATTGTTGAGGAAGTATATGTCATGCAACCTCCTGGTTTTGAGGATCCAGAACATCCAGATAAAGTGTATAGAGTCAAAAAGGCTATGCATGGCCTTCATCAAGCCCCTAGAGCATGGTATGGTACTTTGTCTACCTATTTAGTGGACAATGGATTCAAGAGGGGCACCATAGATCAGACACTATTTACAAAGAAGAAAGGCAAGGATGTGTTGCTTGTGCAGGTCTATGTTGATGATATCATTTTTGGGTCTATTGATCCAAAGATGAGTGAGGATTTCTCCAAGCTTATGACAGACAAATTCAAGATGAGTGCTATGGGGGAGATGAACTTCTTTCTTGGTTTACAAGTTCAGCAGAAAGAAGATGGTATCTTCATCTCCCAGGACAAATATGTTGCTGAAATCTTGAAGAAGTTTGGCTTTTCTCCACATGAAAAGAGGGCTACTACTCCTATGGATAGAGAACATCCTTGGGGAAAGATTGGAGATGGGAAAGATGTTGATGTAAGGCATTATAGATCCATGATTGGATCCTTGATGTATCTTACTGCTTCAAGACCTGATATCATGTTTGCTGTGTGTGCTTGTGCACGCCATCAAGTGACTCCCAAAGAATGTCACCTTTATGCTGTGAAGAGGATCTTTAGGTACCTAAGATGCTATCCTAATCTTGGTTTGTGGTACCCAAAGGATTCACCATTGGAGCTGATTGCATATTCAGACAGTGATTTTGGAGGTGATAAGTTTGATAGAAAATCCACAACTGGTGGATGTCAGTTTCTTGGGTGGATGTCAGTGGTGGCTAACTCTACAACTGAAGCAGAGTATGTGGCTGCAGCAGCTTGTTGTAGTCAAGTGTTGTGGATTCAGAACCAGCTGTTGGACTATGGGTATAATTTCATGCATACTAAGATATTTGTTGACAATAATAGTACTTTATGCATAATTAAGAATCCTGTACATCATTCTAAAACCAAACACATAGAAATTAGACACCATTTTATAAGAGATTGCTTTGAGAAAGGTTTAATACAACCAGATAGGGTTGACACTGAGGAAAATGTGTCAGATTTATTAACTAAACCTTTTGATACTGGAAGATTTCAATACTTGGTAACAAGTATTGGAATGGTTAATCTCACTTAATATGTGTTTTGGATTCTTTTTGTAAAAGTATGTACAGGATGATGCATTATTATTATTAGTCTTATTGATGATTTAGATTTTCCACTATATTTTTCTAACACTGACAAAGGTTGCTTGTACACTGATAAGTGTTTTTGCAACGTTGTCAGCAATATAAATGTCTAACTCTGACAAAGCTTCCTTCAACGCTGTCATGTGTTATCGGGGCGTTGTCAGCAACAATGTTAGTTTTGTGGTTTTCAATCTAAATGTGCAGATGGTGTTAGCAGTATACCATTGGATACAGAGTTGCTTATGGATCAAAGGAGAAGCATTTGGACAAGTTTTTATTTATGGATGATGGTTGGAATGTTTCATTCCTATCTTGACATAAATTTTTATGTTCATGCATGTTTTTAGCAAACTTTTTGTATCATGGTTTAAGGGGAGGTTTTAGGAACCTTTAGGATGTTTGGGTATCCATATGATACTCTTATCACAATTCTAGATTGTGTCCACAGGTGAGTATGGGTTAGTTTTACTAAACCATGAGGCACTGTAGCATGCATAGTATATCAACTTTGCATGCTGCCAAGGCATTTTTGGCCTAGAATTGGTTGTGGTCTGTTGGGAGACTTGGGAATGATTTTGATATGGGATTTACCTGGGAGTAACAAGGATTTTATAAGGTAACTTTGTTGTTAAGAATTTTGGTTAGAAATGGACACTAGAGGACTGTTATGTCTATCTTGCTTATGCAAGTGTGCATAACTGGACAGTGCTTGCCGCCCTATGATAATTATCAGCTTTTGGTTATCTTCTCTAGGATAAATTACTTGTTAAGGTCATTTTTCACTTTTTAAAACAATTTTAGTTTTGGACGCTGACAAGATTTTTCCAAGCGTTGTTGTGACCAAATTGGACGCTGACATGGCTTTAGCCGAACGTTGACAAGATTATAGCCGTTGGGCGTTGATAGGTTATTTTTGACCGTTGACACTCAATGGGACCTACCCAGTTGTTACTTTTTGACATATTTTCAAGCCGTAATTTTAGGAGTTGTTACTTTCATTAAATGCATGAGATAACTTATAAACTTTTTTAATATTTTCATGATTGATTTTTGAAAATCTTTGCCTATTTTTGGGCCAATCACATGCATTCTTTCACTCCTATAAACTTGGCTCCTATTTTAAACAGGGTATCTATAATTCTTGTCTAAAACTTTTCTCTTATCAACTTCATCTTCTACACTTCAAATTAACAGCTTTCATCAATGGCACCAAAGTTTAACTCAGCAGAATTGGATTTGGGGTTCAAGTCTCAACACAACATGATTGCTTATCTTGTTGCTGATAATGATTTGTTTCCTCAATACACACAAATGGTGGCGTATTTGAACGCATCTCCACTTAGGTATGCTCTTTCTCATGCACCACTCATTCCAGTCACACACATTAAGCAGTTTTGGAACACTGTTAGTTCCTCAACAGTTAATGGAGTGACCACATTAACTTCTATTGTTCATGGGAGGTCTTGGGTGGTTACTGAGGCCTTGGTACGCCAGGCCTTGCATCTTGATGATGCTGATGGTGTAGCCATCCTTCCTATCAATGAAATAGAACAAGGGCTTAGGGCTTTGGGATATCCTTTTCCTGATGAAGGTACTCTTAATAAGTACCATAAGCAGGAATTTCCCCCAGCCTAGAAGTACCTCATCCACATCCTCCTTCAATGTTTGAGTCCCAAATGTACTACACATAATGAGATCAATAGATCCATTGCTAGTGCTATTGTGTGCATTGCAACAGGGCAAAAATATAACTATTCTAAAATGATTTTTGAAGGGATGTGTAAAAACAAGGGGACAAAAATGACTTTAGCTTATCCCCGTTTTCTGCAAATGATTTTTGATGATCAAGGATACTGTTCAAGGGATCATAATGATTTTTATAAGATCCCTGAGCAAAAGAAAGCTATTTTTACAAAGATGAATTCACCACCCCATAGAGACTTACCTTTAACCCCAGCCATGCTTGCTGTTATTGCAGCAACACAACCCCAACCAGACCCCCAACCTCAAATTGACCCTCAACCACAACTTGAACCCATTCCTGAACCTTTACCCTCACCTGAACAAATGCAACTTGACCAAGAACCCTTTGACGCTGACACATCTAATGTTGGCGTTGATGTGCCTATTTCCAACGCTGACACACAACCATCACAATCCCAAACACCCCTTAATCAACCCACATCTACTCATTCTTCCAAACCATCTTCCACACCACCTGAATATAGGTTGATAAAACGCCAAAGGACTACTAGAGTGTTCTACTCTGGTGGTCCTAGCCATGAGGCAGAGAGAACCACCACCACAAGTGTGGCTGGTGACCTGGATGAGGCTGGGACTATTGGTTCTGGCTTCGATGCTGGCCAAGGAAGTCCCACCATAATTAAGTCCTCATCCTTGCCCAATGAACCTGACCTGGGAGGTCAAATCCCCATTTCAGAAGAGGGCAGGCTGGAACCAATGACTCTTTTGGAATTGACGGCAGTCTGCATTAGCTTGCAAAAGCAAAATGCAGACTTAGTACAAATTGTCAGCTCACAAGGCCTTGAACTCACGCAATTGAGGGAGAGGATTGTTGTTTTGGAGAGTGATCATGCTAGGAGGGGTATGGAGGAGTCTTCCAAAGGGGAGGAAGATCAAAGAAATCTGAGTGATAAGGGTAGCCAAGATGGTCAATCAATGGATGTTGCTGAAGCCCTTACAACTTTGAAGGAACAAACAGGTTTTGATACGTCCTTAATCTCTCCCACCAACCTAAATTTGTCATTTACAGCTATGTTGAGAGAGGTTACACAAGGCGCTGAGGGAAAATATTTGAGCGTTGACAAGGCAACTTTGGACGCTGATAGAAGTATTTTGGGCGCTGATAGGATAAATTTGGGCGTTGACAGACCTGCACATGAAGGTGATGTATTCTAGTCATCATCTATCATCAAGGAGGTTCCTACTCAGGTATTACCATCTACCTTACCAACCATTGCACCATCAGATAAGGGTAAGGGTAAATTGGTAGAAGAAATTGTTTCAAAGGATGCATCCCAAGTTGAATTTGATAAAAGATTGGCTGAACAAATGATGGAACAAGGTGAAAAGGAAAATTCACCATTTGTTGTGACTTCTGAAGAAGAAAGTGATGGAGCTAGCTCAGACTCAAGTGTGATGATTATAGAACCAGAAAGGCTTGAGTATGGTGATGAGCTTGCTAGGGAAAAATTGAGAGACTTAAAATTGCAGGTTGACTTTGACATGCCAGAGGTGGTTCAAATGTACTATTCTTGGGAAGAAAGCTGCATGGATAATCCAAACTTGACCATTTCAGATCAAATATGGGGTTTGGAGCTTCTTCTTAGAGTTCAGAAGGATTGTAAGGTGATTTTGAAGCACAAGGCAAGCAATATTCTCTCTGAGTTGAAAAGGGATACAAGGGAGCTCTACTTTATGTTGCTTAGATGTCATGGAGTTGGATGGACACATCAGAAGTTGAAGGCTTTGACATTTGATGAGTTGGAACATAGGGCTTATCCCATTTGGGTGAGAGTGCAGGAAGCAAACACTCTCAGACTTCTTTTAGATGAAAGAAGGGAGCAACTTGCGGAAGAAATGGAAATCAAGAAAGCTATGATGATTCCCAGGCCAGTGAAGAAAGGGATTTAAATTTGAGTTTCCAAAAGATATGGATCCACTATATCCAAGTGAAGCAGTTATAAGAAAGAGCCTCAAGCTCTCCCCATTAGAAGCTTCAGATATGGTGCAGGTGTTACCATTAGATTCCAGGAATCCAATTGTGAGTTATGATGAGGATGAATGTGGATTCTGGAAAATTGGAAGGTTTGGCAAGGAGGTACACACTTTTACCACTCTCATATCTTTATTTGCAAGTTGTGATAGAGAAGACTTGGTAGACCTTTGGAGGTTGCTAGAGACCAAGTATGAGGCTGAAGCACCAACTTCAGCTAATGGAATAAAACTTTGGACCACATTCAAGAGAATGTGTGGGACAAATGAGGAAGATCCTGAAATATGGAAGGATCTTGAAGATGACCTCAGTGGTCTTCAATGGAGGTTATATTCAGCTGCTGGTGTATACCATTTGAGTTCTACAAAGTTTGCTGAGTATCTACTTGTGGATGCTTAATATTTCATATCCAAGGCTATTTTGGAAAAGATGAAGGACACTCAGCTGGAGATAGATTATTCAAGTGACGTGGCAAAGGATTTGATCAGATTTATTCATTACCAATATGATAAGATTTGTCAGACTCCTCCTAGTTCTTAATGCTTATTCATAAACTTGATCATAAGAGTGGATATCAAGTTTAGGGGAGGATTGTTGGGAATAAATTAAGGCCAGATCACTTGAGCGCTGACAAGAACAATTCAAGCGTTGACAAGACCAAAGCAAGCGCTGACAGCTCAAGCGTTGGCAAGTTAAAGTCAAGCGTTGACAGATTGAAGAAAAGCACTGATGGAAGATATAAGTTACACGTTTATTATATTCTAGAATACTTCTAGTAAGGATAGAAACGACAATGAATTTTCTATATTTATCTTTACCTAGAATAGTTGATACGTAGCTTATTGTACAAGGCTTCTTAGTCTATAAAAGAAGGCCTTTAGGTTAATGTTTAATATCAAGTTTTACATAAGTTTTCATTCATAAACATCTTTCATTGTAAGCAAGTTCGACATTCATAATCAAAGTGAAAGTTTTGTTTACATCTTGTGTTCTTGTTTAAGTGTTAAATTCCGCATAACACTTAGATTCACAAAGCATATAACAAAGGTTTCTCTACGTGTTATACTTGATCTAATCTCGTATACACAAAGCTTATCGATCTAAGTTTGGGATCAACAGGTATTTATGATTGTTCTTAAGGCATGTAAGTTTTCTAAAAATTTCCTGAGATTTAGTAGGTTTGCCTATTACTTTGAGGTAGAACCATGAATAGAGCAAGTAGGAGAAGTGAGAGGAGTTGTAGTTAGTGCCTTTTCAAGGCAATTGTTGATGGAATGATTTAAAAACAGGAGTTGTTAGAAATTGCATGGAATGCAAGATAAAAGTTGAGTTGCTTAGTAGTAGATTGGATGTGGAAAGCGATTGAATAGTTTGATAAGAGGAAGTATTGGTCTTTTAGAATGCGTGTAGAATTTTGCGAGTAGAACGAGGTAGGAATTTATTCGTATTGCCACTAAGAGAGGGTGCAAGTAGGACGTAGTTGAAAACTGCTAAGGATGTTGTATGAATGCTTTCGGTTACGGTTATGCATTTAGCTTCGTTAGAGCACTAGCGATTTTCATGGAGTCAATGAACCGAGTGTGCATGAACGTATATAAACGAGTTGTCATCGGGAGTATCAACGACATCTTGATCTACTCAAAGTCTAAAAAGGAGAGTGAGGCGAATTATGAATTGGTTTTGGAGTTGTTAGGAAAGGGAATTATACGTGAGATTTTCAAGTGTGAGTTTTAGGATTAAGTTGACCAGGATGAGTAGTTAGAGATGATGGTATATCATGAAACCAGCAAGGGGTGAAGTAAAAAGGGATGAGGAAGCGTTTTGGAGGCTGAAGAGGTGATTGGATAATGATCCGGTCTTGGCATTATCGGAAGGATTGGATGAATTCGCGAAGCATGACGATACGTGGAGCAAGGATTTGGAGGTGTACGAGAACGACAAAGAAAGGCGATTGCTTATACGATGCAAGAACTGAAGATTTGGAAGAACTTGATAAGACTTAGTCAGTGGAGTTGGACTGTTATATTTGCCTAGAATACTAGAGGCATTTGGGGTACTAGACGTAGAGAATGATCTATACGGATCATGAATGTCTCTAACACATATTCAATCATTTTGATTGAACATTTGGAAAAGGTGATGGGTGGAGTTAAGTGATGAAAGACAATTGCAAGGCTAAGTACCATCTGGGAAAGGCAAGCATGGTTGATGAGACATGGAATAAAAAGAATGAAGTAAAGTTGAGACGAACTTGAACTATATGGATGACGTATTAGAGTGATTTGGATGCAGGATGTAGGTTGCACGAGTTAAGTTGCCTAAAGAAGAGAACGCGTCAACGTGTATGTTGCGTGGCTTGGACAATCGTATGGAGAAAAGGGACGTAGACTATACTTTCTACGTAGATAGGAGTAGCTTAGAAAGGGGCGATGTAAGGACGAAGTTGGTGAAAGGGATACATAGTGGGGTGGAGGAATAAGTACGACGAGATATGGGTGATAGTCGATAGACTGACTAATTCATCTCATATTTCAAGAGGAATGAGAAGGCACGTAGTTGAGAAGTTGGAAGAATTGCGTACAGATGTGGTGGAATAGAGGGTTTTGCGTAAAGTTTAGCCTAATATGTATGGAGTGCCTTATGAAGGATTATCGCAAGGGAAGAAACGAGGGGAAGCATCACATCGTGATGTATGGTAGGAGTTGAGGAAGAAAGAAGGAAGTGTGTATAGAAGCAAAGCATGAATGAAATAGGTCGAGATAGGAACCGTAGGTAAAACTTTGGTAGAGCCTAATGAGTAGAATAAAGCACAACGTAGGCTAATGCTGTCGTAGTGTGGAAAAGGAAATGGAACTGACCTATACTGATTGTTTGGGAGGCTTAGTATCGATAATCGAATGGACGAGGAGTTATAGGTGTGATGTTCCATAGGGACGAAGGGCTTGGTCTAACCGAGATAACCGTATTTTTGATGATGTGTATAGATCATAAGTTGATTTGGATTGGAAGAACTAATGGCTATGTAGAAAAGGAGGAAACCACTAGATTTAGTGACAAAGTTATGTAGGGAAGTTTCACCCATAGTAACGAGTGGTATGTCTTGGTAAAATGGAAGAATGATGTAGAGTTTTGTAGGTCCATTTATGATCTTTGGAAAGATCGGACCATTAGCTTATGAGCATAAAATTACCTGGGGGAAATGAGTTGTATACATGATACATTTCATGTATTGAGATTGGTAAAGGTTGTTTGAGAATGCATTTTGCATGTACGGTTATTCGGGACTTGTGTTAATAAGAGTCTTTGTTTATCAAAGAGTCATCTGTGAGATTTATTGACTATGAGGTCAAGAGTTTGGCAATGAGTTTAACTATTTTTGGTTTGTATATGTGGTATTTTGCAACTTGAACTAAAGTTCACGTGGAAATGAGGGGAGTTCATTTAGAACAAGTATCCTCGTGTGATTTGTTGGTTGTGTGTTGATCCTAAGGAGTAAATCTCGGGACGAGATTTCTATTAGGAGGGAGTGATGTGACAACCCTGGTTTTGAGGTTCGTCACTTAGTTTTATTTTGTGCTAGTTACGTGTCTTTATGTGTTTATGTGCTTATTGGTGTGTATAGATTGTGGTTTGGATATCATTTACGGTACGGGGTACCTTGTGAGTGAAACGATGTGTGATGATTTCATGTTCATGAGTTCACATGGTAGTGACTATGAAGTGAGATGGTTTTATTTAATGGTTTTACGTATACGTATATGTATTATAGAAAATCGTATTTTTACGATTTACGGTTTAGCATTTAGAGGTCTCGGATGAGGTGTTTAGTCATACGAATATTTTTCAGGATGGTTTTAAGTCATTTAGGACTTAGTTATAAAGTTTATTTCAAAATTTGAGATTTTTTTAAAAGTGTATATTTTACGACTTTTACGGTAAAACGCGTAAATTTGACTAGTTTTACGATTTTGAGGTTTTGGAGGCTTTAGGAGCTGAAATAAATTAAGTAAAATTAAAGTAATATTATTAATACATATATTAATAATAAAAAGGAAAATAACGAAATTAAGGGGCATATGGGTCGGTTTAGACGCAAGAAGGAAGAAAAAAAAGGAAAAAGGAAAAAAGGTAAGTGGACAATACTACTTGGGCTAGGATTTGGTAATATTAGTATATAAGTATTTTATATAAAAAAAAGACATAAATCCCTGGAGATAAAAAGAAGTGACGGTTTGTGGGAGAAAAATTAGGGTTCTTAAAAAAAATAGGTTTTCTTCATCTTCCATTTGATCTTAAGGTAAAACCTTCATAAACCTTTTCAATTTAATTATTTTAATGATGTCTTAGTCATCTTATGATGGATTTAGGTTAGATTTTACTTAAAAACAGTATATTAATCATAATATGATGATTACATAAATTAGGGCTTGTAATTAGAGGGATTAGGGTTAATTAATGAGGTTGATTTTGTTAAACCCGTTTTTAAAAACTGGGCAGAGTTTTGAGTCAATTGTTTTGATCATATCGGGAGTTATAGGAACATTCAAGATGCGATCCATGTATCCCTGAAAAGTTAATTGAAGTGGCTTTCCAATGCAAGAAACGAGAACTAAATTGGAGGTCAGGAAGTGGGTCAAAAACAGGTTACAACAGTCGGAGGTCAAAACAGTTTTGTAATCAGCCTATTTCTTTTTAAGTTTTGGGTTGTTTGGGATACTTAGATTTTCATTGGGATCTTCTCACGAACATGAGAGATGGTTTATATATTGTATTAAGTATCTGCACTTGGGTTAAGTTTGTGGCTTAGGGTAAGACCCCTTAATTGTAACAAACTTTTCATACGTTTAAAATTAGTGAATTCTGGATAGGTAGCAATATATATACATATATCGGGGCCTTAACAGTAGCTTTAAGGATAGGGAAAGTGGGAGGTTTTAGCTAACATATGTAAAAGTATGAATATTCCTTTTACAGAAACCATGGGTATGTTTAAGTGGACGTTTGACTTAAAGTTTTGAGACCTAAAAACTAGGACTGTTTTGTGTAAAATATGAACGGGATAGTTATTAAACTTAACCAAGTTAAGGACTTGTTAAGGAAGGGTAATGGGGTGATTAGAGCTTATCAATGAGGTATTTATATGGGAATAGGCTAGATGTCCATCATAGGTTGATGAGCCATCTTAGTGATTGGTTCATGTATTGATTGCGTGTTTTTGGTTTGTTAGCTTGTTGCTAGTGCGAGGACTTGTGAAGAAGCAATCAGGTGAGTTTCATAGTCCCATGTTTACTATTGATTTTGACTTCCAGATGGGATGGAAGAGACACTGTGTTATGTCGTTTATAAATTGATGTTGTGAATGTTTTTAAGGTTTGAGATGGACTTGTGTGTACATTATGTGATTAACTGCTATGTGATTCTTGTTCGTGTATGATTTGGATGGGAAAGGTACATAGATGTATGGGCGCCTATGGTACCATGGTTGTTGGTAAGGCGTGATGCCTTGGAAATTATGGTTGTTGGTAAGGCGTGATGCCTTGGAAATTATGGTTGTTGGTAAGGCGTGATGCCTTGGTAATTGTGGTTGTTGGTAAGGCGTGATGCCTTGGAATTGTGATGATTGATTGAAACTTGAATGTTAGTTGTTAATACATAATTGTAGCGCATTGTTCATATGTTATTGTGTTGATGGTTGTTATTCACAGCTTGTAACTAATTTTAGCATTGGAGTCTAAACCTATGACTCTCACCAACTTTATGTTGACGTGTTTTAGTGTCTCTTTCCGGTGTGAATGTGTTTAAGCTTGAGGATAGAAGTGGCTAGACTTGGATGCCTTAGGATTGCATATAGAAGGAGATCCCCGTTCCTTCTTAGTTTACCTTTATGTTTTTTTATAAGTGATTCATGTTGGCACCTATATGTTTGTTTGGTTTATGTTTATTGTTTGTCTTGGGTAAGTGGTAGGACTGTTACCTACTTACCTAGACTCCTGCATTTGATGAGATATTGTCATGACTTTTGTGTCACCATTTAATGACATTTCTTATTTCATATAGTTATCTCTATAGGCACGTCATGTTGTGATGATATCCATACGTCGTGCCCCATATTCCGCCATGGTGGGGTGTGACAATTAGGGTGAGACTGTAACACCCCATTTGGATAAATGGAACGTTACATGTAACTATAGCGTGTCATCAAAGCATGCAAGGTAAATGTCTTAAAAACATTAAATAACCATAAAGACAAATACCATAATCAAACATTGGTAGTACAACATAAGCTCACACACTTGCAATAAGTGCTGAAGGAAAGGACTAAACAATGTCCAAAAGAAATAAAATAATGTATAGAAATGCATAAGGTAAAGAAGGATGGATATCTTCCATCCAAATGCACATACTCTCAAGATCCTAAGTGCATCCTCGTGTACCTGCCGTTTGGGAACATGGAAAGGAAACGGCTGAGCAAGACGCCCAGTGAACGGATATATAACAGAGTATGAATGCCATAACATAATAAAGACTGATTAGCATCAGAAATGTGTTAGTCTTGGAAAACCTGGAACATGTTTATAAAACTTGTTTTATAGTTTGAAAAGCTTATGATTAACTTATGAAAACTGTATTTTAAATTTAGCCAAGAGCCTATATAGGTCATGAGGTATCAACGTGCATGAATGCTTAGAGGGGTGACCTCATCATGCAATTAGAGGGGTTGCCTCTAATTATATTGGTCTGGGTAAGAGGGATCAACTCCTTGTGAAAGATGCAAGGAACACACCACATTCACCATGAAAATACTGACTGAAAACATGTAACTAAGATGCACCCATACCCCCCACATGATAATATAAACGGCCAAACTGAAAAGAGACGTCACGAGCAATCACTCCGTCGTGGGGAAGTCATAACACTGGTGCCTCCAGTGTTATGGTTATGGTACCTCCATAACTAGATGAACTGATATGCATGTATATAGCTCAAGCATTTAAAATATAACTGTTAGGAATAAAATATAGCCAAGACACTTGGACTGTGACAAGAGGAATTTGGACGTTGACAGGAAGAAATCAAGCGTTGACAAGACAAGCATTGACAGGAAGAAGTCAAGCGTTGATAAGAAGAAGCCAAGCACTGATAGGATACTTAGTCTACACGTTTTATGTTTCTAGTATGTTTCTTGTAAAGATATGTTTGACAATGTATTTCTTATGTTTATCTTTACCTAAAATAGCTGATACGTAGACTCTTGTACAAGGTTCCTTAATCTATAAAAGGAGGCCTTTTGGTTTAGTTCAATATATGTTTTACACAATTTCATTGTACGCAAGTTCTATTAATCAATCAAAGTAAAAGTTTGGTTTATCTTGTTTGTGTGTTCTTGTTTAAGTATTAATTCCGCATAATACTTGAATTGTTTCATACAACAAAGTTTCTCTACGTGTTTAACTTGATTTAATATCGTTTACACAAGCTAAATCGATCTAAGTTTGGGATCAACAAGTGGTATCAGAGCCTAGTTGAGGAACTTTGATCTAATGAACAAAAAAACCCTAAATCGCCAAAAACCCTAATTTTCAAGAAACCCTAAAATCCAAACAACATGTCTACTCCAGAGTTAACCTCCTCCTCAAGCCATAACATTAAAATCCCCATGCTAGACCCAAACAACTTTGAACTGTGGAAATTCAATTTTGAGCAATACCTTCAAATCCATGACCACACCCTATGGGAAATTATTGAATATGGAAACACATTCGATAAGACTGCCAAGATTCAAGCTGCTATCACTCTAAGATCAACTCCAGGCTCAAGTGCTGAGGATCGAAAAGAAAAACCTGATGTTGGAAGAGCTGTCTCAGTTGAGGACATTGCAAAGAGAAGGAATGATATGAAAACTCTAAGCATCCTCGAACTTTCCTTGGGATAAGCAAATCAGCACAAGTACAGAGGCTATGAGTCTGCCAAAGAACTTTGGGCAGCCCTTCAAGTTACTTATGGTGGTAATGATGATACTGCCTCAGAGAAAAAGAAAGAACTCCTGCATGAGTATGCTGTGTTCAAAGCTCTTCTCAATGAAAAGCTAAGTGGAGTGAGAAGCAGACTTCTTAACATTACAAGCAAGTTGTCATTTATGGGAACAATGCATGATGATGCTGATATCATCACCACTTTCCTTAAAAGTGTTGGTGATGCATGGAAGATTGAAGCAAGGTCTTTGATTGCTAATAATACTCATAAAAGTTCCACTTTTGATGATGTGACAATCCGTCAATTTACGATTGATATTTTATTCTCAAATATTTATTTGAAAACATTATTTTAATGTTACAATATGAACTCACATACTTTTGGGAAGAAATTTGGATTTACGTCTTGAAGTAGCGTCAACTACGTCTAAACCGGAGGATTCAACGTTTCGTGCTTACGTTTACATACACCGTCTTTGGTGACAGTCCGACATTTCAGAAAATAAATTTGTCCGTGAATATTATTTTGGAGTTTTAAATTTGTGTTGGTTCATAAACTCACAAATTTACGAGAAGAGATTAGGACTTACGATTTTATTTTAACGTCCTTTACGACTAAACCGGAAACCTTAGGATTACGTATTTACGTTTTCGAACTCCGTTTTTGATGAAACAATTTTTATTGGATTCGTTTTGTGACGTTGATTCATAGTTTATAAAAACGTTTTTCGTAAAACGACCCGAGGGCACGCGAATCGAGGAAACAAGAATCGAGGAGTACCCGTAAATAAATGGGGATGAGACAAGTGGGACACTTGCCCCACTCCCACTATAACCGTCCAACATACTACACCTCACTACATTTGGTGTCAAATTGTTAGCTTTGTAACTTACACATGTAAGCTAAAGCTTACATTGTAAGCTACAACTTACAAAAACCATCAACCTAAACAACTAGTCTCATTTCCACCATGCAATACCACACCAATTTTCTCTCATCTCCCTCAAAGATGCCGTCCCATATTCACAAACAACACCCTCATTGGATCAAAATCAACCACAAATTCTCATGTTGTTTACACATATGTTGAAGCCACTTTGATACCCTATTGATTGGTGGTGCTCATAACATCCAAGGAGGAGTTTTCATGGAGTAGTAGGGCTGATTTTCCACAAGGTATACATGAAGAATGGTGGTCTTGAAGATGGTCTTGGTGCATCACAAGTTTCTCCATCAAAAATCCATGTTTTGATCAACCTACATCATCATGGTGGTATAAAGATTGTCCTCCTAATCTTCTTGTTATTTTGATTATGTAAACATGTATTTTGTTTCCTATTATATATATTTATGATTATTACATGATGATAAAAATGTTATGTGGGGATTTGTTGTTGATAATCATGGATAAAAAGATGAAAAACTATAAGTAAAAGTGGGTAAATCTTGTTTAAATGATAGGCTGTATAAAAACAGTAAAGAACCATATGGTAAACTGATAAAATGAGGAAGTAGAATCCATTTACAGCAAGCTATAGGTCTTGTACATATGTGAGAGTTGGCCATGCAATGGAATCAAAATAATGAGTGAGATATGATCAAAACAAGTTTAGGGTATAAATATGAGGTTACTGTTTTGGACGATTTTTAGAAAATACTTAAAGGATGATTAAACAGTAGCTATAGAAGAGTTAAATGTAGCACATATCATTTAGTTTATGTGATAAAAATTTGAGCTTCTATCTCCATATAGAACTCAAGATATGGCAGTTTTGGTGAAAGTGAAGATAAAAATCAGATTTTTGGAAATTAAAGAATAATACTATTATATAAGCACTCAAATTTTAATAGTATAAAATATAAATTAAAACCCACTAACTTATGGATTCTATTTATATAAATATGTAAAAGGTTAAATAAGTATATAAATTATAAAAATGGTAACTTGTTAAGTTTTATAAGTTATAAAACTATAAACATTGTTTTTACGACTTTTTCGGCTATCGCCGTAAAATTAACGTTTTTCGCCAAATAAAACTTAGACGACCAAACCCGTCTAATGTAAAGTTTATAAAAGTCACATTCTGATGTATAAGTAACTAATACAAGTAAAAACCGATAAAACCCGAGCTATAAGAAATACGTACATTAACGAGCTAAATAAACATATTGGACTAATAATTGGACTTAATAAGATAAAAACTTGTAAAAAGGAACTTATTGGGCTTAACCCATTTGAGCCCAACTTGAAAGTGTATGTAATGATAATATAAGTACAAAAAGGATTAATACAAGTTAAGGAACTTATAATAAGTTTATTGGACTTAAAACACGTAAATGGGTAAAACTAGTAAACTAGTATAAAAGTTATCGACATATAACACTAAAATGAGTAAACGAGAATATGTAAACCCACTTGATCATCATATATATATATATAATCATCATATGTATACATAATTGTTATTTTTATAAAGTCATTGGACAAACGTCTAAGACCGAGTATTATTTGTCTAGGTTTCCGTGATTGAAGCACGTACCGTACGACCGAATCGCCGATAACCCGCCTTCCCATATCAACGTGAGTTCATAGCCTCGCACTCTTTTAAATGTTTTTATAAATGTTTTATAAACCCGTGAGGGAGATAACATGTTAGTTTTATAAAATAGGACACCATTTGTCCCGATTGTTTGTTTATTGATTTTGGACCCGAATGATTGAATGACCCGATTGTATGACCCGATAAATGATTAAAGGACCTGATAGATGAAAATAAATGGATTATTAAAGTTAGGTTATGTCACTAAAAGTCCCATTAGCATGAATTGTGAACTACCGGGAGTTGGTAGACGCTTATGCATTTAATAGTACTATTTGGGGACGATCACCCCAGTTCGCGCCTTGACGGTTGATCCCCGTCGTGCCACATTGATTGGTAAGCGAATTTATGTATGAGAAGATTTCCATAGCGTGACCTTTGTGACGACACGCTACTTTAGATGGGCAAAATTGGTATCGGGTTAGCTACCCGTTGTTGGTTTAGTAAGGTAACAATGTCATGCGGCTTATAATAATCCAATCACCAAAATATTACTAGACGCTCCGAATTACGATGTTATATTCGTGTTTTGTTTTTTATATTCGTGTTTTGTTTTTTATAACCATATTCATATAACGGTTTTTATTTAATCTATACAACGTTGCAAAACGTATTGTATGATATTTTTACGACATTGGCTCGTATAATGATTTTTAAGGCAAATGCCTATATTATGATTTCGATAAAGATTTGTATAAAATGATTTTGGCTATTTTATGGCCTATTAAAATGATTTGTACAAGTTGATTTTCAGAAATAATTTTATACTGATATTATATTGATGGATTTTATTAAACTCTATGAATTCACTCGGCGTTATCGCTGACCTTTTCTTTTAACATGTTTTATCTCAGGTACTTGAAGGTAATTCTCGGGAAGACAACAAGAATTCATGGCCCGCACTTAAACAATATTTTCCATTCAAACACTTTGTAAAACTTTGTATGAATTAATATGACTTGGGACCGATGTAACTTTGATATTATTGAATGGAAATGATTTATTATTAAACGACGCGATTTTTATGCGTTGTCTATGATGTGAGTAATGTGCTATCCCGTAACACCAACGAGTCTTCCGCTGTATTGAGTTGTATAAATTTGGGGGTGTTACAGTTTGGTATCAGAGCTCTCGTTATAGAGAACGAAAGATTTTTAAAACCAAGGTTTTGAATAAAACATTTCAAAATATTTTAACTATAAACATTTTTCTAAAAATGTCTAAAAATCTTTTGACTATAACGGTGCCGAAGAATTCCCGAGTTACCGACAAGACCAAGACTGAGAAGTGTTATTTTAATATATATAACTTGGATTATATATATATGATGTAATTTTATTACATGATTGTTTGATGATTATTTTGATTTTTATACGAGGTATTTATACGACGTAGATTGTCACAAGAAACCCTAAATCCCCTAGTAAATTAATCGAAGCTATTCTCGTAGGAATTCTAGCTATCCTAGATCTAAACCAAGTTGTGGATAATTATGATCCCAACAAATGGTTGATATTCGTAGAAATGTAGATATTAGTTGATTGTGATATTGAAGAAGAATTGGCGAGATTAAATCTGATATCGATGTCATGACGATCTTTCCTTATAGAGTGAAGTTTGACAAAACGTTATCACCTGGAAAGATGTCATATGATTCGTTGTCATCCAATTCTAAAATTTGAATCGAAAGGGTGAATGTTGCACTTGAGGCTATCATTGGAACCATTACCCAAAAGCCTCATGCCACTAATACCTTTCCGAGAAGGCTAGTTGAATGGTCAAGTCATTTCATACTAGTGACTCATTTGATAATTGTTGTTGTAAGAGCTAATAGGATTGGAAATTAAGTGTTGATTCATATTGAGATTGTATTTCCTTTACAAGGCCGAAGAATAAGATTGAAAGTATTGGAAAATGAAGTAGGATATCGAATTGAGTGTAAGTTGGTTGAAACTTGAATAAAGTGAAACTTAACCTATATGGAATATGAGATTGTTAATACAATTCGTTAAGTTATTTGATGAAATTATAAGGTTTTAAATGATTATAGGTTCGTGTTAAGGGTTGTTCCTAGGCCATTGTCCACTGACGAGGATGCCCAGTGTCCAAAAAACAAATTGAAGAAATCTTCTTCTGAATTGAGACCGATGGATCTTTCGGGACATGTGGAACACCTAATGACTCTTGTAGATTAGTATTCATTGTGGTATCTTTTAAAAATCCCTAACTTAACTGAGATATCAGTTGGTAGGATGAGTTTTGAGAATTGTATGACATAGTGACATGTAATGTGTTACGGTACAATTTTGACTTGTTTGTGATTAATGAAAAAGACTACCTTTGATTGCTAAATTCTACATGTATCGATGTTATCTATCTTTTATTGCTTCATCCTAATGTTCGCATTAGTGATGCAACCATTGAACAAGTACTCATCTCAAATTGAGTTACGTTGTGGATTATTCTTTTTTGAGTGCCATCGAGATCATGAACCTCATGATTATTTGGCTAAAGCTCATTTCCTATTATATCGTAGTTAAGTTCTTGGTGAAAAACTCTTCATCACTCCTTTGCAGATCACTCATTGTTTTTATAAAGTTAAAATGGTATCCTTAGAGAAAATTTAATTTATATCACAATAAGGATTATTCAAAGTGATATTTATAAGTGATTGATATCAAAATGAAGTTGTTTATGAAACGCTTTGGAAAACTTAATTGTTTTCATAACAAAGAAAATCCTTGTAAATTATTTTTGATTCTTATTTAAAAATTAAGCATGAAAATGTTTTTATTATAAACATGATGATAAAATTTTGACGAACTGAGTATTGCATCGTTAATCTTGAAATTGTATATAGTTGCGCGCCTACATACAATTTGGAATGGACTATGCAAGACTGATTAGTAGTCACCATAAAAATTGATTAATAAACATTACATTTCCTTTGAAGATTGTGAAAGATAAAATTTTATGAGATCTACAAGAAGTGAAAAATAGGGACATAATGTTATAGACATCTACATATGTGCCCGTGCCATCTATTCTTCTGAGTCGAAATTACTCATCTATAGAAATTTTCTTAATTGACAATTGACGATTCTTTCTTGTCCAATTCTCCCGTAGTGAGGTTCTTAGGAAAAGTATCTGATTATCGAGTGTTGATACCCAACTGGATGTATTGACGTTCTTATCATTTCTTATGATTTGATTTCATTTGAATGACCTGGGTAACGATCCGAGGAGCTTTCGAATGCGTACTCAAATTATGAAAACATGGGATATATTCATATTCGTTAAATGTTTTCGTCTGTATCTGATTTGAAATTCTCTCGTGTAGATTATGCGTTAACCTTACTCTTTTAAGGTTAGTTATGTCTCCATATATCCTTGAATTTGTGAAGGATTATGAGTTATTATTAGTCTTTTGAGAAGTTCACATCTTAACGGCAATGAAACTGAAAAGTTGATAATGCCGGTAGAATGGATTGATTGATGATGACATGACGATATTGTCTTAATTGATGGGAACTCGAGTAGAATTCCCCTAAAGAGATAAGATGTTGATTATCAAAAGTGATATAAATAATTCTTGGTAGATGACGATATCCTATATTTGGAATTGAAATTATACCGTGAATGGTTATGAACTAGTTATAGATATTGTAATCCAGAAGAACCTGATATGAATGTATTAAAAGATGTTTCCGTTATCTAAAACTTTAGGAAGTATTTATTGGTGAATTACCTAAACTTTCGCCATTAAGGCAAGTAGAAATTGGTATTTGATTATATTTCCGGTGATGCACTTGTGGCTTGTACACTATACGTCAGCACCATCTAAATTAAAGGAATTACCGTACAACTGAGAAAGTTGTCGGAGAAAGATTTTATTATACCAAGCCTGTCATCCTGAAGAGCTATGGTGTTGTCTTTCCTTATATTTATAGATTACTGTGACTGAGTAAATTGAAAATCGAAAACGATATCCATAACTCGAAATGGAAGAATTGTTCGATCATTTACAAGGTTCTAGCAAATTTGATCCACGGCATGGTTATCATCAACTTCGCATCTGCGAAGAAGATTATCTATTCCAATCACTACATCTGGTACTTGTAATGAACATTATGAGTTTCACGTGATGTCGTTTGGATTGACCAATGCACATGTAGCATTCATAAATTGGTGAATCACGTGTGTACGCTGTAAATTGATAAATTCATGCTTGTGATCATTAAGGATCATTTGTTTGTTTATAAGAATAAGAATGAGTTAATAATTAGTTATAAATTGCCCAGAATTGGCCGAACGATAAAAACCTATATCGTAAATATTTAACATGTGATTAAGGACTTAATCCTTTATATGATTTAACCATGTGATTAATAGATGATGGAATATATTGACTCTTTACAAATTAAGAGCCCTTTTAAGACTTTGAGTATTACTAAAAAGAAAATGGAAATATGTTTTGACAAATGTTTTAACAAAGGATTTTAAAGGGATTATTCCCATATACACAAACCATTTAACTAAACTTTTGTTTAGGGGTAAATGTTTGTGTATACCTCAAGATAACTTAAGAAGGACTGAGTAAAACCATTTATACCATAACCTGAAATTTGAAACGATAATTTTTGCTTTTCAACTAAGAAAATTTTGACCAAAAGTATAACCAAAGATTTTTTTTCAAATATTTACGAATCTTATTAATTATTTTCGATAAATCAGCAAAAATCTTGTTAATTAAATTCAAATTTATTTTGAACATTTTATATTATTGGTTGAACTAAGAAATTTAAAACGTTTACGCTTCATAAAAATTAACTAATAATTATTTAATTAATCATAATAATTATCGACGCTTTATACGACGGATTGAGTAAAATGGATAAAAATGATAGATGAGACGAAACAAAAACATAGAAGATATGAAGAAATAATTTTGAATAAATACGGTTGTGATATTTATTTCATCAGGAAGGTGAACGTAATTACTGACGCATAATAGAGAAAGAATATCTGAGTGAATTGTGGACATGAAAATTTTATAATCATGAGAAGTGAATATAGATACCGACGCATTATGTATAAAAGATAAAGAATCCATTAGGACGTGTTCCTTAATAATGAAGGTGCACAATAAATTGCCGAGAAATATAAAAATAAACAATGTTTGTAAAAAGGATAATATAAATAGTGAAGGGTTTCACGACTAATGTGAATCATTAAAAATTGAGAAGCCGATGGCGTTAAATGTTTTAAAAGGCCGTTTATGGTTGCCTAAATATGAAGGATAATGAGATATAGATATGTTGGAATTTGTAAGTATAAGTATTCTATTTATGTCATTTATGACTAAAAGTATCTTTGTCTGAAGAAGTTGTACTGAAGGCAAATTATGAAGGCAGACATCGCCTCATACATTAGTAAACGTCTAGCTATTGCAAAGGTCATCATCTGAATTTGATTCGATTTGGGTCATCGTCGACTGACTGACCAAATCTGCTAATATCATTCTCGTTAATGATAGAATCTTGATGAAGAAATAGACTCTTTTATTTAAAGGAAGTTATATAAACATAGAGTGCCTGTATCGATCATCTATATATCAAGATCCTCGCTTCGCATCGAATTTCTAGAGATTTGCTCAGAAGTCATTGAGAACGAACCTTGATGAGAGTACTATGTACCACCCCAATCGAAGGGACGAGGTAAAGTAACGATACAAAATACTATAAGCACGGTTCTATGTTTGAATGATTGACCTTTGGATATAGACCGTATAATCGTTTTCCTTTGGAGAGATTATCATTAATAATTATCGTATTAGGATCGAGATCGAATCTTGTTAGGATCTGAATCTTAGAGCATCCGTAAGCAAGGGTTGAGATGGAGACATCCGACATACACCCATTGTGAGTTGGACATGTCTTTTAGGTTTAAGGTTTCCTATAATGGCGAACCTAACCTTGCAAAATACCCGACCCGCGAGATCTGAAATGATTGTTGAAATTAGGATTTGATTATTAACTGCCGATAGTGGGCAGGAGGTTATGTTAATATGAAATGTAGATCTTGAAGTGCCAAATGGGTAGCGAAGTTATGCCACAATTTTTAACCTTGGAAAAATGAATTCATGATCTGACAAATCATGAGATATAAGTCCCCGTTGTATGGGACCATTGAAATGATGTAAAAGTTGGGATTGAAAGGCATATAAGTTGGATCAACCCTAGGACTTCAAGAACCGCGTGAATTATGTTTCGTAAATCGAACTTGATGGAATATCTATCAAGTGAAAATCTGATTGTTCCTTAGTAAAGCTTAGATCGGCGAAAAATTGCATTCATCAAAAACCCGTGAACATCATGGATAGAGAAAGTAAGTCAACATTAAGCCTGATCTTATTCCCGTAGTTATGTTTGATGAAAATCGCGTATTATAATGGATTGCACTTGTGAGAAAAGACCGAATGTGGAGGAAATACCCACATGGCTTTTACTCTATAGGAAGCGAGTAGTAAGGTAAGATGATCTTTGAGGACAAAGATCCTGTTTAGGGGTAAATGCTGTGACAGATGACGTCTACAATAAGCTGAGGATTGTAGAGAGTGAAATCCTTTTGGAACAAGATCAAGTCTACCAATGGTAATATGGCATTCTTCTCACATAGTGAAGGTCAATTTGATCAAAGGGAGTCCTACATGCACCCCGTTACTGGATCACCTTGTGACAACGTTGGATCAAGCTCTGTCAGCGCCTCATATTTAGACGATGACAAATACAATGTTGACTCACCAAGAGTTAATCCTGCTGGTATTGATCTAGATACAGTATGTGCATACATTGCTTCATTGCCCAATGGTTCAGTGATTACATATGAGGACCTTGAGCAAATTAGTGATGAGCACTTGGAGGAGATGGACATAAAGTGGAATATGGCACTTGCAAGCATAAGGGCCAATAGATGGACTAGAAGATTCAGAAAGAAGATGACTTTTAATGCTAAAGACACTGCTGGGTTTGATAAATCTAAGGTTGAGTGTTACAATTGCCATAGAATGGGTCACTTAATGAGTGAATGCAGATCTCCAAGAAGATCTGATGCTGGAAAATTGTCAAGCCAAATCATCAAAGTTGAAGACACCAAGGCTGTGGTTGCCATGCAAGAAATTAATGGTGTTGGCTGGGATTGGAGCTTTTTGGCCAAGGATGTGGAAGAGAACAAGGCATTAGTTGCAGAAAAGGAGGAAGAGGAGCATGTTCACTATGCTCTCATGGCACATTCTTCATCTTCATCAGACAATGAGGTATATGATGATGCATTTTGTAGTAAGGGTTGTCGTCTAAACACTGAAAAGCTTAACAAAGAAGTTTTAAAATTAAAATCAGATGTTTTTGATGAAAAATGCAAGTTATCTAATTATCAACTTGCTCTTACTCAAACTGAAAAGACTGTGGCTGAATATAAGAAAATGGAGCTTGACCTAAAAGATCAAATCAATATTTTAACTCATGATCTGAATGCTAGTATTGAGGTTAGGAACATCTTTGAGAGATCCAATGGTGTTATACAAGCTAAGTTAGATGAGGCTATCAAAAACAAAGATAATGTAGATCTTAAAATTCAAAAATTTGATAAAGCTTCTCAAACCCTAGAAAAATGTGTTAGTGAAAAAAGGGATTCTAGGGATATGAGTGGGATTGGGGTGAAAGAATATGCTGGTGTTCCACTACCTGCTGGGAACTTCTATGGTGTCCTTAGAAAGGATTTATCTTGGACTGGTATACCAGAAATCCTAGAAGAGGAATTTATTCCTCCACCAAGAGTTCTTACTCCAGTAGAGGAGTACAAGCAGAAATTAACAGATTTAGACCAATGGAAGAAAGCTAACCCTACTATGTTTGATAAAGGTGGCATGCTTAGTGAAAGCCCAAATGAGTCTTCACCCATAAAAGTGATCAATCCTACTATAGGAAAGATTGTTGACCTTGTCTTAAACGTTGATAGAAAACCTAGTATTAAATATGCAGAAATGTATAGAAAACCTAGGTAACCAAAAAGTCAAGTTAGTGATAATAGGACAAGTTTCTTTTCATCTAGACCTAGAGTTATGTCTAGAAAAGCCTGTTATACTTGTGGGAGTTTTTCACATTTGGCTTATAAATGTGTCAATGCTTCAAAGGTCAATGCTGATAGAAAGTCAACCATGGTTAAACCCAAACATTTTGTCCAGCAAAGTCCACAAGTCATTAGACCAGCCCCATTCTTTACTAAAGGGTCTAATACTTATGGACAAAGGCCTTTTCAGAAGACCAATACATGGTCTAACAGACAATGGGTTCCTGTAGCAAACCCTAGGTTCAACACTGATAAAGGTAATTTCAGCGTTGCCAAGAACAATTTTAACGCTGACAGGAATGTTTCCAACGCTGCTAGACCAAGTAATTCCAAATACTTGCAACCAAAGGGAAAGGGGTCTAAAGCTTCTTCTAGCTTATCTTGGAGAACTAAACAAGACCAAAACCCTAATTAAAATGGAATTTCTATGACCTGTAACAGATTTCATTATATTTCAAAGGTCATAACTAAACCAATTGGGGTTAACTGGGTGTTTAATCCAAAAAGGGATGAACAAGGGGTTGTCATAAGGACTAAGTCTGTTCTTGTTGAACAACTAAATGAATCCAAGTCTGCTCAGGCTTGGGTTCCCAAAGAAAACTAATTTGTTTTCTTTATGTGCAGGGCATTGAAAAGCAGGTTAATGTTTATGGCTATTGGGATAGTGGATCCTCTATGCACATGACGGGGAAGGAAGATTACTTGACAAACTTTACCCACATTAAAGGTGGTGACAAAGTGTACTTTGGAGGCGGATATGGAACTATCACTGGTAAAGGCACTCTTATCACCAACAATTTTCGTTTTGAGAACGTATTTCTGGTAAAACAACTTGACTATAATCTGTTTAGTGTATCACAGGTCTGTGATAACAAAAATAAGGCTCTTTTCACTGATACTGAATGCTTGGTGTTAAGCAAAGATTTTATAATACCCGATGAGAAATTCATTGATTATAGAACAAGTAACACCCCCAAATTTATACAACTCAATACAGCGGAAGACTCGTTGGTGTTACGGGATAGCACATTACTCACATCATAGACAACGCATAAAAATCGCGTCGTTTATTTATAAAGCATTTCCATTCATAAATATCAAAGTTACATCGGTCCCAAGTCATATTATTTCATACAAAGTTTTACAAAGTATTTGAATGGAAAATATTGTTTAAGTGCGGGCCATGAATTCTTGTCGTCTTCCTGAGAATTACCTTCAAGTACCTGAGATAAAACATGTTAAAAGAAAAGGTCAGTGATAACGCCGAGTGAATTCATAGAGTTTAATAAATTCCATCAATATAATATCAGTATAAAAGAATTACTGAAAATCATTTTGTACAAATCGTTTTGATAGGCCATAAAATAGCCAAAATCGTTTTATACAAATCCTTATCGAAAATCATAATATAGGCATTTGCCTTAAAAATCATTATACGAGCCAATGTCGTAAAAACATCATACAATACGTCTTATGACGTTGTATAAAAATAAAAACCGTTATATGAATATGGTTATGAAAACCAAAACACGAACATAATATCAGTAGTATGACCCTGTATTGCTAGTCAGGCAATACATCGTAATTCGAAGCGTCTATTAGTATTTCGTTAATTTTTGGATTATTATAAGCCGCATGACATTGTTACCTTACTAAACCAACAACGGGTAGCTAACCCGATACCAATTTTTCCCATCTAAAGTAGCGTGTCGTCAAAAAGGTCACGCTATAGAAATCTTTTCATACATAAATTCGCTTACCAATCAATGTGGTACGACGGGGATCAACCGTCAAGGCGCGAACTGGGGTGATCGTCCCCAAATAGTACTATTAAATGCATAAGCGTCTACCAAATCCCGGTAGTTCACAATTCATGCTAATGGGACTTTTAGTGACATAACCTAACTTTAATAATCCATTTAATTTCATCTATCGGGTCCATTAATCATTTATCGGGTCATAATATCGGGTCATTCAATCATTCGGGTCCAAAATCAATAAACAAACAATCGGGACAAATGGTGTCCTATTTTATAAAAACTAACATGTTATCTCCCTCGTGTGTTTATAAAACATTTATAAAAACATTTTAAAGAGTGCGAGGCTATGAACTCACGTTGATATGGGAAGGCGGGTTATCGACAATTCGGTCGTACGGTACGTGCTTCAATCACGGAAACCAAGACAAATAATACTCGGTCTTAGATGTTTGTCCAATGACTTTATAAAAATAACAATTATGTATACATATGATGATTATTTATATATGATGATCAAGTGGGTTTATATATTCTCATTTACTCATTTTTGTGTTATATGTCGATAACTTTTATACTAGTTTTACCTATTTACACGTTTTAAGTCCAATAAACTTATTATAAGTTATTTAACTTGTTTTAATCCATTTTGTACTTATATTATCAGTATTTAAACTTTCCATGTTAGGCCCAAATGGGTTAAGCCCAATGAGTTCTTTTTACAAGTATTTATCTTATTAAGTCCAATTATTTGTCCAATATGTTTAGTTAGCTCGTAAATGTCCGTATTTCTTATAGTTCGGGTTTTATCGGTTTTTACTTGTATTAGTTAATTATACATCAGTATATGACTTTTATAAACTTTACATTAGACGGGTTTGGTCGTCTAAGTTTTATTTGGCGAAAAACGTTAATTTTACGGCGATAGCCGAAAAAGTCGTAAAAACAATGTTTATAGTTTTATAACTTATAAGTATTATTTCACTACCATTTATATAAGTTATTCATTCATTTACCCTTTTACATATTTATATAAATAAGTTTTATAAGTTAGTGGAGTTTAATTTATATTTTATACTATTTAAATTTTGAGTGCTTATATAATACTATTATTCTTTAATTTCCAAAAATCTGATTTTTATCTTCACTTTCACCAAAACTGCCATATCTTGAGTTCTATATGGATATAGAAGCTCAAATTTTTATCACATAAACTACATGATATGTGCTACATTTAACTCTTCTATAGCTACTGTTGAATCATCTTTTAAATATTTTCTAAAAATCGTCCAAAACAGTGAACTCAAATTTATATCTTAAACTTGTTTTGATCATATCTCACTCATTACAATGATTCCATTGCATGGCCAACTCTCACATGTGTACAAGACTCATATCTTACTGTAAATCCATTCTACTTCATCATTTTATCAGTCCATGACCTGTTTCTTTACTGTTTTATACAGCCATGTAAATTAAGCATGATTTTAACCTTGTTTCTTATAGTTTTTCACCTTTTTAATCATATTTATCAACAACAAATCCCCACATAACATTTTTATCATCATATAATCATCATATACATATACAATAGGAAATAAAACACATGTTTACATAATCAAAATTACAAGAAGATGAGGAGGACAATCTTTATACCACCAAGTTGATGTAGGTTATGAGTTTGACATGGATTTGGATGGAGAAACTTGTGCATAGCCAAGACCATCTTCAAGACCACCATGCTTCATGAACAACTTGTAGAAAATCAGCCTCAAGACACCATAGGAACTCCTCCTTGGATGTTATAATTACCACCAATCAATAGGGCTTCAAAAGAGCTTCATCATATGTAGAGATAACATATGATTTCATGGTTAATTTTTGATCAAATTGGATGTTTAGGGTGAGATGGTGGACGGCATAAATGGTGTTGAGAGAGAGAGGAGAGTGTTTTGCATGGATGAAAATGAGAAGAGTGGTTTAGGTTGATGGTTTTGATGTGTTTGTAGCTTACAAAGTAAGCTAAGGACATGTGTAGTAAGCTTTAGCTTACACTTGACACATAAGTGTCTTGTGTAACTAGTTTAAGGCCGGTTTTGATGGGGGTAGGACAAGTGTCCCACTTGTCTCATCCCCATTTATTTACGGGTACTCCTCGATTCTAGTTTCCTTGATTTATGTGCCCTCGGGTCGTTTTACAAAAAACGTTTTTATAAATTATGAATCAACGTCATAAAACGAATCCAATAAAAATTGTCTCATCAAAAACGGAGTTCGAAAACGTAAATATGTAATCCTAGGGTTTCCGGTTTAGTCGTAAAGGACGTTAAAATAAAATCCTAAGTCCTAATCTCTTCTCGTAAATTTATGAGTTTATGAATCAACACAAATTTAAAACTCCAAAATAATATTTATGGACAAATTTATTTTCTGAAATGTCGGACTGTCTCCAAAGACGGTGTATGTAAACGTAAGCACGTAACGTTGAATCCTCCGGTTTAGACGTAGTCGATGCTACTCCAAGACGTAAATCCGAATTTCTTCCCAAAAATAAGTGAGTTCATAAAAAAATATTTTCAAATAAATATTGAGAATAAAATATTAACCATAAATTGACGGATTGTCACAGCATTTACCCCTAAACAGGATCTTTTTCCTCAAAGATCATCTTACCTTACTAGTCGCTTCTTATAGAGTTAAAGCCATGTGGGTATTTCCTCCACATTCGGTCTTTTCTCACAAGTGTAATCCATTATAGTACGCGAGTTTCATCAAACATAACTACGGGAATAAGATCAGGCTTAATGTTGACTTACTTTCTCTATCCATGATGTTCATGGGTTTTTGATGAATGCAACTTTTCGCCGATCTGAGCTTTATTAAGAATAATCAGAATTTCACTTGATAGATATTCCATCAAGTTCGATTTACGAAACATAATTCACGGGGACTTATATCCCATGATTATATGCCTTTCAATCCCAACTTTTACATCATCTCAATGGTCCCATACAACGGGGACTTATATCCCATGATTTGTCAGATCATGAATTCATTTTTCCAAGGTTAAAAATTGTGGCATAACTTCGCTACCCATTTGGCACTTCAAGATCTACATTCCACATTCACTTAACCTCTTTCCCACTACCGACTGTCAATAATCAAATCCTAATTTCAACAACCATTTCAAATCTCGCGGGTCAGGTATTTTGCAAGAATAGGTTCGCCATCATAGGAAACCTTAAACCTAAGAGACATGTCCAACTCACAATGGGTGTATGTCGGGTGTCTTCATCTCAACTCCTGCTTACAGATGCTCTAATTTCTAAATCTTAACAAGATTCGATCTCGATCCTAATACGATGATTATCAATGATAATCTCTCCAAAGGAAAGATGATTATATGGTCTATTACCAAAGGTCAATCATTCAAACATAAAACAACACTTAAATTACTTTGTATCGTTACTTTACCTCGTCCCTTCGATTTGGGGTGGTATATAGTACTCTCATCAAGGTTTGTTCTCAATGATTTCAGAGCAAATCTCTAGAAATTCGATGCGAAGCGAGGATCTTGATAATGATGTTCGATACAGGCACACTATGTTTACATAATTCTTTTGCATTTATCATTAACGGGAATGATATTAGCAGATTTGGTCAGTCTGTCGATGATGACCCAAATCGAATCAATATTCAGATGATGACCTCTGCAATAGCTAGATGTTTACTAATGTATGAGGCGATGTCTGCCTTCATAATTTGTCATTAGTACAACTTCTTTAGACAAAGATACTTTAAATCATAAATGTCATGAATAAAATACTTATACTTACAAATTCCAACATAACTTTATCTCAAAATCTCCATATTTAGACAATCATAAGTGGTCTTTTAATCTTTTAGCTATCGGCTTCTCAATCTTAATGATTCATATTAGTCGCGAATCCCTTTTTATTATCTATATTATCCTTTTTACAATCATCGGCTATATTTTAAATTGTTTGGCAATTTATTTTGCACGTTCATTATTAAGAAATATATCCTAATTGGTTCTTTATCCTTTTTATATAATATGTCAGTATCTATATTCATCTCTCATGATGATATAATTATCATGTCCACAATTCACTCAGATATTCTTTCTATATTATGCGTCAATAATTACGTTCACCTTCCTGATGAAATAAATATCACAACTGTATTTATTCAAAATTCTTTCTTCATATCTTCTATGTTTTAGTTTCGTCTTTACTATCATTTTTATCCGTTTTACTCAATCCGTCGTCTAAAGCGTCGATAATTATTATAATTAATTAAATAATTATTATTCAATTTTTATGAAATGTAAACGTAAAGATTTTAAATTTCTTAGTTCGACCAATTATATAAAATGTTCAAAATAAATTTGAATTTAATTAACAAGATTTTTGTTGATTTATCCAAAATATTTAATAAGATCCGTAATTGTTCGAAAAATCTTTGGTTTATAATTTGGTCAAAATTTTCTTAGTTGAAAAGCAAAAAGTGTCGTTTCAAATTTCAAGTTATGGTATAAATGGTTTACTCAATCCTTCTTAAGTTGTCTTGAGGTATACACAAACATTTACCCCTAAACAGAAGTTTAGTTAATTGGTTTGTGTATAAGGGAATAATCCCTTAAAATCCTTTGTTAAAATATTTGTCAAAATATATTTGCACTTTCTTTTTAGTATAACTCAAAGTCTTAAAAGGGCTCTTAATTTTTGAAGAGTCTATATGCATACATCTTACCATTATTAATCAAATGGTCATTTTATGTAAAGGATTAAGTTTTTAATCCCTAAGCGTTAATGGTTCTAATCTTTGAAAAGTCAATATAGCTTCCATTATCTATTAATCACATGGTTAAATCATGTAAAGTATTAAGTCTTAAATCTCATGTTATATATTTAAGATACAGGTTTTTATCGTTCGGCCAATTCAGGGCAATCTATAAATAATTATTAACTCATTCTTATTCTTATAAATAAACAAATAGTCCTTAATGATCACAAGCATGAATTTATCAAATTACAGTCTACACACGTGATTCACCAAATTTATGAATGCTACATGTGTATTAGTCAATCCAAACGACATCACATGAAACTCATAATGTTATTACAAGTACCGGATGTAGTGGTTGGAATACATAATCCTTTTTCGTAGATGCGAAGTTGATGATAATCATGCCATGGATCAAATTTTGCTAGAACCTTGTAAATGATCGAACAAATCTTCCATTTCGAGTTATGGATATCGTTTTCGATTGTCAATTTACTCAGTCACGGTAATCTATAAATATAAGGAATGATATCACCATAGCTCTTCATGATGACAGGCTTGGTATAATATAATCTTTCTCCGACAACTCTCTCAGTTGTACGGTAATTCCTTAAATTCAGATGGTGCTGACGCACAGTGCACAAGCTACAAGTGCAGCACCGGAAATATAATCAATACCAATTTCAACTTGCCTTAATGGCGAAAGTCTAGGTAATCACCAACAAATACTTACTAAAGTTTCAGATAACGGAAACATCTTTTAATAAATTCATATTAGGTTCTTTCTAGATTATAGTATCTATGACTAATTCACAATCATTCACGGTATAATTTCAAGTCTAAATGCAGGATAGCGTCATCCATTAAGAATTATTTAGGTCACTTTTGATAATCAACATCTTATCATTTAGGGGAATTCTACTTGAGTTCCCATCAATTAAGACAATATCGTCATGTCATAATCAATCAATCCATTCTACTGGCACTATCAACTTTCCAGTTTCATTGTCGTCGATAAGATGTGAACTTCTCAAAAGACTAATAATAACTCATAATCCTTCACAATTCAAGGATATTAGGATACACAACTACTATTAAAAGAGTAAGGTCAACGCATAATCTATGCGAGAGAAATTCAAATCAGATACAGACGAAAGCATTTAACGAATATGAATATATCCCATGTTTTCATAATTTGAGTACGCATTTGAAAGCTCCTCGGATCGTTACCCAGGTCATTCAAATGAAATCAAATCAAAAGAGATAAGAACGTCGATACATCCGGTCGGGTATCAACACTCGGTAATCGGATACTTCTCCTAAGAATCTCAATACGGGAGAATTGGACAAGAAAGAATTGTCAATTGTCAAATAAGACAATTTCCACAGATGAGTAAATTCGACTCAGAAGAATAGGTGTTACAGGCACATATGTAGGTGTCCCTAACATTATGTCCTTATTTTTCACTTCTTGCAGATCTCATAAAATTTCATCTTTCACAACCTTCAAGGAAAATGTAGTGTTTATTCATTTAGTTTTATGGTGACTACTAATCAGTCTTGCATGGTCCATTCCAAATTGTATGTAGGCGCGCAACTATATACAATTTCAAGATTAACGATGCAATACTCAGTTCGTCAAAACTTTATCATCATGTTTATAATAAAAACATTTACATGCTTAATTCTTAAATAAGAATCAAAATATATTTACAAAGATTTTCCTTGTTATGAAAACAATAAAATTTTCCAATGTGTTTTATAAACAACTTCATTTTGATAACAATCACTTATAAATCTTACTTTGAATAATCCTTATAGTGATGAAAATTCAATTTCCTCAAATGATACTGTTTTATCTTATAAAAACAATGAGTGATCTGCAAAAGAGTGATGAAAGCTTGTTCACCAAGAATTAACTACGATATGATAGGAAATGAGCTTAGCCAAATAATCATGAGGTTCATGACCTCGATGGCACTCAAAAATAATAATCCACAACGTAACTCAAATCGAGATGAGTACTTGCTCAATGGTTACATCACTAATGCGAACATTAGGATGAAGCAATAAAAGATAGATAACATCGATACATGTAGAATTTAGCAATCAAAGGTAGTCTTTTTCATTAATCACAAACAAGTCAAAATTGTACCGTAACACATTACGTGTCACTATGTCATACAATTCTCAGAACTCATCCTACCAACTGATATCTCAGTTAAGTTAGGGATTTTTAAAAGATACCACAATGAATACTAATCTACAAGAGTCATTAGGTGTTCCATATGTCCCGGAAGATCCATTGGTCCCAATTCAGAAGAAGATTTCTTCAATTTTTTGGACACTGGGCATCCTCATTAGTGGACAATGGCCTAGGAACAACACTTATCACAAACTAACGATTATTTAAAACCTTATAATTCAATCACAGGACTTAACGACTTCCTCTTAATAATCTCATATTCCATACATGTTAAATTTTACTTTATTCAAGTTTCAATCAACTTTATACTCAATTCGATATCCTACCTCATTTCCCAATACTTCAACTTTATTCTTAGGCCTTAATAGGACAATAAAAGCTCGATATGATCAACACTTAATTCCAATCCTATAGCTCTTACAACAACAATTATCAAATGAGTCACTAGCATGAGATGACTCACACATTCAATTATACTTCTCGGAAAGGTATTAGTGGCATGAGGCATTTGGGTAATGGTTCCAATAACAGCCTCAAGTGCAACATTCCCCCTTTCGATTTCAATTTAAGAATTGGATGACAACGAATCAGATGACATCTTTCTAGGTGGTAATGTTTTGTCAAACTCCACTCTATAAGGAAAGATCGTCATGACATCGATATCAGTTTTAATCTCGCCAATTCGTTTTCAATATCACAATCAACTAATATCTACATTTCTACGAATATTAACCATTTGTTGGGATCATAAATATCCGCAACTTGGTTTAGATCTAGGATAGCTAGAATTCCTACGAGAATAGCTTCGATTAATTTACTAGGGGATTTAGGGTTACTTGTGACAATCTACGTCGTATAAATACCTCGTATAAATATCAAAATAATCATCAATCAATCATGTAATAAAATTACATCATATATATATATATATATATATATAATCCAAGTTATATATATATATTAAAATAACACTTCTCAGTCTTGGCCTTGTCGGTAACTCGGGAATTCTTCGGCACCGTTATAGTCAAAAGATTTTTAGACATTTTTAGAAAAATGTTTATAGTTAAAAGATTTTGAAATGTTTTATTCAAAACATTGGTTTTAAAAATCTTTCGTTCTTTATAACGAGAGCTCTGGTACCAAACTGTAACACCCCCAAATTTATACAACTCAATACAGCGGAAGACTCGTTGGTGTTACGGGATAGCACATTACTCACATCATAGACAACGCATAAAAATCGCGTCGTTTATTTATAAAGCATTTACATTCATAAATATCAAAGTTACATCGGTCCCAAGTCATATTATTTCATACAAAGTTTTACAAAGTATTTGAATGGAAAATATTGTTTAAGTGCGGGCCATGAATTCTTGTCGTCTTCCCGAGAATTACCTTCAAGTACCTGAGATAAAACATGTTAAAAGAAAAGGTCAGCGATAACGCCGAGTGAATTTATAGAGTTTAATAAATTCCATCAATATAATATCAGTATAAAAGTATTACTGAAAATCATTTTGTACAAATCGTTTTGATAGGCCATAAAATAGCCAAAATCGTTTTATACAAATCCTTATCGAAAATCATAATATAGGCATTTGCCTTAAAAATCATTATACGAGCCAATGTCGTAAAAACATCATACAATACGTCTTATGACGTTGTATAAAAATAAAAACCGTTATATGAATATGGTTATGAAAACCAAAACACGAACATAATATCAGTAGTATGACCCTGTATTGCTAGTCAGGCAATACATCGTAATTTGAAGCGTCTATTAGTATTTCGTTAATTTTTGGATTATTATAAGCCGCATGACATTGTTACCTTACTAAACCAACAACGGGTAGCTAACCCGATACCAATTTTGCCCATCTAAAGTAGCGTGTCGTCACAAAGGTCACGCTGTGGAAATCTTCTCATACATAAATTCGCTTACCAATCAATGTGGTACGACGGGGATCAACCGTCAAGGCGCGAACTGGGGTGATCGTCCCCAAATAGTACTATTAAATGCATAAGCGTCTACCAAATCCCGGTAGTTCACAATTCATGCTAATGGGACTTTTAGTGACATAACCTAACTTTAATAATCCATTTAATTTCATGTATCGGGTCTATTAATCATTTATCGGGTCATACAATCGGGTCATTCAATCATTCGGGTCCAAAATCAATAAACAAACAATCGGGACAAATGGTGTCCTATTTTATAAAAACTAACATGTTATCTCCCTCGCGGGTTTATAAAACATTTATAAAAACATTTAAAAGAGTGCGAGGCTATGAACTCACGTTGATATGGGAAGGCGGGTTATCGGCAATTCGGTCGTACGGTACGTGCTTCAATCACGGAAACCTAGACAAATAATACTCGGTCTTAGACGTTTGTCCAATGACTTTATAAAAATAACAATTATGTATACATATGATGATTATTTATATATGATGATCAAGTGGGTTTATATATTCTCATTTACTCATTTTTGTGTTATATGTCGATAACTTTTATACTAGTTTACTAGTTTTACCTATTTACACGTTTTAAGTCCAATAAACTTATTATAAGTTATTTAAATTGTTTTAATCCATTTTGTACTTATATTATCAGTATTTAAACTTTCCATGTTGGGCCCAAATGGGTTAAGCCCAATGAGTTCTTTTTACAAGTATTTATCTTATTAAGTCCAATTATTTGTCCAATATGTTTAGTTAGCTCGTAAATGTCCGTATTTCTTATAGTTCGGGTTTTATCGGTTTTTACTTGTATTAGTTAATTATACATCAGTATATGACTTTTATAAACTTTACATTAGACGGGTTTGGTCGTCTAAGTTTTATTTGGCGAAAAACGTTAATTTTACGGCGATAGCCGAAAAAGTCGTAAAAACAATGTTTATAGTTTTATAACTTATAAGTATTATTTCACTACCATTTATATAAGTTATTCATTCATTTACCCTTTTACATATTTATATAAATAATTTTTATAAGTTAGTGGGGTTTAATTTATATTTTATACTATTTAAATTTTGAGTGCTTATATAATAGTATTATTCTTTAATTTCCAAAAATCTGATTTTTATCTTCACTTTCACCAAAACTGCCATATCTTGAGTTCTATATGGAGATAGAAGCTCAAATGTTTATCACATAAACTACATGATATGTGCTATATTTAACTCTACTATAGCTACTGTTGAATCATCTTCTAAATATTTTCTAAAAATCGTCCAAAACAGTGAACTCAGATTTATATCTTAAACTTGTTTTGATCATATCTCACTCATTACAATGATTCCATTGCATGGCCAACTCTCACATGTGTACAAGACTCATAGCTTACTGTAAATCCATTCTACTTCATCATTTTATCAGTCCATGACCTGTTTCTTTACTGTTTTATACAGCCATGTAAATTAAGCATGATTTTAACCTTGTTTCTTATAGTTTTTCACCTTTTTAATCATATTTATCAACAACAAATCCCCACATAACATTTTTATCATCATATAATCATCATATACATATACAATAGGAAATAAAATACATGTTTACATAATCAAAATAACAAGAAGATGAGGAGGACAATCTTTATACCACCAAGTTGATGTAGGTTATGAGTTTGACATGGATTTGGATGGAGAAACTTGTGCATAGCCAAGACCATCTTCAAGACCACCATGCTTCATGAACAACTTGTAGAAAATCAGCCTCAAGACACCATAGGAACTCCTCTTTGGATGTTATAATTACCACCAATCAATAGGGCTTCAAAAGAGCTTCATCATATGTAGAGATAACATATGAATTCATGGTTAATTTTTGATCAAATTGGATGTTTAGGGTGAGATGGTGGACGGCATAAATGGTGTTGAGAGAGAGAGGAGAGTGTTTTGCATGGATGAAAATGAGAAGAGTGGTTTATGTTGATGGTTTTGATGTGTTTGTAGCTTACAAAGTAAGCTAAGGACATGTGTAGTAAGCTTTAGCTTACACTTGACACATAAGTGTCTTGTGTAACTAGTTTAAGGCCGGTTTTGATGAGGGTGGGACAAGTGTCCCACTTGTCTCATCCCCATTTATTTTACGGGTACTCCTCGATTCTAGTTTCTTCGATTTACGTGCCCTCGGGTCGTTTTACGAAAAACGTTTTTATAAATTATGAATCAACGTCACAAAACGAATCCAATAAAAATTGTCTCATAAAAAACGGAGTTCGAAAACGTAAATACGTAATCCTAGTGTTTCCGGTTTAGTCGTAAAGGACGTTAAAATAAAATCGTAAGTCCTAATCTCTTCTCGTAAATTTGTGAGTTTATGAATCAACACAAATTTAAAACTCCAAAATAATATTTATGGACAAATTTATTTTCTGAAATGTCGGACTGTCTCCAATGACGGTGTATGTAAACGTAAGCACGTAACGTTGAATCCTCCGGTTTAGACGTAGTCGATGCTACTCCAAGACGTAAATCCAAATTTCTTCCCAAAAATAAGTGAGTTCATAAAATAATATTTTCAAATAAATATTGACAATAAAATATTAACCATAAATTGACGGATTGTCACAGAACACCTAGGCATAAGGACATTTACAATGTGAATCTTAATGGAATTAGGATGAATAATGATCTGTCATGTCTACATGCTAAGGCTTCAGTTATGAGAGTAATCTTTGGCACAGAAGGTTAGGGCACATTAATTTTAAGAACATAAATAGACTTGTGAGACATGGTTTAGTTGATGGTTTGCCTGAGAAGGCTTTCCACAATGACCACTCTTGTGTTACATGCCTTAAAGGCAAACAACACAAAGTCTCCTTTAAGTGTAAACATGTGCATTCTAGTTCTAAACCACTTCATTTGCTACATATGGACTTGTTTGGTTCTACTAATATAGAAAGATTAAATGGTAAATCCTACTGTTTTATCATCACTGATGATTTTTCTAGATTTACTTGGACTTTCTTTTTGGCTTTGAAAAGTGAAACTGCTGCTGTTTTGATTAACTTTATTACCCAATTAGAGAAAAAGACTGGGAATAAGGTTAAAATACTTAGAAGTGATAATGGTGGTGAGTTTAGAAATAAGCAGTTAGATGACTTTTGTGCCAAGAAAGAGATTACTAGACAGTTTAGTATAGCTAGATCCCCACAACAAAATAGGGTAGCTGAGAGGAAGAATAGAACACTCATAGAAGCAGCTAGGACTATGTTGGCTGATGCTCACTTTCCCATTGCATTTTGGGCTGAGGCTGTGAATACAACTTGTTATGTTCAGAATAGGGCATTAATCAACAAGATCCACAACAAGACACCTTATGAGCTATTTTGGAGTAGGAAACCTAATATTGGTTTTCTTAAACCCTTTGGCTGTCATGTAGTTGTTTTAGACACTAGTGATGCCTTAAGAAAGTTTAGTGCTAAAGGCGATGAAGGCTACTTTATGGGTTATTTAGTGCAGAGTAGAGGATATAGAGTTTACCTTAAGAAAGAAAAACGTATACTTGAAAAGGTACATGTTAGGTTTTTAGAAAGTAAACCTAGTGATCCTGAGAGTGGACCAAATTGGTTATTTGACTTAGAACCTCTATCTAGAACTTTGAATTATATGCCTGTTACTAATCCAGACATTGTGAAGGTGACTTCAAATGTTGTGGAAGAACCAGTTGTTGAAATTTCAGGTATAGAGGTTGATAAGGAGGTTGGATCACAAGCAGACAAATCAACACCCATACTTGAGTATGTTACAATTCCTATATGGACAGATGCATTTGCTGCTGCTGGTGGTGGAAAGGAAAAAGGTGGTCCACAAGTAACACCAGTTGATGAAAACATGCATGAATCTTCAAGCGCTGATAAAGGAAAATCTGGCGCTGAAAAGACAAATTCAGGCGTTGATGTCTCAAACGTTGACATCCCTAATTCAGGCGTTGAAACTCTTTTGACCATTTATTCTCTTCCAGTGTTTTTGAACAAGGTGAGCCTTCCAACATACATGGAGAGGTTCATTCAAATGATGATGGAAGACAATTTAAAGAAGATATTGGCAACTTGGAGACTGAAATTGATGATAACACAATAATTGAAGGAGGAGTACTTACATCTACTATGAAGAATCACCCTTCTTCTCTAATCATAGGTGATGTGATGACTCCTGTGCAAACTAGAAGGTCTCATCAGAATCAAAGAGGATTTATTGCCAATAATTACAAGAAGGTTGATACCCCTCTTGTTTAAGCATGTTTGTTTGCCTGTTTTCTGTCACAACAGGAACCCAAGAAGATTTTTGATGCTCTCAAAGAACTAAGTTGGGTGGAAGCAATGCAAGATGAGCTTCACCAATTTGCTATTCAAGATGTTTGGTAGTTAGTTGATTATCCCAAACATGTCAGACCTATTGGGACAAGATGGGTTCTTAGAAACAAAAAGGATGAGAGAGGAATTGTGGTCAGAAACAAGGAACATTTAGTTGCTCAAGGCTATACACAAGAGGAAGGGATAGACTATAAAGAGGTTTTTGCACCTGTTGCAAGGATTAATGCAATAAGGATTTTCCTAGCCTATGCTTCCTGCATGGGATTTATAGTCTATCAAATGGATGTGAAGAGTGCTTTTCTTTATGGCACAATTGCAGAGGAGTTTTATGTAATGCAGCCTCCTGGTTTTGAAGATTCAGAACATCTAGACAAGGTGTATAAAGTGAAGAAAGAAATGTATGGACTTCATCAATCCCCAAGAGCATGGTATGGCACATTTTCCACCTACCTGGTGGAAAATGAATTCAAAAGGGGCACCATAGATCAGACTTTGTTTAAAAAGAAGACTGGTAAAGATTTCTTACTTGTTCAAGTTTATGTGGATGATATCATCTTTGGCTCTTCTAGTCCAAAGATGAGTGAAGACTTTTCCAAGCGCATGAGAAACAAGTTCAAGATGAGTGCAATGGGAGAGATGAACTTCTTTCTAGGGTTACAAGTTCAGCAGAAAGAAGATGGTATCTTCATCTCTCAAGACAAATATGTAGCAGAAATCTTGAAGAAGTTTGGCTTTTGTCCACATGAGAAACGGGCTAGCACACCCATGGATAGGGAACACACTTAGGGAAAGGTTGGGGATGGAATAGAGGTGGATGTCGGGCATTATAGGTCAATGATTGGATCATTGATGTATCTCACAGTTTCAAGACCTGACATTATGTTTGATGTGTGTGCATGTGCACGCCATCAAGTGACTCCCAAAGAGTGTCATCTTCATGCTGTCAAGAGGATTTTTAAGTATCTTAGGTGCTATCCCACCTTGGGATTATGGTATCCAAAAGATTCTCCATTGGAGCTTATTGCATATTCAGATAGTAATTATGGGGGTGACAAGTTTGATAGGAAATCCACAACTGGTGGATGCCAATTTCTTGGGAGTAGGTTGATATCTTGGCAATGCAAGAAACAAACGGTGGTGGCCAATTCTACAACTGAAGCAGAGTATGTATCTGCAGCTGCTTGTTGTGGACAAGTCTTATGGATTGAGAACCAGCTGTTGGATTATGGGTATAATTTCATGCATACCAAGATTTTTATAGACAATAACAGTACTTTATGCATTATTAAAAATCATGTACATCACTCTGAAACAAAACACATAGAAATTAGACATAATTTTATAAGATATTGTTTTGAAAAAGGTTTAATACAACCAGATAGGGTTGACACAGAGGAAAATGTGGCTGATTTATTAACTAAACCTTTTGATACTGAGAGATTTCAATACTTGGTAACAAGTATTGGAATGATCAATCTTACCTAATATGTGTTTTTGAACTCTTTGTAAAAGTATGTACAAGATATGCATTGTTATTGGTCTTTGTACAAAATTAGATTTTCCACTTTATTTGTCTAACGCTGACAAAGGTTATTTTAACGCTGACAAGTGTTAAATTGACCTTGTTAGTAACATGTTAGTTTTATGGTTTTTGATCTAGTTATGCAGGCGTTGTTAGCATTGTACAAATGGATACAGAGTTGCTTATAGATTCTTGTAGTATTATTGGAGCATGTTCAAGTTTATGAATGATGGTTGGAATATTTATATTCCTATCTTGACATAAATTTTTATTGCGTGCATTTTATTTAGCAACTTGTATATCTTCTTTTAAGGGGAGGTTTAGGAAACCTTTAGGACTTTTTGGGTATTCATATAAACTCTTATCACGATTCTAGATTGTGTCCACTGGTGAGTACGAATTAGTTTACTAAATCGTGAGGCACTGTAGCATGCAAAGTTGATATACTATGCACGCTACCAAGAGTTTTTGGCCTAGAATTGGATGTGTTCTATTGGGAGACTTGGGTATGATTTTTATTGGGCTTACCTGGGAAGTTACAAAGGATTTTATGAGATAACTTCACTGTTAAGAACTTTGGTTAGCAAGGGACACTTGAGGACAATTATATCTATCTTTCTTAAGCAAGTCTGCATGATTGGACAGTGCTTGCCACCCTATGGTAATTTTCAGTCTATAGGTTATCTTCACTATGATAAATTAATTTGTTAAGGTCCTTTTTCATTTTTATTATTTTTGTTTTTGGACGTTGACAGTTTTTTATTTCCAAACGTTGTTAGGACCAATTTTGATGTTGACATGGCAAATTCCAACGTTGACAAGAATATAGCCGTTGAGCGTTGATAGGTTATTTTTGACCGTTGACAAACATTGGGTCCTACCCAGTTGTTATTTTTGACGAAAATTTGGGTCGTAATTTTAGGAGTTGGTAACTTTTTATTAATGCACAAGATACGTTATATCTTTTCAAGATTTTAATCATTATATTTTTAAAAATAAATGCCTCATTTTTTACCAATCACATGTGCTTACGTCTCCTATATATTTGGCTCCTTATTTTGAAACAAGGTAACTGCTTATTCTTGTCTAACTAAATTTTCATACACTTTCATCTTTCATAACATATATCACAACTTTCTACATCAATGATGCCTAAGTTTAAACCAAGTGATTTGGTATTGGGGTTTAGAAGTCAGCACAACATGGTGGCCTATTTAGAGGCTGACAACACTCTGTTTCCTCAATATACTCAGATGGTGGAGTATTTAAATGCATCCCCACTAAGGTATGAACTTTCTCATGCTCCTCTTATCCCTGTCACTCATATTAAACAGTTTTGGAATACTGTCACTTCCTCAACGCTTAATAATGTGACTACATTGACTTCTATAATCCATGGGCGTCAATGGGTGGTTACTGAAGCCTTGGTTAGCCAGGATTTGCATATTAAGGATGTAGATGGTATAACCACCCTACCCATTGGTGAGCTAGAACAAGGTCTTCAAGCTTTGGGTTATCCTTTCCCCGAAGAGGGAACTTTAAACAAATATTCAAAACAGGAATTTCCCCCAGCTTGGAAGTACTTGATACATATCATTCTTCAATGTTTGAGTACCAAATGTACTACACACAATGAAATTAACAGATCAATTGGGAGTGCCATTGTGTGTATTGCTATTGGGCAAAAATATAATTTTTTTAAAATGATTTTTGATGGCATGTGTAAAAACAAGGGTAGCAAGATGACTCTTGCTTACCCAAGATTTTTGCAAATGGTTTTTGATGCACAAAGATATTGCACCAGGGATCATGATGATTTTTATACGATCCCTGTGCAAAAGAAAGCAATTTTTAGAAAGATGAATACACCCCCAAACAGAGACTTACCCCTTACCCAAGCCATGCTTGCTGTTATTGCAGCAACACAACCTCAACTAGACCCAACACCCCAACAAGACCTATTACCTGAACCATCACCATCACCCCAACATATGGAAATTGTCCAAGATCCCTTCAACGCTGACACATTAAATGTCGGCATTGACACTTTAAATCCAAACGCTGACACCCTTTTACAACACACCCAAACACCCCTTAACCTCCAACAGAAACCCATCCACATCATCCTCTTCACCCCCAGACTTTAGGATGGAAAAACACCAAAGGACTACTGGAGTGTTCTCCTCTAGTGGTCCTAGCCATGTTGTAGAGAGAACTACCACCACAAGTGTGGTTGGTGACATGGGTGGGGCTAGGACAACTGGTACTAGCTTAGATACAGGCCAAGCGAGTCCTAACATCATTAAGACCCCATCCATGACCCATGACTCTATTTTGGGAGGTCAAATTCCCATTCTAGAGGAGGGCAGATTGGAACCTTATATATTGTTGGAATTGACGGTTGTCTGCATTAGCTTGCAAAAGCAAAATGCAGACCTTGTACATACTGTCTCTACATAAAGCCTTGAACTCAAGCAATTGAGGGAGAGGATTGTTATTTTAGAAGGTGCTAACCTTAGATGTGGAATGGAGGATTCTTCCAAAGGGGATGATGAGCAGATACATGTGAGTGACAAAGGCTCACAAGAAGGAGAATCTTTGGGTATAGCTGAAGCTCTAACAGATTTAAAGAGGCAACCAGGTTTTGATGTTTTATTGGTTACCCCTACAAATTTGAATTTATCTTTTACTGAGATGTTGGAGCATTTCACAAAGCCAAGCGCTGATAGGAGTAAGGTGAGAGTTGATGTGACAACCTTGGTTTTGAGGTTCGTCACTTGGTCTTACTTTTAGGTTATTTTATGTGTGCTTATTTTCTTTGTGTGTTTACGTGTTTATTTTGTGTGAACGAGGTTTGTTTGATTATCGTTTATGAGTATAGAGTACTCATAAGTAAATCGAGGAACGGTTATTTCATGTTCATGAGCTCACAAGTGGTAACTATGAAATGAAATAGTGATATTTTGGTGTTTACGTATATATATATGTATTATAGAAAATCGTATTTTTACGATTTACGGTTTAGCATTTAGAGGTCTCGGATGAGGTAATTAGTCATGGATATTTTTCGGGATGGTTTTAAGTCATTTAGGACTTAGTTATAAAGTTTATTTCAAAATTTGAGATTTTTTTTAAAAGTGTATATTTTACGTCTTTTACGGTAAAACGCGTAAATTTGACTAGTTTTACGGTTTTGTGGTTTTGGAAGCTTTAGGAGCTGAAATAAATTAAGGAAAATTAAAGTAATATTAATAACATAATATTAAATAATAAAAAAAAAAAATGAATTTAGGGGTGTTTGGGTCGGTTTAGACGCACCAAAGAAGAAAGAAAGAAGGGAAAAGCCCAAAACAGGCCCAATGGACTTGTAATGGGATTAGGGGGCCTTTAGGACTTAACCAAACCCAACTCATAACTATAATAATCAGGTTTTTAACCTCCATAACATATTCTAGCCGAAATTAATCAATGGTGGCCAATTAGGGTTCTTCAAAAATTAGGTTTTCTTCATCTTCTATTAATTCAAAGGTAAAACCTTCATAACCCTTTTTAATTTAATTGTTTTTATGTTTTTATAATCATTCTTATGATGGAATTAGGGTTAGGGTTCATGTAAAATCAGTAAATTAATTATGTGATAATCATAATATGATGATCATATAAATTAGGGCTTGTAATTAGAGGGATTAGGGTTAATTAATGAGGTTGATTTTGTTAAACCCGTTTTTAAAAACTGGGCAGAATTTTGAGTCAATTGTTTTGATCATATCGGGAGTTCTAAGAACATTCAAGATGCGATCCAAGTATCACTGAAAAGGTAATTGAAGTGGCTTTCTAATGAAAGAAACGAGAACTAAATTGGAGGTCGGGAAGTGGGTAAAAAACAGGTTACAACAGTCGGAGGTCAAAACAGTTTTGAATTCAGCCTGTTTTCTTTTTAAGTTTTGGGTTGTTTGGGGCACTTAGGGTTGCATTGGGATCTTCTCACGAACGTGAGAGATGGTTTATATATTGTAGTTAATATCTGCACTTGGGATAAGGTGGTGGTTTAGGGTAAGACCCCTTAATGGTAACAAACTTTTAGTACGTTTAAAATCAGGAAATTTGGAATGACAAAAGTAGATATATATATATATCGGGGCCTTAACAGTAGCTTTAAGGTTAGGGCAAGTGGAAGGTGTTAGCCAACATATGTAAGGGTATGAATATTCCTTTTACAGAAACCATGGGTAGGTTTAAGTGGGCGTTTGACCTAATGCTTTGAGACCTAAAAACTGGGACTGTTTTGGGTAAAATACGAACGGGTTAGTTATTAAACATAACCAAGTTAAGAACTTGTTAAGGAAGGGTAATGGGGTAATTAGAGCTTATTAATGAGGTAAATATGTGGGAATAGGCTAGATATCCATCATAGGTTGATGAGTCATCTTAGTGATTGGTTCGTGTATTGATTTCGTGTTTTTGGTTTGTTAGCTTGTTGCTAGTGCAAGGACTCGTGAAGGAGCTATCAGGTGAGTGTTCATAGTCCCATGTTTATTTTTGTTTTTGACTTCCAGATGGGATGGAAGAGACACTCTGTTGAGTTGTTTCTAAATTGTTGCTGTGAATGTTTTATGGTTGTGATGGAATTGTGTGTACACTTATGTGATTAACTGCTATGCGATTTTTGATATGTTATTGTGGTTTGACAAGGTAGTGGCCTTGTGGTTTGACAAGGTAGTGGCCTTGTGGTTTGACAAGGTAGTGGCCTTGTGGTTTGCCAAGGTAGTGGCCTTGGGATAGGTACATAGGGTGATCATCTAAGGTACCATGGTGTTGTTTGGCAAGGTAGGAGCCTTGGATTGGTTTTGTATGATTGGTCTTGATTGATAGTTGTTAATACATAATTGTAACACATTGTCCCTATGTTCTTTTGTTGATGATTGTTATTCACAGCTTGTAACTGATTTAGCGTTGGAGTCTAAACCTATGACTCTCACCAACTTTATGTTGACGTGTTTTAGTGTCTCTTTCAGGTGATACTATGGTTAAGCATGAGAACATAAGTGGCTAGGATTGGAGAAGCTTAGGATTGCATATAGAAGGAGATCCCCGTTCCTTCTTAGTTTCTTTTGCTTGTTTAATAAGTGATATTATTGGCACCTATATGTTTGTTTTGTTTTGATATTTGATTGTCTTGGGTAAGAGGTAGGACTGTTACCTACTTACCTAGACTCCTGCATTTATTGAGATATTGTCATGACTTTTGTGTCACCATTTTATGACATTTCTTATTTCATATAGTTATCTCTATAGACACGCCATGTTGTGATGATATCCATACGTCGCGCCCCATATTCCGCCATGATGGGGTGTGACAGAATGGTATCAGAGACAGGTTATAGAGAATTAGGTTGCCTAGTCGCGTAGCCTAGTCTATAGCTTAAGGGTCCCTGCATATAGGTGTCATAGGAGTATGTGTGCATTTTATATAAATTGATGTGTTTGGATGTTATTTATTGTGATGTTTTGACTGGTATGAATTGAACCATAGTAAATTTATACTTATCCACATGTTATTTTCTTTTCGAGTTGTGAGTAGTGCGGGTTGAACCATAATCATCCACGCTAGTCATTGCCGTATTTTGCTTATATTGTACATTATAGTACATAATTTGGTACATAGTAGTTTCTATCTTTTGATGAGTTATTTTATGTACCTGAGGTATATTATTTCCTTTTGATGTTTAAGTCATGTTCCCTAAGAATCATGTGGTGGTTCGAGTTATTAGGAGTAGGTGGGTATGAAGGATTCTAAGCTGTTTCCACTCTTACGGGTGACATGACTTATAACTGATTATCTTTTCGTTTTGGAGTTAGTCTAGGCTGTTTTAGCTAGACTATGGATTTCTGTATTCCAAGAGTTTTATTATGTTATTTTATAGATGGAGTTTTGGATCTTATCTTGTGTGGTTATGAGCTTATGTGAGTAGATGGATTTATGTGTTATATGTTGTATTGATTCTTATAAGTGTCATCATAGGAGGGAGTGCATTGGGGAAAGGGTAATTGTATAAGTATGGTGGCCAACATAGTTATACAAGTACCACAACTTCAATGGGTTCTCAAGTATGATTGCATGAAAGAGGGTTGGTACATGCTTGTATATGATGAGATGTAGAATTTGGGTATATTTATAATATATGGGTCTATGTAACGGTTGCCTACGATATGGACTGGTTTTAGTGATGGGTTTTGCGCCTTGTTGTGGCATGGTGAGACGGTGAGATGGTGATTACTCGTATGGAAAAACGAGTGTATGACGCGATCGACTTGATATGTATGATAACGAGTATGTTTGGGAGATTCAATAGGTATACACATGCGGATGCATATATACTAATAGATGTTGTGTTATGATTTACGATCGTTCAGTAGTTATTATAACTTGAACGTACCTAGTACTCTATTGTGTTTAAACAATTTATTAGTGCTCGAGTTTGGTGGAGTTTCAACGACGTTTTGAAATCTTTAAAGTGTGTCTTGTAGCGTGTTCTTTGAGTTTCGTGTTTCACGTGTACGTTTTAAAATGGTGTTTCTGGTTTCAGGTCTATTGAAATAAATTGGGATTTCTTTTGAGATAATGAAATCTTTTGTGTTGGGTCTTGCATTTCTTTTGGTCGGTATATATTCAGTTAGATGGTTGGTTGTATTCGGTAAAATAAGGGTAAGGTGTTGGAGTCGTGTTTTGAAACAAGATGTAAAATAAGACTTTTTTTAATCAACACTTAAATATTTCAAATTCTAAAGGACTTTCTTTAAAATAAAGCAAAGTAAAATTTCTTTCTACTTACATAGTTTATATAATTGGGTTTAACCGATTCACGTCATTTATAATTATTAATACAAGGTTAAATTGAGTTTATAAAGGTTACACGTACAATTATATCTGTCATTTAAAAGAATTACATTAATCATTAAGTTTATTCTTTAGTTTTTTTTAAAACAACTAGTATAAAACTGATTTGGTCATAACTTGTTCGTTTTTATAGCTTTTTGAGTGATTCAAAAGCCAAACATTATGTACTCGGAACGTACTTTTCAAATATTTAGAATGTATAGTCATGGGAGGTTAGTATATTGGCCGAAATTATTGTGCAAGTGTCGGGTTAGAGGTTGAGTTTGAATAGTAGTTTTTTTTTTATATGGGGTGCACGAGATACCTAGTTTTTGAGTTGAGTTTTGAGTTCGTCAAGAGGGTTGTTTGTAGATTGTTTGAGTCACATAGATGTGGGAGGTAATAGTAAATTTAAAAAAAATATATATATATATTCTTTTGGAAAGTCGATCTTTGCACGGTTTAAATAATATGTGGCGGGGCGTAATATGTTTTGGTTGCCATTGGGTGTTTCTTGGATTATTTTTCGTTGTCATGGGTCATTTGGAAATTGATACATGTTTTGGGTTTGAGTTTTCTTTGGAGTCTCGTGGTTTTTTATTTGTTTTAATTGGTGCACGTGAAATGTCGTTAGTTATCCGTGGGTTTAATTCGTCGATCGTATCTGGTGCATTCAGGATGTAGTTTTGGTTTTGTATGGTTTAGGAGAGTTGAGGTAGAACCATGAATAGAGCAAGTAGGAGAAGTGAGAGGAGTTGTAGTTAGTGTCATTCAAGGCAAATCGTTGATGGAGTGAATTAAGAACAAGAGCTGTTAGAAATTGCAAGGAATTTATTCGTATTGCCGCTAAGAGAGGGTGTGAGGAGGACATAGTTGAAATTGCTAAGGATGTTGTATGAACGCTTTGGGTTTACGGTTATGCATTTGGCTTCGCCAAAGCACTAGCGGTTTTCATGGAGTCAATGAACCGAGTGTGCATGAACGTCTATAAACGAGTTGTCATCGGGAGCATCGACGACATCTTGATCTACTCAAATCTTAGAAGGAGGATGAGGCGAATTATGTGTTGGTTTTGGAGTTGTTAGTAAAGGGAATGAAACGTGAGATTTTTAAGTGTGAGTTTTAGGATTTAGTTGGCCAGGACTAGTAATCAGAGATGATGGCATATCGTGGAACCAGCATGGGGCGAAGTGAAGAAGGACGAGGAAGCATTTTGGAGGCTGAAGAGGTGGATTGGATGATGAGCAGATCTTGGCATTATCAAAAGGACTGGATGAATTCGCGAAGCATGACGATACGTGGAGCAGGGATTTGGACGCGTACGAGGACGACAAAGAAAGGTGATCGCTTATACGTTGCAGGAACTGAAGATTTGGAAGAACTGGATAGACTTAGTTAGTGGAGCTGGATTGTTATATCTGCCTAGAATGCTAGACGCATTTGGTGTACGAGACGTGGAGAATGATCTATACGGATCATGAACGTATCCAACACATATTCAATCATCTTGATTGAACATTTGGCAAAGGTGATGGGTGGAGTTAATTGATGAAAGAAAATTGCAAGGCCAAGTACCATCTGGGAAAGGCAAGCATGGTCGATGAGACATGGAATAAGAAGGATGAGGTGAAGCTGAGATGAACTTGAACTATAGTGATGATGTATTAGAGTGGTTTGGATGAAGGATGTAGGTTGCACGAGTTGAGTTGTCTAAAGCAGTGAACGCGTCAACATTTATGTTGCGTGGCTTGGACACTCGTAAGGAGGAAAGGGACGTAGACTATACTTCCTACATGGATAGGAGTAGTTTAGAAAGGGCGATGTAAGGACGAAGTTGGTGGAAGGGATACATAATGCGGTGGGGGATTAAGTACGATGAGAGTTGGGTGATAGTTGATAGACTGACTAATTCATCACCTATTTCAAGAGGAATGAGAAGTCACGTAGTTGGGAAGTTGGAAGAATTAATAGATATGTGAAAGACCGTCATAGGTCACTTTGTAAGGAAATTGGAATTTAAAGTAGTTTGGGATACGGACTGAAGGGAGTTGATGAACGTAATTGGACATGGGTGATTGATTTAGAGGTAGTTCGGAAACTCGTTAGCGATGGCTGAGTTTTCATATAATGATAGTTATCGTACTAGAAGTCGATAAATGCCATTTGAGGTACGATATGAAAGGATAGGGTGAGTTGTCCTCATTGTGGACTAGAATTGGTAAAAGAGGCTACTAATGTGGTAATGGTGTTTGTGGACAGAATGAGAGCAACAAGGGATGCTATGTAGAAAAGGAGGAAACCACTAGATTTAGTGACAAAGTTATGTATGGAGTTTCACCCATAGTAACAGGTGGTATGATTTGGAAAGATGTAAGCGTCGATGTAGAGTTTTGTAGGTCCATTTATGATCTTTGGGAAGATCAGACCATTAGCTTATGAGCATAGAATTACCTGGGGGAAATGAGTTGTATACATGATACATTTCATGTATTGGGGTTGGTAAATGTTGTTTGAGGATGCATATTTGCATGACCGGTTATTCGGGTTTTGTGCTAATAAGAGTCTTTGTTTTATCGAAGAGTCATTTGCGAGATTTATTGACTGTGAGGTCAAGAGTTTGTCAATGGGTTTAATTGTTTTTGGTTTTTATATGTGGTATTTTGAAACTTGAACTAAAGTTCACGTGGAAATGAGAGGAGTTCTTTTAGAACTAGTATCCTCGTGTGATTTGTTGTCTGTGTGTTTGATCCTAAGGAGTAAATCTCGGGATGAGATTTCTATTAGGAGGGAGTGATGTGACAACCGTGGTTTTGAGGTTCGTCACTTGGTCTTACTTTTAGGTTATTTTATGTGTGCTTATTTTCTTTGTGTGTTTACGTGTTTATTTTGTGTGAACGAGGTTGGTTTGATTATCGTTTATGAGTATAGAGTACTCATAAGTAAATCGAGGAACGGTTATTTCATGTTCATGAGCTCACAAGTGGTGACTATGAAATGAAATAGTGATATTTTGGTGTTTACGTATATATATATGTATTATAGAAAATCGTATTTTTACGATTTACGGTTTAGCATTTAGAGGTCTCGGATGAGGTAATTATTCATGGATATTTTTCGGGATGGTTTTAAGTCATTTACGACTTAGTTATAAAGTTTATTTCAAAATTTGAGATTTTTTTTAAAAGTGTATATTTTACGTCTTTTACGGTAAAACGCGTAAATTTGACTAGTTTTACGGTTTTGTGGTTTTGGAAGCTTTAGGAGCTGAAATAAATTAAGGAAAATTAAAGTAATATTAATAACATAATATTAAATAATAAAAATAAAAAAAAAATGAATTTAGGGGTGTTTGGGTCGGTTTAGACGCACCAAAGAAGAAAGAAAGAAGGGAAAAGCCCAAAACAGGCCCAATGGACTTGTAATGGGATTAGGGGGCCTTTAGGACTTAACCAAACCCAACTCATAACTATAATACTCAGGTTTTTAACCTCCATAACATATTCTAGCAGAAATTCATCAATGGTGGCCAATTAGGGTTCTTCAAAAATTAGGTTTTCTTCATCTTCTATTAATTCAAAGGTAAAACCTTCATAACCCTTTTTAATTTAATTGTTTTTATGTTTTTATAATCATTCTTATGATGGAATTAGGGTTAGGGTTCATGTAAAATCAGTAAATTAATGATGTGATAATCATAATATGATGATCATATAAATTAGGGCTTGTAATTAGAGGGATTAGGGTTAATTAATGAGGTTGATTTTGTTAAACCCGTTTTTAAAAACTGGGCAGAATTTTGAGTCAATTGTTTTGATCATATCGGGAGTTCTAAGAACATTCAAGATGCGATCCAAGTATCCCTGAAAAGGTAATTGAAGTGGCTTTCTAATGCAAGAAACGAGAACTAAATTGGAGGTCGAGAAGTGGGTCAAAAACAGGTTACAACAGTCGGAGGTCAAAACAGTTTTGAATTCAGCCTGTTTTCTTTTTAAGTTTTGGGTTGTTTGGGGCACTTAGGGTTGCATTGGGATCTTCTCACGAACGTGAGAGATGGTTTATATATTGTAGTTAATATCTGCACTTGGGATAAGGTGGTGGTTCAGGGTAAGACCCCTTAATGGTAACAAACTTTTAGTACGTTTAAAATCAGGAAATTTGGAATGACAAAAGTAGATATATATATATCGGGGCCTTAACAGTAGCTTTAAGGTTAGGGCAAGTGGGAGGTGTTAGCCAACATATGTAAGGGTATGAATATTCCTTTTACAGAAACCATGGGTAGGTTTAAGTGGGCGTTTGACCTAATGTTTTGAGACCTAAAAACTGGGACTGTTTTGGGTAAAATACGAACGGGTTAGTTATTAAACTTAACCAAGTTAAGAACTTGTTAAGGAAGGGTAATGGGGTAATTAGAGCTTATTAATGAGGTAAATATGTGGGAATAGGCTAGATGTCCATCATAGGTTGATGAGTCATCTTAGTGATTGGTTCGTGTATTGATTTCGTGTTTTTGGTTTGTTAGCTTGTTGCTAGTGCAAGGACTCGTGAAGGAGCTATCAGGTGAGTGTTCATAGTCCCATGTTTATTTTTGTTTTTGACTTCCAGATGGGATGGAAGAGACACTGTGTTGAGTTGTTTCTAAATTGTTGCTGTGAATGTTTTATGGTTGTGATGGAATTGTGTGTACACTTATGTGATTAACTACTATGCGATTTTTGATATGTTATTGTGGTTTGACAAGGTAGTGGCCTTGTGGTTTGACAAGGTAGTGGCCTTGTGGTTTGACAAGGTAGTGGCCTTGTGGTTTGCCAAGGTAGTGGCCTTGGGATAGGTACATAGGGTGATCATCTAAGGTACCATGGTGTTGTTTGGCAAGGTAGGAGCCTTGGATTGGTTTGGTATGATTGGTCTTGATTGATAGTTGTTAATACATAATTGTAACACATTGTCCCTATGTTCTTTTGTTGATGATTGTTATTCACAGCTTGTAACTGATTTAGCGTTGGAGTCTAAACCTATGACTCTCACCAACTTTATGTTGACGTGTTTTAGTGTCTCTTTCAGGTGATACTATGGTTAAGCATGAGAACATAAGTGGCTAGGATTGGAGAAGCTTAGGATTGCATATAGAAGGAGATCCCCGTTCCTTCTTAGTTTCTTTTGCTTGTTTAATAAGTGATATTATTGGCACCTATATGTTTGTTTTGTTGTGATATTTGATTGTCTTAGGTAAGAGGTAGGACTGTTACCTACTTACCTAGACTCCTGCATTTATTCAGATATTGTCATGACTTTTGTGTCACCATTTTATGACATTTCTTATTTCATATAGTTATCTCTATAGACACGCCATGTTGTGATGATATCCATACGTCGCGCCCCATATTCCGCCATGATGGGGTGTGACAGTTGACAAGCAGGTTTTTGACGCTGAAAGGCTAAGCGCTGATAGGAGTAAGTTAGGCGTTGACACATAGGTTTTGGACGTTGTTAGACCTGCAGGTATGGTTGATGTATCCCAGTCATCAGCTATCATCAAGGATGTGTCTACATAGGTACCATCATCATCTTTACCCACCATTGACTTATCAGATAAAGGTAAAGGGATTATGGTAGAAACAATAGTTCCCAAGGATGCAGCCCAAGTAAAATTTATTCCATGTTGGCTGCACAACTTGAGAAAGAAGAAAGGATGAAGGAGACTGCTGTTGAGAGTAAGGAAAGCATTGGTGATGAGAGTTCAGATTCAAGTGTAATGGTTATTGAAGAACCAGAAAGGCTTGAATATGGTGATGAGTTGGCAAAGGAAAAGCTTGAAGAGTTGAAGAATCAGGTGGATTATGAGATGCCTGAAGTTGCTCAGATGTACTTTGCATGGGAAAATAAGGTAATGGAGAATCCAGACATGACTTTATCAGATCAAATTTGGGGTTTATAGATTCTACTAAGAGTTCAAAGGGATTGCAAGGTGATTCTGAAATATAAAGCTAGCAAAGTTCTTTCACAGACCAAGACAGCAAGAAGGAAGCTCTATTAAATGTTTCTCAGATGTCATCAAATAGGTTGGACTTTTAGAAAGTTTCAGGGATTATCCTTTGATGAATTGGAGTATAAGGCTTATCCTATATGGGCAAGTGTGCAACAGCAGAATACTATTAGACTTCTTTTAGATGAAAGAAAGGAAGAACTTGCAGAAGAAATGGAGATCCAAAAGGCTTTGGTTACACTAAGACCATTGAAGAAGGGAGTTCCTCTTGAGTTTCCAGAAAATTTAGATAGAGTTAATCCTAGTGAAGCTATTATTAGAAAGAGTATTAAGCTCTCACCCTTGGAAGCTTCACATATGGTAGAGGTGTTACCTCATGACTCCAGAAACCCTATAGTTAGCTATGAGGAAGATGCAAGTGGGTTTTGGATGATTGGCAGATATGGGAAGAAGGTAAACACTTTTACTACTCTTATGTATTTGTTTGCAAGCCTGGATAGGGAAGACTTGGCAGACCTTTGGAGGTTGATGCAGGCCAAGTATGAGACTGAAGAACCTACTTTAGTTAATGGAATAAATATTTGGTCAACATTCATAAAGATGTGTGCACCAGATGAAGAAGATCCAGTTTGGAAGGATCTTGATGATGATATCAGTGGACTTTAATAGAGTCTATATTCAGCAGCTGGTGTGTATCATTTGAGTACTACAAAGTTTTCTGAGTATCTTCTTGTGGATGCTGAATATCCTATGTCCAAAGAAGTTTTGAAGAAAATGATGTCAACACAGCTGGAGATGGATTACTCAAGTGACGTTCCCAAAGATTTGATTAGGTTTATTTATTTCCAATTTAATAAGATTTGTAAGAGTCCTCCTCGTACTTAGTTTTTATTCAAAAACTTGATTACTAGAGTAGATATCAAGTTTAGGGAGGATTGTTGGGAATAAAATATAGCCAAGACACTTGGACGCTGACAAGAGGAATTTGGACGTTGATAGGAAGAAATCAAGCGTTGACAAGACAAGCGTTGACATGAAGAAGTCAAGCGTTGATAAGAAGAAGTAAAGCACTGATAGGATACTTAGTCTACACGTTTTATGTTTATAGTAAAGATATGTTTGACAATGTATTTCTTATGTTTATCTTTACCTAAAATAGCTGATACGTAGACTCTTATACAAGGTTGCTTAATCTATAAAAGGAGGCCTTTAGGTTTAGTTCAATATATGTTTTACACACTTTCATTGTACGCAAGTTTGATTAATCAATCAAAGTGAAAGTTTGGTTTATCTTGTTTGTGTGTTCTTGTTTAAGTATTAATTCCGCATAATACTTGAATTGTTTCATACAACAAAGTTTCTCTACGTGTTTAACTTGATTTAATCTCGTTTACACAAGCTAAATCGATCCAAGTTTGGGATCAACAATAACATAAGCATTCAAAACACATAAAATAACTGGGGAACACAGATGGCTGCAGACGGGGAATCCTAATCAAACATATGAAATAATTATCCATACTGAAGGATGGAATATTCGTAACTTATGTCAAGTAGTGAAGCTAGAAAGAAAGCTGAACGATCTACTCCGACTTCGCGGATACTACATAAATAAGGGACGTGTATGAGTTTTCTGATTATTGAGTGCGTTACTGGTTCTTTGTGTTCTTAGCTTATTTTATATGTTCTTGTCGTGTTTTACTGTTTTTAGTGTTATCTTGTATTTATTCATGTTTTACATGTATTCTGATTATGTATTTCATTTATTCTTGTATTACTATACTTGTAGTGTCATAATAAGTTACTTTTTAAAAATAGTAGGTTTCCAAAAATAGAAAGTTTCCAGAAATAGAAAGTTTCCAAAAATATAAAGTTTCCAAAAATAGAAAGTTTCCAAAAATAAAAGTTTCTAAAAATAGTAAGTTTCCAAAAATAGTAAGTTTCCTGAAATAGTAAGTTTCCTGAAATAGAAAGTTTCCATAAATAGAAATAAGCTAAATTAATAAGTCTAAAATATAAGCTAGTGCTTATTAGTCATAAGTTATAAGTCATGATGATTTATTAGCAAAGTCTATTAAATTAAATACTTAGGCTAAAGTGATTATTAATTAATAATGAAAATACATGGTTTATTATTTAATAATATGTCATGTTTAATTTAATAAAGCTTTACCTTATACAATTAATTAAATTAAGCAAGGTTTTTAATTTAATAAGTCAAATAAAATACTTAAGTTATAACATGTTTTATTAATTTTAAATAATATAACCCAAGTCATGATTTTAATTAAATAAATTAATAGTTCATGTACACTAATTTAATTCATTAATCAACAAAATAATGGCTAACAAAAAGTACCCGAGTCCCGAAACCCGAGAAAACACCAAACCGAACCAAACTCGACACCAGAGCCAGCGGCTGGGTGTCTTAGACCGTGGCTAAGCAGCCTCGGTTGTAGTCGAGCCACTGATAGCTCGGTGTTCCCACTGGCTAGCCAGGGGTTCCCCCTGCCGTGTACTCCTTCTCCACCGAGAGCCCAAGGCTCTCGATTCCTACCGTCTGACCAAGTTTTCCCCCGTTGGGGGTCTTGGTTGCTGCTGCCCGAGAGACAAACACCACCGAACCCTTTGGGTTTCGGCTAGTGGACAAAAAATGGAATCGAGATCCATGAGTCTCTCGGTTGTGTGTCGCCGAACAAAAACAAACACCAACCAAACCCTTTTCTTGTTTAATCTTTAACCATAACATGTTTTTAATCTTTAACCTTTAAGGTTTGTTTAAAATACCGAATGCGTGGATGAATATATAATTGGAACACGAACACAAACATGTAATTCTCTTAGATCATAGCCCAAGATCTTTCTTGTTCTCTTCCTTGATATGCTGCGGCTATGGGTGAGAAGGGGGCTAGGGTTTCTTGATTTTTGCTAAAATATGCATTATGAATTTCCCTGGGATAAATCATTTTACTAGTTGGATTTCAAAATGGGCCGGGCCCTTTCCCCTTCCTCTTGTTTCCGCGGCCAAACACAAAGCCCAACACCAATTCATTCATTTTTCATGTCTAAATATTATTCGTATGCGTTCGTGTTTAAATGTCGTGAATTAAATATTATACGTAACTGTTTATCGTGCATTAATAATATACTTAATACTTGTAATTAAATGTTCGTGACACGTGTAGGATATTATTAATATAAAGTTTTAATTTGATCGTGTTTTCATGTATTGTACTGTTCATGGTATTTTAAGCGGGTTTTACAACTCTTTCCCTCTAAAAAGAATAATTTATCCCCGAATTATAGATAACATAAACTGAAAGAGAACATACCCGAATCAAAACTGGAAATGAGGGTAAGAAGGCCGGATAGACTCCTTCGTCTCCCAAGTGGCTTCCCGCTCAGGATGGTCCCTCCAAAGGATCTTGACGAATGGAAACATCTTCTTCCTCATGACTCGCTTTTGACACTCAAGAACTCCTTCGGATTCCTCGACATAAGAAAGATCCTCACGAATCTGCTCGACTGGATACTGAACCATATGTAGGGGATGATAATTGTACCCTCTAAGTGAGGACACATGGAATACGTTGTGGATGTGAGATAGCTGAAAAGGTAAAGCCAGACGATACGATACCTCACTGACACGTTTGAGGATATCAAACGGTACGATGAAACGAGGACTGAGTTTTCCCTTGATTCCAAAATGCTTGACTTCACGTGTTGGTGATACCTTGAGGAAGACATGATCACGCACGTTGAAGTACAAATATCTACAGTGCTTGTCAGCATAGCTATTTTGACGTGCACAAGCTTCCTGTAGCTTCACCTTGGCGATTGCAACCTTCTCATTGGTCACCTCTATCATCTTCGGACCCTCAAGAATTTACTCACCAACCTGATCCCAACAGATTCGGGCGCGACATTTCCTGCCATACAACATCTCAAATGGTGCACACTTGATACTGCTGTGCCAACTATTGTTGTATTTAAACTCTACTAAGCAGATATAGTCGTCCCAACTACCTATCCATTCTAAGGCACAAGCTCGCAGCATGTCCTCTAGTGTCTAAATGGTACGCTCCGACTATCCGTCTGCCTAAGGATGAAAAACCGTGCTAAGCTTAAGTCTGGTTCCTTAAGCTTTCTACAGACTCTTCCAGAACCGAGATGTAAAACAAGGATCTCTGTCTGAGATGATACTAGATGGAGTACCATGTAGTCTCATGATCACCTTTTGATAGATATATGCCAATATGCTAACTGGATAATCCTTGCGGATGGTAGGAAATGTGTAGATTTGGTCAGTCGGTCAACAATAACCCAAATGGCGTCATGCTTCCTTTAGGTTTATGGATGTCCGGTGACAAAGTCCATGGAGATCTTGTCCCACTTCCACTCTAGAATGTCAAATGGTTGTAGTAAACCACTAGCTCATTGATGCTCAATCTTAATCTGCTGGCAGGTAATACATTTGGAGACAAAGGTAGCAACATCTTGCTTCATACCACTCCACCAGATATGCTGCTTGATGTCATGGTACATCTTGGTGGAACCAGGATGAATGGAGAATGGAGAGCTGTGAGCTTCTGTTAGCAAAGCCTCCCTGAGTGTAATGTCATCAGGAACACATAATCTAGTACCTTGACATAAGATACTGTCATCATCTATACGAAACTCCGTCTGCTGGTCGATGTTCTGAATAATATCCCAAATCTCATCGTCATCTTTCTGAGCTTCCTTGGTCCTAGAGAGTAAGTCTGGCTCAACTCTAAGATTATCCCAGTAACCATGCCGTCCAAGTACCATAAACTCGATGTCCAGTCATTCTAAGTTACATATGATTTCCTCTTCTATCTTAATGCCGTTAATCATGCCCGACTTCCTGTTGAGAGCGTCCGCCACTACATTCGCCTTGCCGGGATGGTACTAAACATTTATGTCGTAGTCCTTCAGCAACTCTAACCACCTTATTTACCTCATGTTTAGTTCTCGTTGGGTGAAGATATATTTAAGGCTCTTGTGATCTGTGAAGATATCACATGATTCACCATACAAGTAATGCCTCCAAATCTTTAGTGCAAACACAACTGCTGCAAGTTTCAAGACATAGGTAGGATAGTTCTCCTCATAAGGCTTAAGAAATCATGATACGTAAGCAATCACATTCCCATGTTGCATGAGAACGCTGCCAAGACCTTTCCTTGAAGCATCACTATAGATCTGAAAAATCCACCTGTGCTAGATGGGAGAGTAAGAATAGGTGCATATACCAACTTCTTCTTGAGTTCTTCAAAGCTCTTCTCTCGCTCATCACTCCAGATGAATTTCTCCCCTGTTCACATCAGCTTAGTCAAAGGTAACGCTAAACGTGAAAAATTCTCCACGAACCTGGGTAATAACCAGCTAAGCCCAAAAAACTACGAACCTCTATCGCCGACGTTGGTCTTGGACATTTTGTGATAGCCTCAACCTTCGTACGATCCATGGTTATTCCTTCGACGGATACGATGTTGCCCAGAAATGCTACTTTGCTCAACCAGAATTCACACTTGGAGAACTTGGCATACAGCTGCTTTTGGCGAAGTATTTGTAGCACTGTACGAAGATGTTATGGGTTTGTTATTTTTTATGATCTGGTGGTCTAGTTGGGTGGTAGATGGTGGTAGCCATGGTTAGAGAAAGAGAGAGGTGAAATTGTGTGTTTCTAGAGAGAGAAGGCAAATTGATAAAATGAAGAAAGAAAAACACAAACAACAACCCCTCTTTGGAAGCCTTGGAGGGTTATTTATAGTCACACACCACCTAAACTATACATAGTTTCCTAATCTAGTCTATGCGTGTGTGACTATGATAACTTATGGGAATTCTTAAATGTCGTCACATAAAGTGAATTTCCAACAATCTTTCCCCATGGGACGACATGTAGAATTCCTTACAATATTTTTCCTAACAAGTACATAATGATTAAGAACAAAAGCTTCCATGAAGCGTCCAATGCTGATGAAGTCTTCTAAGGCCTTTGACTTCAAGTCTTCACTTCAAAACGACTCATCTTTGTAGTAACTTGTAGAAGAAATACTGTAACGACACGAGCTAAGTAACCCATATACTTCTGGTTAAGGAGAAGCTTCTGAAATAACTTCCCCCTAATTCATGCCACATCTTCTTGATGTAGAAGCTTTTAATATCTTCCCCCTAAACCGAAAATCCCCATGAACAATTTCAAAGCATTCAATAAATCTTAGAATGATTAAGCGCACATCAGAGTTTAACAAGCAAACCCCATCATATGAAATCATAATGTTGCTATAAGTGATTGAAAGTTTAGGGCACACCAAGTAGATCAACAACGACTCTCTCGCGCTTGAAATTTCTTCGGAATTTTTCTTCCCCTGAAAGTTCAAGTTATGCATACTAGAAAGAATCAAGACATTCTTCCCCCACGTAGTTGAAGAAAGGAATCCAATCCCATGTATGAAGCCCAAATATTGAAGTAGACACTTTATCCCATTCATGAAGTTGACATCGTAACACCAGAGTCAATTAAGTCCCGAAAATGCACATATCTTCTTTCAGAGATGCACAAGAGTCAATTAAGTCCCGAAAATGCATATATCTCCATATAGGATAATGATGATGTATAATTGCAACAACCAAACAATTAATCATCAAACAATAGTGTACCTCTTTTAACCATTGGAGACTATTTCTTTCATCTCTTCCCCTATGTAAGTTGAAAGATGCACTAAACACCACGAGTTAACACTGACTTTTCTCTGCGGTTATGACATTTGTCTCCCCAAAATGCCTTCTAATTAAAAGAAGGTGTAAAGTTCATCACGTGTACTCGTTGTGCGTTCAATATGTCTTCTTCTTCCCCCTTGATGGTTTTGAAACCTTGAAACCAGCAATAAATCGTACGCACATGTACCTGAAAATCTCGTGAGAATAATAGATAAGATTAATTATATTCGGCGAGAATCAGTTGCTGATCGAAATTATCTACTCATAAAATCTCCATGGCTATCTTTACCAACCCCTTTTTAGGCAATTTGAAGTGACCATTAATAGAATGAACCAGATATACCAAACATGAAAATGAATAAGAACCCTCGATCTTGTGACTTAAGCTTGCAAAACTATTGTTGAATGAGGAACGATGTAGAAATATCCTTGAGAAATTTCTAAGTACTCAATATATTACTAAAAAAGTATATAAGCACAACACCTCTTGAAATTATCCACATCGACTAAGCGCGTGACGCTGAGTACAACAATGTAGCTCATTAACGTGATAGTTATCCAGGTCATCAACCAACGACCTCGAACCCGGAAACTAGATAATTAAGTCTTCATCCTAAATATTAAGCATGAGCAAGTTATTTATCAAAGATAAAATAAATGCACACCTTCGAAAAATCCTTCTTCAACTTCAAATAATAATACCCGACCAAAAAATCCGTTGCCACTTTAATTCAAAAGTACCTATTTTCTTGGTCTCGTCAAACTAAATTTTGTCACTTTGTCACGTCATTTAGTCTTGTCACTATATCTCGTCACTTTGTTCCGATTAAAATCGATAATGTGACCGATAAGTAATACTTGTTACTAATAAAATTACAAACAATAAATTTACGAATGAATTTTATGTTACTTCCCTTGTCACATTAATCATTAAGAAATGCAGCCCAACTGGTCGATTAACTTACACAGGTAGGCCCATTAAACGAATGTGAAAGATGATATGCGGATAGGTGTTGTCAGCCCTTGTTCCATTAGTTCTAAATAGGCTTCGACCATCATATTTCATTATACCCGGTTCTCCATAAGGATTTGGGATATAAATTTGTCATAACCCTAATCAATCGCATATCTTAACCTAATCTCGTTTCTTTTCTCTCCGTCGCTACACATCTTTCTCCCATCTCAGTTTAACCAAAACACAGTCAACAATTAGTTCCATCTCAAACCTCAAACATCTCATCACTAAATCTTCTTATTCCATCCTTATAACTCCTTCGATCTTTAATCTCTTTCACACAAACATGCCATCAACTCTATAATTCATTCCAAATCACACTTCATAAAAGTCAATCTTGAAAACAGATCATTTCATTTCATTTATTAACGAAAATCAGTGATCATTTATGTTGCTTAAACTAAAACCCATACAATTAGTCAAGAACCATAAAGAATCATCATTCTTATGGACTGAGCACTAGACGAGAAGATCCAAGTCTTCAAGATCATAGTATGGTCTCGGGTAGGTTTTTGTGGTGATTTAATTCGATTGTTTATGCACGTGTCTGATATCTACGTTTTTAATCGAAACAAAGTAAGAAAATAACATGTTTTGTTATATATCTTGCTTTACCTTCGAATATTAACGAGAGGGTTGAACCCTCCACATATCTGTTTTGAGAAATAGATCTTTAAGAGATCTTTGAATTGAAAAAAATTAAACTGAGATCTATAATGATGTTATTTCGTGAGATACAAAAAGATTTTGGGATGCATGTCAATTAGCGAATATGATCTTAGATCTTTCTTTGTTTTATAAGTTTTCTGTTTTGGATTGAGTTGATATTAGATGGACTAGTTATACTGATGATGGGATTAGATCGAGTCGGTGTTGTTGTAAGATATGTAGAATGATGTAGGCTAATGTTGAAAATTAGTCTTGGTCTTTTTGTATGATTTCGGAATAAATTGAAGATCAGATTGCGGAATGTTTGAGCACAAGATTTCGGAATGTTTTGTGAAACATTTTTGGAATGTTTTCTGTGCAACATTTCGGAATAAATGTATAATCTGCATTTCGGAATGTTGCACAAAATCTGTTTTCGGAACGTTGCAAGAAACTGTTTTCGGAATGTTGCAAGAAACATTTTCGAAATGGTCATAGCATTTTTGGAATGTTTTCAACTGATGAAACTGCTTTTTTACGTAGTCTCATCGTCCAAAACGGGCTTTGAATGCACAAAATATCATGAAAAATGCCAAATATATTCTTGTGTTTGTTACTTGTGTATTTTAGGTACGGATATTGACAAAATGACAAAAGATCACAAGAAACATGCAAAAACGAACACGAGAAACTAAGCCGCACAATAAACCAAGCCCTAATGAAGATTTTCCAAGAAAAACCCTTGAAGATATGATGATTATGCAAGAAGGGTCCTCTAATATTGAAGAATTGACACTTTAAACCCTTATATATTCATAATTACAAGTTTGTACGTTAAAGTTTGTCAAATTTACAAAAAGGGCCCTCTACTTTGAAGAATTGGCAAGAATGGTCCCTTAACAATCATGACTTGTCAATATTAGTCCTCCAAAAAGTCAATCATACAAGTCAAGACCATTATCTATGAAGAAAATGCCAAAACAACCCTTTAAGAATCAACAAATGGCATGAAATACCCCTGAAAATACTTGGGAAAAGTATTTGTGGTCAAAGTGTGAAAACCAAAACTTGGATAACAAAGAAAATCCGGTTTTGAGTATTTAAGGTACAAGTGAAAGAGAAATGAAAGATTAAGGGCTAAAGTTGGCAGACAAAGGAAGTTACCTTAACCTGTGAGGGGGTGACACGTGCCCCACTCACTCAAAACCACCAATCACATGCCACCCTTCATCCACCTCAGCCTTCCACTCACAACCATATTTAACTAATCTCTGATTAGTTAATTATTTGTCGGTTAACACCTTTTTAAAACCAAAACAAGATTAAAACCACCACGATTCACATGATGAACACGTTTGGGTATTCCTTAATTATCATGAATTAGCCCTTGATCTTGTCCAGATTAATGATTAAGGTGCTAAGAAACATAAACCAACCCCTAAAATGGACACCTCACTAACCAACAACCCCACATAAGATTCCCCTGCACAAAGGTTAAAGATACTGCCAAAAACCCTGCAACATCCAACGTCCAAGATTGAAGCTTGAAACTTAAGCTTATTTTGATCCCTTGATGCAATTCCTACACACTTTATAGCTTCACAAACAGCCAAAGAGTTCACATGATCAAGCATATATTCAAAATCTTCAAGGGCAAAATGGGGACTTCACAACTAGGGTTTATACATTTTTTATGCTTTCTGGATAAATGTTGTAGCCTATATAAGGCATTAGGGTATCCACATTGAGCCATGCTCTTGAATTTTTCCTAGTTCACTTTTTTGTAAATCCTTGTTTATTGTTTAATGAAAAGAGTTTGAATTTGTGAATAAAAGTCAAGTGCCAATCTTTTATATCTGCTTGTTTATGTTATATGTTTGCTAAAACTAAATCTCAAAACGTTTTCTTAAGTTTTGTGCAAGAAATTGCTCAAAGTCCTAAAACCTTGATATTTTGCTAAGTTCCTTGGCACACCTTGGAATTCTTGGGCTATAAGTGGATCATAGCATCCTGATATTGTGTTATCAAGGTGTTGTGAGGCTTATAACTTGGGGATAATCAAGTGTGGGGTACAAGGGTTACATTAATCAAGATTTTGTCACCTTTCTGTTTTATATTTTTGCTTCTTACTTTGTTCCATCTTAACAACTTGATATTGGAAGCTTGTGCTTGTTCTTGCTAGTACATAAGCTCAAACATACGTGGGTGTGGATGTACATCCATGAGGTTTGAACCCTTAATCTCAAAATCTGTCAGAAATTTCGATATTTTTGATATTTGAGTTCTGCTTGTGTATGTGTTGTTCTTGGGCTCCAAATCTTGTTGCTTCTGTTTAAGTTTGATGTTTTGATGCTTATGTATGCATATGCTAACCTAAATCCAACTTTTGATTTGAAAATCTTGATTTGAAAAATATAAAGGGGTGTTTGGGTCAACTGCATATTGTAGTCATAGTGTTATTGGTTAAGTGTTTGTTGTTGTATGTTGCTAGTTCTTGTTTAAGAAGTGCAATAGAGTGATAATCTGCAAGTTGTATGCTTTTGAACACCTAAATCAAACATATGCTTATAAAATCTTGATTAAGTGATATTTGGGACTGTGATTTGGTGCACACCTAGTTCTAGGCCTAGACTTAGGATAAAAAGTGATAAATCATACCCAACATAACTTGTTAAGAAGATCTAAGTGTTTGAATTTAGCTGTGTGGTCAAGTATATCATCAATTGTCAAAACTGCATGTTCTTTGTTCATCAGTAACTTTTGTATGCTTGAATCTTCATCTAGAGTTTGAATCAATGCATGAAACCTATTAGAATTTGTTCATTTTAATTTATTATAGCTCGTGTATGCATTTGGTAATGTTTGGCTGGATGATTTTTGCTAAAACTGCTTATTGAGTGAAATCTGCTTATTGTTCATATCTGGTGCTTATCTTTTGATAAACTGAATTAACTGCACTGATTGGCTGATTGTAAGTGTGATAATTTTGTTGTTCTTGACTTCTTGTGATCCACTGATTACAAGGGTGCCTTGTTTGTAACTTGAATCCAACAAAATTTCATATAAGACAAAAAGTCAAAAAGGTCAAGCAGGGGGAAAAGTTCCCACTGCTCAACCTCCAAAACTAGCCCCTGCTAGTGTAAAATATCATTCAGCTTATTCATAAACCAAATTGGCTTATCCAGACTTGCAACAACTTATTTTTTGTGATAGATCTTCCTCATTTGACCCATTTATTTGATCTGGAGCTTATTAGACTTTGACTTTGAGTTTTTACTAGAAAACTCATTAAGTTGACTTTTAAACACGTGCTTATCTGCTTATTCTGGCTTATTGCTTGTGCTTATTTGAAAACTTTTTGATTATTTTGCTTAGTTAAGTCATTTAAAAGCTTTTGAAAGTTGAATCAGAACTTGAGGTGGTCTAGAACTCAAAAACGACAATTTTGTCGTTTTGTGAAGAGAGTCTTGTCTTATTTCAGGCTTATTTCTTGTGCTTTTTCCAATTTTCTATTTACAGATCTCTTAAGTAACTCAAAAGAAGCTTGTATGTCAAATTTTAGCTTATGGAATCAACTTATAACTTAATAGGCCAAAAACCCATTAAGAATAAGCTGCTTTGAAATAAGCTAGCTTAAACACATTTTCAACTTTTGGGCCTTCAGAGTTTTGTTCTTAAAATCAAATTTTAAGTCAGATAGGATCTTTTGGACTTATTTGGACAACATTTTTCTTATTTGGCCTATTTGAGCCCATTAAGGGACTGTTTGGAATTTTAGCCCATTTCTAGGCCTAATAGGGGTATTTTTGTAATTTCAACTTCATTTCTATGTTATTTAGGTTAAAATAAACTAGTTTGCAACTTTTTAGAATTTTTTATAAATTTTGGATTTTTATTAATATTTTATTATTATTTTATTATCAAAAATTAAAATTTATATTTTTCAAGTTTTTTCATTTTTCTCAGTTCAAATACATTAGGTTAGGAATTTTATAATTTTTAGAATATTTTATTGTCATTAAATTAATGTTTAGAATTATTTTAAGTTTTAATGGTTTTTAATTGTTTTTAAATAGTTTTTATTAATTTTAAAATTTTCAAAAATAGTTATAAATTTAGTTAAGGTATTTTAGAGGTTTACAAGTAAAAAAATCTCATTTTGGGCTTTTTGTTAATTAAATTGATTTTTGGGCTTTAATTAGCATCAAAAAATTATTATTTAATTAAATAAAAGGTTTGGGTGTTTTTTGATTTTTTGTAAACTCTAATTACATTTTTTAGGATTTAATGAAATTTTCTAGGAATTTTTAGGGTAAATTTTTAATTTTGTCAGTTTTTACGGTTTTACGTGCACGAATATTCGTCTTAGTTTAATTCGTAATCGTAACCGTCATCCTCTTCTAATCTCTTTTCTTCTTTTCATTTCTCATCAATATAATCACAAACCATTAATCATCTCTTAACACAACGCACTTGCCTCCTTGAGAACGATCCCAACTTTTGGGTCATTTACTTGTGGTTTTCCTAAACTACTTGTGTACTTACCCTAATTACCTTTGTTTTCCTAAACAAAGTTTAAAAACTCCACTATCATTTTGGCGCCGCTGCCGGGGAGGCGTGTTGTGTTTTGATTTGGAAATTGTTGTTTTTATATATAGCCATAATAGCTAATTGTATTTGTAGCACTCTACTAATACGTATTATCGGTTTTTCGTTTTTTGTGTGAATACTATTACTATATTGTATACGTATAACAATAAATTCACAAGTACTCCAAAAGTGTGAAAACACAACCTTGATTGGGAGGTCATTACTCAATCATTGTATTCGAATCTCAAAAAAGAAAGAAAAGGCAAAATAGATAAATACTTTCGTGAAGCTTAATTTTGAAAAACACAAACTATAAGGTGGGTATAAGGCGGGTATTATAAAATATACCCTAAGGAAAAGGCTCCTAAGTGCTTCGCGCCGCCTCGTTTCCCCGCTTGCTTGTGCGTGTTTAGATAAAAAGGGATAATCGAGGGTTTGCCAACGAAAGTATTATCTAAGTATCATATATATTTTCTTGGTTTCATTTGATTAAACCCTCTTGAACGTTTTGGTGTTCCACCAACGTTCGAAAGTCATCGAAGGCGTTCACTTCACGTGATCGTTTTCATTCCTTGAGGGTTCTTTAATCAAGAGATTTGATTAAGGAGGAGATTTGTAGATTTTTGTCTACTTAATACAATCACAAAAATCCAAAAAAGTAAAAACAATCAAAAACCACAAAAAAAAATTGGAAAAATTAAAAACACCAAAAAGAATCTTCTTTGCTCATCCCCACGTTGTACGTGACGTTTATGCTTACTCGTAATCAAGCAAGACGTGCATGTAAACGAAAAAACCGAAAGGAGTCAACACCTACTCCTAATCTTTCTAGTGAGGAGTCTCCTATTGACGAACCTATCGTAGAAGAAGAACCAACCATGGCAAATCGAACTATGATGGAGTTACTTCAAGCACCCACCGAGGGTTATGGAGAGGCTATTGTAATTCTCGCTATCCTTGCGGAGAATTTTGAAGTGAAAACGGGTTTGTTGTCGATGATCCAAAACAACAAATTCCATGGTGATGAAAAGGACAACCCGCACAACCATATCCGCCAATTCAATCGTCTTACCACCACTTGCAAATTTAAGGATGTTACTAATGACTCGATTAAGATGATGCTTTTTCCGTATTCCTTAGCGGGGCCCGCTAAAATTTGGTTAGTGAAAGAGCCACCTAATTCTATATTGACGTGGAAGGATCTCGTTTCTAAGTTTGTGAACCAATTTTTCCCGCCCTCTAAGACTACGCATTTGAAAAACGAAATTTCAAAATTTTCACAAGAATTTAATGATAGTTTTTCAACGGCTTGGAATAGGTTTATGGAAATGTTACATGAGTGTCTTCATCACGGTTTTTCCGACTTGCATCAAATTGACACGTTTTACAATGGTTTAAATGATCATGAAAGGGATTATCTAAATGCCGCCGCGGGTGGTAATTTTGTGTGTAAAACGGTTGAGGAAGCGTTGTTGATAATTGAGAATAGATCTAAGGTGTATAGTCCTCGTTAAACATCGAGTGTTCGTAAGGCTTCGTCTTCGGCTTCACCTTCTTTGTCTAATACCATCGATGCTTGCCAAATTGAGGGGAACTTGGAAAATAAAATCTTTGATAAGCTTAAAGGACTTTTAATTGAATTCAAAGTTGGAGAACAAAGTGCTCCCGCTACGGCTAAAGCGGTTGAGTTTCATGTATGTATTGTGGTGGAGGTCATGATTTCTCCAAGTGCATTACCAACGGTGGTAACATTTCGAGTGCCTACGCGGCCACCGGAACTTACAACCAAAACGGTCAAGTTACCCGCTCTAATCAATTGACTCCACCGGGTTTTGCTCCCAATCAAAATGATAACAACAACTATCGAAACAATCAAGTTGGTTTTAAAAAAAATTACAAAGGAAACTATGGGAATCAAGGGGCTAATAATCAAGTTTCAAACAAAAATCAAAACAATGATTTTCAAAACAACAAAAAGGGTTTGAAAACTTTGAATGATATTCCAAATGAATTTGTTGAATACGCTAATGGAAACGATGCTAGGTTTGACAACATTCAAAGAGAAATCATTAGCCTAAGATCTGAGTTTAAGAACGACTTGAAGAAGGAGTTGAAAAACGAGTTAGCAAATGAGCTTAAAATCCATACAAACAAAATTGAAGGAAATGTAACTAGGTTACAACAAAACCAACAAAAAATGGAACAAGGGCAACATGAACTAAAACAAGAGATGATTAAGGCCGAGAAGAGGCAACCCATGTTTGAGGATAAAATTTTATCTATGTTTGAGGCTATAATATGCAAACCGTCTTCGAGTAGTCTTCCTAGCAACACCATATCGAACCCTAAGGGAGAGATGAAAGTGATTACCACACGTAGTGGTAAGACACTTAAAGAACTGACTCCTCAACCAATTGCTCCTACGGAGGATGCAATTGAGGAAGAACCCGAGGTGGTGGTCGAAAAAGAGCATGTCCCAATCCCATGAAGTACCGCTCATGCCACACCTACGGTTGACCCATTACCACATTTGTCACCCGATATTCCAAAGGCTATGCCTATGCCTCAACCCACACCACCTTTGCCCTATCCATCGAGACTTAGAAAGGAGAAACGTCAAGAGCGCGATAATTACCAATTTGAGCTTTTTATGAAAATGTTTCGTGACGTTCATTTTAATGTGAGTTTCGCCGATGCTTTGGTCATGATGCCTCGATTTGCCGCTAACTTCAAAAGTATGTTGAACAACAAGGAGAAATTGCAACAATTGTCTAGTTGTTCATCGGTTTATCTTAACCCAATACCTCAAAAAGTCGGTAATCCTGGTAAATTCTTGATTTCTTGTGCAATCCAAGATATGGAAGAATGCTATGCCTTGGCCGATCTTGGTGCTAGTATTAACTTGATGCCACTTGCAATCTTCAAGTCGCTCAATCTTCCTAATCTTAATCCTTCACTAATGTCTATCGAGTTGGCCGACCATTCCACGGTTCCCGCATGTGGATTGGCGGAAGACGTTTTTGTGAAAGGGGGAAAGTTCTATTATCCAGTAGACATTATCGTTGTCGATATTCCCACGGCCTCAAGTTCCTCTTATTTTAGGTCGTTCGTTTTTAGATACGTCTATGGCTTTAATTGATGTGCATGCTAGAAAGATCACCTTACGTTTCAACGACGAGGAACTTGTTATAAACGCTACTCAAAATTATCCAATTTCTCATGTTTATTCCGTTGCAACCGTAAACCTCGTTGATATGATTGACGTTGTATGCGAGGAATTTTCACAAGAAGTTTTAGGTTTTGGTGATGATGAGAATAGTGGCAATCCCACTATGTTAGGTCCCATTCTTGATAACTCGACACCAACCTTCACTCCATTTGAAGGTGGTGGTTTTACGTTGGAATAATTCGATGTTCCACATACTTGTGACGAAGACCTCGACAATGATGAGGACTTCTCGATTATCAAGGATTTTCTTAACGATTTCCCATTTCCTCCACCCAAGGAGGTTATGAGTATCGAGCTCAAATCTTCAATTGAGGAACCACCTATCCTCGAGTTGAAAGATTTACCTCCTCACCTCGAATATGTATTTTTGGAGGAGAACGACAAGTTGCCGGTTAATATTGCGAAAGATCTTTCGAATGATGAAAAAACCGCACTTGTCGATATTCTAAAGGATCACAAAGGGGAAATTGCGTGGAAGCTATCCGACATTAAGGGGATCGATCCTAAATTTTGTACCCACAAAATCTTAATGGAGGAGGATTACAAACCCGCAATCCAATGTCAAAGGAGGGTGAACCCCAAAATTCACGACGTCATAAAAAAGGAAGTCCTAAAACTCCTTGACGCGGGAATGATTTACCCTATTTCTGATAGCCCTTGGGTGAGTCCTATTCATTGTGTCCCTAAGAAGGGAGGAATGACCGTTGTGCCAAACGATGCCAATGAGTTAATTCCAACTAGACTCGTGACCGGATGGAGAGTGTCCATTGACTATCGCAAGTTGAATGACGCCACTCGAAAAGACTAGTTTCTCTTGCCCTTCATGGACCAAATGTTGGAGCATCTTGCGGGAAACGATTTCTATTGCTTTTTAGATGGTTTTTCCGGTTACTTCCAAATCCCCATCGATCCTCGTGATCAAGAAAAAACTACGTTTATGTGTCCATATGGAACGTTTGCCTATCGTAGAATGACATTCAGACTTTGCAATGCACCGGGAACCTTTCAAAGGTGCATGATGGCTATTTTTCATGACATGATCGAGAAGACGATGGAAGTCTTCATGGATGACTTTTTCGTGTTTGGTAGTTCGTTCACTTCGTGTTTGTCGAATCTTGAGAGAATGCTGAAGCGTTGTGGGGAAACCAACCTAATGCTTAATTGGGAAAAATGTCATTTTATGGTAAAAAGTGGAATCGTCTTAGGGCACAAGGTTTCGAAAGCGATGATTGAGGTAGATCAAGCTACGGTAGACGTCATCGCCAAATTACCTCATCCCAAAACCGTTAAGGGAGTTAGGAGTTTCCTAGGCCACGCGGGATTTTATCGTCGATACATCAAGGATTTTTCGAAGATTTCTCGACCTATTACACATCTCCTCGAAAAAGATGCACGTTGTGTCTTTGATGAAGATTGTGTACGAGCCTTTGAAATCCTTAAGAGGAAACTTACCGAAGCTCCCATTCTTGTTGCTCCTAATTGGAACCTCCCCTTTGAGCTCATGTGTGATGCTAGTGGTTTGCGGACATCGCAAATTACCATGCGGGGAACTTCATCATCAAAGTATGACGACTCAAGAAAAACGAAAATTCTTTCGTGACGTCAAGTTCTACTTTTGGAACAACCCTTACTTGTTTCGAACTTGTGCGGATCAAATTATTCGACGTTGTGTCTTTGGTACCGAAGCTTCTAATATCCTTAGAGCTTGTCACGAGGGACCCACGGGTGGTCACCACGGTGCTAATCTCACGGCTAAGAAGGTTTTTGATGCCGGTTTCTTTTGGCCTACTATCTACCGAGATGCACATGAACTTGTAAAGTCATGTGACTCATGCCAACGACAAGGAAAAGCCTCCCAAAACGATGAAATGCCACAAAATATCATCCAAGTATGTGAGATCTTTGACGTTTGGGGCATTAAATTTATAGGGCCGTTCCCATCATCTCTTGGTAATAAGTACATACTTGTCGCCGTTGACTACCTATCTAAGTAGGTGGAAGCTAAGGCTTTGCCCACCAATGATGCTCGTGTGGTAGTCAAGTTTTTGAAAAGCTTGTTTTCTCGGTTTGGAACCCCTCGTGCGATCATAAGCGATCGTGGAACCCATTTTTATAACGACCAATTTGAAAGGGTCCTAAGGAAATATGGGGTTACACATCGTCTTTATATGGCTTATCACCCACAAACGGATGGGCAAGTCGAGGTTTTAAACCGAGCTTTGAAGAGGATCTTGGAGAGATCTATTGGGGAAAACTGACAATCTTGGTCGGATAAGTTGGACGATGCTTTATGGGCCTTTAGGACCGCTCATAAGACGCCCATCGGGTGCACTCCTTATAAGCTTGTGTATGGGAAGAATTGTCACTTGCCAATTGAACTTGAACAGAAAGCTTATTGGGCCCTTAAGCATTGTAATGATGATATGGAGACCACGGGAAAACACCAAAAAATGCAATTAAATGAATTGGATGAATTGAGGGACATTTCTTATTGTAACACCCTACTTTGATAAGTGGAACGTTACGCGTAATTATTGTGTGTCATCAAAGCATGCAAGGTAATATGTAGTAAAATGATGTTTTGTTTTTTAGTCGTTTTACCCACTTTTAGGAAAAAGTAAGCAAAAAAAAAACCAAAGTCGCGGTAAGTAAAAGTATCAACGTTTAGGAAAACGTGAATACCGACAATCGAGTTCGTTCTCGAGGAGGTATGGTGTTTAGCCAACAATATTAGACGTTATTAATTCGAGTGATTTCGTTTTTGGAAAGACGAAAAGAAAAGAAAACGGAATCGGACTACGCTCAAAACGGACGAAAACGCGCGAACGTACGAACGTAAAAACGCGACCTAACGAAAAATTTCACCTATAAAATAATTAAAAATTACTAAAAAGTCCTAAAAATCCTAACTAAGAAAAGTACGCAAACCAAAAATTTTGAAAATGATTTAATTATTTTATATTAATATTTAAAGTTAATTAAAAATCCTAAAAAAAATAAATTAACTAAGAAAAGGACAAAATTCAAACTTTATTATTTGCAAACCTAGTTTATACTAAATTTTTCTAAACTTTTTTCTATATTTTATAACTTTTTAAAATTTTAAAATGAGAATAATCTTAGAAAATAAATAATAAAAAGAAAATTATGAAATTTAAACTATACAAAGGCAAATTTATTTTTCCTACGTACTATGTGATAAAAGAAAATTTTGAAAAAAAAGAATTGTATTTTTTTTACTTTTAAATATTTTTTTGTGAATTTAAGACAATTGTAAACTAATTAAATTATTAAAAATACTAAATGATTTTCCTAAAATCTAAAAAAAAAATTACAGAAAAAGCTAAGCACTATTTATAATCTAGGAAAAATATAAGCCCCAAAATTAAGCTAGTTATAAGTTGTGTGATAAGATGCAACAAGTATATAAAAAACTAAAAAAAAAGCAAAAAGCATCTAAAAGAAAAATAAAAGAAGGTATGAAACAAAAGAGACCATAGAGCAGATGGTCATGGAGGGATGCTGCGTTTGGTTTGTGATGTGAGGTCAGGGGTTCGAAACCCCCCTGCTGCTTTTTGACAGGTTTCTTTTTATATACAGTATATATGACCAAATAAGAAACAGTGTATTAAAACAATAATAAAAGGAAATGCAACAAGGTGAAGTCTGAGAGCAAATGGTGGTGTAGTGGGTTGTTGTGTCTGGTGTTTCTGTATGGTCAGGGGTTCAAAACCCACATGCTGCCACTTTTTCTCTTTTAATTTTTTATGTGTTCTGCTTATTCAGTACCCAGACTGCTAAACGCAGCTTTCCTCACAGACTGCTATGGCAAGGATACGACCGCGACAAACACTTAAGTTAACAAAAAAAAAACAGGAAAAGGCAAACTACTTGTAAACCAAAGATTACAGCCTAAGTCTTACTTATCCTAACACTAAGGCTGATGATGTGTTCAAGTTACGAAAAATAGCCAAAAGTGACCAAATGGAGTGCTCAAAATGAATCTTAAGGCAATACTATCCTAATGCACCTATTAGATATCTCAAATTATCATACAACAAGCACAAAATAGGCAAGTCTAGCTGCAAGTATCATTCAACACATAAAATCCTATCCCACTGTGTAACTATGCAGAAAACACAACAAAACTCTCTTTTTTATTTTTCTGATTTTTATGCAAACAAAAGTTCGAATCACACTAACACTAACCTATTTAATATGCAGAAATCAAACTTAGACTATAAATCTAATCCTATAGCAAACTATCTACTTAAACCAAACACTAGATAAAACTCGAAATATGGAAAAATCACAGTAACTTATAAAATTTAAATAACAAGCAATAGATAAATTGACATGAAAAGTTATAATGATAGATTCTAAGCAAATAAATAAATTAAAATAAGCAGTTACACTTACACATATAGCCACATAACAAGCAATATAACGAAAATTGAAAAGGAGGAAAACTTGAAACATAACAAGGGAACTTACTTGTGCTAGCAGCTCAACCTTCAATTATAAACTAGCTTCTTCTCATCTCATCAAAATCAACTATAAGAGCTTATGGCTGCTATAAGAGCAGCTTATGGCTTTGTGCTCAAAAGATTTACCGAACAACATAGGGTGGAGAACAACGGATATGTCTTCAATTCAGCAACAAAAATCATCAACCACCTTCAAACTTCCTCGAATTACTTGTCACACAGCAGAAACTTACAATAGGAGCTTATTGTCAGAAAGTTCCAAAGTAGCTTATGCTACATCAGCTTTTGAAAATTTGTAGATATTTGAGATTTTGAATGAACAAAACATAAAGGTAAATGGTGCAAACGAAATGTAAACTTGAAAATACTTTCAAAACAAGCTGAAAAAGCTATATCATAAGCTATTTGTCAGATAGCTTATGATATGAGCTTAAGGGACAAAAACCTTTGAAAAAAAGAACTTTTGGATTGAGAAAATTAAAGAGACAAGCTGAAATTAAGTGCAAGGTATGTAAAACTTGACAGAAAAGTAAAGATAGACAGAATTTAAATGCTAAAAAACTTAAATTACATTAAAAAAAACATGGAACACAAAATCTTTTTTACAAAGAGAATGGAACAAGAGTACAAAGTGAAAACCTACTGCTATTTATACAAATGAAAATGAAACAAGAATAAACCCTAATCTGTTGTAGACTTCCGGTTTTGCCCTTGTAGAATATCTGCATCTTTGAATCTGGTCTTGGTCAATTTGTGGATACATGTGATGTTTCAGAAATCCAGCTTGCAAACTTGATCTAAGCCATCAATTAAGTGTGGTGAACACTCAAACATATCCAAGTCGTTGATCATCTGCCTTGATTGTCTTGACCCATGATATGAGATGGGTGTGGGGGGGGACATGAGGACGTGGCCTCTGAGATGATCACGTGGGTTTGATAAGGGGTGGGTAAACATCACTTTGCCATAAGTAATTTATAAAAACCCTTTGTTTTATGTCTGATTGCTGCTGGGCTAGATTAGGGTTCTTGGAGTGTTTAGTAGCTGTTTAATCTGGTGAGGGGAGAGAATAAAGAGTGTTTAGCGGTTAATATTTTAGGTCTGACTGATTTGACCCCATTTATATAAGTAAAACGTGTATAAAGGGGTGGGGTATGGGTATTGGTCGGGTAAAAGGGTAAGGGTATGGGCTTGTGGGGTTTAGACTGGGCTTATACTGGGTAATATTCGGGTATGGGTTATATAATTGGCAAAAGTGGCCCCTGTTCTTTCAAAAACATGTCAAAACAAGTATTCAGGCAACCAATCTCCATTTTCTTTGCAAATGACTTTGCTCAAATGACAATAACAACCCTTTAAACACATGTGTTGAGGACTTGTTATGTAACTTGGACATTCTTCAAAGGCTGAAATGTGATATCTTGAAAATTAATGGACCAATCTGGTATAAATGAGTTCTCCAAGGACTTTTCTTGCCAAATCTTCAAAGATGAGGGACCAAAGTTGACAATCTTCAAAACTTCAAGGGTTTTTCTTGAAAAATCTTTACTAGGGCTTGGTTCAATGTGCGGCTTCGTTTCCCGTGTTCGTTTTTGATTGTTTCTTGTGATCTTTTTGTCATTTTCTCGATATCCGTACCTAAAATACACAATGAACAAACACAAGCATATATTTGGGTATTTTGATGATATTTTAAGCGTTTTAAGCCCGATTTGGACGATGAGACCATGTATAATTGCGGTCTCATCACTCCCCCATACTAAACCATTGCCATGTCCCCACGCAATGCTAGAATTAAGTATCATAGCAGTTCCAAAATTCATTTTATGATGACATTTATTGAATACGTAAACTTAAATAAACTACTATATGTGTTTTTGACATAATGTATCGTCTTCATCACTATTAAGTGAATTTTGGGATCATAGAACAAGAACACGTGAATGCTTCGTTAGAAATAATTTCGTCATCCTCGATTTTCACCCAATTCCATGCTAAGCGTGTAACGAGATCATTGTTATTATAAGTTAGCAAGAAGATCACATCTCATGAGTGTTAATTACGAACCTAAACTCCCTTATTCCTACTTGGTATCTCTTATATTTTATTTTGTCTTAATGATCACGAGGATACATCATTGACTTATGCGTGAATATAGATTAAGTCTAAAAATAGAGTCTTAACGGTGTAACCAAAATCATTAAATTAATAATTCACCCTAATAGACAACGATGTCAAAAAATTAAGTCAACAAGAAGGATCGATAAACACGGTTTTATAACGGTTTTGAACATGAGACTTATTACCAAGACTTTTATACGCCCCCTAACGGAAGGGCCTTATTATCTTTGGTTTACCTCCATCTTTTATTCAACTTCGCCATGAAGCTTTTATTATGACTTCGGTCTTGCCTTGCCTTTTATTATCCGCCTCATCGGTGGTTTTATTAGCCAAAGACGTATATCCTCATGCTAAAGCGAATTTTGGATCTTTAAAGCTTCGAAGATTAAGGCTTGATTCACTTTTAATTTGGGCATAGATTTTTCGGCCTTGTGAGCTTCAAATTTTTTGCTAGATTTAGGTGAGCACTTGAAATCTTATTATTAGGTGAAGCTTTCGATTATTCGGGTGCCAATACTTCAAAACCGTGACACTGGCGATACCTTAATGTTTTCCCAATTTAATTACATGGAAGCTACCAAAACAAATTAGAAACCAACAATAGTGACTAAACCGCTAAATCAATATTTGTTATCAATTTATTATGCAAAAGCGTGGGGAGAGTAAGCTAATAATTACTACACATGAGATCGTGACGATTACGAGACTTATAAATAACTCTATCATTTCTCGTCCTCATTTAAGAGACTTAGCCTAAAAAGTTAAGGAATCAAAGCTAAGTGCTCAACACGCACGGTCGAGTCAAAAATTCCTCTTATTCTCACCATCGGAAAACCTACATTCGTGTCTTAAACGCTTATGAAAAATACGAAAATTTTTAAAATTTGGCCATTTTTAGCCTTATTTTGCATAAAACGATAACAAAAAGATGAAATTTTGGATTGCGTGTTGACGTAAGCAAGGTGAGGTATCTACTCACCCCATACTAAACTTAAACATTGTCCTCAATGTTTCGAGTCTAGGGGTGCAAACACCCCCATACTAGAAACTTAGTCGAATGCCTAATCTAGCATGAAAAGGGTGTAACCATTAAATTTAAAGCCGTTTATGAAGTGTGCTAAAAACCTAAGGTTAGAACAATCAAGGATATATCATGGATATTGAGAAAGTCTTCAAAGCAAACGATCGAGTGCTCCCATAAAACGAACACGAGAGGCTCCAATCGTGAAGATAATGATCATCTAAAAACCACAAGTCACAAACAACCACGAAACAAAGGTTGGAAGGGAACAAATCCCCTCACATTAAACTAATTAGAAAGCAATAATATGTACATGGATACGCATGGGTCTCCCCCACGAGGCACCTTGTTTTTAATAACCGAGTCAAAAGCTCGACTCGAATCCCCATAAATGTGATCATTTAGGGATAATCATGGTTCGGTCATTTTTGGTGGGACTTACATGTAATCAAGGCCTAAAAGCAACCGTGAATAAAGGCAAAGCCTTTATACCAGGATCGAAGATCGTATCCTCACATTTTGTTGAAAATAAAACACGCAAAGCCGGAGGATACGTCTTGTAAGGAAGAAAACTCCTTATGACGTAGGTAAATTCATCATATCCAAGGGGGTGGGTAGGTTCACTTTGAAACAAAGGTGAAATAGAAAAAGAATTGTCAATAATAGGAGTTTCAAAATTTCCCCCCGGATCGAAGGCAAAAGCCTCATTAAAATCCTCACTCTCATCGAGAGGCGGTCCATCGGTGAACCCCTCGAGAATGGAAACGTCATGAGTAGAAAGAGTAGTCTCAACCGTATGAGACGTCGGGAGGGTGACTAGCAAATCTGGCTCATCGAGTATAGAATCCTTAGAATCCTCACTCTCGATGTCCTCGAACGTCTCATCAAAGAGAGGATTTACGTCACCAAAAATGAACGCGTCATCAAATTCGAATAAAGGGTTCGAAAAGATTTTAAAATCGGTATTTTGAACGTCCTCGTCGATTAGTGACTCGTCATCACTAGCGGAAAAATCATCGTCATTGAAAAGAGGGTTCAAAAAAGTCGTTGATTCTCTCCCCGAAGTGTCAATAGGAGAGACATCATCACAAGAAATCGATTCACACTCACTATTGTGATTGGTCTCGTTAGAATCTTCGTGGAAAAATTCATCGAGAGCAAAATCACTTACCTCATCTTCGGAGAAAACCGTAGGCTCACTTTGGATTGGAATAGGAATCTCGACACTAGGATTAGTGCTAAGATTCGTCTCCCCCATACTTAGAAAGGCATCGGTTTCCGTAGTGGGTATAGGAGTAGTTTTTCCATGATAAGGGTCGAGATTGAAAACATCGCTATCATCATCGTCGTATCGGTAATCATATGGAATCTCAAGAGACGTAGAGGCATAAGTATCAATATTTGACGCTTGCACTCGTTGCTTTTCCATTTCAATCTCTCCCCTTATACTTATAAAAATGCCCATCACACCTTGCAAGAATTCTTCTTCATGGTCTTGTAAGAAAGCGGCAAAGGAATTTTGTCTCTCGTTACTTAACTCATGAGAATTTTGGTGTTCGAGATCATATGGTGGGGCCTCAAAATTATCAAAACCGGAATTATAGTATGAATTGGATTCATCATAATCCATTGGTTGGCAAGAATAAGTATCGTGAGGCCCCCCACAATTGTTGCAACACGGATTTTGAGAAAAATCCGGTTCGTTGTATTAGTAACCATCCCCATAGTTATAATCATAATTCATACCGTGTGATTCATTAAAACCGGAAAATTGGTTGTCGAAAGACGCATTTCGGTTCATCGGTTGACAATCGTACCCATAGTGAGGTTCGTTTCCACAATTCTCGCACGACGGTGGGTATTGCGAAGATTGGTCAACGAAATTCGGATTTGACTCATGATTGTGACGATTTGGGTATTGAATTGGACACTCATAGTGCCAATGGGAAAGGCTTCCACAATATAGGCAATGGAGGTGACGTTCTTCATTGGAAGTATACAAACAATTGGTCGGATTAAATGAGGGACAAGATCTAAAATCTACATAGTCGATATGATCTCCGCACCTTTCGCATACACACCATGGACAAGTCACGGAACCATACTTTCGTCTCCCACAACCTAGGCAATGAAAATCCATGAAGAATTAAAATTTAGAGGGATTGAGAAAAAGAATTATGAAAATAGAGGGAAAAATAGAAGAATATTTTTGTGTTTTTGGTTTTTTTAATTTTTTTAGAATTTTGGTGTATTACGTAGAAATTAATCTACAAAAACTATCCACTAATCAAAGGTCTCGATTAATGAATCCAAGAAGAATGAAGGTAATTACGTGAAGTAAAAACCCTCGTCGACTTTGAAACGTTGGCGGAACGCCAAAACGTTTCGAGGTTCAATAATTAAAACTCACAAAAATAGATTAATAATACTTGAGTTGGCAAACCCCTAATTAATCGTCACTTTCAAAATACGCACAAGCGAGCGGAGAAAACGAGGCGGCGCGAAGCACTTAAGAGCCTTTTTTCCTTAGGTCGTGAAAAAAAACCGCCTTATACCCACCTTATAGTTTGTATTTATCGAGATTAAACCAATTAAGAGTATTTATCTATTTTGCCTTTGACTTTCGTTTGAATTCGATACAACAATAGTGACCGGAACGCTCAACTATTGAGGTGCGATTTCTCGCGTATTTGGATACTATTGTTTATTAATTGTTCTACGTAAATACAATATATTATGCACAATAAAAACGAGAAAACAATTTTGTGTTAATAGAGTTCTATTTAACACTATTTATTTGTATGGCTAATAGTATAGAAAAATAAAAAGAAGTATTTACGATAAAAACGTAAACACTAAAACAAACACGATAAATAAATATGGCTAAACACACCTCCCCGGCAGCGGCGTCATTTTTGATGTTGTGTTTTTTAGTCGTTTTACCCACTTTTAGGAAAAAGTAAGCAAAAAAAACCAAAGTCGCGGTAAGTAAAAGTATCAACGTTTAGGAAAACGTCAATACCGACAATCGAGTTCGTTCTCGAGGAGTTATGGTGTTTAGCCAACAATATTAGACGTTATTAATTCGAGTGATTTCGTTTTTGGAAAGACGAAAAGAAAAGAAAACGGAATCGGACTACGCTCAAAACGGACGAAAACGCGCGAATGTACGAACGTAAAAACGCGACCCAACGAAAAATTTCACCTATAAAATAATTAAAAATTACTAAAAAGTCCTAAAAATCCTAAATAAGAAAAGTACGCAAACCAAAAATTTGAAAATGATTTAATTATTTTATATTAATATTTAAAGTTAATTAAAAATCCTAAAAAAAATAAATTAACTAAGAAAAGGACAAAATTCAAACTTTATTATTTGCAAACCTAGTTTATACTACTTAAAAACTAAAAATATTTTTTTTGAAAATTTTTCTAAACTTTTTTCTATATTTTATAACTTTTTAAAATTTTAAAATGAGAATAATCTTAGAAAATAAATAATAAAAAGAAAATTATGAAATTTAAACTATACAAAAGCAAATTTATTTTTCCTACGTACTATGTGATAAAAGAAAATTTTGAAAAAAAGAATTGTATTTCTTTTGACTTTTAAATGTTTTTTTGTGAATTTAAGACAATTGTAAACTAATTAAATTATTAAAAATACTAAATGATTTTTCTTATCTGAAAAAAATTACAAAAAAAGCTAAGCACTATTTATAATCTAGGAAAAATATAAGCCCCAAAATTAAGCTAGTTATAAGTTGTGTGATAAGCTGCAACAAGTATATAAAAAACTAAAAAAAAAGCAAAAAGCATCTAAAAGAAAAATAAAAGAAGGTATGAAACAAAAGAGACCATAGAGCAGATGGTCATGGAGGGATGCTGCGTTTGGTTTGTGATGTGAGGTCAGGGGTTCGAAACCCCCCTGCTGCTTTTTGACAGGTTTCTTTCTATATACAGTATATATGACCAAATAAGAAACAATGTATTAAAACAATAATAAAAGGAAATGCAGCAAGGTGAAGTCTGAGAGCAGATGGTGGTGCAGTGGGTTGTTGTGTCTGGTGTTTCTGTATGGTCAGGGGTTCAAAACCCACATGCTGCCACTTTTTCTCTTTTAATTTTTTATGTTTTCTGCTTATTCAATACCCAAACACCCCTATAACAACAGGTAGAACTTAACGCAGCTTTCGTCACAGACTGCTATGGCAAGGATACGATCGCGACGAACACTTAAGTTAACAAAAAAAACAGGAAAAGGCAAACTACTTGTAAACCAAAGATTACAGCCTAAGTCTTACTTATCCTAACACTAAGGCCGATGATGTGTTCAAGTTACGAAAAATAGCCAAAAGTGACCAAATGGAGTGCTCAAAATGAATCTTAAGGCAATACTATCCTAATGCACCTATTAGATATCTCAAATTATCATACAACAAGCACAAAATAGGCAAGTCTAGCTGCAAGTATCATTCAACACATAAAATCCTATCCCACTGTGTAACTATGCAGAAAACACAACAAAACTCTCTTTTTTATTTTTCTGATTTTTATGCAAACAAAAGTTCGAATCACACTAACACTAACCTATTTAATATGCAGAAATCAAACTTAGGGTATAAATCTAATCCTATAGCAAACTATCTACTTAAACCAAACACTAGATAAAACTCGGAATATGGAAAAATCACAGTAACTTATAAAATTTAAATAACAAGCAATAGATAAATTGACATGAAAAGTTATAATGACAGATTCTAAGCAAATAAATAAATTGAAATAAGTAGTTACACTTACACATATAGCCACATAACAAGCAATATAACGAAAATTGAAAAGGAGGAAAACTTGAAACATAACAAGGGAACTTACTTGTGCTAGCTGCTCAACCTTCAATTATAAACTAGCTTCTTCTCATCTCATCAAAATCAGCTATAAGAGCTTATGGCTGCTATAAGAGCAGCTTATGGCTTTGTGCTCAAAAGATTTACCGAACAACATAGAGTAGAGAACAACGGATATGTCTTCAATTCAGCAACAAAAATCATCAACCACCTTCAAACATCCTCGAATTACTTGTCACACAGCAGAAACTTACAATAGGAGCTTACTGTCAGAAAGTTCCAAAGTAGCTTATGCTACAACAGCTTTTGAAAATTTGTAGATATTTGAGATTTTGAATGAACAAAACATAAAGGTAAATGGTGCAAATGAAATGTAAACTTGAAAATACTTTCAAAACAAGCTGAAAAAGCTATATCATAAGCTATTTGTCAGATAGCTTATGATATGAGCTTAAGGGACAAAAACCTTTGAAAAAACAACTTTTGGATTGAGAAAATTAAAGAGACAAGCTGAAATAAAGTGCAAGGTATGTAAAACTTGACAGAAAAGTAAAGATAGACAGAATTTAAATGCTGAAAAACTTAAATTTCATTAAAAAACATGGAACACAAAATCTTTTTTACAAAGAGAATGGAACAAGAGTACAAAGTGAAAACCTACTGCTATTTATACAAATGAAAATGAAACAAGAATAAACCCTAATCTGTTGTAGACTTCCGGTTTTGCCCTTGAATATCCGCATCTTTGAATCTGGTCTTGGTCAATTTATGGATACATGTGATGTTTTACAAATCCAGCTTGCAAACTTGATCTAAGCCATTAATTAAGTGTGGTGAACACTCAAACATATCCAAGTCGTTGATCCTCTGCCTTGTTTGTCTTGACCCGTGATATGAGATGGGTGTGGGGGGGACATGAGGACGTGGCCTCTGAGATGATCACGTGGGTTTGATAAGGGGTGGGTAAACATCACTTTGCCATAAGTAATTTATAAAAACCCTTTGTTTTATGTCTGATTGCTGCTGGGCTAGATTAGGGTTCTTGGAGTGTTTAGTAGCTGTTTAATCTGGTGAGGGGAGAGAATAAAGAGTGTTTAGCGGTTAATATTTTAGGTCTGACTGATTTGACCCCATTTATATAAGTAAAACGTGTATAAAGGGTTGGGGTGTGGGTATTGGTCGGGTAAAAGGGTAAGGGTATGGGCTTGTGGGGTTTAGACTGGGCTTATACTGGGTAATATTTGGGTATGGGTTATATAATTGGCAAAAGTGGCCCCTGTTCTTTCAAAAACATGTCAAAACAAGTATTCAGGCAACCAATCTCCATTTTCTTTGCAAATGACTTTGCTCAAATGACAATAACAACCCTTTAAACACATGTGTTGAGGACTTGTTATGTAACTTGGACATTCTTCAAAGGCTGAAATGTGATATCTTGAAAATTAATGGACCAATCTTGTATAAATGAGTTCTCCAAGGACTGTTCTTGCCAAATCTTCAATGATGAGGGACCAAAGTTGACAATCTTCAAAACTTCAAGGGTTTTTCTTGAAAAATCTTTACTAGGGCTTGGTTCAATGTGCGGCTTCGTTTCCCGTGTTCGTTTTTGATTGTTTCTTGTGATCTTTTTGTCATTTTCTCGATATCCGTACCTAAAATACACAATGAACAAACACAAGCATATATTTGGGTATTTTGATGATATTTTAAGCGTTTTAAGCCCGATTTGGACGATGAGACCATGTATAATTGCGGTCTCATTACTCCCCCATACTAAACCATTGCCATGTCCCCACGCAATGCTAGAATTAAGTATCATAGCAGTTCCAAAATTCATTTTATGATAACATTTATTGAAGACGTAAACTTAAATAAACTACTATATGTGTTTTAGACATAATGTATCGTCTTCATCACTATTAAGTGAATTTTGGGATCATAGAACAAGAACACGTGAATGCTTCGTTAGAAATAATTTCGTCGTCCTCGATTTTCACCCAATTCCATGCTAAGCGTGTAACGAGATCATTGTTATTATAAGTTAGCAAGACGATCACATCTCATGAGTGTTAATTACGAACCTAAACTCCCTTATTCCTACTTGGTATCTCTTATATTTTATTTTGTCTTAATGATCACGAGGATACATCATTGACTTATGCGTGAATATAGATTAAGTCTAAAAATAGAGTCTTAACGGTGTAACCAAAATCATTAAATTAATAATTCACCCTAATAGACAACGATGTCAAAAAATTAAGTCAACAAGAAGGATCAATAAACACGGTTTTATAACGGTTTTGAACATGAGACTTATTACCAAGACTTTTATACGCCCCCTAACGGAAGGGCCTTATTATCTTTGGTTTACCTCCATCTTTTATTCAACTTCGCCATGAAGCTTTTATTATGACTTCGGTCTTGCCTTGCCTTTTATTATCCGCCTCATCGGTGGTTTTATTAGCCAAAGACGTATATCCTCACGCTAAAGCGAATTTTGGATCTTTAAAGCTTCGAAGATTAAGGCTTGATTCACTTTCAATTTGGGCATAGATTTTTCGGCCTTGTGAGCTTCAAATTTTTTGCTAGATTTAGGTGAGCACTTGAAATCTTATTATTAGGTGAAGCTTTCGATTATTCGGGTGCCAATACTTCAAAACCGTGACGCTGGCGATACCTTAATGTTTTCCCAATTTAATTACATGGAAGCTACCAAAACAAATTAGAAACCAACAATAGTTACTAAACCGCTAAATCAATATTTGTTAACAATTTATTATGCAAAAGCGTGGGGAGAATAAGCTAATAATTACTACACATGAGATCGTGACGATTACGAGACTTATAAATAACTCTATCATTTCTCGTCCTCATTTAAGAGACTTAGCCTAAAAAGTTAAGGAATCGAAGCTAAGTGCTCAACACGCACGGTCGAGTCAAAAATTACTCTTATTCTCACCATCGGAATACCTACATTCGTGTCTTAAACGCTTATGAAAAATCCGAAAATTTTTAAAATTTGGCCATTTTTAGCCTTATTTTGCATAAAACGATAACAAAAAGATGAAATTTTGGATTGCGTGTTGATGTAAGCAAGGTGAAGTATCTACTCACCCCCCCATACTAAAGTTAAACATTGTCCTCAATGTTTCGAGTCTAGGGGTGCAAACACCCCCATACTAGAAACTTAGTCGAATGCCTAATCTAGCATGGAAAGGGTGTAACCATTAAATTTAAAGCCGTTTATGAAGTGTGCTAAAAACCTAAGGTTAGAACAATCAAGGATATATCATGGATATTGAGAAAGTCTTCAAAGCAAACGATCGAGTGCTCCCATAAAACGAACACGAGAGGCTCCAATCGTGAAGATAATGATCATCTAAAAACCACAAGTCACAAACAACCACGGAACAAAGGTTGGAAGGGCACAAATCCCCTCACATTAAACTAATTAGAAAGCAATAATATGTACATGGATAAGCATGGGTCTCCCCCACGAGGCACCTTGTTTTTGATAACCGAGTCAAAAGCTCGACTCGAATCCCCATAAATGTGATCATTTAGGGATAATCATGGTTCGGTCATTTTTGGTGGGACTTACATGTAATCAAGGCCTAAAAGCAACCGTGAATAAAGGCAAAGCCTTTATACCGGGATCGAAGATCGTATCCTCACATTTTGTTGAAAATAAAACACGCAAAGCCGGAGGATACGTCTTGTAAGGAAGAAAACTCCTTATGACGTAGGTAAATTCATCATATCCGAGGGGGTGGGTAGGTTCACTTTGAAACAAAGGTGAAATAGAAAAAGAATTGTTAATAATAGGTGTTTCAAAATTTCCCCCCGGATCGAAGGCAAAAGCCTCATTAAAATCCTCACTCTCATCGAGAGGCGGTCCATCGGTGAACCCCTCGAGAATGGAAACGTCATGAGTAGAAAGAGTAGTCTCAACCGTATGAGACGTCGGGAGGGTGACTAGCAAATCTGGCTCATCGAGTATAGAATCCTTAGAATCCTCACTCTCGATGTCCTCGAACGTCTCATCAAAGAGAGGATTTACGTCACCAAAAATGAACGCGTCATCAAATTCGAATAAAGGGTTCGAAAAGATTTTAAAATCGGTATTTTGAACGTCCTCGTCGATTAGTGACTCGTCATCACTAGCGGAAAAATCATCGTCATTGAAAAGAGGGTTCGAAAAAGTCGTTGATTCTCTCCCCGAAGTGTCAATAGGAGAGACATCATCACAAGAAATCGATTCACACTCACTATTGTGATTGGTCTCGTTAGAATCTTCGTGGAAAAATTCATCGAGAGCAAAATCACTTACCTCATCTTCGGAGAAAACCGTAGGCTCACTTTGGATTGGAATACGGATCTCGACACTAGGATTAGTGCTAAGATTCGTCTCCCCCATACTTAGAAAGGCATCGATTTCCGTAGTGGGTATAGGAGTAGTTTTTCCATGATAAGGGTCGAGATTGAAAACATCGCTATCATCATCGTCGTATCGGTAATCATATGGAATCTCAAGAGACGTAGAGGCATAAGTATCAATATATGACGCTTGCACTCGTTTCTTTTCCATTTCAATCTCTCCCCTTATACTTCTAAAAATGCCCATCACACCTTGCAAGAATTATTCTTCATGGTCTTGTAAGAAAGCAGCAAAGGAATTTTGTCTCTCGTTACTTAACTCATGAGAATTTTGGTGTTCGAGATCGTATGGTGGGGCCTCAAAATTATCAAAACCGGAATTATAGTATGAATTGGATTCATCATAATCCATTGGTTGGCAAGAATAAGTATCGTGAGGCCCCCCACAATTGTTGCAACACGGATTTTGAGAAAAATCCGGTTCTTTGTATTGGTAACCATCCCCATTGTTATAATCATAATTCATACCGTGTGATTCATTAAAACCGGAAAATTGGTTGTCGAAAGATGCATTTCGGTTCATCGGTTGACAATCGTACCCATAGTGAGGTTCGTTTCCAGAATTCTCGCACGACGGTGGGTATTGCGAAGATTGGTCAACGAAATTCGGATTTGACTCATGATTGTGACGATTTAGGTATTGAATTGGACACTCATAGTGCCAATGGGAAAGGCTTCCACAATATAGGAAATGGAGGTGACGTTCTTCATTGGAAGTATACAAACAATTGGTCGGATTACATGAGGGACAAGATCTAAAATCTACATAGTCGATATGATCTCCGCACCTTTCGCATACACACCATGGTCACGGAACCATACTTTCGTCTCCCACAACCTAGGCAATGAAAATCCATGAAGAATTAAAATTTAGAGGGATTGAGAAAAAGAATTATGAAAATAGAGGGAAAAATAGAAGAATCTTTTTGTGTTTTTGGTTTTTTTAATTTTTTTAGAATTTTGGTGTATTACGTAGAAATTAATCTACAAAAACTATCCACTAATCAAAGGTCTCGATTAATGAATCCAAGAAGAATGAAGGTAATTACGTGAAGTAAAAACCCTCGTCGACTTTGAAACGTTGGCGGAACGCCAAAACGTTTCGAGGTTCAATAATTAAAACTAACAAAAATAGATTAATAATACTTGAGTTGGCAAACCCCTAATTAATCGTCACTTTCAAAATACGCACAAGCGAGCGGAGAAAACGAGGCGGCGCGAAGCACTTAAGGGCCTTTTTTCCTTAGGTCGTGAAATACAACCGCCTTATACCCACCTGATAGTTTGTATTTATCGAGATTAAACCAATTAAGAGTATTTATCTATTTTGCCATTGACTTTCGTTTGAATTCGATACAACAATAGTGACCGGAACGCTCAACTATTGAGGTGCGATTTCTCGCGTATTTGGATACTATTGTTTATTAATTGTTCTACGTAAATACAATATATTATGCACAATAAAAACGAGAAAACAATTTTGTGTTAATAGAGTTCTATTTAACACTATTTATTTGTATGGCTAATAGTATAGAAAAATAAAAAGAAGTATTTACGATAAAAACTTAAACACTCAAACAAACACGATAAATATGGCTAAACACACCTCCCCGGCAGCGGCGCCATTTTTGATGTTGTGTTTTTTAGTCGTTTTACCCACTTTTAGGAAAAAGTAAGCAAAAAAAAACCAAAGTCGCGGTAAGTAAAAGTATCAACGTTTAGGAAAACGTCAATACCGACAATCGAGTTCGTTCTCGAGGAGGTATGGTGTTTAGCCAACAATATTAGACGCTATTAATTCGAGTGATTTCGTTTTTGGAAAGACGAAAAGAAAAGAAAACGGAATCGAACTACGCTCAAAACGGACGAAAACGCGCGAACGTACGAACGTAAAAACGCGACCGAACGAAAAATTTCACCTATAAAATAATTAAAAATTACTAAAAAGTCCTAAAAATCCTAACTAAGAAAAGTACGCAAACCAAAAATTTTGAAAATGATTTAATTATTTTATATTAACATTTAAAGTTAATTAAAAATCCTAAAAAAATAAATTAACTAAGAAAAGGACAAAATTCAAACTTTATTATTTGCAACCTAGTTTATACTACTTAAAAACTAAAAATATTTTTTTTTAAAATTTTTTTAAACTTTTTTCTATATATTTATAACTTTTTAAAATTTTAAAATGAGAATAATCTTAGAAATTAAATAATAAAAATAAAATTATGAAATTTAAACTATATAAAAGCAAATTTATTTTTCCTACGTACTATGTGATAACAGAAAATTTTGAAAAAAAGAATTGTATTTTTTTTTACTTTTAAATAACTTTTTGTGAATTTAAGACAATTGTAAACTGATTAAATTATTAAAAATACTAAATGATTTTTCTAAAATCTGAAAAAAAATTACAGAAAAAGCTAAGCACTATTTATAATCTAGGAAAAATATAAGCCCCAAAATTAAGCTAGTTATAAGTTGTGTGATAAGCTGCAACAAGTATATAAAAAACTAAAAAAAGAAGCAAAAAGCATCTAAAAGAAAAATAAAAGAAGGTATGAAACAAAAGAGACCATAGAGCAGATGGTCATGGAGGGATGCTGCGTTTGGTTTGTGATGTGAGGTCAGGGGTTCGAAACCCCCCTGCTGCTTTTTGACAGGTTTCTTTTTATATACAGTACATATGACCAAATAAGAAACAGTGTATTAAAACAATAATAAAAGGAAATGCAGCAAGGTGAAGTCTGAGTGCAGATGGTGGTGCAGTGGGTTGTTGTGTCTGGTGTTTCTGTATGGTCAGGGGTTCAAAACCCACATGCTGCCACTTTTTCTCTTTTAATTTTTTATGTGTTCTGCTTATTCAGTACCCAAACACCCCTATAACAACAGGTAGAACTTAACGCAGCTTTCGTCACAGACTGCTATGGCAAGGATACGACCGCGATAAACACTTAAGTTAACAAAAAAAAACAGGAAAAGGCAAACTACTTGTAAACCAAAGATTACAGCCTAAGTCTTACTTATCCTAACACTAAGGCTGATGATGTGTTCAAGTTACGAAAAATAGCCAAAAGTGACCAAATGGAGTGCTCAAAATGAATCTTAAGGCAATACTATCCTAATGCACCTATTAGATATCTCAAATTATCATACAACACGCACAAAATAGGCAAGTCTAGCTGCAAGTATCATTCAACACATAAAATCCTATCCCACTGTGTAACTATGCAGAAAACACAACAAAACTCTCTTTTTTATTTTTCTGATTTTTATGTAAACAAAAGTTCGAATCACACTAACACTAACCTATTTAATATGCAGAAATAAAACTTAGAGTATAAATCTAATCCTATAGCAAACTATCTACTTAAACCAAACACTAGATAAAACTCGGAATATGGAAAAATCACAGTAACTTATAAAATTTAAATAACAAGCAATAGATAAATTGACATGAAAAGTTATAATGACAGATTCTAAGCAAATAAATAAATCGAAATAAGCAGCTACACTTACACATATAGCCACATAACAAGCAATATAACGAAAATTGAAAAGGAGGAAAACTTGAAACATAACAAGGGAACTTACTTGTGCTAGCAGCTCAACCTTCAATTATAAACTAGCTTCTTCTCATCTCATCAAAATCAGCTATAAGAGCTTATGGCTGCTGTAAGAGCAGCTTATGGCTTTGTGCTCAAAAGATTTACCGAACAACTTAGAGTAGAGAACAACGGATATGTCTTCAATTCAGCAACCAAAAATCATCAACCACCTTCAAACTTCCTCGAATTACTTGTCACACAGCAGAAACATACAATAGGAGCTTAATGTCAGAAAGTTCCAAAGTATCTTATGCTACAGTAGCTTTTGAAAATTTGTAGATATTTGAGATTTTGAATGAACAAAACATAAAGGTAAATGGTGCAAATGAAATGTAAACTTGAAAATACTTTCAAAACAAGCTGAAAAAGCTATATCATAAGCTATTTGTCAGATAGCTTATGATATGAGCTTAAGGGACAAAAACCTTTGAAAAAAAAAACTTTTGGATTGCGAAAATTAAAGAGACAAGCTGAAATAAAGTGCAAGGTATGTAAAACTTAACAGAAAAGTAAAGATAGACAGAATTTAAATGCTGAAAAACTTAAATTTCATTAAAAAAACATGGAACACAAAATCTTTTTTACAAAGAGAATGGAACAAGAGTACAAAGTGAAAACCTACTGCTATTTATACAAATGAAAATGAAACAAGAATAAACCCTAATCTGTTTTAGACTTCCGATTTTGCCCTTGTAGAATATCCGCATCTTTGAATCTGGTCTTGGTCAATTTGTGGATACATGTGATGTTTCAGAAATCCAGCTTGCAAACTTGATCTAAGCCATCAATTAAGTGTGGTGAACACTCAAACATATCCAAGTCGTTGATCCTCTGCCTTGTTTGTCTTGACCCGTGATATGAGATGGGTGTGGGGGGGACATGAGGACGTGGCCTCTGAGATGATCACGTGGGTTTGATAAGGGGTGGGTAAACATCACTTTGCCATAAGTAATTTATAAAAACCCTTTGTTTTATGTCTGATTGCTGCTGGGCTAGATTAGGGTTCTTGGAGTGTTTAGTAGCTGTTTAATCTGGTGAGGGGAGAGAATAAAGAGTGTTTAGCGGTTAATATTTTAGGTCTGACTGATTTGACCCCATTTATATAAGTAAAACGTGTATAAAGGGGTGGGGTGTGGGTATTGGTCGGGTAAAAGGGTAAGGGTATGGGCTTGTGGGGTTTAGACTGGGCTTATACTGGGTAATATTCGGGTATGGGTTATATAATTGGCAAAAGTGGCCCCTGTTCTTTCAAAATCATGTCAAAACAAGTATTCAGGCAACCAATCTCCATTTTCTTTGCAAATGACTTTGCTCAAATGACAATAACAACCCTTTAAACACATGTGTTGAGGACTTGTTATGTAACTTAGACATTCTTCAAAGGCTGAAATGTGATATCTTGAAAATTAATGGACCAATCTTGTATAAATGAGTTCTCCAAGGACTTTTCTTGCCAAATCTTCAAAGATGAGGGACCAAAGTTGGCAATCTTTAAAACTTCAAGGGTTTTTCTTGAAAAATCTTTACTCGGGCTTGGTTCAATGTGCGGCTTCGTTTCCCGTGTTCATTTTTGATTGTTTCTTGTGATCTTTTTGTCATTTTCTCGATATCCGTACCTAGAATACACAATGAACAAACACAAGCATATATTTGGGTATTTTGATGATATTTTAAGCGTTTTAAGCCCGATCTGGACGATGAGACCATGTATAATTGCGGTCTCATCATAAAACATACATGACCATAGGATAAACTGGAATCAAACATCGGTTCCCAAACATAAGCCCAAAACATAATAAAGTAAATGAAATGAATGAAAGACTTAAACAAGCATAAGTATATGAAGGCAAAAGGAGAAGAAGTCTATGGCAGCTTCCATCCTATGCATGTCCTCCAAAATGCTCGAGTCTGTCCTTGGGTACCTGCCGTTTTGGGACATTGAAAGGAAAGTCACGGCTGAGCATAACGCTTAGTGCATGAATATACAAGCATGAAATGAATAATATAAGCATGAATAACATATAGCAGCGGAAATGTATATGTCTTGGAAAACCTGGTTATATTTATAGTTTGAAAAGCCTTATGTTTTATCTTGTAAAAACTGTTTAACATGTTTACTATTAGCCAATATAGGTCATGAATTATCAACGTGCATGAATACTTGGAGGGGTGACCTCGTCATGCAATTAGAGGGGCTGCCTCTAATTAATGTAACTGCTTAGGTAGGAGAGATCAACTCCTTGTGAAGGATGCAAGGCACACACCACATTCACCTGAATAATCTGCTGAAAACATGTAAACTAGGATGCACCCATACGCCCCACCTGATAATATAATAAATGGCCAAAAGCTGAAAGGGACGCCACGAGCTATCACTCTACCATGGTGAAGTCATAACACTGGTGTCTCCAGTGTTATGGTTATGGTACCTCCATAACTAGGTGAAACTGGTCTTGCATGTATATGGCTTTAGGTATTCTAATTAAACATAAGCAATTCAAAAACATATAAAACATATACTAAGGAAAACAGTTGGCTGCATACGGGAAATCCTAATAAGGAAGAATGTCCATACTGAAAGGACGGAGAATCCGTACCTTGTGTCCAGTGAACGAAGAAGACGAACGGAAGAGAGTCCTACTTCGATCTCACTAATGGTACATACATAGGATACCTGTATAAGTATTCTGGTTACTGAGTACGTAACTGGTTTTATATCATGTTTAAGCTTGTTTTATATGTTCATGTCTTGTTTTACTGATTTTTATTGTTATGCTGTGTTTATCGTGTATTCTATATATTCTGATTAAGTATTACTTGTATTTCTTGTATTATTATACTTGTTGTGTAATAATAAGTAACTTTCTAAAAATAGCAGGTTTCTTAAAATAGAAAGTTTCAAAAAATTGAAAGTTTCCAAAAATAGATTTACTGCTTAAAATAGATAAGTTTCCAAAAATAGCTCGTTTCCCCTGGCAGTTCTGTGTTCCCCCTGCTTGTTTAAAATTCCCACCGCGAGTATAATCTCTCGGTTCCCCCTGCTAGACTAGACTCCACCACTGGCTGCAGCCAGTGGTTCCCCCTGCTAGGCCGTCGTTTCCACTGCTTTTACAAAAACCCAGCCAACACCCATCTAGGGTTGCGGCTAGTGAGGTTAAATCACCACCGAGACCATGAATGGTCTCGCTTGCAAACTGGCCAAAACGAAAAACCCCCATTAATCTAACACTAATATTACGTGTTTTTAACATGTTCTAAACCTAGATTCATGATTCATTACGCAAGGAAAGAAGAAAAAAACGAGATTAGGGTTTTCACTTACATGTTTTAGGGTTTAGCGATCAAATACGAATTACACACTTGTTCTAGATCGAGCCATGATTGTTTTCCCCTGGTTTCTTGATGTTGCTCGTCGTCAGAAGAAAAGAAAGAGAATGAAGTGGCGGTTGTTTCTAGTTTTAGGGTTTTGTGTATGATTTGGTGTTGTCCAAAAATAAAAGCTACTCCCTCCCGTCTTTTTGGTTTACACGGCCAACCAACACACTTGGGCCTTGAGCCCAAGTCCTTCCTTTTTTTTTCTTCTTTGTCTAAAACAGCCCAAATAAACATTATACTTTTAATTAAGTCACGTCTTGTTAAATGACGTGCGTAATCGAGTATTGAATACCGTGAATTTTTCTCATGGTTATCTTTATACTTCTAAACGTAACTACTACGTTTGTAATAACTTACCGTGTTTAATTTAATATACGAAGAATAATAATCGTGTTAAATGTTCGTGTTTACGTGTTACATGTTATTGTAATTACTTGTACGTAACGGCATTCGTCGTATTAATAATTACGCAAGTACATAATTATCTGTTCGAGATTTCATGTTCATGATTCTATGTTCGTGATCATAAATTAATATTGTTAATAATTATTGTGTACTAACACGTATTTAATAATTATCGTGTAATAACACGTACGTAATTCTTGTACTTAATATTCGTGATACGTGTTCATGTTATAAAAGGAAAGTTTTGATCCTGTACGTACGATCATAAGTGTACTGTTCATGGTAAAAGCATGCGGGTTTTACAACTCTTCCCCCCTAAAAAGAATAATTCGCCCCCGAATCATAGATAACGTAAACTGACAGAGGAACATACCCGAATCAAACTGAGAGGGTATGTACGATAAAAGGACATGAAGATGACATGGTAGAAGGGAGCGTGGAACGTGACATGTCTTGAAAGGACATGGAATGTGACGTGACTGAAAGGACATGGAACGTGACGTGACTGAAAGGACATGGAACGTGACGTGACAGAAAGGACATATCTAATTGATAAACGAAAAACGGATAAGAAGTCCGGATGAACTCGTCCGTTTCCAAGTGGCCTCCCGCTTGGAACGGTTGCTTCTCAAGATCTTGACACAATGTTAAATCTTGGTCTTCCTGACCTTGACTTGAAAACTCTAAAAGTTCATTGTCATCTACGTAAGATAGATCCCCTGAATTCGATCGAGGGAAAAGAATTAACGTGCAAGGGTAACTGAAATGTTATGGTGCAAAACAATCTAACTTAACTGATAATTAGCAACGATCCGCGAGACATATAGAAACGTAGTACGTGAAAATTTTTAAACGTGATACGTGAAAATTTTTGAACGTGATACGTGGAGATACAGTGAGTGTAGTATGGGCAAACATATCGTGATCAATGATACGTGTAGCATATCATGAACGTGATATGAGGAACGTGGAATGAACATGACATGTGAAACATATCGTGAACATGGAATACAACTGCGGTAACACCAAACGCTATATGGTGAGACGTGAAATATGACGTGAAACGTCTGCCTGAGGATAGAGAGTTATACTAGACTTGAGTCTGGTTTCTCAATTTCTTGCAAAACTTCCCAGAACGAAGATGAACGTAAAATCGTAAGCCAAGATACGATCATGAACGTGAATAGTGTCATGAACGTGAGCGTGAAAGAAAATCGTGAAATTAAAACAAGGACATGGACGTAAATAAGGAGCACAAATGCGAACCTTTGTCTGACTCGATAGCTGAGGGATTACCCAGTGATCGGATGAGCCTTGGCTGGAATATGTCCGATCAATCTGTTGGTTCTAAAATCCGTACAGATGTAAGGATTCTGCATACTTGATCAAACTGTTGTTAATAACCTAGATAACATCTTATTTCTTCTGAGTTTGCGTTAATCTGGTAACCAAAATCCGTGGAGATCTTGTCTCATTTCTATTCACTATTTCAGTTGATGGAAGAACATCCTAGTCTGTTGGTGTTCTATCCTAACCTGTTGGTATGTCCAGTACTTAGATATGAACGTAACTGTATCTTTCTTCGTAGAAACTTGATACATAGAAGTTTGCAAAACTCTGAGTGTCTGAAATTATACCTCTCTTAGCGTAGGATTTTCTTGGAACACCTAACGTAGTGTAGGTTTCTCACCTTTATGCATAAGCTGAGCCGTGGTAAGATTAACCGTGATAATCCATGCAACTCAGCGTGTCACTGTAATCAACCAGAATTTAGATTGGAAAATTTCAGGGTGAAATTTCTCCTGTCGTAGAATTTGCAACACAGTGCAAATATGGTCTTCCTGCTCTTCTCTAGACTTAGAGAAGGTTAGGTTGTCATAGATGAAAATACTGATGCATTTGTTTATAAGTTCATGGAACTCAATTTATTAAGTCCATAATGCTGTTGGAGCATTTATGAGACTAATACAGAATCATGAATTTAGCATGACCAAGTCGTGTACGAATAGCAGTCATGGACATGTCCTGCTCTTTCACTCTTTACTGTTGGCATCATAATCCTGAATCCGATCTTGTAAAGTGCTTAACTCCCTAAATGAATTCGATAATGTTAATATGTGGAGGAGAGTAACGGTTATGAATGGTGATTTGTTTAAATCAACGATAGCCGACACATAATCTCATGGTACCGTCCTTCTCCTAGAAGGTTCTTCTGGAATGTATGGGAAGATTTTGGAATAATCAACTGGCTATGCGTAAAAGGACTTCAGTAGTCGTGGCTTACTGACAGCTAGAAAATTTTAGCGACCATGGCTAACAACACACATGCTTGTAAGCATAGGTAATTTGTACAGATTTTCCTGATGGAAAATCAAGCGGAATGTATTCAGGAGCCTGAACATCACTGTACTTGATCATGAATCGTAGCATGGCGTGCTGTTCGTAGTCCATATTTAGGATTAAATTCAACTCGCACCTGTCCGAGGTAATGCGCTCGCAGCTTGGATCTTATCATTAGGCTGAAGGAAAACCTTCGTGTACATGGGGAATAAGAATGGCGCCCTATATAGTCATGAATATATGAAACACGGGTGCAAGAAATGAAAGTGTCATCGAGCAAACGTGACAGATCCCACTGATACGCCAGTGATGGTACTGAAATTCTTGTGGCCTGATTGATACATGGCACAACAAAATAGATATACCCTTTGGAGGGTACCCTTAATTTCTTAGGGATGTTCCAAAATTAGACGGGAGTCATGTGTCTTGACCCGTACTTGAAAAATATAAGCATGACATGTGTCTTGACTGGTGTCTTGACATGTCTCAACATGTGAAACGAATAGAACCACAAATATTAGGTTAATATGCCAAAATTGGCAGATCGGTTAGACTACTGATCCTTTGTATTTCTGATCACGTCCGTGGCCAGAGCTTCAATTGAGATTGCTAGTATAGTTGCTGTCATAGTAGTGGTCACTATCGTCTTGTCTGTCAGTTCCATGATGGTCATTCTCATGACTCTGATTCATGTAACTATTCAGTTGAGTGGCCGGCTGGTACCGGTCTTTACTCATATGACTGAAATGACAACTGAATGACGTGTGACATGTAACTAAGAATTAGGGACAATGATTGATGGAAATCATCTGGTGGTAAAGCATCTTCTCGTCCAATTGCTTTGCTCTAACGCCTTTGTCTTCGTCTTGTAGGATCCACAGGTTGTGAACAACATCCGCATCTCGTAGAGTCTCCAAACATCAGCATCATCAACCTTAAGTAACATCTCCAAGCTATGAGCGGCATCAACAATTTGTAGAGTATGAGCAAGTGGAAATACGCACATGGGATAAGGTACATGGAGTACACATGGAATGCACATGAAATGATCAGTATGGGGTCGATCATCGGACATGATTTTAAAGGAAAATAACTGGTTAAACGGTTAGAAAGACCGTCATGATAACCTGGCAATGCCAGTATATACCTTATTCTGGTTGCATAGAGAAACACTAACGTGTGGTTAATCGAATTTCAACGATGATTTTTCTGAAAGCATGATTAATGAAAACCAACCACGACTATCATGAAAGTAAAATTTACATGAATTTCAACAGTGTCTTGCATGAAAGCAAAAACAACAAAAGAGACGTAAGACATAGTTATGTGAAGACGAAGTCATCATGAAGAAACATGGAACAACCCAACATGAAGGAGTGTATAATATAATCAACATGAAACTGAAGTTAAACATGACAGTATAAAATCATACTTGACATAAAAACATAGTAACTTATGAGGGGACATGAAAAAAAAATTATGCTTATAAATCATGAGAAAAATTTTATGCATGAAAACAGTGCATGAATACATGATGCAGTTTATAAAAACCTTTATATGCGCGAGGGGACGCCTATCGGTCGGTCCCAAAACAAAAGGTATGGCGAGGGGACGCCTATGGGTCGGTCCCAAAGTTAAAAGTTTCGATAAAAGCACATGCGACTAAATAGGGCCAGTTCTGTACCAACCATTACTTAGTCATAATCCCTATAACAACGATACATGAAACATAAATAAAAGAAACTCATCTTTCAAAACTTATCAGAAAAATTTTTATGTGACTAATTATGAACTACTGGGGTTTAGTCCACATAGTCACAATTCACGAGGAACGTCATGCATGAAACAATGTCACATAACTAAATATGAATGACGGTTGTCCATCCATATTAGTAAAACAATATCGATGAAAACATCAAGGTTAAACATCAAGGTGCTGAAAACATCATGGTTAAAACAACAATGCACTGAACACATCAATACGTGGAAGAACAAGCGTTGGCATAGGAAGATCCTCGTGACTACCCGCTAGTCACAGGTCAAATTTTAGAGCCTACAGGTCGAAGCCTTGGCTCTGATACCATAATTGTAACACCCCACTTTGATAAGTGGACCGTTACGCGTAATTATGGCGTGTCATCAAAGCATGCAAGGTAATATGTAGTAAAACATACATGACCATTGGATAAACCGGAATCAAACATCGGTTCCCAAACATAAGCCCAAAACATAATAAAGTAAATGAAATGAATGAAAGACTTAAACAAGCATAAGTAAATGAAACAACTAAAATAAAGCTAATTAAAAATGGCGGGAAAAATAAGTTAATTTAAAAGTTAAATTTGACTAAAAACTGATTAAATTCGCAATATTGAAAATAAGGTATGATTTCGCAACATTTAAAACCAACAATTCGCAATACTTAAACTCAAAAAAATTCGCAATAAAGAACTATCCTAATTCCGCAATAAGGAAATAATCAAATTCGCAATATGAGGAAATTCAAAGAATCCGCAATAATTGCGAAATGTATAATTTCGCAATTCTGGAGAGCCAAATTTTGCAATATGAGAATGATCAATTTCACAAAATAATAAAGATGGATTCCGCAATTCAGGGAGTTCAATTTCGTAAAAGATGAAGAAAGTTCCAATTCGCAATGTAGAAAAAAAAGAATGATTTCACAATTGAATAATGGTGAAGATTCCGCAATAGTGAATAGGCCAAGATTTCGCAATTAATGAAAAAGTTCCTAAATCGAATCAGATTTTCCTAGAAACTAGGGACACGAAAAAGGACGATTTTAAGCAACTTTTTAACAACTTTTTAAGGAAAATAAGCACACAAAAACACTAATAAGCTACCAATAAGCTAGGCAAATGATAAAAACTTATAAAAACTTTAAAAATAAACAAAGAAATGTAAAAAAGACGCAAACTTTATGTAAAAATGAGATGAAAAAGATTGAGATTAAGAACTCGAAATCAAAACAAGTGAAGATTATGAAAAAGATTAAGAATAAGCAAGAAGAAAAGTAGAACAAGATGATTAAAAAGCTTAAAGATAAAAGATTAAACAACACAAAGGTAAAACTTACTTGAAAATTAAAGACTTGAATTTAAATGACTTGAATTTAAATGACAATGAATTAAAAGTGCATGTAATTAAAAGGTAAGAGCTAATTTGTCAATTTAGCCAACAACATGAAAATGAGGTGATTAGTCTCTATTTATAGGGAAGGAAGGGAGGTGTGGAAGCTTCCTCTCTCTTTCTTTCTTTCTTTTTAGTCCTTAGTATTTAGTCTTTAGTCTTCTAAATTCTTCGACTTTTTATACTTTGTCTCGGTATTAATTAAACTCGTCTTGTAATTTATTCATAGATTAGACTTGAGTTCCTCGGCTTTATTAAACTTCCATCTTTGGACTTGTTCTTCGATAAATCTTCAAAATAGGCCTTGGACTTCCGTTCTTTTTGCATTCTTGATCTCTTGACTTCTTCTTTTGTCCTTTTCTTCGATAAAAGCCCGTGAAAGCCAGTGTTTTCCTCCCTTTTCACATTTTAGTCCTAAATCACAACAAAAACACAAACCACGCATAATTCCGACATTTACGACATAAAATACACGTTTTGGATTGGTTATTATTATAATTAAGTGGTAAAAGGATAAGTGTTTTCACACTTATTAAGGAAAAAGGAGAAGAAGTCTATGGCAGCTTCCATCCAATACATGTCCTCCAAAATGCTCGAGTCTGTCCTTGGATACCTGCCGTTTTGGGACATGGAATGGAAAGTAACGGCTGAGCATAACGCTCAGTGCACAGATATACAAGCATGAAATGAATAATATAAGCATGAATAACATATAGCAGCGGAAATGTATATGTCCTAGAAAACCTGGTTATATCTTAGTAAAACTGGTTTTATAGTTTGAAAAGCCTTATGTTTTATCTTGTAAAAACTGTTTAACATGTTTACCATTAGCCAATATAGGTTATGAATTATCAACGTGCATGAATACTTGGAGGGGTGACCTCGTCTTGCAATTAGAGGGGCTGCCTCTAATTAATATAACTGCTTGGGTAGGAGGGATCAGCTCCTTGTGAAGGATGCAAAGCACATACCACATTCACCTGAATAATCTGCTGAAAACACGAAAAATAGGATGCACCCATACGCCCCACCTGATAATATAATAAATGGCCAAAAGCTGAAAGGGACGCCACGAGCTATCACTCCGCCGTGGTGAAGTCTTTACACTGGTGCCCCCAGTGTTATGGTTATGGTACCTCCATAACTAGGTGAAACTAGTCATGCATGTATATGACTTTAGGTATTCTAATTAAACATAAGCAAATAAAAAACATATAAAACATATACTGGGGAAAACAATTGGCTGCATACGGGAAATCCTAATAAGGAAGAATGTCCATACTGAAAAGACGGAGAATCTGTACCTTGTGTCAAGTGAATGAAGAAGACGAACGGAAGAGAGTCCTACTTCGATCTCACTAATGCTACATACATAGGATACATGTATAAGTATTCTAGTTACTGAGTACGTAACTGGTTTTACATCATGTTTTAGCTTGTTTTATATGTTCATGTCTTGTTTTACTGATTTTTAACGTTATGTTGTGTTTATCGTGTATTCTATATATTCTGATTAAGTATTACTTGTATTTCTTGTATTATTATACTTGTTGTGTAATAATAAGTAACTTTCTAAAAATAGCAGGTTTCTTAAAATAGAAAGTTTCAAAAAAATAGAAAGTTTCCAAAAATAGATTTACTACTTAAAATAGGTAAGTTTCTAAAAATAGAAAGTTTCCATACTTAGATTAGCTGCTTAAAATAAATGAGTTTCTAAAAATAGAAAGTTTCCAAAAATAGAAATAAGCTGGATTTATAAGCTAATAATATAAGCTTAGTTTTGCTGATTAATTATACTAAGTCATGTGATTAATAGTATAGCTTATTAATTATAACATGTAAATTACATAAAGTATAGGTTATAAGATTTAATTAAATATAAACATGATTTAATTAAATTAAGTGTATAATATACTTAGGTTAAAACATGTATTAATATTAATATTAAATAACCTAAGTCATGATAATTAATTAATTATAAGTCATGTTTAATAATTAATTAATTACTATAGTCTAAATTAAATAATAAAATACTTAGGTTAAAATCATGTATTATTAATTAATAATAATAAACCTAAGTTCATGTTTTAATTAAATTAATTATCTAGCATGTTAAAATTATTTAATTAATCTTGTAATAATAAGTCATGATTTATTAATTTAATTACCTTGTAATTAATATACATATAAAGCTAAGTAAACTTGTAAAAATAATCACCCGAAACCGTGTATTATTTTATGAAAACGTGTAGTAAACCAAACCCGTGAAAACCCGTGAAAACCGTGTTGTTTTTACATATAAGCCGAACCAAACAACCCCTTATTGTCTTTTTAAAACTGACAGCCAAACACCCACTTAACTGTTTATAAACCCAAAAACAAACAATCCCTTAACTGCCCGTTTCCCCTGGCAGTTCTGTGTTCCCCCTGCCTGTGTAAAATTCCCACCGAGAGCATAAGCTCTCGGTTCCCCTTGCTAAACTAGACTCCACCACTGGCCGCAACCAGTGGTTCCCCCCCTGCTAGTCCGTAGTTCCCACTATTTTTACAAAAACCCAACCACCACCCATCTAGGGTTGCGGCTGGTGAGGTTAAATCACCACCGAGACCATGAATGGTCTCGGTTTGTGTGCAAACTGGCCAAAACGAAAAACCCCCATTAATCTATCACTAATATTATGTGTTTTTAACATGTTCTATACCTGGATTCGTGATTCATTACACAAGGAAAGAGGAACAAACGAGATTAAGGTTTTCACTTACATGTGTTTAGGATTTAGCGATCAAATACGAATTACACACTTGTTCTTGATCGAGCCATGATTGTTTCCCCCTGGTGTCTTGACGTTGCTCGTCGTCAGAAGAACAGAAAAAGAAAGAAGTGGCGGTTGTTTCTAGTTTTAGGGTTTTATGTATGATTTGGTGTTGTCCAAAAGTAAAAGCTACTCCCTCCCGTCTTTTTGGTTTACACGGCAAACCAACATACTTGGGCCTTGAGCCCAAGTCCTTCCTTTTTTTTCTTCTTTGTCTAAAACAACCCAAATAAACATTATACTTTTAAGTAAATCGAGTCTTGTTAAATGACGTGCGTAATTGAGTATTGAATGCCGTGATCTTTCCTCATGGTTATCTTTATACTTCTAAACGTAACTACTACGTTTGAAATAACTTACCGTGTTTAATTTAATATACGAAGAATAATAATCGTGTTAAATGTTCATGTTTACGTGTTACATGTTTTTGTAATTACTTGTACGTAACGACATTCGTCGTATTAAAAATTACGTAAGTACATAATTATCTGTTCGAGATTTCATGTTCATGATTCTATGTTCGTGATCATAACTATTATTGTTAATAATTATCGTGTACTAACACGTATTTAATACTTATCGTGTAATAACACGTACGTAATTCTTGTACTTAATATTCGTGATACGTGTTCATGTTATAAAAGGAAAGTTTTAATCCTGTACGTATGATCATAAGTGTACTGTTCATGGTAAAAGCATGCGGGATTTACACTTATGAAAATTCATTGATTTACAAAGAAAATACTAAAAAGTTTCATGATTCAAAAATTAAAAATCGGGGTTTTAATATTGGAGATCAAGTGTTGCTTTTTAACTCTCGTTTGAAAATATTTTCCGGTAAGTTGAAATCCCGTTGGTCCGGTCCATTCACCGTGACTCAAGTTTTTCCATATGGGACCATCGAGCTAGCTCAAAATGATGGCCCCAATTTCAAGGTGAATGGACATAGGTTGAATCACTACTTTGGCGGGGAAGTTCCATCCTTGAACTACCTCTACCAAATCACCTTCCCTAATGATAATTAGTATTGAGGGGATCGAGTCGAGCTCATGACTCGGTAATCAAAAACGAGGTGCCTCGTGGGGGAGTCCCATGCTTATCCTATGTACATATTATCGCTTTCTAATGTAGTAACATGTGGGGATTTGTGCCCTTCCAACCTTTGTTCTGTGGTTGTTTGTGAATTGTGGATTTTAGATGATCATTATCTTCATGATTGGAGCCTCTTTTTTTCGTTTTATGGGAGCACTCAATCGTTTGCTTTGAATACTTTCTCAATATCCATGATATATCCTTTTATGTTCTAACATTAGGTTTTTAGAACACTTTATAAACGGCTTTAAATTTAACGGTTACACCCTTTCCATGCTAGATTATGCATTCGACTACTTCTCTAGTATGGGGGTTTCCAACCCTTAGACTCGAAACATTGAGGACAATGTTTAACTTTAGTATGGGGGGGGGTGAATAGATACTTGCCTTGCCAAACCTTATTTCTCTTTTTGTTTATCGTTTTGTTGCAAAATAAGGCTAAAAATGGCAAATTTTTAAATTTTTTCTCATGTTTTATAAATGTTTGAAGACACGAAGGTAGATTTTCCGTTGGCGAGAATAAGAGTAATTTTTGACTCGACCGTGCGTGTTGAGCACTTAGCTTCGATTCCTTAACTTATATACTAGGCTAAGTCTCTTAAATGAGGACGAGAAATGATAGAGTTAATTATAAGTTACTATGCTAAACGTAGAGTACTCGTATTCTTTCAAAAACTCATGTGTTCTCGTTGTTTGCTTATTCTCCCTTCGCTTGTAAATATTTTTTGCTTAATAAATATTGACTTAGCGGTTTACTCTTGATTGTTGTTTCTAGTCTTTTTTAGTAGCTTCCATGTAATTAAATTGGGAAGACATTAAGGTATTGCTAGCATCACGATTTTGAAGTATTGGCAACCCGAATAATCGAAATCTTCACCCAATAATAAGATTTCAAGTGCTCACCTAAACAAAGCAAACAATTTGAAGCTCACAAGGCCGAAAAATCTATGCAAAACTGAAAGTGAATCAAGCATTAATCTTTGAAGCTTTAAAGATCCAAAATTCGCTTTTAGCGTGAGGATATACGTCTTTAGCCACAATAAACACCTCATGGCGAGGTTAAATAAAAGGCAAGGCAAGACCGAATTCATAATAAAAGCTTCATGGCGAAGTTGAACAAAAGATGGAGGTAAACCTATGATAATAAGGCCCTTCCGTTAGGGGGCGTATAAAAGTCTTGGTAATAAGTCTCATGTTCAAAACCGTTATAAAACCGTGTTTATCGATCCTTCTTGTTGACTTAATTTTTTGACATCGTTGTCTATTAGGAGGGGTTATTAATTCGATGGTCTTGGTTACACCGTTAGGACTCTATTTTTACACCTAAATCTCTATTATCGCATAAATAAAAAATGTATCCTCGTGAAACATTCAAGACAAAATAAAATATAAGAGATACAACTTAGGAAAATGGGAGGATAAGTACGTGATTAGGGCATATGAGTAGTGTTAACGTTACTAACTTATAATGACAATGATCTCGTTGCACGCTTAGCATGGAATTGGGGTGAAAATCGAGGACGATGAAATTATTTCTAATGAAGCATTCACGTGTTCTTGTTCTATGAACCTAAACGTCCCATTTTGCAATGAAAATCATACATTATGTCTAAAACGCAAGTAGAAGTAATAGTAGTAGTGTAGCTAGTTTATCATTCAATAAAAGTGAATAAAAATGAATTTTGGAGGTGCTACGATACTTTATTCAAGCATCGCGTGAGGGCACGACAATGTTTTAGTATGGGGGAGTGATGAGACTGCTTTTATACATAGTCTCATCGTCCAAAACGGGCTTTAAATGCATAAAATATCATGAAAAATGCCAAATATATGATTGTGTTTGTTACTTTTGTATTTTAGGTACGGATATTGAGAAAATGACAAAAGATCACAAGAAACATGCAAAAACGAACACGGGAAACGAAGTCGCATAATAAACCAAGCCCTAATGAAGATTTTCCAAGAAAACCCTTGAAGATATGAAGATTATGCAAGAAGGGTCCTCCAATATTAAAGAATTGACACTTTAAATCCTTGTATATTCATAATTACAAGTTTGGTCCTTAAAGTTTGTCAAATTTACAAAAAGGGCCCTCCACTTTGAAGAATTGGCAAGAATGGTCCCTTAACAATCATGACTTGTCAATATTAGTCCTCCAAAAAGTCAATCATACAAGTTAAGACCATTATCTATGAAGAAAATGCCAAAAAAACCCTTCAAGAATCAACAAATGGCAAGAAATACCCCTGAAAATACTTTGGAAAAGTATTTGTGGCCAAAGTGTGAAAACCAAAACTTGGATAACAAAGAAAATCCAGTTTTGAGTATTTAAAGTACAAGTGAAAGGGAAATGAAAGATTAAGGGCTATAGTTCGTAGACAAAGGAAGTTACCTTAACCTGTGAGGGGGTGACACGTGCCCCACTTACTCAAAACCACCAATCACATGCCACCCTTCATCCACCTCAGCCTTCCACTCACAACCATATTTAACTAATCTGTGATTAGTTAATTATTTGGCGGTTAACACCTTTTTAAAACCAAAACAAGATTAAAACCACCACTATTCACATGATGAACACGTTTGGGTATTCCTTAATTATCATGAATTAGCCCTTAATCTTGTCCAGATTAATGATTAAGGTGCTAATAAACATAACCTAACCCCTAAAATGGACACTTCACCAACCAACAACCCCACATGAGATTCCCCTGCTACAAAGGTTGAAGATACTGCCAAAAGTCGTGCCACATCCAACGTCCAAGATTGAAGCTTGAAACTTAAGCTTATTTTGAGCCCGTGATGCAATTCCTACACACTTTACAACTTCACAAACAGCCAAAGAATTCACATGATCAAGCATATATTCAAAATTTTCAAGGGCAAAATGTGGAATTCACAACTAGGGTTTATACGTTTTTTATGCTTTTTAGATAAACATTGTAGCTTATATAAGGCATTAGGGTATCCACATTGAGCCCTGCTCTTGAATTTTTCCTAGTTCACTTTTTTGTAAATCCTTGTTCATTGTTTAATGAAAAGAGTTTGAATTTGTGAAGAAAAGTCAAGTGCCAATCTTTTATATCTACTTGTTTATGTTATATGTTTGCTAAAACTGAATCTCAAAACGTTTTCTTAAAATTTGTGCAAGAAATTGCTCAAAGTCCTAAAACCTTGATATTTTGCTAAGTTCCTTGGTACACCTTGGAATTCTTGGGCTATAAGTGGATCATAGCATCCTGATATTGTGTTATCAAGGTGTTGTGAGGCTTATAACTTGGGGATAATCAAGTGTGGGGTACAAGGGTTGCATTAATCAAGATTTTGTCACCTTTCTGTTTTATATTTTTGCTTCTAACTTTGTTCCATCTTAGCAGCTTGATATTGGAAGCTTGTTCTTGTTCTTCCTAGCACATAAGCTCAAACATACGTGGGTGTGGATGTACATCCATGAGGTTTGAACCCTTAATCTCAAAATCTGTCAAAAATTTGGATATTTGTGATATTTGAGTTCTGCTTGTGTGTGTGTTGTTCTAGGGCTCCAAATCTTGTTGTTTCTGTTTAAGTTTGATGTTTTGATGCTTATGTATGCATGTGCTAACCTAAATCAAACTTTTGATTTGAAAATCTTGATTTGAAAAATACAAAGGGGTGTTTGGGTCAACTGCATATTGTAGTCATAGTGTTATTGGTTAAGTATTTGCAGCTGTATGTTGCTAGTTCTTGTTTAAGAAGTGAAATAGAGTGATAATCTGCAAGTTGTATGCTTTTGAACACCTAAATCAAACATATGCTTATAAAATCTTGATTAAGTGATATTTTGGACTGTGATTTGGTGCACACCTAGTTCTAGGCCTAGACTTAGGATAAAAAGTGATAAATCATACCCAACATAACCTGTTAAGAAGATCTAAGTGTTTGAATTTGGATGTGTGGTCAAGTATATCGACAATTGTCAAAATTGCATGTTCTTTGTTCATCAGTAACTTTTGTATGCTTGAATCTTGATCTAGACTTTGAATCAATGCATGAAACCTATTAGAATTTGTTCATTTGAGTTTATTATAGCTTGTGTATGCATTTGGTAAAGTTTGGATGGCCGATTTATGCTAAAACTGCTTATTGAGTGAAATCTGCTTATTGTTCATATCTGGTGCTTATCTGGTGATAAATTGAATTAACTGCACTGATTGGCTGATCGGAAGTGTGATATTTTTGTTGTTTTTGACTCCTTGTGATCCACTGATTACAAGGGTGCCTTGTTTGTAACTTGAATCCAACAAAAAGTCATATAAGACAAAAAGTCAAAAAGGTCAAGCAGGGGGAAAAGTTCCCGCTGCTCAACCTCCAAAACTAGCCCCAGCTAGTGTAAATTATCATTCTGCTTATTCATAAACCAAATTGGCTTATCCAGACTTGCAACAACTTAATTTTGTGATAGATCTTCCTCATTTGACCCATTTATTTTATCTGGAGCTTATTAGACTTTGACTTTGACCTTTTACTAGAAAACTCATTAAGTTGACTTTTAAACAAGTACTTATCTGCTTATTCTGGCTTATTGCTTGTGCTTATTTGAAAACTTTTTGATTATTTTGCTTAGTTAAGTCATTTAAAAGCTTTTGAAAGTTTAATCTGCACTTGAGGTGGTCTAGAACTCAAAAACGACTATTTTGTCGTTTTGTGAAGAGAGTCTTGGCTTATTTCAGGCTTATTTCTTGTGCTTTTTCCAATTTCATTTTTACAGATCTCTTAAGTAACTCAAAAGAAGCTTTTGTGTCAAATTTTAGCTTATGGCATCAGCTTATAACTTAATGGGCCAAACCATTAAGAATAAGCTGCTTTGAAATAAACTAGCTTAAACACCTTTTCAGCTTTTGGGCCTTGAGAGTTTTGTTCTTAAAATCAAATTTTAAGTTAGATAGGAGCTTTTCGGCTTATTTGGACAACATTTTTCTTATTGGGCCTATTTGAGCCCATTAAGGGACTGTTTGGACTTTTAGCCCATTTCTAGGCGCAGTAGGGGTATTTTTGTAATTCCAACTTCATTTCTGTGTTATTTAGGTTAATATAAACTAGTTTGTAACTTTTTAGAATTTTTTTATAAATTTTGGATTTTTATTAATATTTTATTACTATTTTATTATAAAAAAATAAAATTTAGATTTTCAAGTTTTTTCATTTTTCTCAGTTCAAATACATTAAGTTAGGAATTTTACAATTTTTAGAATATTTTTATTGTCATTAGATTAATTTTTAGAATTATTTTAAGTATTAATGGTTTTTAATTGTTTTTAAATAGTTTTTATTAATTTTAAATTTTTCAAAAATAGTTATAAATTTAGTTAAGGTGTTTTAGAGGTTTACAAGTAAAAAAATCTCATTTTGGGCTTTTTGTTAATTAAATTGATTTTTTGGGCTTTTATTAGCATTAAAAATTATTATTTAATTAAATAAAAGGTTTGGGTGATTTTTGATTTTTTGTAAACTCTAATTACATTTTTTAGGATTTATTGCAATTTTCTAGGAATTTTAAGGGTAAATTTTTAATTTTGTCACTTTTTACGGTTTTACGTGCACGACTATTCGTCTTAGTTTAATTCGTAATCGTACACGTCATCCTCTTCTAATCTCTTTTCTTCTTTTCATTTCTCATCAATATAATCACAAACTATTAATCATCTCTTAACACAACGCACTTGCCTCCTTGAGAACGATCCCCACTTTTTGGTCATTTACTTGTGGTTTTCCTAAACTACTTGTGTACTTACCCTAATTACCTTTGTTTTCCTAAACAAAGTGTAAAAACTCCACTATCAATAACATATTATCGGAATGTGTAACAAGTCAACATTTCGGAATATACAAAATCTTATCCAAATGTACTTTCCATGATATCCGGATCTGGTTTTTGGATCTCAGATTTCTTTTCATCTTAAAAAAAATATCAGAAAAACCCAGAAATGATGAATACCATATTTGGATAATAATAATAAACAAAACCAACTAATCATCCAAATCATCTAGCTTGTTTATATGACCAAGAAAAACACAAAATCAGAGACAAGAAAATGGAACCATGAGGACTCATAAGCAAAAAACTGATGAAACCATGACACCGGGCATGAAATTATGGAGATAGGAACCAGAGACAACCAAAAAGGTGATAATAAGACCAGCGAATGATGTTAAAAATTTACCAGATGAGACAAACTATGACAAAAAAAGGACCATCGTGACAAAATAATTTGACAGATTTGAGACCGGAAAAAATTTTAGACCACCAAATTAAACAAAAAAACACGAACAATCTAAGGATTGAACCTTACTCTGATGCCAATTGTGGGTTTGCTATTTTATATGATTTGGTGGTCTAGTTGGGTGGTAGATGGTGGTAGCCATGGTTAGAGAAAGAGAGAGGTGGAAGTGTGTGTTTCTAGAGAGAAAAGGCAAATTGATAAAATGAAGAAAGAAAAACACAAACAACAACCCCTCCCTGGAAGCCTTGAAGGGGTATTTCTAGTCAAACACCACCTAAACTATGCATAGTTTCCTAATCTAGTCTATGCGTGTGTGACTATGATAACTTATAGGAATTCTTAAATGTCGTCACATAAAGTGAATTTCCAACAGATGCTCTTCGTGTTCCTCCATGGATTTGAGAAAATCAGAATATCATTAATGAAGACGACAACAAACTTGTCTAGAAACTCACGGAAGATACGATTCATCAGATCCATGAAGACCACTGGAGCATTGGTGAGTCCAAAATGCATGACTACAAATTCGTAGTGACCATAGCGTGTACGAAAGACAGTCTTAGAGATATCCTGCTCTTTCACCCTTAGCTGATGGAAGCCAGACCTCAGATCGACTTTAGATAAATGTTTGGCGCCTTGCAGTTAGATAAATAGATCATCTATACGTGGAAAAGGATATTGGTTTCTGATGGTGATCTTATTCAGCTCATGGTAATCAATGCATAAACGCATGCTGCCATCCTTCTTCTTCACGAAAAATACTGGTGCACCCCATGGAGATACACTAGGGAGGATGAAACCTCGCTCCAAAAGTTCCTGCAGCTGCTCTTTTAACTCCTTGAGCTCAATAGGAGCCATGCGGTAAGGAGCCTTGGAGATTGGTTCAGCTCCTGGGATGAGCTCAATACCAAACTCTACTAAACGAGTAGGTGGTATGCCCGGAAGCTCTTTAGGAGATACATCGGGGAATTCTGACACGATAGGATGATCTAGAATAGATGGAGTTTCAGCAGTAATATCATGAACAACAGCTAAGAAACCCTCACAGCCATGTGACTATAAGACACGTGCCTGTAAGGCTGAAATGATTTGTACAGACTTTCCTGGTTTGAAACCATTATGAATGTACTCTGGTTCGTTGACATCACCGAAAATAACCCGATATGAATGGCAATCTATGGTGGCATGGTGTTTGGATAACCAATCCATGCCTAAAATCATGTCAAACTCGCACATGTCTAACAGAAGTGCATCAAATTCACGAGTCTTTTCATCAAACTCTAGGGGAAGATTTCTATACCCATGTGTGATGTGCACATAGTCTCTCAGGGGCTTGGATATGTTTAAGACATTATCAAGTGGCATAGGTGATATCCTAACACGAGTAGCATAAGTAGTGGATATGACTGAATGAGTCGCACCTGTATCAAATAAGATGCAAACAACTTGACCATACATAAACAAGATTCCAGTGATGGTACCTGAAGACTTGTTTGCTTGGTCCCTCGTGGTAGTATACACACGTCCAGTCGTCAGAGGTGGGTTGGAATTAGCGTGCCCTGAAGTACCCTCAATCTCATCCTTCTTGAAATCTTTCATCTGGTTAGCTTGTTGGCCACATTTGAAGCAACCACCAGTAGCCGACGGCACTGACCTGGGTGTTTGCGACTACAAGTGGTGCAAATAGGATGAGTGTACCCTCTAACGGGTACTCTAGCCGGCTGGGAGCTTGTTTCAGAAATATGCGTGAGACATGATGATTTGGGCACACCATGACTACACAGAAAGTTTAGATTGTAATACCAGATGAAGCTGCACGGTTGGGATGTGAACCTCTACGGTCCTCGTCCCGTCCGTTGCCAGTGTTCCTAGTAATAATTGCTGAAGTGCCAGACTTTATGGATCATATAGCATAATAACAAAGAAATGAATAACTTTTAGGGACCTGCTATTGCTGGAGTTGTTGGCGTTGTTACGGTAATTTTCACTACCGCCACGCCTATCAGATGTAAAACGGTCCCGAGTCTGATCGTTTCCCTTGGATTGGTACTACTGAGTGGTCGGTTGGGACCGGTCCCCAGTCTTTGGCTTGAAAGATGTAATTTTATAGAGAATGATATCAAATGGAAGGTACTGAATTCAATGAAATGATTTATGTTTGATGACTGAGATATACCTCTTCTCAAATCTGTCTGCTTCACCTAACTCGTCTCTTTCATGCAACATCTCTAGCTTACGAGCTGCATTTGCCACCTGCACCACATTAGTAAATGTAGCACACACCAGATTGTTGGCGACAGAAGTACGAAGAGCCCAACAAAAATGATATGCCTGCTCTTCTGCTGTCCCGGCTACTGCGCCCAGGAAACCAACAAGTATAAGGAATCTCTACATAAATTCCGTACTATTCTCCCCAGCTCTTTGTCGAATGCCATGGTATTCCCTCTTGAGCCGATCCTGCTCAGCTTTCGAAAAGAACTGATCCAGAACCAACTCCTTAAATTGTGCCCAAGTCAAACCAGCAACCCAGTTATCACCTCCATTCGATTGCTTGAGTGTTTTCCACCATGCCAACACATCTCCCTCAAATTTGTAACAAGCCAACCTTGCCTTAAAGACAACATCATACCCCATGGTGTCGAAAATCTTCTCTATATGTGCAACCCAGCTCTCAGCCTCAGATGGACCGTCAGTCTGCTCAAAAGATCTGGGTCGCTGCTTATTAAACCTTTTCTGCCATGTGATAAGAGTAGCTGGTGGAGGAGGAGGAGGAGGGTTGTTCTGATTTTGGTGCTGCTTGTGATTGGCTTGAACCTCAACACAAATCTTATTTCTGAGTTGGGGAAGTAAAGATTGCAGAGCAGCTTGGATAGTTGTTTGCAGTTCTTGCTCACGTGTGTTAACCATCTGACAGTTTTAAAAAGAAGAAAAATATATAATTAATATGATTAGAACATAGGATAAACATAAGAAAATGATGCATGAAACAATTTATGAAGGCATATCCAACGAAAATGACATAAGTATGCGTGAATGCCTATCGGTCGATTCACCAAAATAAAATTGACATGAACAAAGGTGAACGCCTATGGGTCGGTTCACCAAAACAAAATTGCCATGACAAGGGTGAATGCATGTGGGTCGGTTCACCAAAACAAAATAATTTGAATAAAAGAACATGCGACTAAATATGACCAGTCCTGTACCAACCATTACTTAGTCAAAATACCTGCAACAATGATACATGAAACCAATGCATGAAAATAAGATCCTGGTGACTACCCACTAGTCATAAGTCAATTTTTTAGAGCCTACTAGTCGAAATCTTGGCTCTGATACCATAATTGTAACACCCCATTTGGATAAATGGACTGTTACATGTAATTATGGCGTGTCATCAAAGCATGAAAGGTAAATGTCTTCAAAACATTAAATGACCATAAAGACAAATACCGGAATCAAACATCGGTAGTCCAACATAAGCTCACACACATGCAATAAGTACTAAAGGAAAGGAGTAAACAATGTCCAAAAGAAATAAAGTAATGTATGGAAATGCATAAGGTAAAGAAGGTTGGATAGCTTCCATCCAAATGCACATACTCTCTAGATCCTAAGTGCGTCCCTGTGTACCTGACGTTTGGGAGCATGGAAAGGAACCAGCTGAGCAAGACGCCCAGTGAACGGATATATAACATAGTATGAATGACATAACATAAAAAAGACTGATTAGCTGCGGAAATATATAAGTCCTGGAAAACCTGGAACATGTTTATAAAACTGGTTTTATAGTTTGAAAAGCTTATGATTAACTTATGAAATTTTTATTTTAAATTTAGCCAAGAGACCATATAGGTCATGAGGTGTCAATGTACATGAATACTTAGAGGGGTGACCTCATCATGCTTAGAGGGGTTGCCTCTAATTATACTGGTTTGGGTAGGAGGGATCAAATCCTTGTGAAGGATGCAAGGCATACACCACATGCACCATGAAAATCCTGACTGAAAACATGTAACTAGGATTCACCCATACGCCCCACATGATAATATAAATAAATGGCCAAACTGAAAAGGGACGCCACGAGCAATCACTCCGTCGTGGGGAAGTCATAACACTAGTGCCTCTAGTGTTATGGTTATGGTACCTCCATAACTAGATGAACTGAAGTGCATGTATATAGCTCAAGCATTTAAAATATAACATAAGCATTCAAAACGTATAAAATAACTAGGGAAAACAGATGGCTGTAGACGGGAAATCCTATTCAAACATACGAAATAATTATCCATACTGAAGGATGGAATATCCCTAACTTATGTCCAGGAGTGAAGCTAGAATGGAAGTTGAACGATCTACTCCGACTTCGTGGATACTACATAAATAAGGGACGTGTATGAGTTATCTGAGTACTGAGTGTGTTAGTGGTTCTATGTGTTCTTCGCTTATTTTATATGTTCTTGTCATGTTTTACTGTGTTAAGTGTTATCTTGTATTTATTCATGTTTTACATGTATTCTGATTATGTATTTCATGTATTCTTGTATTACTATAATTGTAGTTTCATAATAAGTAACTTTCTAAAAATAGCAGGTTTCCAATAATAGAAAGTTTCCAAAAATTGAAAGTTTCCAAAAATTGAAAGTTTCCAAAATTAGTAAGTTTCCAAAAATAGTAAGTTTCTTGAAATAGTAGGTTTCCTGAAATAAACTTTCCATAAATAGAAATAGGTTGTATAAGCTAGTGCTTATTAGTTATAAGTTATAAGTCATGATGATTTATTAGTAAAGTCTATTAAATTAAATACTTAGGCTAAAGTGATTATTAATTAATAATGAAAATACATGGTTTATTAATTAATAATATGTGATGGTTAATTTAATAAAGCTTTACTTTATATAATTAATTAAATTAAGCATGGTTTTTAATTTAATTAAGTCAAATAAAATACTTAGGTTATAACATGTATTATTAATTTCAAATGATATACCTAAGTCAGGATTTTAATTAAATAAATTAATAGTTCATGTAAATTAATTTAACTAATTAATCAATAAAATAATGGCTAAAAAAGTACCCGAGTCCCGAAACACGAGAAAAAACCAAACCGAACCAAACCCAACACCACAGCCGGCGGCTGGGTGTCTTAGCCAGCGCCTAATCAGCCTCGGCTGCAGCCGAGCTACTTGTTGAGAATTGTTTGTAATGTGTAAAGTACCATTAGTGTAAGTGAAAGTACTGTTAGTGTTGTCAAGTACCGTTAGTGTTAACGCGATACATAGCAAGTACTGTTAGTATAAGTACAAGTACTGCTATATTGATTAGGACGAATATATCTTTGTAAAAGATATGTCATAGTTATAGTTAGAGTATATCTTATGTCATATACTTAATAGTTTAGAATATTGATAATATATCGTGTGTGATATACATATCTTTATAGAATATTCTAAAGTTTCTATGGTTCCTTACTCTATAAAAGGAACATAGGTATGATGACATTCATGTATCTCATTTAAGTCGATTAATAAGAGAATCGAATAGTTAAAAGTAATTTTGTTCTTTGCTTTATAAGTTAGATTCCGCATAACTTATTTGGTTGAGTAAGAGTTCTCAAAGTGTGCTAGTTTGATTACAAACTATTATACTAATTCTTAGTAGAATATGGATCCATTCAAAAGGATTAACAAGCGGTATCAAAGCTTGTTGAGAAACTCTGAATAAGAAGAACACAACCTTAAAATCCCCATTCACACCAAAATCAATGTCTCAAGCCGGTGATGACCCTCACTTGGAAGATATCCCAGATCTTGATCCTATACCAGAGGGACAACCTCAAGTTGTGCATCTTACGCCACCACAAGGTGTTCAAGCCATAGATGTTGTAGTTACCTCTACAACTACACCTTCTTCCCATACTCACTCTGCTGTCAAATTCCTAGTGCTCAAAAGTGATAACTATGAGACATGGGCTATGTAGATGGAACATTACTTGAACCACACAGATCATACAATGTGGCAGGTTATCAAGAATGGGAATACACCTAAGAAGTTGCATTGGTTACCTGATGGTACATGCTATGCTTTACCTGCTGTGACTGTTGAACAGGTACAAGTAGAGATCAGAGAAAGAAAGGCCATAACTGCTTTGGCTATGGCACTTTCAGAAGAGATCTTACCTAGCTTTCATCACTACAAGGATGGAAAGCAATGGCTATGCACTTCATCACAAGAGATGATCTGGATACAACTCCTTTTGATCATCTCTATAACAATCTTAGAGTTTATGAGATGGATGCTAAAGGTATTGAAGTATCAAAAGCAGCAGCAACAACAACAAAGTCTAACTTGGCTTTTGTGTTAGAAGGAAACAACGGTCTTTACTCTCAAAATACCGTTGGTGGATCAAGCAGTGGTACTTACTTTTAAAATACCGCTAGTGGCTCAAGTAGCGGTACTTACTTCCAAAGTACCGCTGGAGGATTGATGCGTCTGTCGTGTGATGGATTTGTAGAACAAGTTTTAAATTTATAACACGAATTACCGGATTGACAAAAAACGCACGTGACCCTTTCATTTGTGTACAACTTTTATGTGGTAATACCGAGATCGTTCACGGGGATTTGGAAAACCTATGATCATTCAAAAATAAAACTATAATCATTGATTGTAGCAATTATTGACAAACAAGTAACACGTAAAATGATGAGATGAATAATAAGATTAAAAGCAACACCTGGTAAAGACTAGTTTGAACATCCATAGTGGTATGATTGTGATGACACGTTTAACAAGTATGATTATGATAATTAGATGGATAATCCAATCTATTGTTTTCAAAAGCTTTAATCTTCGTCAATACCTTGGTTAAAGAAAACAAGCATTAGACTCAATCACTCAATTCAAGACTTAATCCAATTTCAACACATTCGATTCACGGACGTTTCACGAATTTGCTAACACTTATAATTATGTTACTTGATAATCAAAACTTCTTAAGAAATGGTCACGATTTCGCTGTAGGAGCCGTATTAGGACAACGCGAAGGAAAACATTTTCGTCGTATATATTTTCGAGCAAAACTCTAAATAATGCGTAGCTCAACTACACAATCACCGAGAATGATTGTATTCACTGATCATTCCGCGTTGAAATATCTATTCTCTAAACAAGATGCTAAGCCGCGTCTTATTAGATGGATTTTACTACTCCAAGAATTTGACATCAAAATTCAAAATAAGAAAGGAGCTGAAAACGTCGCAGCCGATCATTTGTCGCGACTTGAAAATCCAAACATGGAAGAGTTAAGGGACGAAGATATCGATGACTATTTTCCCGATGAAACTCTTATGAAAATCTCTACGGACGAATCTTCGTGGTTTGCAGATTTTGTAAATTACCTCGTTGGAAGATTTCTATGAAAAGGTTTAACCTATGACCAACGATTTAAATTCTTTTCCGACCTAAAAAACTACTTCTGGGAAGATCCCTATCTTTTCAAGGTATGGCCCGATGACATGATTAGGAGATGTGTTTATGGTGCGGAAACAAGGAAGATCCTTGATGAATCTCATCATGGCCCTACTGGGGGACATTATGGTCCTTCCACCACCGCGAAAAAAGTGTTTGATGCTGGTTTCTATTGGCCAACAATTTTTAAAGAGGCATATACTCTAGTCAAAATTTTGATGCTTGCCAACGTACAGGTAGCCTCTCACGAAGAGATGAGATGCCTCAAAACAGCATCCAAGTTAGCGAAATATTTGACGTATAGGGAATTGATTTCATGGGACTCTTTCCCAAATCCCATAAGTTCGAATATATCTTAGACGCTATTGATTACGTGTCCAAATGGGCCGAAGCCGAAGCTTTACCCACGAATGATTCACGAGCCGTAATCAATTTTCTGAAAAAGCTTTTCTCTCGTTATGGAATGCCGGAAGCTTTAATTAGCGATCGAGGTTCCCATTTTTGTAACAAACAAATGGAGAAAATCTTAAAGCGTTATGGAGCCACCATCGCTTTGCCACCGCATATCATCTACAAACGAGTGGACAAGTTGAGAATACCAACAGAGCCTTATAACGAATACTCGAAAAAACTGTTAAAGACAATCCTTCCATTTGGTCAAGGAAACTTGACGACGCTCTGTGGGCATTCCGAACAGCTTATAAGACACCAATTGGCACAACACCTTAACGTTTATTGTACGGTAAAACGTGTCACTTGCCCTTTGAAATTGAGCACCGAGCTTATTGGGCATTGAGAAGCTGTAATCTTGATCTCAAGGTCGCTGGAGAAAACCGATTCTTGCAATTGCATGAACTCGATGAATTAAGACTCCAAGCTTATAAGAATTCCAAATTATACAAAGCACTTACCAAATCTTATCATGACAGGAAACTTCGAATCTGAAAAGAATTCAAGAAGGGAGAAAAAGTTCTTTTGTTTAATATGCGATATAAACTCAAAGCTCCAAAGCTTAAACAAAAGTGGTACGGTCCTTTTATAGTATAACATGGATACCCGTCCGGTTATGTTGAATTATATGACAAGAATGGAGGAAGCTTCATTGTTAATGGACACCGTGTTAAACTATATCATGAGGAGTGGAGTGAACACTTTCCACTCGATAAAAATAAAGAAAAATAAAAAGAAGTACAAGTCAGGCTGATGACTCGATAATAAAATAAGCGCTTCTCGGGAGGCAACCCGTGTGTTTTGAAGTTTTTAAGTGTGATTTTCCTTTTTAAAATAAATTCACGCTTACACCCAACAATTTTTAACCATTGTTTTGCTTAAGTGTGAAGGGGTGTAGCATGTGTCGCTTTTATAAAAACTTATAAAAACCAAAAATAGAGTGTTTTCGTATTTTTGTGTGTTCTATATTTTTGTAGGTACCGCAAGTTGAAGGCGAAGACATGACTCTTGAATGATGCACGATATGCCTGTGATTCTGGTTTTTCTCTTATTCCCTATACTTTTGTTCAGTTTCATCACATTGAAGACAATACTAAACTTAAGTGTGACGGGGTTGTAGGGAAATCGAGAAAAAAGATGCTTAATTGCCTTTGGGGCTATTTTAAAATTTTGTTATGTTTTGCCCTCGTAAATAAAAAAGTTTCAAGCAAATGTATATAAATAATCAAGAAATTATCCAATCGGTAATTTTGGAAAATTTGAGATATATTTTTGTGTCAAACTTACCCAAGTCAAAGTTCATATAATAGTAAAAGAAAAATCTAAAAATTAGGAGAAAGTTGTAAGTTCCATGTTTGTCAATACAACATGAACTTTGTAAGTATGTTGATCCATGGCTAGGAATTTTAGCCAAGAAATATATAAAATAAAAAAAAGAGAAAAAGAAAGAAAAAAGTCTAAAAGACAAATAAATAGCCAATGAGCTATAATATTATGAACTTGAAGGAAGAAGAAGAAATAAAAGGTATCGATTAGACAATGTGCTAAGTCGGGATACATGTTGCTTCAATTCATATGTTATTAGTGTAGTTAGAAATAAAAGACTTTCTAGATTTTTATTGGTATTGACTTTATACCTAAATTTTTCAACCTTAAAAACTTAAGACAATGAGTTTTAAGTTTTATCTTGTACTTGTACTTGGTAGACTTGAATCGAATTTTTATAAAATACATGTACCTTGGGATTTAATTTTCTTTTCTTCTTGCTTGAGGGAAAGCAAAACTTAAGTGTGAGGGGATTTGATAACGCCCAAATCCAACATGTTATTGGGAGCGTTATCCGTACTTTTGAAAACGTATATTGGTTATATCTATGATACTTTTGTGCATATTTGTGCCTAATTGTGTTTGCAAGTCTTTGTGTAGCCAATTGCAGGGATAGAGTGTAAAACAATGCAAATGTGAAGATTAGTACGAGTACGAAGAATCCTAGTCAAGTTCAAGACCCGTGTACAAGTTACAAGCCTTTAAAGATCAATTTCGGGTGCAAGAACAACTATTTCCAAGGAGCATACAAATCAATATGCATGAAGATGCCACCAGCACCATCAAGTTGCCACTTGCATAAATCATCAAACAAGCCACCAACATGATGAAGAAACCACCAACTTTTGTGTAGGCAGAAATTGTGTCTACATACATGCAAGATCATACAAGAAGTTTCTAGACTTGCTTTGGATCCAAGCACTTCTCTTTGGCTCCAAGTATTTGTCTTTGGCTCCAAGCCATACATTCACTTCATGCCATCAACTTTGCCTATACAAAAGACCCTAGGGGTCATACCTTTCATATATCTTTTCACAACTCAAATATCTCTTCATATCATCTCATAAATAACTCTCTCAACTTTGTCCAAACCTCCATTCCCGGATTTGAGCAAGGTGGTGCAAGAAAAGTCACTTTTGGAGTCCAAAAAGCAAAGTTAACATCACGAAACTCTTAGGGATCATTACCCTAATCATTAGCAACATATTTCCACTTTGTAAGGCTCTTAATTATGACTTCTAAGACTATTATTTCAGAGTTCATTTCATCATTTGTTATGAGTAGCTAATTCTGATTCTACACTTGGTAGGATGATGTTTGTGGTATGAAGTAGTGGTTGTGATTGTGATTTATGTTTATTTCAATGTCAAGATTTCCTATGAACCATTGGTACTTATGTTTCATGTGAAAATTGTTATCAAAACGTAATTTGTTGATAAAGATTTCATAGGTCGAAACGGTTATTTTCTATCAATAAGTCATAGCTGGTTTGTCTGTGACAACCCGTCAATTTCAGGTCGTTATTTTAATCTCGACTATTACGTATCACGTGTTTACTTTAATGTTAATTTTAATTTATCGACTAACCGAGAAGGTTATGACTTGAAACTAGCGTAAGAATGTCGATTAGATGAAAACCGACAAGGAATATGTTAGGTATCGATATTATATTCTCAAAAAATCATGAAAATGATTTTTATTATATTTAATCTTTATTTCTCGTATTTTACGTTTTAACGAATGACGATAACTATTAGTGATCGCGATACCGACGGATGCCCAAAAATTTACGTTTTATTATCGATTGTCTCGATATTGTATATTTTCGACGTTTTCGATTTAATTACGTTTTAAGTCGTGTCGAAGCTTTATTATTATTTTTATGAAGCGTTTTAACTTTCGAAAAGTATTTTTACGAAACCCGAGCCCCGTAAATATTTTTAAAACTTACAAATTACATTTTCTACCTTGTAAACTATTTACTTGCACTTTTGGGCCAAAAGTTTTGCTAAATTGCACTTTGGTCCTCACCCCACTAACTAATTAAAATTTAAAAAAAAAAACAAACACACACACACACACACTTTTTACTTTCAAAAAAAAAAAATCAATCTCTCTCTCTTTCTTCCATTTTTGCCGTCCAACCCCAAACCAAATACCCTTCAAAAAATTTTGATCCACTTTGATTCATCCAAATCTAAAAGAAGACCCACCTTGGAAATTTGATAAGCTTCACATTGGTATACTTTTTTTTCACATGCATCCACTAAATTTCTATTTTTGATTTTTGATGATGAACATCATTTTGATCCATTTTTATGGTGATAAATGGTGTTAATATTATTATATTCATAGTGGGTTTTTGTTGCATGTAAGATTTTTAATTATTTAATTTTTGTGAGATTAAATTTGAGGGTGTTATGAGTTAATTAGATGTGTTATTATGATATTAGGATCATATTAGGACTATAGGAATTGTTGGAATGGGTCGAAAAATTGCTTTGGTATGATTTTTAGATAGGCTATTTTAGGCAGTAACTTTAAGGCCATTTTTGAAATTGTTACTGTGATAAACTTGGTAAACTAATAAGATAGGGTCGTAGAGAATTTCGTTAGCTTCGATTTGAGCTAAAGTAGAGCTTCTAACTCATTACGAGCGAAAAGTTATGCTACTTTTAGTATTTGTGTACCGGGTGACGGGTATCGGCACAATCCGAAAATTGTTGTCGATATTTGGAACGAATCTCGGGGACTATAAAATGAGTTTTAAAAATGTTCAAGGGCTGTTGTAAGTTGATAAACCTCAGGTCATGAGTCTATTTTCAAACCCGAGTGTCGGTTTTGCAAACGGAAATGTTTAGATAAGTCAAAATGGTTTTACAAGTCAAAGGCGTAAAACTGTCCGGTTTTTGCAACACGAAGATGTGTCGGGCAGAAGGTCTTAGAAGTAATATTTTTGAATGAAATTTAAACTGAGTCTTATTCATATTATGTGTGAGTTTGTCACCAAGTTTCGTCGAAATCGGACATGTCTAGATAGGTTAGATTGGTGTGTACATTTGGAGTGTATATGCTGAGTGGTATTTTGGACACGTAGTTCAATACTTGTGTGGCGTGAGTTGAGTATTCACTATTGGATATGGTGACGTACTCAAGTGTTAAGTCATTATATAAATGACTTAGCTACTGGTCCGAGGGAAGTAAAATGATGGTTTGACTTGCGTTGACTTGGCGTCTTATGACGGGTCAATGTCGAGGGCGCAAGTGTTTTAAATGAATAAGTGTTGAATAAAAGGGTATAGAAGTACACTTACATTTTTGTTATTTTTCGGGATTTTCATGGTCATTTGAAATTGACTTTCATATTATTTAAGTATTATTTATACTAGAGTCGTTTATTAACGAACACGCCTTAATTGGTAGGTTGCGGTCTTCGTGTTTAACGGGCATCACAAATCGTCGGCGATCGTCACGTCACTACTATCGTATCAAGGTGAGTCTATAGCCTCGCTTTAACATGTTTACTTGTTTTATAAAACCCGCGAGGGGGATAACATGCTTGTTTTATTAAAATAAGAGGGGTACGACGAGAAGTTGTGGAAACCCTTATTATTGGAAAAACATTATATAAATGAAGGGTACAACGAGAAGTTGTGGTAAACCCTCATTCTTTTAAAATTGAACACAAAGGACCCGATTGTATGCTTAGATGAAAGTTGTTATATAATTTTGTTTAGCCTTAAAGACCCATGAATCGTGAATTGTTAATCGAAAAGAACGCTAATACTATGGATAGATCTATCGGGGTGACACCCAGTCCGGTCGCGACTAGCTATCGCGTGGTGTTGTGATGCACCAGTAATGAAACATCGGATGCAATTGTATAAGAGAAATATACGCACTTGGCTAGGTGTGCTGGGCTGAAATAATATATGTTAACGTTCAATTTCACGAGACTTATGAAATAACAACGATAATTATGTCTGATCCACATGATTGTCAACCACGGAAGGTTTATTCAGAATACTTGTGTTCATTTATTTAATTTAAACTCTATAGATTCACTCAAAATTTTTGTTGACTTTATAGCATGTTTTATCTCAGGTCCATGAAGAAGGCACTCAAGGAAGGTGGTTTCACGCAGCTTGCTAAATTAAAATGTTTTGGCCCGCTTTACTAAACTATGTCCATTCTAAGAAACTTTTATTGTTTGGTTGGTTGTGTAAACTTAAAACTATTTGGGACCGTGTGTAAAATATTTTATCTTTAAACAAATGAATGGATGTATGTTTTGTTAAAACGACTCATTTTGAGGCGTTTTCTATGATATTGAGGATTGAACCATGATAGTAACACCCAATGACCCTTCCGCTGCTATGACCCGAAATTGGGGGTGTTACAGATTGGCATCAGAGCTCAAGTTATAGAGAACGAAAAGATTTTCCAAAAATATAATTTTGAAATCTTTTGACTATAACATCTGCAAGCGAAACCTCCGAGTTGCCAATGGACGAGAATAAGAAAAGTATATATATGTTATACATATTTAATTATTATTTATGCTTAAAGCATAATGGATTACATTTATTTATTTATAAATGTCTATTATTTGATTATTATAATACTAATACGTGATTTACAAACGACGTTGATTGTCACAATAGAAATCCCTGTCCTTTGACTCATTCCTCGTGAATCTTCGTTCCTTGTCTAAATTCTATCATTCGTTCTATCATCCATTCTAGTTTCTTTTCATCTATCTATTCTTATTTTATGTTATTCATGTTTTGTTATCACAAGCGTTGAATGAATACTCATTTTGATGTGAATTGTGTAACAGGATCATGCCGCCAAAACAGTTGACTGAGACTCAGTTACGTGCTATAGTAGCTGATCAATTTCAGATATCTATGAATGCATTTATGGCAAACTTGAATAATGGAGCTGGAGGATCTGGCGGATCCGGTGGAGCTGGTGGATCCGGTGGAGCTGGTGGATCCGGTGGAGCTAGTGGATCTGGTGGAGCTGGCGACACTGGAGCTGGCAACACTGGAGCTGGTGCTACTGGAGCTGGCGCTACTGGAGCTGGCGCTACTGGAGCTGGCGCTACTGGAGCTGGTGATACTGGAGCTGGCGCTACTGGAGCTGGTAATGCGGGAGCTGGCAATGCTGGTGCTGGAACTGGTAACGCTGATAGACCAGTGATTCCTGAAAACAAGAAGTGCAATTATACCTCGTTTATGAAATGTAAACCTCCAACTTTTAAGGGTACTGAAGGCGCTGTTGGGTTAATGCAATGGTTTGAGAAATTAGAATTCGTGTTTCGATTTAGTGGAAGTGAGGAAGGAGATAAAGTGATGTTTGCCTCTGCTACTCTTCAAGGGCGAGCATTAACTTGGTGGAATGGAAGAATGGCATCATTGGGTATGGATGCTGCTTATGCTACACCTTGGATTGAGGTAAGAAGGTGGATGACTGAGGAATTCTGTCCAAGGAGTGTTATTCAGAGGTTAGAACAGGAATTATATCAGCTGAGACTGAAGGGTACTGACATCGATGGATACACCAACAGATTCCATGAACTTGCTCTACTTTGTCCAAACAAAGTTAACCCTGAATACTTGAAGGTAGAGCAGTATATTCGAGGCTTACCGACCAACATCCGTGGTGATGTGACCTCCTCTAAACCTGCCAATATTGATGAAGCTGTTCGTATGGCCTACCAACTAATGGGCCAAATCATCCAAGACAAGGCTGATGGTGTCTCTGAAGGTAATAAAAGAAGAGCTGACAATGACAATGATGATCGTGGTGATAACCGTCAATATCACAACAGAAATAAAAACCGAAGGAGGGGCAACGCTAATGCGATGACTGAAGCTGCAACTGCTGATAAGGGAACCAGATGTCAACGATGCAAGAAGTCTCATACTGGTGAGTGTGCTAAGTGTGGAAAGTGCAACAAGTTAGGTCACAAGACTGAAGACTGTTGGGGACCAGGAAAGAAGGGAGTGACGTGTTATAACTGCCAAGGTAAAGGTCACATGAGGAACCAATGCCCTCAACCTCCAAAGAATGCACGTGGTGGAGATAACCAAGGAAAAGCTTATCAGTTGGGAGAAGCCGAAACGAAGCAAAACCCAAAAGTTGTCACTGCTACGTTTTTACTAAACAACCGTTATGCTACAGCTTTATTTGATTCTGGTGCGGACAAAAGCTTTGTGTCTACAAGTTTTAGTGCCTTAATTGATATCAAACCGGTCGAATTAGACGCAAGTTATGAGGTAGAACTAGCTGATGGTAAATTAGTGAGTACAAATCGTGCGCTCCTAGGATGTTCTCTTAATCTCTTGAACCGTATTTTTAAGATAGACTTGATGATTGTTGAATTGGGAAGTTTTGATGTTATTATCGGAATGGATTGGTTATCCAAGTATAACGCGTCTATCTTGTGTGGAGAAAAGAAAGTTAGGATTCCTTTAGACGACAAGACCATGGTTATCGAAGGTGATCAACGTAATTCACGACTGAAAATCGTTTCGTGCATTAAGGCTCGTAAGTATATCGAAAGAGGCTGTGAGTTATTCCTAGCTAAAGTAGTGGAGAAAGAATCGAAGGAGAAACGTGCTGAAGATGTACCTGTTATCCGTGACTTTCCTGAAGTGTTTCCGGAAGATTTGCCTGGACTTCCTCCTCCAAGGCAAGTAGAATTCCAAATTGACCTAATTCCTGGTGCTGCACCCGTGGCTCGTGCGCCATATCGTTTAGCCCCATCCGAGCTGAAGGAGTTATCTGTGCAATTACAAGAGCTATCTGATAAGGGTTTTATACGACCGAGTTCGTCACCTTGGGGAGCTCCTGTCTTATTCGTTAAGAAGAAAGATGGTTCGTTTCGTATGTGTATTGATTACCGAGAGTTGAATAAGCTAACGATTAAGAATCGTTATCCGCTTCCAAGAATTGATGATTTATTCGATCAACTTCAAGGTTCTCGTGTTTTCTCTAAGATTGATCTTCGTTCTGGTTACCATCAACTTCGCATACGTGAGGAAGATATTCCTATTACGGCATTTAGAACTCGTTATGGTCATTATGAGTTTCTGGTTATGCCTTTTGGTTTGACTAATGCACCTGCTGTATTCATGGATTTAATGAATCGCATTTGTAAGCCGTATCTTGATAAATTCGTGATCGTTTTCATAGATGATATTCTAATCTACTCCAAGAGCAATGAAGAGCATGCCGAACACCTAAGGATTATCTTGAACTTGTTGAAGAATGAAAAGTTATACGCTAAGTTCTCAAAGTGTGATTTTTGGCTTAATTCTGTACAATTTCTCGGACACGTGATTGATAAAAGTGGAGTACATGTTGATCCTACAAAGATCGAAGCCATCAAGAATTGGAGTGCTCCGACTACTCCAACTGAAGTACGATAATTTCTAGGTTTGGCTGGATATTACCGAAGGTTTATTGAAGGATTCTCTTTGATATCGAAACCATTAACTAAGCTGACTCAGAAGAATAAACCGTATGTGTGGGGCGATGATGAAGAAGAAGCTTTCCAAACCCTGAAGATGAAACTCTATAGTGCGCCGATTTTATCGTTACCTGAAGGAAGTGAAGACTTTGTTGTTTATTGTGATGCATCTCTCAGAGGATATGGTGTTGTTCTTATGCAACGCGAAAAGGTGATCGCATATGCCTCTAGACAATTAAGGAAAAATGAGGAGAACTACACTACCCATGACTTGGAATTGGGCGTTGTGGTTTTCGCTTTGCGACTTTGGAGACATTATCTGTATGGTACGAAGTGTACAATATTAACTGATCATAAAAGCCTACAATACATACTAGATCAAAAGGAGCTGAATATGAGGCAACGTCAATGGGTTGAACTATTGAGTGATTACGACTGCGAAATTCGTTATCATCCAGGAAAGGCGAACGTGGTAGCTGACGCGTTAAGTCGAAAGGAAAGGGAGAAACCGATTCGATTGCGTGCTTTGGTGGTGACAGTTCATAATAACTTACCTGAGCAGATTCGGAACGCACAAGTCGAAGCGTGCAAGAAGGAAAATATTGCTGCCGAAAGATTTAGAGGAGACGGTGAAACATTTGAGACGCGAGCAGATGGTATCAAATGTTTGAGAGGTCGAATCTGGTTACCATTATATGGTGGACTGAGAGACTTAATTATGTTAGAATCTCATAAGTCCAAGTATTCTATTCATCCTGGATCGGACAAAATGTACCAAGACTTGAAAAAGTTATACTGGTGGCCGAATATGAAAGCTGATATTGCAACATACGTCGCGAAATGCTTAACATGTGCAAAAGTGAAAGCTGAATATCAGAAGCCGTCAGGATTACTTGTCCAACCTGAAATTCCAGTCTGGAAATGGGAGCGAATTACGATGGACTTCATCACAAAACTCCCAAGGACACCGTCTGGGTTCAATGCGATTTGGGTTATTGTCGATCGTTTAACTAAATCCGCTCATTTTATTCCAATCAACGAGAGGTTCGGATTGGAGAAACTCGCCGATATTTATCTGAAGGAAATCGTGTGCAAGCATGGTGTTCCTATTTCAATCATTTCCGATAGAGATTTTAACACCCCCAAATTTACACGCAGCGGAATACATCTTTGGGTGCTAAACAATAATACAACAACACATAATTTATAAAGAACGACTCGAAAAGAGACGTTTTAGATTTATCATTCCTAAAACATTTGTCAGAGTAGCGTAGTCCCAAGTAATCGTTACCAAAAGATAAGTTAAAACAACATATTGGTTTGTTTTGAAAATGGAACGATAAATAAATCAAAGAGTTTGAACAACAAAAGCAGTGCACAACTTCATTCCCCGTGACCTCCAAGCTTCAACTTCTTGATTACCTGAAACACATGTGAGTAAAACAATCAGCAAAAATGCCGAGTGAATCTATAGGTTTATGAAATCAATTTGAACACAAGCAAAGATTATAAGTTTGTGGCATGCTTATAAGCATCAGATAATAATTTGCATCAACAATGATAATTGTATATAGCATAAATTGCAATAAGCTCATGGAACCGAGCCCTTAGACACTCCCATATCAGTCTAATAAGACGAGAGATTTATTAATTGTCGGTTACCTCCAGATTATTGGCACATTGCCGTATACCTGACTTCTCAATACAATATGCTCAAACAGTGTGGAGGTCGGGCCTAAGCTTCTATGACAAGTCCACAAAAACTGAACCGGGGCGGCTTCCCCCATAGATCTATTAATTGTACTAGCGGTTAACCCATCATAGGTTAATTAACGGTCCATAATTGAGGTTTTAACAAAGGCAATCACTTAATGCAATTTAAAGGCAACCACGGGTCCATTCATAGAGGGACAAAGCATACCATAAAAATCTTGTGTTCTAAGTTTATAAAACATGTATTCCCCCTCGCGGGTTTAAAATCATTTAATAACTAGTATAAAGCGAGGTTATAGACTCACGTTGATAATGAAAGGCGGATTATCGGCTACAGGCGTGCTTCGGTCACGAAAACCTGTATAAATAATAATTGGTCTTAGACTCTTGTCTAATGACTTTTATCAAAATAACAATATATATATGATGATTTTGTACATATGATGATGATCAAGTGGGTTTATATATCCTTGTTTACTCATTTTAGTGTTTACGTTTTGGTAACTTTTTACTAGTTTACTAGTTTTACCTACTTACCTATTTTAAGTCCAATAAGCTTAGTATAAGTTCTTTAACTTGTTTTAATCCATTTTATACCTATATTATCAGTATCTATACTTTCCATGTTGGGCCCAAATGGGTTAAGCCCCATAAGTTCTTTTTATAAGTGTTTAACTTATTTAGTCCAATTATTAGTCCAATATGCTTAGTTAGCTCGTTAATGTCCGTATGTCCTATAGTTCGGGTTTTATCGGTTTTTACTTGTATTAGTTACTTAGATATCAGTATATGACTTTTAAAAACTTTACATTAGACGGGTTTGATCGTCTAAGTTTTAATTGGCGAAAAATGTTAATTTTACGGTAATAGCCGAAAAAGTCGTAAAAATCAAGTTTATAGTTTTTATTACTTATAAGTATTATTCCACTACCATTTATATAATTTATCCATTTAATTAACCTTTTACATATTTATATAAATAAGTTTCATAAGTTAGTGGGTTTTTATTTTACATTTTATACAATAAAATTTGAGTGCTTATATAATAATAATAAACATTAATTCTCAAAATCTGATTTTTATCGTCATGTTCACCATTTTTATCATATCTAGAGTTATATAATGAACTAGAAGCTCATTTTTGGATGACATGTTCTTCATATTATGTTCTACATTTAACTTAGCTATAGCTACTGCTCATTTTAAGTTTATCTTGCCTTAACAGTCCCTACAAAACTGCTTATTCAGATTAGAACATCCAACTTGTTTTGATCATATCTCACTCATTATAATGATTCCATTGCATGACCAACTATCACATGTGTATAACATCTTGTACTTACTGTAAATGGATCATACCATGCAATTTTATCAGTTCAAGTTTTAGTTATATACTGTTTTTATACAGCCAACTAAATAAGCATGATTTTAGTCTTATTTCTTATAGTTATTAACCTTTTTAAGCATATTTATCAACACTTGATCCCCACACAACATTTTTTATCATCATATATACATCATATACATATAAAAAAATAAATAAAATACATTTGTTCTTTACAAAAATAACAAGAGAAAATGGAGAGGATGATCTTCTTTACCAACCAAGTGTATTTCTTGTTTTTGGAAGACAAGAACTTGATGAACACCACAAGTAACTCCAAGATCATCAAACAACAAGAACATAAGTTGGGAAATCAGCCCTAGGACACAAGCAAATCACCTCCAATGTTGTTAATATGGCCACCAAATGATCAAGGCTTCAAGATAACTCCATGATAGAGCTAGATAACATGTATTTCATGGCTAGAAAAGATCAAAAGGGGTGTTTTGTGCTTCAAAGTGGATGGCAAGTGTGAGGTTTTTGAGAGAGTTTGAGGTAGTTTGCATGTGTAGAAAGATGGTAATGAGAAGTGGGTGAAGGTTTGATGGTTTTAGCAAGTGTGTAGCTTAAAGTGTAAGCTTAGTCTTACACTTGTAGCTAACAAGTTAACAAGATGCCACATATTGATGTGGTGTCTTGTTGTGCCATCCCATATTAGCTAGTGGGGTGGGATAATGTATTTTGTCCCACCTCACTAATTTACGGGTATTCCTCGATTTTAGTTTTCTCGATTTGCGTGCCCTCGGGTCGTTTCACGAAAAACATTTTTATAAATTATGAATCAACGTCACAAAACGAATCCAATAAAAATTGTCTCATAAAAAACGGAGTTCAAAAACGTAAATACGTAATCCTAAGGTTTCCGGTTTAGTCGTAAAGGACGCTAAATTATGCACGTAAGCCCAAATTTAAATCCGTAAATTGTGAGTTCATCAACCAACACAAAAATAAGTTTCAAAATATTATACGATATAAATTTTTTGGCATCCGTCGGTATCGCGATCACTAGTAGTCCTCGTTGCTCGTCAAAATATTAAAATATAATATTTAATATTGGTTTCAACTTAAACCGTTAAACATAATAATATTTAACGTTATAAAATACTTCAAAATAATTGAAAATAGAATTAAATTATGACCTTATTTTTACGGGTTTTACAGAGATAGTCGTTTTGCTTCTGGATTTTGGAGATCACTTCAAAAGTCATTAGGAACCAATTTGGATATGAGCACAGCCTATCATCCACAAACTGATGGGCAAAGCGAAAGAACAATCCAAACTTTGGAGGATATGCTACGTGCTTGTGTGATAGACTTTGGAAGTAGCTGGGATAAGCACTTACATTAGACCGAATTCTCGTACAATAACAGTTATCACGCGAGTATTAAAGCTGCACCTTTTGAAGCACTGTATGGGAGAAAATGTAGATCACCCGTTAGCTGGAGTGAGGTTGGTGATGCCCAACTCACTGGACCAGATTTGATTAGGGAGACGACGGATATGATTGTGCAAATTAAGAATAGGTTGTTGTCTGCTCGAAGCCGACAGAAGAGTCATGCGGATGTGAGAAGAAAACCATTGGAGTTTAACGTGGGAGATAAGGTTATGCTAAAGGTATCACCATGGAAAGGTGTTGTACGATTTGGAAAACGTGGGAAGTTAAGTCCTCGTTATATCGGACCATTCAAGGTTACATCTAGAGTAGGACCCGTGGCATACCAACTTGAACTACCACAAGAACTGTATGGGATTCATAACACTTTTCACGTGTCGAATCTGAAGAAGTGTTTATCCGATGAAGAACTCGTTATACCGTTAGACGAGGTTAAGGTTGATAAAAAGTTGCATTTTATTGAAGAACCGTTCGAGATCATGGATCGTGAGGTCAAGCAACTGAAGCAAAGCCGAATACCAATTGTCAAAGTTCGATGGAACTCTCGAAGAGGACCGGAGTTTACTTGGGAACGAGAAGACCAAATATGGAAGAATTACCCTCATCTCTTTGATTTCAACAAGCGATCGGGCAAGAACGCAAGTTGATCTTCGAGGGCGAAGATCCTAATTTGGTGGGGATGATGTGACAACCCGTCAATTTCAGGTCGTTATTTTAATCTCGACTATTACGTATCACGTGTTTACTTTAATGAGAATTTTAATTTATCGACTAACCGAGAAGGTTATGACTTGAAACTAGCGTAAGAATGTCGATTAGATGAAAACCGACAAGGAATATGTTAGGTATCGATATTATATTCTCAAATAATCATGAAAATGATTTTTATTATATTTAATCTTTATTTCTCGTATTTTACGTTTTAACGAATGACGATAACTATTAGTGATCGCGATACCGACGGATGCCAAAAAATTTACGTTTTATTATCGATTGTCTCGATATTGTATATTTTCGACGTTTTCGATTTAATTACGTTTTAAGTCGTGTCGAAGCTTTATTATTATTTTTATGAAGCGTTTTAACTTTCGAAAAGTATTTTTACGAAACCCGAGCCCCGTAAATATTTTTAAAACTTACAAATTACATTTTCTACCTTGTAAACTATTTACTTGCACTTTTGGGCCAAAAGTTTTGCTAAATTGCACTTTGGTCCTCACCCCACTAACTAATTAAAATTTTTAAAAAAAACAAACACACACACACACACACACACTTTTTACTTTCAAAAAAAAAAAATCAATCTCTCTCTCTTTCTTCCATTTTTGCCGTCCAACCCCAAACCAAATACCCTTCAAAAATTTTTGATCCACTTTGATTCATCCAAATCTAAAAGAAGACCCACCTTGGAAATTTGATAAGCTTCACATTGGTATAATATTTTTTTCACATGCATCCACTAAATTTCTATTTTTGATTTTTGATGATGAACATCATTTTGATCCATTTTTATGGTGATAAATGGTGTTAATATTATTATATTCATAGTGGGTTTTTGTTGCATGTAAGATTTTTAATTATTTAATTTTTGTGAGATTAAATTTGAGGGTGCTATGAGTTAATTAGATGTGTTATTATGATATTAGGATCATATTAGGACTATAGGAATTGTTGGAATGGGTCGAAAAATTGCTTTGGTATGATTTTTAGATAGGCTATTTTAGGCAGTAACTTTAAGGCCATTTTTGAAATTGTTACTGTGATAAACTTGGTAAACTAATAAGATAGGGTCGTAGAGAATTTCGTTAGCTTCGATTTGAGCTAAAGTAGAGCTTCTAACTCATTACGAGCGAAAAGTTATGCTACTTTTATTATTTGTGTACCGGGAGACGGGTATCGGCACAATCCGAAAATTGTTGTCGATATTTGGAACGAATCTCGGGGACTATAAAATGAGTTTTAAAAATGTTCAAGGGCTGTTGTAAGTTGATAAACCTCAGGTCATGAGTCTATTTTCAAACCCGAGTGTCGGTTTTGCAAACGGAAATGTTTAGATAAGTCAAAATGGTTTTACAAGTCAAAGGCGTAAAACTGTCCGGTTTTTGCAACACGAAGATGTGTCGGGCAGAAGGTCTTAGAAGTAATATTTTTGAATGAAATTTAAACTGAGTCTTATTCATATTATGTGTGAGTTTGTCACCAAGTTTCGTCGAAATCGGACATGTCTAGATAGGTTAGATTGGTGTGTACATTTGGAGTGTATATGCTGAGTGGTATTTTGGACACGTAGTTTAATACTTGTGTGGCGTGAGTTGAGTATTCACTATTGGATATGGTGACTTATTCAAGTGTTAAGTCATTATATAAATGACTTAGCTACTGGTCCGAGGGAAGTAAAATGATGGTTTGACTTGCGTTGACTTGGCGTCTTATGACGGGTCAATGTCGAGGGCGCAAGTGTTTTAAATGAATAAGTGTTGAATAAAAGGGTATAGAAGTACACTTACATTTTTGTTATTTTTCGGGATTTTCATGGTCATTTGAAATTGACTTTCATATTATTTAAGTATTATTTATACTTGAGTCGTTTATTAAAGAACACGCCTTAATTGGTAGGTTGCGGTCTTCGTGTTTAACGGGCATCACAAATCGTCGGCGATCGTCACGTCACTACTATCGTATCAAGGTGAGTCTATAGCCTAGCTTTAACATGTTTACTTGTTTTATAAAACCCGCAAGGGGGATAACATGCCTGTTTTATTAAAATAAGAGGGGTACGACGAGAAGTTGTGGAAACCCTTATTATTGGAAAAACATTATATAAATGAAGGGTACAACGAGAAGTTGTGGTAAACCCTCATTCTTTTAAAATTGAACACAAAGGACCCGATTGTATTCTTAGATGAAAGTTGTTATATAAGTTTGTTTAGCCTTAAAGACCCATGAATCGTGAATTGTTAATCGAAAAGAACGCTAATACTATGGATAGATCTATCGGGGTGACACCCAGTCCGGTCGCGACTAGCTATCGCGTGGTGTTGTGATGCACCAGTAATGAAACATCGGATGCAATTGTATAAGAGAAATATACGCACTTGGCTAGGTGTGCTGGGCTGAAATAATATATGTTAACGTTCAATTTCACGAGACTTATGAAATAACAACGATAATTATGTCTGATCCACATGATTGTCAACCACGGAAGGTTTATTCAGAATACTTGTGTTCATTTATTTAATTTAAACTCTATAGATTCACTCAACATTTTTGTTGACTTTATAGCATGTTTTAACTCAGGTCCATGAAGAAGGCACTCAAGGAAGGTGGTTTCACGCAGCTTGCTAAATTAAAATGTTTTGGCCCGCTTTACTAAACTATGTCCATTCTAAGAAACTTTTATTGTTTGGTTGGTTGTGTAAACTTAAAACTATTTGGGACCGTGTGTAAAATATTTTATCTTTAAACAAATGAATGGATGTATGTTTTGTTAAAACGACTCATTTTGAGGCGTTTTCTATGATATTGAGGATTGAACCATGATAGTAACACCCAATGACCCTTCCGCTGCTATGACCCGAAATTGGGGGTGTTACATTGTCTATGATTGGCTATCTTTTGTATGCTTGCATCACACATAAGGTCAAACGGTCGCGACCAATCCGGTGAAACCATGATCGGTGCATTCGTTAACTTGTCTTTAAGCTTTTCAAATGCCTTTATGCATTCTTCGTTGAAATAAAAGACTATGTCTTTTTCAAAGAGTTTGGTCATCGGTCTAACGATTTTGGAAAAGTCTTTTATGAATCGGCGGTAGAATCCCGCATGACCTAGAAAACTTCTAACGACTTTAAGGTTAGTGGGTGGTGGTAATTTGGATATCACTTTGATCTTGGCTTTGTCTACTTCCAATCCGGCTCCGGAGACTTTGTGTCCAAGCACAATTCCTTCAGTCACCATTAAGTGACATTCTCCCAATTGAGCACGAGATGAGCTTGTTTACATCGGTTGAGCATGTGCTCTCGATTAAAAAGGCAAGACTCGAATGAGTTTCCGAAGACTGAGAAATCATGCATGAAAACTTCCATGGATACTTCAATCATGTCTTAAAAGATCATGATCATACACCTTTGAAAAGTCGTAGGTGCATTGCAAAGACCAAAAGGCATACGCCTATAAGCAAATGTTCCAAAAGGACACGTAAAAATGGTCTTGTCTTAATCGGATGGTTTGATAGGTATTTGGAAATATCCGGAAAAGCCATCGAGAAAACAAAAGAATTTGTTCCCCGCTAGTCTTTCCAACATTTAGTCCATGTATGGTAGAGGAAAATGATCTTTTCGTGTGGCATCATTCAATTTAGGGTAATCAATACACACACACACCAACCGGTAACGGTTCTTGTAGGAACAAGTTTGTTTTGTTCGTTGTTCACAACAATCATTCCTCCTTTCTTAGGAACGCAGTGAATAGGACTAACCCAAGGACTATCTTCTATGGCAAAGATGATTCCTGCTTCAAGGAGTCTGATCACTTCGGATTTTACAATCTCCTTCATGTTTGGGTTAAGTGGATGTTGCCTCTCAATAACGGGCTTGGCATCGTCTTCAAGATTGATCTTGTGTTTGCAAAATTGCGAATCAATTCCGGTATATCAGATCTTTTCCATGCAAACTCTTCTTTGTGGTTTTTGAGCATAGAAACAAGACGTTTCTTTTAATCATCCTCGAGTGAGGCTAAGATAATTACCGGAAGGAGTGAATCCTTCTCTAGATAAGCGTACTCGAGATGTTTGGGAAGGGGTTTTAATTCAAGATCCGTCGGTAGATCATGAATAGATTTGTGAACTACAAAGTTAGACTTCGAAGGCAAAACTTGGAATGGTTTGTTTTCCTCTTCTTCAAGAGTTACTTCAGAATCAACGGCCATGAATACTTCGAATTCATGATCACGATCGGTATCACTAATCTTTTATGAAGTTGTTTGGAACGGTGCGTTGTCATCAAGCAATGCATCCAACTCTTCTACCGTTACTTCGTCGATAACATCCACGCGGAAGCATGTGTCATCATTGGAGTGAGAATGTGGTATAGCTTTATCGACTAAGAATGTGACTCGATCGTCACCAACTCCAAGGTTGAGTTATTTACTCTTTACACGAATGATAGCATCGGCGGTGTACAAGAATGGTCGTCCTAAAGTGAGAGGGATGTGATGGTCTTCCTCCATTTCAAGGATTACAAATTCGGCGGGAAATATGAATTTTCCAACTTGAACAAGCATGTTCCCAGTTATCCCAATGGGATATTGGTAAATGTGGTTTGCCAAACGTATACTCATACTTGTAGGTTTCAAAGCAATGTTTGAAATATTCTTGTATAATGAGTATGGCATAAGATTGATACTCGCGCCTAGATCGGCAAGGCGTGACATTCAACATTGTTGGCTAGAGTACATGGTATGAGAAAGCTTCCCGGATCTCCGAGCTTTGGTGGAAGTTTGCTTTGCAAGGCTGCAGAACATTCTTTATTCAAAAACACAACAGAGATTTGCTCCGTCTTACTATGGTTGCTCACAAGATCTTTGAGGAATTTCCCATAGTTGGGCATGCCAGTTAAGATATCAACAAGGGGAACATTGATCTTAACTTCTTTGATCATCTTAAGGAATTTGGCATTACGAGCCTCCATCTTTTCCTTTCGTAGGCGTTGAGGATATGGAAGTTTGGGTGTATACGCCTTTGGTGTTGGTGTCACACCCCACCATGGCAGAATATGGGTGCGACGTATGGATATCATCACAACAATAATGTGTCTATAGAGAGAACTATATGAAATAGAAATATCATAAAAAAGGTGACACAATGTCATGACAATATCTCAACCAAAGCAGGCGTCTAGGTAAGTAGGTAACATGCCTACCTCTTACCAAAGACAAACAAATAAACAAACATCAAAGATATGGGTGTCTAAAATGTACCACTTATTCAAACATTAAATAAATACTAAGAGGAGAGAGATTCCTCCTAATTCAATCCTAGCAGCCTCTAGACTCTTGCCACTTCTAACATCATCCTTCATAACTACCTCACCTGAAAATGACACTAAAATCTGTCAACATAAAGTTGGTGAGAACATATGTTTAAGTTATCAAACATCTTAAGAAACCTTGTCAACCGCTATAAATAAGTTGAAGAAGAACAATTTATAGTAATGGACCATAATGTGATAATCATGTTACATGCATCCACAACAAAACTTAAATCAAGTACCGATCACATCTACAATTCACAAAGCACACTATAACAATCAAGAAGTATCCCGTCACACACACAAGAACACACACCACACTATCCAGATCTTTCCCACACCACCTGTGGAAGATGAACTATATCCCCGTCGAGATATCTTGCCTCCGAAGAGACGATGCACAAGTACTCGGGACGGATCGTGCCACACGAACCAAGAACTCAGGACGGATCGTGCCCCACAAACCAAGAACTCAGAACCAAGAACTCAGGAAGGATCGTGCCTGACGCTCCACACACATCACAACTGGTACCATAGACGCCCATACATCTATGTACCAAAGCCAATCACAATCCAAACAAGATTCACATGTCAGAACACATATCAAAGCACATATGAGAACACATAAGCACGCTTGTCACACAATAACACATCTATGTCCAAACATTTATAAAAATATAGTACCAAAACATTTTAAGAACACCACAAGTGTCATCTCCATCCCATACTAGAAGAAAACATTTAAAAACTCAGTGAAAATGGGACTATGAACTCACATTCCCGAAATTTGAATTTATTCCTGAACAGCGCACTATTTTTGTAAAAATTGTTTGACGACCTTCCCTAACTCCATTTTCTACCAACCTTACATTTTTAAAGAGTAGACTCTCTGAACTTAATTTTAAAAAAAAGAAACTCGACCAAAGGTGCTACCTACTGCCCGGAACAGTCGACAAAAGACAGCCCTAAAAATCAGAATGTTTTACGCCTTTATGCACTAACCCTCTAAACATCATTAATTACCCTTAAATTATTAAACAAGAACCCTTAAATCATTGATGGATCTTAATTAATATATTTTCTAGAAAATTACTAAAACCCTAATCATCTCAATGATGGTTAATTAAGATTACAATCATGATTAATTAATAAAAACATGAATTATATTAAAGTTAAATTGTTCACTTACCTTGAATCAAGAATAATTAATGAACCCTAATCATAATTTCGACTCCTCTTGATACCCATGGAATATTTAGACTAATTGTAGGTTTATTTAGGGTTATTAGTCGTTATTAGGGGTCTAGGGGTGTTTATATAGGTCTTGGTAACCTTCTGGACAAGTTTAGGCCCAATTAGGACTTTTAAATGGTAATTATCCTATTTTTATTAATTTAATTATTAAAATTTCGGCTATGGGACCCACAAATTTGACTCCCCTCTGTGTTTTATCATATTTACACTGTCCCCCCTCCTATTTTATGTTTACTTATACTCCTATACACTTGCGGGTCCAAACCGGGCACCCTTTTGCTAATGTTTCGACTTTTTACACGATTTTCGAACTAGCCTTCATTTCTAAAAGTTTCTAAATATAGAAATTAACTCTAAATTTTATCCTAACCATATTATATATACTTAATACATACATACAACTTACGATACGTAAACGAAACCTTATAAAAACGATACCCGAACTTTTCTACAGTTTATTTTTGAACTCATTTCATTTCCAACTTGTACCATGATTTACACATCATGTAACTCATTTAATTCTTCCTTATTCCCAAAATCACTCATAAAAACATATAAAATATATTGTGCACACAACCCAACACATAATTAGCGCCTAACGGGTGACAACTGACTCGCCAAAACCCGAGTTGTCACATCATCCCCTCCTAATAGAAATCTCGTCCCGAGATTTACTCTCAAACTCAAAATTATTCTCAGCAAACAAATGGGAATACATATCCCTCATAAAACCTTCACATTAAAACGTGAACTTAGTTTATACTAAAATAATCTCAACCAACAACACATGAGCCTTAACCATCCGCGAGGAAACTTATTAAAATCATAAAGTTATGTTACCAACCTAACTAAATCTCGCAACTCATCAAACAAGAACTGTCTTGAAACCAAGTTAGGAGCCATCACATAACTCGACGGGTTTAAAATTGTCACCCCGATTTCAGTCTTACTCATAAATACCATAAATCAAAACTCATCAAATATAACCACGTATCCTAAGGTGTAAAGAAATCTAAAATTCCATCCCAACTCATCTCTATGTTAACCCTCCAAGTGTTCATTACCGCAAAATACCCAAAACACGAGTTTAAACTATGTTGTCCGAAAATTAACCTTGAACTCGACACTTGTACAATTAATTAGACTTAGCTAATGACCTCCATTTGCTAAACATTCTGAATATTTGAAAGTACGTTTTGAGTACATAATATTAGGCTTTTGAATCACCCGAAAAGCTTTAAAAACGAACAAGTTATGACCAAAACGATTTTTGCCTAAAACCTCTTATTAATTACCAAATTCAAGCCCTAGTTTATTTTAATTCCAGAAAATTAAAACTCTTACCCATCATATGATTAAATACATGATTTTAAATATTTAATTTAATCAGAACAAAAATTCTAACTAAAGAACAATAACTTTATGTGATCACAACCAAAATATTTTAAAATAAAACAGCCATGCTTATATGTTAAAAAAAGTATATTCCACCTTATTTCAAACACGTTTTCGACACTTTACCCTTATTTTATCGACTACCAACAACTATTTTTATTTTACTATTTGCAAGTTTTTTTTTACCATGTGAGACTCAAAACAAAAGATATCGTAATTCCAAAAAGAAATCCCCACCCTCTCAATAGCCTCTACACCAAAAGTACCGTACAAACAAACACGTGAAATGAGGACTCGATAAATGCGCTACTACATAAGTTGAACATCCCAAAGAGAAAAGAGCTAGAATACCATCCTAAGAATACAACCGATAAGTAGAAGGGATATATACATATATAGGCATAGGCGTACATACACTCAAGTCCATCCAACATATACTATACAAGCATGTATTAACCCTCTTTCATGCAACCATACTTAGGAATCCATTGATGTCGTGGTACTTGTATAACTATGTTGGCCAACATACTTATACCAGTCCCCTTTCACTAATGCACTCCTTCCTATGATGACACTTATAAGAATTAATACTACACATAACACATCAGTCTATCAACTCAAATAAGCACATAGATCCTACAACTCACATAAGCACATAATCCACAACATAACATAAGGTCCAAAATCACATGTATTAAAATAACTTAGCCAATGCATGAAACAAATAAACTCGTAGTCCAGCTAAACCAGCGTAGAAAAAATTCAAAATTTATAAAGAACATGAAAACATAATTAAACGAAATCCAACAATGACTAGCGTATACGACTATGGTTCAACTCACACTAGTCAAAACTCGTAAAGAAAATAATATGTAGTGAAGTATGAACCATACTAGTTCATAACTTAACAAATATCGCAAAAATAACATCCAAACACATCAACTATTATAAAATGCACACATACCCCTATGGCGCCTATATGCAGGGACCCTTAAGCTATAGACTAGGCTACGCGACTAGGCAACCTAATTCTCTATAACCATTGTCTCTGATACCATTCTGTCAAACCCACCATGGCAGAATATGGGGCACGACGTATGGATATCATCACAACAATAGTGTGTCTACAAAGAGAACTATATGAAATAGAAATGTCATAAAAAGGTGACACAATGTCATGACAATATCTCAAACAATGTAGGCGTCTAGGTAAGTAGGTAAAATGCCTACCTCTTACCAAAGACAAACAAATAAACAAACATCAAACATATGGGTGTCTAAAATGTACCACTTATTCAAACATTAAATAAATACTAAGAGGAAAGGGATTCCTCCTAATTCAATCCTAGCAGCCTCTAGACTCTTGCCACTTCTAACATCATCCTTCATAACTACCTCACCTGAAAATGACACTAAAATCTGTCAACATAAAGTTGGTGAGAACATATGTTTAAGTTATAAAACATCTTAAGAAACATTGTCAACTGCTGTAAATAAGTTGAAGAAAAACAATTTATAGTAATGGACCATAATGTGATAATCATGTTACATGCATCCACAACAAAACTTAAATCAAGTACCGATCATATTTACAATTTATAAAGCACACTATAACAATCAAGAAGTATCCCGTCACACACACAAGAACATACACCACACTATCGTTGTGATGATATCCATACGTCGTGCCCCATATTCTGCCATGGTGGGGTGTGACAGTTGGTGTTGGAATGGGTGTGGTTTGTTTTGGTTTTGAAGGAGGAAAGGTTTCTTCCTTCTCGGGCTCATCGGCTTCATCTTCACTTTCATCGGTGAAAGTGGGAGCATCGGTGTTTGGGTTTTTTGGTGGATCATAAATCAACCCACTCCTTGTGAATATGACATTCACATGTTCATTACGGGAGGAGGGTGGGTGGTATGGTTTATCAGTAGATGGTTTTGGGTTTGTTTGAGTGTTGCTTGGCAACGAACCACTTGGTCGATTGGCTAATTGGTCGTTGATTTGACCGATCTTGGTTTCGAGATCAATAATGATGGCAGTGTGGTGTCTTTGTCCTCTTTCAACGTTGGCTTTGAGATCGAAGAATTGGTTCTTAATGAACGTGTTCATTGATTTTTGAGATACTATGAAAGCTAATAACATTTTTTCTAAGTTTGATCCTTCGGGTTTCTTTTCATTTGATGGAACGGTGTTATCGTTCTCACAAGGTAGTGAGTTACGATTTTTGTTTTTGGGGTACTCACGCCAAGTGCCGGGGTTTCTACCGTAGTAGTTACCTCGATAACCACCTCCTTGGTATCCTTAGCTGTAGTTTGCTTCTTGTGGTGGTTCTCTTATTGGTGTGTCATCACACTCCGTAGATGGGTGTGGTCCTCCACAAAGAGTACATTCGCCTCACATCTCTTTAATTTCGTCTTTGATAGTTTTGAATTGTGATCGAATTTAGATGTGAGAGCGTCCATCTTTTCCATGAGTTTAGAATTTTCGCTACTTTTAACAAAAGCAACGGTTTTTTTGAAGGGTTTGGAACGGTTATCTTTGGACCAATCGAGTTTTAAGAGAACTCGGTCCTCGAGAAATTCATATGCTTCGTTGGGAGTCTTATAGAGAAAGAGTCCACCGGCGTCAAGGATTGCTTGCGTCGGTTCATTGAGACCATGATAAAAGATTTGGATGATGGTTCCTTTTAATAAACCATGTCCATGACAATTACGAAGTAGGTCTTTCATTCGGTTCCACGCATCAATGAGTGTTTCTTGTGGAATTTGGGCGAAACCTCGGATTTCTCCCATGAGTCTTTCATACATGGCGGGTGGAAAGAAACGGCTAACAAAAGCGGTTCTCATTTGTTCCCATGTTTCAATGGTACCGGGCGTCAACTCATTATACCAAACTCTTGCATCTCCGGATAGAGATGATGGAAAGATTTTAAGTTTTATAGCGTCTCCATCGACGCCGGCTCCATATCGGAACATGCCACATATTTCTATGAATTCGGATATGTGCTTATGTGGATCGGCCCGTGTACAGCCATCAAATTGGCGGTCTTTGATCATTGAAAGGTGATGACCTTTCACGGTGAAGTTTTCTCCAAGCTCAACTTGAACAATAGCAGCCTCGGGGGTAGGTGCTACTACTCGGTTGACTGCCCACATAGATTAATCGTCGGCCATTGGGAATGGTAGATCGTTAAATGGGTTATAGACGACAAATGCGTCTAAGAGATTATCAAATGGGGTGTTTTAGGTTTTTGGAATTCGGTTTTTAAGAGAAACAAAGGGTTGCTTCTTGCGGTTTTTCTTTCGAGATAGATTAATATAACCTTCGGGATCGGTGTATGGACTAAGTAATTCTTGACCGGAACAACGTGTGGTCATTCAAGTCTTAAGAACTTTTGAAAAGGACTACAAGTAACAAAAATAAAAACAAACAAAATATAACTAATAGGAAAATAAGTAAATAGGAAATTAAATAAACCAAACAAAATAAAAACATAATTTTTTTTAGGGAAGTCGGTCGGCAACTATTGGTGCTGGTCGGCAAGTTGCTGACTGTTTGAGAGATGCCGGTAGGCAACTCTCCGTGCCGGTCGGCAAGTTGCGGACTGTTTTGGAGAAGCCGGCGGTAAATGGAGATGCCGGTCGGCAAAGTTGATTTTGCTGAAAAATTTTGATTTTAATTTTTTTTTACTTTTTGATTTTTGGGCTTTTTGGCAACAAGAACGCTACAATGGGTTTGATTATATGATTATTTTGAAACTAAGAACACTATCAAATCCCCAGCAGCGGCGCCAAAAACTTGATGCGTCCGTCGTGTGATGGATTTATAGAACAAGTTTTAAATTTATAACACGAATTATCGGATTGACTAAAAACGCACGGGCAAGTATAACCCTTTCGTTTGTGTATAGCTTTTATGTGGTAATACCGAGATCATTCACGGGGATTTGAAAAACCTATGATCATTCAAAAATAAAACTATAATCGTTAATTGTAGCAATTGTTGACAAACAAGTAACAAGTAAAATGATGAGATGAATAATAAGATTAAAAGCAACACTTGGTAAAGACTAGTTTGAGCATCTGTAGTGGTATGATTGTGATGACACGTTTAACAAGTATGATTATGATAATTAGATGGATAATCCAATCTATTGTTTTCAAAAGCTTTAATCTTTGTAAAGACCTTGGTTAAAGAAGACAAGCATTAGACTCAATCACTCAATTCAAGACTTAATCCAATATCAACACATTCGATTCACGGTCGTTTCACTGTTGATCCCAAACTTAGATCGATTTAGCTTTGTGTTATCGAGATTAAATCAAGTATAACACGTATAGAAACTTAGTGTATTCAACAATCTAAGTATTATGCGGAAACTAATACTCAGAACGAAGAACAAACAGAATATATGAATACCAAATTTTCACTTTGATTAATAATAACAATGAAAGATTACAATGAAAGTGTTATGAGATATGTGGAAGAGGTGTATGTGAGATGTGTCTTATGTCTAACCCTAAGGCCTCCTTTTATAGGTTTAAGGAGCCTTGTACAAAAAGCTAAGATAAACTATTTTAGGAAGAGACATAAGATAAACATAACTTACTGACTAAATCTTTTTAAACATTAAGAATATATTATGAATTCTTATCTTCATATATTGTCCACCAGCTTGAAGAATTCATCATTTGCAGATTTGTTCCTTGTGTTTGTCTTATGATTCTTCTTGTCAACGCCTTGATAATTCTTATCAGCGTCTCATCTATTAGCGCCTCGTTTACTCTTGTCAGCGTCCAATTTCCTCTTGTCAGCGTTCCAGTGACTTAGCTAATTTTATTCCCAACAATCCTCCCCTAAACTTGACATCTACTCTAGTAATCAAGTTTCTGAATAAAATAAAACATATAGAGAGGATTCTTACAAACATACTTATCCCTGAATTTGAGTAATAATAAATCTGGAAAAGTCAATCACTCAAATCCCTTGTATAGTCAGCCTTCACTTGGTCTTAATCATCTTCAGTACCTGTAGTGTCTTTGGAGCTTTCTTTATTACTTTTGTCACTCAAATTCGATTGCTTCTGCCCTTTTTAAGACTCCTCTCCAAGATCAATATACAAGGACGGAACCAAGAATTTCCTCCTTGCATCAGCTTCCAAAACAACAAGTCTATCAGTTCAAAACAGTGATCCTTGACAATTTGTACCATTTATGTATTATGCTTTTAGAAGCTAATACAGATTTTCGTCAATTCCATTAATATCAAACGTTTCATATTGTCCTCATCCACATTCGGGAAATGAATCCTCAATGTTGATTCATAGGACATGGGGATGGACTTACTAATGATAAGACTGACTTGACCTGCATTAAAGCTAGTGCCAATAGTCTCAGCCATCTCCATAACACTATACACCCTTGTGAAAGTGATCTCTGCTGCTACTAGATGTCAATCACTAGGAAAAACATCTCAATGATCATTAGGCTTCCAGATATCCAAAAATTTTAAAAATGAAAGGGTGATGAAACATTTTGGGTCTTATAAAGAAGTTTAAAATGACACCAGCTAAGATGTCATAACATAAAATGGACTTGAGAATATAGAAAACTTTAGTTAGAACATAAACAAAGGTAATAATCCTAAGGAAATTAACTAGACTCTAATAAGCAAGAGTGACAAACACTGTTCATGCATACACTCATGCAAAATTATGATAGACACACATGAACTCTAGAGTCCTTTGTTCAAAAATGCCCCAAAGAGAAAGTTAACTCATATAAAACCTTTGCAACTCCCAAGTAAGCCCAAAAATATATATCTAACCCAAGTCACCCATACGACCACACCCAATTCTAGGTCAAAAGTCTTGGCAGCATGCACAGTATATCAACTTTGCATGCTACAGTGCCTAACGAATTAGAAAACTAAATCGTACTCACCAGTGGACACAATCTAGAATTGTGCAAGAGTGCTCTAAGAGTACCCAAAAACCTAAAGGTTTACCTCCCCTTAATAGAAGCATACAAATCATTATATGTGAAGAAGCTAAATTTAATCTCAAGATAGGAATGTAAACACTCCAACCATCATAAATAAAAGTTTGCAATTATGTATCCATCCAAATGTAGCTCCATTTTCCTGCATAGTTAGACAAAAACCACAAAAACACACCAACAGAGGCTACTCTTTCCCACAATAATGGGTAGAGATAGCATGTCAGTGGATAAAATAATAATAGTGGAAAGACCAACAATGCATGTTCCTTGAGCATCCACTATCCCAATATCCTTGATCATTAACCTGCTTTTGGATAGACTGCTCAAAAAGAAAACAAATTAGTTTTCTTTGGAGATCCAAGCCCTGTCAGACTTGGATCTGTCTAGTTGTTCAACTAGAGTGGACTTATTCTTTACCACAAATCCCTGTTCATCCCTTTGGGACCTAATCACCCAATTTGTTCCAATGAGTCTAGTAATGACCTTCTCAAGATATTTAAGTCTATTGCAACTCATTGAAATACCATTAAAATTGGAGTTTTACTCTTGTTTAGGTTTCCATGTTAAGTGGGATGATGCTTTAGACCCTTGACACTTATTAACCAAGTATCTTTGTTTATATGGTCTAAAATAAGGTCTCATACCAAACTTGGAGCTGTCAGCGCTGCATTTGCTCCTGTCAACGTTGAATTTGTTCCTGTCAAGCTGAATTTGTTCTTGTCAGCGCCTAAATTGGGGTTTGCTACAGGAACATACTGTCTGTTTGACCAAGTGTTGGTCTTTTGAAAGGGCTTTTGTCCATGGGTATTAGCTGCCTTAGAGAAGAAAGGATATAGTCTAGTAGCCTGTGGTCTAGTGTGGACAAAAGGTCTATGGTGGACATTGGATGACTTATTGGCAGCGAATGAATTGTATCTACTGACACAATTATAGGCCAAATGTGAGAAGCTCCCACATGAGTAACAAGCCTTTTTGGACACAAACTTAGGCTTAGACTGATAAAACCCTGTCCCATTAACACTTGCTTGGCTTCTGAATGACCTAGGTTTCCTATACATTTCAGCGTATTTAACACTAGGTTGTTTCTTAATTGGGGAGCCAAGATTAACAACTTTTCCAGTGATGGGATTTGTCACAGTTATGGTGTAGATACAACTGGACTCTCAATGGGTGTAGGCACAAATGGACTCTCACTAAGTATCCCACCTTTAACAAATAAAGTAGGGTTGGCCTTTTCCACTCTTCTAGGTCAATAACCTTTTGTTGATATTCCTCAACTAGGGAAAGAACTCTAGATGGAGGAATAAATTCCTCTTCTTGGAGTTCTGGAATACCAGTCCAAGAGAGATCCTTTCTATGGACACCATAGAAGTCCCTAGCTGGTGGTGGAACAACAGTATATTCTTTCATCCCAATCCCAGTCATGTCCTTAGGATCCCTCTGTTTACCAACACATTCTCCTAGGTTTTGTGAGGCCTTATCAAATCTCTGAATTTTAAGGTCTACATTATCCTTATTTTTGATAGCCTCATCTAACTTAGCCTGTAATTCAGCATTGACTCTCTCCATGATGTTTCTAATATCCATACTAGAGTTTAAATCATGTTTTAAGATATTAATTTTATCTTTCAGGTCAAACTCCATTTTCTTGTACTCAGAAACTGTCTTTTCAGTTTGAGTGAGAGCAATTTGATAGTTAGACAACTTGCATCTCTCAGTACTCACATCTCCTAACAATCTTAAAACCTCTTTGTTAAGTCTTTCAGTATTTAACCTACAAGAAGAGTTATCACATACCTCACTATCAGAACATGAAGATGAATTTGAACTTGTGGAATTTGAAGTAGACGTGGCCTTAATTGAAAACATCATCAGATTCTTCTTCACCTTCTTCCTTAGCCTAGTTCACCTCACGATATTGGATTTCGTTCTTCAAATCAAAGTTTCTCAACAAGCTCTGATACCACTTGTTGATCCCAAACATAGATCGATTTAGCTTTGTGCTATCGAGATTAAATCAAGTATAACACGTAGAGAAACTTTGTGTATTCAACAATCTAAGTATTATGCGGAAACTAATACTCAGAACGAAGAACAAACAGAATATATGAATACCGAATTTTCGCTTTGATTAATAATAACAATGAAAGATTACAATGAAAGTGTTATGAGATATGTGGAAGAGGTGTATGTGAGATGTGTCTTATGTCTAACCCTAAGGCCTCCTTTTATAGGTTTAAGGAGCCTTGTACAAAAAGCTAAGATAAACTATTTTAGGAAGAGACATAAGATAAACATAACTTATTGACTAGATCTTTTTAAACATTAAGAATATATTATGAATTATTATCTTCATATTTTATCCACCAGCTTGAAGAATTCATCATTGGCAGATTTAGTCCTTGTGTTTGTCTTATGATTCTTCTTGTCAACGTCTTGATAATTCTTATCAGCGTCTCATCTGTTAGCGCCTCGTTTACTCTTGTCAGCGTCCAATTTCCTCTTGTCAGCGTTCCAGTGACTTAGCTAGTTTTATTCCCAACATTCACGAATTTGCTAACACTTATAATTATGTTTCTTGATAATCAAAACTTCTTAAGAAATGATCAATACAAAAGATAGCCAATCATAGACAAACCGGCTATGACTTGTTGATAGAAAATAACCCTTTCAACCTATGAAATCTTTATCAACAACTTAAGTTTTGATAACAATTGTCACATGAAAAATAAGTACCAATGGTTCAAAGGAAAGCATGACAATGAAATAAACATAAATCACAATCACAACCACTACTTCATACCACAAACATTATCCTACCAAGTGTAGAATGAGAATTAGCTACTCATAACAAATGATGAAATAAAATCTGAAATAATAGACTTACAAGTCATAATTAAGAGCCTTACGAAGTGGAAATATGTTGCTAATGATAAGGGTAATGATCCCTAAGAGTTTCGTGATGTTAACTTTGCTTTTCGGACTCTAAAAGTGACTTTTCTTGCACCACCTTGCTCAAATCCGGGAATGAAGGTTTGGACAAGGTTGACAGAGTTATTTATGAGATGATATGAACAGATATTTGAGTTGTGAAAAGATATATGAAAGGTATGACCCCTAGGGTCTTATTTATAGGCAAAGTTGATGGCATGGAGTGAATGCATGGCTTGGAGCCAAAGACAAATACTTAGAGCCAAAGAGAATTGCTTGGAGCCAAAGCAAGTCTAGAAACTTCTTGTATGATCTTGCATGTATGTAGACACAATTTTTGCCTACACAAAAGTTGGTGGCTTCTTCATCATGTTGGTTGCTTCTTTGATGATTTATGCAAGTGGCAACTTGATGGTGCTGGTGGCATATTCATGCTGATTGACTTGTATGCTCCTTAGAAATAGTTGTTCTTGCACCCGAAATTGATCTTCAAAGGCTTGTCACTTGTACACGGGTCTTGAACTTGACTAGCATTCTTCGTACTCGTACTAATCTTCACATTTACGTTGTTTTACACTCTATTCCTGCAATTGGCTACACAAAGACTTGAAAACACAATCGGGCACAAATATGCACAAAAGTATCATAGATATAACCAATATACATGTACAAAAGTACGGATAACGCTCCCAAAAACATGTTGGATTTGGGCATTATCAAGGAGTTACAAGCAGTACTTACTCTCAAGGTACTAAAGGCAGTCCAATTACATCTCAGAACTCACAAGGAAGATCCTCACCATTGTTTAGTGACAATGATGCCTTCTCATTCTTTGTTGGACAAGACAACAGACCAAGGTTAACTCTCAATGACTTGTTCTAAATGGATTATGATGATGTTGAAGAGATGGACCTCAAATGGCAAGATGCTTTGATCTCTGTAAGATCTAATAGGTTCTACAAAAAGATTGTAAGAAAGATGACTGTTGATCCTAATGAACCATTAGGATATGACAAGTCCAAAGTTGAATTCTATAACTGTGGAAGGAATGGACATTTTGAAAGGGAGTGCAATAGAGATAAGGCTGATAGAAGCAGTCAAAGGTCCAAGAACAACTATAGAACCATTCCAAGAATCTCTGAAAGCTTTCAAAAGGGGGATAGCAGAAGTCCCAAAGGAACTAAAGCATTGGTAACTGTAGATGGAGTGGTGAACAAGACTGAAGATGAGGAAGAAGAAGAGCTTGGTTTGATGGCTCTCTCTCATGAAGATACTGAGGTACATCCTTGTTCTAAAGATTGTGTTCTTAAATTTAATAGTCTAAAAGTAGAACTTGATGAACAATATCAAAAGGTTAACACATGTACTGTAGAAGCAAATGCTTTTAAACAAGGTGTTGCTAAGTTAGAGGAAAATATAGTTTTGTATAAAAAGGGTCAACAAAACTATGAAGAGAAAATTAAAATTTTGACTCTTCAAATGAGAGAAAAAGATGTTGAAATTAAAGCTTTTGAAAAACAACTTATAAAAGTAACAACATAAAATGAAGTTTTAAAAGCCACTCTTTTAATGAAAGGGAAGTGATTAATCAATGGCAAAAATCCTCTAAAGGATTGGGTAAGATGATTAATTTACAAATGAGGTATTATGATAAAACAGGCCTAGGATATATTGAGGACCAACCCGGGATAACCTTAACTGACATGGACTTATCAAAGGGGATTTTTAATAGTTCTAATGAATCAGTTAATACTCCTGAAAATGATAGATATGCTGAAGGAATGAAGGCAGTTCCTCCACCATAATCAGGAACTTTCATGCCCCCTAATAATGATATAGGTATAGAGTTAGATGAGTCAAAAGATGTTATTGATAATAAGTCAAATGATTCAGAATCAAACTCTAGTACCTTGACCTAAGATAAATCTGTTGTGACCAAAAACATTATTTATATAATAACCCGAACTTTAAAATCAACATTTAGACCGAGATCTAATCTTATTTCTAGTATTTAGACCAATATTTATTACTCGACTTTTATTTGTCATGTTCGTTTGACGAATAATATTGAATTCCTGACTAACCGACAAGGTTAGGGCTTTAATGTATCATATACGTGTCATTTATTATTTATCGACAAAGTCCATGTCCGCCATCGACCGTGAATATTTTCGTTATGACACAGAAATATTTTCTATTGTCGTCGTTTTAATTTCTCATTTTACGAGTATTCTTCGTAATTGACGCTAAACCCTTAGGCGTCGTTCGTTTATATAAAATGTTAATATATTTTAAATTATAAACCTTCATTTGTTTATCAAAATATCAACGTTCTCCGAATGTCAATGTTTTTATTTTATATTGAGCGTTTATTTTTCGTGTTTTACGCATATCGTTTAAATAGCGTAACGTTAAAAATATCGGGTTTCAATAATACCCGCTTTTGCAAATTATGGGATAAAGTTTTATTATATAAAACTTCACCACATAATAAATGTGGCATGTCACTTGTTTATAGCAAAGACAACACGTGTCTTTACTAATACCACCTAGCTTGCATGTCCATTTTATGTAAAATGATTTCAATCATACAAAACTAATAAAATATTACTCCACCTATCTTCTTGCCGTCCATCATCACTATCCCAACACCATAATATTTCTCTTATTCTAGCTACAAGTATTTCTTATGCTAGAAAAGGTTGTGGTAACTATTTATTAGCTTGGTGTTGTTTCGTTATAAAACAAGTTCTACCATGAGATTTTTGGAGAACTTTGGAGCTGAGGTATAATGAAGTTTTGAATATATACATAAGCTTGGTTGGATGGTTGTATTTTGTATTATTGGGTTGGTTTGATGGTGATTGATCAAGAGTTGAATGGTTGATTATTGCTATGGTGTTTATCCCTGGTAAGGATCATTTGATTATCTTCCTCTCATATTTGATATGTATATAATTTTTATGAATATGTAATTATTATCTATATACTGAGATTGAGATATGTAATAGTTTATTTATAGGTCTTAGACATTGTATATGATCTTGGGTATTAAAGAGGCAAGTTAGAACAAGCCTTTGGTAGAGTTGTGATAGTTACAATTGTTGGGCAGTAACTAACTATATTTCGTGGCAAATGGGTACACTTTTAGGGTTTTTTAAAGCCATTAGTTGACAAATAGATGTCTTGTGATTATTTTTCCGGGTGCCTTGTCTCGTGACGATACCCGATGAACTAGTTACGACTGAAACGATAAAAAGGTGCCTAATCTGATCATTAGTTTTGAACGAACAAAAAGACTAAATATTTGTATACTGACCCTTAAATATGTTACTAAAAGTTGTAGCTAAACTTATGTAGAAGACACATGAATCGGATGGTTTTCTACAGATAAACGGTTTGGAAATGGTGGGCAAAACGGTGGAACTGAAGTTGGCTGCGAAAAACAGCCAACTCTTTTAAGTGATAAAATGGGTACATGAACTATAATAAATATAAATTAAGGGCAATTGAACTTAAAATAAGTAAACTACATAAGTTAAGAATGACTTTGAGAAAAATAACTCATCTATATTATTTATGATTTAGGAGAAATGGTCTAATTAATGAGACATGTCGTGAAAATTGTAAGAATTAGACTATATTAAATTAATGTAAAACGTGACGATTTTTATAAAAACCGAAGTGGTATGACCCACTTATCGGGAATTAGAGACTCATTTACATACTGATAACTATAAGACCCGAAACTTGACCATCGAATAATATTAAGTTGCTGTCATTTAAGGCGTTTTAGAAACCGTAATGCATATAAAATGGACTTGGGACACAAAAGCCCAACTCACACTTATAATGGCTATTGGGCCATTGTTGGGCCTAAGATACATGTTTAGAGTATAATACTGAGATTTAAATAGACAAAAGTCACAATAACTTGTAATGGGCCACTAATGGGCTTTAATGGGCTTAACGGTCATAATGAGACTTTATATGGTAGATTGTCACCAAAAGTCTTATGAAAAGTTTTATAAAACTTATGCAATGTACAAACCTACTAAAATGAACTATTTACATATATGTATGATTTATTTCTCGTCTCGAGCCTAAGACGCGACTCGTCATTTTAGGTCTCATTCGGTCATATGTTGACCGTTGGGCACCTTGCTCTCGATCAAACGAGCGATTGGTATCTCGTGAAGTCGTGTATCGACTATTGGACATTTGTTCCTTGATCTACGTGTGATAGCTATATCATTTGAGTTCATAGCCTCGCTTTTACTGATTTATATGTGTTTATAAACCCGCGAGGGGGAATACATGCTCTTGGTAAATAAGCATACGTGTTGTATCCTTTTGAAAGGATACATGATTGTGAATAAACATTCGTTGTTGGAATATATGCTTTGAACGAATACAAGACTGCTGTTAATAAACATAAAGACGTTTGATTGAATGCTTTTGGAAAATGAACACAATCCTTGATTATATAGGTAATGAACCACTATTAGTAAGGCTAAGTTGCTTATTCCTAGTGAAAAGTCCCTATAAATCGTGAACCGTTAACTATCTATGATGGGTAGGCGCTCGTACAGACGAATGGATCCATTGGGAATGATGACCCCCACCCAGGCGGTCGCACCTGTGAGTTGAGGCTCAGCTGGGTGTGTTGTACGTGAGGTATGGGGTATTTGGCAAGATACCAGACTAGGGAAAATTTATTGATTAAGGCATCGGTGTCATGAGCTTAGCGTAATAGTGTGGAGTATTGATATTGTATGTGTTACAATATCGCCAGTGGATGAGATTCTTGTGTTCAAAAGCTTTATGGTTTATTTAAAAACCCATTATTGTTTATTAAAAACCTATGAATTCACTCAACCGTTGTGTTGACATGTTAGCATGTATTCTCAGGTGTGTAGGTTTAAGATCAGCTAGAGTATGGAGCCGCGCAGGATAAAGTAAAGGCAAAACAAACAATTTCCATTTGATACATTTGAAAAATCTTTGTTATTTCTTAAGGTTTGTATAAATTGGTGGGACCTCTTTTTTATTTAACTCTGATTTAATAAAATTATCGAATGGTTTATTTTATAAAACGTCTCTTTTGAGGTCGTTTTCTATGACTGTATGTGATGTTCTATAAAGTAACGCCCAATGTTGATATTCCGCTGCCTTGTGAAATTAGGGGTGTTACAATTTATCCTATAACACTCTCAAATTTCATATCGGTACAGCGGAAGAGTCATTAGAGTGTTACGGGATAACACAATAACTCCAATCATAGACAACGCATAAAAATGGTTGTACAAGGTTTAACATACATTCATTCGAAATAAATGTTTTAAGTGTACAACAGGTCCCCAAATTACACGGTCATAAAGTTTTCAAAACATAGATCGAATGAATAATTTATATTATGTGGGCCATCAGAGTCGATCTCGATCCAAATTACCTTCAAGCACCTGAGATAAAAACATGCAAAAATCATATTAGCGAATGCCGAGTGAATTCATAGAGTTTAATAAAACGTTATATAAAACAATCATCAAAATCAGAACACAAGTATAATATCAGAAGTAATTCCTCGTATTGCTAGTCAGGTAATATATAAATCAAATCATACATCTTAAACCTTCCATGAGACTGTAGTCTCAATATTACCTTATTTGCATCGTATCATATCGGATATTTAGATTACATTGGATTATTATTAGCAGCATGACATTGTTACCTTACTATCACAAACAACGGGCCGTGAACCCGACAAACAATTTGCCCATCTAAGTTAGCGTGTCGTCACAAAAATCACGCTATGGAAATCTTCTCATACATAAATTCGCTTACCAATCAATGTGGCACGACGGGGATCAACCGTCAAGGCGCGAACTGGTGTGATCTTCCCCAAATAGTACTATCATATGCATAAGCGTCTACCAAATCCCGGTAGTTCAAAATTCATGCTAATGGGACTTTAAGTGACATAACCTAACTACTAACAATCCATTTCATCTCATTATTGGGTCATAGCATCATTCGGGTCCATATCATTAAGCATACCATCGGGACTACTTGTGTTCTATTTTTATCAAAAACTAGCATGTTATCTCCCTATCGGGTTTACAAATCATTTTATAAAACATTTAAAAGAGTGCGAGGCTATGAACTCACGTTGATTATGAAAGGCGGATTATCGGTGACGGGCGTGCTTCGATCACGGAAACCTATATAAATAATACTCGGTCTTAGACTTCCAACGACTTTATAAAAATAATAGCTATGTATATATATGATGATTTTATAAGTATGATGATGATCAAGTAGGATTTTATATCTTTATTCACTCATTATAGTGTCATGTGCTGGTAAATTTTTAGACTAGTTATACTATTTTAACTTATTTACATGTTAAGGCCCATTAAGCCCATGATAAGCCCATTACATTATATTAGTCTAGTCACACCTTTAATATCAGACCTATACTCACATGTTGGGCCCAAGTGGGTTAAGCCCAATAAGTAAGTCCACTAGTTTTTAGCCAAATTAGTTGGGTTGATAGTCCAATAAGGCTAATTTGGCCCGTTAATGTCCATATGTTATAAATCTCGGGTTTTATCAGTTTTTACTTGTTATATGTACTTATACATCAGTATATGAGTTATAAAAAGTTTACATTAGCCGAAAAGATGTAAAACTTATGTATATAGTTTTATAACTTATAAAACTTATCAAATTGCCATTTTTATATAATGTTACATTTATTTATTAAAGTATATACTTATTTATATGTAATATAAGTTAGTGGGTTTTAGGTATACATTTTATATTAGTTTTACTTGAGTGCTAATTTTTTAATATATACTTTTATTTTACAAATCTGATTATGAATTTCACTTTCACCATTTTTACCATATCTTGAGTTCTACAAGAAGATAGAAGCTCATTTTTGGGTAGCACAAACTACATGATATGTGATACAATTAACTCCACTTTAGCTACTGCTCAATCAACCTCTAAATGTCTCTAACAGTCCGTCCAAAACAGACTATATATATTTGAACTTCAATATTGTTTTGATCATATGTCACTCATTTTATGCATTCTATTGAGTGGCCAACTCTCACATATGTACAAGTCACATATCGTACTGTATATTAATTTATACAAGCCATTTTAAACATTTATCATAAGGTTCTTTACTGTTTTATACAACATACTATTTTAAGCATGATTTTAACATTTTTACATGTAGATTTCAATCTTTTTAACCAAGTTTATCTACACATGATCCCCACATAATATTTTTATCATCATATATCATCATATACATATACATTAAGAAAGAAAATACAAATTTACATTTTCAAAATAACAAGGAAATTGGAAGGATGATCTTGTTACCAACCAAGATTATGAAAGTTAAGATCAAGGCTTGACTTTTGAGAACAAAACTTGTGGTACACCAATATCAACTTCAAGATCACCAATCTTTATAAACTTCTTATGGAAAATCAGCCCCAAGACACCAAGGAAACTTCTTTTTGGATGTTATAATCACCACCAATCAATAGAGCTTCAAAAGGGCATCATCATATGTATGAATAACATAGGATTTGTGGTTAAATCAAGATCAAATGGGGGTGTTTTGGCTGAAAGTGGACGGAAAAGGGAGGGAGAGATGAGAGGATTTGGGTGTTTTGCATGTATGAAAATGAGTTAGTTGTTTAACTTTGATGGTTTTGAGGTGCTAGTGGTGTGGTGGCAAAGCTAAGACAAGTGTCTTAGCTTTGTATGTAAAGTTGACACCTCATAAGGGGTGTTAGCTAAGCTTGTCGTCCCATGAGTGGGGGTGGGGCAAGTTTATTCTTGTCTCATCCCCATTTATTTGCGGGTGCTCCTTGATTCTAGTTTCCTTGATTTGCGTGTCCTTGGGTCGTTTTACGAAAAACATTTTTATAAATTATGAATCAACGGCACAAAACGAATCTAATAAAAATTGTCTCATCAAAAACGGAGTTCAAAAACGTAAATACGTAATCCTAGGGTTTCCAGTTTAGTCGTAAAGGACGTTAAATTAAGCACGTAAGCCCAAATTTAAATCCGTAAGTTGTGAGTTCATCAACCAACACAAAAATAAGTTTTAAAATAATATACGAGAAAATAATTTACTACCTAAAAATGTTAGATTGTCACATCTTTTCCTCCTAAAAGGGATCAACGTCCTAGTGATCCATTTCATTTTGATATCCGTTTCTTATTGAAATCAAAGAGGTGTGGGTATTTCTTCCACATTTCATCCTCTCGTTCCCAAGTAAATTCTGGTCCATGCTTTGAATTCCATCGGATCTTGACGATAGGTATCCGACTTTGTTTAAGTTGCTTTACCTCACGATCCATAACCTCTACGGGTTCTTCGATAAAATGAAACTTCTCATCTATTCGAACCTTATCCAACGAGATTTTCTCATCACTCACTGCTAAACATTTCTGCATATTAGATACATGGAATGTGTTGTGAACACCATGAAGTTCTTGGGGTAACTCTAGTTTGTAAGCCAGACCTACTCTAGATAAAATCTTACAGGGTCCAATATAGTGGGGATTAAATTTCCCTCGCTTTCCAAATCTTATGACGCCTTTCCATGGCGATACTTTCAACATTACTCGGTCACCCACTTCAAACTCCATCGGTTTCCGCCGCACATCCGCGTAACTTTTCTGTCTACTAGGGGCAGTCAACAACCGATTCTTAATCTGAACTATCATCTTCGTAGTCTCCAGGATCAATTCCGGTCCTGTGAGCTGGGTATCCCCAACTTCACTCCAACATACAGGAGATCTACACTTCTTACCATACAAAGCTTCAAACGGTGCAGCCTTAATACTAGCATGATAATTATTGTTATACAAAAATTCTGCTAAAGGCAAATGTTGTTTCACTCTGCCCATCAGTCTGGGGGTGATAAGCAGTGCTCATGTCGAGATTCGTTCCCAAAGATCTTTGGAAAGATTTCCAAAAGTTCGATGCGAACCTAGGATCTCGATCTGAAATGATCGATACAGGAACTCCATTCTTGCATACAACATTCTCGAGATAAATACGAGTCAGCTTCTCCTGTGAGAACTACTCTTTAACCGGAATGAAGAGTGCTGATTTGGTCAGTCTGTCGACAATGACCCAAATCGAGTTATTTCCAGATGATGTTCTAGGAAGCTTGGTGATAAAGTCCATCGTAATTCGTTCACTTCCATTCAGGGATCTTTGGTTGTTGAAGTAGTCCTGATGGCTTTTGATGTTCAGCTTTGACTCTTGCACAAGTCAAGCATTGAAGAACATACATAGCAATATCAGCTTTCATATTCGGCCACTAGTACAACTTCTTCAAATGATGATACATTTTATCAGATCCAGGATGAATGGAATATTTAGATTTATGAGATTCCAACATAATCAAATCTCTTAAGCCTCCAAACTTAGGTATCCACATATGACCTCTTAAACATTTCACTCCATCATCTCTAACCTCTAAAGGATCTCCTTCTCCTCGAAACCCTTCATTAACAAAATTTTCTTTCTTATAGGGTTCTATTTGCGCATTTCTAATTTGCTCAGGCAAATTATTTTGCACAGTCCAGACCAGAGAACGTACCCTGATAGGCTCTCTATCCTTTCTACTTAATGCATCGGCAACAACATTTGCTTTTCCTGGGTGATATTTTATATCACAATCATAATCACTTAACAATTCTATCCATCTTCGTTGCCTCGTGTTCAATTCCTTTTGATCGAGAATATACTGTAGGCTTTTGTGATTGGTGAATACCGTACACTTGGTGCCATACAGATAATGTCTCCATAACCTAAGGGCAAAGACTACAGCGCCTAACTCAAGATCATGAGTAGTATAATTCTCCTCATTTTTCCTTAATTGCCTAGAAGCATAAGATATCACGTTTTCTCGCTGCATCAAAACAACTCCATAACCTCTAAGAGATGCATCACAATATACTACAAAATCTTCACTTCCGTCGGGTAATGATAGAATTGGCGCACTACATAATTTTTGCTTCAATATCTGAAATGCTCCATCTTCTACACTTCCCCAAACGAAAGGTTTATTTTTCTGAGTTAGCTTGGTCAGGGGTTTAGCTATTAAATAAAATTCTTTAATGAATCGCCTATAATAGCCAGCCAATTCTAAGAACTGTCGCACCTCCGTTGGCGTTGTCGGTGCAGACCAACTCTTAATGGCTTCAACCTTTGCAGGATCAACATGAATTCCATCTTTGTTAATCACATGACAAAGAAATTGCACAGAATCTAACCAAAAATCACATTTTGAAAACTTAGCATACAACTTTTCATCATTTAACAAACTCAAGATAATCCTTAAATGTTCTCCATGTTCATCTTTATTCTTAGAATATATTAGAATATCGTTAATAAACACGATCACAAATTTATCTAAGTAGGGTTTGCACACTCGATTTATTAGATCCATGAAGACCGCAGGTGCGTTAGTTAACCCAAATGGCATTACTTGAAATTCATAGTGTCCATAACGAGTTCTAAATGCAGTTATTGGAATATATTCTTCACAGACGAGAAGTTGGTGATATCCAGACCGCAAATCTATTTTAGAATACACACTAGATCCTTGTATTTGATCGAAAAAATCATCAATCCTTGGTAAAGGATATCGATTTTTAATCGTTAACTTATTCAGTTCCCTATAATCAATGCACATACGGAAAGATCCATCCTTCTTCTTAACGAACAAGACTGGAGCTCCCCAAGGCGACGAGCTCGGTCGAATAAAACCTTTATCAGACAACTCCTTAAGTTGTTCAGATAATTCCTTTAATTCAGAAGGTGCTAATCGGTAAGGCGCACGTGCCACCGGTGCAGCACTAGGAATTAAATCGATTCGAAACTCAACTTGCCTTATCGGCGGAAGTCCGGGTAAATACTTAGGAAATACCTCTGGAAATTCACAGATAATAGGTACATCTTCCAATTGTTTCTCCGTAGACTCATTCGCGGTCACTTGAGCTAAGAATAGCTTGCAACCGTTCCTGATGTACTTTTGGACTTTAATACATGAAACGATTTTCAAACGAGATTCACCTCGATTACCATCAATTACTAACGTCCTATTCCTAAGAGGAATCTTAAACTTCTTTTCTCCACATAAAATAGTAGCATTATTCAACGATAACCAATCCATACCAATGATAATATCAAAACTACCTAGAAATATCAACATCAAATTAATCGGAAAGGAATAGTGTAAGAGATTTAAAGAGCATCCTTTTAACAGCTTATTAGTTTTTACTAAGTTACCATCAGCCAATTCCACTTCGTAACTGGTATTTATCTCAATAGGTTCAATGTCAACAAGGGCACTAAATTTAGTGGATACAAAGCTCCTATCAGCACCCGAATCAAATAAAGCAACAACATACTGATTGTTGAGTAAAAACGTACCAGTAACGACATTCGGATCCTCTTTATTAACCTCAACCATTCCAAGTTGATAAGCACCACCCTGGTGGTTTCTTCTAGGTCCAATCGCTTTCAACTTAGGGCAATCCGATTTCTTCTGACCTTCTTCATTACAATTGAAACAAATAACTCCCCTCTTACACTTTTCAACTTTGTGTCCAAGCTTTCCGCAATTTCGGCACTTCGAGTAGTCGCCAGTATGCCTCTTATTACCACATTTAGGACATTTTTTATCATTACGCGGTGTGTTGTTGGTAAGAGCATTTGCATTTCCCTTTCTCTAGTTTTTATGGCGATTGAAATTCTTCCTATTATCACCTCGATCTCCACGATCACCATCACCCTACCAGCATGTGCTTCATCCTCCTTATCCTGAATTATTTGCCCAATGAGTTGGTAAGCCATTCGAACATCATCAATGGTCAGTGGTTTTGATGATGTCACGTCCCCTCGGATGTTCTTGGTTAACCCTTTAATATATTGCTCAATTCGGATCTCTTCGGGTTCCACCAATCGAGGACACATCAAGGCCAACTCGTGGAATCGTTTTGTGTAGCTATCAATATCCACACCTTTCATTCTCAAATGAATTAACACTTGTTCCAACCTAATGATGACACTACGGGGACAGAACTCCAGAGTCATCCACTTCTTAATCTCAGCCTAAGGAGTAGCATTAGCAACATCAATACCCATGAAAGCAATTCTCCCGTTCCACCAAGTCAACGCACGACCTTTAAGAGTAGCCATAGCAAAAGTCACCTTATCTTCCTCCTTACACTTACTAATCCGAAATACTGACTCAATCTTCTCAATCCACTGGCTTAATCCTACAGCACCTTCAGTTCCATTAAAACGGAGAGGTTCACACTTCATGAACGTCACATAAGTACAACCACCGAATTCAGGCGCATTAGGTCCAAGTCCTCCTACATTTCCTCTTGCATTAGAATTCACATTATTAGCATTCACATTCACATTAGTACCATCGATTCCACTACCGCCAGCTCCACTACCGCCAGCTCCACTACTGCCAGCTCCATTTCAAGCATTTGCCATAAATTCAGTCATAGATGCGGTAACTTGCTCCGTAATGATCCTACGTACATCATCCTCAGTCACAGCTTTCTTGGGCGACATGGTTCTATAATTTCACAATTTCAAAGTATATTAAGCATTCACCCGACAAGGGATTCATATAAGATGGATTGACTTCATAATCAAGATACAAATAAGGCACGATATGTAATTCAAGACAAAGATACATATTTCATTGGATTAGAAACAACCACATTGTATTAATTACATTCCACATCCAAGTTTCTAGCACTATACAGGCCCAAAATTCATGCCAGATCTACTAACTGATAAGTCGGTTCAGTCAAAGTTACAAAGATACAAAAGATACAAAGATAACTACTAAAGATAGACTAGTCTACTGAGAACCGCCAGATGGTCCATCATCCATCGTCTTCGGTATCTTCGTCGGACGATCACAAGACACATCTTCAGATGGGCGCTTACGAATCACTCCTTTCTCGACCATCTCAGTATAAAACCTACTATTCCAACCAACAGATATATTTAACTCTTTCTCAGCCTTCTCACGCATCGCACAAGCTACACTCAACTGAATCTCCATAGTATTCACCTTTTTCTTCATCTCAGCATACTCACCACTTTCCAACACAAATAACCTCCCAAACGCCTCATTCAAACGACGCTCTACATTAGTAAAATCCAAATTAAGCCATTCCCGCTCTTTCTCACCAACCTTAGTCTTCGACTCCAAATAAGCAACATGAGTCTGAACAACACCTAAACCAATCTCTATCATACTACCCTGAACACGGGAAGAATCTAAATCACGTCTCAAGGCCCAAGGTGAAATACCATCAATATGAGTAGCCTCTCGAACCCTATACGACTCTCATATCACATATCTACGAGTAGCAATCCCATCGGTACCATCAGGTGCATCATCATCCTCATCATCCTTTGATTCAAAATCAGATTCAGACGATTCAGAGAATTAATCTCTAAGTAACTCAAACCCAGAATCAGATCAATTAACTGGAGGGGGTAAGGGCTCACCCTCCGCTACATCATAAGTAAAAATAAGCTCAGCATCATCATCATCATCAACCTCATCATCTATACCTATCTCCTCCTCGACATCCCCGTCCTCATCCTCATTACCTACATAATATATCCCAATCTCATCATCATTCTCAATACCAACATTATCATTATCATTCTCTACAACATCAACCGGTGGGGCAAACTGATCTCCTAGTCCTATCTCGGGCTCGGGATCCTCAAATGGTTCCTCCTCATCATCATTCATATCCTCATTTACATTATAATCCACTAAGTCTAAATAAGGGTTATCATCTACATTAGGTTCGGGAATAGGATGGTTCTCTAAAGGAATATTAGGGTCAGCCATGACAATCTGCATTTATATATATCTCGTATTAGCATAAAAATATTTATTAAACAGTTACATATTGAAACGACGATATATACAAATATATAAATTAAATTATATATATTAAAACATATATCTTCTCAATACGGCTTGTTGGTAACGTCGGAGATCTTTGGAACCGTTATATTCAAAAGATTTTTCAAACATTTTAAGAAAATGTGTATAGTTAAAAGATTTTGAAAAGTTTTGTTCAAAACCTTGGTTTTAAAAATCTTTCGTTCTCTATAACGAGAGCTCTGGTACCAAACTGTAACACTCTCAAATTTCATATCGGTACAGCGGAAGAGTCATTAGAGTGTTACGGGATAGCAAAATAACTCCAATCATAGACAACGCATAAAAATGGTTGTACAAGGTTTACCATACATTCATTCGTAATAAAAGTTTTAAGTGTACAACAGGTCCCCAAATTACACGGTCATAAAGTTTACAAAAAATAGATCGAATGAATAGTTTTTATTATGTGGGCCATCAGAGTCGATCTCCATCCAAATTACCTTCAAGCACCTGAGATAAAAACAGGAAAAAATCATATCAGCGAATGTCGAGTGAATTCATAGAGTTTAATAAAACCGTTATAAAAACAATCATCGAAATCAGAACACAAGTATAATATCAAAAGTAAGTCCTCGTATTGCTAGTCAGGCAATATATAAATCAAATCATACATCTTAATCCGTCCATGTGACCGTAGTCTCAATATTAGCATTATTTGCATCGTATCATATCGGATATTTAGATTACATTGGATTATTATTAGCCGCATGACATTGTTACCTTACTATCACAAACAACGGCCGCGAACCCGACAAACAATTTTCCCATCTAAGTTAGCTTGTCATCACAAAAATCACACTATGGAAATCTTCTCATACATAAATTCGCTTACCAATCAATGTGGTACGACGGGGATCAACCGTCAAGGCGCGAACTGGGGTGATCTTCCCCAAATAGTACTATCATATGCATAAGCGTCTACCAAATCTCGGTAGTTCATAATTCATGCTAATGGGACTTTAAGTGACATAACCTAACTACTAATAATCTAGCTCATCTCATTATTAGGTCATAGCATCATTCGGGTCCATATCATTAAGCATACCATCGGGACTACTTGTGTTCTATTTTTATCAAAAACTAGCATGTTATCTCCCTCGTGGGTTTACAGATCATTTTATAAAACATTTAAAAGAGTACGAGGCTATGAACTCACGTTGATTATGAAAGGCGGATTATCGGCGACGGGCGTGCTTCGATCACGGAAACCTATATATATAATACTCGGTCTTAGACTTTTGTCCAATGACTTTATAAAAAAATAGCTATGTATATATATGATAATTTTATAAGTATGATGATGATCAAGTAGGATTTTATATCTTTATTCACTCATTATAATGTCATGTGTTGGTAAATTTTTAGACTAGTTATACTAGTTTAACGTGTTTACATGTTAAGGCCCAATAAGCCCATGATAAGCCCATTAAATTATATTAGTCCAATTACAGTTTTAACATCATCCCTACAATTACATGTTGGGCCTAAGTGGGTTAAGCCCAATGAGTAAGTCCACTAGTGTTTAGCCAAATTAGTTGGGTTAATAGTCCTATAAGGCTAATTTGGCCCGTTAATGTCCATATGTTATAAAGCTCGGGTTTTATCGGTTTTTACTTGTCATCTGTACTTATACATCAGTATATGAGTTATAAAAAGTTTACATTAGACGGGTCCGACCATCTAAGTTTTTTTTGACGAAAACGTTAATCTTTTGGTTTTAACCAAAAAGACGTAAAACTTATGTTTATAGTTTTATAACTTATAAAACTTATCAAATTGGCATTTTTATAAAATGTTACATTTATTTATTAAAGTATATACTTATTTATATGTAATATATAAGTTAGTGGATTTTAGGTATACATTTTATATTAGTTTTACTTGAGTGCTAATTTTATAATATATATTTTTATTTTACATATCTGATTATGAATTTCACATTCACCATTTTTACCATATCTTGAGTTCTACAAAGAGATAGAAGCTCATTTTTTGGCAGCACAAACTACATGATATGTGCTACAGTTGCCTCCATTTTATCTACTGCTCAATCAACCTCTAGATTTCTCTAACAGTCCGTCCAAAACAGACTATACAGATTTGAACTTCAATATTGTTTTGATCATATCTCACTCATTTCATGGATTTCATTGAGTGGCCAACTCTCACATATGTAAAAGTCTCATATCTTACTGTATATAAATTTATCCAAGCCATTTTAACAATTTATCATAAGGTTCTTTACTGTTTTATAGAGCCTACTATTTTAAGCATGATTTTAACATTTTTACATGTAGTTTTCAATCTTTTTAACCAAGTTTATCAACACATGATCCCCACATAATCTTTTTTATCATCATATACATATACATTAAGAAATAAAATACAAATTTACATTTACAAAATAACAAGGAAATGGGAAGGATGATCTTGTTACCAACCAAGATTATGAAAGTTAAGATCAAGGCTTGACTTTTGAGAACAAAACTTGTGGTACACCAATATCAACTTCAAGATCACCAATCTTTATAAACTTCTTGTGTAAAATCAGTCCCAAGACACCAAGGAAACTTCTTTTTGGATGTTATAATCACCACCAATCAATAGTGCTTCAAAGGGGCATCATATGTATGAATAACATTGGATTTTTGGACAAATCAAGATCAAATGGGGGTGTTTTGGTTGAAAGTGGACGGCAAAGGGAGGGAGAGATGAGAGGATTTGTGTGTTTTGCGTGTATGAAAATGAGTTAGTTGTTTAACTTTGGTGGTTTTGAGGTACTAGTGGTTTGGTGGCAAAGCTAAGACAAGTGTCTTAGCTTTGTATGTAAAGTTGACACCTCATAAGGGGTGTTAGCTAAGCTTTGCGTCCCATGAGTGGGGGTGGGGCAAGTTTATTCTTGTCTCAACCCCATTTATTTACGTGTACTCCTCGATTATAGTTTCCTCGATTTGCGTGTCCTCGGGTCGTTTTACGAAAAACGTTTTTATAAATTATGAATCAATGACACAAAACGAATCTAATAAAAATTGTCTCATAAAAAACGGAGTTCAAAAACGTAAATACGTAATCCTAGGGTTTCCGGTTTAGTCGTAAAGGACGTTAAATTATGCACGTAAGCCCAAATTTAAATCCGTAAATTGTGAGTTCATCAACCAACACAAAAATAAGTTTCAAAATAATATACTAGGAAATAATTTACTACCTGAAAATGTTAGATTGTCACATATCTACCTTTAATGAGCAATTTTGTATATGAAGGACAAGTGTCTACAACTAATTTTGCTCCCAAGCAGGTAAAAACTCCTAGTAAGGCATTGGATAATAATGCAAAACATAATACTGATACCAAGAGGGGTGGGATAGGTTTTAAGAAAACCAAGTCAGAATAACCTTTTGGGTCTTCTTTAAGAAGAAAAGGATGTTATGTTTGTGGTAGTCTAAATCACTTTATCAAAGATTGCACTTTACATGAAGATAAAATTTAAAAACAGAAGGCTACACAAAAGGTCATAAAGAAAGGTAATGTGAACAATGGACATGTAAATAGGCAGATTGGATCTAAAGATGACAAACCTAAGTTTGATCATGCTAAAAGGGTAAATAAACCTCATAAGGTTAATAATACCAAACACCCGCTCTCTACCAAGGACTTTGTTCCAAGAGCAGTACTTATGAAACAAGGTCTAGTACCTTTGAAGTCTAGTAAGCCATGTACCGGCAAGTCTAGAACTGCAAGTACTGCTACACCAAATGCAAGTACCGCTGGTCAAAAGTCTGGTAAACCAATGTCTCACAAATCTTCTAGGAGTGTAGTTGAAAATGCTAAAACACCTAGAAGTAAGTATAATAACAAACCAGTGCAAATGTGGGTCCCTAAAGGAGAAAAACCATGTGTTCAACCAAGTACTGCTAAAACAGTACTTAAGTAAAAAAGGTTCAAGGACAAGAAACCCACATATGTGTTTGACTATTTAACTGGAACCATGAAGTACAAGAGTGTGTGTAGTCTTACTGGAAAAAACTACCTATCAAACTCTTAAGTATGTAGGTCCCACAAGATCCGAGCCAAATGTGGCTTGGGTCCCTGCTAAAAACTAATAAGTTTTGCGTATGTGCAGGGGCATCTAATTGAGGAATTGAAAGATAAAGATATTGTAGATACTGGATGCTCAAGGCACATGACAGGGAACAAAGATTTCCTTGCTGAATTTGAAGAATTCAGAGGTGGACCAGTAGCCTTTGGTGGTAGCAAAGGTAGAATCACTAGAAAAGGAAAAATCAAAACATGGAAGTTGGAGTTTGAAGATGTGTTCTATGTAAAAGAACTGAATGAATTCAATCTCTTTTATGTATCAGAAATGTGTGATAAAATAACAAGGTGCTCTTTACAGATACAGACTGCTTGGTGCTTTCCAAAGACTTTGAGATGCCAAAGGAATCTCAAGTACTGCTTAAGGTACCCAGGCAAGAAATATGTACACCTTTAATCTTCATACTATTACTCCAACAGGTGGTATTACATGTTTGCTGGATAAGGCTTCTAATGATGAGTCTAATTTATGGCATAAGAGGTTAGGTCATGTGAATTTCAAGAACCTTAATAGATTGGTTAATGGAAATTTGGTTAGAGGGTTACCTAACAAACCTTTTCAAAATGATTTCACATGTACTGCTTTTCAAAAAGGTAAACAACATAGAGCCTCTTGTAAGACCAAGACTGTCAATTATGTGACTAAGCCTTTGCAACTTTTGCATATGGATTTGTTTGGTCCAGTTTCTGTTAGGATTATTAGTCATACGACCTTTTGCCTAGTTATTACTAATGATTATAGTAGATTCCATTGGGTTTTCTTTTTAGCACATAAGAATGAAACCAATGAATTACTTAAGTATTTTATCACTTTAGTTATAAAATAGTTCACTAAACAAGTCTTACTCATTAGGACAGATAATGGGACAAAATTTAAAAATGAAGAATTTGATGAATTATGTAGGTCTAAAGGAATCAAGAGACAATTTTGCAATCCTAGGACTCCAAAACAAAATGGAGTGGCTGAAAGGAAAAATAGAACCCTAATTGAGACTGCTAGGACTATGATAGCTGATTCTCTTTTGCCAAATACATTTTAGGCAGAAGCAATCAATACTGCATGTTATGTGTTAAATAGAGTCTTAGTGACCAAACCTAAAAACAAAACACCTTATGAACTTTTGACTGGTGTTAAGCCAAACATAGGTCATTTGAGATCTTTTGGATGTCATGTGTCTATTTTAAATACTCTTGATCATTTGGGGAAGTTTGAAGGAAAATTTGATTCAGGATATCTAGTAGGATATTCATTCCAAAGTAAAGCATATAGGGTTTATAACTTGGCATCTAGAAAAGTTGAAGAAAATGCCCATGTTAAATTCTTAGAAAATAATCCCAATGTCCCAGTAACTTATTTCAATAATTTGGAAACTAAAATTCCGTCAGTTCCATTCCCACTCATAAAGTCAACAACAACCATCCTACAACTCAAATTATTGGAAACCCCTAAGTCTACTGTGCAAACCAGAAGACAACTTCAAGCTAATACTGAAACTCATGCACTTGTGAGTTATGTCAAACAACAGTAAAGAACAACTCATAAGGATACTCAGCATTGTTTGTTTGCTTGTTTCTTATCACAAGTAGAGCCTAAGAACATTTCTCAAGCTCTTGATGAAGAAAGTTGGGTAGATGCCATGAAAGAAGAATTAATGCAATTTGAACTACAAAAGGTTTGGATTCTTGTGGATCTTCCCTCGGAAAAAAGAGTTATTTGTACTAGGTGGGTTTTCAGAAATAAAAAGGATGAAAGATATGTTGTTGTGAGGAACAAGGAAAGGCATGTTGCTCAAGGCTATAGAAAGGAAGAAGGGATAGACTATGATGAGGTTTTTGCACCAGTGGAAAGAATAGAAGCCATTAGGTTATTTTTGGCCTTTGCATCATATATGGGTTTTATAGTCTATCAGATGGATGTGAAACAGTTCCTTTCTTTATGGTACTATTTCAGAGGAGGTATATGTTTCACAATCTCCACTATTTTGTAGATCCTAAATTCCCCAATAGAGTTTACAAAGTTATCAAAGCACTTTATGGTCTACATCAAGCTCTAAGGGCTTGGTATGCAACTTTATCGACTTTTCTATTGGAACATGGATATAGGAGAGGGAAAACTGACAAAACTCTCTTCATAAAAAAGAATGCTAAGGATATTATCTTAGTTCAAGTCTATGTTGATGACATAATTTTTTGTTCAACCAAGAAATCATGGTCTGAAGAGTTTGAGGCTTTGATGAAAGTAAGATTTCAGATGAGTTCTATAGGAGAACTTGCCTTATTTTTAGGACTACAAGATAAACAAACGAAGGATGGAATATTTATCAGCCAAGATAAATGTGTTGCTGAAGTCTTAAAGAAATTTTCATGTTTGGATACAAGGAGTACAAGCACGCCTTTTGAAGCTAAGAAATCTTTGTCAAAAGATGAACATGGTGAAAACATTGATATTCACCTATAAGGTCAATGATTGGTTCATTGATGTATCTTACAGCTTCAAGACCAGATATTATGTTTGTTGTATGTGCCTGCTCAAGGTTCTAAGTCAATTCAAAGGTGTCACATCTACATGTTGTGAACGGGATTTTTAAGTATCTTAAAAGTCAACCTAATTTAGGATTATGGTATCCTAGAGACTCATCATTTGATCTGGAAGCTTACTCCGATAGTGATTATGTTAGAGTTAATCATGATAGGAAATCCACAACAGGAGGTTGTCAATTCCTAGGCAGAAGACTTATATCATGGTAGTGTAAGAAGCAAACTATTGTTGCTACTTCTACAACTGAAGTTGAATATATAGCTGCTGCTCCTTGCTGTGGACAAGTACTTTGAATTCAAAATCAGTTGTTAGACTATGGTTTCAACTTTATGAACACGAAGATCTACATTGATAGTGAAAGTTCTATTTGCATTGTCAAGAGTCTAGTCTTTCACTCCAAGACTAAGCACATTGAGATAAGACATCACTTTATAAGGGATGCCTATGACAAAAAGCTTATTCAGGTCTTGAAGAATCATACAGATAACAATGTAGCTGATTTATTAACCAAGGCGTTTGATGCAAATAGATTTGAGTTCTTGGTAACACATATTGGTATGCTCAACCAATAAACTGCTACATATGTTTAGGGGAGGTAATAGTTATACAATTTTTATGCTGATTTTTATTGTATAGTGTTTGTTTTGTGTTTTTGATGTGATTGCAGTTTGATAGAATAAGATAAAAGAGGTTATAATGATAGTGGAATGCATGAACTGGTCAAATTTGTTTTTGTAAATTTGGCGGTTTCTTCGCACTTGGGTTTGTTACTTACATAAATACCAACACCAATTATATAATTGATTAACCTAATCTTTTATTCTTATCTCTTAATTCTATAACATATTTTCTAATTTTTCAATCATCAAAAATACTATTGGCTGCTTTACAAGTGTTCTCTAAGCATAACCTAGTTGCGAACCTTGTTCAGAATTATGATTCTATTGGTTTCCATGAGATACTTGGATTTCTCTCTCGAAGTCATGTTCGTTTTGCACTTACAGTAAGTCCTGTTGTCTCTATTCCTATTGTTACACAATTTGGGAATACTGATGTCTTAGGTACTCGTCATAATCAACCTTGCATTAGGGCTAGGGTAAATAATAGAAATATTTATGTGACTGAGGTACTGTTACGGGCTAGTTTAAGGCTTAATGATGATAATGGACTTAGTATGTTGAATAACACAGAGATACATGATGGCCTTGGAGCCATGGGTTATGCGGTTGGTAGGGAAAGTCTTACTTTCTTTATAGGTTTATTTTCACCTCAATGGAAATTGCTTTTTCATGCCATTATTCACAGTTTAAGCTCAAAAAGTACGTCTTTTGATCAAATACCTACTGCTTTGGCATCAGCTGGTATTTGTCTAGCTAATAACATAATTTTTTTAACTTTTCAAAATTGATTTTTGACGGCATGACTAGGAATTTGGAGGGAGTTAAAAAGTATTTTATGTATCCTAGATTCATTCAAGATTTACTTAATGACCAAATCCCTAACCTACCAGAATTGACAAATACATGAGACGTTCCTACTTTTACAAAGAGAACTTTCTCTTTCTTGACCAAACCAGGAAGTGCTTTTAAAGGAACTATTACACCCTTATTTGCAAATATGCTAGCCCAACCAGCTAATCAAGAAGGTTAGGAACCTAGCTCAGCTAGTGCTTCTTAGCAAACTCCTTCTCACCAGAGTCCCCAATCCTCTGAAGATACTCAATCTTCTTCTCATAATGTTGGTGGTTAACCACATTCTTATGAAATGATCCACACACCTGCTGCTTCAATTACTGCTAGTGGTTCACCACAAGTACCAGCAATAGAGGTGGTGGATCTTGCAAATTTAACTAATTTGTGCACTAGCTTGTCCAAACAGGTACAGGTATTGCAAAAAGAGAAGCTTGCTCAGGATAAAAGAATTGCTGATTTGGAAGCCAATTTAATCAAGTTAAGGAATAAACTAAATCCTTGGATGAGGCAAAACAGAGTAATTCATAGAGTTGCTCTTAAGAAGAAAAGGTTCAGGAACTTCAAGAAGAGGCAACTGAATGCAACCAAATAGGAGAGGAATTAATCTCTAGAAATGACATTAATTTTGAAGCTGATGATGTCATTGGAAATTTTGAAGATGTTGATGGCATAGAGACTAGTGTGGATAAAAAGAGGTTGGAGCCTACAAATATGGAGCTTTAACAAGAGGAACCACAATCTGCTCATGAGGAACCACAAGATGAAGAAATGTTGGTAACTCAGCCACAACCACAACCTCAATCACCACAAATACAAGTTAATTGGAGTAGTTTTTATGAGAAGCTAGAGGAAATCAATTTTCAATTTCCTGTGTCTTCAACTCCACCTTAAAGACAATTTTGGTTTCAAAAGAAACAGTCTTTCCAAGTATTGTCAAGATCAAGAATGAGTGTTGGATTAGACAAGACTGAGGACTTACAAATTGAGAAGACAACTTCAAAAGAAGGAAAAGTATATGGAGATACTTTGGTGATTTAATAAACAAGTGTGTCTTTTACTGGTGAAGTAAATACTGTTGAAGAGCCAAGTACTACTAAGCCAACTACAAGCACCGCTGGTGAAAAATCTTCACTTCCTTCTTCTACAGAAAGTGAAACTCCATATTTTGGAGAAGATGACACTTTAGCACAAGTGCTGCTTGGTCTTAGGGAAAAGATCTCAGCTGGAAAGGCAAGACAAGAAGAAGCAGAAATGAAGACACAACAAGAAATTCTTGCCAAGAAGGAAAAAGATAAAGGTAAGAAAATTCAAGCTTCACAGCCCACTAAAGGTATTATCATTCAACAACAATCAAATGAAGATGAAGAAAGAACATCTTCAAAGCTATTGAAGAAACTACATAAGATAAATCCAACGGATAAGGGAAAAAGGTATTACAATCTGAATCTGAAGATGAAAGTGATTTAAATGGTGATATAAGCAAAGTCATGAACAGATTTCATCAACTAGAGCAAGATGAAGAAGTAGCTTTCAGACTACAAGCACAAATGTGTGAAGAAGAGCTACAAGAAGAACTTGCAACAAAGCAACAATTGCTTGAAGCCCAAAGAGTGCAACAAGAATGGAAAATAGCAAAATATAATAGGATTCAGGATGAACTTAAGGCAAATGAGCTTCTTGTAGAATCATTGCTAGCTGAAGAAAGGGATGCTTATGATGAAGAGGAGAAAGAAAAATTGATTGATGATTTAGTGAGGGAGCAACAAACATTCTATGCAGAAAAGAGAAGAAGAGAAAGGGTTAAGCCTCCAACCACTATGCAAATCAGAAATCAGATGATGTCATATCTCAAGAAAGTTAAGTGTTTTACCCATGCTCAATTGGTCAGAAAAACCATTGATGAAGTAAAGTCTTTGTATGAACAACACAAGAGGACCAAGTTGAATTTTGTTGAAATTGGATCTGAAAAGGAAAAGAAAGACATTGAAGATGTAAGGAGGCATCTCCAACAGCAAAGACAATTTGTAAGTACTCCCAGGCTTAATGCAAGTACTACTGGACAAAAAGAAGCATTTCCACCTATCAAGACTACTTATGTTAGAAATAAGAAAAGGGTGACATAAGTTTCAAAGGGAGCAGAGGTTAATCAAGAAATGGATGAGGGGAATTGATGAGATGGCATTTATACATGATCTCATCGTTCTTTTCGGGCTTTAAATGCACAAAAATGTCATAAAATATCATATATATGCTTGTGTTTGTTTACTTGTGTATTTTAGGTATGGATATCGTGAAAAAAGACAAAAGATCACAAGAAACAAGGAAAAACAGACACGAGAAACGAAGCCGTACAAAGAACCAGGCCCTAGTTCATGAATTATCCAACATTTATCCTTGAAGACTTGAAGATATGCAAGATTGATCCTCAAACAATGAAGAAATGACACTTAAAACCCTTGTGAAATCATAATTACAAGTTTGGTCCCTTAAGTTTGTCAAAATTACACAAAAGGTCCCTCAACTTTGAAGAAATGGCAAGATTAGTCCCTCATTAAATCTAATTTGTCAATTATGGTCCCTCATGGAGTCAAAGTTACATTGAAGACCTTTGAAGATCAAGAATGTCCAAGATCAGCCCTTGAATTGTGGAAATATGGCAAAAACAACCCTCTTAAACCTTTTGCCAAAGTTTTGTGCCAAAAGTGTAAAAGATGGAAACTTCTATAACAAAGGTAACAAGTTTTTATGGCTGAAAAACTTGTTATTCACATTTTGCCAAAAACCAAGGACTCATACTGCCATTTTCAAACTTCAAACACACAAACACGCACCAAACAGATTCCACTCCACCCAAAACGGATCTATGGGACCACTATTTATGTTCATCCACCTAGAATTTACTTTTACCAAACAAAGGGTTAATCAAAATTACCTTGACCAAAAAGTAATTAACCCTCACACGTACACATCCCACACTTGAACTAACCCATCACATCACCATGGACCCCACCCTCATTCACCCGTCCACCAATCATGTGACAACTTTTTCTCCAAGTAAAGCCACGTGTCAAGATCAACAGTCTAGACTCTCTGCTTAACAAGTAAGCTAAAATAAACGTCTAGGATCATTTTGAACAGCTCATCAACAACAAACGGCCTCAAGTGCTCAAGGACAATTTGGGAATTTCACTTCTAGGGTTTGTGAATAGTGTTAGCATAGCATTTGCCTATAAAAGGAGACCTCAACCTGTGAGAGTCCCTTTGTTCCAGTTTTAGGCTATCAATCTTTGTAATCCCTTTTTAAGTTAATAAAATTTGATTTTTAGAAATTTGTGAAATCTTGTTTATGTTTATTAAAAGTTGGTGTTAGAATAGCCTAATTCTGAGTTCCACTTATATGTTTGAAGGTTTTTGAGGCAAGGTTTTAATCAATAAAACTTGTGTTTCAAAAATTCAGAAAGTGCTTGATATTGTCCATCACGTCGGTTTGTTCTTCTTAGCAGGTACATTGGAAGCTGGTACTTGTTCTGCTAGTACCTCAGCTCAAACAATCCAGGGCCTGGATGTAGGTCTTGGAGGTTTGCACCCTTCTCCCTTTTCATTATCTCTTTTATTTTCTGAATATTTGTGATTTTGCTTGATTATTGTGGAATCTGTGTTTTTATGATTGAATCTGGTTCATTTGTGTTGGTTTGATGTTATTGAGGTGTTGTTAATTTGTTTTGTGGTTTGAATCTGAAAAATCCTTTGAAAATTTGTCAAAACAGATTATTAAGGGGTGTTTGGTTTAACTGCATAAGCAGGATTTGTGGATTGTTGAGTGGTTGTTTATTGTTGCTATCTTTTGGTACATGTTTATCTGATATACTTGGTCACTTATTTGCAGATTTTGTGGTTTGAAACACCTATATTCTAAATAGGGCTATAAAATCTTGTTTACTTGATAAATTTGGCTTAGGTTTAAGGGACACCTAGATCTATTCATAGACTAGGGCTAACAAGTGATAAAACCTAGTTAATATCACCAGGGAAAGAGATTTTAGGGCCTGAAATTGGATCTGTGGTCAGTTAGATCAGCAAAGTGTGCTTGAGTACTTGTAGTTCATGTCAGAAGGTTTAATCTGCTTTGATCTTGTTCTTTACCTTGTTTCAGTGCTTGATTTTAGTTTGTTTATGCTTATTCATAGTTTATATGGCTTGTGTATGCATATGGTTGAATTTGGAGTGCTTATTCATGCTTAAAACTGCTTAAGTGTTCATAACAGCTTATTTTCCATATCTGTGCAATATCTGGTGACTGTTTGATTAATGTGGGCTTATTGTGTGAACCAAATTGTGATTTCTTTGTTGATATTGACTCTTTATGATTCACTGATCACAAGGGTGCCCTTGTTTCCAATTGAATCCAACTAAATCTCTCTAAAAAGCTTGGTCAAATAGTCAAAGCAGTGGGAACTCCTTTCCCCTACTGCTAGCCACTGCTAGTGTATTTTGGGTTTCAGCTTATCAATAAGCTATAATAGCTTATTTTAACCAGCAACAACTTAGATTTTGTAATAGATTCTCATTATTTGACCTATTTGTTCATACTGGAGCATTTGGTGTGTTGACTTTAGGGTTTGACTAGAAAACTAACTTAATTGACTTTTTCATAAGTTCTTATTGGTTCATTCTGGCTTATTGGTGTTGCTTATTAGATTTTTATTGATTTATTTGGCTTATTGAGTTCATTTGTGACATTTTGCAAGTTGAATCAAGTTCTGAGGTGCCCTAAATCTCAAACCCGACTATTTTGTCTTTTAGTGAAATTGTACTTTGCTTATTTCTGGCTTATTGAGTGTGCTTTTTCAAAATTTATTTTTACAGATCTATTAAGCATCCCAAAAGAAGGTTGTGTGTCAAATTAGAGCTTATGGCATTAGCTTATTGCTTAATGGGCTAAAAAGCCCAACAAGGATAAGCTGTTTGTTTAATAAGTTGTGATAAACTCACTTTCAACTTTTGGGCCTTTATAGTTTTGTGTTTAGAATTAAATTTTGAGTCAAATTGGGCTTTTCCAAGTCAATTGGGCCAAGTTTGACTTCTTGGGCTAAAAAGCCCATTTGTGTTGACTGTTTTTTGTTTTGGCCCATTTGAGGGCCCAATAGGGGTATTCTGGTCATTTCACTTTCATTTTCTGTTTAATTAGGTCAAAATAAACTAGTTTGCAAGTTTTTAGAAATTTTTTATAATTTTTGGATTTTTAATATTATTTTAATATTATTTTAATATTTTTTTATTATTATTTTTCAAATTTAACATTTTTGCACTTTTTACATTTTTCTTAGCTTAAATACATTAAAATAGGAATTTTCCAACTTCTAGATTAATTTTATCACCTTTAGATTAATTTTTATAATTATTTTAAGTTTTAATAGTTTTTAAATCATTTTAAATAGTTTTTATTAGTTTAAAAATGTCAAAAAATAGTTTTTAATCTTTTTAGGTCATTTTAGAGGTTTACCAATTGAAAAATCTTTATTTGGACTTTTTGATAATTAATTTGATTTTAGGGCTTTAATTAGCATTTAAAAATTGAATATTTAATTAATTAAAAGGTTTGAAAAAGTTTAAATCATTGGTAAACTCTTAGTTTATTTATTTTGATTTTTGGTGAATTTTTGGTAATTTTTAGAATTAATTTTTATTTTAGCTTATTTTTCGGTTTTACGTTAAGTCGTAGTAGTAATTAATTTCACGTCTTCGTCATTCTCTTTTCTCATCCCCTTCTAACCAATATTAATCTCAAACCAATTACGAATTACTCACACACATATACCTCCTTGGGAAACGAACTTTAACTTCATTTGGGTCATTAGTGCTTGATTTTTCTAAATCATCACTTAATACTTTCCCTATTTACGCTCTTTTTCCTAAAAGACGTAATTTACTACAATCATTTTGGTGTCGCTGCCGGGGAGGTGTGTCGTGATTAATTTGTCTTGTTGTTTTTAATATTAACCATAAATAGTATTTGTATTAGTAGAAATCTACTAATACGTATTATCGGTTTTATTGGTTTTTCTTGTGAAATTATTATTACTATATTGTATTAAGTATCACAATAAATACAAAATATCTCCAAAAGTGTGAAAACACAACCTTAATTGGGATTTGATCTCCTAATTATTGTATTCGAATCTCAAACAAAAAGAAAAAGGCAAAAAATAGATAAATACTTTCGTGAAGCTCGATTTTGAAAAATACGAACTATAAGGTGGGTATAAGGCGGGTATTATAAAATACACCCTAAGGAAAAAGGCTCTTAAGTGCTTCGCACCGCCTCGTTTCCCCGCTTGCTTGTGAGTATTTTGAGATTGAAGGCTAATCGAGGGTTTTGCCGCCCAAATTATTATTACATATAATATATTTGCTTGGTTTTCTTTGTGATTAAACCCTCTTGAACAGTTTGGTTTTCACCAAAGTTCTAAAGTCATTCGAAGGCGTTCACTCCACGTGATCGTTTTCATTCCTTTGAGGCTTGTTTAATCAAGAGTTTGATTCGAGGAGAGATTTGGTAGATTGTTGTCTACGAAGATACACCAAAATAAAAAAAATTAAAAACAATCAAAAACAAATAAAAATTTAAAATTCACAAAACACCCAAAAAGAATCTTCTTTGCTCACCTCCCATTCTTCGTGAAGTTTATGATCACTCGTAATCAAGGAAAACGAGCTCGTAAACGTCTTCAAAAGCAAGCCAATCAAGAGACGTTAATTGTAGAACAAACTCCAATTGTTGAACCTATTGTAGAACAAGAAGTCGTCATGGCTAATCGTACTATGATGGAGTTGCTACAAGCACCCACCGAGGGTTTTGGCGAGGCCATTGTGATTCCCGCCATCCTTGCGAAGAATTTCGAGATTAAGACGGGTTTAATGTCGATGTTGCAAGCTAATAAGTTTAGAGGTCATGAGAAAGACAACCCGCATTACCACATTAGGAATTTTAATCGTCTCACCGCTACTAGCAAGTTTAAGGATGTTCCACCTGACGCCATTAAGATGATGTTGTTTCCATACTCGTTAGATGGACCCGCTAAAATTTGGCTTGAGAAAGAACCGCCAAATTCAATTTTGACATGGGGTGATCTCGTTTCTAAGTTTGTGAACAAATTTTTTCAACCATCTAAAACAACACATTTGAAAAATGAGATTTCAAGATTTGTTCAAAGAAATAATGAAAGTTTTTCAATGGCATGGGAACGATTTAAAGAAATGTTACATGAATGTCCACACCATGATTTTTCGGAATTGCATCAAACTGATACTTTTTATAATGGGGTTAATGATCATGAACGAGATTACTTGAATGCCACCGCGGGTGGTAATTTTTTGTGCAAAACGACCGATGAAGCTTTAAAGATTATCGAGAATAGATCTAAGGTTATAGCCCTCATAACACAACGAGTGTTGCCAATTTGGGTTCGTCATCGTCGTCATCGTAACGTAGCATTAATGCCTTACATGATGAAGCTAATGAGGAAAATCGGTTTTTTGATAGATTTGCTAATCTTATGACTCATTGGAAAGCTCAAGAAGCTTCAAATTCCGCGTCGGTTAAAGCGGTTGCTAAGAGTTGTTTGTCTTGTGGTGGAGCTCATGATCTTTCCGAGTGCATTACGCGGATGGTAACACTTCGAGTGCTTATGTAGCAACGGGAACTTATAACCAAAACGGCCAAGGTTCCCGCCCAAATCAAGCTCCACCAAATCAAAATGCTAATAACTATCGAAACAACAATCAAGGTGGTAATTTCCAAGGCAATTCACGTAACTACAACAAAGGGAATTATCAAAGTGGGAATGGACAAGTCACTAATCAAAACCGAAACTGTGATTTTCAAAACACTACACAAGGTTTTTCAAAATTCTCACATTAAAAATCTTCAAGGAGAATTTTTGGATTATGCTAAAGCAAATGATGCTAAGTTTGATAACATGCAACGTGAGATGATTAGCTTAAGATCTGAGTTGAAAAACGAGCTTAAAAACGAACTTGCTAATTAACTTAAAACTCATGCAAATAAAATTGAAGGAAATGTCCAACGTCTTCAACAAAATCAACAAAAGATGGAACAAGGACAACATGAGATTAAGCAAGAATTGTTAAAAGCGGATGCTAGGCAATCAAAATTTGAAGACCGAATGGAAAAAATGTTTGAAGCAATCATGTGTAAACCCTCTTCCTCGGGTGGTCTTCCTAGTGATACCATTGCAAACCCGAAGGGAGAAATGAAGGTTATTACTACTCGTAGTGGTAAAACTTTCAAGGAACCAATCTCTCGTCCAAGTACTTCTACGTAGAACGAAATCGAGAAAGAGCCCGAGGTGATGGTCGAAAAGGAGCATATTACAATCCCACGAAGTACCGCTCATACCACACCTACGGTTGAACCAATACCAATTGTGGAACCCGAGATTCCAAGGCCCTTGCCTAATGTCCAACCCACACCACCCTTACCTTACCCTTCGAGACAAAACAAAGAGAAATTGCAAGAACGTAACAAACAACAAATCGAGCTTTTTATAAAATGTTTCAACAAGTGCATTTTTATGTGAGTTTAGCTGACGCGTTGTTGTATATGCCTCGTTTCGCTTCCACTTTTAAAAGTATGATGAGCGATAAGGAAAAGCTTTCAAAGCTTGCAAATTGTTCTACGGTTTATCTTAACCGCATACCGGAAAAAGTTGGTGACCCCGGAAAGTTTCTCATTCCTTGTGACATACAAGATATGAAAGAATGCCTCGCCTTGGCCGATCTTGGTGCGAGCATTAATTTAATGCCATTTTCCATTTGGAAATCGCTTTCGCTTCCGGCTCTCATTCCTTCGAACATGTCTATCGAGATGGCCGATCATTCTACAATTTTAGCATGTGGAGTAGCCGAAGATGTTTTCGTGAAAGTGGGGAAGTTCTACTATCCCGTTGATTTTATGGTAGTTGACATCCCCGCGGATCCTCAAGTTCCTCTAATTTTAGGTCGTTCATTTTTAGACACCTCGAGATCGCTTATCGACGTTCATGCAAGAACTATCACTTTGAGATTCAACGAAGAGGAACTTGTTATAAACGCTACTCAAAACTCGAAACCTTATCATGTTTATGAAATCGCTACCATCAATCACATTGACATAGTTGATGTGGTTTGCGATGAGTTTTTAAAAGAAGTGTTAGGTTTTTCTGATAGCTCGTCAAGTGGCAATCCCACTATTTTGGATCCGATTCTTGCTAATTCTACACCAAATCTCACTCCATTCCAAGGAGGAGATTTCACTTCAAATGATATCGACAATGAAGATGAGGTGTTGATTAGTGATGATACTTCTATTCCACCATTTCTTCCGCCGATGGAAGTTATGAGTGTTGGACCAAAATCTTCAATCGAGGAACCACCTATCCTTGAATTGAGAGATCTTCCTTCTCACCTTTAATACGCATTCTTGGAAGGTGATGACAAGTTTCCGGTTATTATTGCAAGAGGTCTTGCTAATGATGAAAAACCGAGCTCTTGAAAGTTCTTAAAGCTCATAAAGGGGCAATTGTGTGGAAAATTTCCGACATTAAGGGTATTGACCCAAAATTTTGTACTCACAAAATTTTAATGGAGGAGGACTACAAACCCGCAATTCAAAGTCAAAGAAGGGTGAATCCCAAAATTCACGATGTCATTAAAAAGGAAGTGTTGAAACTCCTTGACGCGGGAATGATTTATCCTATCTCCGATAGCCCATGGGTGAGCCCAATCCATTGTGTCCCTAAAGAGGGAGGAATGACCGTTGTGCCTAATGAAAACAACAAGTTAATTCCCACTCGTGTTATGACCGGTTGGAGGGTGTGTATTGACTACCGAAAGTTAAATGAAGCCACTCGTAAAGACCACTTTCCCTTACCCTTCATGGATCAGATGTTGGAGCGACTCGCCGGAAATGAATTCTATTGCTTTTTAGATGGTTTTTCCGGTTACTTTCAAATCCCTATCGACCCTCGTGATCAAGAGAAGACTATGTTTACGTGTCCTTATGGAACGTTTTCTTATCGTAGGATGCCTTTCGAACTTTGTAATGCACCGGGTACGTTTCAACGGTGTATGATGGCAATTTTTCACGATATGATCGAGAAGTCGATGGAAGTATTTATGGATGACTTTTCGGTGTTTGGTAATTCGTTCACGTTGTGTTTATCTAATCTTGAGCAAATGCTAAAACGTTGTGAAGAAATCAATCTTGTGCTTAATTGGGAAAAATGTCATTTCATGTGTAAACAAGGAATCGTCTTAGGACATAAGGTCTCGAAAGCGGGGATTGAGGTCGATAAAGCTAAGGTAGACATCATCTCCAAGTTACATCATCCCAAAACCGTTAAGGGAGTTAGGAGTTTCCTAGGCCACGCGGGCTTTTATCGTCGTTTCATCAAAGACTTTTCGAAAATCTCTCGACCTATGACACACCTTCTCGAGAAGGATGCTCCTTTTAATTTCAATGAGGATTGTGTTAGAGCTTTCGAAACTCTCAAAAGGAAACTTACCGAAGCTCCCATTCTTGTTGCTCCTAATTGGGAATTACCCTTTGAAATCATGTGCGATGCAAGTGATTATGCTATAGGGACCGTCTTAGGGAAACGTTATGACAAGCATTTCCGTCCTATCCATTATGCTAGTAAGACGATGACCGAGGCTCAATTAAAGTACACCACAACGGAAAAGGAATTCCTTGCCGTGGTCTATGCTTTTGAGAAATTCCGACCTTATCTCGTCTTAACTAAAAGCATCGTGTATACCGACCATTCGGCTATCAAGTATCTCTTAGCTAAGCAAGATGCTAAGCCGAGATTGCTTCGTTGGATGCTCCTCCTCCAAGAATTTGATGTCACCGTGCTTGACAAAAAAGGAGCCGAGAATCTAGCGGCCGATCATCTCTCTCGTCTAGAAGATCCTCACAAAGATGTTTTCGAGAACAAGGAAATCACCGAAACATTTCCTCTCGAGACTCTCGGTGTAGTGAATTCTAAAGACACCACCTCATGGTTTGCCGACATTGCAAATTACCATGCGGGGAATTTCATAATCAAGGGTATGACGACACAACAAATGATAAAATTCTTTCGTGACGTCAAGTTCTATTTTTGGGACGACCCTTATCTCTTTCGGGTTTGTGCGGATCAACTCGTTTGACGTTGCGTTTTTTGTGCCGAAGCTTCTAACATCCTTAGAGCTTGTCACGAGGGACCCACGGGTGGTCACCACGGTGCTAATCTCACGGCTAAGAAAGTGTTTGATGCCGGCTTCTTTTGGCCTTCTATCTATCGTGATGCACACGCACTTGTGAAGTCGTCTGATTCGTGCCAACGTCAAGGAAAATCGTCTCAACGTGATGAAATGCCGTAAAACATAATTCAAGTATGTGAGATTTTCGACATATGGGGCATAGACTTTATGGGGCCGTTCCCATCGTCTCATGGTAACAAGTATATCCTCGTCGCGGTGGACTACCTTTCTAAGTGGGTGGAAGCTAAGGCTTTACCTACTAATGATGCTCGTGTGCTAGTGAAATTTTTGAAGCAAGTATTCTCTCGGTTCAGAACCCCTCGTGCTATTATAAGCGATCGTGGAACCCATTTTTGTAATGACCAATTCGAGAAGATCTTAAAGAAGTATGGAGTTACTCATCGTCCTTCTACGGCTTATCACCCGCAAACGAGTGGGCAAGTCGAGGTTTCGAACCGAGCTTTGAAGAGGATTTTAGAGAGGTCAATTGGAGAAAACCGTGCTTCATGGTCCGACAAACTCGATGTCGCTTTATGGGCCTTTAGGACCACTTATAAGACACATATCGGTTGCACTCCTTATAAGTTAGTCTATGGGAAGAATTGTCATTTGCCCATTGAATTGGAGCACAAGACATATTGGGCCCTTAAGCATGCAAACTTTGACTTGAAGACTGTGGGAGATCACCGGAAAATACAATTGAATGAATTGGATGAATTAAGAGACAATGCTTATGAAAATTCATTGATTTTCAAAGAAAAGACTAAAAAGTTTCATGATGCAAAGATTAAAAACCGGGTTTTTAACATTGGTGATCAAGTGTTACTTTTTAACTCTAGACTTAAGATATTTTCCGGGAAATTGAAATCTCGTTGGTCGGGTCGTTTCACCATTACACAAGTGTTTCCTTATGGGACCATCGAGCTAGCTCAAGATGATGGTCCTAACTTCAAGGTGAATGGACATAGGCTTAAGCACTACTTTGGTGAGGAAATTCCTTCAATGGTTGACCTCGACCAAGTCACCTTCCCCAATGATAATTAGCATTGAGGGGATCGAGTCGAGCTCATGACTCGGTAATCAAAAACGAGGTGCCTCGTGGGGGAGATCCCATGCTTATCCTTTTATGCTTACTAATCACTAATAAGGGGACTTGTACCCTTCCTACTCGTTGTCTCGTGATTGTGTTATCTAGATTATCATCATCTATGATTGAAGACTCTCGTGTTCGTTTACGTGAGCCTCCATCGTTTGCTTGAAGAAGTTTTTCACGAATCCATGACATATCCTTTATTGTTTTAACAATTATCTTTTAGCATAATTCATAAACGGCTTTAGATATATTGTTGATCACCCTTTCCATGCTAGATCCTAAGCATTCGATTCTTCATCTCTAGTATGGGGGTGCCCCACCTTTAGACTCGAAACATTGAGGACAATGTTTACTTTTAGTATGGGAGGGGGGGTGAATAGATACTTGCTTTGCTACTCCCTCACATTTTCCAACTTTCAATGTTTTGTTTTTGCTAATAAGGCTAAAATATAGCCAAATTTTAAAATTTTTTCTTAGTTTTCATAAGTGTTTTTAAGGCACGAATGTATATTTTCCGATGGGTAGAATAAGAGCTAATTTTTGACTTGATGGGCATTTGGAGCCATTTACATTCCTTAACCCGCTCAATTCAAGTTTTGCTAGACTTTTATATAGGGAACTTTAAAACGCGAAAGTCTTAGCTCATTCGGGTTAAGAACAAGAACTTTTCGCAAGTTCCTATAATTGATCCTAGAAAGTCACTTATCAAGGGAACTATAAAATGCATTCTCCAAACTTGAAAAAGTCCAAGAAAGTGCAAGATCCTATAGGTGGCTTGAAAACCCAAAACTTTGATTTGATATAATCTTAATGAAAGCTAATCCAAATTTGGCTTAATTTTGACTTGCATGGCTAAGTATTCACGAGTATCTTTAATTAGAGGTCTTTATATAGTGAAGAACGAGAGATGATAGAGTTAGACAAGTGATCATGCTAAACGTAGAACATGAAAATGTTCTTTCAACAACTCATATGTTTTTAATTGTGGCTTTTTCTTCCCATAAGATCAACGCATTAGGAATAAAAATAATTGCAATAAGTAAGGTCGTACGATTTGAAAGGTTACTTAGCCTCTAGCGCAAGATCGTTTAAAAGCTGCTCGGGGTTGAATAGAGTTCATAGCCAAGGCATAACTTATTGAAGCGGGACGCGAAGATTGGTGAAGATCCAAAAATGCCCTAACAAGGCATGAGTAGCCCTATTTTGTTGCTAAAGATCCAAGATGATGTGAAGTATCATTATTCCTAAATCAATATGAACGATCGAGACACACGACGAAAAGCAATTACTCCCTAAAGATCATGGAGAAAGTCTATCCAAAAAGACCCTTACAAGGTATGAGGATAAATATATCCAAGTCCGAAAAGGAGGCGGATCGTTGTATATCAAAGTCCAAAATAAAGATTAAAGAAAAATGATGAAGTCGTGGTCCAAATATGAAGAATCTCTCAAAAACGTCTAGTGAAGAAATTCCAAATATATGAAGAGAAGACCATAATTTCAAGAACGTCTTCCCAAGATTTGAAGTATGAAGTACATGCCAAATATCTGTCCGAGAAAGGTCTCAAATCGTGAAACGAGTTATGCCAAGATATGAACTTAAGGAGATACACGAGAAGTTGTTTTAAAAGATTTTGTCCTTCGGCTAACTATCGATTAAATCATGCTACTTTGCTTTCGGACTAATAACTACTCAAATAAGTCAATATGAATCACTTGTGATCCATGACAAATAGTAAAAAAATGCTACTAACCCATTTCTTTTTATAATAACTAGGATTGCGGGGAGAAAAATTATTACACAATTTGGACGTATGAGTAGTGTTAGCATTGTGACTTGTACCAACAATGATCTCGTTTTTGCACTTAGCATGGAATGTATGACAATCAAGGATGACGAAATTTACTCTAAGGGACATTTACTTGTTTCTATTCTTTGACCCTAAAAGTCACTTTCGTGATGAAAATCATACATTATGTCTTTACACATCTTGATAGTATTTTTGCAAGTCTTTTACTTTCCAATAAAGGGTAATAAAATTGAATCTTGGTGATGCTTAGATACTTTATTCTAGCATTGCGTGAGGGCACATCAATGGCTTAGTATGGGGGAGTGATGAGATGGCATTTATACATGATCTCATCGTTCTTTTCGGGCTTTAAATGCATAAAAATGTCATAAAATACCATATATATGCTTGTGTTTGTTTACTTGTGTATTTTAGGTATGGATATCGTGAAAAAAACAAAAGATCACAAGAAACAAGGAAAAACGGACACGAGAAACGAAGCCGTACAAAGAACCAGGCCCTAGTTCATGAATTATCCAACATTTATTCTTGAAGACTTGAAGATATGCAAGATTGATCCTCAAACAATGAATAAATGACACTTAAAACCCTTGTGAAATCATAATTGCAAGTTTGGTCCCTTAAGTTTGTCAAAATTACACAAAAGGTCCCTCAACTTTGAAGAAATGGCAAGATTAGTCCCTCATTAAATCTAATTTGTCAATTATGGTCCCTCATGGAGTCAAAGTTACATTAAAGACCTTTGAAGATCAAGAATGTCCAAGATCAGCCCTTGAATTATGGAAATATGGCAAAAACAACCCTCTTAAACCTTTTGCCAAAGTTTTGTACCAAAAGTGTAAAAGATGGAAACTTCTATAACAAAGGAAACAAGTTTTTATTGCTAAAACACTTGTTATTCACATTTTGCCAAAAACCAAGGACTCATACTGCCATTTTCGAACTTCAAACACACAAACACGCGCCAAACAGATTCCACTCCACCAAAAACGGATCTATGGGACCACTATTCATGTTCATCCACCTAGAATTTACTTTTACCAAACAAAGGGTTAATCCTAATTACGTTGACCAAAAAGTAATTAACCCTCACACGTACACATCCCACACTTGAACTAACCCATCACATCACCATGGACCCCACCTCCATTCACCCGTCCACCAATCATGTGACAAATTTCTCTCCAAGTAAAGCAACGTGTCAAGATCAACAACCTAGACTCTCTGCTTAACAAGTAAGTTAAAATAAACGTCTAGGATCATTTTGAACAGCTCATCAACAACAAACGGCCTCAAGTGCTCAAGGACAATTTGGGAATTTCACTTCTAGGGTTTGTGAATAGTGTTAGCATAGCATTTGCCTATAAAAGGAGACCTCAACCTGTGGGAGTCCCTTTGTTCCAGTTTTAGGCTATCAATCTTTGTAATCCCTTTTTAGGTTAATAAAATTTGATTTTCAGAAATTTGTGAAATATTGTTTATGTTTATTAAAAGTTGGTGTTAGAGTAGCCTAATTCTTAGTTCCACTTATATGTTTGAAGGTTTTTGAGGCAAGGTTTTAATCAATAAAACTTGTGTTTCAAAAATTCAGAAAGTGCTTGATATTGTTCATCACTTTGGTTTGTTCTTCTTAGCAGGTACATTGGAAGGTGGTACTTGTTCTGCTAGTACCTCAGCTCAAACAATCCAGGGCCTGGATGTAGGTCTTGGAGGTTTACACCCTTCTCCCTTTTCATTTTCTCTTTTATTTTCTGAATATTTGTGATTTTGCTTGATTATTGTGGAATCTGTGTTTTTATGATTGAATCTGGTTCATTTGTGTTGGTTTGATGTTATTGAGGTGTTGTTAACTTGTTTTGTGGTTTGAATCTGAAAAATCCTTTGAAAATTTGTCAAAACAGATTATTAAGGGGTGTTTGGTTTAACTGCATAAACAGGATTTGTGGATTGTTGAGTGGTTGTTTATTGTTGCTATCTGTTGGTACATGTTTATATGATATACTTGGTCACTTATTTGCAGATTTTGTGGTTTGAAACACCTAGATTCTAAATAGGGCTATAAAATCTTGTTTACTTGATAAATTTGGCTTAGGTTTAAGGGACACCTAGATCTATTCATAGATTAGGGCTAACAAGTGATTAAACCTAGTTAATATCACCAGGGAAAGAGATTTGAGGGCCTGAAATTTGATCTGTGGTCAATTAGATCAGCAAAGTGTGCTTGAGTACTTGTAGTTCATGTCAGAAGGTTTAATCTGCTTTGATCTTGTTCTTTACCTTGTTTCAGTGCTTGATTTAAGTTTGTTTATGCTTATTCAAACTTTATATGGCTTGTGTATGCATATGGTTGAATTTGGAGTGCTTATTCATGCTTAAAACTGCTTAAGTGTTCATAATAGCTTATTTTCCATATCTGTGCAATATCTGGTGAATGTTTGATTAATGTGGGCTTATTGTGTGAACCAAATTGTGATTTCTTTGTTGATATTGACTCCTTGTGATTCACTGATCACAATGGTGCCCTTGTTTCCAATTGAATCCAACTAAATCTCTCGAAAAAGCTTGGTCAAATAGTCAAAGCAGTGGGAACTCCTTTCCCCTGCTGCTAGCCACTACTAGTGTATTTTGGGTTTCAGCTTATCAATAAGCTATAATAGCTTATTTTAACTAGCAACAACTTGGATTTTTTAATAGGTGCTTATTATTTGACCCATTTGTTCATACTGGAGCATTTGGTGTGTTGACTTTAGGGTTTGACTAGAAAACCAATTTAACTGACTTTTTCATAAGTGCTTATTGGTTCATTCTGGCTTATTGGTGTTGCTTATTGGATTTTTTTTATTGATTTGTCTTATTAAGTTCATTTGTGACATTTTGCAAGTTGAATCAAGTTTTGAGGTGCCCTAAATCTCAAACCCGACTATTTTGTCTTTTAGTGAAATTGTACTTTGCTTATTTCTGGCTTATTGAGTGTGCTTTTTCAAAATTTCTTTTTACAGATCTCTTAAGCATCCCAAAAGAAGGTTGTGTGTCAAATTAGAGCTTATGGCATTAGCGTATTGCTTAATGGGCTAAAAAGCCCAATAAGGATAAGTTGTTTGTTTAATAAGCTATGATAAGCTCACTTTCAGCTTTTGGGCCTTTAGAGTTTTGTATTTAGAATTAAATTTTGAGTCATATTGGGCTTTTCCAAGTCAATTGGGCCAAGTTTGACTTTTTGGGCTAAAAAGCCCATTTGTGTTGACTGTTTTTGGTTTTGGCCCATTTGAGGGCCCAATAGGGGTATTCTAGTCATTTCACTTTCATTTTCTGTTTAATTGGGTCAAAATAAACTAATTTGAAAGTTTTTAGAATTTTTTATAATTTTTGGATTTTTAATATTATTTTAATATTATGTTTTTATTATTTTTCAAATTTCACATTTTTGCACTTTTTACATTTTTCTTAGCTTAAATACATTAAAATAGGAATTTTGCAACTTTAGATTAATTTTATCATCTTTAGATTAATTTTTATAATTATTTTAAGTTTTAATAGTTTTTAAATCATTTTAAATAGTTTTTATTAGTTTAAAATTTTCTAAAAATAGTTTTTAATCTTTTTAGGTCATTTTAGAGGTTTACAATTGAAAAATCTTTATTTGGGCTTTTTGATAATTAATTTGATTTTTAGGGCTTTAATTATCATTTAAAAATTGAATGTTTAATTAATTAAAAGGTTTGAAAAAGTTTTGATCATTGGTAAACTCTTAGTTTATTTATTTTGATTTTTGATGAATTTTTGGTAATTTTTAGAATTAATCTTTATTTTAGCTTATTTTACGGTTTTACGTTAAGTCGTAGTAGTAATTAATTTCACGTCTTCGTCATTCTTTTTTCTCATCCCCTTCTAACCAATATTAATCTCAAACCAATTACGAATTACTCACACACATATACCTCCTTGGGAAACGAACTTGAACTTCATTTGGGTCATTAGTGCTTGATTATCCTAAATCATCACTTAATACTTTCCCTATTTACGCTCTTTTTCCTAAAAGACGTAATTTACTACAATCAGGAATACAACTCATGGTGTTGACAAGGAGACTCGAAATGTACAAGCAGTACATACACATTCAACAGTACTTAAGGAAACGGTACATACTGATTTGGATGAGGGATCAATAGAGTTTGAAGGAACCTCAAAACGTATTAAAAGGAAAAGATCAACCAAGAAAAAGCTAGAAGCTAAGAAAAAGGTGAAGTCTACAGATCAAGATAGTGATCATGATGAAAGCTACAGAAAGCACTTAAAGATAGTGAACTTTGAAGATCAGTGATGTAACACCCCATTTTGGTAAATGGAATGTCACGCGTGATTATGGCGTGTCATCAAAGCATACAAGGAAAAATGTCTTAAACATTACATGACCATAAAGGAAATACCGGAAACAAACATCGGTACCCCAAAGTATAAGCTCATCACATACAAACATAAGTAATGTAAAGGAAAAGGACTAAACAATGTCCATGGAAATAAGTGGAAAATGTATGATGATAAGCATAAAGTAATGAAGGATAGTAAGCTTCCAATCCATATGAAATTACGCTTAGAGTCTACGAGCGCCCTTGAGTACCTGTCGTTTTGGGAAACCTTGAAAGGAAAACGGCTGAGCATAACGCTCAGTGCACGGATATACAAGCATAAAATGAATAACATAAGCATATACAACATATAGCAGCGGAATTGATTAAGTCCTGTAAAACCTGGTATAACTTAGTAAAACTGGTTTTATAGTGTGTAAAGCCTTATGTTTATCTTATGAAAACTGTTTAGCATGTTAACCATTAAGCCAATATAGGTCATGAAATATCAACGTGCATGAATACTTGGAGGGGTGACCTCATCATGCAATTAGAGGGGTTGCCTCTAATTAATATAAGTTTGGGTAGGAGGGATCAACTCCTTGTGAAGGATGCAAAGCACACACCACATTCACCTGAATAATCTGTTAAAAACATGTAACATAGGATGCACCCATACGCCCCACATGATAAAATAATAATATGGCCAAAAGCTGAACGGGACGCCACGAGCTATCACTCTGCTGTGGTGAAGTCATAACACTGGTGCCTCCAGTGTTATGGTTATGGTACCTCCATAACTAGGTGGAACTGGTCATGCATATATATGGCTTAGGCATTTAAACTAAACATAAGCAAATCAAAACATATAAAACATATACTGGGAAAACAGTTGGCTGCATACGGGGAATCCTAATAAGGAAAGAATGTCCATACTGAAAGGACAAATCATTTGTACCTTATGTCCAGTGAACGAAGAAGACGAACGGAAGAGAGTCCTACTACGATCTCACTAACGCTACATAAATAGTGTACGTGTATAAGTATTCTGATTACTGAGTACGTAAGGTTTTATATCAGGTCTTAGCTTGTTTTATATGTTCATATCTTGTTTTACTGATTTTAACGTTATGCTATGTTTATCATGTATTCTGGCTATTCTGATTAAGTATTACTTGTATTTCTTGTATTATTATACTTGTTGTGTAATAATAAGTAACTTCCTAAAAATAGCAGGTTTCCTAGAATAGAACGTTTCCAAAAATAGAAAGTTTCCAAAAATAGAAAGTTTCCAAAAATAGATTAACTGCTTAAAATAGATAAGTTTCTAAAATAGAAAGTTTCCTAAAATAGTAAGTTTCCTGAAATAGAAAGTTTCCATATTTAGAAATAAGCTGGATTAATAAGCTAAATAAGATAAGCTTAAGTTTTTACTGATTAAATATACTAAGTCATGTGATTTATAGTATAGTTTATTAATTATAATTATTTAATTAAATAAACTATATGTTATACGACTTAATTAAATATAATCATGATTTAATTAAATTAAAGTGTATATAATACTTAGGTTAAAACATGTATTAATATTTATATTAATATAACCTAAGTCATGAAAATTAATTAATTATATGTCATGTTTTTAATAATTAATTAATTACTTTAGTCTAAATTTAATAATTAAATACTTAGTTTAAAATCATGTACTATTAAATATTAATAATAAACATAAGTCCATATTTTAATTAAATTAATTATACGACATGTTAAATTAATTTAATTAACTTGTAAATAAAAAATACTTGTAAAAATAGTAAACCGAACCCATGTATTATTTTATTAAAACATGTCATGAACCGCACCCGTGAACCCATGAACCGGCCCGAACCAAAACCCCAACACCAACAACCACCCATAGCCGCGGCTGCGGTGGCGGCTGGTGGCTGTGCTGCCAACAACGACGACTGCTGCGCCGTGGCTAGCCGCTGCCACCATCAAAGATCCCACCGGCGCAGGCCGGTGGTCTCCCCCTGCTGCCTTCGTTGTTCCCACTGTCCGACCCAAGCAGCCGCTGGTGCCTGCTGCTACGCCGAGACCCACACCGAGCCCCTTATGGGGTCTCGGTTGTGGCTAAAACGGGACACCGAGAGTCCTTCGACTCTCGGTTGGCTGCCGAACCACAATCCAAGCCAAACGAACCCTTTTGCCATGTTTATTAAATTCCATAACATGTTTTTTTTAATTGTTTTTAAAGATCTAACATAAAAACATAATTAAATAAAAATATTAAAGATCAAGGTTTTATATTTTTACCTTAACGTGTGATTGAAAATAACACGAGCACAAACCAAATACCAAAGATCAAAAATCAAAAACGAATCCTCCTTGTTCTTTGTTTGATGCCGCGGCTATGGAGTCCCCAAGAGCTAGCGTTTTCAACTTTTCTGTAAAAAAATATTTTTATAAAAAATATGTGGTTTTTGTTTCCTTTATTTAAAACTAAAAGTGGGCTTTTGGGGCCCCCTTTCTCTTGTGTGCCGCGGCTACCAGGGCCCACCAAGGGAAACCCGTAGTTTTCATGTTCTAAATTATTACGTGTTCTCGTGCTCGTATTTACGTGACTTATTATTAAATGTTCGTTTTATTTTATATACTTGTACGTAGTCTTAATAATAGTAACGTAAATACATAATTATGCGTTCGTGATTCTTACGTTCATGATTTCATGTTCGTGATTTAATTATTATCTATAATAATTATCGTGAACTATCACGTACTTAATACTTATCGTGTAATAACACGTACGTAGTTCTAGTAATTTATGTTCGTGAAACGTACTCATGTTATAAAAGGAAAGTTTTAATCATGTACGTACGATTATAAGGATACTATTCATGGTAAAAGCATGCGGGTTTTATAACTCTTCCCCCTAAAAAGAATAATTCGGTCCCATGTTATAGATAACGTAAACTGGAAAAAGAGGTACATACCCGAATTCAATACTTGAAATGAGGGTAAGAAATCCGGATAGACTCCTCGGTCTCCCAAGTGGCTTCCCGCTCGGTATGATCCCTCCAAAGGAATTTGACGAATGGAATCGTCTTCTTGCTCATGACTCGTTCTTGCTTTTCAAGAACACGCTCGAGTTCCTCTATGAAGGTAAGATCTTCACGAATCTGTTCCAGTGGATACTGAACCATGTGAAGGGGATGATACTTGTACCCTCTGAGTAAGGACACATGGAAATCTTCGTGAACGTGAGAAAGCTTCGGAGGTAACGTGATAAGATACTTCACCGACTCGCTCAATCACATCAAACGGTCTGATGAATCGAGGACTGAGCTTGCCTTTGATTCCAAAACGTCTAACACCACGTGTCGGCGATACCTTAAGAAAGACGTGATCTCCTATGTTAAAATGCAAGTCCCTATGATGCTTGTCGGCATAAATCTTCTGACGTGATCGTGCTTCTAGCAATTTCTTCTTAGCTACAGCGACCTTCTCGTTGGTCAACTCTATCATTACTGGCCCTTCAAGTGTTCGCTCACCAACCTGATCCCAGCAGATTGGGGCGCGACACTTTCTGCCGTGCTAAGCTTATGTTTTGTACCCCAAGCTTTCTGTAGACTCCTCCAAAATAGAGAAGTGAAACGAGGATCTCTATCAGAGACGATGTTGGATGGAGTACCATGAAGTCTCATGATCTCCTTTTTATATGTATTGGCGAGTTTACTGACCGAATCTTCCTTGCGGATCGGTAAGAAATGAGCTGATTTAGTAAGTCAATCAACGATAACCCAAATCGCATCGTGCCTCCTCTTTGTCTTTGGAAGACCGGTAACAAAATCCATGGTGATCTTGTCCCACTTCCACTCTGGAATATCTAACGGTTGAAGAAGACCGCTAGATCGCTAATGCTCGATCTTAACCAGCTGGCAGGTAAGACATTTGGAAACGTAAGTCGCAAAATCCTGTTTCATACCACTCCACCAAAATTATTGCTTGATGTCATGGTACATCTTGGTCGAACCAGGATGAACAGAGAATGGGGAGATACGAGCCTCAGCTAACAATTCTTCCTGGAGTTCTTGATCATCAGGAACACAAAGTCTCGTGCTCTGCCATAAGATACTGTCTTCGTCTACACGAAATTATGTCTGCTTCTCCAAGTTCTGAATTATCGCCTAGATTTCACCATCATCCTTCTGAGCTTCCTTGATCCTAGAGAGTAATTCAGGTTCCACTCTAAGATTATCCCAGTATCCGTGCTGTCCACGTACCATGATCTCAATGTCTAGTCGCTCTAAGTCTCTTATAATTTCTAACTTAACTTTAACGCTGTTTATCATTCCAGACTTTCTGCTAAGTGCATCTACCACTACATTCGTCTTGCCGGGATGATACTGCAGATTAATGTCATAATCCTTCAACAGCTCTAACCATCTCCTCTGTATCATGTTCAGTTCACGTTGAGTGAAGATGTACTTCAAGCTCTTGTGGTCCGTGAAAATGTCACATGATTCTCCATACAAGTAGTGCCTCCATATATTCAATGCAAACACGACTGCTGCAAGTTCCAAGTCATGCGTAGGGTAATTTTCCTCATAAGGCTTAAGCTGCCGTGAAGCGTACGCGATCACTTTCCCATGTTGCATGAGAATACAGCCAAGTCCCTTCCTTGAAGCATCACTGTAGATTTGAAATCCACCTGTACCAGATGGGAGAGTAAGAATCGGTTCAGATACTAACTTCTGCTTTAGGTCTTCAAAGCTCTTCTCTTTTTGTTCAGTCAAGACGAATTTCTCCCCTTTCCGCATCAGTTTGGTCAATGGTAGTGCTAAACGGGAAAGGTTCTCTACGAACTGAAGGTAGTACCCATCTTAGCCTAGGAAACTGCGAACCTCTGTCGCAGATGTCGGCCTTGGCCATTTGGTAATAGCCTCGATCTTTGCTGGATCCATGGTGATTCCTTCTAGTGATACAATGTGACCTAAGAACGCCACCTTGTCTAACCAGAACTCACACTTGGAGAATTTAGCATACAACTGCTTCTGGCGAAGAATCTCTAACACTGTAAGAAGATGGTTTTCGTGTTCCTCCTTGGAGTTAGACAATATTAGAATGTCGTCAATGAATACAATGACATACTTGTCCAGAAATTCATGGAAGATTTTGTTCATCAAATCCATGAAAATAGCTACAGCATTGGTAAGTCCAAATGGCATAACTACGAATTCGTAGTGCCCATAGCGTGTATGGAAAGCAGTTTTGGCGATGTCCTACTCTTTAACCCGTAGCTGATGATAGCCCGACCTCAGATCAATTTTTGGAGAAATGTTTGGCCCCTTGGATTTGGTCAAACAGATCGTCAATGCGTGGTAAAGGATACCTATTCCTGATGGTGATCTTGTTGAGCTCGCGATAATCTATGAAAAGACGCATACTGCCGTCCTTCTTCTTCACGAACAAGACCGGTGCGCCCCATGGAGATGCGCTCGGTCGAATGAAGCCTCGTTCCAGAAGTTCTTGTAATTGGTCCTTCAGCTCCTTCAACTCTACGGGAGCCATGCGATAAGGAGCCTTGGAAATCGGCTCAGCTCCTGGGATGAGCTCGATGTTAAATTCTACTTCACGTGCAGGTGGTATGCCCGGAAGTTCTTCTAGAAATACGTCTAGAATTTCTGACACTATGAACAATAGCTAGATAGCCCTCGCAACCATGTGAAAGTAATGCACATGCTTGCAGGGTTGATATGATTTGTACAGACCTTCCGGGTACGAACCCGTTGTGAATGTACTCTGGTGCGCTAACATCACCGAAGATGACCCGATATGTATGACAATCTATAGTGGCATGATGTTTAGATAGCCAGTCCATGCCCAATGTCATATCGAAATCATTCATGTCCAGGGGAAGTGCGTCAACAAGACGGATCTTGTCGTCAAACTCTAAGGGAAGGCTCTTGTACACATGGGTTATGCGTACAATGTCTCGTAAAGGCGTGGAGATGTTTAGTACATTCTCTAATGGCATAGGGGATATCCTAACATTCTTAGCATAAGCAGTAGAAATGACCGAATCATTAGCACCCGTGTCAAATAAAACACATGCAGCTTGACCATACATATACAAGATTCCAGTGATGGTACATGTAGACTTCTTGGCCTGATCGCGAGAAGTCGTGTAAACGCGTCCACTAGTAGGAGGCAGCTTGGAATCAGCATGTCCAGATGTGCCCTCCATCTCGCCCTTGCGGCAGTCCTTCATGCGATGACTAGTAAGGCCACACTTGTAGCATGTGTCACTATCGCGGAGGATGAGTATACCCTCCAGCAGGTGCCCTTGCTGGCTGGGAGCCTGTTAAGAACAGTATACATGAGTCATGGTTTATAGGTACAAAAGGACAATGCGTAAAGTTCGTAAGATGTAATACCAGTGATAGCTGGACGGTTAGGCTGTGAACCTCTTTGGTTCTGGTCCCTCCCGTTACCATGATTCCTGGTAGAAGATTTGCTAATGTTTCAGAATTATGAAATATTACATGTAACATAAGGAAATGAGTAAGTGCAAGGACCTGTTGCTATTGGAGTTTACAGCGTTGTTATAGTAATTATCAATACCACCACGCCTATCCATAGCAGAACGGTCGTGAGTCTGACCGTTTCCCTTGGGCTGAGTAGGTTGTTGCTGAGTCAGCGGATGAGACCGGTCCCCAGTCTTCTGCCTGGAAGATGCAGTTTAAAAGAGATATAAATATTGAAATATACTGAAAGAATTCGGAATGGTCACCGCTAAATAAAGAATATTTACCTCTTCTCGGGTCTCTCTGCTTCCCCGAACTCTTCTCTTTCTTGCAGTATCTCCAACTTACGTGCTGCATCGGAAACTTGTTCCATCGTGTTGAACGTAGCACACACCAAGTTGTTGGCGACCGATGTACGAAGAGCCCACCGGAAGTGGTATGCTTGCTCTTCGGCAGTACCTGCTGTTGCGCCAAGAAAACCAGCCAAACGACGAAAGCGCTGCATGAACTCGTTGTTGTACTCGCCAGCTCTCTGCCTGATTCCATGGTACTCCCTCTTCAGCTTGTCTTGCTCAACCTTGGGGAAGAACTATCCCATCACTAACTCCCTGAATTGATCCCAAGTCAAACCAGCCACCCAATCATCACTTCCCTCAGACTGCTTGAGTGCCTTCCACTATCCTAGAACATCACCTTCGAATTTGTAACAAGCCAACCTCGACTTGAAGACGGGGTCACAACCCATTGCATCGAATATCTTCTCAATATGAGCCAACCAGCTTTCAGCTTCATTGGGGCTATTAGTTTTATCAAAGGATCGAGGGCATTGCTTGTTGAATCTCTCCAGCCATGTGACCAATGTTGCTGGAGGAGGAGGTATTGGGTGCTGTTGCTGATTGTTGGCAGCCTGCACCTCAGCCCTGATTTCGTTCCTCAGCTGAGGAAGCAAAGCTTGCATCGCAGCTTGGACTGCTGCATTGAGTTGTTCTTGCTCACGTGTGAGAACCATTTGACAATATAACATAAAAATACATGATTAAACTGATCAAAACATAACATATATACATAAAAAAACTATACCAATAAATCATGAGAAAATTTTTATGTAGGAAAACTAGTATATGAATGCACGATGTAGTTTTATGAAAACTTTTATATGCGCGATAGTGAACGCCTATGGTAAGTTCACTCAAAAGAAAAGACATGGCGAGGGGACGCCAATGGGTCGGTCCCAAAGTTAAAAGTTTCAATAAAAGCACATGCGACTAAATAAGGCCAGTCTTGTACCAACCATTACTTAGTCATAAACCTACGACAACGACATATATATGAAAGCATGAAAACAATGAATGCATGAAATCCGACTGTCAGTTCTGGGAAGACCATAGTGACAACCCACTAATCACAGGTCGTGTTTTGAGAGCCTACAGGTCAAAACCTGGATCTGATACCATAATTGTAACACCCAATTTTGGTAAATGGAATGTCACGCGTGATTATGACGTGTCATCAAAGCACACAAGGAAAAATGTCTTAAACATTACATGACCATAAAGGAAATACCGGAAACAACCATCGGTACCCCAAAGTATAAGCTCATCGCATACACACATAAGTACTGTAAAGGAAAAGGACTAAACAATGTCTATGGAAAGAAGTAGTAAAATATATGATGATAAGCATAACGTAATGAAGGCTAGCAAGCATCCAATCCATATGCACCTGCGCTTAGAGTCTACGAGCGCCCTCGAGTACCTGCCGTTTTGGGAAACATGAAAGGAAAACGGCTGAGCATAACGCTCAGTGCACGGATATACAAGCATAGAATGAATAACATAATCATATACAACATATAGCAGCGGAATTGATTAAGTCCTGGAAAACCTAGTATAACTTAGTAAAACTGGCTTGATAGTTTAAAAATCCTTATGTTTATCTTATGAAAACTGTTTATCATGTTAACCATTAAGCCAATATAGGTCATGAAATATTAACGTGCATGAATACTTGGAGGGGTGACCTCATCATGCAATTATAAGGGTTGCTTCTAATTAATATAAGTTTCGGTAGGAGGGATCAACTCCTTGTGAAGGATGCAAGGCACACACCACATTCACCTGAATAATCTGTTAAAAACATGTAACCTAGGATGCACCCATACGCCCCACATGATAACATAATAATATGGCCAAAACTTGAAAAGGACGCCACGAGCTATCAGTCCGCCGTGGTGAAGTCATAACACTGGTGCCTCTAGTGTTATGGTTATGGTACCTCTATAACTACGTGGAACTGGTCATGCATGTATATGGCTTAGGCATTTAAACTAAACATAAGCAAATTAAAACATATAAAACATATACTGGGAAAACAGTTGGCTGCATGTGGGGAATCCTAATAAGGAAAGAATGTCCATACTAAAAGGACGGAGAATCCGTACCTTATGTCTAGTGAACGAAGAAGACGAACGGAAGAGAGTCCTACTTCGATCTCACTGACGCTACATAAATAGTATACGTGTATAAGTATTCTGATTACTGAGTACGTAACTGGTTTTATATCATGTCTTAGCTGGTTTTATATGTTCATGTCTTGCTTTACTGATTTTAACGTTATGCTGTGTTTATCATGTATTCTGGCTATTCTGATTAAGTATTACTTGTATTTCTTGTATTATCATACTTTTTGTGTAATAATAAGTAACTTCCTAAAAATAGCAGGTTTCCTAAAATAGAATGTTTCCAAGAATAGAAAGTTTCCAAAAATAGAAAGTTTCCAAAAATAGATTAACTGTTTAAAATAGATAAGTTTCTAAAATAGAAAGTTTCCTAAAATAGTAAGTTTCCTGAAATAGAAAGTTTCCATATTTAGAAATAAGCTAGATTAATAAGCTAAATAAGATAAGCTTAAGTTTTTACTTATTAAATATACTAAGTCATGTGATTAATAGTATAGTTTAATAATTATAACATATTAATTAAATAAACTATATGTTATACGATTTAATTAAATATAATCAAGATTTAATTAAATTAAAGTGTATATAATAATTAGGTTAAAACATGTATTAATATTTATATTAATATAACCTAAGTCATGAAAATTAATTAATTATATGTCATGTTTTTAATAATTTTTAAATTACTTTAGTCTAAATTTCATAATTAAATACTTAGGTTAAAATCATGTATTTTTAAATATTAATAATAAACCTAAGTCCATGTTTTAATTAAATTAATTATATGACATTTTAAGTTATTTTAATTAACTTGTAAATAAATATACTTGTAAAAATAATAAACCGAACCCATGTATTATTTTATTAAACATGTCGTGAACCGGACCCGTGAACCCATGAACCGGCCCGAACCAAAACCCCAACACCAACCACTACCCACAGTCGCGGCTGCGGTAGCGACTGGTGGCTGTGCTGCCAACAGCGGCGGATGTTGCCGCTGCTTCGCCGTGGCTAGCCGCTGCCAGCATCAAAGATCCCACCGGCGCAGGCCGGTGGTCTCCCCCTGCTGCCTTCGATGTTCCCACTGTCCGACCCATGCATCCGTCGGCTTAAGCCGATGGTGGCTGCTGCTGCGCCGAGACCCACACCGAGCCCCTTAGGGGGTCTCGGTTGTGGCTAAAACGGGACACCGAGAGTCCTTCGACTCTCGGTTGGTTTCCGAACCACAAACCAAGCCAAACGAACCCTTTTCCCATGTTTATTAAATTCCACAACATGTTTTATTTAATTGTTTTTAAAGATCAAATATAAAAATATAATTAAATAAAAAAGATTAAAGATTAAGGTTTTATGTTTTACCTTAACGTGTGATTGAAAATAACACTAACACGAACCAAATATCAAAGATCAAAAATCAAAAACGAATCCTCCTTGTTCTTTGTTTGATGTCGCGGCTATGGAGTCCCCAAGAGCTAGGGTTTTCAACTTTTCTGTAAAAATATTTTTATGAAAACTATGTGGTTTTTGTTTCCTTTAATTAAAACTAGTAGTGGGCTTTTGGGACCCCCTTTCTCTTGTGTGCCGCGGCTACTAGGGCCCACCAAGGGAAACCCGTAGTTTTCGTGTTCTAAATTATTATGTGTTCTCGTGCTCGTATTTACGTGACGTTATTATTAAATGTTCGTGTTATTTTATATACTTGTACGTAGTCGTAATAATAATTCCGTAAATACATAATTATGCGTTCGTGATTCTTACGTTCATGATTTCATGTTTGTGATTTAATTATTATCTATAATAATTATCGTTAACTATCACGTACTTAATACTTATCGTGTAATAACACGTACGTAGTTCTTGTAATTTATGTTCGTGAAGCGTACTCATGTTATAAAAGGAAAGTTTTAATAATGTACGTACGATTATAAGGGTAATATTCATGGTAAAAGCATGTGAGTTTTACAAGTGCATTGACACAGAAATCTTTGGAAAGAAGTCAATTATTATAAGATGGACAAGTGCTATGAAACAAGAATTAGAAATTCATGGAATCACTAGATCAGATGGAACATTTAGGATGTTCAGATTGCTAGAAAAGATTCTACATATCCTTGACAGACAAGACAATCAAGACCTTAATAGATTTGTTGAAGGTGAAAGTGAAGATCAAGCAGAAGTCACACTATTGAGGAATGAATTGAAGTTTATGCATGCATCATACAAAAATGATCGAAGAATATTGAAGGACTTAGAGAATCAGGTTCCTACTTACTAGAGATATTATAGATCATGTGGAATGCATACTTTGGATATAGATGATATAACCTACTACATGCTTCAAGAAAAGAGATATCCTTTTTGAAGAAGATTGTTGGAAATGATGTTAGAGCAATAATTGGAAGTTTCAGAAGAGTCTGCTAGTGCTTTGGAGTTGATCAGAATGGTTAAACAGCAAATCACGGATTTGGAACAAGAGGAAAAAGCTGAGAAAGAGCCTTAAGTGTTTGACTTATAGTCACACTTCACAAATGGTTTTCAGTTCACCATGACTAACACACATAATATTTGGCTAGTACATAAGGAAACGGTTTGTGGTAAAGACTTCTCAAATCCGTTGATAGCTGGTAGTTTGCTAAAAACTATATGGTTCTAACTCACCATGTTTCGAGACAAAAGAGTTGGCTTGTCCTAGACAAACGGTACTAGGTAAAGACATTATCAAATCCGTTGATGGTTGACACTTTACCAAAAATTGTAAGGTTATTAGTACACCTCATTCTTTATGAATAAAGTATTGGCTATTCCAGAGTGTAGGGCTAATTGGTAAAGAATAAATCAAAACAGTTGATAGCTGATGATTTGCTAAAAATCATGATGCCAATACAGATTGGTTTTTGTTGTTAACTGTTTTGTTTCAGGAATGAAGATGCAACCAAAGGAGTATTAGTTTCAGAGACAGATTGAAGAAAGAATACTCAGAAAGTTTTGTCTCATCAAATCAAGAAAGAAGTTCATGATTCAGAGTTCACAGATTTAACTCAAGAAGACAAATACTGTTGCTGCAGAACAAAATAAATGTTCACAAGACACAAGAAGATCATAATTTGAAGACAAAGATGATATTCATGAGACTTGAAGGTTATCTTATCAGAAGAAGATCTGCATAAAAGTGTTTGGCTACATTCAACTGGATACACATACAAGATTACCAAGCTCAATCCAAGTTTAAAAAGAAGACTGAAGACATGTATGTTAATACATTCAATACAAAGAGAAAAAAGAAGAAAACTAGTTGGCACTCTTTTTTAGGGGAGGATTGTTGGGAATTATTAGTAATTTGTCAAGTACCGTTAGTGTAAGTGTCAGTATTGTTAGTGTTGGCAAGTATTGTTAGTGTTAACGCGGTACATTGCAAGTACTATTAGTGTAAGTACAAGTACTACTATATTGATTAGGATGAATATATCTTTGTAAAAGATACGTCATAGTTACAGTTAGAGTATATCTTATGTGATATACTTAATAGTTTAGAATTTTTATAATAAATCTTGTGTGATATACTTATCTTTATAGAATATTCTAAAGTTTCTACGGTTCCTTACTCTATAAAAGGAACATAGGTATTGTTGGTCCACTAATCTTGTGCACATATCGAATCTATGAAGATCTACGAAAAACAATGTGCACAATTAACTAATTGACTAACTAATAACAAAGCTTTTACTTTTCATCGTTTGTACATCTTTATTAATAATGAATCAACAAATATACAAGTGTCGCCCGGTTGTTTGCGGAATAACAACCGGGCGATGATGACAAACTAAACTCCCATTGTTACAAGAAAAGAAAGAACCAATGGGAGGAGGAAATCCTAATACTAACACTATGTGTATTTTTTTGGTGGAAATCTCTAACTATCTCTAACCAGTGAGACCACTATATATAGTGGGAAAGTGAAGCTTCCTTTGGAAGCTTCTATAAAGTCAAGTAACCACCTTGCACTTTACATTCTTCGTTTTTCTCCCAAGGAAGTTCCTACTATGTCTTCAGTATAAATACTTCGAGTCTTCATATCAGAGATGGTCTTAAGGGAGTTATTGAGTCATTGTCATTACTCACTAACTCCATCATCCTGATCTTGGTTCTTGTCTTCACTGCCTCAGATCCGTTGCAGTAGTGAAGGAGTCTCTGTGGACTTTTAAGAACATCTTGAGGATGACTCGGCAAACTATCATGAGTTTACCGACCTATAAAATACTTAGTTTATATTTCATTCAAATCAGTACAGGGAAAACTTAGGAACTAAATTGGCCCAACAAAATATAGCCTAAGTCTTTTAGTAGTAAGTGAGCATAACGGCTTCTTCTTACATACTAAAATACAACACAGGGACACAATAAATAACAACCTTCTGATGTGAAGTTTTATAACATGTATTTAATGGTTTTGTGTGTGTGTACTCAATCGTTCTCGGTATCTATTCGAATTGATCACGGTTTAAGGTGGAACTATCGGTGTTGGTCACTAAAAGGGGGAGCTTTTGGTTATCTATGTCTACTAAAATGAGTTAAGAAAAATAAAAAATATAAAGGGATTAAACAATTTAAGACTTAATAAAAGGTAAGTTAAAAATAAAATAAGACAAGACAATATAAAATTTAACTTGACAAAAATAAAATAAGATTTATAAAAACTTTCTCCACTTAATTAAAAACTAAATTAAAAGTAAATATGAAAATAAAATGAAATAAGATAATTTAAAATTAAACTCGACAAAAATGGTGGGAACGAAATCAACTTCGAAAAAATACTAAGTTAAAATAAGACAGGAAAAGTAGTCAGATCGCAACACGGATCGCACTATGGGATCGCAGTCCACGATGGCACCCAACAATCTCAAACTCAGATCGTACCTTGGATCGTACTTCCTGATCGTAGCCAGTGATCGCACTCACGATCGCAACTTGTGGATCGCAGTGGACGATCGTACTCTTCGGTCGTAACAAGCGGATCGCACTATGCGTGGATCGTAAGGTTGGATCGTATCCAACAGATCACAACCACATATCATGACGAACGATCGTGGTCCCTGATCGCACCCACGGATCATAACACGAATCGAAGCCACAGATAGCAACAAGTGGATCGTGACCTGGATCGTGATGGACGATCGTATTATGGTCTAAGTCTTTGATCGCAGTAATGGATCGAAAGTAGAAATCCTTGGGTTTATGCGATCACACTTACTCGATCAGAATGGGTAAACCCTTAAAATTGTTACGATGGGGTACCAAAAGCAAAATAAGCCGAACCGCATAAGCACTTATTCAAAATAAGCAACCACCAAAACTTAACCAAATCTAAACAAGCACAAATTTAAAAACTTTCAAACACTTAAATAGGCAAGATTTTATAAAACAACTTTAAAAAGATTAAACTTTTGAAGACACTTAAAAGAAATAAGTTAAACACAAAATAAGCCAAAAAGAATAATAAGCTAAAAGCTTAAATCGTATAAGAACTTTGATAGGAACAAAAAGATAAACGTTTTTTTCAAATAAGCATTAAGATTAAACAAGATGCATACCTAATCCGAATCAAAATCAAAATCAAAAACAAGAAAGGTAGAATAAGATGGATGATGAAAAACATGAAATTAAAGATGAAGATTAAAGAATCAAATACAAGATTAAAGTGAAAAAGCTTAAAACTTTAAAGAAAAACTAGAGAGATAAAGTAAAAACTAGAGAGAGAAAGTAAAAACTAGAGAGCGAGAAAGTAAAAAAACCTACTCCTACTCCTACTCTAATCTACTCCTAATTCACCCCCTCCAAAATGAAGGAATGGAAGACTATTTATAGGAGGAGGGGGAGTTGTTGGTGCTTCCTTCTTTCTCTTATCTTTTCGTCTTTTAATTTCTTCGTCTTTCTCAACTTTGTCTCGGGATTTGTCGAATAATAAAATGAACTCGTCTTCTAATCTTCTTATTTTATTAGACTTGGTTCTTCGACTTTTTTAAACTTCCGTCTTTAGACTTATTCAGCGATAAATATTTAGAATAGGCCTTTGACTTCCGTTCTTTTTGCACTCTTGATCTTTTGACTTCGTCTTTTGTCTTTTTCTTCGATAAAAGCCCGTGAAAGCCCGTGTTTTCTTCCTTTTTCATATTTTGATCCTAAAACACAACAAAACACAAACCACACATAATTCTAACATTTACGACATAAAATACATGTTATGGTCTCGTTTTTAATTGTTTTAAGTTGTAAAAGGATGGGTGTTTCCACACCTATCAAATCCCCTACACTTGACCATTGCAATGCCCTCATGCAATGCATTAATTACAAAGCAAGATTTACATTTTTATATCATAATTAACCCATCTTAGCCTTTATTAAACACTAGACACTAAAGAAACTCAAAGAGATAGAAAATTACAAAATTTTTGAAGGAAGAAAACTAGTAAAGAAATCGAAGACTTACATTAGGGCTTTAGATGTCATGAATGTTTATCACCCTCAAATTTCACGTTCCCCATACCAAGCTTAAAAATGAGATTATTGTTATTATAAGTTAGCAAGCTAACACAAACTCATGTGTCTCAATTATTCACTTAGACTCCCTTATTCCTAGGTGTATCTCTTATATTTTATTTTTGTCTTGAATGATCACGAGGATGCATTTTTGACTTATTTCGATAGTTTATTAAGGCTGAAAATAAAGTAGGACGATTTAATCAATAGTTAGCTAAAGGAAAAAAATCTTTTAAAACTGCTTCTCGGGACCTCATAAAGTTCATATCTTGGCATAACACGCTTCACGGTTTGAGACCTTTCTCGGACCGATATTTGGCAGTGACTTCATACTTCGAATCTTGAGAGACGTTCTTGAAATAATGGTCTTCTCTTCATAATAGGAATTTCTTCACTTGAAGTTTTTGAGAGATTCTTCATATTTGGACCACGACTTCTTCATTTTTCTCCAATCTTTATTTTGGATTTTTATATACAACGATCTGCCTCCTTTTAGGACTTGGATCTATTTATCCTCATACCTTGCTAGGGTCTTTTCGGATAGACTTCTCCATGACCTTTAGGGGAGTATTTGCTTTTCGTCGTGTGTCTTGATCCTTCATATTTATTTTTGATAAATGATTCTTCACATCACTTTGGATCTTTAGAAACAAAATGTAGCCCTCATGCCTTGCTAGGGCCTTTTTGGACTCGTCAATCTTTTCATCCCGCTTCAATAAGTTATGCCTTGGCTATGAACTCTAATTAATATCGAGCAACTTTTAAACAATCTTGTGCTAGAAGCTAAGTAACTTTTCAAATCGTACGACCTTACTTATTGCAAATATATTTATTAAAAAGCGATGGGAGAAAAAGCTCATAATCAACTCACATAAATTCATGAAAGAATACCAAACTTATAATTGACTCTATCATCTCTTGTTCTCTACAATTTAAAATCTCAAGGAATGAGACTCGTGGATGCTTAGCCTATTAAATCAAAGTTTTGGGTTTTCAAGTCATCTATAGGATCTTGCAACTTCTTATACTTTTTCAAGTTTAGAATTCGCATTTTTAAAGTTCCCTTGATAAACGACTTTCTAGGATCAGTTATAGGAACTTGCGAAAAGTTCTTGTTCTTAACCCGTAAGAGTTAAGACTTTCGCGTTTTAAAGTTCCCTATATAAAAGCCTAGCAAAACTTGATTTAAACACGTTAAGTATACTAGCTAGAGTAAACTTAGATCAGTAAAATCGGGTTGAGTCAAAAGATTCATGACATGACTAATATATCAAAGACATCTAAACTTATTAAAACCATTTATTTAAATTTAGTCTAATGAAAGAAAATAACGATAACAAAGGAAAATACTAATTGGCCAAAATAGATCAAAATTTTTGAAAAATGTCGAAAAATCAATTTTCCGGTTAAAATGAGGAAAAAAACATGGAAAAGCCCACTTAACTTCGATAGAAGTCCCCCCTACACTTAAGATAAACATTGTCCTCAATGTTTAAGCATGTGGAAGTAACCTCCCCTACACTTAGGACATTGTGCATGTTGTTTAAATCTTGCTAAGGAATAGAGAACTAGAGTGATTCCTATTTTAATATTAAAGAATATAAAATAGTGAATCAGAAGAGTTTAGGATAGAAGCGGGAAGACGGGTACACGGGATCACGGTTGATCAAAAATTATCAAAAGTGGATCTTGAAAGCTCGAATCCCTGCACATCATAAGAAAGAAAACAACGAACACATACTAGGGTCTCCCCCTAAACTTATTAGAAAAACGGAATAAAAGGATAGATAATCGAGTTGCTTCCCAACAAGCGCTTGTTTTTGTTCACCGAGTCACGTGCCTGACTCGTCCCCGAATTAAATGGTCCATGGGGAAGCCTCTAATGTAATACCAGGATCAAAGACCTTGTCCTCTGTCCCGGAGGAACATAATAAATGAGAGTCAGGAGGATAAGTCTTGAACGGTAGAAGATTCCTCTCAACATACGAAAAGTATGTGAAATCATGATCCACGGGAGGTGGGGTGGGTAAAGGAATCAAAATGTCATCCCCAGAAGACATATGATTATCACTAAGCGGAAAAGCCGTAAAGGTGTCAATCATAGACTGGTCAATGTCACCTCCCGGGTCAAAGCACTCATCCTCAGTAATGGTTTCTAACAGATTGGATGAAAGGTGCTCGGGAGGAGGATTTGTGACAATATCTTCATGCATCAAAGTATCAAAAAGAATATCCTCCTCGATGTCATCATCATAAATACCCGGAGGTATTGAGAGAATGTCGATCTCTTCCATAAATGTATAATTATTCTCAACTGGAGTAAGAGACGGGGGTAAAGACTTGATATTAGGAGCAGAAATCAACGCTTCAATTTTAGCAATAAGAAGATGAAATTTCAGTAATTTGTCGCGAAGAATAGCTTCTTCCACCTTATCTACAAGACCAAGTTCAATGGTGAACTTCTCGTAAGTCGGAGAGAATAAATCAACATCGTCCTCATCGCCCGGAGGAGATTGAGAAATTTCAAAGGTGAAATTCTCATAGCATGGAGAAAAATCATCATTAAGATCGACCTCGTATGTAAGCTCAGCAAAAGTCGGTACATCACAAACCTCCTCAAATAAGTTATCGAGACCAAATTCGCTAATCTCACTCGATGTATCACTATCCTTAGACGCATTGGGGATATCGAGAGAAGGAGGTGCAATTGCACTAGGACATTGAGCAACAAGATCATTCCAAGAAATAGTATTCTCATCGTCATCATCATCATAATAGTATGGATGCATAGGAGGAGGAGTATAAGCCTCGATATTCGAAATTTGCTTTTGTCGACTTGCCTTCTCCAAGATAGCTAGGAGGCGATCTAGAATTCCAGCAAAATTAGTGAGTAGTTCCTCACTCATTCCAAAAGAAGGTTGATGAACGACGGAGTATTGTGGGGGCTCAAAATTTTTAAAACCGGAGTAATAGCACAGATGTGGCTCATAATAATTCATCGGTTGACAATAAGAAGTATCGTGAGGGCCCCCACAACTATTGCAACACGGGTATGGAGAAAAACCCGGTGCGTCTTGTGACAATCCGTCAATATATGGTCGATATTTTATTCCAAAGTATTATTTTTAAAAACATTATTTTAATGTTATATTATGAACTCACTCATTTTTGGGAAGAAAATTGAGTTTACATCTTAAAGTATCATCGACTACGTCTAAACCGGAGGACTCTACGTTACGTGCTTACGTTTACATACACCGTTTTTGGTGACAGTCCGACACTTCAGGAAATAAATTTATCCGTGAATATTATTTTAGAATTTTAAATTTGTGTTGGTTCATAAACTCACAAATTTACGAGAAGAAATTAGAGCTTACGTGCATAATTTAACGTCCTTTACGATTAAACTGGAAACCCTAGGTTTACGTATTTACGTTTTTGAACTCCGTTTTTTATAGGGACAGGGCTCGCTGACTGGTTCACGTCTAAGGGATTCGCTGGTTTGGAAACATATAGCGACCTAGGATACTTCTCAGCGACAGGGGTCCACTATTGGCTGGGGGTTCAGTGATTTGTAGTTGACAGGTTCAGAGGATTCATGGGGTTCGTTGAATTGAGTGTCTTTGACCTGGGGTTCGCTGGCTGTTGGGGGTTTACTAATATGACAGCTTGAAAGACCCAGCTTCTTGTATGTTTGGTTCTATTAGTTTCTCAACAATAAGAAACACTGATGGTATTTTTATCAGGTAGTCTTTCTTTTTCCATCACTAATGGATCCCACATATAAGCTGCATTGAGTTTACCAACTCCCATTTTAATTCTTAGTCGATCTTCATATCGATTCGAAGAACAACCGAACCTCTGACTTTTCAGCTAGTCAACTCGTCATCTGATTTGCCCATTTTTTTCTTCGTCGGCTTATTTTTGGAGTCTGTGCTGACTAAGATGGAGCTCCAAACTCTTTTTCTTCAACAAATCTTGTGACTGAGTACATTCCTCATTAACCTACTGGTTTTATCAACAGCTCCAACACTCCTAATTTTTGGCATCTTAAAAACTGAAGATACACAACTTCATGAGTACCCATCTAACTATTTATCAGTCCAGCATACCCATTTTTTTCATCAACTAATTTCACCAAAACTAATTTTATCATTTCCAAGAACAAGGAATCTCAGCAATTAACACCCCAACGTAATCTTTTCAACAAAAAAACACGGAATACCATGAGCTCATTAAACACCCACGAAATCGGATCTTCAATTAAAGCAATTCATATCTTTGGCCACAAGATATTAATCAGACCTTTCTTTTTGAATTGATTTATTGGTTTGGTTTCCTATTGTTCGATTCGTGTGAGGGTTGTGATGATGACGAGGGTGATGGTGTAGATCTGATATGTGAGTGATGGGGATTTGTTATAATTTGTGATTGATGATGGATAAGTTGTGTTTATGTGTTTACACATGATGTTTGATATGTGAGTAATTATATTTATGGAGATGGTGATGAATATAGATGAGGGAGATGGTGAAAGTGAGTAGGTGTAGGTGAGTGTGACGGTGGTGGTGGGAGTTAAGAATGATGTTTGAGATATGGATTTGTGATGTGGTGATTTGGATTATAGATGAGAGATGAGAAATGGGTGACGGTGGGGGTGGGGGTGAGGATTTGTGTGTTTGTTTATGACGGTGGTGGCTTTTGATTATTATTGGGTGGGGAAGGTGATAATTAAAATGTACGGTGGTGGGCTTTTTGGTACGAGGATAAGCTGTGAGTGGGTTTGTGTTTTAGCATATGTCTCACAACAGTATATTTCTCCCCCTCAAAAAACTGCTACTACTATTGCAGTTTTTGGAACATACTGATGATTTTGACGATGCTAGAAAAACATGTTATTAGCAGCCATTTGAACGGATCTGGATAGAGAAAATCTAACCCGCTCTGATACCACTTGTTGGTCCACTAATATTGGCCACGTATCGAATCTATGAAGATCTACGAAGAACAATGTGCACAATTAACCAATTGACTAACTAATAACAAAGCTTGTACTTTTCATCGTTTATATATCTTATTAATAATGAATCAACAAATATAAAAGTGTTGCACGGTTGTTTGCGGAATAACAACCGGGCGATGATGACTGATGAGATGACATTTGTACAAGATCTCATCGTTCTTTTCGGGCTTTAAATGCATTTAAATGTCATAAAATACCATATATATGCTTGTATTTGTTTACTTGTGTGTTTTAGGTATGGATATCGTGAAAAAGACAAAAGATCACAAGAAACAAGGAAAAACGGACACGAGAAACGAAGCCGTACAAAGAATCGGGCCCTAGTTCATGAATTATCCAAGATAAATCCTTGAAGACTTAAAGATGTACAAGATTGAGCATCAAAATATGAAGAAATGACACTTAAAACCCTTGTATATTCATAATTACAAGTTTGGTCCCTTAAGTTTGTCAAAATTACAAAATGGTCCTTCAACATTGAAGAAATGACAAGTTTAGTCCCTCAACAATTCTAAATTGTCAATTATGGTCCCTCATGAAGTCAAAGAACCAATGAAGACCTTTGAAGATCAAGAAAGTCCAAAATCAGTCCTTCAAATATGCAAACATGGAAAAAATAACCCTTGAAAACCTTTTGCCAAAGTTTTGGGGCAAAAGTGTGAAATTCAGAACTTCATTAACAAAGGAAAACTTGTTTTGTTGGCTAAAAACTTGTTTTACCATATTTCCCAAAACACAAGGACCATATGTGCCAATTCCCAAAGTTCAAATAAACACAAACACGCGCCAAACACCCCATCCCACCTTTTTCGGATCAAAACTTACCACTTTTCATGTTCGTCCACCCAAATTTACCATCCACTTAAACAAAGGGTAAATCCAAATTAACCCTACCCACGCTTGATTCACACATGCAGAAACTCATCCCACACCCAAAACCCTCACTCCCACTCACCAAAGGGCCCCACCATTCAAGACGTCCACCTAGCACATCACAACTTAACCTCCAAGCTTTGCCACATGGCAAAATCAACAGCTGACACTCTTTGCTTGGTTACAAAGCTAAAATGAACGTCTAGGATGCATTTGGACAGCTCAATATCAAAACTCGTCTAGAAGATTCAAGGGCATTTTAGGGACTTCATAGCTAGGGTTTTCTCATTGTAATCTCAACCTTTATGGCCTATATAAGGACTCCTTAACTTGTGAGAGAGCCTTGTTCCAGTTTTACCTTTTAAACATTGTAATTCCTTTTTGAATTTTATAAAAGTCGGTATTTTGAGAAAATTGTAATTCCTTTTTATGTTTTTGAAAGTTGGTGTTGTTTAATGGTAATTCTGAGTTCCATTATATGTTATAAGTGTGCTTGAATCTTGTGGTTCAAGGACGTTTATGTTTGGTAAGGTTTTCAAGTTTGAAAAAAGCTTGAAAAGTGGTTTCTGATTTTGCTATTTTTGTTGTACTAATCCTTGACCAAAAGCTATAAGCTCTTACAAGCTTGTTGACACCAAGCTTGTGAAGGGATTGGAGCCTTTGGTTGGGTTGTTTGTTCATTGTGTTGATGAAATCAAGTCCTTGAGTTTCTACTTTGAAACATCAACCAAGGCAGGCATTCATCTCCCTTGTTGAAGTACCTTGGTCTTGTTCTAGTTGTTGAACAAGGTCCAAGGAGCATTGCTGATCCTCCTAGGATGTTGTGGAGGATAGGTATAAGCTCTTGTTAAGGTTCCTCTAAAAAATCACATGATATTGTCTGATTTGTGTTTTGATATGTGATTTGGTGATTTTGTGTTTATGCTTTGTGTTTTATGGTTGGTATCTGTTAGTTGTCACCTAGTGTAGCTATTTGATCATTAAAATCAGTAGGTTGTTTGAAGGATTAAGAAGTTTGTTTGAAAAGTGCTTATTAAACGATTGTTTGGCATTACTGGTTCATAAGGCCTTGTGGCCTTGTGCCCTTGGTTCTTAGGGTTTGGGAAGTCTAAACAAGTCATATTGAACAAGTTTTAGTCATTGGTTAAGTTTATGAAAGTTTGGAAAAGGGATTTCAAGTTTTGCAAAAATCTGATAAAAGGTGTTTTGAAATTGGTAAAACACATCAGATCCAATAACTTCTTTGTCTGCTGGATCTAAGGTCTGAAATCAGGTTTGGGAATAGTTTAGGTGATAAGCTATCTGTGCATTATCTGCTTGTTGAATTTGGTGGCTTATTGAAGGTGTTATAGCTTATCAAAGTTGGCTGAAGTGGTCATTTGCATCAGCAAAGTGACCACCTCATTTTGTGCTTGCATTTGTAACTCTAGTGTATGCCTTGTGATTTTGTTGCTTGGAACTTGTTTATGTGCTGCTTGTGAGTGAATTTTGCTATTTGGTGTGCCTTGTATCTGGCTTATAAGCTAACTGGCTTATTAAGCCCTTTTTCCCAAAATCTGTCATCAAAAGGTCAACTGACCTCTTGATTCACAAAGGCTCCTTGAGTTCTTCACCAAAGTTGCTTATAACAAGCCCTTATACCATCTCTGATCATTTGGTGAACTTTGGAGTACTTTGACTTTTGGTCAAATAAGCACAATTTGGCTTATTTTTTAGAACTGCTTATTGGTACATGCAACAACTTGGCTTTTGTAATAGAACTCATTTTTCTTAGCTTAATAACAAGGCTGTAAGGTTACAAGTCTTTTGGTTAAGCTTTTGCTAGGAAACTAGCTTATTTGGCTTTTTCAGCTAGTTTATTGGTTCACACAGCTTATTCTACTTGGTTTTTTGTGTTTTTATTGATTGATTATTCTTAGTTAAGCTATTTGTGAGATTTTGCAGCAAACCAGAGCTTCTGAAACACCCTAGAACTCTAACCCGACTATTTTGTCGTTTTGTGAAATTGTTCTTTGCTTGTTTCTGGCTTATTGAGTGAGCTTTTTCAAAATTTCTTTTTACAGATCTCTTAGGCATCTCAAAAGAAGGTTCTGTTTTTAAGCAGAGCTTATGGCATTGGCTTATTGCTTAATGGGCTTATTTGCCCAATAAGAATAAGTTGTTTGTTATTTAGGCTGTGATAAGCTCAGAATCAGCTTTTGGGCCTTCAGACTTTTGTGCTTAGAATTAAATTTTGAGTCAGATAGGGTTTTTTCAGGTCAATTGGGCCTAGTTTGACTTTTTGGGCTAGAAAGCCCATTAGTGTTGACTGTTTTGGTTTTAGCCCATTTGGGGGACCATTAGGGGTATTTTGGTAATTTCACTTTCATTTTCTGATTATTTAGGATAAAATAAACTAGTTTGCAAGTTTTTAGAAATTTTTAATAATTTTTGGATTTTTAATATTATTTTAATATTATTTTATTATTTTTTTCAAATTTCACATTTTTGCACTTTTTATATTTTTCTTAGCTTTAATACATTAAAATAGGATTTTTACAACTCTTAGATTAATTTTATCATATTTAGATTAATTTTTATAATTATTTTAAATTTTAATAGTTTTTAAATCATTTCAAATAGTTTTTCTTAGTTTAAAAATTTATAAAAATAGTTTTTAATCTTTTTAGGTCATTTTAGAGGTTTACCAATTGCAAAATCTTTATTTGGGCTTTTTGATAATTAATTTGATTTTTAGGGCTTTAATTAACATTTAAAAATTAATATTTAATTACTTAAAAGGTTTGAAAAAGTGTTGATCATTGGTAAACTCTTAGTTTATTTATTTTGATTTTTAGTAATTTTTTGGGAATTTTTAGAATTAATTTTTATTTTAGCCATTTTTACGGTTTTACGTTTAGTCGTAGTAGTAATTAATTTCACGTCTTCGTCATTCTATTTTCTCATCCCTTTCTTTCAAATATTGATCTCAAATCTTGCTACATTTTAGTCACACACATATACCTCCTTGGGAAACGAACTTTCACATCATAAGGGTCATTTGTACACGGTTTTCCTAAACCGTCGTATTTAATACTTTCCCTATTTACCCCCTTTTCCTAAAGGTGTGGTAAAACTCTACAACCATTTTGACGCCGCTGCCAGGGAGGTGTGTCGTGATTAATTTGTCTTGTTGTTTTTAATATTAACCATAAATAGTATTTGTATTAGTAGAAATCTACTAATACTTATTATCGGTTTTTTGTTTTTTCTTGTGAAATTATTATTACTATATTGTATTAAGTATCACAATCAATACAAAATATCTCCAAAAGTGTGAAAACACAACCTTAATTGGGATTTGATCTCCTAATTATTGTATTCGAATCTCAAACAAAAGCAAAAGGCAAAAATAGATAAATACTTTCGTGAAGCTCGATTTTGAAAAATACAAACTATAAGGTGGGTATAAGGCGGATATTATAAAATATACCCTAAGGGAAAAGGCTCTTAAGTGCTTCGCGCCGCCTCGTTTCCCCGCTTGCTTGTGAGTATTTTGAAATTGAAGGCTAATCGAGGGTTTTGCCGCCCAAAGTATTATTACGTATCATATATATTTGCTTGGTTTTCTTTGTGATTAAACCCTCTTGAACAATTTGGTTTTCACCAAAGTTCTAAAGTCATTCGAAGGGGTTCACTCCACGTGATCGTTTTCATTCTTTTGAGGCTTCTTTAATAAAGAGTTTGATTCGAGGAGAGATTTGGTAGATTGTTGTCTACGAAGATACACCAAAATCCAAAAAAATTAAAAACAATCAAAAACAAAAAAAAATTGAAAATTCACAAAACACCCAAAAAGAATCTTCTTTGCTCACCTCTTATTCTACGTGAAGTTTATGCTAACTCGTAGTCAAGCCAAACGAGCTCGTAAACATCGTCAAAGTCAAGGAAATCAAGAGACGTTGATTGAATAACAAACTCCAATAGTTGAACCTATTGTAGAACAAAAAGTCGTCATGGCTAATCGTACTATGATAGAGTTGCTTCAAGCACCCACCGAGGGTTTTGGAGAGGCTATGGTGATTCCTGCCATCCTTGCGGAGAATTTAGAGATTAAGAAGGGTTTAATGTCAATGTTGCAAGCAAATAAGTTTAGAGGTCATGAGAAAGACAACCCGCATTATCACATAAGGAATTTTAATCGTCTCACCGCAACTAGCAAGTTTAAGGATGTTCCACATGAAGCCATTAAGATGATGTTGTTTCCATACTCATTAGATGGACCCGCTAAAATTTGTCTTGAGAAAGAACCGCCAAATTCGATTTTGACATGGGGTGATCTCGTTTCTAAGTTTGTGAACAAATTTTTCCCACCATCTAAAACAACACATTTGAAAAATGAGATTTCATGATTTGTACAACAAAATAATGAAAGTTTTTCAATGGCATGGGAACGATTTAAGGAAATGTTACATGAATGTCCACACCATGATTTTTCGGAATTGCATCAAGTTGATACTTTTATATAATGGGCTTAATGATCATGAACGAGATTATTTGAATGCCGCCGCGGGTGGTAACTTTTTGGTCAAAACGACCGATGAAGCTTTAAAGATTATCGAGAATAGATCTAAGGTTTACAACCCTCGTAACACACCGAGTGTTGCCAATATGGGTTCATCATCGTCGTCATCGTCTCGTAGCATTAATGCCTTACATGATGAAGCTAATGAGGAAAATCGGTTTTTCGATAGGTTTTCAAATCTTATGACTCATTGGAAAGCACAAGATGCTATGAATTCCGCTTCGGTTAAAGCGGTTGATAAGAGTTGTTTGTCTTGTGGTGGAGCTCATGATCTTTCCGAGTGCATTACCGCCGGTGGTAAAACTTCGAGTGCTTACGTAGAAACGGGAACTTACAACCAAAACGGCCAAGGTTCCCGCCCAAATCAAGCTCCACCAAATCAAAATGCTAATAACTATCGAAACAACAATCAAGGTGGTAATTATCAAGGCAATTCACGTAACTACAACAAAGGGAATTATCAAAGTGGGAATGGACAAGTTACTAATCAAAACCAAAACCGTGATTTTTAAAACACTACACAAGGTTTTCAAAATGCTCACACTAAAAATCTTCAAGGAGAATTTTTGGATTATACTAAAGCAAATGATGCTAAATTTGATAACATGCAACGTGAGATGATTAGCTTAAGATCCGAGTTGAAAAACGAGCTTAAAAACGAACTTGCTAATGAACTTAAGACTCATGCTAATAAAATGGAAGGAAATGTCCAACGTTTTCAACAAAATCAACAAAAGATGGAACAAGGACAACATGAGATTAAGCAAGAATTGTTATAAGCGGATGCTAGGCAATAAAAATTTGAGGACCGAATGGCAAAAATGTTTGAAGCAATCATGTGTAAACCCTCTTAATCGGGTGGTCTTCCTAGTGTAACCATTGCAAACCCGAAGGGAGAAATGAAGGTTATTACTACTCGTATTGGTAAAATTTTCAAGGAACCAATCTCTCGTCCAAGTAATTCTACGGAGAAGGAAATCGAGAAAGAACCCGAGGTGATGGTCGAAAAGGAGCATATCACAATCCCACGAAGTACCGCTCATACCACACCTACGCTTGAAGCAATACCAATTATGGAACCCGAGATTCCAAGGTCGTTGTCTAATGTCCAACCCACACCACCCTTACCTTACCCTTCGAGACGAAACAAAGAGAAATTGCAAGAACGTAACAAACAACAAATCGAGCTGTTTATAAAAATATTTCAACAAGTTCATTTTGATGTGAGTTTAGCCGACGCGTTGTTATATATGCCTCGTTTCGCTTCCACTTTTAAAAGTATGATGAGCTATAAGGAAAAGCTTTCAAAGCTTGCTAATTGTTCTTCAGTTTATCTTAACCGCATACCAGAAAAAGTTGGTGACCCCGAAAAGTTTCTCATTCCTTGTGACATACAAGATATGAAAGAATGCCTCGCCTTGGCCGATCTTGGTGCGAGCATTAATTTGATGCCATTTTCCATTTGGAAATCGCTTTCACTTCCGGCTCTTACTCCTTCGAACATGTCTATCGAGATGGCCGATCATTCTACGATTTTAGCATGTGGAGTAGCCGAGGATGTTTTCGTGAGAGTGGGGAAGTTCTACTATCCCGTTGATTTTATAGTAGTTGACATCCCCGCGGATCCTCAAGTTCCTCTAATTTTAGGTTGTCCATTTTTAGACACCTCGAGATCGCTTATCGACGTTCATGCAAGAACTATCACTTTGAGATTCAACGAAGAGGTACTTGTTATAAACGGTACTCAAAACTCAAAACTTCTCATGTTTATGCAATCGCTACCATCAATCACATTGACTTAGTTGATGTGGTTTGCGATGAGTTTTCACAAGAAGTGTTAGGTATTTCCGATAGCTCGTCAAGTGGCAATCCCACTATTTTGGATCCGATTCTTGTTAATTCTACACCAAATCTCACTCAATTCCAAGGAGGCGATTTTACTTCAAATGAAATCGACAATGAAGATGAGGTGTTTATTAGTGATGATACTTCTATTCCACCATTTCTTCCGCCGATGGAAGTTATGAGTGTTGAGCAAAAATCTTCAATCGAGGAACCGCCTATCCTCGAATTGAAAGATCTTCCTTCTCACCTTGAATACACATTCTTGGAAGGTGATGACAAGTTGTCGATTATTATTGCAAAAGGTCTTGCTAATAATGAAAAAACCGAGTTCTTGAAAGTTCTTAAAGCTCATAAAGGGGTAATTGCGTGGAAAATTTCCGACATTAAGGGTATTGACCCAAAATTTTGTACTCACAAGATTTTAATAGAGGAGGACTACAAACCCGCAATTCAAAGTCAAAGAAGGGTAAACCCCAAAATTCACGATGTCATTAAAAAGGAAGTTTTAAATCTCCTTGACGCGGGAATGATTTATCCTATCTCCGATAGCCCATGGGTGAGCCCAATCCATTGTGTCCCTAAAAAGGGAGGAATGACCGTTGTACCTAATGAAAACAACGAGTTAATTCCCACTCGTGTTGTGACCGGTTGGAGGGTGTGTATTGACTACCGAAAGTTAAATGACGCCACTCGTAAAGACCACTATCCTTTGCCCTTCATGGATCAAATGTTGGAGCGACTTGCGGGAAATGAATTCTATTGTTTTTTAGATTGTTTTGCCGGTTACATTCAAATCCCTATCGACCCTCGTGATCAAGAGAAGACTACGTTTACGTGTCCTTATGGAACGTTTGCTTATCGTAGGATGCCTTTCGGACTTTGTAATGCACCGGGTGCGTTTCAACGGTGTATGATGGCTATATTTCACGATATGATCGAGAAATCGATGGAAGTGTTTATGGATGACTTTTTGGTGTTTGGCAATTCGTTCAAGTCGTGTTTATCTAATCTCGAGCAAATATTAAAACGTTGTGAAGAAACCAATCTTGTGCTTAATTGGGAAAAATGTCATTTCATGTGTAAACAAGGAATCGTCTTAGGACATAAGGTCTCGAAAGCGGGAATTGAGGTCGATAAAGCTAAGGTAGACGTCATCGCCAAGTTAACTCATCCCAAAACCGTTAAGGGAGTTAGCAGTTTCCTAGGCCACGCTGGCTTTTATCGTCGTTTCATCAAAGACTTTTCGAAAATATCTCGACCTATGACACACCTTCTCGAGAAGGATGCTCCTTTTAATTTTAATGAGGATTGTGTTAGAGCTTTCGAAACTCTCAAAAGGAAACTTACCGAAGCTCCCATTCTTGTTGCTCCTAATTGGGAATTACCCTTTGAAATCATGTGCGATGCAAGTAAATATTCTATAGGGGCCATCTTAGGGCAACGTTATGAAAAGCATTTCCGTCCTATCCATTATGCTAGTAAGACGATGACCGAGGCTCAATTAAAGTACACCACAACGGAAAAGGAATTCCTTGTCGTGGTCTATGCTTTTGAGAAATTCCGACCTTATCTCGTCTTAACTAAAAGCATCGTGTATACCGACCATTCAGCTATCAAGTATCTCTTAGCTAAGCAAGCAGCTAAGCCGAGATTTCTTCATTGGATGCTCCTCCTCCAAGAATTTGATGTCATCGTGCTTGACAAAAAAGGAGCCGAGAATCTAGCGGCCGATCATCTCTCTCGTCTTGAAGATCGTCACAAAGATGTTTTCGAGAACAAGGAAATCACCGAAACATTTCCTCTCGAGACTCTCGGTGTAGTGAATTCTAAAGACACCACCCCATGGTTTGCCGACATTGCAAACTACCATGCGGGCAATTTCATAATCAATGGTATGACGACACAACAAAAGCGAAAATTCTATCGTGACGTCAAGTTCTATTTTTGAGACGACCCTTATCTCTTTCAGGTTTGTGCGGATCAACTCGTTTGACGTTGTGTTTTTGGTGCCGATGCTTCTAACATCCTTAGAGCTTGTCACGAGGGACCCACGGGTGGTCACCACGGTGCTAATCTCACGGCTAAGAAAGTGTTCGATGCCGGCTTCTTTTGGCCTTCTATATATCGTGATGCACACGCACTTGTGGAGTCGTGTGATTCGTGCCAACGTCAAGGAAAATCGTCTCAACGTGGTGAAATGCCGCAAAACATAATTCAAGTGTGTGAGATTTTCGACATTTGGGGCATAGACTTTATGGGGTCGTTCCCATCGTCTCATGGTAACAAGTATATCCTCGTCGCGGTTGACTACCTTTCTAAGTGGGTGGAAGCTAAGGCTTTACCTACTAATGATGCTCGTGTGGTAGTGAAGTTTTTGAAGCAACTATTCTCTCGGTTCGGAACCCCTCGTGCTATTATAAGCGATCGTGGAACCCATTTTTGTAATGACCAATTCGAGAAGGTCTTAAAGAAATATGGAGTTACATCGTCTTTCTACGGCTTATAACCCGCAAACGAATGGGCAAGTCGAGGTTTTGAAACGAGCTTTGAAGAGGATTTTAGAGAGGTCGATTGGAGAAAACCGTGCTTCATGGTCCGACAAACTCGATGACGCTTTATGGGCCTTTAGAACCGCTTATAAGACACCTATCGGTTGTACTCCTTATAAGTTAGTCTATGGGAAGAATTGTTATTTGCCCATTGAATTGGAGCACAAGGCATATTGGGCCCTTAAGCATGCAAACTTTGACTTGAAGACCACGGGAGATCACCAGAAAATACAATTGAATGAGTTGGATGAACTAAGAGACAATTCCTATGAAAATTCCTTGATTTTCAAAGAAAAGACTAAAAATTTTCATGATGCAAAGATTAAAAACCGGGTTTTTAACGTTGGTGATCGAGTGTTACTTTTTAACTCTAGACTTAAGATATTTTCCGGGAAATTGAAATCTCGTTGGTCGGGTCCTTTCACCTTTACACAAGTGTTTCCTTATGGGACCATCGAGCTAGCTCAAGATGATAGTCCTAACATCAAAGTGAATGGACATAGGCCTAAGCACTACTTTGATGGGGAAATTCCTTCAATGGTTGACCTCGACCAAGTCACCTTCCCCAGTGATAATTAGCATTGAGGGGATCGAGTCGAGATCATGACTCGGGAATCAAAAACGAGGTGCCTCGTGGGGGAGATCCCATGCTTATCTTTTATGCTCTCTAATAAATAATGAGAGGGGATTTGTGCCCTTCCAACTCGTTGTCTCGTGGTTGTTTGTTGTTGTGTTATCTAGATCATCATCATCATCTACGATTGAAGACTCTCGTGTTCGTTTACGTGAGCCTCCATCGTTTGCTTGAAGAAGTGTTTCACGAATCCATGACATATCCTTTATTGTTCTAACAATTATCTTTTAGCATAATTCATAAACGGCTTTAGATATATTGTTGATCACCCTTTTCATGCTAGATCCTAAGCATTCGATTCTTCGTCTCTAGTGTGGGGGTGCTCCACCTTTAGACTCGAAACATTGAGGACAATCTTTACTTTTAGTATGGGGGGTGAATGGATACTTGCTTTTCTACGCCCTCACATTTTCTAACTTTCAACATTTTGTTTTGTTTTGTTGTTAAAAAGGCTAAAAATGGCAAAATTTTAAAATTTTTCTTAGTTCTAATAAGTGTTTTTAAGACACGAATGTATATTTTCCGATGGGTAGAATAAGAGCTAGTTTTCGACTTGATGGGCATTTGGAGCCCTTTACATTCCTTAACCAGCTCAATTCAAGTTTTGCTAGACTTTTATATAGGGAATTTTAAAACGCGAAAGTCTTAGCTCATTCAGGTTAAGAACAAGAACTTTTCGCAAGTTCCTATAATTGATCCTAGAAACTCACTTATCAAGGGAACTATAAAATTAATTCTCTAAACTTGAAAAAGTCCAAGAAAGTGCAAGATCCTATAGGTGGCTTGAAAACCCAAACTTTGATTTGATATAGTCTTAATGAAAGCTAATCCAAATTTGGCTTAATTTTGACTTGCATGGCTAAGTATTCACGAGTCTCTTTAATTAGAGGTCTTTATATAGTGAAGAACGAGAAATGATAGAGTTAGAAAAGTGATCATGCTAAACGTAGAACATGAAAATGTTCTTTCAAAAACTCATATGTTTTTAATTGTGGATTTTTCTTCCTATAAGATCAATGCATTAGGAATAAAAATAATTGCAATCAGTAAGGTCGTACGATTTGAAAGGTTACTTAGCTTCTAGCACAAGATCGTTTAAAAGTTTCTTGGGGTTGAATAGAGTTCATAGCCAAGGCATAACTTATTGAAGCGGGACGCGAAGATTGGTGAAGATCTAAAAAGGCCCTAACAAGGCATGATGAGCTCTATTTTTGCTAAAGATCCAATATGATGTGAAGTATCATTATTCCAAAATCAATATGAAGGATCGAGACACACGACGAAAAGCAATTACTCCCCTAAAGATCATGGAGAAAGTCTATCCAAAAAGACCCTTACAAGGTATTAGGATAAATATATCCAAGTTCGAAAAGGAGGCGGATCGTTGTATATTAAAATCCAAATTAAAGATTGATGAAAAATGATGAAGTCGTGGTCCAAATATGAAGAATCTCTCAAAAACGTCAAGTGAAGAAATTCCAATATATGAAGAGAAGACCATAATTTCAAGAACGTCTTTCCCAAGATTTGAAGAATGAAGTACACGCCAAATATCGGTTCGAGAAAGGTCTCAAATCGTGAAACGAGTTATGTCAAGATATGAACTTAAGGAGATACACGAGAAGCCGTTTTAAAAGATTTTGTCCTTCGGCTAACTATCAATTAAATCGTGCTACTTTGCTTTCGGACTAATAAATACTCAAATAAGTCAATATGAATCACTTGTGATCCATGACAAATAGTTAAAAAATTCTAGTAACCCATTTCCTTTTATAATAACTAGGATTGCGGGGAGAAAAAGTATTACACAATTTGGACGTATGGGTAATACTAGGCTTTTACACCAAGTATAAAAAGTTTATCGTCCGATCTCCTCGAATTGATTTCCAGTCTAAAGTGCGACTCATTTGTCTTTTGGTGAACAAGAGAATGGTTTGGTTTGGTTATCTAATTTTTAAACTAAATGCAAGTACTTAAAATTGTCGTTGAGTAAAATGGAAGTCTTAAAATTAAACTACAAATAAAAGCTTGCAACCTTGGAAATTAAAACTTAAAAATTCAAAAACTTAAAAACATGTTTAAAATAAACTAAGTAAAAGAGCGGGAAAAACTAGATTTGAAAACTTAAAGTAAATCAAAATATGAGTCTGATCATAATGTGATCACACTCCATCGCAATGACTCCATCGTAACCATTCCATCGCAATGCTCCATCGCAACTAGTGATCGTAATGTGGATCGTGCCCACCAATCGCACTCAATGCGATTACAACAAAAGAGATTAGATCGTACTCACTAGTACAATGGAAGGGGTGATCGTACTACCAGATCACAACCACGATCGCAATGAGTGATCGTGGTCTTTGATCGTGGTTCCGAATCGTAACACAAAGATCGCACTCAATGCGATCGAAGCAGGGAAGTGAGACTCGATAGCACCCCAGATCGCGATGAGTGATCGTGGGCGTGGATCGTACCAGGGAAAGAACAATAGATCGCAGTCTATGCGATAGTAGCCAGATGATCGTACCAAGGTAAAACAACCAGATCGCAGTCTATGCAATCGTAACAAGATCGGGACCAAGTAAAACCCTCCTAAGATGGAAAATTCGTCCAAAAGGAAAAAAGATTAAGCAAATAAGCAGTAACCAATAAGCACTTTCGAACTCCTAAAAGAGTAAATAAGCACAAATCCTAAAACTTTTGAAATCTAAAACATTCGAACTTCCATAAAACTGATTTAAGAACAATAAATCTTTTAGGAAAACTTAAAAGTAAATAAGCCAAAACAATCAAATAAGCCAATAAGCACGAAGAGCTTATAGATTATACGTTCAAGAGCTTATGTAGAACAAGAAAGATTAACCTTTTAATCACGAAAAACCAAAATCAACACGAATTGAGAACCATTCGGATCAAACATGAACTTTCGGATTAAGAACAAAGTAAAATAAAGAAAGGTAGAAAGAGATTAAAGAACAAAAAGCTTAACTTGAATTAGATTAATGAAATCCAAATACAAGAATGATTCAAAACTTAAAGTTGAAAGAAAAAGATGAAACTTAATGAGAGAAAGTTGAGAACTTTCTCTCTCTAAAAACTAGAAAAATGAAAAACTAAAACTAGCTAACCACCCTCCTAATGTGATTAGGAGGGTATTTATAAGGAAATGGGAAGTGCATGTGTGGTGCTTCCTTATTTCTTTTCTTCTCGACTCGATTTGATTCTTTGTCTTTTCTCGACGTCGTCTCGGGATTTGAACTTGTCTTAATAATTTTCTTCTTTTGTTTAGACTTAAGTTCTTTGACTTCATTAAACTTCCGTCTTTAGACTTTTTCTTCGATAAATCTTCAGAATAGGTCTTGGAAATCCGTTCTTTAAGCACTCTTGATCTCTTGACTTCGTCTTTTCTCGTTTTCTTTGATAAAAGCCCGTGAAAGCCCGTGTTTTCTTCCTTTTTCATCTTTCGTCCTAAAACACAATAAAAACACAAACCACGCATAATTCCGACTTTTACGACATAAAATACACGTTTTGGTCTTGTTATTATTGCAAATAAGTGGTAAAAGGATAAGTGTTTTCACACTTATTAAATCCTTTACACTTGACCATTATAATGCCCTCATGCAATGCATTAATTTTAAAGCACGGTTTACATTTTCCATCATAAATAACCTACCTTGGCCTTTATTCAACACTAAATAAAAAGATAAAAACAAGTAAAGAAATTAAAGACTTACATTGGGTTTTGGCTGCCATGAACGTTTTTCATCCTCAAGTTTCACGTTCCCCATACCAAGCTTAAAAATGAGATAATTGCTATTATAAGTTATCAAACTAACACGAATTCATGTGGGCCAATTATTTACTTAGACTCCCTTATTCCTAGGTGTATCTCTTATTTTTTATTTTTGTCTTGAATGATCACGAGGATTCATTGTTTGACTTATTTCGATAGTTATTTAGGCCGAAAATAAAGTGAACGATTTAATCAATAGTTAGCTGAAGGACAAAATCTTTTAAAACCGCTTCTCGGGACCTCATAAAGTTCATATCTTGGCATAACTCGCTTCGCGATTTGAGACCTTTCTCGGACCGATATTTGGCAGCGGCTTCATACTTCAAATCTTTTGAGAGACGTTCTTCAAATTATGGTCTTCTCTTCATACTAGGAATTTCTTCACTTGAAGTTTTTGAGAGATTCTTCATACTTGGACCACGAATTCTTCATTTTTCTCCAATCTTTATTTTGGACTTTGATATACAACGATCCGCCTCCTTTTAGGACTTTGATCTATTTATCCTCATACCTTGTTAGGGCCTTTTTGGATAGACTTCTCCATGATCTTTTGGGGAGTTTTTGCTTTTCGTCGTGTGTCTCGATCCTTCATATTGATTTTCGATAAATGATTCTTCACATCACTTATGGATCTTTAGCAACAAAATGTAGCCCTCATGCCTTGTTAGGGCCTTTTCGGACTCGCCAATCTTCGCATCCCGCTTCGATAAGTTATGCCTTGGCTATGAACTCTAATTAATACCGAGCTACTTTTAAACTATCTTGGGATAGAAGCTAAGTAACTTTACAAATCGTACAACCTTATTTATTGCAGATAAATTTATTAACAAGCGATGGGAGAATAGGCTCATAATTAACTCACATAAATTCACGAAAGAATACCAAACTTATAATTGACTCTATCATCTCTCGTCCTCCACAGTTTAAAAACTCAAGGAATGAGACTCGTGGATGCTTAGCCTATTAAATCAAAGTTTTGGATTTTCGAGTCATCTATAGGATCTTGCAAATTCTTAGACTTTTTCAAGTTTAGAAATCGCATTTTAAAGTTCCCTTGATAAACAACTCTCTAGGATCAGTTATAGGAACTTGCGAAAAGTTCTTGTTCTTAACCCGTGAGAGTTAAGACTTTCGCGTTTTAAAGCTCCCTATATAAAAGCCTAGCAAAACTTGACTTAAACACGTTAAGGATACTAGCTAGAGTAAACTTGGATAAGTAAACTCGGGTTGAGTCAAAATATTCACGACTTTGAAAAATAAAACCACTTTATTAAAATTTATTCTAGCAAGGAAAGACAATAATCATAACAAAGGAAAATACAACTATACAACTAGGCCAAAATAGATTACAAATTTTGAAAATGCCGAAAAATCAAGTTTTCCGGTTAAAATGAGGACAAATTCATGGAAAAGACCACTTACATCGATAGAAGTCCCCCCTACACTTGAGATAAACATTGTCCTCAATGTTTAAGCATGTGGGAGTAAACTCCCCTACACTTATGACATTGTGCACTTTGTTTAAATCTTTCTAAGGAAAGGACAACTATAGTGATTTCAATGTGAACATATAAGATATGAAATATTGAATCACGAGAGTTTAGGATAGAACCGGGAAGATGGGAACACGGGATCACGGTTCGTCAAAAGTCATCGAGGTGCTCTTTGAAGCTTGAATCCCTGCACAAAATAAGAAACAAGACAACCAACACATACGGGGCTCCCCCTACACTTATGATGAAAGCAGAAAAGGATAGATCACGGGTTGCCTCCCGAGAAGCGCTTGTTTTTTTATAACCGAGTCACGAGCCTGACTCGACCCAAATTTAGTTCATGGGAAACGTGGTGAGGGATGGGATCATCTCATGAGAGATGTCCTCACCAAAGTACAACTTCAAACACTGGCCATTCACCTTGAAATTGTGCCCATTTGGCTGAGAAAGCTCAATGGTGCCATATGGAAAGACTTTGGCGACAGTGAATGGACCAGACCAGCAGCTCTTCAACTTGTAAGAGAAGATCTTTAACCGAGAGTTAAAGAGTAAAACTTGATCACCAACGTGGAACTCTCGGTTCTTGATTCTTGCGTCATGGATGATCTTGGTCTTCTCCTTGTATATCAGTGAGTTCTCGTAAGATTCATTCCTCAGTTCGTTGAGCTCGTTGAGTTGAATCTTGTGAAGATCACCGGCTTTGTTGATGTCGAAGTTAGCCCACTTCAAGGCCCAGTACGCCTTATGTTCCAGCTCGATGGGGAGGTGGCATGCTTTCCCGTACACAAGACGATAAGGGGTGCAACCGATCGGAGTCTTATAAGTTGTACGGAAAGCCCACAGAGCATCATCTAACTTATCGGCCCACGCGGCACGATGCTCTCCCACAGTACGTTCCAGAATTCGTTTCAATCCACGGTTGGAAATCTCGGCTTGCCCATTGGTTTGGGGATGATAGGCGGTGGAAAGACGGTGATTGACACCATACTTAGCCATGACTCTTGCAAATTGATCATTGCAAAAATGAGTCCCGCAGTCACTGATTATAGCACGAGGAACGCCGAATCGAGCGAAAAGCTGCTTCAAAAAGTTCACAACCAACCTCGCATCGTTCGTAGGAAGAGCCTTAGCTTCAACCCATTTGGATACGTAGTCAACGGCTACGAGGATGTACTTGTTCCCTTTGGATGATGGAAATGGCCCATAAAGTCGATGCCCCATACGTCAAAGATTTCACATTCTTATATGAAAATTTGAGGCATCTCATCTTTATGTGTGATCTTGCCTTGGCGTTGGCAAGCATCACAATGCTTAACCATTTCGTGAGCGTCACGATAAATGGTGGGCCAATAGAATCCAGAGTCAAACACTTTCTTAGCGGTGTAGTTGGGACCAAAGTGACCACCGGTGGGTCCTTTATGGCAAGCATCAAGGATTTGCAAAGCTGCCGGTCCATCAACACATCAACGAATGATCAGATCAGCACATTGTTTGAATAGATAAGGGTCATCCCAGAAGTAAGTCTTAACATCTTTAAAGAATTTCTTCTTTTCTTGGGATGTTAACCCTTTGATGAGAATACCACCCGCTAAGTAGTTTGCAATGTCCGCAAACCACGGGGTGTCATCAAGATTGGACTGAATAGACATTAAGGTCTCAAGGGGAAAAGAGTCATTGATCTCTTGGTTCGGATGATCCCCTTGATATGGATCCTCAAGTCTACTCAGATGATCCGCTGCTAGGTTTTCAGCTCCCTTTTTGTCACGGATTTCAATGTTGAATTCTTGAAGGAGCAAAACCCAACGAAGAAGTCTTGGCTTAGAATCTTGCTTAGTTAACAAGTACTTCAACGCGGAATGGTCGGTATACACGATGGTGGTGGACAAGACAAGATAGGGGCGAAATTTTTCAAAAGCATAGACAACAGCTAAAAGCTCTTTTTCGGTTGTCGTATAATGCAATTGAGCCCCCGTCATTGTCTTGCTAGCGTAATGGATTGGTTGGAAGTGTTTATTCACTCGTTGGCCCAAAACCGCTCCAATAGCAAAGTCGCTAGCATCACACATCAATTCAAAAGGTAGCTCCCAATTAGGGGTAACCAAGACCGGTGCCTTAGTTAGCTTATCCTTGAGAAGATTGAAGGCTTCAATACACTCTTTGGAAAAGATAAAAGGAGTATCTTTTTCCAAGAGGTGGGTCATCGGGCGAGATATTTTAGAAAAATCCTGAATGAAACGACGATAGAAGCCCGTATGACCCAGAAAACTTCGCACACCCTTTACGGTTGAAGGTGGAGTTAATTTGGCTATGATATCCACTTTAGCACGGTCTACTTCAAGACCGGCTTTAGAGATTTTGTGTCCTATCACAATGCCTTTTTTTACCATAAAATGGCATTTTTCCTAATTTAGAACAAGGCGAGTGTCTTCGCACCACTTAAGCATACGTTCTAAATTGGCAAGGCAGGAAGAGAATGAATCACCATAGACCGAGAAATCATCCATGAAGACTTCTATGGTTTCTTCAACCATGTCATGGAAGATAGCCATCATGCACCTTTGGAATGTCCCAGGAGCATTGCACAAGCCGAAAGGCATTCTTTTGTAAGCAAATGTTCCATAAGGACAAGTGAATGTGGTTTTCTCTTGGTCTTGGGGATCGATGGGTATTTGAAAATAACCCGAGAAACCGTCTAAAAAGCAGTAATAGTCATTACCCGCTAGACGTTCAAGCATTTGGTCCATGAAAGGAAGGGGAAAAGGATCCTTTCTCATAGCATCATTGAGTTTGCGATAGTCTATACAAACTCTCCACCCTGTAACGAGACGAGTAGAAATCCACTCGTTGTTTTCGTTGGGAACAACGGTGATTCCGCCTTTCTTAGGCACACAATGGACTGGACTAACCCACGGTGAATCCGAGATAGGATAGATTATGCCCGCATCAAGAAGTTTGATAACCTCTTTTTTGATAACGTTATGGATCTTAGGATTCACCCTTCGTTGGCTTTGAATAGTGGGTTTAAAGTCGTCCTCCATGAGAATTTTATGTGTGCAAAAGTGAGGATCAATTCCACGAATATCAGAGATCTTCCACGTAATCGCTTTCTTATGATTCTTCAACACGGCGATAAGTCGAGATTTTTCTTCTTCTTTCAGGTCCTTTGCGATGATGACCGGTAACTTCTTGTTGTCTTCAAGGAAAATGTACTCGAGATGAGGAGGTAGGTCCTTAAGCTCAAGAGTAGGAGGATCCTCAATAGATGGTGTAACTAACGATGGATCATCATTAGTCACCTCTTTAGGAGAAGGATTAGAAAACGGGTCTTCATTGAGAACTTTCTCAATTGTACGAATGTCTTTATCCCAATCGGTGGGAGAATCATCATACTTAAGATCGAGAGGACCCAAGCTAGCTTCAAAATCATCCAAGTCACTTTCTCCAAATGGAGTTAATGACGGAGAAATTGAGGCAACGGTCTCAACATTGGGTAGAGAAGAGAGATTACTTTTGCAAGCATCATGAAAGTGTTCTTCACAAGCCTCATCGAGAACATCAATAGCATTTACACTCTTATATGAATAAGGTTGCTTAGAAATCTTACCCATGTTGATGACAATTTTGTCGTCACCAACTCTCATGATTATTTCGCCCGCGGCTACATCAATGAGAGTGCGACCGGTCCTCAAGAAGGGACGTCCAACGATTAATGGAACACGAGGATCCATCTCGTAGTCAACGACAACAAAATCCGCCGGGAAGGTGAATTTGTCAACGCCAACGAAGACGTCTTCGGTTATCCCCACTGGATAAGCAACCGTATGGTTAGCTAATTCCAAAGTCATTTTGGTGGGGACTAGCTCGGGGAGAGATAATTGCTTCCAAACACTTAAAGGCATTAAGTTTATACTGGCACCTAGATCGGCTAGGGCCATGCAATTCTCTACTCCCGGGAAGTTGCAAGGAATTAAGAAGCGACCCGGATCACCAACTTTGGTGGGTAATTTCCTTAAGAGAACGGCGGAACAATTCTCATTAAGTTGGGTCTGAGAGTCAATGTTTCATCTACTTCTTCCACCACCGACATGTACGCTATGGAACGTGCTATTCTTGAAATTAGCAAAAGTATGCAAATTTTGGCCTCTAACCAACCTCAACAAGCTAAAGCCGTTGCTATTTCTTGTGACACATGCGGTGGTCCCCATTCTTACAATGATTGTCCTTCTACTCAAGGCAATTTTTCTGAAAATGTTAACGCGGCATACGGTACTTGTTGATGCAAAAGTTGGGTGATCCTTGCTAGACCCGAATTAGGCTTAATTCGGGTTGGCTGGGCTCCGGCTCCTGCACCAAGTGAATCGTTTGGTTGGGATCCTGCACACTAAACAACAGGCGTTAGGCTTACCATGGGAGTGTTTCCCACGATTAGACTCCGGCGTGAGAGTAAGTAATCGGTTAGGGTTTTATGTGAGTTCAGAGTATAGAACGTAATACCTTTGTGGAACCCTTGGGGGTTCCTTTTATAGGCAGTGGAACCCTAGTGGGCTGCCACTGATACTTTGGCCCCAAGGAAAGGATAACTATCATAATTAGAATGATTGTTATCTTCTAATTATGGTAGTGAATATCCTCCTCTTTTGGGGTAAACCTATTCCTAGACAGAATATGATTCTGTCTAACCTTATGTCGGCCGCGCCGGACCGTGGGCCGCACACATGTGTGCGGTTACTGTTCAGTCAAGCCCATAAGCTTGAATGACATTATTCCCACCCATCTATGATGGGCCGGATACGGGTAGTACCCGTGGGCCGAGTTCCTGACCCGGCTGGGGACTATACGTCATCATGTCCCCCCAGTCTAGTTGTGACAGCCGTAGGCGTAACCTCTAGACAATCAAGGTGCTCTCCGGACGTACCAAGAAAGACCTTGGGTACTAAAAAATATTGGAAATGTTGTTTTGGCCGCACGTGACGGCCTGCCTTAGGAATATTTTTTGAATAGCACCTCAGCCGCACGTAACGGCCGAGACAAATTAAATGTAGTATTAAATGTGGTCTTACATAAGAGCCGCATATCCCGACACAAGAATAAGAACATTAATGGTAGTCAACTTTCCAGTCGCACGCCTGCAAAAAGTGCACCATTAATGCCCACCATTGAGCCACGTAAAACTGCCAAGAAGTGACCAATGGCCCCCCCTCTGATTTTGTAGAAGTGTTAGAAATCCTATCCGTTGGATAGGCGTGGTGGCCTACACGTGTCGAGCATCCATGTTACCTCGGAAACCGAGGCAACCCTATATAAGAGTTGGTATGTGCGTTTGTTACACACACAACTCCCATTTCCTTCCGCCATTGTTATTTTCAAGCTTTTACTCCCAAAACTTTGCCTTCTTTTCCACGGACTTCCTTCGCTGCAGGTTAGATCATCACGCCCTTAGAAACCTTTTTATAAAACATGGTAAAGGACAACCCCCTTATCACGGATGTCCTCAACATGATGTCCGCGGAAAAATACATCGACTTCCTGTCGAAGTATTATATTCCCGAAAGCGTACACCCCACCTATCCTGGTGAAGGTGAAGCGATTACGGATGCACCGACGGCGAAAATAGGCGTGTACACACACCTGTTTGACTCGGCCAACTACCGTATCCCCCTATCCAAATTCTTGGTAGACCTACTATTGTATTATGACTTCCACATAACCCAACTTCACTGCATAGGGGCGTGTAAAATCAACCAGTTTGAAATTACCTGCCATACCTGCGGAGTAACCCCAACCGTGAACCTTTTTAGGGCCTTTTACTTTCCCCAGCTAGTGAATGGGTGGATGTCGTTTAAAAAACGACCCGGGAATGCCCCTATGACGTATAGGAAGCCTCTAGACTCCCTTAAGAACTGGTACGACCATTACTTCTTTGTAGATGAGAAGGTATTCCCTACCCCTTTTGTACTCAAAACCAAAGCACCCAAAGACTATCCGCCCAAAGCCAAAGACTATAGCAGCAAAGACTTAAAGACACTAGATACCCACCGCACGGAATTCCATAGAGGGTTGCCGGAACACTTTCTGTGCTTGGTAGGAATAAGCCGCCGCTACTTTGGGAGGGATGACCTATATCCGTGCTTCCTGACGGAACAGGGAGAGGGTAGGTTTACTTTATACCTTGTAAATGTGAAATGCCATGCATATTTGTAGAACCTTACTAACCCACATACTCATAAATGTCCGCAGAAATGAATCTACACGGGTTAATACGCCAGGGTGACCCCATGAAGGTGCCCGAAGGGTTCCGACCACTGAAGGAGAATGAGCTCCCCCTGCTGGAGGCGACCGCTGACCGCACCATGCCGCTCGAAGAAACGTCCGAGCCCATATCGGATGAAGAAGAGCCCATCATTGAGAAATCCCCATTGGATTTCCATAATGAAGATGGCGAAGAACCACTGTTGGAGGGGGGCGCGACCAACCAGGAAGAGGGAAATGACCTCAATGAAGACACTACTCAGGCGTCCGGGTCCACCCCGCTCACATCTAAGAAGAGAAAGACCACTAGGAGGGTGGCAAAGAAGATAGGGGACGAGACCGGAGCCGCGAACGCTCCCCCAAAGAAACTGAGGAAGGATCATCCGCAGTACCAAGAGGGGAGTGGTACTACGACTGCTCATGTCGACCCCACCCCGAACATGGGAGGGCCAGTCTTGCGAGTCACACCCGTGAGCGCCGTAGCTCCTACCTGCCCAGACCCTGCCATTGATACCTCGTAAGTGTCCTTCAAAGATGATTTGTGTCATTATATAATGCGTGGACTAATTTTGCTATGTCAAATAACAGGGCTAATCCGGCGGTCGTGGCGCAGGAGGAAGAAGTGGGTAGGAATCCATCCCCCGCACCAACTAACAAACCCCCATCCCCCGCTGCAACACACGCCAAGGAAACACACCCCGAGGGGCCAGAAGAAAATCTGCGCCTAGCATGGAACCTGTCAAGTTTGACAAGGTTGGAGGCAGAATCTGAGTGCTCAGAATTCATTGAGCACATCACCCCGCCCGTCCTCGCACAAGATCTAGACGAGTTAGATCATGAGGCCCTCCTTGAGCAATTTGACGTGTCGTCCGCACACCAAGGCCGTGACCGTGCAATCCTTCAACATCGCCCAAGAGCGTGATGCGCTGAAGAATGAGTTGACACAGGCGCAGACCAACCTGGAAGAGCAGGCTGCCTCCGCGGATGAGAAGCTAAGCAGGATGGCCATAAGTTGTGCTGAGAGACTATGTCCTCCCCTACTATCTGCGATAGCTGGACGTAGGTGGATAATCGGGCAAGGACTGCGACTTGCTGTGAGCAGGGCCCTGGAAGCTCCACACCTATTGCAGGCATTCGCTGGGGTCGTATCCGATGGAATCGACCGTGGTAGACATGAGGGCTTGGTCAAAGATGCGAAACTAATAGGAAAAAGTGAAGACATCATGCAACATCCCTACCACAATCCCTCCACCGCGGATAATATGACCGCGTCCATGAATGCCTTGGCGGAGATCCAACACCCTCTCTTGGATGAGCTTGAGACACTTAGAGACGCCCCAAACAAAGCAATAATGTCCCGGCTGACTGCGGATCCCATCCCTTTGACCTAGGCCACTTATGGTTCCGCCTCCAAGACGATGAAAGGTGAGAAACTGCTTGTAGAAGCGTTGGATGCGATTGTGGTCAAAGCCCAGGATGGGAAGAATGCTCGTGGGGAGGTTCTCCGTGCTCTGATTGAAGACGGGAAGAAGGACATAGGGGAATTCCTGCCCCCCTTGTAATTTATCAGTTGTAAATATTTGTAATTTTATTCGTCCGTGCATGTACACGGCTAAGACATATGCGAAATGACTGCCTTTTATATGGAAGTCCGTGATTACCACGGCCATTTTGTTATTTATTTTTGAAACATGTGTATTTTCATTTTGTTTGAACATTGTATGCCAATACCGCATGACATGTCACGTCTTACACAAAAAGAAAATACCTACAAGCCTATAATTTACTAGACATGCGACGTGCGTCTTTACTATGCGGAGCACTGCGTGAGTACGGCATACGAAACTTACCACAACGTCTTGTGAGTAAGGTGTCTAGTAAGGATACATGATCCATGCGGTTGGGGTTGCATCCCTCTTACGCGGCAAGTTGAATTAGTAGGTTCACTTAATCCTCTTACTCCGCCTGGAGGCGTATAGTAAATGTACAGTAATTTGAATGAATGCATATGAATGAAACATGACATTATAATAACAATTAAAAAATTCATATGACTAACAAAAAATCTAAAAAATGATTTGCACGAAACAAGCCGTGGAGCTAGCTAGGCGCCACGACATTTTTTTAGAACGTTTACATGTTTTGTTTGAACAATAATGACAAGTCCTAGAAAACAAGAAAGGAAACTAAACAAAACATAAGAAAAACAGATAAGCCGCATGGTTCTTCATTAAAGCCACATATAGCGAAGCACCCATGCGGAAGCCGTAGCTTTCAAAGATAGCACCTTTTGAGATTGGAGATGTTCCACGTGCGTTCTAGGTCGCGGCCATCCATGTCACGTAACTTGTACGCGCCTCGTCCCAAGGCCTCCGTGACTTCAGACGGTCCTTCCCACTTAGGGCCCAGTTTTCCTGTATTCTCCGCTCGACTTGCTTCGTTAGCACGATAGACATAATCTCCCGGTCGAAAAGAAACACCCTTGACCTTGGAGTCATAATAAGCCTTCATTTTAGCCTTGGACTTAGCCTCATTGATGGCTGCTATCTCCCTTTTTTCTTCCAACAGATCCTGGTTGATTCGCAGCTGCTCGTCGTTCGTGACGACATTAACCTCCGCCGTGCGGATGCTAGGCATTCCTATTTCTGCTGGTATAACAACTTCAGTGCCGTAAGCCAATGCAAATGGAGTATCTCCGTTGGCTGTTTTGATCATAGTTCTATGCGCCCATAGCACATGTGGTAACTCATCGACCCATTTGGCACTTCGTCATCCAAACGCGCCTTGATGCCATTTCCCAAGCTTCTATTTGCGCGTTCGACGAGGCCATTTGTCTGCGGATGCTTAACAGATGCGAAGCGCCGCTTAATGTTCAATGATGCACACCAGTCTTTGAATGGATTGTCCGTGAACTGTTTACCGTTGTCCGAGATGATTTCTCCTGGTAGGCCAAAACGGCATACAATATGCTCCCAAACAAACTTTTTAACTTGCTTGCCTGTGATGGATTTGACTGCCTTGGCCTCTATCCATCGTGTGAAGTAATCCATTGCGACAATCAAGAACTTCACTCCCCCCGCAGCTACAGGAAACGGTCCTGCAATGTCAATTCCCCACTTATAGAATGGCCATGGGGATGTAATAGGTGTAAGCTCCTGCTGCGGATGTCGCGGCACTAGTCTATGCACTTGGCAATCACTACACTTGCGAATCATGTCACGTGCGTCTCTATGCATGGTAGGCCAATAGTATTCTTTTCGTAAGGCTCGAGCTACCACAGATCGTGGACCTGTGTGCATGCCGCATAACCCTTCATGTATGTCACTGATTACGTAAGCGTCCTGCCGTGGTCCAACACACCGCAACCACGGCTGCAAGAAAGAGCGCTTATAAAGGATGCCTTCTCGAAGTTCGAAGTGTTGCGACTTCCTCCTGATGCACCGTGCTACTTTTTCCTCGTCTGGAAGGGTCTCACTAGTCAAATAGTTGATGATCGGGGTCATCCATGTAGGTCCGTCCTCCTCAACTATAGTAGCGACCTCCCCTTCTGTTATAGATTTCTCCTTGAGTATTTCCACCAAGACTTGTTTGGACAAGTGAGCGAAGCTTGTGGATGCAATCTTGCTGAGAGCGTCCGCCTTCTTGTTCTCGCCTCTTGGCACCTGCTTGATGGAAAATTTGTTGAAAACCGCAATTAGTGACTTGACTTTTTCCAAGTATCTGACCATGTTGTCCTCCTTAGCCACATATCCACCTAGAATATGGTTCGCAACAAGCCGTGAGTCCACGTAGGCCTCAAGGTTACGGACTCCCATTCTAGCGGCGATTTTTAAACCCGCAATTAATGCTTCATATTCCGCTTCGTTGTTGGTGGCCGTAAACTCAAAACGGAGGGCGTACGTGAACTCCATTCCTTCCGGATTTGTGAGGATAAGACCAGCTCCGGAGCCATCCGTACACGAAGATCCATCTGTAAATAGCACCCATGGTTCTGTTGGAGTCTCGTCTTGTTTAACAATTGGCCCTTCCTCATCCGGCTTCTCGATCAGGAAATCTGCCAAGATCTGGCCTTTCACAGCCGTCCTTGGCCTATAAGATATATCGTGCTCCCCCAACAAGATGTTCCATTTTTGTAGCCTCCCTGCCACATCCGGTCTAGAAATAACCTGCTTGATTGGCTGATCCGTAATGACTATAATTGGGTGCGCCTGAAAGTACCGGCACAACCGCTTTGTAGCAAACACTAGTGCTAACACCAATTTTTCCATAGAGGAGTAATTCAGCTCCGGCCCTTGTAGTGTTCTACTTATAAAGTAGACCGGAGTTTGCACTGTATCTCTATCTGTCATGAGTACCGCGCTTATTGCGCCATGAGTGGCTGAGAGATACATAATGAGTTCCTCCTTTGGCCGGGGAGCTACTAGCATAGGGAGAGATGCAAGATGCTGCTTGAGTTGGCCAAAAGCTTCCTCGGCTTCCTTCGTCCACCGGAAGTCTCCCTTCCTAATGCACTTCTTGAGTGTCTTAAATAGGGGTAATTACTTCTCTGCGGATTTGGATAGGAACCTATTCAGCCTGGCTAGTTTCCCATTTAAGGATTGCACCTCCTTCCGTGTCTGAGGGGATGGCAGTTGTATCACTGCGTCCGTCTTCTCTGGGAAAGGTTTGATGCCGTTTGGATCAATCAAATATCCAAGGAACATTCCCTCCGTTTCCCCAAACGTACATTTCTTTGGATTTAGCTTCATGTTAATCCTTCTAAGTGTGTCGAATGTCTCTTGGACATCCCGGAGAAGTGCATCATCCGTATGACTTTTTATAACCAAGTCATCCACATAGACTTCCAAGTTGCGGCCTATTTGTGATTCAAAAGCTTTGTCCACAAGCCGTTGGTATGTAGCACCGGCGTTCTTCAGTCCAAACGGCATTTTTGTATAGCAATATACGCCCTGGCTTGTATGGAACGCCGTTTTTTCTGCATCATCCTCTGCCATCTGGATCTGGTGATATCCTTTATATGCGTCTAAGAAGCATTTAAAAGGATATCCACATAGGGATTCCTCGTTCCAGTCGATTTCCGGTAACGGGTAACAATCCTGTGGACAGGCCTTGTTTAGATCCGTAAAATCCACACACATGCGCCAACTTCCGTCATGTTTTTTGACCATGACCGGATTGGATAACCACTCGTGGTAGTATACCTCGCGCATGATACCTGCGTCCACTAGTTTCCGTACGTCCTCCAATATTACTTGACTGCGCTCAGGCGCCTGGCCACGCTTCTTTTGCTTGACGGGTTGGTACCCCTGGCGGATCTGGAGCTTATGTTCTGCTATCGCCCGTGGCACGCCTGTCATATGCTTTGGCTCCCATGCGAATATATCTAGGTTTGCACTTAACAGAGAGCACATGGCCCTCTTGCCGTTATCCGAGAGTGCCCCCCTATGGATATCTCCTGTTCCGGATAGTCGGGATGAATTGCCACCTTCCAATTGGGAGGTGGTGATCCATCCTTGGGTGGAACAGGTGGAGCCGGTGTTGTCACGGTATGACATTCGGATGTTGGTACGATTATGTTGTAAATGGTGACGATTCCTCCCACCACAGGGAATTTGATCATTTTGTGCGCCGTGGAGGGTACCGCCCGTATAGCCAAAATACCTGGTCTGCCTATGATCCCATTGTACGGAGAATGTGAGCGTATCACCATGAAGTTCATCTACGCCGTAGTGGAGTGTTCCTCATTCCCAATGGTTACAAGCAGACGTAGTTGCCCTATCGGCCAGATAGTGTCTCCACTAAAGCCAGTGAGCGGCGACGTGGCCGGTACTAATTGGCTCTTATTTCTGGGCATAACTGTACGAAACAGTGTTCATACAGTACCTCTGCTGACGACCCTCCATCCACATACGTGCGACGAACATTGTGTGTTCTAATGCTTATCTCAATAGTGAGAGGCGCATCAATCACATCGCTTGCTGTGATGGGAGAGAATGAGATTTCCCTGCCGCGTGAAAATTTTTGGCCAACTTTCTGCCTCGTGCGGCGGTGTCTGGATTGGATCATGTATATAGTCGAAGGTTTGTCCTTTTGCGGATCCTTCTTATCATACTTCTTGTTGTCTTTCCCATCCTTCCAATCCTTAACTAAGTGCTTGAGTTTACCTGATTTGATCAGCGACTCAATGTGCTTCTTGAGCTGGATACACTCCTCCGTACCATGGCCCTTGTCATTATGGAACTCGCAGAAGCGATTTCCTTGCCGACGGTCCGGCGGAGTTGTCATTGGGGGAGGCCTTGGAAAGTTTGCCCCTTCCGTCAGCAAGATCTCCCGGTAGGACATCTTTAGGGGGGTAAACTTATCATACGGCCGTCCTCCTTTTTTCTGGCTCTTATAGTCTAAGCCCTTGCTATTGTTCTGACTGCCCTGACCGCCCGACTGTCTTCGAGACTGGTCGTTTGACCGGTACCCATTTCCTCTGGATGGGTAAGCCGCGGCAACAGCTGTTTCTCCATCTATGAAATTTCTGACCCTTTCCATGAGGTCATCATATCTCTCTGGACGCTTGTCATTGAGGCACCTGATCAATTCCCTGTCTGTTATGGCGTGCATGTAGTCAGAGATTTTCAGGAGTTCCGGCATTGTTTTTGTGCGCGTGCACTCATCATTGAAGCGTTCAGTGAAGGATTCTGTGGACTCCCCCGTCCGTTGTTTGACAGTCGCCAGTGAGACCGGATCCCTATTATACTTCTTCCTCTGAGTATAATTATTCTTGAACGTAGTGCGTAGTTCCGTGAAACTATCAATGCTTCGTGGAGGGAGTCCCTCAAACCAGTCACGGGCATTTCCGATCAGAGTTGAATTGAACATTTGGCACCATATAGGCATGGGCCATCGCTCAATTTTATCCTGCGTATCAAATATTTTAAGGTAATCATCCGGATCACCAGTTCCATCATAGGTCTTGACACACGCCGGCATGCGACGTTTAGTGTCCTCGGAATAGTTTCGTATGCGGAGGGTGAATGGGTCTTCCCTGGGATCCGCCCATGGCCGGGTGAGCCTAGGATCATCCCATGGTTCACACCATGGGCGCGAAGATCCTCCGCTTTTGCATCTCGATAATAAGGGCCACCATAATACTCATCATTGTTTGGTGGTGGTGGAGGGGTACGCCTAGGTCGGCGACGCTTAGGCGGATGGTCATCTGAGTCCTCCCCTGACGGGTCTGGAGACGGCGGTGGTGCCCCATCCTTTGGGTGGGGACCACTTTTTTGGGATGAACCAGGAGCCTTTTTCCCAATGTTCATCCTGTCCCACACGCTCGTGCGGCGAGCGGTTTTGGCCAGCTCTCGATCTGGTCGCTCGGGTGAACCGTCAGACTTATCTCCTCCTTCTCGAGACTGCATTAGTTCCTGTATGAGGCGATCTCCTATGCGCTCAAACACATTCTTGGGTTGAGGGGTTTCCTCAAAGATGCTCTGCTCCTGAGGCCGAGCTCTCCTTTTCCTCTGGTTTTGGGAAGTGGTGATTGGTCCGGTGTCACCAAAGTTGAGTTTGGATTGGAGGTTCCTCCCCAGATTCAACCTTGATGCGATCCCCGGGACGATCCTATCAAAGTTCTGCATGAGAACTCGAGTGAGATCCTCCTCGCTGAGTGGTTGGACTTCTACTTTCTCCTCCGCTGACGGTCTGCGCGGCTCCTTGTTAGGAGGGTTGGGCGCACTCCCTGGGTCAGGGTTGTCCAGGGTTGAAGTAGGTGGGGGTGTTATGGAGATCGTGCTCGTCACCCCCAAGGGCTGAAAACCGCCATGGTTACCAGGTCCGCCTGCGAGGCGGCTAACTGATTGATTGGGGATGAGTATCCCTTCCCCTTGGGACTTCCGATTAACAGGATTCGTGTTCCTGGGGTTGGCTTGCGGATGCCCCTTCGTCATTGGAAATTCAGAATGAGGTTTTGTTCTAGCTTAGTGTAATGGGTCCCACGGATGGCGCCAACTTGTTGATGCAAAAGTTGGGTGATCCTTGCTAGACCCGAATTAGGCTTAATTCGGGTTGGCTGGGCTCCGGCTCCTGCACCAAGTGAATCGTTTGGTTGGGATCCTGCACACTAAACAACACGCGTTAGGCTTACCGTGGGAGTGTTTCCCACGATTAGACTCCAGCGTGAGAGTAAGTAATCGGTTAGGGTTTTATGTGAGTTCAGAGTATAGAACGTAATACCTTTGTGGAACCCTTGGGGGTTCCTTTTATAGGCAGTGGAACCCTAGTGGGCTGCCACTGATACTTAGGCCCCAAGGAAAGGATAACTATCATAATTAGAATGATTGTTATCTTCTAATTATGGTAGTGAATATCCTCCTCTTTTGGGGTAAACCTATTCCTAGACAGAATATGATTCTGTCTAACCCTATGTCGGTCGCGCCGGGCCGTGGGCCGCACACATGTGTGTGGTTACTGTTCATTCAAGCCCATAAGCTTGAATGACATTATTCCCACCCATCTGTGATGGGCCGGATACGGGTAGTACCCGTGGGCCGAGTTCCTGACCCGGCTGGGGACTATACGTAATTAGTACTTATCCCCGGTAGCGGCACCATTTAATACTAGGCTTTTACACCATGTATAAAAAGTTTATCTTCCGATCTCCTCGAATTGATTTCCAGTCTAAAGTGCGACTCAATTGTCTTTTGGTGAACAATAGAATGGTTTGGTTTGGTTATCTAATTTTTAAACTAAATGCAAGTAATTAAAATTGTCGTTGAGTAAAATGGAAGTCTTAAAATTAAACTACAAATAAAAGCTTGCAACCTTGGAAATTAAAACTTAAAAATTTAAAAACTTAAAAACATGTTTAAAATAAACTAAGTAAAAGAGCGGGAAAAACTAGATTTGAAAACTTATTTTTAATCAAAATATGAGTCCGATCATAATGTGATCACACTCCATCGCAACAACTCCATCGTAACCATTCCATCGCAATGCTCCATCGCAACTAGTGATCGTAATGTGGATCGTGCCCACCAATCGCACTTAATGCGATTACAACAAAAGATATTAAATCGTACTCACTAGTACGATGGGAGGGGAGATCGTACTACCAGATCGCAACCACGATCACAATGAGTGACCGTGGTCTTTGATCGTGGTTCCGGATCGTAACACAAAGATCGCACTCAATGCGATCGAAGCAGGGAAGTGAAACTCGATCGTACCCCAGATCGCATTGAGTGATCGTGGGCGTGGATCGTACCAGGGAAAGAACAAAAGATCGCAGTCTATGCGATCGTAGCCAGATGATCGTACCAAGGTAAAACAACCAGATTGCAGTCTATGCAATCGTAACAAGATCGGGACCAAGTAAAACCCTCCTAAGATGGAAAAGGCGTCCAAAAGGAAAATAAGCTTAAGCAAATAAGCAGTAACCAATAAGCACTTTCGAACTCCTAAAAGAGTAAATAAGCACAAATCCTAAAACTTTTGAAATCTAAAACATTCGAACTTCCATAAAACTGATTTAAGAACAATAAATCTTTTAGGAAAACTTAAAAGTAAATAATCCAAAATAATCGAATAAGCCAATAAGCATGAAGAGCTTATATCTTATACGTTCAAGAGCTTATGTAGAACAAGAAAGATTAACCTTTTAATCACGAAACACCAAAATCAACACGAATTGAGAACCATTCGGATCAAACATGAACTTTCGGATTAAGAACAAAGTAAAATAAAGAAAGGTAGAAAGAGATTAAAGAACAAAAAGCTTAACTTGAATTAGATTAATGAAATCCAAATACAAGAATGATTCAAAACATAAACTTGAAAGAAAAAGATTAAACTTAGTGAGAGAAAGTTGGGAACTTTCTCTCTCTAAAAACTAGAAAAATGAAAAAACTAAAACTAGCTAACCACCCTCCTAGTGTGATTAGGAGGGTATTTATAGGGAAATGGGAAGTGCATGTGTGGTGCTTCCTTCTTTCTTTTCTTCTCGACTCGATTTAATTCTTTGTCTTTTCTCGACGTCGTCTCGGGATTTGAACTTGTCTTAATAATTTTCTTCGTTAGTTTAGACTTAAGTTCTTTGACTTCATTAAACTTCCGTCTTTAGACTTTTTCTTCGATAAATCTTCAGAATAGGTCATGGACATCCGTTCTTTAAGCACTCTTGATCTCTTGACTTCGTCTTTTCTCGTTTTCTTCAATAAAAGCCCGTGAAAGCCCGTGTTTTCTTCCTTTTTCATCTTTTGGTCCTAAAACACAAACCACGCATAATTCCGACTTTTACGACATAAAATACACGTTTTGGTCTTGTTATTATTGGAAATAAGTGGTAAAAGGATAAGTGTTTTCACACTTGTTAATGGGTAGTGTTAGCATTGTGACTTGTACCTACAATGATCTCGTTTTTGCACTTAGCATGGAATGTATGACAATCAAGGATGACGAAATTTACTCTAAGGGACATTTACTTGTTTCTATTCATTGACCCTAAAAGTCACATTCGTGATGAGAATCATACATTATGTCTTTACACATCTTCGTAGTATTGTTGCAAGTCTTTTACTTTTCAATAAAGGTTAATAAAATTGAATTTTGGTGATGCTTAGATACTTTATTCTAGCATTGCGTGAGGGCACGTCAATGGCTTAGTATGGGGGAGTGATGAGATGGAATTTGTACATGATCTCATCGTTCTTTTCGGGCTTTAAATGCATTAAAATGTCATAAGATACCATATATATGCTTGTATTTGTTTACTTGTGTGTTTTAGGTATGGATATCGTGAAAAAGACAAAAGATCACAAGTAACAAGGAAAAATGGACACGAGAAACGAAGCCGTAAAGAACTGGCCCCTAGTTCATGAATTATCCAAGATAAATCCTTGAAGACTTAAAGATGTACAAGCTTGATCCTTAAAATATAAAGAAATGACACTTAAAACCCTTGTATATTCATAATTACAAGTTTGGTCCCTTAAGTTTGTCAAAATTATAAAATGGTCCTTCAACTTTGAAGAAATGACAAGTTTAGTCCCTTAACAATTCTAAATTGTCAATTATGGTCCCTCATGAAGTCAAAGAACCAATGAAGACCTTTCAAGATCAAGAATGTCCAAAATCAGTCCTTCAAATATGCAAACATGGCAAAAATAACCCTTGAAAACCTTTTGCCAAAGTTTTGGGGCAAAAGTGTGAAATTCAGAACTTCATTAACAAAGGAAAACTTGTTTTGTTGGCTAAAAACTTGTTTTACCATATTTCCCAAAACACAAGGACCATATGTGCCAATTCCCAAAGTTCAAATAAACACAAACACGCGCCAAACACCCCATCCCACCTTTTTCGGATCAAAACTTACCACTGTTCATGTTCATCCACCCAGATTTACCATCCACATAAACAAAGGGTAAATCCAAATTAACCCTACCCACGCTTGATTTACACATGCAGAAACTCATCCCACACCCAAAACCCTCACTCCCACTCACCAAAGGGCCCCACCATTCAATACGTCCACCTATCACATCACAACTTAACCTCTAAGCTTTGTCACGTGGCCAAATCAATAGCCGACACTCTTTGCTTGCTTACAAAGCTAAAATGAGCGTCTAGGATGCATTTGGACAGCTCAATATCAAAATTCGTCTAGAAGATTCAAGGGCATTTTAGGGACTTCATAGCTAGGGTTTTCTCATTGTAATCTCAGCCTTTGTGGCCTATATAAGGACTCCTCAACTTGTGAGAGAGCCTTGTTCCAGTTTTACCTTTTAAACATTTTAATTCCTTTTTGAATTTTATAAAAGTTGGTATTTTTAGAAAATTGTAATTCCTTTTTATGTTTTTGAAAGTTGGTGTTGTTTAAGGGTAATTCTGAGTTCCATTATATGTTATAAGTGTGCTTGAATCTTATGGTTCAAGGACGTTTATGTTTGGTAAGGTTTTTAAGTTTGAAAAAAGCTTGAAAAGTGGTTTCTGATTTTGCTATTTTTGTTGTACTAATCCTTGACCAAAAGCTATAAGCTCTTACAAGCTTGTTGATACCAAGCTTGTGAAGGGATTGGAGCCTTTGGTTGGGTTGTTTGATCATTATGTTGAAGAAATCAAGTCTTTGAGTTTCTACTTTGAAACATCAACCAAGGCAGGCATTCATCTCCCTTGTTGAAGTACCTTGGTCTTGTTCTAGTTGTTAAACAAGGTCCAAGGGTCATTGCTGATCCTCCTAGGATGTTGTGGAGGATAGGTATAAGATCTTGTTAAGATTCCTCTAAAAATCACATGTCTGATTTGTGTTTTGATATGTGATTTGGTGATTTTGTGTTTGTGCTTTGTGTTTTATGGTTGGTATCTGTTAGTTGTCACCTAGTGTAGCTATTTGATCATTAAAATCAGTAGGTTGTTTGAAAGATTAAGAAGTTTGTTTGAAAAGTGCTTATTAAAGGATTGTTTGGGATTACTGGTTCATAAGGCCTTGTGGCCTTGTGCCCTTTGTTCTTAGGGTTTGGGAAGTCTAAACAAGTCATATTGAACAAGTTTTAGTCATTGGTTAATTTTCTGAAAGTTTGGAAAATGGATTTCAAGTTTTGCAAAAATCTGATAAAAGGTGTTTTGAAATTGGTCAAACACATCAGATCTAATAACTTCTTTGTCTATTGGATCTAAGGTCTGAAATCAGGTTTGAGAATAGTTTAGGTGATAAGCTATATGTGCATTATCTTCTTGTTGAATTTGGTGGCTTATTAAAGGTGCTATAGCTTATCAAAGTTGGCTGAAGTGGTCATTTGCATCAGCAAAGTGACCACCTCATTTTGTGCTTGCGTTTGTAACTCTAGTGTATGCCTTGTGATTTTGTTGCTTGGAACTTGTTTATGTGCTGCTTGTGAGTGAATTTTGCTATTTGGTGTGCCTTGTATCTGGCTTATAAGCTAACTGGCTTATTAAGACCTTTTTGCCAAAATCTGTCATCAAAAGGTCAACTGACCTCTTGATTCACAAGGACTCCTGTTGGAAACTCACTTTATGTGACGACATTTAAGAATTCCCGTTAGTTATCATAGTCACGCACATTTAGACTAGACTAGGCTCGTTGTAAAGTTTAGGTTGTGTGCGTGACTATATATACCCCTCCTTAGCTTCCAAGGAGGGGTGTTGATTGTCATTTGTTCACTTTCTAATATATTTTCATTTCTTTTTAACCACTCTTCTCTCTCTCTAAGTCATCAATGGCTTCCACCACCATTTACCACCACATTAGACCACCGGATCCGATTTAGCATTTCTACATTTGGTATCAGAGCCTCGGTTCTATCCTTGGATCGTGTTTATATATTCGATTTGGTTGTCTAGTTTATTCTTTGAGTCTCGTTCTATATCATTTTTGTCCATTTTGTCACAAATTTTTTGTCACGTCATATTTTTTTGTCCATCTGTCCAAACAGTCGCATGTGTTGGGTCTCAAACTCATTAATTTACTCTCGGTTTCATCAATATCTTGGTCAAAGTTATTCAAATCTGGTCAATGTTTCTGGGTTTCTGTATTTCTTGTTTATACCATTAGAAAAGGACAAGTTTGCAGATCCATCATTTTCGGTTCATTCAAAACCCTTTTCAGATTGAACATTCAGATTGGGATTCAGATTGGGTTTCCGATTGGATATTCAGATTAAACATTCAGATTGAACATTCAGATTGGTTATTCAGATGGGGATGTTTGTTTGATTCCGATGATGACTCAAAAAAACAAATATTCCGATTACACCATATGCTTAAACATTCCGATTGGATTTTTTTTTTTCATTCCGATGGGACTGTTTTTTAAACACTTGTGAACCAAATATTTGTGACCAAACCAACACCCATCTCAACTGAGTCAACTCGGTAATTACCGAGTTGACTTAGTTAACTCACTGAGTCGACTATACACTGAATCAATTTAACTCTCCAACCTTTTATCACCTCAACACCATAACTAATCCTAATCCCTTCGTCTCCTTATCCCATCTAGACTCAAACCAAAACAAATCAAAACAGTAAAATAAAAAGATCTCAGTTAGCTCTATATCATCTTTTCAGATCTTAAAAGATCTTGAGTGATTAGATATTAACATCATAGATTTGTAATTATTGTTCGAATAAAAAGAATGATCTATAACATTTATGTTATTATCAGCTCTTTTTTTCTATCTTTCAAAAATCAAACATGCAATCCGAATCTCAACTATCAAGGCTCACACCTTTATTAATTTACGAATTTTAAGAACGAATCATAACAAGATTGTTAGATTCGATCTTTGATTCGTTTTAATTAACCATATGCGACATGCAATCATTACACACCTTACCCGAGACCATTTTAAATGATCTTGAAGCCGGATTCATTGTTGCCATTGGGGTTTGCCGTTGGGGTTTGATAGCAAAGAGATGGGATCACTTGTGTGCTGATATGACGAATATTAAGATGAGACGAGATTGATTTTTTTGTGGATGTTTTATTTCTGTTTTGATGGGAGATTTATGGGAGACGGAGGTTACAAGAATTGGTGGGTGAGGAGATGCGTTTTAGGTGAGAGAAAAGTTATGGGAGATGAAGTTAGGTATGAGAGTATTTGGTGAAGGACATATTTAACTAAGTATTTGTGTGAGATATTTAGGGGTTGGAAAGTGTTATAACCGGGTGTTGATGGACCGGGTTTCAACAAATTTGGGCCCCATTTATTTTGGGTATTATCACATAATGGGCCCCATTTATTACAAGGCTGGATGGACCGGGTGTTGTGTCATTTATTTTGGGTATTTACTTATATACACACAATTTTTTAACAAAAAATTTTTTAAATAAATTTTGTGTATTAAGTTATAATTCGGTCGTCATCGGGTCGAGACAAAAAGTTACGAGACATTGTGAAGGAGAATGGATGCTCAAACAAACAAGTTCATTTTTTGAATTTGTGGTTTTTTTGTTGCATTTGTGGTTCTTTATTTTATTCTTGACACAGATTGGGTGACGAGAAATGTGACGCGACAAAGTGACGTGATAATTGTGACGAGAAAATTTATTTTGACGAGACCAAGAAAAAATGGGCGATTTTTTAGTGGCTACAGATTTTGTTTGATCGGGTATTAATTACGTGACGTTGAAGACGAATTTTTCGAAGGCGTGTATTTATTTTATCTTTTAATAGATAACTTGCTCGTGCTTAATCCTAGAATGAAGACTTGGTTATCTGGTTTCCGGATTCGGGGTGGATGGTTGATGACTCGGATAACAATCACTTAAAGGGGTTACATTTTGTACTCAGTGTCACGCGCTTAGTCGACGTGGATAATTTCAAGAGGTGTTGTTCTTATAGACTTCTTCAGTGATGCATTGAGTACTTAGAGATTTATCCACCGTTCTTCATTCAACAATAGTGCAAGCTTAAGTCACAAGATCGAAGGATTTTTATTCAGCTTCACGTTTGATGTATCCGGTTCATTCTTTCAGTGGTCACTTCAAATTGCTTTCATGTGGGATGGTAAAGGTGGCCATGGAGAGTTTATGAGAAGAGATTTTTGATCAACAGCTGATTCTCACAAAATATATAATTCAGCTTATTTATTATTCTCACGAGATTTCAGGTTCATGTGCATACAATTTATTGATGGTTTCGAGTTTCGAAACCATCAAGGGGGAAGAAGAAGACACATTGAACGCACAACGAGTACACGTGATGAACTTCATACCTTCTTTTGATTTGAAGATATTCCGGGATGACATTTGTCATAGCCGCAGAGAAAATCAGTGTTTTAACTCGTGTCGTTATCAATCTCCAAATGGTACACTACTGATTCGAGGTTTAATTGTTTGATTGTTGCAATTAAACATCATCATTATCCTATATGCATTCCCGGGACTTAATTGACTCTGGTGCATCTCCGGAAGAAGATATGTACATTTCTGGGACTTAATTGACTCTGTTGTTACGATGTCAACTTCATGAATGGGATAAAGTGTCCACTTCAGTATTTGAGCTTCATAATTGGGATTGATTTACCTTCTTCAACTATGTGGGGGAAGAAGTGTCTTGATTCTTTCTGGTATGCATAACTTGAACTCTCCGGGGGAAGAAAAATTCAGAAGAATTATTCAAGTGTGAGAAGAAAAGTTGTTGATCTACTTGGTGTGCCCCAAACTTTCAATCCCTCTTAGCAACATTATCATGTTATATGATGGGATTTGCTAGTTAGATTCCGTTGTGCGCTTAATCATTCTAAGCTTTATTGAAAGCTTTAAAGTTGCTTACGAGGATTATTGGTTTAGGGGGAAGCTATTTAAAATGCTTCTACATCAAGTTTACGTGGCATGAATTAGGGGGAAGCTAATTCGGAAGCTTCACCTTAACCAGAAGTGTATGGGTTACTTAGCTCGTGTCGTTACAGTATTTTTACTACAAGTTAAAGATGAGTCGTTTTGAAGTCAAAGGCCTCAGAAGACATCATCAGCATTAGACGCTTCATGAAAGCTCTTGTTCTTAATTATTTTGTACTTGTTAGGAAGAATATTGTAAGGAATTCTACACGTCGTCCCATGGGGGAAGATTGTTGGAAACTCACTTTATGTGACGACATTTAAGAATTCCCGTTAGTTATCATAGTCACGTACATTTAGACTAGACTAGGCTCGTTGTAAAGTTTAGGTTGTGTGCGTGACTATATATACCCCTCCTTAGCTTCCAAGGAGGGGTGTTGATTGTCATTTGTTCACTTTCTAATATATTTTCATTTCTCTTTCAACCACTCTTCTTTCTCTCTAAGTCATCAATGGCTTCCACCACCATTTACCACCACATTAGACCACCGGATCCGATTTAGCATTTCTACAACTCCTCCTTGAGTTCTTCACAAAAGTTGCTTATAACAAGACCTTATACCATCTCTGATCATTTGGTGACCTTTGGAGTACTTTGACTTTTGGTCAAATAAGCACAATTTGGCTTATTTTTTAGAACTGCTTATTGGTACATGCAACAACTTGGCTTTTGTAATAGAACTCATTTTTCTTAGCTTAATAACAAGGCTGGAAGGTTACAAGTCTTTTGGTTAAGCTTTTGCTAGGAAACTAGCTTATTTGGCTTTTTCAGCCAGCTTATTGGTTCACACAGCTTATTCTACTTGGTTTTTTGTGTTTTTCTTGATTGATTATTCTTAGTTAAGCTATTTGTGAGCTTTTGCAACAAACCAGAGCTTCTGAAACAACCTAGAACTCTAACCCGACTATTTTGTCGTTTTGTGAAATTGTTCTTTGCTTATTTCTGGCTTATTGAGTGAGCTTTTTCAAAATTTCTTTTTACAGATCTCTTAGGCATGTCAAAAGAAGGTTGTGTGTTTAAGCAGAGCTTATGGCATTGCTTATTGCTTAATGGGCTTATTGGCCCAATAAGAATAAGTTGTTTGTTATTTAAGCTGTGATAAGCTCAGAATCAGCTTTTGGGCCTTCAGACTTTTGTTCTTATAATTAAATTTTTGAGTCAGATAGTGCTTTTTCATGTCAATTAGGCCTAGTTTGACTTTTTGGGCTAAAAAGCCCATTAGTGTTGACTGTTTTTGGTTTTAGCCCATTTGGCGGGCCATTAGGGGTATTTTGGTAATTTCACTTTCATTTTCTGATTATTTAGGATAAAATAAACTAGTTTGCAAGTTTTTAGAATTTTTTATAATTTTTGGATTTTTAATATTATTTTAATATTATTTTATTATTATTTTTCAAATTTCATATTTTTGCACTTTTTATATTTTTCTTAGCTTTAATACATTAAAATAGGATTTTTACAACTCTTAGATTAATTTTATCATATTTAGATTAATTTTATAATTATTTTAAGTTTTAATAGTTTTTAAATCATTTTAAATAGTTTTTCTTAGTTTAAAAATTTATAAAAATAGTTTTTAATCTTTTTAGGTCATTTTAGAGGTTTACCTATTGAAAAATCTTTATTTGGGCTTTTTGATAATTAATTTGATTTTTGGGGCTTTAATTAGCATTTAAAAATTAATATTTAATTAATTAAAAGGTTTGAAAAAGTTTTGATCATTGGTAAACTCTTAGTTTATTTATTTTCATTTTTAGTAATTTTTTGGGAATTTTTAGAATTAATTTTTATTATAGCCATTTTTACGGTTTTACGTTTAGTCGTAGTAGTAATTAATTTCACGTCTTCGTCATTCTATTTTCTCATCCCATTCTTTCAAATATTGATCTCAAATCTTGCTACATTTTAGTCACACACATATACCTCCTTGGGAAACGAACTTTCACATCATAAGGGTCATTTGTACACGGTTTTCCTAAACCCTCGTATTTAATACTTTCCCTATTTACCCCCTTTTCCTAAAGGTGTGGTAAAACTCTACAATCAATGACGAAGTAAACTCCCATTGTTACAAGAAAGGAAAGAACTAGTGGGAGGAGGAAATCCTAACACTAACACTATGTGTATTTTTGTGGTGGAAATCTCTAACCATCTCTATCCAACGAAACCACTATATATAGTGGGAAAGTGAAGCTTCCATTGGAAGCTTCAATAAAGTCAAGTAACCACCTTGCACTTTATATTCTTCTTTTTTCACCCAAGGAAGTTCCAACTATGTCTTCAGTATAAACACTTCGAGTCTTCATATTAGAGATGGTCTTAAGGGAGTTAGTGAGTCATTGTCATTACTCACTAACTCCATCATTCTGATCTTGGTTCTTGTCTTCACTGGCTCAGATCCGCTGCAGTAGTGAAGGATTCTCTGTGTACTTCTAACAACATCTTGAGGAAGACTCGACAAACTATCATGAGTTTACCGACCTATAAAATACTTAGGTTATATTTTATTCAAATCGGTACAGGGAAAATTTAGGCTCTAAATTGGCCCAACAGGTACGATGACATTCATGTACCTCATTCAAGTCGATTAATAAGAGAATCGAATAGTTAAAAGTAATTATGTTCTTCTTTGCTTTATAAGTTAGATTCTGCATAACTTATTTAGTTGAGTAAGAGTTCTTAAAATGTTCTAGTTTACAAACTATTATACTAATTCTTAGCAGAATATAGATCCATTCAAATAGATCAACACCACTGATCAACTCGGGCTTCCCACTGGCTAGCCAGGGATTCCCCTTGCCGTGTACTCCTTCCCTATAAAGAGCCCAAGGCTCTCGCATCCCACCGTCTGACTAAGTTTTCCCCCGTTCGGGGTCTTGGTTGCTGCTGCCCGAGAGACAAACACCACCGATCCCTTTGGGTTTTGGCTGGTGGACAGAAAATGGCACTGAGAGCCATGAGGCTCTAGGTTGTGTGTCGCCGAACCAAACAAACATCAACCAAACCATTTTCTTGTTTAATCTTTAACCATAACATGTTTTTAATTCATATTTTTAAATATTCATACACATGTGATCATATTTAAAATAAAAGAAAGAAAATATTAAGGTTTAGTTAAAATACCAAATGCGTGGATGAATATATAATCGGAACACGAACACAAACATGTAATTTCCTTAGATCAAAACCCAATATCTTTCTTGTTCTCTTTCTTGATATACCGAGGCTAGGGGTGAGAAGGGGTCCAGGGTTTCTTGATTTTTCTAAAAGATGTATTATGATTTTCCCTGGGATAACTATTTTACTAGTTGGATTTAAAAATGGGTTGGGCCCTTTCCCCTTCCTCTTGTTGCTGTGACCAAACACAAAGCCCAACACCAATTCATTCGTTTTTCGTGTCTAAATGTGTGCGTGTTTTAAATGTCGTGAATTAAATATTATACGTAATTGTTTATCGTGCATTAATAATATACTTAATACTTGTAATTAAATGTTCATGACACGTGTCGTATATTATTAATATAAAGTTTTAATTTATTCTTGGTTTCATGTATTGTACTGTTCATGGTATTTTATGAAGGTCTTACAGAGACACAGTAATGCTAAGATGAGAAACATTAATGACATCAGTTAAATATTCAACAGAAAAAGTCATGTACTGGGAAGCACCAAAATAAAAAATCCATCCAATATAAGTACTATAAGTACTAATATTAGAATTGTAATTGAAAAATCTACAAGTAGAAAAATTAATCACATGATTATAGAAAGCAATAGTACCAGCAGCACAAGATTGCAACTCAGTAGCCATATTAGCTTCAGGCTTTGAGTTAATCAAGGCCATTAACCTTCTAATCTGAACTTGAGTAAAGGGCATAGAGTTCCCAGTACTCTGATCATTCTTAACAGAAACAGTGGAAGTGTTAACACCATAAGAATTCCTTTTCTTGAATCCTGGTGGATATCCATTAAGCTCAAAACGCCTATCTATGGTGTGTCCAGCCATATTACAATGCTTACAAGTAAGATTAGTATTTCTAGTAAACCCTCTTCCTTGAGAAGCCCAGTTGTTAGACCAATTGGATGGTCTAGCAGCAAAAGCAGAAGAATTAGGTTTAACAAAAGTACTATGAACCATATTATTCTTATTAGACTCTACTCTAGATAGAGTAGCAAAAGCAGATTTCACATCTGGTAAAGGATTAGAAGTCAAAATTTGACTTCTTACAACACTATAAGTGTCATCCAAACCCATGAGAAACTGCATTAATCTCAAAAGAATGTTGTGATCCTTCATTTGAGGAGCACCAACACAAGTACAGGCAGGAAAATTAACCAAAGAGTCACATTGCCTCCAGAGACTATTGTAATTGTGATAATACTCAGACAGTGAAGACCCAGATTGAGTGAGAGAACAAATTCTATAATGCAAATTATATATAACAGAACCATCAATTTTGTCATAAGTTTCTTTAAATTCACCCCATACATCTTTAGCATTTTTATAAAATATTTGTCCTTGGTATAGCTCAGGTGAAATACACCCAAGAACCCAAGATAACACAACAGCATTACACCTATCCCACTGTTCTTGAAGAATTTCATCCTCTTCATCTCTAAGATAATTACCATCAACAAAACCTAGCTTGTTTTTAGTATGTAAAGCTAGTTTACAGCAGCAACCCAGATTTTATAATTTTCAAGACAACTTAGTTTAATAGCAACAATAGATTGCCCATTACTGTCAGTAGGATGTAGATAAAGTGTATCATTAGTTTGAAAAACAACCTCAACAGGATCATTAGAACTGTTAAGAGTATCAGTTTTAGCATCCTTTTTAGCTTCAACCATGATTACAAAGAATTAAACAAGAAAAAAATAGAACAACACCATGTAACTCCTCTACAAGAAACTACCAACAAATCATAGAGAAAACTCGATCAACAACTCCAATCAACTAACTAAACCCTTCGACACCTAATCACCCACTTAAAACCTAATAAAGCACCTAAAAGAAAGAGAGAGGGAGGTGTTAAAGAGCACGCGCTGCAACAAGCAACCAAGAAGCCCAAAGAACCAAAGATATCGAGCAGATAACCACAAAAAAACAAACAATACATAGTGAAATAAGACCTGAAAGAGTTAGTTATAACAAAATAACAAATCAATCAAGAAAATACCCAAAATTAAAGAAACCCTAATATATGATTTTAGGGGTTTTTTCAATTAAACTTACCAGAAGTGAAATTAAAGACAATTAATTGCACAAGAACCCAATAGAATCCAAAAGAACACCAGGAATCAAGAAAGCCCCAAAAATTAAGAAACCCTAAATTTTTGGAAAATACAATTAAGCCAAGAAAACCAATTAATCAGCAGATTAATTGAGATTTAGCTTAAAACCCACCTTTAGGTCTTTAAAAAAAGTACCAAGAACCAATGGCTTTGATACCATGTACGATTTTATGAAAGATTAAACCACAAAACAAGATTTATTCAACAAACCACACCTTTTATTTTTATTAACGGCTTCAGGTAATCACTTCAAATGTGAATCCTGGCTTTGTGATAAGTACATACAAACAGAAAGAAAGAAATTTATGAATCAATGATCTTGAAGTCAAGATCAAAGCTCATAAACAATCAGTATCAACAAGAGAACAATAACCAACAATGGAGACTTGAGAGAGACAAACAGAAAAAGTGATAACAGAATGAATACACAACAAGCTATCGTATTCTATAAATACTCTAACACTAGGGCAACATGCCACTTTCACCCTTTGTCACTGTTGGAAATTCACTTTATGTGACGACATTTAAGAATTCCCATTAGTTATCATAGTCACATACGCATAGACTAGACTAGATAACGATGTATAGTTTAGGTGTCGTGTGACTATATATACCCCTCCAAGGCTTCCAAGGAGGGGTTGTTGTTTTTGTTATCTTTTCATTTTTCAATACAACTTTTCTTTCTTTTACACACACAACATCTCTACTTCATCCATGGCTACCACCACCATATTCCACCCTACTAGACCACCGGATCCTTAAATAGCAGACCCACAATTGGCATTAGAGCTACGGTTCAATCCTTGGATCGTCGTGTTTTTTCTAATTGATTTTAGTGGTCTAAATGTGTCGTGTCTCAAATCACGATGGTTGTTTTTTTTGTCACAGTTGTCATGGGTTCATGGGCCGGTTATAATTGGATACTATTCTAGGCACCATTTGAACTAAATTTTAGCTAAATTTTGGTAAATGACTATTGAGTTTTTAATTTAGATAGTGGTCGATGTTTTGGATTGAGTTAGGTATTTATGATGTGACGCATTTTAAAAGAATGTGTCGTGACAACAAGACGTGACAAAGTGACAAAATTTATTTGACGAGACCAAGAAAAATGGCTATATTTATAGTGGCTACGGATTTGTTTGATCGAGTATTAATTGTGTGAAGTTGAAGACGGATTTTTCGAAGGCGTGTATTTATTTTATCTTTGAAAGATAACTTGCTCGTGCTTAATCTTAGAATGAAGACTTGTTTATCTAGTTTCCGGGTTCGGTGCGGTTGGTTGATGACTTGGATAACTATCACTTAATGAGCTACATTATTGTACTCCGTGTCACGCACATAGTTGACGTGGATAATTTCAAGAGGTGTTGTGCTTATATACTTCTTCAGTAATGTATTGGGTACTTAGAGATTTCTCCACTGTTCCTCATTCAACAATAGTGCAAGGTTAAGTCACAAGATCGAAGGATTCTTATTCAGTTTCACGTTTGATGTATCTGGTTCATTCTATCAGTGGTCACTTCAAATTGCTTACAAGGGGGTTGGTAAAGATAGCCATGGAGAATTTATGATTAGAGAATTTCGATCAGCAGCTGATTATCACAAAATATATAATTCAGCTGATTTATTATTCTCACGAGATTTCAGGTACATGTGCGTACGATTTATTGCTGGTTCCGAAGTTTCGAAACCATCAAGGGGGAAGAAGAAGACATATTGAACGCACGACTAGTACACGTGATGAACTTCATACCTTATTTTGATTTGAAGACATTCCGAAGGAAGACATTTGTCATAACCGCACAGAAAATCAGTGTTTTAACTCGTGGCGTTATCAATCTCTAAACGGTACACTACTGATTCGATGTTTAATTGTTTTGATGTTGCAATTATTCATCATCATTATCCTATATGGAGAGATATGCACTTTCGGGACTTAATTGACTCTGGTGCATCTCCGGAAGAAGATATGTGCATTTCCGGGACTTAATTGACTCTGGTGTTACGATGTCAACTTCATGAATGGGATAAAGTGTATACTTCAAAATTTGAGCTTCATACTTGGGATTGGTTTACTTTCTTCAACTACGTGGGGGAAGAAATGTCTTGATTCTTTCTAGTATGCATAACTTGAACTCTCAGGGGGAAGAAAAATTCAGAAGAATTATTCAAGCGTGAGAAGATAAGTTGTTGATCTACTTGGTGTGCCCCAAACTTTCAATCACTCTTAGCAACATTATCATTTCATATGATGTGGTTTGCTTGTTAAAATTACGTTGTGCGCTTAATCATTCTAAGCTTTATTGAAAGCTTTGAAGTTGCTTATGAGGATTGTCGGCTTAGGGGGAAGCTATTAAAAGCTTCTACATCAAGTTTATGTGGCATGAATTAGGGGGAAGTTAATTCAGAAGCTTCTCCTTAACCAGAAGTATATGAGTTACTTAGCTCGTGCCGTTACAGTATTTCTTCTACAAGTTACTACAAAGATGAGTCGTTTTGAAGTGAAGACTTGAAGTCAAAAGACTCAGAAGACTTCATCAGCATTGGACGCTTCATGGAAGCTTTTGTTCTTAATCATTATGTACTTGTTAGGAAGAATATTGTAAGGAATTCTACACGTCGTCCCATGGGGGAATATTGTTAGAAATTCACTTTATGTGACGACATTTAAGAATTTCCATTAGTTATCATAGTCACACACGCATAGACTAGATCAGGTAACGATGTATAGTTTAGGTGTCGTGTGACTATATATACCCCTCCAAGGCTTCCAAGGAGGGGTTGTTGCTTGTGTTTTCTATTCATTTTTCAATACAACTTTTCTTTCTTTTACACACACAACCTCTCTACTTCATCCATGGCTACCACCACCATATTCCACCCTACTAGACCACCGGATCCTTAAATAGCAAACCCACAGTCACTTCTAGTCCCTCAAGTATATAGAACCTGCAAATTAGAAACCACAACTCCAAACTATAGAAAGTAAATAAAGAAAATTTACCTTTCTTACCCTTGAAGTATTAACATATGTGAACTTATATTTTAATACTTTTTATATTGAGCATGAAGATAAAGTATGGAAACTTTTTAATCATATGACATGGATAAATGAGTCATGTATGTGGAACCTATATATTCATTAACTGTTATCGAAAATTTTGTATAAACATTACTACAATTTTAGTTTATAGAACAATTTATGTGAGTGGCTAATCTGCATACTGTATTCATGTGTCGTAGGTATTATTGTATTGCAAGTACCGCCAAAACATTTTCCATAAGGAGCAATATGTGGAAAGAAATGAAAATGCATGTGTCGTGGGAAGGGTTGTAGGTATCCATCATGGTTACTGTGAAGTCAGAGTTATTCAAGAGCATAAGGTTCTTTTTCATTCTCCCTTTACGGAGAGTAAAAAGGGCAATTAATATAAGTTCTTAGCTCCGAAGTGGTTGAGACTATCTGTAGGTTTTTGAGTTGTCGTGTTGTTATCGTAAATATTTGTTAGTATTTTTGTTTTAGGCTAAGAACTAAGAAATTGTATGGCTTTTGAAACTAGAAGGCTTATGAAATTTTCATGACGGAATATCTTAATTTATTTTATACCAAAGCAATACAGATTAGTGAGTAGTTATAATTCTCGTTTTCTAGCATGAGCATAATCATGAAAATAATAAACCCCAAAATACCATCTTAAATCCCTTTAAAAAAATGAAAAACAAGTACTGTTGGTACTCTTTTGAAATATATATATGTTTGTCCAAAGAGCTGTTTGAGGACTTTAGAGTGTTTTTTGGTGACTTTAATCATTTGATATACAAGGCAATTAGAGTATTTTTGGTGCTGTGTCTACGGATGATCGAGTGTCCAAAGAGTTGTTTGAGGCAATTAGAGTGTTTTTAGTGACTTTAATCATCGTCTTGATGTTATAGCCACTGATGAAGCATCGTATTTTAATTTCAATAATGATTAAATGTATGATAATAGGTAGTTATTCCAAGGTGATATTCTCTTTGGCTTACATTTTATTGAATGTAAGCTTGCTCTATGTAGAAGCTAATCATTTTTATATCTCTGGTCTTCAATTTATAATTAGGAAAATCAACTCCATATGATCTATACGAGCATCAATCATCATGAATCATGGTCTGATACGATACCAATTAACTTTTTATGTAACCTTTAGTCTGATACGATACCAATTGAGAACACTTAAGTTCCGTTTTGGATCACAACTAACTAGGTAACCAAGATCAAGAAATAGATCACCAAAAGCTAGATGTTATAAATGGTTGAAAGTTTGTTATAATGAATTGAATAATTAAAGAGATAATTGGGATAACAAAACTAAGACTGAATGAAAGTGAAACAATCAAACGTATTTAAACTAGCTTTTGGCGGGAAAGTTTGTTAGACTGGTATGTGGAGAAAGTCATGGAAAACTCACATGTCTAGTTCAAAACTATGCACGTGCACCACTCGTGCCAACAACTAATCTAACAAACTCCTCTTATCAATCCATCCTCCTTGAATTGATCTTGTCCTCAAGATTAAATTTGAAAAGAAGGAAAATTATTTTGTATTTCCTCAATAAGCTCCCAAGTAGCATCAGCTTTTGAGCCATTTGTCCACTGAATCAAAACATAGACAACCACCCCATTACCTTACTTGGCCATTCGTAGGTCTAAAATGGCCAATGGTTTAGCCTTGAGCACACTAGTAGCCTTGAGCACCCTGATTGTCACACACTAGTAGTTTCCCAACCTGAACCACTGGACCTTTGCACTTTTTCAACTAAGAAATATGGAAAACATCATGTATTTGTGTTGCATCAGGTAACTTCAACTGATAAGCCACCTGTCCCACTCTTGCCACAACTTGAAAAGGACCATAGTATTTAGGAGACAACTTGTTATGTTTGCCCTTCCTGAGTGTAACCTGGCTATGAGGTTGTAGCTTTAAGTACACCCAATCACCTACCATATGTTCTCTATCAGTTATGTGCTTGTCTACTTGGGCTTTCATCCGACCTTCAGCTCTTTTCAAATGAAACTTGCAAACTTCAGTAACTTCTTCTTTAGCCGTAAGAGTCGTATTTACTGATTCCACCATACTATCTCCCCCCACATAAGGAACATGAACTGGAGGTGACTGACCATAAACTATCTCATAAGGTGTGGTATTCATAGTTAAAAGATGATTGGTATTATACCACCATTCTGCCAAAGACATCCATTTCATCCAATGTGTGGGTTGTTCTCCTCACATACACCTCAAATAGCATTCCAAACACCTATTCACTTGTGAGACCCCCGAACTCAGGCAAGGAAACACGTAGGCAACATGGGGGGTGTCACGTCATGGTACAAAAAATAATGAAATACTGTTGACACAAGGTTGACCTAATAAAAACATATACATTACATCATCAACATCAGAGTTTTTAAACAAAGGGTCCCAGAGTTTTATAAGCGGTTAAATTTGTTATTTAAACATGATTTTGTAACATATAGTTACAAAAAATGTATAATAAACTTTATGTCAGCTTTTACCAAAATCAAACTTTAAAAATAACACAGAAATCTCCAAGTTGCGAAAATATTCCGCGGGCTCCCATCCAAGCAATACTAAGAATTATTACCTGAGATTAAACATGAAAAAGGTCAACACAAAGTTGAGTGATATTCATAGGTTTAGCAGTAAAGGTGTGGAACACAAGCATTCATATGTAAAACAAGTAAATAGAGAAAATGGTTATGATCATTAACCATAGTACGAAACCATTATTATTGCTTTCTAGCTCATGACACCGAAGCTTAACAACATGTAAGTTCCCCTAGTGAGTATTCATCTTAAATACTCAAGAATAAACAAATGTAATGCGTCAAGGTAATACGAGACATGGATTGTCAATCCCAATGGATCCACCCATAACATTCGGGCTTGCAAGAGGTAATACTAGAATAATTAACGGTGCATGATCAAGAGGGGAAACTTAGTGTCTATGTAAACTAAAAGAAATAATAATAATGAAAATTTGTTGGAAACCATCAAGTTCTAGAAAGCATAAAAGTTATGGATAACATACAAGTTCATGGTAGCATACAATTTTAAATGAATGTGTTCCACCATGTAAAATCTCACCCCCTGTTTAGAAACGATGTACATGTAGTAAAAAGGGGCTATGAACCCACCTTAAGCCACGAGGTAAGTGAACAAGGAACTCCAGAGCTGAGTAGTAAAAGTAGTAGTATGACGATCACCGACGATATATATGGTCGATAAACACGAAAGTCACAACCTACCAAATAAGGCGCGCACTTTATTAATATACCCAAGTATAAACTCATATTTAGTAAAAACAATTAAATATACTCAAAACCATAGTATATACACAATAACAAACCACACAAGTGATACTACTAGACATCTTTCACAAGACTACGTTATTAAGACAAGTGCTCTTGAAAGTACTCAGCCGGTAAATACCAAATGTACCCTCTGATTTCCCATACTTAGACACCATGAAATTTTATAAAACTTGGTGAAAAACTCAATCATAAATTGAACAAAATTCATTTTAAATTTCATCAAAAGATTTACATTTTAGAACCACCTGTTCAACACATTTCTAAACTTAAAAAGGATAGATTTGAACACTTGACTCGTGAAATCATTTTGACCATCATAACCATTTCCATTTTCAAAACCAACCATTCACTTTGAAAACAGACTTATAATGCTAAGTTTAGGACTTTAAAACAGCATCTAACCATTTGTAAAAACTTAACTTATAGTCCCCGTGATTTGACCCAATATCGTCAAGAATTTCATATAGTGTCGATACGCATCTCCCGGTACACGAAAATTCAAACTAGCATAACTTCCTCATCGTTTTGAATTGAAAGCCTACTTTATACCGAATCGAAGCTTGGGAAAAACTCTACAACCAAATCTCATCAAACCAATCTTATCTCAGATTTAAGACCACGAAAATTACCCTAAAATCACTGATCTAAAATACCCTTTTAAAAATCATACCAAATCATAGTTTTGACCCATTTTAACCCTTCCCATACTTCTAACATTGACAAACAATCATCTAAACCAAAATTCACTACTCTAAATCACTTGCATGACCATTTTCTTACAAATACCAAATCAAAATCGTACATGCAACCCTAAAAAATGATCAATTAAGTAGTTACCATATAAATAAGGAACCTTACCAACAAAATAGATCAAATGATCAATAACACCCATGTGACAATCCGTCAATTTATGGTCGATATTTTATTCTCAAATATTTATTTGAAAATATTATTTTATGAACTCACTTATTTTGGGAAGAAATTTGGATTTACGTCTTGAAGTAGCATCGACTACGTCTAAACCGGAGGATTCAACGTTACGTGCTTATGTTTACATACACCGTTTTGGTGACAGTCCGACATTTCAGAAAATAAATTTATCCGTGAATATTATTTTGGAGTTTTAAATTTGTGTTGGTTCATAAACTCACAAATTTACGAGAAGAGATTAGGACTTACGATTTTATTTTAACGTCCTTTACGACTAAACCGGAAATCCTAGGATTACGTATTTACGTTTTCGAACTCCGTTTTTGATGAGACAATTTTTATTAGATTCGTTTTGTACCGTTGATTCATAATTTATAAAAACGTTTTTCGTAAAACGACCCGAGGGCACGCAAATCGAGTAAACTAGAATCGAGGAGTACCCGTAAATAAATGGGGATGAGACAAGTGGGACACTTGTCCCACCCCCATCAAAACCGGCCAACACAACACAACACAACTCAATACTTGATGTGTCAAGTGTGAGCTAAGATAGCTACACTTGTAACTAAGCTTACAAGTTAAGCTTACTCCACCCACTAAGCTAACAAAACCACCATCTCATACCATTTGCCTCATTTCCCTCATGCAAAACCACACACTTCACTCTCATCTCCCCATTTGTGCCGTCCCATTTTTCACCACAAACCACCATCACTTGATCAAAATTAACCATGAAATCTCTTGTTATTTATATACATGTTGAAGCCCCTTTGAAGCTCTCTTGAATGGTGGTGATTATAACATCCATGGAGGAGTTTCCTTAGTGTCTTGAGGCTTATTTTCCACAAGGTGTTTATGAATAATGATGGTCTTGAAGATGGTCTTGGTGCATCACAAGTTTCTCCATCCAAATCCATGTCAAACTCATAACCTACATCAACTTGGTGGTATAAAGGTTGTCCTCCTCATCTTCTTGTTATTTTGATTATGTAAACATGTATTTTATTTCCTATTGTATATGTATATGATGATTATATGATGATAAAAATGTTATGTGGGGATTTGGTGTTGATAAACATGATTAAAAAGGTGAAAAACCATAAGAAACAAGGTTAAAATCTTGGTTAAATTTGTTGGCTGTATAAAACAGTAAATAAACAGGTCATGGACTGATAAAATGATGAAGTAGAATCCATTTACAGTAAGCTATGGGTCTTGTACACATGTGAGAGTTGGCCATGCAATGGAATCATTGTAATGAGTGAGATATGATCAAAACAAGTTTAGGGTATAAATCTGAGGTTACTGTTTTGGACGATTTTTAGAAAATACTTAAAGGATGATTCAACAGTAGCTATACAAGAGTTAAATGTAGCACATATCATTTAGTTTATGTGATACAAATTTTAGCTTCTATCTCCATATAGAACTCAAGATATGGCAATTTTGGTGAAAGTGAAGATAAAAATCAGATTTTGGAAATTAAAGTATAATAATATTATATGAGCACTCAAAATTATAATGTATAAAATATAAATTAAAACCCACTAACTTATGGATTCTATTTATATAAATATGTAAAAGGTGGAATAAGTGTACAAATTATAAAAATGATAGTGGAATAACACTTATAAGTTATAAAACTATAAACACGATTTTTACGACTTTTTCGGCTAAAACCGTAAAATTAACGTTTTCGTTAAATAAAACTTAGACGGTTGGACCCGTCTAATGTAAACTTTATAAAACTTATATACTGATATATAAACATGTATAACAAGTAAAAACCGATAAAACCCGAACTATAAGAAATACGGACATTTACGAGCTAATTAAGCATATTGGACTAATAATTGGACTAAATAAGATAAAAACTTGTAAAAAGAACTTATTGGGCTTAACCCATTTGAGCCCAACATGGAAAGTATACATACTGATAAAGTAAGTATAACAAGGATTAATACAAGTTAAGAACTTATAATAGGCTTATTGGACTTATAACACGAAAATAGGTAAAACTAGTAAACTAGTATAAAAGTTATCGACATATAACACTAAAATGAGTAAACGAGAATATGTAAACCCACTTGATCATCATATATATATAATCATCATATGTATACATAATTGTTATTTTTATAAAGTCATTGGACATGAGTCTAAGACGAGTATTATTTGTCTAGGTTTCCGTGATTGAAGCACGTACCGTACATCTGAATTGCCGATAACCCGCCTTCCCATATCAACGTGAGTTCATAGACTCGCACTCTTTTAAATGTTTTTATAAATGTTTTATAAACCCGCGAGGGAGATAACATGTTATTTTTTATAAAATAGGACACCATTTGTCCCGATTGCTTGTTTATTGATTTGGACCCGAATGATTGAATGACCCGATTGTATGACCCGATAAATGATTAAAGGATCCGATAGATGAAATTAAATGGATTATTAAAGTTAGGTTATGTCACTAAAAGTCCCATTAGCATGAATTGTGAACTACCGGGATTTGGTAGACGCTTATGCATTTAATAGTACTATTTGGGGACGATCACCCCAGTTCGCGCCTTGACGGTTGATCCCCGTCGTGTCACATTGATTGGTAAGCGAATTTATGTATGAGAAGATTTCCATAGCATGACCTTTGTGACGACACGCTACTTTAGATGGGCAAAAATTGGTATCGGGTTAGCTACCCGTTGTTGGTTTAGTAAGGTAACAATGTCATGCGGCTTATAATAATCCAAAACTAACGAAATACTACTAGACGCTCCGAATTACGATGTATTGCCTGACTAGCAATACTGGGTCATACTATTGATATTATGTTTGTGTTTTGGTTTTCATAACCATATTCATATAACGGTTTTATTTAATCTATACATGATGACGTATAGTCCCCAGCCGGGTCATGGACCCGGCCCAAGGGTACTACCCGTATCCGGCCCATCACAGATGGGTGGGATAATGTCATTCAGGCTTATGGGCTTGGATGAACAGTAACCGCACACATGTGTGCGGCCCACGGTCCGGTACGGCCGACACGGCCGACATAGGGTTAGACAGAATAATATTCTGTCTAGGAATATCTTTACCCCAATAAGGAGAGGATATTCACTACCAGAATTAGAAGATAACCATCATTCTAAATTCTGGTGCTTATCCCTTCCTTGGGGCCGAAGGATCAGTGAAAGCCCACTAGGGTTTCACTGCCTATAAAAGGAACCCCCAAGGGTTCCACAAAGGTATTACGACTCACTCTAAACTCATATAACCCTAAATCGATTACTTACTCTCACGACGGAGTCTAATCGTGGGAAACCTTCCCACGGTAAGCTTAACGCGTGTTGTTTAGTGTGCAGGATCCCAACCAAACAATTCACTTGGTGCAGGAGCCGGAGCCCAGCCAACCCGAATTAAGCCTAATTCGGGTCTAGCAAGGATCAACCAACTTTTGCATCAACAAGTTGGCGCCATCCGTGGGACCATAACACTAAGCTAGAACAAAATCTCATCTCGAATCTCCAATGACGAAGGGGCATCCGCCTACTAACCCCAGGAATGTGAATCCTGGGACCCGGAAGTCCCAAGGGGAAGGGATTCTCATCCCCAACCAATCACCTAACCGCCTCGCAGGCGGGCTGGGTAACCGTAGCGGTTTTCAACCCGCGGGGGTGACGAGCACGATCTCGGTGACACCCCCGCCTACTTCAACCCTGGACAACCCTGATCCAGGGAGTGCGCCAGACCCTCCTAACAAGGAACCGCGCAGACCCTCGACGGAGGAAGAAGTGGAAGCCCTGCCACTCAGTAAGGAGGATCTTACTCGAGTTCTCACTCAGAACTTCGAAAGGATCGTCCCAGGGATCGCATCAAGATTGATTCTGGGGAGGAACCTCCAAGCCAGACTCAACTTTGGTGACAGTGGACCAACCACCCCCTCCCAAAACCGGAGGAAAAGGAGAACCCGGCCTCAGGAGCAGGGAACCTTTGAGGAAAAACCTCAACCCCGGAATGTGTTTGAGCGCATAGGGGATCGCCTTATACAAGAACTAACACAGTCTCAAGAAGGAGAAAGGTCGGATGGCTCACCCGAGCGGCCAGATCGAGAGTTGACCAGAACCACACGCCGCCCAAGTGTGTGGGATAGAATGAACACTGGGAGAAAGGCTCCTGGTTCGTCTCAAAAAAGTGGTCCCTATTCAAAGGGCGGGGCACCACCACCGTCCCCAGATCCGTCTGGGGAGGACTCGGATGACCATCCACCTAAGCGCCGCCGGCCAAGGCGCACGCCTCCACCACCAAACAATGAGGAATATTATGGTGGCCCTTACTATCGGGATACGGAAGCAGAGGACCTCTCGCGTCCATGGTGTGAACCATGGGATGAACCTAGGCTCACACGGCCATGGGCCGACCCCAGGGAAGATCCGTTCACCCTCCGCATACAGAACTATTCTGAGGACACCAAACGTCGCATGCCGGCATGTATCAAGACTTATGATGGGTCCGGTGATCCTGTGGATCACCTCAAAATATTCGATACTCAGGCTAAAATTGAGCGATGGCCCATGCCTATATGGTGCCAAATGTTTAATTCGACCTTGATTGGAAACGCCCGTGACTGGTTCGAGGCACTCCCCCCACGGAGCATTGATAGTTTCACGGATCTACGCACTGCGTTCGAGAACAATTATACTCAAAGGAAGAAGTATAATAGGGATCCGGTCTCATTGGCAACCGTTAAGCAACGGCCGGGGGAGTCCACAGAAGCCTTCACTGAGCGCTTCAATGATGAGTGCACACGCACAAGAACCATGCCAGAGCTCCTGAAAATCTCTGACTACATACACGCCATAACAGACAGAGAACTGATCAGGCGTCTCAACGACAAGCGCCCAGAGAGATATGATGACCTCATGGAAAGGGTCAGAAATTTCATAGAGGGAGAGACAGTTGTTGCCGCAGCCTACCCATCCCGAGGAAATGGGTACCGGTCAAATGACCAGTCCCGGAGACAGTCGGCGGTCAAGGCAACCAGAACAATAACAAGGGATCGGACTATAAGAGCCAAAGCAAAGGCGGACGGTCGGACGACAAGTTCACCCCCCTAAAGATGTCCTACCGGGAGATCTTGTTGACTGAAGGGGCGAACTTTCCAAGGCCTCCCCCAATGACCACACCCCCGGAACGTCGGCAAGGAAGTCGCTTCTGCGAGTTCCATAATGACAAAGGACACGGCACGGAGGAGTGTATCCAGCTCAAGAAGCATATTGAGTCGCTAATCAAATCAGGCAAACTCAAGCACCTAGTTAAGGATTGGAAAGACGGAAAAGACAACAACAAGAAGTATGATAAGAAGGATCCCCAAAAGGACAAGCCTTCTACCATATACATGATCCAATCCAGACAGCGCCGCACGAGACAGAAAATTGGCCAAAAATTTTCACGCGGCAAGGAAATCTCATTCCCTCTCATTACAGCAAGCGACGTGATTGATGCGCCTCTCACTATTGAGATAAGCATTGGAACACACAATGTTCGTCGCATGTATGTGGATGGAGGGTCGTCAGCAGAGGTGCTGTATGAACACTGCTTTGTGCAGTTATGCCCAGAAATAAGAAGCCAATTAGTACCGGCCACGTCGCCGCTTACTGGCTTTAGTGGAGACACTATCTGGCCGATAGGGCAGTTGCGTTTGCTTGTCACCATTGGGAATGAGGAACATTCCACTACAACGTGGATGAACTTCATGGTGATACGTTCACACTCTCCTTATAATGGAATCATAGGCAGACCAGGCATTGTGGTTATCCGGGCAGTACCCTCTACGGCACACGGAATGATCAAATTCCCCGTTGATGGGGGAATCGTTACTATTTACAACACAGTCGTACCAACATCCGAGTGTCACACTGTGACAACACCGACACCACCTGTCCCACCCAAGGATGGAGCACCACCACCCAATTGGAAGGTGGCCATTCACCCTGACTATCCGGAACAGGAGGTATCCATAGGAGGGGCGCTCTCGGATAGCGGCAAAAGGGCCATGTGCTCTCTTTTAAGTGCAAACCTGGACATATTCGCATGGGAGCCAAAACATATGACGGGTGTGCCACGTGCGATAGCAGAGCATAAGCTCCAAATCCGCCAAGGGTACCAACCCATCAAGCAAAAGAAGCGCGGCCAGGCGCCCGAGCGCAGTCAAGTTATGCTGGAGGAAGTGTGGAAGATGGTGGACGCAGGCATCATGCGCGAGGTATACTACCACGAGTGGTTATCTAATCCGGTCATGGTCAAGAAACATGACGGAAGTTGGCGCATGTGCGTGGATTTCACGGATCTGAACAAGGCCTGCCCACAGGACTGTTACCCGTTACCAGAAATCGACTAGAAAGTAGAGTCCTTGTGTGGATATCCTTTCAAATGCTTCTTGGATGCATATAAAGGGTATCACCAAATCCAGATGGCGGAGGAGGATGCAGAAAAAACGGCGTTCCACACGAGCCAGGGCGTATATTGCTATACGAAAATGCCGTTCGGATTGAAGAACGCCGGCGCTACGCATCAGCGGTTGGTGGATAAAGCTTTCGAATCACAAATAGGACGCAACTTGGAAGTATATGTTGATGACTTAGTGATAAAAAGCCACACAGAGGAGGCACTTCTCCGGGATGTCCAGGAGACATTCGACACGCTGAGAAGGATTAACATGAAGTTAAATCTAAAGAAATGTACGTTTGGTGCAACAGAAGGAATGTTCCTGGGATATTTGATTGACCCAAACGGCATCAAACCTTGTCCAGAGAAGACGGACGCAGTGATACGACTACCGTCCCCGCAGACACGGAAGGAGGTGTAGTCCCTGAATGGGAAGTTAGCCGGGCTGAATAGATTCCTATCTAAATCCGCAGAAAAGTCATTACCCCTATTTAAGACACTCAAGAAGTGTATTAGAAAGGGAGACTTCCGTTGGACGAAGGAAGCTGAGGAAGCTTTTTGCCAACTCAAGCAGCACCTCGCATCTCTACCCATGCTAGTAGCTCCCCGGCCAAAGGAGGAACTCGTTATGTATCTCTCAGCTACTCATGGCGCAATAAGCGCGGTACTGATGACGGATAGAGATACAATACAAACTCCGGTCTACTTTATAAGTAGAACACTACAAGGGGCGGAGCTGAATTATTCCTCCATGGAAAAATTGGTGTTAGCACTAGTATTTGCTACAAAGCGGTTGCGCCGGTACTTTCAGGCGCACCCAATTGTGGTGATTACGGATCAGCCAATCAAGCAGGTTATCTCTAGGCCAGACGTGGCAGGGAGGCTGGAGAAATGGAGCATCCTATTGGGGGGGCACAATATATCTTATAGACCGAGGACGGCGGTTAAAGGCCAGATCTTGGCAGATTTCCTGATCGAGAAGCCGGATGAGGAAGAACCAATCATTAAGCAAGACGAGGTCCCAGCAGAACCTTGGGTGTTATTCACGGACGGATCCTCATTCACAGACGGGTCCGGGGCAGGTATCATCCTCACAAATCCAGAAGGAATGGAATTCACATACGCCCTCCGTTTTGAGTTCACGGCCACCAATAACGAAGCGGAATATGAAGCATTAATTGCGGGTTTAAAAATCGCCGCTAGAATGGGAGTCCGCAACCTTGAGGCCTACGTGGACTCACGGCTTGTCGCGAACCATATTCTAGGTGGGTATGTGGCTAAGGAGGACAACATGGTCAGGTATTTGGAAAAAGTCAAGTCGTTAATCACAACTTTCAGTAAGTTTTCCATCAAGCAGGTGCCAAGGGGCGAGAACAAGAAAGCAGACGCTCTCAGCAAGATCGCATCCACGAGCTTCGCCCACTTGTCTAAACAGGTTTTGGTGGAAATACTCAAGGAGAAATCTATCACGGAAGGGGAAGTGGCCGCTATAGTTGAGGAGGAGGGACCTACGTGGATGACCCCAATCATCAACTATTTGACTAATGAAACCCTTCCAGACGAGGAAAAAGCAGCAAGGCGCGTTAAAAGGAAGTCACAACATTTCGAACTCCGAGAAGGCATCCTTTACAAACGCTCTTTCTTGCAGCCGTGGCTACGGTGTGTTGGACCACGCCAGGCGGCTTACGTCATCAGTGACATACACGAAGGGTTGTGCGGCATGCATGCAGGCCCACGATCCGTGGTAGCCCGAGCCTTACGAACAGGATACTATTGGCCCATATGCACAGAGACGCGCGCGACATGATTCGCAGGTGCAATGATTGCCAAGTTCATAGGCCAGTACCGCGACACCCGCAGCAGGAGCTTACACCTATCACGTCCCCATGGCCATTTTACAAGTGGGGAATTGACATTGCAGGACCATTTCCTGTAGCTGCGGGAGGGGTTAAATTCTTGATTGTTGCAATGGACTACTTCACACGATGGATAGAAGCCAAGGCAGTCAAGTCTATCACAGGTAAGCAGGTCAAGAAGTTTGTGTGGGAACACATCGTATGCCGTTTCGGTCTACCAGGAGAAATTATATCGGACAACGGCAAGCAGTTCACGGACAACCCATTCAAAGACTGGTGTGCATCATTGAACATCAAACGGCGCTTCGCGTCTGTTAAGCATCCACAAACGAACGGCCTTGTCGAACGAGCAAATAGGAGCTTGGGGAATGGAATCAAGGCGCGGCTGGATGAACGACAGGGCAAATGGGTCGATGAGTTGTCACACGTGCTATGGGCACATAGAACCATGATAAAAACAGCCAACGGAGATACTCCGTTTGCATTGGCTTACGGCACTGAAGCCGTTATACCAGCAGAAATAGGGATGCCTACCATCCGCACGGCGGAGGTTAATGTCGTCACAAATGATGAACAACTGAGAATCAACCTGGATCTGTTGGAAGAGAAAAGGGAAATAGCAGCCATCAATGAGGCTAAGTCCAAGGCTAAGATGAAGGCTTATTATGACGCCAAGGTCAAGGGTGTTTCTTTTCGACCGGGAGACTACGTCTATCGTGCTAACGAAGCGAGTCGAGTGTAGAATACAGGAAAACTGGGCCCTAAATGGGAAGGACCGTATGAGGTTACTGAAACCTTGGGACGAGGCGCGTACAAGTTACGTGACATGGATGGCCGCGACCTAGAGCGCACATGGAACATTTCCAATCTCAAAAGGTGCTATCTTTGAAAGCTACGGCTTCCGCATGGGTACTTCGCTATAGGCGGTCTTAATAAAGAACCATGCGGGTTATTTGTTTTGTTTGTTCTTCTTATGATTGTTTAAGTTTCCTTTCTTGTTTTTTTTTAGGACTTGTCGTCATTACTCAAACAAAAGTGTAAACGTTCTAATAAAATGTCGTGGTGCCTAGCTAGCTCCACGGCCTGTTTCGTGCAAACCATTTTTCCTTCTTTGTTAGATTTTTTGTTAGCCGTATGAATTTTACTTGTATTATAATATGCCATGTTTCATTCGTATGCATTCTCTCAAATTACTGTACATGTACCATACGCCTCCAGGTGGGGTAAGAGGATTAAGTGAACCTACTAATTCAACTTGCCGCGTAAGAGGGATGCAACCCCAGCCGCACGGATCACGTATCCTTACTAGACACCTTACTCACAAGACGTTGGGGTAAGTTTCATATGCTATAGCCACATGGTGCTCCGCATAAACAAAGACGCACGTCGCATGTCTAGTAAATTATAGACTTGTATGCATTTTCTTTGTGTGTAAGACGTGATATATCATGCAGTATTGATCTACAATATTTCAAACACAAGTAAAATACACAGGTTTCCAAACATATCAAAATTACCGTGGTTACTCACGGACGTATATACAAAACGCAAATATTGTTAGACGTGTACATGCACGGACGAATAGAAACAATACATTTCTGCTTGCTCTTCGATCAGACGCGGCAACCATTCATCACTTTCTCCCCGCTTCTGGGCTTGAGCCGCAGTTCTTTCCAACACCACACCTAAGGGTTCCTCGTCAAGCACGACCCTGGTTACGTCCTCGTATATAGGAAGGGTTAGAGGAAAGGAAGCATTGGAAGGCGTGCTAAGACTGAGCTTTTCCATGATTTCAGTGTTTGGGGCATCTTTGGTGGCCTCCAGCTCATCCAGGAATGGGTAATGTAGATCTTGCATCGCGGCCATGGAGGCAGTCATCTTGCTGGCAGCTTCGGGCTTAAAGAAGGTATGACGGGCGATGTCTCCCCCTTTCGTGATCAGCTCAGCAGCCTCAACCATTCCTTCGTGTCGTCCGTGGTCAATACCATCAGATACAAGGTTGGCGAACTGTTGTACAAAGGATGGGGCCTCTAGCACCTTCATAACGGCTAGGCGTGCTCCATGCCCAACCATCCACCTACGGCCGGCAATGGCTGTTAGCAGTTGGGGGCATAGTACGTTGTCACGCTCAGCGGTCAGGGCATCAATCATCAATTCTTTTTGGGCAACTGCCTCTTTCAATTCTTGGATGACGGCCCTCTCCTCAGCAAGGTCTGTCTGCACTTTTTCCATGTTTTGGACGGCCAGGTGCGCGTCCTCTAGTTTCTGGTTCAGAACATCTACTTGGCTGGAGTAAGAGTGGGCAGAAGCTTCAGCCGTGGTTACCTATAGGGAAAAACGTGTTAGCACATTCATTTTTTTTAATATGGGTGGCGCGGCATGGATATGTACCTTGGTGTTTGCAGCATCTAGTTGAGACTCAAGGTGGGTTACTTGCTGATCGTATTCACTCGCGCGGGCTGACTGTTTTTTGATGGTCGCCTCGGCATTCACTAGTTGGGATTGGAGGTTAGCAATCAGGGCTTCATTATCTTCAATCATTTTTTCTCTCCGTCCAACTTTCCTCTTGAGAGAGTCAACATGCCCAAGCGCAGCTTCAAACCTAACCCTCATTGAGGTTCCCATCGCCATTTGATGTACCAGCGTGCCATTATACTCATCCGCCAAATCCGCATGACTGAGCGAGTTTACCTCTTGCACCAAGCTTGGTGGTATGCAGTTATTGAGGTACTCCCGGCACTCGTCAGCATTCCTCAATCGCGACGTCGTCGTAATAGTCCATACCGGGTTAAAAGGTTGGGGAGCGCCGGACGTGGGGAAGTCTTGGGAAGCTAGGGGTGAACCATCTTCAAAAACAGGGCCGGACCTTGTGGGGGCCGTGGGGTTTTCTTCGACAGCTTTTCCTTTCCCCTTATCCACTTGGGTGTCAGAAGGAGGCGCGGCACCAGCCTGGTTGTCCCTGCGACACAAGTATTACGAAATATCTTAAGTATTGCTTAAAAAAAAAAGGAAGTGGAAATTCTTGCATATTGAGATGGTTTCTTACATATTACTTCTTGCTACTTCGGAGGCGGTTGGGGCAATTTGGGTGACGGGATCGACATGAGCGGCCCGGTTAGCCTCAGAACCCTGGGTAGCACTTCCAACAGATTGATACATGGGGTGGTCTTCTCGAAGTCTCTTGGCGGGAGCATTGTGTTCACCAATCTCGACCGAGGCAGTCCCTTTCGCACGGTTTCCCCTCTTCCGGGTACGCCTGGTGATGGGCTGCGTTGTTAGTTCAGCAATCTCCTCCTCGGCTTCCTCCTCTTCTTCCAGGTTGAAATATTGTTGCACTTCATCATCATCATCGCCCATCAGTCGGCGAATACTGGAGTCGGTTCGTTCAATATTGTCTCCCTGTTGTTCTCTATGTGGTGAGGAGGGCCCGACCCCTCCTTGGTTCATCTGGTTGTCACCACCGCCGTTGTCTCCATGCTCCTCGTCAGAATGGGGATCAGGCACGGCTTCCAAGGCAACCGTCACTGGTCGGGTGTGCTCGAGAAGGGGTTGTTCATTTTCACGAAGAGGACGGAGACCTTCAGGCACAAGCCTTGGATCGACCTGGCGCAACAGTCCAAAAAAGTTCATTTATGTCCAACACAAAACAACAAATGTTAGTTATTATGCAAATACATGTATACATTCTTCTTGGCGTACGGATAATTAGCCTACCTTCGCCCTGCCTTCTCCAAAAAACGGGATACCTATTGGAAGGACCAAAGTAATTGCGGCTAATTCCTAGCAAGCATAGGAGTGATTCGGGTAGGTTTCTATGGAATCCAGTCCTATTTAGATCTAAGTCTTGGGCGTGACAAGGATTGTATGTACTGGTATGCGGCTTGGGGTCGTACGGAATCCTAGTTCTAATGACATAATCACCCGGCCATACTACTGCGTCAATGAAAAAGTAGTTATCATACCAATTTTTCAGTGAATCCATTGGTTTGTTGTGTGACTGGGGACTGTTGGAGGCTCGTTTCTTGAAAGATACCCAATCGTTCACTAAGTTGGGGGTGTAAAACAACCTAAATAACTCTACGGTTGGGGGGATTCTCCTAGCACGGCAAAGAATTTCGAATTGGCTAATCTTACAGGCACCTATGCAGTGGAGCTGACTAATGTGTACATCATAAAATCCTAGCAGATCTACGAGAAAGCGGGTGAAAGGGATGCGGTAATTAGCCGCATCAAACAGGCGAGTATAAAGGCCTATCTTACCAGCTGGAGGCTCAGTTATGAGGTCTCCGGCGCCAGGAAGTGAGGGGTGTAGGTTGGTAGGGATGAAGTAGTTTGTACAAAAATGGTTTAATTGGTCTTGGGTCATGACATTTAGCACGTATCCAATGGTAGGGTTGTTTCTATGGGCCATTACTAAAAAAGAGTGTAAGGACGTGGTGTTCTAACCTGCGTGTGAAGGGATCCTTGCGTATTTGGTTCAAGCTAGGAAGAAAGCTTTAATGGCAGAAATGAAGGTTATGAACTGTGTGTTTCACACAGTCGTAGGGGTGGCTTATTTATAGGGTTGCCTCATGGTTCATAGCCTGTTGGATGTGTGACACGTGTCTGCCACTATTCTTAATCGTGTGGCTAGGGGGCAAGTGGCAAGTGAAACGTCAAGTGGGACCCACGGGTCATATCTGGTTCACACGTTTGCACTGCTCAAAGTTCTGACTGTCTGCACTTTTGTCAGTCAAACAAGTCAGATGAACAGTTGTTCATGTCGGGTTATGCGGCTCTTACGTAAGACTTGACATTTAATGATATATTTAATTTGTCTCGGCTGCTATGTATGCACGAAGGAGTGATAAGATAACTTCTTAAGCCAGGTTGCCACGTGCGGCCAACATAAATTCTTGAACAAATTGGCCCTTTGCTATGGTTTCCTTGGTACGTCCGGGAGCATCTTTGTAGTCTAGAGGTTCCACCTACGGTTGTAACAACTAGACTGGGGGGACATGATGACGTATAGTCCCCAGCCGGGTCATGGACCCGACCCAAGGGTACTACTCGTATCCGGCCCATCACAGATGGGTGGGATAATGTCAGTCAGGCTTATGGGCTTGGATGAACAGTAACCGCACACATGTGTGCGGCCCACGGCCCGGTACGGCCGACACGGCCGACATAGGGTTAGACAGAATAATATTCTGTCTAGGAATATCTTTACCCCAATAAGGAGAGGATATTCACTACCAGAATTAGAAGAAAACAATCATTCTAAATTCTGGTGCTTATCCCTTCCTTGGGGCCGAAGGATCAGTGAAATCCCACTAGGGTTTCACTGCCTATAAAAGGAACCCCCAAGGGTTCCACAAAGGTATTACGACTCACTCTAAACTCATATAACCCTAAATCGATTACTTACTCTCACGCCGGAGTCTAATCGTGGGAAACCTTCCCACGGTAAGCTTAACGCGTGTTGTTTAGTGTGCAGGATCCCAACCAAACAATTCACTTGGTGCAGGAGCCGGAGCCCAGCCAACCCGAATTAAGCCTAATTCGGGTCTAGCAAGGATCAACCAACTTTTGCATCAACAATACAACGTGCAGAACGCATTGTATGGTGTTTTTAACGACAATGATTTGTATAATGATTTTTAAGGCAAATGCCTATATTATGATTTTCGATAAGGATTTGTATAAAATGACTTTGGTTATTTTATGGCCTATTCAAATGATTTGTACAAAAATGATTTTAAGTAATAATCTTATACTGATATTATATTGATGGATTTTATTAAACTCTATGAATTCACTCGGCGTTATCGCTGACCTTTTCTTTTAACATGTTTTATCTCAGGTACTTGAAGGTAATTCTCGGGAAGACGACAAGAATTCATGGCCCGCACTTAAAACAATATTTTCCATTCAAATACTTTGTAAAACTTGTATGAAATGTAATGACTTGGGACCGATGTAACTTTGATATTTATGAATGGAAATGCTTTATTAATAAACGACGCGATTTTTATGCGTTGTCTATGATGTGAGTAATGTGCTATCCCGTAACACCAACTAGTCTTCCGCTGTATTGAGTTGTATAAATTTGGGGGTGTTACAGTTTGGTACCAGAGCTCTCGTTATAGAGAACGAAAGATTTTTAAAACTAAGGTTTTGAATAAAACATTTCAAAATCTTTTAATTATGAACATTTTTCTAAAAATGTCTAAAAATCTTTTGACTATAACGGTGCCGAAGAATTCCCGAGTTACCGACAAGGCCAAGACTGAGATGTGTTATTTTAATATATATATATAACTTGGATTATATATATATATATATATATGATGTAATTTATTACATGATTGTTCGATAATTATTTTGATTTTTATACGAGATATTTATACGACGTAGATTGTCACAAGTACCCTAAATCCCCTAGTAAATTAATCGAAGCTATTCTCGTAGGAATTCTAGCTATCCTAGATCTAAACCAAGTTGTGGATATTTATGATCCCAACAAATGGTTGATATTCGTAGAAATATAGATATTAGTTGATTGTGATATTGAAAAAGAATTGGCGAGATTAAATCTGATATCGATGTCATGACGATCTTTCTTTATAGAGTGGAGTTTGACAAAACGTTATCACCTAGAAAGATGTCATCTGATTCGTTGTCATCCAATTCTTAAATTGAAATTGAAAGGGTGAATGTTGCACTTGAGACTATCATTGGAACCATTACCCAAAAGCCTCATGCCACTAGTACCTTTCCGAGAAATCTAATTGAATGTGTGAGTCATCTCATGCTAGTGACTCATTTCATAATTGTTGTTGTAAGAGCTAGAATTAAGTGTTGATCATATTGAGCTTTTATTGCCTTTACAAGGCCGAAGAATAAGACTGAAAGTATTGGAATATGAGGTAGGATATTGAATGGAGTATAAAATTTGGTTGGAACTTGAATAAAGTAAAATTTAACTTGTATTGGAATATGAGTTTGTTAAGAGGGAATCGTTAAGTTTTGTGATTGAATTATAAGGTTTTAATTGATTGTTGATTCGTGTTAAGTGTTGTTCCTAGGCCATTGACCACTGACGAGGATGCCCAGTGTCCAAGAAATAAATTGAAGAAATCTTCTTCAGAATTGGGACCGATGGATCTTTCGGGATATGTGGAACACCTAATGACTCTTGTAGATTAGTATTCATTGTGGTATCTTTTAAAAATAATCCCTAACTTAACTGTGACATCAGTTGGTAGGATGAGTTCTGAGAATTGTATGACATAGAGACACGTAATGTGTTACGGTACAATTTTGACTTGTTTGTGATTAATGAAAAAGATTACCTTTGATTGCTAAATCCTACATGTATCGATGTTATCTATCTTTTCTTGCTTCTTCCTAATGTTCGCATTAGTAATGCAACCATTGAAGAAGTACTCATCTTGATTTGAGTTACGTTGTGAATTATTCTCTTTTGAGTGCCATCGAGGTCATGAACCTCATGATTAATTGGCTAAGCTCATTTCTTATCATATTGTAGTTAGTTCTTGGTGAACAACTCCTCATCACTATTTTGCAGATCACTCATTGTTTTTATAAGATAAAACAGTATCCATTGAGAAAAATTGAATTTTCATCACTATACGGATTATTCAAAATGAGATTTATAAGTGATTGTTATCGAAATGAAGTTGTTTATAAAACACTTTGGAAAACTTAATTATTTCCATAACAAAGAAAACCTTTGTAAATATATTTTTGATTCTTATTTAAGAATTAAGCATGAAAATGTTTTTATTATAAACATGATGATAAAATTTTGACGAACTGAGTATTGCATCGTTAATCTTGAAATTGTATATAGTTGCGCGCCTACATACAATTTGGAATGGGCTATGCAAGGCTGATTAGTAGTCACCATAAAACTGATTAATAAACGCTAAATTTTCTTTAAAGATTGTGAAAGATTAAATTTACGAGATCTACAAGAAGTGAAAAATAGGGACATATTGATAGGGACACCTACATATGTGCCCGTACCATTTATTCTTCTGAGTCGAATTTACTCATCTGTAAAAATTGTCTTATTTGACAATTGACAATTCTTTCTTGTCCAATTCTCCTGTAGTGAGATTCTTAGGAAAAGTATATGATTACCGAGTGTTGATACCCGACCGGATGTATTGACGTTCCTATCATTTCTTTTGATTTGATTTCATTTGAATGACCTGGGTAACGATCCGAGGAGCTTTCGAATGCGTACTCAAATTATGAAAACATGGGATATATTCATATTCGTTAAATGTTTTCGTCCGTATCTGATTTGAAATTCTCTCGCATAGATTATGCGTTGACCTTACTCTTTTAATGGTAGTTGTGTCTCCATGTATCCTTGAATTTGTGAAGGATTATGAGTTATTATCAGTCTTTTGAGAAGTTCACATCTTATCAACGGTAATGAAAATGGAAGGTTGATAATTCCAGTAGAATGGATTGATTGATTATGACATGACGACATTGTCTTAATTGATGGGAACTCGAATAGAATCCCCCTAAATAATAAGATGTTGATTATCAAAATTGATTTAAATAATCCCCGATAGGTGGCTGTATCCTGTATTTAGACTTAAAATTATACCATGAATGGTTGTAAACTAGTTATAGATATTGTAATCTAGAAGAACTTAATATAAATGTATTAAAAGATGTTAATGTTATTTGAAACTTTTGTAAGTATTTGTTAATGAATTACCTAGACTTTTGCCATTAAGGCAAGTTGAAATTGGTATTGATTATATTTCCGGTGCTGCACTTGTGACATGTGCACTGTACGTCAGCACCATCTGAATTAGAGGAATTACCGTACAACTGAGAGAGTTGTCGGAGAAAGATTTTATTCTACCAAGCCTGTCATCATGAAGAGCTATGGTGTTATCATTCCTTATATTTATAGATTACTGTGAACTGAGTAAATTGACAATCGAAAACGATATCCATAACTCGAAATGGAAGATTTGTTCGATCATTTACAAGGTTGTAGCGTATGTTTTAAGATTTGATCCACGGCATGGTTATTATCAACTTCGCGTCCGCGAAGAAGATTATTTATTCCAATCACTACATCCGGTACTTGTAATGAACATTATGAGTTTCACGTGATGACGTTTGGATTGACTAATACACATGTGGCATTCATAAAGAATCACGTGTGTAGGCTGTAATTTGATAAGTTCATGCTTGTGATCATTAAGGACCATTTGTTTGTTTACAAGAATAAGAATGAAGTTAATAATTAATTATAGATTGCCCTGAATTGGCCGAACAATTAAAAATTGTACCTTGAATATTTAACATGAGATTAAAGACTTAATCCTTTACATAAAATGACCATTGGATTAATGACGGTAAGATATATGCATATAGACTCTTCAAAAATTAAGAGCCCTTTTAAGACTTTGGATTTTACCAAAAAGAAAATGGAAATATGTTTTGACAAATGTTTTAAACAAAGGATTTTAAGGGATTATTCCCTTATACACAAACCATTTAACTAAACCTCTGTTTAGGGGTAAATGTTTGTGTATACCTCAAGATAACCTAAGAGGGATTGAGGAAACCATTTAAACCATGACTTAAAAATTTGAAACGACACTTTTTGCTTTTCAAACTAAGAAAACTTTGACCAAAGTATAAACAAAGGTTTTTCGAACATTTACGAATCTCATTAAATATTTTCGATAAATCAGCAAAAATCTTAATAATTAAATCCAAATTTATTTTGAACATTTTAAATAATTCGTCGAACTAAGAAATTTAAAACTTTTACGTTTACGCTTCATAAAAAAAAATTAACTAATAATTATTTAATTAATTACAATAATTATCGACGCTTTAGACGTCGGATTGAGTAAAACGGATAAAAATGATAGTTGAGAAGAAACTAAAACTTAGAAAATGTGAAGAAAGAATTTTGAATAAATACGGTTATGATACTTATTTCATCAGGAAAGTGAACGGAATTACTGACGCATAATATAGAAAGAATATCTGAGTGAATTGTGGACATGATAATTATATCATCATGAGAAGTGAATATAGATACCGACACCTTATATAAGAAGGATAAAGAACCAATTAGGATATATTTCTTAATAATGAACGTGCAAAATAAATTGCCAAACAATATAAAAATAAACGATGTTTGTGAAAAGGATAATATAGATAATAAAAGGATTTCACGGCTAATGTGAACCATTAAAATAAAGAAGCCAATAGCGTTAAATGATTTTACAAGGCCACTTGTGGTTGTATAAATATGGAGATTATGAGATATAGTTATGTTGGAATTTGTAAGTATAAGTATTCTATTTATGTCATTTATGACTAAAAGTATCTTTGTCTAAAGAAGTTGTACTGATGGCAAATTATGAAGGCAGACATCGCCTCATACATTAGTAAACGTCTAGCTATTGCAAAGGTCATCATCTGAATTTGATTTGATTTGGGTCATCGTCGACAGACTGACCAAATCTGCTAATATCATTCCCGTTAATGATAAATGCAAAAGAATTATGTAAACATAGTGTGCCTGTATCGAACATCTTTATCAAGATCCTCGCTTCGCATCGAATTTCTAGAGATTTGCTCAGAAATCATTGAGAACGAACCTTGATGAGAGTACTATATACCACCCCAAATCGAAGGGACGAGGTAAAGTAACGATACAAAGTAATATAAGTGTTGTTATATGTTTGAATGATTGACCTTTGGTAATAGACCATATGATCGTTTTCCTTTGGAGAGATTATCATTGATAATCATCGTATTAGGATCGAGATCGAATCTTGTTAAAGATTTAGAAATTAGAGCATCTGTAAGCAGGAGTTGAGAGGGAGACATCCGACATACACCCATTGTGAGTTGGACATGTCTCTTAGGTTTAAGGTTTCCTATGATGGAGAACCTATCCTTACAAAATACCCGACCCGCGAGATCTGAAATGAATATTGAAATTAGGATTTGATTATTGACAGCCGGTAGTGGGCAAGAGGATATGTGAATATGAAAAGTAGATCTTGAAGTGCCAAATGGGTAGCGAAGTTATGCCACAATTTTTAACCTTGGAAAAATGAATTCATGATCTGACAAATCATGGGATATAAGTCCCCGTTGTTTGGGACCATTGAGATGATATAAAAGATTGGTTTGAAAGGCATATAAGCTGGATCTACCCTAGGACTTCAAAGACTGCGTGAATTATGTTTCGTATATCGAACTTGATGGAATATCTATCAAGTGAGAATCTGATTATTCTTAGTAGAGCTTAGATCGGCGAAAAGTTGCATTCATCAAAAACCTGTGAACATCATGGATACAGAAAGTAAGTCAACATTTAGCCTGATCTTATTCCCGTAGTTATATTTGATGAAACTCGCTTATTGTAATGAATTGCACTTGTGAGAAAAAACCGAATGTGGAGGAAATACCCACATGGCTTTAACTCTAAAAGAAGCGAGCAGTAAGGTAAGATGATCTTTGAGGACAAAGATCCTGTTTAGGGGTAAATGTTGTGACAATCCGTCAATTTATGGTCGATATTTTATTCTCAAATATTTATTTGAAAATATTATTTTATGAACTCACTTATTTTGGGAAGAAATTTGGATTTACGTCTTGAAGTAGCATCGACTACGTCTAAGCCGGAGGATTCAACGTTACGTGCTTATGTTTACATACACCGTTTTGGTGACAGTCCGACATTTCAGAAAATAAATTTATCCGTGAATATTATTTTGGAGTTTTAAATTTGTGTTGGTTCATAAACTCACAAATTTACGAGAAGAGATTAGGACTTACGATTTTATTTTAACGTCCTTTATGACTAAACCGGGAACCCTAGGATTACGTATTTACGTTTTCGAACTCCGTTTTTGATGAGACGATTTTTATTAGATTCGTTTTGTGCCGTTGATTCATAATTTATAAAAACTTTTTTTGTAAAACGACCCGAGGGCACGCAAATCGAGGAAACTAGAATCGAGGAGTACCCGTAAATAAATGGGGATGAGACAAGTGGGACACTTGTCCCACCCCCATCAAAACCGGCCAACACAACACAACTCAACACTTGATGTGTCAAGTGTGAGCTAAGATAGCTACACTTGTAACTAAGCTTACAAGTTAAGCTTACTCCACCCACTAAGCTAACAAAACCACCATCTCATACCATTTGCCTCATTTCCCTCATGCAAAACCACACACTTCACTCTCATCTCCCCATTTGTGCCGTCCCATTTTTCACCACAAACCACCATCACTTGATCAAAATTAACCATGAAATCTCTTGTTATTTACATACATGTTGAAGCCCCTTTGAAGCTCTCTTGAATGGTGGTGATTATAACATCCATGGAGGAGTTTCCTTAGTGTCTTGAGGCTGATTTCCCACAAGGTGTTTATGAATAATGATGGTCTTGAAGATGGTCTTGGTGCATCACAAGTTTCTTCATCCAAATCCATGTCAAACTCATAACCTACATCAACTTGGTGGTATAAAGATTGTCCTCCTCATCTTCTTGTTATTTTGATTATGTAAACATGTATTTTATTTCCTATTGTATATGTATATGATGATTATATGATGATAAAAATGTTATGTGGGGATTTGGTGTTGATAAACATGATTAAAAAGGTGAAAAACCATAAGAAACAAGGTTAAAATCTTGGTTAAATTTGTTGGCTGTATAAAACAGTAAATAAACAGGTCATGGACTGATAAAATGATGAAGTAGAATCCATTTACAGTAAGCTATGGGTCTTGTACACATGTGAGAGTTGGCCATGCAATGGAATCATTGTAATGAGTGAGATATAATCAAAACAAGTTTAGGGTATAAATCTGAGGTTACTGTTTTGGACGATTTTTAGAAAATACTTAAAGGATGATTCAACAGTAGCTATACAAGAGTTAAATGTAGCACATATCATGTAGTTTATGTGATACAAATTTGAGCTTCTATCTCCATATAGAACTCAAGATTTTGGAAATTAAAGTATAATAATATTATATGAGCACTAAAAATTATAATGTATAAAATATAAATTAAAACCCACTAACTTATGGATTCTATTTATATAAATATGTAAAAGGTGGAATAAGTGTACAAATTATAAAAATGATAGTGGAATAACACTTATAAGTTATAAAACTACAAACACGATTTTTACGACTTTTTCGGCTAAAACCGTAAAATTAACGTTTTCGTTAAATAAAACTTAGACGGTTGGACCCGTCTAATGTAAACTTTATAAAATTTATATACTGATATATAAACATGTATAACAAGTAAAAACCGATAAAACCCAAACTATAAGAAATACAGACATTTACGAGCTAATTAAGCATATTGGACTAATAATTGGACTAAATAAGATAAAAACTTGTAAAAAGAACTTATTGGGCTTAACCCATTTGAGCCCAACATGGAAAGTATACATACTGATAAAGTAAGTATAACAAGGATTAATACAAGTTAAGAACTTATAATAGGCTTATTGGACTTAAAACACGAAAATAGGTAAAACTAGTAAACTAGTATAAAAGTTATCGACATATAACACTAAAATGAGTAAACGAGAATATGTAAACCCACTTGATCATCATATATATATAATCATCATATGTATACATAATTGTTATTTTTATAAAGTCATTGGACATGAGTCTAAGACGAGTATTATTTGTCTAGGTTTCCGTGATTGAAGCACGTACCGTACATCTGAATTGCCGATAACCCGCCTTCCCATATCAACGTGAGTTCATAGCCTCGCACTCTTTTAAATGTTTTTATAAATGTTTTATAAACCCGCGAGGTAGATAACATGTTAGTTTTTATAAAATAGGACACCATTTGTCCCGATTGCTTGTTTATTGATTTGGACCCGAATGATTGAATGACCCGATTGTATGACCCGATAAATGATTAAAGGACCCGATAGATGAAATTAAATGGATTATTAAAGTTAGGTTATGTCACTAAAAGTCCCATTAGCATGAATTGTGAACTACCGGGATTTGGTAGACGCTTATGCATTTAATAGTACTATTTGGGGACGATCACCCCAGTTCGCGCCTTGACGGTTGATCCCCGTCGTGCCACATTGATTGGTAAGCGAATTTATGTATGAGAAGATTTCCATAGCGTGACCTTTGTGACGACACGCTACTTTAGATGGGCAAAAATTGGTATCGGGTTAGCTACCCGTTGTTGGTTTAGTAAGGTAACAATGTCATGCGGCTTATAATAATCCAAAACTAACGAAATACTACTAGACGCTCCGAATTACGATGTATTGCCTGACTAGCAATACTGGGTCATACTATTGATATTATGTTTGTGTTTTGGTTTTCATAACCATATTCATATAACTGTTTTATTTAATCTATACAACGTGCAGAACGCATTGTATGGTGTTTTTAACGACAATGATTCGTATAATGATTTTTAAGGCAAATGCCTATATTATGATTTTCGATAAGGATTTGTATAAAATGACTTTGGTTATTTTATGGCCTATTAAAATGATTTGTACAAAAATGATTTTCAGTAATAATCTTATAATGATATTATATTGATGGATTTTATTAAACTCTATGAATTCACTCGGCGTTATCGCTGACCTTTTCTTTTAACATGTTTTATCTCAGGTACTTGAAGGTAATTCTCGGGAAGACGACAAGAATTCATGGCCCGCACTTAAAACAATATTTTCCATTCAAATACTTTGTAAAACTTGTATGAAATGTAATGACTTGGGACCGATGTAACTTTGATATTTATGAATGGAAATGCTTTATTAATAAACGACGCGATTTTTATGCGTTGTCTATGATGTGAGTAATGTGCTATCCCGTAACACCAACTAGTCTTCCGTTGTATTGAGTTGTATAAATTTGGGGGTGTTACAACCCAAAAAATCTTTTTTTAAAAGGTTTGATTTCTTCAAATACTTGCTCCTAATATCATAAAACACACATGAAATGAACAATTTAGATCAAATAAATCATTTTATAAAAATCTTACAAAAATTAAATCTTGAAAAAATGTGTTGCATGTTACCATTTTTGGTTGTTTAACACTCATAATGATATTTTAGAGATGGGTCATTGATTAGATTTTTTCTAAATCTTTGAGGTGGATCATGGTGGTCCATGGTGGTTCATGGTGGTAGAGAGAGAAGAAAGAGATGGTTAAGTTTTTGTATGTAAAAAAATGGAGTGTGTGTTTTTATTTTTGCTTTATGTATAGTGGTGGTAGGTAGAAAGTGTAAATAAGGTTTTCTTTTGGCCTTTGTTGCAAAGTTACTTTTAAAGAGCAGGAAACGGTACTTAGTCGATTTTTTAAAATTCATGAGAGTCGGGTTTCATCCCGGCTTCATAAAAATAAAGTCTCGTTCAATAAAAATACTTTTTCAAAGATTTAACGCACACGGAAAAGAATATTAAGGTTCTGACTCAACTTAATACGTAATTAAAACGAAATCATCAAAAATATCAAGTATCGAAACAATCGATAATAAGACGTAAAGTTTCGGGTATCCGTCGGTATCGCGATCATTAGTAGTTCTCGTTACTCGTTGATTTGAGTAAACTTTTTGTAAAATGCACGCGGGTGATTTTAATTTAAAGATTTTGATTTAAGTAAACATGGAAATATAAGATAGGAAAATTTTTAATTCTGAATAAAGCAGTATCACAAACCAATAAATACTTAAAAATATAATTTATTAAAATTTTCACGATCTCAGGATTTACGTATGAAGAATGCAAGAAAATGTAACATGTTGGAAAATTAAAGAAGCATGAATAAAAGAATAAAATAATACTAGGAAAATACGAGTTCTCACAGTCGTCTCCCCTAAAGGAACTCTGGTCCCTCAGAGTTCAACTTGAGACTGAAAAAGATGCGAACAAATGGGGATACCTAGTTTTGAACTGATACTTCGCTTTCCCAGGTAATTTATGCACCACGGCGAACCTTATCAATTGGAATTCCAGCTACGCTTCAGCTTCGTAACTCATTTTCGAATTTATTTCAAAATGGTATTGAAATAATAACCTTTTAGTACGAAGAAATAAAAAGAGATATAAGGAACAAGAGAATTGCTTAGACGGACAAGGTGCCCCAAAACGAGTTAAGATTGATAATCGACAAGGAAACGCAAATCGTACAAACTGTAAAACATGACAAATCTTAAAACGTAACAATATATTTACTAGAGAAATAGAGGAGAAATATGATTTACATATAGACATTTAAAATAAGAGTTGCCTCAATTATCCGTCCTGGATTTGGTATTCCTTTAAAATTTAGCTTAGTTGCTTGCTTGATTTTAAAAATGCAAGGTTTATTTGTGGCTTTAAAATGTTATGACACTTTCAAAATGGTGTCAATATAGCTATAGTTGCTTATCAAAGCGTTTGGTGATTTGAAATCAAAACTACTAGTAAAGAAAAATTGTAACTATGTTATATATGGATTAAGAAGTAATTGAATATTTAGTGAGTAAAAATCACTAAGTATTTTTGTTGATAAGTATTTCAATGTAAGAGTAACTCAGTTCAAAATAATTATTTTGATCGGCTTAAGAACTTTTGGATGATTGTATGAAATTGTTATTAAAACTTGGGTTCATTGTTACGATTGTAGAAAATCAAATTTCCAAATTATTTAGAATCATTAATAGAAGTATAACTTACATCGTTAATTTCATTAACTTGAAAGTAAAGTATGATAAGTCAAATAGTTTAAAAGATAAAGCATGACGTATTTTTAACCACTAGTTTTAAATCTACCAAAGAGGATGTATAGATCTGACATTTAACTTGAAACGGTTATTTTGGTAGTTTAACCACTTGATAAAATGTGTAAAACGTTCTTAAAATTTTACAATAATTTTTAGAAATCCAAGAAGGTGTTTAATGCATCAAATGGTATACATGGGAAATATTCGAGTTTTCAAAATGTGACAAGATAGCAAATAATAGTCAACAATTAGAATACAAGCAATAGTAGAAGGGAATAAAACAAAATTCGTATCAATTCTTAACGAACATGATGGAGTAGATGTGTCGATGATAAGACAATAAGAAACCAAAGGTTTAGCATGCAACCAGTTCTCGTTTGTGGTTGGTGTCACCAACAAGGGCTTATTAAGTTCTTGATGGTCGATACACGATCGAAAGAGAATATCCACACCATAATTTTCGAATCAACGAAAATTCTTAAATAGTCACTTGTGTACAATTCAAGTAAAATGAACAACATTGGCAATTAGAGAGCGAAATCAACTCATGGTCACACGAGAGAATTTCGAGGAAATAGAGTCTGACACACATCATGATGGATATACGAAATCATCGTTCACGTCCGATCATAAATTATTATTCGCGTCCGGAGACATTTCAAAGGTCTATGAAAATTTGCTCAAAAAAAGTTGGTCGAGGAGAAAGTATAGAAATGCTAGAACTTTCAAGTATGATATCAATAGTCAGTATATTGACGAGCGGTTAATGGAATTATATCATAAAAGAAGATGAGGTAATAAGTTGAACAAAGAGCGATGAGTAAAGAAAAATGTACTCGCAGGCACATAATTTGTTCAAGAAAAGATAAGGAAACATATTCACATGTCATGAAAGGGTGCTACTCGCATAATATGTAAAAGTTTTCAAGACTTTATTTCATCTAACTTTTTCAGAAACACATGTAAAAAGTTGGTTCTGGTAAAAATATTTAAGGTGACTACTATTCGGTCTCGCATGGCTCCTTCTAAATTACGCAGGCCATGCATAATTTAGGACTAGCAATGCGATGCTTATTTTCGTCAAAATAGTAATATATGTCATATATTTAAAACATATATAAAACAAAAATAATAGAACTCGGAATAAATTATGAAACTTTTCGCAAGTAAGTAATTGACTAGAAATTTAAATCAACAATTTTAAGGTTACAAGAGTTCTTTATAAGACCAACGTTGAACAATTTATGAAAATACATCGTAAAATAATGTCAATTTATTTTATCAGGTAACATTCAGGTATTTTGTAAAGCCCAATTAGAACCTTTTGTAAAATTATTCGTAAAACAGTAATAATTTAAGTTTATATGATGACATTATGACATCTTATAAAATAGCGAGTGGGTTACACGAGAGTAGTAAAGAGTAATTGATAAGACAATTTTGAGAAATGGTACAAGATGATAAGGTTTCAAAAGGTTTTGTCGGAATCGTCATGTGGCACGTGACAAAATGATAACAAAAGATGTCAAAACATGAACTTCAAACATCGGCCCAAATCAGTGGTACGTTAGAAATTGAAGAAAAATAAAATAAAATGACAAATAAGTCATGTATAAAAGAATGGATAAAGTAAACCATAGGTGCTCACATCGTAATCTATTTAACATAAATATGCTTTTAAAAAAGTCGAATATCAGTATTTGAATGATACAACTAACCCGAAAAGTTTCTATTTTTGGAAAGTTTCTATATTGGGAAAGTTTCTGAATTTTTAAAGTTTAGAAATTTAGCACGTTAATAGTGACACATAAAAAAATGTACACCTTCAAGACTCGAAGTCTAAATCAATTTGGTGTAAAACAATGTTTTGGACAACTTTCTAGTTTTACTCAAGACTTGAAACGGATAAAAATAGACGAAAATGCCCTCTCATCAAATTTGTCAAGAAAATGATATTTTAGAAATACGAAGAACATACGTTCTTAAATTTTACAATTTCAGATGAGCGTGACTTGCTCGTTTTTAAGATTTACGAGTCGAATGTTTTGTCCTAAACGTATGTCTCAACATGTAGAAACATATTTTTATGTCTAAAGTTTATAAAAATATTTTCTCGACATCATTAAATTACATGTAACTCTCTGTAGAAAGTATATTTTTCGACACACCTTGAAGTTTAATCAAACATCATAACGACCCGGAGTTTATGTACACATTATTTGTGGATTTCATAGAGACGAAAAAGAATAGATTGTATAATTAAGCATATAAAGAAAAACATAGTATAAAAATGGTTTAAGAATACCAACGATAATCTAAGAAACAAAAAACGGCGCATGACATCCATGTCTTAGATTCCAAGATGCAAGGTAGGAAGGTCTCTTGGTGGCGTGGTTTTCCAAAACCACAAAACAGATCGAGAAAGTAATGGAACATTAACGAGTTGCACTCCCGAAGCGAGGAGGTTTAATGAAAAGGGAGGATACAAGTTTATAGAAATAGAATCTTATTCCAAACAATCGCCACATAATAGAGTATGAATTACAAGATGACGATGGCACTTCCAAGGTACAAACGAACGTTGAAATTCGAAGTCGATACGTAGAATGGTCAATGAAATCATATTTAATTGATATACGAGTGTCATGTAAAACGGTGACGTAAAGGTCAATCAACGTTACGAAAACTCACGATATTATTCAACACAGATTTCAAGGAATGCTTCGAGATGTGTGACTCATACAATGTTCGTTAGTATAAAAACGGTTTAAGAATACCAACGATAATCTAAGAAACAAAAAACGGCGCATGACATCCATGTCTTAGATTCCAAGATGCAAGGTAGGAAGGCCTCTTGGTGGCGTGATTTTCCAAAAACACAAAACAGATCGAGAAAGTAATGGAACATTAACGAGTTGCACTCCCGGAGCGAGGAGGTTTAATGAAAAGGGAGGATACAAGTTTATAGAAGTAGAATCTTATTCCAAACAATTGCCACATAATAAAGTATGAATTACAAGATGACGATGGCACTTCCAAGGTACAAACGAACGTTGAAATTCGAAGTCGATACGTAGAATGGTCAATGAAATCATATTTAATTGATATACGAGTGTCATGTAAAACGGTGACGTAAAGATTAATCAAGGTTACGAAAACTCACGATATTATTCAACACGGATTTCAAGGAATGATTCGAGATGTGTGACTCATACAATGTCCGTTAGTCTTTTTTGGAGACACATTGAGCTACACATTGGTCTATAGAATATTTCTTCAAGACATCCAATCACAAATGGTCAGAATGCAATTTGAAAATCTAAATATATATCTTAAAGGAGTTGAACAGTAAAAGTAATAGGCAAGGTAGGTAAAATGATAATCAGATGTTTCGTCGGAAGCAACACTTACTTACAACCAAACAATAGTATCACGAGAGTATGCACACCATATAAAAGTGAGTCAAGAAAAACACGCGGTTCAAAATGAACGAGTATATGAGTTCAGTCGTACGCATAAACGAAATAGCAATCGTACTCAGAAAAGTGAGTAAGAAATTCGGCAGCATACGCTCTCCGAATACAAGTATGTAATGCCATAACAATTTAAAATTATTGTAACAATATCAAGTTTACAAGAATAAAAATTCAAGAAATATAGTAAGGGAAGATGTAATCAAAGTAATATCCAATGATAATTCATGAAACACAAAGGAGTTGGAAATAGTTAGTAATTATCGTCATTAGAGTAATGTAATATTTGGAAATGTAATCAAGAGATGAAATACTACAACGATAATTAAAAGTAAATAATAAGGATTAGAGAGTTACCCACGCAGATATCGAACAACAATGGCAGATTCTGGGTTTGACACTTAGAAACATGAAATATTTGAACTTTCGGCTATAGACTAAGTTTTGAAAACGACTAAGTTTCCTATAACCATCTCTCTGATACCAAATTGTGAGACTCCCGAAATTAGGCAAGGAAACATGTAGGCAACATGGGGGTGCCACGTCATGGTATAAGAAACAATGAAATACTGTTGACACAAGGTTGACATAATAAAAACATATACATTACATCATAAACATCAGAGTTTTTAAACAAAGGGTCCCGGAGTTTTATATGCGGAGAAATATATTATTTAAACATGGTTTTGTAACATATAGTTACCAAGCATAATAAACTTTCTGTCAGCTTTTACCAAACCAAACTTTAAAAATAACATAGAAATCTCCAAGCTATGAAAATATCCTGCGGGCTGCCATCCAAGAAAAACTAAAAATTATTACCTGAGATTAAACATGAAAAAGGTCAACACAAAGTTGAGTGATATTCATAAGTTTAGCAGTAAAGGTGTGGAACACAGGCATTCATTTGTAAAACAAGTCAATATGGAAAATGGTTATGATCATTAACCATAGTCCGAAACCATTATTATTGCTATTTAGCTCATGACACCAAAGATTAACAACATGTAAGTTCCCCTAGTGAGTATTCAGCCTAAATATTCAAGAATAAACAAATGTAATACGTCAAGCTAATACGGGACGGGGATTGTCAATCCCGATGGATCCGCCTACAACATTCGCCCTTGCAAGAGGTAACACTAGAATAACTAGCGATGCATGATCAAGAGGGGAAACATTGTGGCTATGTACACCAAAAGAAATAATAATAATGAAAATCTGTTGGAAACCATCAAGTTCCGGAAAGCATACAAGTTCTGGATAGTATACAAGTTCTAGATACATACAGTTTTAAATGAACGTGTTCCACCATGCAAAATCTCACCCCGCGTTTAGAAACCATGTACAAGTAGTAAAAATGGGCTATGAACTCACCTTAAGCCACGGGTAAGTGAACAAGGAACTCAGGAGCTGAGTAGACAAAGTAGTAGTATGACGATCGCCGACGATATAGATGCCCGATAAACACGAAAGCCGCAACCTACCAAATAAGGCATGCACTTTATTAATATACCCAAGTATAAACTCATACTTAGTAAAACGAATTATATACACTCAAAAGCATAGTATATACACAAGAACAAACCACACAAGTGATACTCACAAGACTACGTTATTAAGACAAATGCTTCTGAAAGTACTCAACCGGTACATACCAAATGTACCTGCTGATTTCCTATACTTAGACACCATGAAATTTTAAGAAACTTGGTGAAAAACTCAATCATAACCTGAAAAAAACTCAGTTTAAATTTCATCCAAACATTTACATTTTTGAACCACCTGCTCAATACATTTCTAAACTTGAAAAACCGGACAGATTTGAACACTTTGTTGGGTCAAAAAGTTGATGTGGCAGAAACTCAAAAATGAAGAAAACGTGAAGTATTTGTCTAGGCGTTGACAAGAGCATTCCAAGCGTTGACAAGAGTTATTTAGGCGTTGATGGAATCAAGCATTGTCAAGAGCAATCCAAGCATTGTCACATGCAATCCAAGCATTGACAAAACGTAGACAAAAGAAGCTAATGGAAGCTTCTATTTAGATAAACATGCAAAAGATATTCTGCATAAGTTTATTTAAATAGAAGATTTACTTGTTTATTCATTCTTATCTCTTGTAAACCCTAATCCTTACACTATAAAAGGAACCAAGGGTCATAGGTTTTAATCATATCATTCATTCACAATGTAAACCTAAAGTGTGTGTCGCACTAGACGTGGGATTCAATGTATACACGTCTAGTGGATGTTTGTTATTAATATAATGAACATCCCAATTGTTTTAATTAGTGTCTTATGTGCCTAAACACCTTGTTCATGATCATTGTTCTTTTCCGCTATGTTATCATATGAACGATGATCAACCTAGATATATGGTTCATAACCATTGAGTCGAACGATCTATAGGTTCAACAATTGGTATCAGAGCCTAAGGCTCTTGATATCTAGGTCCGACGAGGTGTTCGTGTATCGTGAAGAAGAAAAATTCGTATGGAGTTTTTCTGGACGTTTTTGTGTGTGCAGCAGTATTCAGAAGGTCGTAACTTTTGATCTAACCGTTGGATCGTCACGAAATTTTAGATATGTGTTCTACATATATAGATCTAAACATCCACCGGAGGGATTGTCGAGTTTTATCCCCAGGCAAAAGTTATTAAGCGTCGAAGTTGGCAGCAGAGGTGATTTTCAGTTTTCTGCTTTCACATGAAATCATGAACTAGGGTTTCTTCAAACCCTAGATCTACATAAAAGGCAGAATTTTGTGAGATTGGTGGCTGTTAAATTCAGAATCTATGGTAAATTAACAAACCCTAATTAGGGTTTTGATGTTTAACTTTATAAACCCTAGATCCAAGATTATGTTTGGTTGGCTGCTATTTGATCGAGGGATGTGCAAAGCAAGTGATCACGTTTGGTGTTTCTGTTTAAGGAAATCATGACGTGGAAAAACATATTGAAGTACAAAAGTATGTGTGAAGATCTCGTTACATTCTACTTTTGTTAAATATTGTGTTTGCTGGTCCCCATCGTAAGATTTATAAGGAGAAACCCTAAATTGTTGTCATCTAAAGCTTTGATTGTATACATGCGCGTCTACTGTTATTCATGTGGGGGTTACATGCGTTCACACGGCCAAGTGGAGGAGATCGTTCTAATTGGTGAAGGATTATGGTGTTCACACGAAGAATAAGATTTGATTGGTTTTGATATCTTGCTTTCACACGGCACAATACAAAACCCTAATATTCACATGTTCGGATCCTCTACATGCTAGATCATTTTGTTACCGTAAGCCTCTTGTTCCTATTGGTTGAAAAGGTTTGTGTTCACACGGTATGAAAGCAATGATTGGACGTAGGTTTGTTCAATTGTATATGTGTTCACACGAGTAAATTTTCAAACGCTGATAGGACTTAATGTAGCCGTTGACAAGATTTTTGGTCGACGCTGATGAGGTTTCGTATAGACGCTGACAGGTTTAAACGTAACGCTGACAGGAAGGGTTTCGACGCTGACAGAATAAGTCAACACTGATGGAGTTGACAGTGTCGTCCGATATATGTGCTTCAACGCTGATACGTATTGTCAGATATTGGACAATACATCTGACCAAGATATTGGACAGAAGAGATGTTGGATGACACATGGATAGCTGCTGTTTGAGAAAATGGGTACGTTTTAAGCACACAAAAAGGAGGATTTTACACACAAAAGGTACATGGAATCTCCGTTATAATTTAGAATATCATGATGATATTTATGGCTCGGATATTTTTAAACGGATTAATGATTTTAATGCGAGTTAGCAACAATTTGTGAGGTAATTTATTGGATTTGATTATGTAATCGGGGTAGCCTTGTAAAAGAGTTATCCGTCTTATCACTTTTACATATGATATGAAGATTAAGTTTCTTCATGAAGAGGTGTTAGCTTAAGGGGAAGAATTCTTATGGTAAGTTTTGATGATTGAAGAAGATTTTCACGAGTTTGTGTTCTATCATATCTTAAAGTCGTGCACTTCCAGCCACTGACTTTAAAGGTAACTTGTTTGTGCTTACATGGTTACTGATGAAGTGATACAAGATCTAGGAATATGTGATTTTTCTTATGGTTCTCTATGCACATATTTTCTATCACTTGAAGGAGTTACATTATCGTGCTCAGTGTCTCACAAAGGATGAGGATTTTTGTATCTGCAACACACTTCATCACATTCTACAAGATATGGAACATAGGTTTGGGTTATTTTACTTCTACATCAAGAATACTTTATTAATTGTTCTTCAAGATCATTACATAGAGCCTACTTCTGGAGAATCTTCAACATTGCAACATTGTTTACTTCCTTGTTGATGTGACAAAAAGGGGAAGAAAATACATGCTACACTTGAGGGGAAGCAATCTGAAGATCATGTACAACTTACAAGAGATATACATAGAGTTTTGCCACCATCAACTAGGGGAAGATTGTTGGGTCAAAAAGTTGATGTGGCAGAAACTCAAAAATGAAGAAAACGTGAAGTATTTGTCTAGGCGTTGACAAGAGCATTCCAAGCGTTGACAAGAGTTATTTAGGCGTTGATGGATTCAAGCATTGTCAAGAGCAATCCAAGCATTGTCACATGCAATCCAAGCATTGACAAAACGTAGACAAAAGAAGCTAATGGAAGCTTCTATTTAGATAAACATGCAAAAGATATTCTGCATAAGTTTATTTAAATAGAAGATTTACTTGTTTATTCATTCTTATCTCTTGTAAACCCTAATCCTTACACTATAAAAGGAACCAAGGGTCATAGGTTTTAATCATATCATTCATTCACAATGTAAACCTAAAGTGTGTGTCGCACTAGACGTGGGATTCAATGTATACACGTCTAGTGGATGTTTGTTATTAATATAATGAACATCCCAATTGTTTTAATTAGTGTCTTATGTGCCTAAACACCTTGTTCATGATCATTGTTCTTTTCCGCTATGTTATCATATGAACGATGATCAACCTAGATATATGGTTCATAACCATTGAGTCGAACGATCTATAGGTTCAACAATAGATCTTGTTGATCCCAAACTTAGATCGATTAGCTTTGTGTATACGAGATTAGATCAAGTACTACACGTAGAGAAACCTTTGCTTATGAATAAAGTAACAAAGTGTTATGCGGAATTAACACTTGATCTAAAACACAATGATGTTAAACAAACTTTCACTTGTATTAGAATAATCGTGTTGATTACAATGAAAGGTTTAACTTGCGAATACTATGAAAACTGATATTAAACATTAACCTAAAAGATCTTCTTTTATAGAACAAGAAGTCTTGTACAATAAGCTACGAATCAACTATTCTAGGTAAAGATAAACATAGAAAATACATTGTCGTTTCTATCCTTACTAGAAGTAATCTAGAATATAATATACGTGTAGCTCACATCTTTCATCAGTGCTTGTCTTCAATCTGTCAACGCTTGACTTTATCTTGTCAACGCTTATGCTGTCAGCGCTCACTTTGCTCTTGTCAACGCTTGAGTTGTTCTTGTCAGCGTTCAAGTGTTCTGGCCTAAATTTATTCCCAACAATCCTCCCCTAAACTTGATATCCACTCTTATGATCAAGTTTCTGAATAAACATTAAGAACTTGGAGGAGTCTGACAAACCTTATCATATTGGTAATAAATAAATCTGATCAAATTCTTTGCCACGTCACTTGTATAGTCTATCTCCAACTGGGTGTCCTTCATCTTCTCCAAAACAGCCTTGGATATGAAATACTGAGCATCTACAAGTAAATACTCAGCAAACTTTGTAGAACTCAAATGGTATACACCTGCAGCTGAATATAACCTCCATTGAAGACCACTGAGGTCATCTTCAAGATCCTTCCATATTTCAGGATCTTCTTCTTTTGTCCCACACATTCTTTTGAATGTGGTCCAAAGTTTTATTCCATTGGCTGAAGTTGGTGCTTCAGCCTCATACTTGGTCTCTAGCAACCTCCAAAGGTCTACCAAGTCTTCTCTGTCACAACTTGCAAATAAAGATATGAGAGTGGTAAAAGTGTGTACCTCCTTTCCAAATCTTCCAATTTTCCAGAATCCACATTCATCTTCCTCATAACTTACAATTGGATTCCTGGAATCTAGTGGTAACACATGAACCATATCTGAAGCTTCTAATGGGGAGAGCTTAAGGCTCTTTCTAATGATTGCTTCACTTGGATACAGTTGAGACATATCTTTTGGAAACTCAAGAACAAATCCCTTCTTCACTGGTCTAGGGACTATCATAGCTTTCTTGATTGCCATCTCTTCTGCAAGTTGCTCCTTTCTTTCATCTGAAAGAAGTCTGAAAGTGTTCTCTTCCTGCACTTTCACCCAAATAGGATAAGCCCTATGTTCCAACTCATCAAATGTCAAAGCCTTCAGCTTCTGATGTGTCCATCCAACTCCATGACATTTGAGCAACATAAAATAGAGCTTCCTTCTATCCCTTTTTAGTTGAGAGAGAATGTTGCTTGCCCTGTATTTCAACATAACCTTACAATCCTGCTGAACTCTAAGAAGAATTTCCAAACCCCATATCTGATCTGAAATGGTCAAGTCTGGATTATCCATACAGCTTTCTTCCCAAGAATTGTACATTTGAACTACCTCTGGCATATCAAAATCAATTTGCAACTTCAAATCTCTCAGCCTTTCCCTAGCAAGCTCATCACCATACTCAAGTCTTTCTGGTTCAACAATCATCACACTTGAATCTGAGCTGCCTCCATCACTTTCTTCCTCAGAAGTCACAACAAATGGTGACTTTTCCTTCTCACCTTGTTCCATCATTTGCTCAGCCAATCTTCTATCAAATTCAACCTGAGCTGCATTCTTTGGAACAATTTCTTCTACCAACTTACCCTTACCCTTATCTGTTGGTTCAATTGTTGGTAGGGTAGATGATAATACCTGAGTAGGAACATCTTTGATGATAGATGATGACTGGAATACATCACCTCCATATGCAGATCTGTCAACGCCCAAATTTCCTCTATCAGCGCCCAAAATACTTCTGTCAGCGTCCAAACTTGCCTTATCAACGCTTAAATATTTTCCCTCAGCGCCTTGTGTAACCTCTCTCAGCATATCTGTAAATGATAAATTTAAATTTGTTGGAGAGATTAAGGACGTATCAAAACCTTTTTGTTCCTTCAATGTAGTAAGAGCTTCAGCAATGTCCAATGATTGACCATCTTGACTGCTCAAGCAACACATTTTTGGATCAGTAGAGCCAAAAATGATGTCATCAACATAGACCTGCACAAGCAACACATGTTTTCCTTTCTTCTTTGTAAACAGTGTCTGATCTATGGTGCCCCTCTTGAAACCATTTTCCACCAAATAGGTGGACAATGTACCATACCATGCTCTTGGGGCTTGATGAAGGCCATACATTGCCTTCTTTACTCTATAAACCTTGTCTGGATTCTCAGGATCTTCAAAACCAGGAGGCTGCATTACATAAACCTCCTCAACAATTGTGCCATAGAGGAAAGCACTCTTCACATCCATTTGATAAACAGTAAAATTCATGCAAGAAGCATAAGCTAAGAAAATTCTGATAGCTTCAATTCTTGCAACTGGAGCAAAGACTTCTTCATAATCTATGCCTTCCTCTTGTGTATAACCCTGAGCTACCAAACGTGCCTTGTTTCTGACCACAATGCCTCTTTCATCTTTCTTGTTCCTTAGAACCCATCTTGTCCCAATTGGTCTCACATACCTAGGACAATCAACCAGCTCCCAAACATCCTGTATAGCAAATTGGTGAAGCTCATCCTGCATTGCTTCCACCCAACTTGGTTCTTTGAGAGCATCAAAAATCTTCTTGGGTTCTTCCTGTGACAGAAAACAGGCAAACAAACATGCTTGTACAAGAGGGGTATCAACCTTCTTGTGTATATTGGCAATAAATCCACCAAGACCTTGATGGGATCTTCTTGTCTGAACTGGAGCCATAACATCACCAATGATTTGAGATGTGGGGTGATCCTTTGCTGTGGAAGTGAGAACTCCTCCTTCAAAAAGTCTGGTGTCCTCAATTTCACGCTCCATGTTGCCAATATCTTCTTCAGATTCTTCTTCATCAACAGGAATCTCTTCATGAATATTGGAAGGTCCACCCTGTTCAAAATGGGAAGAGAAAAGCTGTGTAAAGGTGTCTCCAAAGTCTGATCCTTGTCTGTCAGCGCTTGAACTGGTGTTGTCAGCGTTGGAGCCATCAGCGTCTGAATTGATCGTGTCAGCGCTTGATTTCCCTTTGTCAGCGTCTGAAGAATCATGCATGTTTGTATTTGGTGGTATTTGAACACCACCATTATCTTTCCTTGCAGCAGTAGCAGCAGCATAATACTCATCTGTCCATATAGGAAGTGTAACATATTCTTGTGTGGGAGATGATTCAACTGCTGGTGGTCCATCCTCCTTAGCAACCTGTATACCTGAAACATTACCAATTCTCTTTTCCAAAACACTTGAAGTTACCTTCACAATGTCTGGATCAGTAACAGGCATATAATTTAAAGCTCTAGACAAAGGTTCTAAGTCAAACAACCAATTTGGACCACTCTCAGGATCACTAGGTTTACTTTCTAAAAACCTAACATGTACCTTTTCAAGTATACGTTTTTCCTTTTTAATGTAAACCCTATATCCTTTACTCTGCACTGAATAACCCATGAAGTAGCCTTCATCACCTTTAGAATCAAATTTACCTAGGGCCTCACTAGTTTCTAAAACAACTACATGACAACCAAATGGCTTGAGAAAGCCAATGTTGGGCTTCCTTCCCCAAAGTAATTCATAAGGTGTCTTATTATGTATCTTGTTGACCAATGCCCTATTTTGAACATAACAAGCTGTGTTAACAGCTTCAGCCCAAAAGGCTATAGGAAAGTGGGCATCAGCCAACATGGTTCTGGCTGCTTCAATAAGGGTCCTATTCTTCCTTTCAGCAACCCCATTTTGCTGTGGGGTTCTAGCTATGCTAAACTGCCTAGTAATCCCTTTCTTGGCACAAAAATCATCTAACAACTGATTTCTAAACTCACCCCCATTGTCACTTCTAATAATCTTGACCTCATTACCATTTTTCTTTTCAATTTGGGTAATGAAATTAATCAGACTTAGGGCAGTTTCACTTTTCTTGGCTAAAAAGAAAGTCCATGTAAACCTGGAGTAATCATCTGTAATGACAAAACAATATGATTTACCCTTCAAACTTTCTATATTAGTTGGACCAAAGAGGTCCATATGCAATAAGTGAAGGGGTTTAGAACTAGAGTGCACCTGTTTAGACCTGAATGAGACCTTGTGCTGCTTGCCCTTAAGGCATGCAACACAAGAGTGGTCATTGTGGAAAGCCTTTTCAGGCAAACCATCAACTAAACCAAGCCTCACAAGCCTATTAATATTCTTAAAGTTTATGTGCCCTAGTCTCCTGTGCCAAAGATTACTTTCATCTACTGAGGCTTTAGCATACAGACATGACATTTTATTATTTACCTTAATTCCATTAAGATTCACATTATATATGTCTTTATGCCTTGGTGTTCTAAAATCTATGTATTTCTCCTCAGGGAGCTTATAATCTTTGCTTAACACCAAGCACTCAGTATCTGTGAAAAGAACCTTATTTTTGTTATCACACACTTGTGATACACTAAACAAATTATAATCCAGGTCTTTCACCAAGAAGACATTATCAAACCTTAGATTGTTGGTGACAATGGTTCCTTTTCCTGTGATTGTGCCGTAGCCACCTCCAAAGTATACCTTATCACCATCTTGAATAGGAGAGAAATTGGTCAGATAATCTTCCTTTCCAGTCATGTGCCTTGAGCATCCACTATCCCAGTATCCATAGTCATTGATCTTCTTCTGAATGCCCTGCACATAAAGAAAACACATTAGTTTTCTTTGGGAACCCAAGCCTTAGAAGACTTGGATTCATTTGGTTGTTCAATAAGAACAGACTTGGTTCTCATAACAACCCCATTTTCATCCCTGTTTGAATGAAATTCCCAGTTAACCCCAATTGGTGTTGACAATGCCTTAGAAATATAATGAAACCTGTTGCATGTCATAGAAATACCAGTATTATTAGGGTTCTGGTCTTGTTTTGGTCTCCATGTTAAGCTAGTAGAAGCTTTAGACCTATTTCCCTGTGGTTGCAAATACCTAGGTTTAGCAGTGTGTCTGTCAGCGCTGAAATTAGTCCTGTCAGCGCCCCGATTGCTCTTATCAGCGTTGAACCTAGGGTTTGCTACAGGAACCCATTGCCTATTTGACCAAGTATTTGACTTTTGAAAAGGTCTTAGGCCTTGTGTGTTAGACCCTCTAGAAAAGAATGGGGCTGGTCTAACGACTTGTGAACTCTTGTTCACAAAGGTATTGGGTCTGACAGTGTTTGACCTATGTTGACTTTTGTCAGCGCTGAAATGGTTCCTATCAGCGTTGACATTGGAAGCGTTGACACATTTGTAGGCCAAATGTGAAAAGCTCCCACATGAGTAACAAGCTTTTCTAGACATAGTCTTAGGTCTAGAAGCAAAGAAACCTGTTCCATGGTTACTAACTTGGCTTTTTGGAGACCTAGAATTTCTATACATTTCTGCATATTTAACACTAGGTTTTCTAACATTTTGAGGGCCAAGGTCAACAGGTTTGCCAGTGGTAGGGTGTGTGATCTTAATAGGTTTAGGATCATCAATTGGTTTTGTGATTGGTGTGGGCTCATTTGGACTTTCACACAATAACCCTCCCTTAACAAACAAAGTGTGGTTAGCTTTCTTCCACTCTTCTAGGTCAGTCAGCTTTTGCTGATATTCCTCAACTGGGGAAGTCACTCTAGGTGGAGGAATGAACTCCTCCTCTTGGCATTCTGGCAAGCCAGTCCAAGATAAGTCCTTTGATTGGACACCATAGAAATCCCCAGCTGGTGGTGGAACAACAGTATAATTATTCATCCCAATCCCACTCATATCCTTAGAGTCTCTTTGTTTACTAACACACTCTCCTAGGGTTTGTGTAGCCTTATCAAACCTCTGGATTTTAAGACTCACATTATCTTTATTTTTGTTAGCCTCCTCTAACTGAGCTATCAAATCAAGATTAACCCTATTTACTATATCTTGCACATCTTTACTCTGAAATAACTCATGTTTTAGGATGTTTATTTGATCTTTTAAATCAAACTCCATTTTCTTATACTCAGATACTGTCTTTTCTGTTTGGGTTAGATCAATTTGATAGTTAGAAACTTTGCATCTTTCAGTACTTGCCTCATCTAATAATTTAACTATCTCTTGTTTTAATTTTTCAGTATTTAAACGACAACCCTTAGAACAGAAAGCATCATCATATACCTCATTATCTGATGAAGAGGAGGAGTGTGCCATGAGAGCATATTCAGCATGCTCTTCTTTAACTTCAGCAACCAAAGCTCTGTCCTCTTCCTCATTCTTAGCCATCCAGCTCCAATCCCATTCTCCAACACCATCAATTTGTTGAACAGCAACCATGGCCTTGGGATCTGGGTTCTTAATCATTTGGCTAGAAGGCTTCCCAGCATCAGATCTCCTTGGAGATCTACATTCCCTCATAAAGTGCCCCATCCTATGACAGTTGTAGCACTCCACCTTGGACTTGTCAAAGCCAGCAACATCCTTAGCATTAAAGGTCATCTTCTTCTTGAACCTTTTATTGAACCTGTTTGCTCTTAAACTTACAAGAGCCATAGTCCACTTGATGTCCATCTCTTCCAATTGTTCATCACTTATCTGCTCAAGATCTTCATAAGTAATCCTTGAATCACTAGGCAAAGAAGCAATGAATGCACACACAGTATCAAGATCAAAACCAGCAGGTTTAATTCTATCAGCGCCATGATTGTGTGTGTCAGCGCTTGAGTACAAAGCGTTGACAGGATATGATCCAGCGCTGACAGATTGACATCCAGCGCTGACACCTTGAGATCCAGTTGCTGAATGTCCATAGAAGTTCATGGAATCAAATTGGCCTTCACTTTGTGAAAAGAAGGCCATGTTGCTGCTAGAAGATTTGTTATCACTCTCCAATTGCCATTCATTCTCCAACAGCCTTAACTTGTTGAAGATGTCATCAAACCTGGAAGTCTTGTGGGTGTTATTGACAAGAATAGATCTTGTCTCAATCTTCCATACATCACCAAGGCTTTTGAGAAAAGTAGCATTCAATTCAGGGTCATCAATCTGTTTTAACCATGAAGGAAAGTTGACTTGTGATGTCAAGAAGTCTACTTCTCACACTGCTGAGATTCTCATTAGGTTGAGCTTTAAAGACAGCATACTCATGCAAGAGTTGCTTCTTCTTTTCTTCTTTTGTGTCAGCATTGCCACCATGTGCTACTTCAAGAGCTTCCCAAAGCTCTTTTGCAGACTCAAAACGTTTGTACTTATGCTGATTCTCATGACCTAGGGCATGTTTCAAGATGTTCAAAATTTTCATGTCCACCCTCTTCTTGGCTATATCTTCAACAGCTACCGCTCTCCCATCATCAGGCTTTTCCACTTTATCAGCTTCAGGACAATTAGGAACAGCTGTCCTTGCGGCAATTGCAGCAGTAATCTTTGCTGCTTTATCGAATGTGTTCCCATATTCGATAATTTCCCAAAGAGTGTAGTCATGAATAGCTATGTATTGCTCAAAATTGGACTTCCAGAGTTCAAAGTTCCTGGCATCAAACATGGGAATTTTGATACTAGGGTTTGAGAAGTTGTTTTGAAGCAAAGCAGGAGGTTGATTTGTGCCAGACATGATGTTTTTAGGGTTTTGAGAATTTTAGGGTTTTTAGGGTTTGGTGTTTTAGGGTTCTGCGTTACTTAAAGATCAAAAGTTTCTCAACAAGCTCTGATACCACTTGTTGATCCCAAACTTAGATCGATTAGCTTTGTGTATACGAGATTAGATCAAGTACTACACGTAGAGAAACCTTTGCTTATGAATAAAGTAACAAAGTGTTATGCGGAATTAACACTTGATCTAAAACACAATGATGTTAAACAAACTTTCACTTGTATTAGAATAATCGTGTTGATTACAATGAAAGGTTTAACTTGCGAATACTATGAAAACTGATATTAAACATTAACCTAAAAGATCTTCTTTTATAGAACAAGAAGTCTTGTACAATAAGCTACGAATCAACTATTCTAGGTAAAGATAAACATAGAAAATACATTGTCGTTTCTATCCTTACTAGAAGTAATCTAGAATATAATATACGTGTAGCTCACATCTTTCATCAGTGCTTGTCTTCAATCTGTCAACGCTTGACTTTATCTTGTCAGCGCTTATGCTGTCAGCGCTCACTTTGCTCTTGTCAACGCTTGAGTTGTTCTTGTCAGCGTTCAAGTGTTCTGGCCTAAATTTATTCCCAACACACTTGACTCGTGAAACCATTTTGACCATCATAACCATTTCCATATGGAAAACCAACCATTGACTTTGAAAATAGATTTAAAATGCTAAGTTTAGGACTATAAAACGGCCTCTAACCATTTGTAAAAACTTAACCTATAGTCCCCGAGGTTTGACCCAATATCGACAATCATAATGTCGACACGCATCTCCCGGTACACGAAAATTCAAACTAGCATAACTTCCTCATCGTTTTGAATTAAAAGGCCTACTTTATACCGAATCGAAGCTTGGAAAAAACTCTATAACAAAATCTCATAAAACCATTCTGATCTCAGATTTAAGGCCACGAAAATTACCCTTAAAGTCACTGATCTAAAATACCCTTTTAAAAATCATACCAAATCATAGTTTTGACCTATTTTAACCATTCTCATACTTCTAACATTGTATAACAATCATCCAAACCAAAAATCACTACTCCAAATCACTTGCATTTCCATTTTCTTACAAACGCCAAATCAAAATCTGCAACCATAAAAAAATGATTAATTAAGTAGTTAACATATAAACGAGAAACATTACCAACAAAATGGATCAAACGATCAAGAACACCAAAAAAAATATTTTTTTTCCAAAGGTTGATTTCTTCAAATACTTGCTCCTAATATCATAAAACATACATGAAATGAACTATTTAGATCAAATCAATCTTTTTATAAAAATCTTACAAAAATTAAATATTGAAAAAAATGTGTTGCATGTTACCATTTTTGGTTGATTTACACTCACAATGATATTTTAGAGATGGGTCTTTGATTAGATTTTTCAAAATCAAAATTTTTTAGGTGGTGCATGGTAGTTCATGGTGGTAGAGAGTGTAAATATGGTTTTCTTTTGGCCTTTGTTGCAAAGTTACTTTTAAAGAGCGGGAAATGGCACTTAGTCGATTTTTAAAAGTTCACGAGAGTCGGGTTTCGTCCTGGCTTCATAAAAATAAAGTCTCGTTCACTAAAAATACCTTTTCAAAGATTTAACACACACGAAAAATAATAGTAAGGTTACGACTAGACTTAATACGTAATTAAAGCGAAATCATAAAAAATATCAAGTACCGAAACAATCGATAATAAGACGTAAAATTCTCGGCATCCGTTGGTATCGCGATCATTAGTAGTTCTCGTTACTCATTGATTTGAGTAAACTTTTTGTGAAATGTACGCGGGCGATTTTAAATCAAAGATTTTGATTTAACTAAATATGGAAATATAAAGTAGGAAATTTTATAATATTGAATAAAGTATTATCAATAACCAGGAAATACTTAAAATTATAATTTATTAAAATTATCAAGATCTTAGGATTTACGTATAAAGAATACAAGAAAATGTAACATGTTGGAAAATTTAAAAAGCATGAATAAAAGAATAACATAATACTGGGAAAATACGAGTTCTCACATTACCACCTCTGTTTGCCCATCAATTTCTGGGTGGTAAGAAGTCGACATGGTGAGTTTAACTTGCAACAACTTAAGCAATTCCTTCCAAAAGTACTTAGAATCACTCTATCTCTGTCAGACACTATAGTGTTTGGCATACCATTTAATTTGTAAATGTTTTAAAAAAAAACTTTGTGCAACATTGATGGTTGCATTTTTGTACACTTTATTTGAGGAAAAACAAAGCGACAAAAGCGGGTAAGTATTAAACTCGACGATTTAGGAAAACCGATGAATCGAATAAATGCGGGTTCGTTCTCGAGGAGGTGTGTGGATTAATGTGCCAATATATATAATCAAAAGTTTGGGGTACTGTCGTTTTTAGATGAGAAATGAAAGAAAAACAAAGTCGAGCTACGATTACAACTAAACTACGACGAATGACGTAAAACGCGAACGTAAGTACGTAAAACGTGAAAATTTAAAAATTTTAAGCTAAAAACAAATTAAAAATGAAAACTAAGTCTAAAATAATATAAATAAGAATAAAAATCCAATAAATAAATTTTTAAACCTTTTATTAATTATATATTCAATTTTAAATGGTAATTAAAGCTCAAAAATTAAATATAATTAAGAAAAAGCCCAAAATATTATTTAATTGACCAGATAACTCACTTGTATTATTTAAAAACTAAAAACTATTTTTCCTAAATTTTAAATACTATTTTTCTATTTTTAAAACTCTAAAAACTATTTTTAAACAAAAAAATGATTAAAAGTAATAAATAACGCTAGAAATTATTTGACAATTTTAAAAATCCTAAATTATACTAATGAACAGTAGAAAAATGAAAAAAGTTTGAAAAATTAAATATTTTTCACTAAAAGACAAAACAGTATACAATTTAAACCCTAATTAAATTACATAAAATCTAAAAATTAATTAAAAAGTGAACAGTAAAATGTTTTAGTACTAAAAGTCTTAAAATATTTTTCTAAATATAAGAAAATTCTTAAAACTGAAAAATATAAAATTTTCACACTAAAAGACAAAAAACAGTTAGTTAAAAAGTAATTAAAATGCAATTTAATCTAAAAAATCGAAAATGAACAGTAACTGAAAAACTAATTTAATGGAAAAATGAGAAAATAAATAAGAAAAATAATTAAACAAAAATGAAATGCTAAATCCTATTTTAGACCACTAAAGACAAGAAAGTTAGATTATGAAAGTGACATGTGACCCTTTTGTCTGTTAGCTCAGCAGGGGGAACTGTTAACACTAACAGTGGGAACTGAGTTCCCACTGTCTTTACAAAAAAACGTGTCTGGGCACTTATGTGCTTAGATCTTGCTTGTTTCTTGGTTTTGTGGGCAAACAAAGGCACCCCCACAACCAGTTGGGTTGTAGGGAGTCAATAAAATTATAAAAACACAAGGCCACTTAACAAAATCAAGCCCAAATTACCCTATTTCAGTCACTGATATAGGACTTAGGGGTCTGTTGGGACTTTGTTGATGCAAAGTGCAATTGGGTGAGTTTTCGTTGGCCAAAACTCACTCAATTCACACCCTAGCTACCCAAATCAAGTCCCAATCCTAGCCTAGCCTAAATCCCTAAAACCTCTAAGATTTGATTGTCAAATTACTCAAAACCAAGGTAGTTTTGGCTTGACTGGAATTTTTACTAGGTTTTTATCAAAACTTGCATGCAATTCTTTCCAAAAGGGTAACAAATCCAACACCTTAACTGATAATACACAAAACCAATGAAAAGAGTGTACTTAAAAAGATTTCAAAACATTTGCATCTCACAAACTGAATTTAAAACCAATATCCAAACACCCCTTTAAATCAGAAAATTGAAAATTAACAAGAAACTTGTAACCAAACTTGCACCAAATCCAGTCTAACCTATCCTAACCTGTTTTAAACTAACAAGTGAACAATATCTAGCATTTGACCTAGCATCCAACAACCTACTACTCTAAATCACCATTCCTCAAAAATAGTTTTAAGCAAGTATAGAAAACCACAATTCCTTACCTTGTGACCCTACATCCAGGGATCACAAAGGCTGCTTGTGCCTTTTCCATCAAGCTCGGGCTTGAGCTGATCATTTTCAGAAGGGGCTTGTTGGTATGGGTAGGAGATGATGATGATGAGTCCAAGAAAAAGTCACCACATCCAATATGCAAAATTTGCACTCCTGCTAAGATCAAACAAGTAAAGAAAGAGACCTGGATTAACAAAGCTTATAAGAGTATAAGACTAGCTTATTGATTAAGCTAGCTTATCTCTTTTAGCTTATAAGAAAGATTGGTTTCCAAACGGATTTCTTGAAACTTTTTGATAAGAATGAGAACTTTTTCACCCAAAAATACTTTCAAACAAGAAATAGCACTTAAGCAAATAAGGTAGAACAATTGCAACTCAGATTATTGTAAAAGCTTAAAATTCATTTTCATTAATATTTAAAATATTACAAAAATCTGGAACAAAGATAAATGGGTACATGACACCCATTATATACTAGTTAGAAGAACATTCTAGTATCCTGAATAAAATATTACAAAAGGGAAAAGCCCTAAACCCTAATTCATATGAAAATCCAGAAATGCCCTTTGAATCTTGGTCAAATTGGTTCCATGTGATGTGCAGTTGTCTTGGACTGATCAGGGGTGTTCATTCAAGCTTTGGGAACACGAAAATCATCTTAGCTGTTGAATGGTATGCAAGATTCTTTTTTTGCCCAAATAAGTGAAGCAGGGGACATACGTGGGGACCATTTGGATGAAGGGAATTGGGTTTTGTGAAGTGGGATTGGGTGAGGGTATGTTTAATCATGGATCTGGAATCAATTAGGGGAAACCCCTTTAAATTAAGGGTTTTAGGAATTTAGGGTTTATGGGGATTGGAGGGTTTAGCAGATAGTGTTTGATTAATTTTTAGGGATTAGTTTATTTAAAATGGTGTAAGGGAGGGAAAATAATCAGTTTAATACTGATTACTTTGGTTGGGTGGATTGTGACGTAGCTGGGAGGGTGAGGTGGTGGGATGCTATTGGCTGGTGGTGATGAGGTGGTGGGATGATTGGTGGGGAAAGTTTTTGTTTTCTGCCCACTTTTAGTCCCTTGCTTTACTAATTGTGTTCACTTTGTATAAACTCAGCCAAAACTCTATTTTCCTTTGTAACAAGTATGGATAAATTGCAAATTCAGTCCCTCCAAGTTTAATATGATGAACATAAGGGCTAAACTTGTAATCTTTGAGATCTTCAAGGGCCATTCTTGTATATTCTTTGTAATTTAGGGACCCCAATGTAATTTATGAGTTTTACAAGGGTATAAATTGCCAAGTCTTCCAAAGTTGAGGGACCATTCTTGCCAATCTTCAATTCTTCAAGGTAATTTTAGAAATTCCATACTTGGGCCCGGTTCTTTGTGCGACCTCGTTTCCCATGTTCGTTTTTTCTTCATTCTTGTGATCTTCTGTTGAATTCACGATATCCGTACCTAAAATACACAATACACAAATACAAGCATATATAGGGGTATTTTGATGACATTTTAAGCGTTTTAAGCCCGATTTGGACGATGAGACTATGTATAATTGCAGTCTCATCAAACATCCATAGCAGTGAAAGGATGAGCAAGGGGCATAAAGTGAGCATACTTACTCATCCTATCTACTACTACATAGATCACTGTCTTCCCTTGAGATTTAGGTAAAAATTTTATGAAAACCATAGAAATATGAGACCAAACTCTAGTAGGTATTGGAAGTGGTTGCAACAAACCTGGATAAGCTGCTAAGTCTGGTTTATACCTTTGGTAAGTATCACACTCCAACACCAACACCAACTGTTTCTCTTGTCTCCTTAATTTTCTCCAATAGAACACACTGCAAATCTTGTTGGTAATAGTTTTTACCCCAGAATGGCCACCTACTGACCCTTCATGAAATTGTTTGAGTAGATCTGTTCTTAGGCCTAAATCATTACCAACTACTAATTTCCTTTTTCGCCTTAACTCTTCATTGGTCCATGTGTATGAGCCTTTTACAGTATTGCCCTTCTCTAACTTTGTGATAATCTGCTTAAGTTATGCATCTGACTCCCAAGTTTCCACAATCCTTTGATAAACGCCAGTAGTCATGGAAGAAGAAATAAGAGTAAACAATTCACCAGAAGTTTGTAATCTTGATAAGGCATCCGTAGTAACATTTTTCACTCCTTTTTTGTACTGAATTTCATAATCAAAACCCCATCAACTTTGGCAACCATTTCAACTGTGTAGGAATAGACATCCTCTGATCTAACAAGTATTTGAGGCTAAAATCGTCAGTTTTGATCTTAAAATGTCTATCCAAAGTAGCCTCTCCATTTGTCTAAGACATACACAATAGGTAAAAAATCCTTCTTATAAGTGGATATTAACTTATGTTTGGCTCACAATGTCTTACTAAGAAATGTTGTACGATGACCCTTTTGTAACAACACAACACCTAATCCCAACCCTGAAGCATCAGTCTCCAATGTAAAATCTTTGGAGAAATCAGGTAACCTAAGAACTAGTGCATTTATCATGGCATTTTTGAGTTGTTCAAAAGCAACTTGTGCTTCTTCAGACCAACCAAAACTATTCTTCTTAAGAAACTGAGTTAAAGGCCTGCTGACATTTTCATTTCCTTAAATAAATCTTCTATAGTATCCTGTTAAGCCAAGGAACCCTCTAAGCTGTTTGACAGTTGATGACGTATAGTCCCCAGCCGGGTCATGAACCCGACCCATGGGTACTACCCGTATCCGGCCCATCATAGATGGGTGGGATAATGTCATTCAGGCTTATGGGCTTGAATGAACAGTGACCGCACACATGTGTGCGGCCCACGGCCCGGTGCGACCGACATAGGGTTAGACCGAATCATATTCTGTCTAGGAATAGGTTTACCCCAAAAGAGGAGGATATTCACTACTATAATTAGAAGATAACAATCATTCTAAATTCTGATAGTTATCCTTTCCTTGGGGCCGAAGTATCAGTGGCAGCCCACTAGGGTTCCACTGCCTATAAAAGGGACCCCCAAGGGTTCCACAAAGGTATTACGCTCTATACTCTCAACTCACATAAACCCTAACCGATTACTTACTCTCACGCCGGAGTCAAATCGTGGGAAACATTCCCACGGTAAGCCTAACGCGTGCTGTTTAGTGTGCAGGATCCCAACCAAACGATTCACTTGGTGCAGGAGCCGGAGCCCAGCCAACCCGAATTAAGCCTAATTCGGGTCTAGCAAGGATCACCCAACTTTTGCATCAACAAGTTGGCGCCATCCGTGGGACCCGAACACTAAGCTAGAACAAAACCTCATTCTAAATTTCCAATGACGAAGGGACATCAGCAAGCCAATCCCAGGAACATGAATCCTGGGAATCGGAAGTCCCAAGGGGAAGGGATACTCATTCCCAATCAATCACCTAGCCATCTCGCAGGCGGACCTGGTAATCGAGGGGGTTTTCAGCCCCTGGGGGTGAAGAGCACGATCTCCATGACACCCACGCCTACTTCAACCCTGGATAACCCTAACCCAGGGAGTGCGCCCGACCCTCCTAACAAAGAGCCGCGCAGACCATCAGGAGAGGAGGACGTAGAAGTCCTACCACTCAGCGAGGAGGATCTTACTCGAGTTCTTACGCAGAACTTTGATAGGATCGTCCCGGGAATCGCATCAAGGTTGAATCTGGGGAAGAACCTCCAATCCAGACTCAACTTTGGTGACACTGGACCAATCACCTCTTCCCAAAATCAGAGGAAAAGGAGAGCTCGGCCTCAGGAGCAGGGCACCTTTGAGGAAACCCCTCAACCCCGGAATGTGTTTGAGCGCATAGGAGATCGCCTCATGTAGGAACTAACGCAGTCTCGAGAAGGAGAAAAGTCGGATGGTTCACCCGAGCGACCAGATCGAGAGCTGGCCAGAACCGCTCGTCGCCCGAGCGTGTGGGACAGGATGAACACTGGGAAAAAGGCTTCTGGTTCGTCCCAAAGAAGTGGTCCTCAACCAAAAGGTGGGGCACCACCTTTGTCTCCGGACCCATCAGGGGAGGATTCAGATGACCATCCGCCTAAGCGTCGCCGACCTAGGCGTACCCCACCACCACCACCAAATGATGATGAATACTACGGTGGCCCTTATTATCGGGATGCAGAAGCGGAGGATCTTTCCCGCCCGTGGTGTGAACCATGGGATGACCCTAGGCTCACCCGGCCGTGGGCGGATCCCAGGGAAGATCCATTCACCCTCCGCATACGAAACTACTCCGAGGACACCAAACGTCGTATGCCGGTGTGTATCAAGACCTATGATGGAACTGGTGATACGGATGATCACCTTAAAATATTTGATACGCAGGCCAAAATTGAGCGATGGCCCATGCCTATATGGTGCCAAATGTTCAATTCAACTCTGATCGGAAATGCCCGTGACTGGTTTGAGGGACTCCCTCCGCGACGCATTGACAATTTCACGGATCTACGCAATGCGTTCAAGAATAATTATACTCAGAGGAAGAAGTATAATAGGGATCCGGTCTCACTGGCGACTGTCAAGCAACGGCCGGGAGAGTCCACAGAAGCCTTCACTAAACGCTTCAATGATGAGTGCACGCGCACAAAAACAATGCCGGAGCTCCTGAAAATCTCTGACTACATGCACGCCATAACAGACAGGGAATTGATCAGGCGCCTCAATGACAAGCGTCCAGAGAGATATGATGACCTCATGGAAAGGGTCAGAAATTTCATAGAAGGAGAAACGGCGGTTGCCGCGGCTTACCCATCCAGAGGAAATGGGTACCGGTCAAACGACCAATCTCGAAGACAGTCGGGCGGTCAAGGAAACCAGAACAGTAGCAAGGGCTCGGACTATAAGAGCCAGAACAAAGGAGGACGGCCGGACGATAAGTTTACCCCCCTAAAGATGTCCTACCGGGAGATCTTGCTGACGGAAGGGGCAAACTTTCCAAGGCCTCCCCCAATGACAACTCCGCCGGAACGTCGGCAAGGAAATCGCTTCTGCGAGTTCCATAATGACAAGGGCCATGGTACGGAGGAGTGTATCCAGCTCAAGAAGCACATTGAGTCACTGATCAAATCAGTTAAACTCAAGCACTTAGTTAAGGATTGGAAGGATGGAAAAAGACAACAAGAAGTATGATAAGAAGGATCCCCAAAAGGACAAACCTTCGACCATATACATGATCCAATCCAGACAGCGCCGCACGAGGCAGAAAGTTGGTCAAAAATTTTCACGCGGCAGGGAAATCTCATTCCTCCCATCACAGCAAGCGATGTGACTGATGCGCCTCTCACTATTGAGATAGGCATTGGAACACACAATGTTCGTCGCATGTATGTGGATGGAGGATCGTCAGCAGAGGTACTGTATGAACACTGTTTCGTGCAGTTATGCCCAGAAATAAGAAGCCAATTAGTACCGGCCACGTCGCTTCTTACTGGCTTTAGTGGAGACACTATCTGGCCGATAGGGAACTACGTCTGCTTGTAACCATTGGGAATGAGGAACATTCCACTACGGCGTGGATGAACTTCATGGTGATACGCTCACATTCTCCGTACAATGGGATCATAGGCAGACCAGGTATTTTGGCTATACGGGCGGTACCCTCCACGGCACACGGAATGATCAAATTCACTATGGAGGGAGGAATCGTCACCATTTACAACACAATCATACCAGCATCCGAATGTCATACCATGACAGCACCGGCTCCACCTGTTCCACCCAAGGATGGATCACCACTTCCCAATTGGAAGGTGGCAATTCATGTGGACTACCCGGAACAGGAGGTATCTATAGGAGGGGCACTCTCGGATAACAGCAAGAGGGCCATGTGCTCGCTGTTAAGTGCAAACCTAGATATATTCGCATGGGAGCCAAAGCATATGACAGGCGTGCCAAGGGCGATAGCAGAACATAAGCTCCAGATCCGCCAGGGGTACCAACATGTCAAGCAAAAGAAGCGCGGCCAGGCGCCTGAGCGCAGTCAAGTAATATTTGAGGAAGTACAGAAACTAGTGGATGCAGGTATCATGCACGAGGTATACTACCACGAGTGGTTATCCAATCCGGTCATGGTCAAAAAACATGACGGAAGTTGGCGCATGTGTGTGGATTTTACGGATCTAAACAAGGCCTGCCCACAGGATTGTTACCCGTTACCGGAAATCGACTGGAAGGTGGAATCCCTATGTGGGTATCCTTTTAAATACTTCTTGGACGCATATAAAGGATAGCACCAGATCCAGATGGCGGAGGAGGATGTAGAAAAAACGGCGTTCCATACGAGCCAGGGCGTATATTGCTATACGAAAATGCCGTTTGGACTGAAGAACGCCGGTGCTACATATCAACGGCTGGTGGACAAAGCTTTTGAATCACAGATAGGTCGCAACTTGGAAGTCTATGTGGATGACTTGGTTATTAAAAGTCACACGGAGGAGGCACTTCTCCGGGATGTCCAAGAGACATTCGACACACTGAGAAGGATTAACATGAAGTTAAATCCAAAGAAATGTACATTTGGGGCAACAGAGGGAATGTTCCTTGGATATTTGATTGATCCAAACGGCATCAAACCTTGCCTAGAGAAGACGGACGCAGTGATACAAATGCCATCCCCCCAGACACGGAAGGAGGTGCAATCCTGAAATGGGAAACTAGCCGGGCTGAATAGGTTCCTATCTAAATCCGCAGAGAAGTCATTACCCCTATTTAAGACAATCAAGAAGTGTATTAGGAAGGGAGACTTTCGGTGGATGAAGGAAGCCGAGGAAGCTTTCGGCCAACTCAAGCAGCATCTTGCATCTCTCCCTATGCTAGTAGCTCCCCGACCAAAGGAGGAACTCATTATGTATCTCTCAGCCACTCATGGCGCAATAAGCGCGGTACTTATAACAGACAGAGATACAGTGCAAACTCCGGTCTACTTTATAAGTAGAACACTACAAGGGCCGGAGCTGAATTACTCCTTTATGGAAAAATTGGTGTTAGCACTAGTGTTTGCTACAAAGCGGCTGCGCCGGTACTTTCAGGCGCACCCAATTGTAGTCATTACGGATCAGCCAATCAAGCAGGTTATTTCTAGACCGGACGTGGCAGGGAGGCTACAGAAATGGAGCATCTTATTGGGGGAGCACAATATATCTTATAGGCCAAGGACGGCTGTGAAAGGACAGATCTTGGCAGACTTCCTGATCGAGAAGCCGGATGAGGAAGGGTCAATCGTTAAACAAGACGAGACTCCAACAGAACCATGGGTGTTATTCACGGACGGATCTTCGTGTACGGACGGGTCTAGAGCTGGTCTTATCCTCACAAATCCGGAAGGAATGGAGTTCACGTACGCCCTCTGTTTTGAGTTTACGACCACCAACAACGAAGCGGAATACGAAGCACTAATTGCGGTTTTAAAAATCGCCGCTAGAATGGGAGTCCGCAACCTTGAGGCCTACGTGGACTCACGGCTTGTTGCGAACCATATTCTGGGTGGATACGTGGCTAAGGAGGACAACATGGTCAGATACTTGGAAAAAGTCAAGTCACTGATTACGGCTTTCAACAAATTTTCCATCAAGCAGGTGCCAAGAGGCGAGAACAAGAAGGCGGACGCTCTCAGCAAGATTGCATCCACAAGCTTCGCTCACTTGTCCAAACAAGTCTTGGTGGAAATACTCAAGGAGAAATCTATAACAGAAGGGGAGGTCGCTACTATAGTTGAGGAGGATGGGCCTACATGGATGACCCCGATTATCAACTATTTGACTAGTGAAACCCTTCCAGACGAGGAAAAAGCAGCACGACGCATCAGGAGGAAGTCGCAACACATCGAACTTCGATAAGTCATCCTTTACAAGCGCTCTTTCTTGCAGCCGTGGATGCGGTGTGTTGGACCACGTCAGGCCGCTTACGTAATCAGTGACATATATGAAGGGTTGTGCGGCATGCATGCAGGCCCACGATCCGTGGTAGCTAGAGCCTTACGGACAGGATATTGTTGACCTACCATGCACAGAGACGCGCGCGACATGATTCGCAAGTGTAGTGATTGCCAAGTGTATAGGACAGTGTCGCGGCACCCGCAGCAGGAGCTTACACCTATCACGTCCCCATGGCCATTCTATAAGTGGGGGATCGACATTGCAGGACCATTTCCTGTAGCTGCGGGGGGGAGTTAAATTCTTGATTGTCGCGATAGACTACTTCACACGATGGATAAAGGCCAAGGCAGTCAAGTCTATCACACGCAAACAAGTTAAAAAGTTTGTTTGGGAACATATTGTGTGCCGTTTTGGCCTACCAGGAGAAATCATCTCGGACAATGGCAAACAGTTCACGGACAATCCATTCAAAGACTGGTGTGCATCATTGAACATCAAGCGGCGCTTCGCATCTGTTAAGCATCCGCAGACAAATGGCCTCGTGGAACGAGCAAATAGAAGCTTGGGAAATGGCATCAAGGCGCGTTTGGATGAACGAAGTGCCAAATGGGTCGATGAGTTACTACATGTGTTATGGGCGCATAGAACTATGATCAAAACAGCCAACGGAGATACTCCATTTGCATTGGCTTACGGCACTGAAGCTGTTATACCAGCAGAAATAGGGATGCCTACCATCCGCATGGCGGAGGTTAATGCCGTCACAAACGACGAGCAGCTGCGAATTAACCTGGATCTGTTAGAAGAAAAAAGGGAGATAGCAGCCATCAATGAAGCTAAATCCAAGGCTACAATGAAGGCTTATTATGATGCCAAGGTCAAAGGTGTTTCTTTCCGACCGGTTGATTATGTCTATCGTTCTAACGAAGCAAGTCGAGCGGAGAATACAGGAAAGCTGGGACCTAAGTGGGAAGGACCATATGAAGTCACGGAGGCCTTGGGGCGTGGCGCGTACAAGTTACGTGACATGGATGGCCGCGACCTAGAGCGCACATGGAACATCTCCAATCTCAAAAGGTGCTATCTTTGAAAGCCACAGCTTCCGCATGGGTGCTTCGCTATATGTGGCTTTAATGAAGGACCATGCGGTTTTATCTGTTTTTCTTATGATTTGTTTAGTTTCCTTTCTTGTTTTCTAGGACTTGTCATTATTGTTCAAACAAAACATGTAAACGTTCTAATAAAATGCCGTGTGCCTAGCTAGCTCCACGGTTTGTTTCGTGCGAATCATTTTTTAGATTTTCTGTTAGTCATATGATTCACTTGGTGTGCAGGATCCCAACCAAACGATTCACTTGGTGCAGGAGCCGGAGCCCAGCCAACCCGAATTAAGCCTAATTCGGGTCTAGAAAGGATCACCCAACTTTTGCATCAACAACAGTATTTGGTGTTGGCCACTGTGACATGGCTTTAACTTTTTCAGTATCGGTAGCCACTCCAGCTGCTGAAATAACATGGCCCAAATATTCCACTTTATATGTACCAAAAACACATTTACTCCTCTTGGCATACAACTTATTGCTTCTCATCACTTGTAGTACATTTTGTAAGTGATGAACATGTTCTTCCAATGACTTTCGATAAAAAAAGTATATCATCAAAAAATACCAATAAAAATTTCCTCAAATAAGCTCTGAAAACTTCATTAATAAGGGACTGAAAAGTGGAAGGTACATTAGTTAGGCAAAATGACATGACCAAAAATTCATAATGACCGTCATGTGTCCTGAATGCAGTTTTAGACACATCAGCATCATGCATTCGGATTTGATGATATCCTGACCTTAAATCCAACTCATCTCTCAAGTATTTAATGATGGGAATAGGTAATTTGTCCTTAATAGTTGGTTGTTCAGTTGCCTTTAATCCATACACATTCTCCATGAATTGTATTTTTTCTTTACCATAACAATGGCTGAAGAAGAAGGGCTGTTATTTTTCTTGATCACCCCTGACTCAAAAAATTCTACAACCATTTCTTCAGTTAAATCCTTCTGAGTGGGAGGGTGTCTGTAAGGCCTAATATTAACTGGTTGAGCTCCAACTATCAAAGGAATCTTGTGATCATGAGTTCTCCTTAGTGGATGTTCTGTAGGAATAGCAAACACTTCTGCATATTCCTCCACTATTGTAATTCAAGATGGATAGGAGTAGTAGCCTCTTCCATAAGCATGCATGTTGAGATGGGAAACACAGAAATAGCCATGGAGTGAAACTCAGCTTGTTGAACCATTTTGTTTGAGACCTTGGTATTCATCCACTCCAATTGAGACTTGTGAGTACCCCTTAATAGTACTTTCTTACCATTGTACTTAAAATCCATCCTAAGTTCATGGAATTTAAATCTGATATCTCCTAATGTGGCTAACCATTGTACCCCAAAAACCATATCACTTCCACCCAAAGGCAATAACATGACATTTGTAGTAAACTTAGTGGGACCAAATTGCCATTGAAATTATCTACACTATGAAGTAGTAACTAGATTATTTCCATCATCTACTGTGACTTCTAAAGGGCAAGTATTTCTAATAGAACAACCTAACTGCTTAGCCTTGTTTCTATCCAAAAAATTATGAGTAGATCCGCAGTCAATTAAAATGTGTAAAGTATGCTTCCCTAGTGTGCCAACCACCCTCATTGTCTTGAAATGGTTTGCACTAGTGAGAGCATTCAGAGAAATTAATGGTGCCAAATCCATTAATCCTCCATCAACTAATGCTTCATTCTCTTCCAAAAATTCCTCTTCATTAAATCCATCAGGAACCAAAACTAAAGAATACAATTGACCACTACATTTATGACTAGGTACATATTTTTTATCACAAAAGAAACACCGGTTATTGGCCTATCTTTCAGCTTATTCTTTTTGTTATAACCTTCTGTTCTGAACAACAGCTGGTGTGTTTGGTTTAACAGACAAACTAGTATTGGAGTTGGTTGGGGTAGGCAACAAAGGCTTTTGTGAATTAACATATCTTGAACTGCTTGCAACAAAAGCACTTTTACCCTTCTTTTGCACTACTTCAAAAGTAGCGTCTTGCAAGTTGGTTAAGCAATAAGCATCTGCTAATTTTTTGGGCTTAAACATCCTAACTGTCATTTCCAATTCCCTTGGAAGACCACCGATGAACAAACTAACAGCATACTCTTCACTGACCTCTACCCTACTTAAAACACTATCAAAATCATCTTCATTATCTCTAGCATTACTAGCATATTTCAAAAATTTTAATTCTTCCATAAGATCACCATACATGCTACCAAACCTAGCCAAAAAAGCTTGCTTATACACTTCCCACTCTAATTGTTTCCATGAGTTCTAACATATTGGCTATGCCATAACAAAGCTTTGTCATAAAGATAAATGGAAATGAGTGGTACCTTATCACCTGGTGTTGTAGTCTCAATCAAGAAACACTGTTCACAACGAAACACCCATCCCTTAACATCATCACCACTAAATATGGGAAACTCAATTTTAGCCACTCTACTATGGTTTAATTGAAGACCCCTTCTCTATTTTCTGTTTGGCGTTGCAATTGTGTGTTTTGAAGACTCAAACCCTTAATATTACTCCTCATTTTCTCTAAAGTGGTGTGTATTGGTGCCACAGCATTTTGGATCATCCCAGCAATGGTATCAGCAAGATACCTTTGAGTTTCTTCATCAAGACCCACTGTTTGACCATTAGAAGAATTAGCAAGACTCCTTGTTGCTATCACCAATATGAACAAATCAAGAACTTTGTAACTGTCACTAACAACTTCCTAACTGACCAACTAACACCGTAATAACAGAATTGTACAACCAAAAGGTACATATATCTAACTTGATCAATAGATCACTAACAGTTAGATGAACGTTTTTTGTGAAAAAATGTGTACCTAACTAACATATTTGTGATTGAAATGACCAAGAATGGATGCAAGAACGTATTTGTGATAAGAAACGTATTTTGAACTGAAACAAGAATTCTATTAAACTAACTGAACAAGATGACCGGATTTTGAACAGAAAATGATTGTACGACAGATCTTTGTGAAAGTGATACCAGGAAAGAGCACTGATGCCACTTGATACGATGAATTGAATGATTTCAGAGAGAATTGGGATAACAAAACTAAGACTAAATGAAAATGAAACAATCAAAAGTATTTAAACTAGCTTTTGGCGGGAAAGTTTGTTAGACTGGTATGTGGAGAAACTCACGAGCAACTCACGTGTCTAGTTCAAAACTATGCACGTGCACCTCTCGTGCCAACAACTAATCTATCAAACGCCTCTTATCATAGTCCCTTAAGTTTTCGTTAAGCCGAGGACAATGATCCAGCACTTTTTAGAAGGATATTGTCTTCCTGAAGCCTTAGTTTACTTTAGGTATGGTACCTAAATTCAGAGATACTTCAAGGGTTGTGTGAATTTATCTTGAATTTAGGAGGTTAATTGGTTTATCACAAGTAGGGAAACCTCATTGGTGTCGTCGATCCTTATGCATGTATAGGAAATACCCTTGCTGTCACTTTTACGCATGCAATTAGCTTGAACGTATGTACTTTGAAGTTTAAAGCATGTTTATTATAATGTTGAATATTTTGTGATAATTTGTGATAATTTGTACATAAATGAGAATTATTACATGTCACTCTTATTCACTCCTAACACGTTTCTTTATGAACACCACCACCATGTTACTTCAATTTGAAAACCTGATATGCTATATACATGTTAATCCCAATTCAATCCATAACACAATATTTAGAGAGAGAAAGAGAAAAAGTAGAGAGATGGTAGAAGGTAAATGTTACTTAGAGAGAGAAAGTAAATGAACCAACACCCTCTTCAACACATGGAAGAGGGTTTATATACCCACGCACTTGGTGGGCTTGTTTCTTGGGTCGGTCTTGGCTTGTATTTGGGCTTAGAGCCCCTAACTTATACAATATTAGCTTAAAATCCAAGCCCGGTTAACCCGACTAACCTATTACTAAACAATACCTTTAACAACTAAGATGACCTATTACATTCTTGTTTGACTAATAAAATATATGGCTAACAATCTCCCCCAATGTATCGGTCATCTTTAAAATGCATAATATGATTGAGTGAATACATTCTAGTGGAGGTGATATTCCTTCTTAGGTCTTGTATCTTGGTCTTGATCTTGTTTGTAACGGCTCTGTTCCTTCATGCTTTTGTGATCTTTATCTTGACCCTTTGTCATTTGACTTTGAGTGCTTGATATCTTCATTCTATCCTTGATAGTGTTAATCTTGTGCTCCTTGTGAATAAGATGACCTATTACATTCTTAAGTATCTTGATTATTGCCATCTTGTGCTCTTGTGACTTCTGAATCGACATATTCATACTTCTTTGATTTCGAAAGGCTAACAAACTCCCATACAAATATAGTTGTAGTTAGTCCTTCAAATATCCATTAGAGTTGCGGAAGACATTAACTTTTAGTATGAACATGTGAAGACGACTTGGGTTGGTACACAGCTACGCCACCTTCTTGATATGCAACAACATATATAGACACGGATAAAATGGCTTTGAACATTTCATCCTAATTCGGTAGCGTTTTTCCTCCGATCGGTAAAGACCATTTAGACGATATTAGATACCGTACCTGTGATCGGGTAGATTCGAGAAAGAACCTCCTTGATAGGGTTTGTCGGTGGTAGTAGCCATTTCTATTTACTCGACCGTCTTAAAGCAGAATGAAAACGTAAAGAGTGAATCATAAGGATAAATTATCCGTCTGATTGGAGTCGTCAATTCAGAATTCCTGGAACAAGTTTAATTCAATAAAAATCGCACCATTGTTGCTTTCTAGTTTGTCACAAGCTCGATTCATAAATAATCTTGCGAGTTACCTACCGTAGTGCAGTTTGAGGTTGACATTGGAAGGATTTCCATTCGTCACTGTGAACACTAAAGAGTGTCACTCTGAATGTTCTGACAAGATCACATGGATTTTGCGAAGAAACCTGGAATCAAGTTTAAATCAATTAAGAATCTAAACTTAGTTGCATTCTAATTATAACATGTTTGATTCGTGTAGAATCGCACAAGTTACCTACCATGAGCTTGTTTAATGCTGACTCAAGAAGGATTTCCATCTTCATTGTGAATTGTATCACTCAGATGTTCTGGAAATATCACAAGGACAATGCGTAGGACTCGACTGTGTCCTAATGACATGATAGATTGATCTCTTTTTGGCTCTAGACTCGATAGTGTGTTTTGGTTATCGGAGGCTGTAGTAGACTGTCACCATTTCAATATTAACTAACTCGGAATGAGAAAGTCAACAGATACATGTTGATCTCCGTGAAAATGGGACAAGTTTCTTTTGAGAGAAACCTGAATGGCTAGGGAAGGGTTGTGCATTGCATCACTGAATCCATGACACTTGTCTTCAATAGATGTGTTAACCTTTTGCCTAAGTTGCATAGAATATTCAACTCCTTCAATGCTTACCAATACGTCATCACTAGCACCTTGTTGTGATTGTTCCAGTGCTAACTTAAGTAATTGGTCCGCATTCATCTTCATTCCAGTCCATCTTTCCTAAGGACAACTATTTCTAGCTATGGAATGTCTTTGGGTAGATCCCTCCGGTTCTGGTTGGATCATAGGACTTAGTTTCCTATCCTAAACCACCTTTTCACTCCAACGTTCTGTCGTGGATAGCAGGTATTTTGGATATCGATCGTAACCATTGAAAACCATTCAAAGTGCTTGATAAAAATCAAAACTTTTAACACTTTGGAAGTTTTACATTTCCGAAAAGCTCCCCCTACACACATGCATCAATATACGTAATAGTTTAGCATGTGAAGGAAAGAGCTGCACTTGAGTCTTTAAGATCACATATTGCGATAAATTACATTTAATCACATTTCCCCCCCCCCCCCCCCAATCTCTAATATAAAAATTTAATATTAGAGATACAAATTGATTAAAATATGAAAATTTTCTGAAAACCAATTGGGAGAGAAACATGTGTGCACGCATGAATCATGGAACATTTGTAGTCGGGTTGCTCCCCCCTCAACAATATATGTGTGTCTTGAAACAAAATATGACAATATTTTGGAAAAACGACATCACACAAAATATGTTGAGGTACGGAGTTGAGATGCCTTATCCGATACAATATATTACATTTGACAATTTTATATCATTTTCGGAATGTGTTGGGTAAATAAAGTATGGCATTATCTGAGATGTACCCAACAACATTAAAGGCTTGATTTTAAAACGCCCCCCCCCCCCCCCCCCTCAAAAATTGATCAAAATAACATATGACATTTTTGAGATATAAAAACCATTTTATGAGGAAGGAGTGTTGAACGAACAATTTTGAAAGATTAAAAAAAATCCTTTTGATAAATTCTTGAAAAATTGTGTTCTACGGTTTTAAAATAAATTCCAATTTACATGAGCTCAAAACTTTGAATTTTTTGTGACTAGCTCATGACTGAGAAAAAATTAATTTCCCGTTTTGAAGGATAAATTATCATTCGTGATAAACTTTCCTTAAGGTAAAGTGTGAGTTCTAAGCTGACATTTACCTATAAATTGTTTTTCATGAACATAAAAACTTAGAATGTTTTTATGAGAAGCTCATGACCGAGAAATATTAATTTCTCGTTGAGAAGGATAAGTTATCGTCCGAGATACACTTTCCTTATTTGAGGGTCAAGTCCTAAATTTGATGCACTTAGAAGTCATTGTGAGAAATTATCAAGCAGATTCATTTGCCAGAACCTTCAAGTCATCTGGAGTCATATACTTCATAAAAAGACAGACAACGAGATATGCAGACCTATCTTGCTTTAGAGATTTTGTAAACAAGTCTGCTATATTGTACTCAGTTATGACAAAGTATAATTCCACGATACCGCGATTCACTTGTTCCTTGATGAAGTGATATCTGACGTCGATGTGCTTGGTGCGGGAGTGTTGAACCGGATTGCATGAGATGGCTATGGCTGACTTTCAGTCACAATACATAGGTATTTTATCAAAGTGGAAGCCATAATCCGTGAGTTGAGTTCTCATCCAAAGGACTTGAGCACAACACGTGGATAGAGACACATAATCTGCTTCTGTAGATGACAACGAGGTATAATCCGCTTCTTTTACGACTAGCTCACGGGCTTTTCTTCCCCTAGAAATTGTACGTCATCATAGGTGCTCTTTCTATTATCAAGGCAACCTGCATGATCAAAATCTAAAAAAGCTATTAGATGAAAACCGGTTTCCTTCGGATAACAGAGTCCCATGTGAATGGTATTCTTAAGGTACCAAAAGATCCATTTAACCTCCTTGAGGTGCTTTTCAGTAGGTCTGGCTTGATATCGTGCACAATAACATGTGGCATAATGAGTATCAGGCCTGCTGGCTGTAAGGTACACGAGAGACCCGATCATACTGTGATATTGCGTTGGATCTATGGGAGGTGAGTACAAATCAGCGTCTAGAGATGAGGTCGACAAAGGTGTAGCAATGCATGCACATGAGGTCATACCATGCTTTGTAATATCTCTTGAGCATACTTAGCTTGGTTAATAAAGATACCACGTGGGGATTGATTAATCTGGAGGCCTAAAAAGAATTTTAGATATCCCATCATTGACATTTCAAATCTGATGTGCATTAGTTTTTCAAAATGTTTTGAATGTTTTGGGTTCGTAGAACCAAAAATAATGTCATCAACATAAACCTACACTAGCAATATGTCATCCTCATTTTTGTTAATAAAGAGAGTAGGACCAATAGAACCTTTGGAGAATCCTTTTGGAATCCCAGAAGTTTGATAGTTCTTCGTACCACGCCCTTGGAGCTTGTTTAAGTCCAAATACAGCCTTCTTGAGACGGTAGACTTTGTCAGGATGATGACAATCAACGAATCCTTCTGGCTGATTCACATACACTTCTTCCTTCAAATGACCGTTGAGAAAAGCAATTTTATCGTCAATCTGATAAACCGTGAAGCCCTTATGTACATCATAAGCAAGGAATATCTTGACTTCTTCCAAACGGGCGACTGGAGCGAATGATTCATCGAAATCTATTCCTTCTTGTTAACGGTATCCCTTAACCACAAGATGAGATTTGTTTTTTGAGGATTGTTTTTTCTTCATCCAATTTGTTTTTCCAGATCCATTTGAAGTCGAGAACCAAAGTTCCATATGGTCTGTCAACAAGTTCCCATACTCCAAGTCTTTCAAATTGATGAAGTTCGTCTTGCATTGATTCAATCCACATATGATCAGTCATGGCTTGTTTGATGTTTATAGGTACAGTGAAACTCACGGTGAGTGCATACATACATACATCGCCATCGGTTTCGAGTTGTCTACGTGTTCGAACCGGTTGTGAGGGATTTCCAATAACTTGTACCAATGGATGATCACGAGTCCTATGGTGAGTGGATGTATATCGTTGATAGAATGTGTGCATGTTTGACGGATCAACGTGTTGAGTAGAAGACTCTCCGACTTCACGTACCGGTGTACCGAATGGATTGATAAATTCGTCTCAGTCAGACTGTGCATCGACTGCTTGATTGTTGTTTCCTTGTGCAGCATTGACGGTTGGTGATGTTGGTTGTATGACGGTTTCTTGAGTTTGTTGAGTATACAATGGAATTGTGTCTTGAGCAACGGTTGCTGAAGTAGATGCAGTTGTGTCTTGTTGACTTTGTTCGGGTGCATCAGCAATATTGACATCGGAAGGCTTTGACAGAACTTGATTGTTTCCATAGTGATATTCATCAAACACTGGATCAAAGAAATCAGCCAACTCATTCATTTTTGTGTTATCCGTCGAGTCTGCTGTAGGAATATTTTCTTGACATTCTTGCACGGGACGTACACTGTTTTGTGTAGGTGCCATTGCTGGACATTGAGGTGCGGGACTTGAGTTGTTGTGATCAAGTACTATTTTTGGCAATTCGTCAAAGTTCACATGAATTGTTTCAACAACAATCCTTGTTCTCTTGTTGTAGACTCGATATCCTTTCGACAATGTAGCATACCCCACAAATATACATGTATCACCTTTTTCTTTCATCTGGTCGAGATTCTCACCGTCTTTAAGAATGTAACATAAAGATCCAAATACGTGAAAGAATTTAACAGTAGGTCTCCTGTCATTAATGATGTGTATGGTGTCTTTTCATGCCTAGGGATTACGAGAGAACGATTATGAGTATAACAGGGAGTTGCAATTGCTTTTTCCCAAAAGAATAGTGGTAATTTTGATGCAGAAAGTATTGTTCGAGCTGCCTCTACCAAAGTACGGTTCCGTCTTTCGACAACGCTGTTTTTTTCAGGAGTTCGAGCAATAGACGTTTGATGTTCGATGCCTTCTTCTTGAAAGTAGGCTTGTAGAGTATTGTTCAAAAATTCAGTACCCCTATCCGTTCTGACCGTCAAGACTTGAGCTTGAAGATTGCGTTGTATCATCTTGAGAAAGTTTTTAAGAACCTCCGTTGTTTCATCTTTGGACCTTAAGAAGTAAGTCCATGTGTATCTGGATTAATCATCAACAATCACGAAAATATAATTTTTCCCGTTAATACTCTCTACACGCATGGGACCATGTAAATCCATGTGTAGAAGTTCCAATCGTCCTTTTGAGCTTGTGGTAGTCTTTTTTTGGAACGACTTTCGTTTTACTTTCCCCAACTCACAAGAAGAACAAAGATGGTCTTTGACGAATTTTAACTTAGGAAGACCGGTCACAATATCATTCTTCGAAAGCATGTTCATGGTGTCAAAGTTGAGATGTGACAATCGTTGATGCCATAACCATGCTTGAGATGATGAAGCTTTAGCCATTAAGAAAATTGGATTTGTTGAAGATGTTTCTTGAAGAGTTACTGTGTAGAGATCATAACCACGAGAACCTATAAGAAGGTCATTCTTATCGTAGTCTCTACATAGCAAGTAGCTTTCCGAAAAGCCACTTCCAAATCCGAATCACAAAATTGAACAACCGAGAATAAGTTGTGATTCAGTCCCTCGACGTAATTAACCCGTTTGATAGTGATATTCCCTTGAACCAAATCGCCATATCCAAGCATCAGTGCAAATCGATCATTCCAAACCGCACCATACCCAGAAACTTCTCCACGAAGTTACTGAGAAGCTTGAGATTGCCTGTCATGTGCTTTGTCCACCCGGATTCCATTATGAATAGAATGATTTCAAAGAGCTGCATAAGAATTAGAAGGCAATGTAAAGTTTGACAAATGGGAACCCTTGATATAAGTGGGTTCCAAAATATTAGTACGCCTAGATACAAATCCTAAAAGAAAGCTAACATTCATAGACCCAATTACAATAGAGGTTATCTCAAGTACCCATTTGTAACACCCCACTTGGATAAGTGGACCGTTACGTGTATTTATGGCGTGTCATCAAAGCATGCAAGGCAATGTATTAAACATTAACTGACCATAACAGAAATACCAAAATCAAACATCGGTAGTCCAAACATAAGCTCAAAATATAAAGATTAAATACTGAAAGAAAAGGACGAAACAGTGTCCAAACAACCAAAGTGATGTAATATGTGCATAAAAATAAAGGAGTCTAGATAGCTCCCATCCAATGCACGTACTCTCTTAGAAGTCCTAAGATCGTCCCTGTGTACCTGCCGTTTGGAAACATGAAAGGAAACTACGGCTGAGCATAACGCTCAGTGGACGGATATAAAGCATGATATGTATGTACTGAAAGAAATGGAATAAATGACAAACAATGAAGTTATGAGACTGGTATGTAACATGTAGTAGTACCCTGTATACAATCTGAGAAACCTGGTTTAAAATACTGAAACTGAATTATTAACTATTAAATTTGAAAACATGCGTTTTACTGTATTTTAATTGCCAGAGCTTATATAGGTCACGTGCTGTAATAATCGTGCATGAATAACTGGAGGGGTGACCTCGTCATGCTGTAGAGGGGTGGCTTCTAAATAACTGTAGAGGGGTGACCTCTAATTACTGTGCTGGGTGGAGGGATCAGCTCCAATGTGAAGGATGTAGAGCACACACCACATTCACCCTGATAACTTGTAAACTTATAAGCCTAGGATGCATCCATACGCCCCACTAAACATACTGATAAAATGGCCAAACTGAACATGAGTTAGACGATGCAGGATATCACTCTCCTGCATGTTAGTCACGACACCGGTGCCTCTAGTGCCGTGGTTTCGGTACCTCCGTAACTAGTACATAAACTGGTCGTGCTTGCTTATAATGCTCAGGCAACTTATTTCGTTTTTAACATGATTTCTGATAAGCTTAAAACACATACAGGAAAAACATTTGGCTGCAGACGGGGAATCCTAATCATGCATAGAAAGGAAGTCCTTACTAAAAGGACGGAAAATCCGTACCTCGTGTCCAGTAACCGACCGAGATCAACTGACTGAAAGTCTACTCTGATTTCACGCGAGCTACATGAATACAGGACGCGAATAAGTGATCTGATCTTTATTTAGTTACTGATTTTATTAGTTTCTTAATTACTTATGAAATTTTGTACGTATCTTAACTAATAAATCTGAACTTATAATAATTCTCTTAATATATATATATATATACTTACTTATAATTATGATACACGTGTTCTGACGTTATGTTAATACTAAAATAAATTAACTCGTTAAAAAATAAGATTTCTAAATTAGAAGTTCTAAAATACTTTAATTTATAATAAGATTATACCCTTTTAAAATGTTAAAACTATTTTAATTTAACTCATTTAAAATACAATTTAAGACATTTTTAAAACAATTAATAAAAGGTATAATATTAAAAATCTTCGTTTTATATGTTTAAACTACGTCCCGAGCCTACCGAGATACCCCTTCTCGGTCGCCCTAAACAATTCAACATAATATACAAAATCTGTCTATTTGAATCTGCGACAGAAAAATTGTCGCTAAAAACTGTCAATAAAAGCTGAAATTCCAAACTGTCAATAAACAGTCCTGCAACAGAAAGTTCAGTCGCAAAACTATCACTAATTTCGTTTTTTAACTTTCTATTATTTTTGTCTTAACTTCCCACTGCTTTCTATATGAGTTTCCCACCGTTTGTCTAAGTTTTCCTAGTGTTTCAATAAACCAAACACACCCTTATTTCTGAAACAACCTGTTTGGGTTTGTTTGACAGTTTTGGGTCGACCACAGCCCGAGCCGCCCCTGTGTGGGTCACGGCTGGGTAGAAAGGTGAAGCCAACAAGACCTTAGGGTCCCCCTCGCCCATCATAAGCTAAACGAACACTCCCCTTTGGGGTTTTCTGCCTTCAGCCGACCAAAACAGCCACCACCGAGACTCTTTGAGTCTCAGTTGGACAATTCCAACCCAAACAAACCCTTATACATGTAACTGCGAGGTTGGCTAGGCAAAAGAAGGACATGTCTCGGTCCTATAAAAAAAGATGGAAACGACTACAAGAAAAGGATGGATGATTTATCTACTTACAATGATTTAGGAATGGAAGGATTTCTTAGATCACAAACAAACAACACACCAAAACCCTCTTTTTTTAAACCGGCGGCCACAAGAACCCTAGTTCTTCTTTCCTATTTTTTTTTCGACTGTGTGGAAGAAAGTGTTAAGTCCCGTATATATTTTTACAATAGGCTTAGGCCCATCTTTTTCCTTTTTTTAATAGTTTAAAGACCGGCCCATATTAGGTTTTGTAAATTTTGATATTTTTCTAAACGTAATCGTATGTATTATTCCCGCGTGTTTTTAGTTTTCCAAAACGTAAAGTTTCTGCGTATTTAATATACTTGTAATTAAATACGGGTTTTACAATTCTTCCCATCTAAAAGAATAATTCGTCCCCGAATTAAGGATACGACCACACTGGGTTTTACAATTCTTCCCCTCTAAAAAGAATTTGTCCCCGAATTATAAGGTATTTAAGCTGACTGGAGTAAAAGCCGAAGATGCTAATAAGCTGGAAGACATAAAAGATGAAAAGACATACCCGAATCAAAACTGAAAGTGAGGATAAGAAGTCCGTATAGACTCCTCTATTTCCCAAGTGGCCTCCCGCTCGGTATGATTCCTCCACAAGATTTTGACGAAAGGAATGGTCTCCCTTCTCATAACTCGATCCTGGCGATCTAAAACTGCTTCGGGTTCCTCAATATAAGATAGATCCTCCCGAATCTGATCGAGTGGATAATTCACTTTGTGAAGCTCATGATAGTTGTACCCTCTGAGTAATGATACATGAAACACGTTGTGGATGTGTGAAAGCTGAGGTGGTAACGCCAACCGATATGACACTTCACCGATACGTTCAAGGATTTCGAACGGTCCGATGTAACGAGGGCTGAGCTTGCCTTTGAGGCCAAAACGTCTGACGCCGCGTGCGGGTGATACTTTGAGGAACACACGATCCCCAGTCTAAAATGATAGATCGCTGCGATGCTTATCGACGTAACTCTTCTGGCGAGTACGCTGTTGGAGCATAGTTTGGCTAGGCCGGTTCGACGACTCTCCTGGGCCGTTAATCGTCTTCCCCGGTCTTGAGTAATGATGCAAACAATAGAAAACCGGTTAGACGTGGACCCGAGGCCGGAGCCCCGGGGTCCACCTCCGACGGTCAAGTTAGTATTGATCGATATATTGTATAAGAGGTGTGGTTAAGAGAGAGAACCTGATGTAGAATGAGACCCCTAGACTTGTTTATATAGTGCTAGGGTTTCTTGAAGGATAAGTTAGGTCTGTGTGGGCCGCGGGCCTGTTGGGCCGGGCCGAATACCAACTGTACGTCGACATGTCCCCCAGTCTAGTATGATATGGTCCATGATCATGTTATGCTAGACTCATTCGTGCATCATGCTCACTAAACAACTGCGTGTGGCTTGCTGCTAGGACATCCTCGTGGGTTGTCCGTAACATATTGCTCCACTCGTAATGGGCTTCCTTCAGCAAAAATATGATGGGCTGGGATTGTGAATAGTGAGCATGGCCACTATACGCCATCATGTCCCCCTATTCTAGTATGCGAGGTTGTCACCGAGGTTACTAGACTTTACATGATATCGGCTACCTGTAAGCATATCCACGTCGAAAGAAATGGGAAAACATGTATACGTAAGACGGGTGGTTGTGCTCGAATGCTTGGTTTCCTGTAATTAGACGGTAAGGACCCCGTAAGAAGAAAGCATGTTCTATAGCCGGGGTAACACTGGCATTGGCAAGGTATCATTCTTATGCATCTCTAACGCGAGGATGATAAGTAGGTTTTGTGAAGGTGGAGGTGGAACCCGTATGCTGCATCGTGAACATTTGAAGGCGTACTTCTTATACCCACTAATGATGCAGCATAGTGTGAATATTGCATTCGTCTTAAGGCCAACAGAACATGTACTTCTGTGGCAAAGTGATGCGGATATTACATCCCTCTTATGGCCACGACATTCGATAACGACTTCCAAAATTTGTCACGGTTTTTCCTGATTTAAACGTAGTTGATCAGGCTCAATCTAATTAAGTATAAACGATATAAATTTTGGAAATTCGCTCTTAGCCGGGCCAAATAATTCGTCGTGGAAGGCGTACTTCCGTAACAAATATATGAACCAACAGAAGACGTACTTCTGTGACAGAATGAGCCAGTGGAAGGCGTACTTCCACGGCAAAAGATAACAATACGTCGTGGAAGAATACTTCCACGACGAAAATAATGAGTACGTGGAAGAGATACTTCCACGGCGAAGATAATAAGCACGTGGAAGAGACACTTCCACGGCGAATATAATAATCACGTGGAAGAGATACTTCCACAGCGAAGATAAGAAGCACGTGGAAGAATACTTCCACGACGAAGATAATGAGCACGTGGAAGAGATACTTTCACGGCGAAAATAATGAGCACGTGGAAGAATAATTCCACGGCGAAGATAATAAGCACGTGGAAGAGACACTTCAACGACGAAGATAATAAGCACGTGGAAGAGATACTTCCACGGCGAAGATAAGAAGCACGTGGAAGAGTACTTCCACGGCGAAGATAAGAAGCACGTGGAAGAGATACTTCCACCGCGAAAATAATGAGCATGTGGAAGAGATACTTCCACGGCGAAAATAATGAGCACGTGGAAGAGATACTTCCACGGTGAAGATAATAAGCACGTGGAAGAGATACTTCCACGGCGAAGATAAGACGCATGTGAAAGAATACTCCCACGGTGAATATAATAAGCACGTGGAAGAATACTTCCACGACGAAGATAAGAAGCACGTAGAAGAGATACTTCCACGGCTAAAATAATTAGCACGAGGAAGAGATACTTCCACGGCGAAGATAATAAGCACGTGGAAGAGACACTTCCACGACGAAGATAATAAGCACGTGGAAGAGATATTTCCACGGCGAAGATAAGAAGCACGTGGAAGAATACTTCCACGGAGAAGATAAGAAGCACGTGGAAGAGATACTCCACGACAAAAATAATGAGCACGTGGAAGAGATACATCCACGTCGAAGATAATAAGCACGTGGAAGAATACTTCCACGGCGAAGATAACAAGCACGTGGAAGAGATACTTCCACGGTGAAAATAATGAGCACGTGGAAGAGATACTTCCACGGCGAAAATAATGAGCACGTGGAAGAGATACTTCCACGGCGAAGATAATGAGTACGTGGAAGAGTACTTCCACGGTAAATGATAATGAGCACGTGGAAGAATACTTCCACGGCAAAGATAAGAAGCACGTGGAAGAATACTAGCACGGCGAAGATAATAAGCACGTGGAAGAATACTTCCACGGCGAAGATAAGAAGCACGTGGAAGAGATACTTCCACGGTGAAATTAATTAGCACGTGAAAGAGATACTTCCACGGCGAAGATAATAAGCACGTGGAAGAGACACTTCCACGGCGAAGATAATAAGCACGTGGAAGAGATACTTCCACGGCGAAGATAAGAAGCACGTGGAAGAATACTTCCACGACGAAGATAAGAAGCACGTGGAAGAGATACTTCCACGGCGAAAATAATGAGCACGTGGAAGAGATACTTCCACGGCGAAGATAAGAAGCACGTGGAAGAATACTTCCACGGCGAAGATAACGAGCACGTGGAAGAGATACTTCCACGGCGAAAATAATGAGCACGTGGAAGAGATACTTCCACGCGAAAATAATGAGCACGTGGAAGAGATACTTCCACGGTGAAGATAATGAGTACGTGGAAGAGTACTTCCACGGTAAATGATAATGAGCACGTGGAAGAATACTTCCACGGCGAGAGATAACGAGCACGTGGAAGAATACTCTCACGGCGCATGAATAATCCAACGGAAGAGATACTTCCGTGGCGAAGGCATAAGCCAATGGAAGAGATACTTCCATGGCGCAAAAATAAGCGCGCGGAAGGAGTACTTCCGCGGCGAAGGAATAAGCCAATGGAAGAGATACTTCCATGGAAAAGGAAGAAGCGCGCGGAAGGAGTACTTTCGTGGCGAAGGAATAAGCCAATGGAAGAGATACTTCCATGGCAAAGGAAGAAGCGCGCAGAAGGAGTACTTCCGCGGCGAAGGAATAAGCCAATGGAAGAGATACTTCCATGGCAAAGGAAGAAGCGCGCGGAAGGAGTACTTTCGCGATGAAGGAATAAGCCAATGGAAGAGATACTTCCATGGAAAAGGAAGAAGCGCGCGGAAGGATTACTTTCGCGGCGAAGGAATAAGCCAATGGAAGAGATACTTCCATGGCAAAGGAAGAACCCGGTAGAAGGCGGACTTCTGCGACAAAGAAATATATCAAAAGATATTTGTGTGACGTGCACATAAATAGTGGTATTATTATACCCTAGTAGCCCCCCAATTTTAATGGTGTTACACTCGATTAGTAGTATTAAACTTAATCAAGTATTCAAAAAATTATGGTCGTGTAGACCAACGCGAATGGATGTACCATAGCCGCGTATGAAAGATAGAAATTGGGTTCGAACGTGCGAACCAACGCGGATGGGTCTTGCCATAACCGCGAATTGTCACATAGTATAAGACGTATCTTAACTAACTTATTGGATGAGCTATGCCATTACGTGCGGCGTAACGCTACTACCATAAGGACGGTCAAAGTTTTGACAAAATTTTGTTAGACGTGCACAGTGTTTCTTTTGCAAGTCTATCATGAGTCATGTGGTTTGCCCAACTTACTACAACGTCTTGATAGCAAGGTGTCTAACAAGGATACATGATCCGTGGTCGTTGGGTTTGCAATCCTCTTACACGACAAGTTGAATTATTAGGTTCACTCAATTCTTTTATTCCGCCTGGGAACGATAAGTACATGTACGCCCGTAGGCTAAAGATGTTTGAGCGTGCAGACTAGCGCGGATGGACATACCATGACCATAGATAATAGATGAAATACATTATTTAAAGAAAATATACATGATATATCTCGCCAATTTAATAGATATACATGATATATCTCGCTAATTTAAAAGATATATATAATATCTTTTATAAAATAATTATATCGGAATATATCCTAAATAATATCTTGTAGTAATTTTAATGATATTTGTAATATCTTTTATTATATAAACAATATACCCGAACATTCAGATTAATGACGGAAGACGCTGCTCATGACCGCAGTAATAAAATATGACCGAACATACGAATGAGTGCGGCTGGATATACCATAGCCGCGGAAAAAGAGGTTGGGCCGCGATACAATATTAGTAGGTCGCGTCACGACATATACGGTAAACATATTTAATCAAATCAAAAAATATAAAAATATATTTTTTGCCGATTTAAAAGATATACGTAATATCCTTTATTTAATAAAAATATCAATAATATTTTAAAAGATATATGTAATATCTTTTACTAATTTAAAAAATATAGGTAATATCTTGTGATCTATTTAAAAAGATATTAGTAATATTTCTTTAATTTAATAAAATATTAGAATATATCTTTACCAAATTTGAATAAGTAATATCTTATTATTAATTAAGAAGATATACGTAATATCTTTCATTAATATAGGAGATATCTTTAATATTTTTTAGAAGATATATATAATATAGGTAATATCTTATTATTTATTTAAAAGATACCGTAGATATTACTAAACAATATATTATCAATATATAAGACATTACGTGCATAAAAGAGCATTTACGTCGAACGCGCCATAATGTACGGGAGGCATGAATTAATCGGAATCCAATTTGACTAGCATTTAATATATATATTAACCAATGAACATTAATAAAGCAATAGCAGCTTTTCATGATAATAAGATTACGTAACATTAGAATAAGTTTTTATGCGCATGACATCGATAAAACAATAGCAGCCTTTCCTCATAATGAGTTTTATGCGCATGGCGTAAAATCGAAATCCAATTTAGTTAGCATTAGAATATGTCACGTAACATGATGATAAGATTTTTAACATTATTAAAAAACCATATGTAAAAAAAAAGATGTATAAATTGTTAAATTCCGCACCTGACGAATTATAGTAATATGAAGTATTATAATGATTTTCATGTTATCGTAACATTAGCTCATAAAGGATGAATTATTGCGAGCCCCTAATAATATTTACCAATCTAGGCATATAAAAATATTTTCAACGCACAATAGAAAGCACGGAGTTAAAAGAAAAGATATTAAGGTTTTTAGAATTACCCACTGTCGAATTTGATCTTTGATTTTTGATATAGCAGGAACACGAAGCGTGTGTCGTTCATGGTCCCACGGATGGCGCCAACTTGTTGGAGCATACTTTGGCTGGGCCGGTTCGACGACTCTCCTGGGCCGTTAATCATCTTCTCTGGTCTTGAGTAATGCTGCAAACAATAGAAAACCGGTTAGACGTGGACCAGAGGCCGGAGCCCCGGGGTCCACCTCCAACGGTCAAGTTAGTATTGATCGATATATTGTATAAGAGGTGTGGTTAAGAGAGAAAATCTGATGTAGAATGAGACCCCTAGCTTTGTTTATATACTGCTAGGGTTTCTTGAAGGATAAGTTAGGTGTGTGTGGGTCGCGGGCCTGTTGGGCCGGGCCGAATACCAACAGTACGTCGACATACGCGCTTCTTGCAGTTTTGCCCTAGCAATGGCGACCTTTTCATTGGTCAGTTCTATTAATTCTGGTCCTTCAATCAAACGTTCTCCAACCTGATCCCAACAAATAGGAGCACGACATTTCCTGCCGTATAACATCTCGAATGGAGCACGCTTGATACTAGCATGCCAACTGTTGTTATAGGCAAACTCAACCAAGCAAATATAGTCATCCCAGTACCCCTTCCATTCTAATGCACAGGCGCGTAGCATGTCGTCCAAGGTCTGGATGGTACGCTCTGACTGACCGTCCGTCTGCGGATGGAAAGTTGTGCTGAGCTTGAGCCTAGTTCCCCAAGCTTTATAAAAACCTTTCGAGAAGTGATAAGTGAAACGTGGGTTCCTATCTGATATAATTTCTGAAGGTGTACCGTGTAACCGTACAATTTCCTTGGTGAATAATTCTGCTAATTTACTGACTGTGAAATCTTTACGGATAGGAATGAAATGTGCCGACTTGGTCAAATGATCGACAACAACCCAGATTGCATCATGTCTCCGCTGAGTTTGTGGTAGTCCAGTGACAAAATCCATAGAGATCTTGTCCCATTTCCACATTGGAATATCTAACAGCTGAAGAAGACCAGTGGTACGCTGATGCTCTATCTTAACCTGCTGGCAGGTTAAGCATTTAGACACAAAAGTTGTGACATCCTGTTTCATGTCGCTCCACTAGAAATGCTGCTTAAGATCGTGGTACATTTTAGTGAAAACTGGATGGATAGAGAACGGAGAGCTGTGAGCCTCAGTCATTAAGGCTTCTCTGAGAGCTGGGTCTTTTGGAACGCAGAGTTTGGTACCCTGCCATACGATACCATCGTCATCGATGTGAAATTCGGTCTGCTGGTCAATGTTCTGGACAATCGCCCAGATTTCACCATCATCCTTTTGTGCGGCTTTAATCCTAGAGAGTAAATCCGGTTCTACCCTCAGACTAGCCCAGTATCCCCTCTGTCCGCGTACTAAGAGCTCAATATCATACCGCTCTAAGTCCCGAATAATTTCTTCCTGAACATTGATGCCATTTATCATACCTGACTTTCTGCTAAGGGCATCTGCTACTACATTTGCTTTACCTGGGTAATACTGAATATTAGTGTCATAGTCTTTCAGCAGTTCTAACCATCACCGTTGTCTCATGTTCAGCTCTCGCTGGGTAAATATGTACATGAGACTTTTGTGATCGTTGAAGATATCACACGACTCACCGTATAAATAATGCCTCCAAATTTTAAGGACGAAAATGACTGCTGCGAGCTCTAGATCATGAGTACGATAATGTTTCTCATACGACTTCAGTTGACGTGAAGCATAGGAAATGACTTTCCCATGTTGCATAAGTACACAGCCTAAGCCCTTTCTTGAAGCGTCACTGTAAATCTGATAACCACCTGTACCGGATGGAAGAGTAACTATCGGTGCTGAGATCAATCGATGCTTGAGTTCCTCAAAACTCTTTTCTCTCTCCTCGGTCCATATAAACTTCTCACCTTTTCGCATAAGTTGGGTCAATGGTAACACCAAACGTGAGAAATTTTCCCCAAACCTGCGGTAATACCCCGTTAACCCAAGAAAACTACGTATCTCTGTGACAGATGTCGGTCTAGGACATTTGGTGATAGCCTCCACCTTTGCAGGATCCATAGTGATTCCTTCTGCGGAAACAATATGACCTAGAAACGCCACTGTATTCAGCCAAAACTCACACTTAGAAAATTTAGCATAAAGCTTCTCTCGTCTGAGAATCTGCAAAACTGTACGGAGATGATCCTCATGTTCCTCTTTAGATTTGGTGAAAATAAGGATATCATCGATGAATACAATTACTAACTTGTCTAAGAATTCGTGGAAGACTCTGTTCATGAAGTTCATAAATACTGCACGCGCATTCATGAGGCCGAATGGCATAACAACAAACTCGTAATGATCGTACCTCGTGCAAAAAGCAGTTTTGGATATATCCTGCTCTTTTACACGCAACTGATGGTAGCCTGATCGTAGATCGATTTTTGAGAAGTGCTTGGCACCCTGAAACTGATCGAATAAATCATCAATACGAGGAAGTGGATAACGGTTACGAATAGTGAGCTTATTCAACTTACGGTAGTCAATACACAATCGCATACTACCATCCTTCTTTTTGAAAAACAAAACTGGAACGCCCCAAGGTGACACGCTTGGACGAATGAAACCCCTTTCTAGAAGTTCCTGAAGCTGATCTTTCAGTTCCTTAAGCTCTACAAGAGCCATACGGTAAGGAGCTTTAGATACTGGTTCTGCACCTGGAATGAGATCGATACCAAATTCTACCTCTCGCATGGGAGGTAAGCCTGGGAGTTCCTCTAGAAAATCTGACACCATTGGCTGATCATGAATTGAAGGTTCCTCAGAAGTCGTGTCATGATCTGTAGCTAGGAAACCCTCACAACCATGGTATAGTAAGGTACGAGCCTGTAAAGCTGAAATGATCTGAACATGTTTTCCTGGTAGGAAGCCCCGGTGAATATATGCTGGTGTCTGGACATCACCAAAGATGACCCGGTGAGCATGACAATCTATGGTGGCACGATGAACCGACAACCAATCCATACCTAGAATAATATCGAGTTCGCACATATCTAGAGGAAGGGCACTGATTGGACGGATTTTATCATCAAACTCAAGAGGGAGATCCTTATACACCTGGGTAATGAATACAGAGTCTCGCATGGGGGTAGATATACTAAGTACATTGTCTAGTGGCGTAGGGGTCATGTTTATTCTAGTAGCATATGAAGTAGATATAACTGAGTGTGTGGCGCCTGTATCGAAAAACACGCATGCAGACTGTCCGTGTATAAACAAAATGCCAGTAATGGTACCTGTGGTCTTATTTGCTTGCTCACGGGTAGTAGTGTAGACACGACCAGTGGTTGGTGGTATTAGTGGTGGTGGAGGTAAAATCTGAGGAATATGGCCTGAGGTACCGGCAGCATCCTCGCTCTTGCAATCCCTCTTCAAATGGCCCGGCTGACCACACTTGTAACAACTACCCGTACCACGATGGCAAGGTCCCGTGTGTTTCTTCCCACATGTGATGCAAGTGGGATAAGAATACCCGGTAGAAGCAGCTCTGGTTTGCTAAGTACCTGATTTACGAAGATAAACACGTGTCACGATTCTGATAACATAACTGAAATAAGGCTGTTTAGCTGAAATTTAAAATTACCAGAATTTGTCGGTCGGGCAAACTGCTAACCTATGTTGTTTTGGTCACGCCCCTGTCCAGCATCTCTGTTGGAATATACAAAAAAAAATTTAAGATCTGTTTTACACGATAATCTAGTATTTCTGGAGCTTAAAGAATCACATGTAGTTGCCAGATGAGTTTGAGCTGCCGTGGTAGTTATCACCATCACTCCTCTTATCTGATTGATTACGGTCATATGATTGACCGTGGTTCCTGTAGTTCTGATGTGGAGTAGCCGATTGGGATCGGTCTCCTCCTTTGTGTCTGTAAGATTATAATTGGATAAGACATAACATATAAGTTGACAAGTAATAATAGGAGTTAAATTGTTTAAGTCTGCTGGATGAGATGTACCTCTTCTCCGGACGCTCCACATTCTCGAGCTCATCCCTCTCGAAAAGCATCTCAATATCACGAGCTGCATTAGCTACTTGTGACACATTAGTGAATGTGGCACACACCAGCCTATCTGCAGCCCTAGAGTGAAGAGCCCAGCGAAATTGCTTCACTTGCTCCTCTGCGGTACCCGCAACCTCCCCTAAGAATCCAGCCATCCTGAGGTATCGGTGCATGAACTCTATACTGTTCTCGCCATGATTCTGACGAATGACGTGGAAGTCCCTCTTCAGTTTATCTTGCTCAGCATGCGGGAAAAACTAATCATAGAACATCGTCTTGAAACGTGCCCAGGTCAATGCAAGCTCCCAAGCATCTCCCCCATTGGACAGTTTCTGAGACCTCCACCAATTTAGTGCAGGACCCTCCAATTTGTAAACTGCAAGCCTAACCTTGAAAGCATCACCACAACCCATAGCTCCAAAAATTTTCTCTACATGATAGATCCAGTCTTCCGCGTCAGTTGGAGCTACAGTCTGCTCAAAAAGTCGGGGTTTCTGTTTGTTAAACAAATCTAGCCAAGCGGCTAAAGTGGCAGGTGGTAGAGCAGGAGGGTTGTTATTCTGCTGAGGTCCATTTTGATATTCATCTCGGATCTCATCACGAATTTGGGGTAACATGGCTTGTATAGCAGCCTGAACAGCAGCAGCAATGGCAGCTGCGTTAGGATCATTCTCGGTTTCACGTTTGGGTGGCATCTGAAATAACAGAGGATAAGTTGATAAAACTGTCAGAACCTGGAGTAATAAATCTGAATATGCATAGTATATTTCATGAAGGCATAGCCAACAAAATATGACATGAATACTGGTGAACGCCTAGGGTCAGTTCACAAAATGACAATTTACTGAAACATAAATCTGACATGAGTAAGGATGAACGCCTATGGTCAGTTCATCTATACAAAATTTAAACGGCAAGGGTGAACGCCTATGGTCAGTTCACCAAAACGAAAAGTTCGCTGAAAAGCACATGCGATTAAGTATGGTCAGTCCTGTACCAACCGTTTACTTAATCGAAATTTTGAAAATCCGACTGATAAAATACATGAGTAGCATGGAAGATAACGACGCCAAAATACAGGAAGTTCTTGGTGACTACCCACTAGTCACAGGTCAAGTTTTAGAGCCTATAGGTCGAACCTTGCTCTCTAATACCATAATTGTAACACCCCACTTGGATAAGTGGACCGTTACGTGTATTTATGGCGTGTCATCAAAGCATGCAAGGCAATGTATTAAACATTAACTGACCATAACGGAAATACCGGAATCAAACATCGGTAGTCCAAACATAAGCTCAAAATATAAAGATTAAATACTGAAAGAAAAGGACGAAAAGGTGTCCAAACAACCAAAGTGATGTAATATGTGCATAAAAATAAAGGAGTCTGGATAGCTCCCATCCAATGCACTTACTCTCTTAGAAGTCCTAAGATCGTCCCTGTGTACCTGCCGTTTGGAAACATGAAAGGAAACTACGGCTGAGCATAACGCTCAGTGGACGGATATAAAGCATGATAAGTATGTACTGAAAGAAATGGAATAAATGACAAACAATGAAGTTATGAGACTGATACGTAACATGTAGTAGTACCTTGTCTACAATCTGAGAAACCTAGTTTAAAATACTGAAACTGAATTATTAACTATTAAATCTGAAAACATGCGTTTTACTGTATTTTAATTGCCAGAGTTTATATAGGTCACGTGCTGTAACAACCATGCATGAATAACTGGAGGGGTGACCTCTTCATGCTGTAGAGGGGTGGCCTCTAAATAACTGTAGAGGGGTGACCTCTAATTACTGTGCTGGGTGGAGGGATCAGCTCCAATGTGAAGGATGTAGAGCACACACCACATTCACCCTGATAACTTGTAAACTTATAAGCCTAGGATGCATCCATATGCCCCACTAAACATACTGATAAAATGGCCAAACTGAACATGAGTGGGACGATGCAGGATATCACTCTCCTGCATGTGAGTCACGACACCGGTGCCTCTAGTGCCATGGTTACGGTACCTTCGTAACTAGTACATAAACTGGTCGTGCTTGCATATAATGCTCAGGTAACTTATTTCGTTTTTAACATGATTTCTGATAAGCTTAAAACTCATACGGGAAAAAGATTTGGCTACAGACGGGGAATCCTAATCATGCATAGAAAGGAAGTCCTTACTGAATGGACGGAAAATCAGTACCTCGTGTCCAGTAACCGACCGAGATCAACTGACAGAAAGTCTACTCTGATTTCACGCGAGCTACATTAATAAAGGACGGGAATAAGTGATCTGATCTTTATTTAATTACTGATTTTATTGGTTTCTTAATTATTTATGAAATTCTGTACGTATCTTAACTGATAAATCTGAACTTATAATAATTCTCTTAAAATATATATAGACTTACTTATAATTATGATACACGTGTTCTGACGTTATGTTAATACTAATATAAATTAACTCGTTAAAACATAAGATTTCAAAATTAGAAGTTCTAAAATACTTTAATTTATAATAAGATTATACCCTTTTAAAATGTTAAAACTATTTTAATTTAACTCATTTAAAATACAATTTAAGACATTTTTAAAACAATTAATAAAAGGTATAATATTAAAAATCTTCGTTTAATATGTTTAAACTACGTCCCGAGCCTACCGAGATACCCCTTCTCGGTCGCACTAAACAATTCAACATAATATACAAAATCTGTCTATTTGAATATGCGACAGCTAAACTGTCGCTAAAAACTGTCAATAAAAGTTGAAATTCCAAACTGTCAATAAACAGTCCTGCGACAGAAAGTTCTGTCGTGAAACTGTCACTAATTTCGTTTTAAAACTTTCTATTATTTCTGTCTTAACTTCCCACTTCTTTCTATATAAGTTTCCCACCGTTTTTCTATGTTTTCCCACTGTTTCAATAAACCAAACGCACCCTTATTTCTGAAACAACCTGTTTGGGTTTGTTTGACAGTTTTGGGTCGACCACAGCCCGAGCCGCCCCTGTGTGGGTCACGGCTGGGCAGAAAGGTGAAGCCAACAAGACCTTAGGGTCCCCCTCGCCCATCATAAGCTAAACGAACACATCCCTTTGGGGTTTTCTGCCTTCAGCCGACCAAAACAGCCACCACCGAGACTCTTTGAGTCTCGGTTGGACAAATCCAACCCAAACAAACCCTTATACATGTAACTGCGAGGTTGGCTAGGCAAAAGAAGGACATGTCTCGGTCCTATAAATAAAACAGATGGAAATGACTACAAGAAAAGGATGGACGATTTATCTACTTACAATGATTTAGGAATGGAAGGATTTCTTAGATCACGAACAAACAACACACCAAAACCCTCTTTTTTTTAAAACCGGCGGCCACAAGAACCCTAGTTCTTCTTTCCTATTTCTTTTTTCGACTGTGTGGAAGAAAGGGTTAAGTCCCGTATATATTTTTACAATGGGCTTAGGCCCATGTTTTTCCTTTTTTTAAATACTTAAAAGACCGGCCCATATTAGGTTTTATAACTTTTCGTTTTTTTCTAAACGTAATCGTATGTATTATTCCCGCATGTTTTTAGTTTTCCAAAACGTAAAGTTTCTGTGTATTTAATATACTTGTAATTAAATACGGGTTTTACACATTTGTATCCGCGTGGTGTAAATCTCGAGTACCCTCGTTTACATGTCCTAATCATGTTCTCATAAAGCTTCTTTAACATGTTTTGTTTACGCATAGTAGTGGAATCTAAAACAATTAGTTTCTTAAGTGGTTGAGTAGTGGATTGGTTCAAAGTTCTTGTGGGTTTTCTAGTACTAGTGTGCACAAGAATAGGCTTCCTAGTTCTAGCCTTCACGCCATTATGATTAAAAGCATAAGCATCATGATTGAAAGTACGAACACATTTTCCACATTAACAAAAGCAAATTCAACCTTCGAAGTCTTAACTTTCAAACTGTCATTACATGCAGTTACAGACGTTTTATTCTTAGAAAACTTAAAATTCCTACTGTGGTCTTCTAGTTCCATCTTATTCCCTTGATTATTGTTAGGCATGACCTTATATTGCATTCTAGTGCTCCTAAGTTGTGGTCCAATAACGCTAGTAGTGGCAATTACACCTGTAGAAGAAGACACACGTTGATTAGTTTTCCTAAGATTATGAGGTAAACGCGAGGGTACAGTTTGAGTGGGCCTAGTGTTCATCTTATACATTCCTGGTGCTATCACATTTGTACTCTTATCAGTTCGTAGCTTAGGCAAAGTTTGTGAGGGTTTTCCCGAAATAGATGATTTAGGGCATTTAACCGCATTTGGTTGACGAATAGTAGATGGTTTACCCAAATCAGACTTCCCTTTCATTTTCTCAATGAGTATTTGTAACTCACTAATGACTATGTCCCTTTCTTGTAACTGAGCTTTCTAATCATATATTTCGAAACTTTTTTCATTCAATTAACGAAACAAAGAAGCTACAAGTTCTTGACACTTTTTATGATTATGAGATTGATCATCACTTTGTAAAGAAAGTTCAAGAGTGTGGTAATTTTTCTCAATTTTTAAAATATTTTTTAAGTTCTTTGTTTGACTCAATCAGTTTTGAAAGCTCAACCTCAAGATTTTTACATTTATCAACAACTATAACATTCAAATGGTCAATACGATAATATTCTCGCAAAAGTCGATTGATTTCGTTAGAAAGTTTGGTTTCTTGTGGTTTATTTAGTTTGAAGAAAATCAACTTCATCTTCAAGAGATTTAGCATATCTTAAATCAGTTATCATTTCCTCAGTGAGAGCATTATATAACATTTCCAAATTATTTGAAAGATCATCAATGGTTGGAAAAATACATTGTTGAATGACGACTTCTACTTGTGGGTGAGGTTTTATATTCCAAACGGTATCTCTAGAAACTTTTTCATAATCAGCGACACCTTTGTAGAAATTTAAAACCCCTTGTTTTATAAACTCAAATTGCTGAACACTTTTAATTCTTTCATCCCATTTACGTTTTTCATCCTAAATTTGTTTTTCTAACAAAATTGATTGCTTTTAAAAATCCCTTTTTAAAGAAACTTTCTTTTCCGTTTATGACTCGGTGGTGGAACATTGGTAAGCAACACTTGTTCTTTTGAAAGTTCTTTTTGTGGAACAAACTTAATATGATAAATAGAATCAGAAGGGTTTATCAAATCACTTAAGTTCGATCGACTTTCTTCGTGGTGGCGAATGATATCGTCGCAGTCAGGGGAAACCATAAGGGCAAGATTATCATTATAACAACCGACATAAAGAGAAGGCTTGATACTTTGAACTTTCTTGAGATATTCAGGCATAAGAAAACTCGTTTTCATATTTCTATTGAGCATATTCATAGTTTGAATAGAGTGTCCCGTTTTGTAAACAATGTTGTTTAACGTTTCGACTCTCTTTTCCAAAGCAAGAACTTTTTCAATATCCTTTTCTTCACGAGTTTTATAAAGCTCAGTTTATTCTTTGTTAACCGACTCTAATTCAGTTATCTGGAGTTTATGTATCAGTAGTTGTTCTTCAAGTTCCGATATCTTTTGTTTTGATATATGAATTTCATGTGTTACTTCAGAACAATATTGTTCGTTGAGCACCTTACGTTCATATATCAAACTATTAGCTATAGAAACTCGTCGATCAGCTTCTTTTACATAATCACACTCTTTAAGCCTGTCTATCTCATCGGCTAAGGATGTGTTTTCTTGCTTCAAAAGTTTATTAGCCTTTTTGTTTTCATTAGCCTCGTCTGATTCAGTATCTTGAGCAGCATTACCTTCATCATTACGCATATGCTGTGAATCCGTAGAGATATAGTTATCCTACGTGTCCATTACATATGTGTCATTGTTGCTTTCGGGTTGCTCAGGATGTCGCCGTTCATTAGCAAACACATTATAGTTGTCGTATGATGGGACCTTTTCAATTGGCTCAATATCAAAGATAGGTCCAGAATTGTCAGCAGTCTCTAGAATCACTTCTGGAATTTGTTCCATGCACACATAATGTGCCTCCAACTCTTGATCATCGGCTTCATCATCAGTGTCGTCACGCCAATCAACTTCATCTGCTGTGAGCGGAATCCCTGCTTCTTCTTTCTTACACATCAACATCTTTTCTTTGTGATATGTAGAATCCTTAACCCGTTTTGGATTATTTCATTCTCGAGCCATATACCTAAATCCCTTGCAATTAAAGTATTGAATCCTAGTCTTCTGCACAACCAGAGTGCCTACATTTTCTCCAGGCCCAACTTGATCCGACATCCTCTGGTTATCATACCTTGCATTACGATCATACCTTGGAGTATTGTCAACTTCCTTATATCTAGCATTGGATGATGATCTGAGGTTGTTGTTGGTAGGTATGTAGATCTTCTTATATGTTGTGGTGAGTAAAGGCATTAGTTCCTCAATCTTCTTGTCACTTGAAGTTTGTTCATCGTCACTATCTCCATCTGACTCGTTATCATACTTTGGAGGTAGAGTGGGTACAATTTCTTTTGCTTTGTTTCTAGCAGTAGCTAGAGGTTTTGTGGATGAGCTTGATGACCTTGAGGACCTTGAGGAATGAGAAGGTTCTTGTTGACGGTAAACGGGTTGTGTTGAAGTAGTAGCCACAAAAGCAATAGAGTTAGCAGACCGTTCTGCCTTTTCAGCCATAAGTTCATTCACTTGATTCTGGTGTTGTTTCAAGATATCATAAAGCTTGTGATAAAAGATAGTCTTGATATCTTCCATTCATTTAACCAAAGTCACAAACCTTTGCCATTCCAGTTTGAGTTGAAGTAAAAACTAAACATTGGCATGATGACTGGAGATGGTGCACTGATTTCTAACAAGCTCATTCATCATTTTGTAGAATCTCGAATAATATGAGTCAATGGATTCACCATCTTCGGATGTGAATTTTCTGAACTCCCAAAGTAGATTAGTCTCGAGATCTTGAACATTGATCGACTCGCCTTGCTTCAATCGATGAATTCCATTCCATATTTCAATATTGTTAGGACATGCATCAACTATGGAATAGATATTGTTATCAATCTCAATGAGTAGGTAGTTCACAGCATCAGCTTCAGCTTGGAGAAGTTTCCTTTTCCCCGGAGGACATGTGTCGAAGTTCTCCATGACTCTTGTAGTTGATGTAGTGCCATCTGCATTTTGTGTGGTAGTTGGTCTGAATTCAAAGATGGGAGGTATATTTTCAAGGAAATGGCGAAAAGCAGTTATGTTCTCTTAAGTGTAGAGAAATCAAAGGAAACGAGAGCTCCACTGAACGTAGCAACCGGCTATCAGCACAGGTGGATTACCGTTGCCACCTTGTTCTAAACGAAGTTGATTAGCGTTGGCATTGTTGTTGTTGTTTGACATGGTAAATGCTTGTGAATGGATTACAAATCTTAGTATATTTGTTGTGATGAGGTGTGGTTGAAATTTCGTAGCAATCCGAGAATCTTCAGTCCGACAATAAATTCCTTAGTTTAACCAATCGGTAGACCGGAAAATTTTGTATCACCAAAATTTGAAATCGAGTTAGAAATAGACAAAAACTAGTATAGAAAAAATTTGATTTTACTTGACCTAAAAATTTTAACTCTTTTTTTGGTAAACTTTGTTCCGGGACTAGTCTAGATAGTGGCTAAGTCTAAAAAGTACTCGAACAAAATTTTGAAAAGTTATAATCTCACAATAATGAAGGATCTCGGTATGTCACAATGATCCCTGAATTACTCAGATCTCAGAATAACTCAATATCGCGAAAATGGAAGTTCTCGCAATAACTCAATATTGTGAAAATGGATGATCTCGCAATAACTCAATATTGCGAAAATGAAAGATCTCGCAATAACTCAATATTGCGAAAATTAAAGATCTCGCAATAAATCAATATTGCAAAAATGGCAGATCTCGCAATAACTCAATATTGCAAAAATGGCAGATCTCGCAATAACTCAAAACATTCTACAATAACTAGTTTTGTAAACCCTAATTATTGCGAAGATGAAGATTCCGCAATAATGGGTAAGATTCCGCAATAATTATTAAAATAAAGTGGTTTTTTGCCAAAATCGAGCCAAGCGCCCCAAAATTTTGTGTTTTTGGACGATCCAAGGTAACCAAATCCCTACCACAACTATATAGGAGATTCCAAAACCCAAAAAGACACACAAAAATTTTGGACGTGGGTTTTGATGATGAAAAACACACCAAATCAATAAAAAACAAAGCACGAATCTTCAATCACCTATCCACTATAGGCTCTGATACAAAATGTTAATCCCAATTCAATCCATAACACTATATTTAGAGAGAGAAATAGAAGAAAGTATAGAGAGAAAGTAGAAAGATGGTGGAAGATAAATGTTACTTAAAGAGAGAAGGTAAATGAACCAACACCCTCTTTCACACATGGAAGAGGGTTTATATACCCACGATCTTGGTGGGCTTGTGGGCTTGTTTCTTGGGTCGGGATTGGCTTGTCTTTGGGCTTAGAGCCCCTAACTTATACAATATTAGTTTAAAGTGCAAATCCGGTTAACCCGACTAACCTATTACTAAACAAGTCCTTTAACGGCTAAGATTACCTATTACATTCTTGTTCAAATATATAAAATATAGGGCTAACAACACAATTATGCTATATATAATTATGCAGGTAATGCATTCCAGAAGCATTCACTTCCACTTATTCCATTATTCCACAATTGATATGTCAAGTGGATGATACAAGGAAATCACACAACCTACACGCCGTTTACGTTTTTATTTTTGTATGAAAAACTCACTACTACACAAAAGGCTAAAGAGACCCCCTTAAAAATACTGGTTATGAAAAAACATGTCTCTATGACCAAAAAAGGTGGGAAGGGAATGCATGAAAACTGGTTTTTTTTTTAAAAACAGTCTCCATAATGTGAATTCCAAAGAAACCTGTTTTTAAGATGCAACCAGTCTTTTTTATAAAACTAAAGACACTGGTTTTTACGTAACAACATGTCTCTATGTGTTTGTTTTATGGACACCATTTTTTATTAAAAAAACCAGTGTTTTTACACATTTTAAGACATTGGTTTTTAAAAAACCAGTCTTGTTTTTATTTTAATAGATTGTGGTTATTTTTTTTCTAAACTTAAAATCATAAGGACTAAACCGTACATACGTGTTTTCATAACATATTACATTTTTATACTTTATAAAATATATATGTGATTAAAGTATAAGGGCCATTAATACATAAAAAAATTAAGAATCATAATTTGTGTAAAACTTATATATATTTACCTAATATGTAATTTTTCTAGACGTATAAACCTACAAGTTTTAGTCGATCCAATTACCTAGCTACAACAATTGTTAGTCGATCATCAGTGCTACAACAGATTGTTAGTCGATCATCAAAAGTGCAAACAGATACAAAAAACTACAACAACACAGATTATTCCTGTAAGTATTTGTTCTTCAGTTGTTATTATTTAGTTGCATACGCGGGTTGATTACATATATGTTCTTAGTTGTTATTATTTTAGCTGTTGTAAGTCTGTGATTCACTTTTTTTATGCAATTATAATTAACATATAAAGTTACAAAATTGAATATCTTTTACGCAGATATTCATTCATTCATAATATATTACATAATGTAAAAGTCATGTCTAAACCCTTTATAAAGGGTGTCAAAATATATAACATTGCAACAACATACGTTGCAATTACCTGCACATAATTAACTAAGATATATTATCTAAACCCTTTATAAAGGGTGTCAAAAAAGATTAGGTTGCAACTGCCTATATTGCAAGTTGCTGCACCTAACTATATACACAGTCACTGTTTTGGTTCACTGTTTTGATCGCACCGATTATTAATCTTGCATCTTTCGTTTACCCTTGTTAAGCTGCTGAGTGTTAGCATTGACACCAATGGGTTTGATACATGGTAACCCAATAATGCAATGCCTCACTGGTGGACCTCTCTTGACAACCTTTTTATTTGTTGATCCACTGGAAGTGCATGTTCTTCTAGTTTTTTTGGGATTCCATGTCTCATCATCAGAATCCTCGTCATCGTCCTCGTCATTGTCCTCGTCATCGTCCTCGTCTTCTTCATATTCCTCGTCTTCTTCATCTTCAGCTTGTTCATCATCTTGGTCATCATCTAATAAACATATATTGAAAACCAAGTTGAAACCATGGACGAAGCTACTTATAAAGATGTTTTATAACTATAAAAGCCATCAAATAAAGTTTGCAATTCATAATAGCTAGACACCAAATTTTATCCAAAATACAGAAAGTGTTGCCAGACAATGGACAAGAAATTTGGGAATGGGATGAACATATATATCATTTTTTATTGTCAAGACTTAATTTGCTATTTGGCCCACCCAAAACTAGAATCCTAGGTCAGTCACTGGTTGAAACAGATTTACCATTTTATAAAAGAAGGTCAGAAATTACATACCTGGTTTAAAGGAACCTTTATAATTGAATTTTTTTGGAATTTTGAATTTACTCGAAACATCCTCATCTATCTGTATCCATTTTGAGAGTGGCCAGAAAAGTTGTTCTGCCCACCCATACTTTTCCTTGATGTAATCCGAGACTTCATCCCTGAGTTTTACAGATCCAGGAACAGGTTCTACAAAAACCAAAATATAATAGTTAGTCCTTTTCATCAGATATTATACTTAAAAATCTAACAGTCCAAACTTCTATCCAACTGTTTTAAAAAGCTACCTTGGATAAAGATTATTGGAACATAAATGGTTTTCGTTGAAGAATCGGTGCCTTCGTCTCCAAATTCAGCGAATATACCCTCAGTAAATTTGTCCAACATCTGTTGATTCCACGTCTTATTTGGTTTTCCATATTTGGCAACACCCCAGTCCCACATTTCATCGGTCACTAGGCGCACTTTTTTGTCATAGTGCGTGGTTCCTACACTAATAAAAGACATTTGGTTAATAAAGGTACTAAAATATGTAAACTACAAAAAAAGGCTAAAAATGAAAACATAATTTGATGATTACATACCTTGCTTATAGAAGCGTTGAAAAGAAAATGTATTTGAAACATCCGCATCAATAACTCTCCACGTTTGTGGACTGTAATCCATCTGCCCGTAATTTGTTACAACGTATTCCCAAATTTTTTCGATTTTTTCTACAATGTCAACTTCAATCCAGTTAGTAAACAAAAAACTTAACAGGAAGCATAAACGAGTTTCAAATGCCAAATAAACAAGTTTCAAGCCACAAAACACTTTGCAAATACTGATTTGATATGTTTTAGTGTAACTGATTTTCTTTGATAGTTTGTGATTAGTATTGTAGCCTTTAGTCTGTTTTTACCTGCTTTCACCTTTATTTTCATCAGTCTAAGTCATTTGAGTGCATTTTGTGTGTTAGCCTATTTACAAGTTTGTTTTTAGTTCTATTAATCTTCATTTGACTCATAGAACATGTCTTGATAGAAGTCTTAGCTTATTTAAATCCTTTACTCAAATTCACTTTGTTAAAATTGTTCACAGACTTTGTAAGTAGTGTTTGGATCTGTCAAGCTTTTGTAGTACAAGTTTGGTAAACCAGTTAAGCTTTGCTTATTCATATTCAGTAAGCTAGTAGAAACAGTTTTCTTTGGTTTTGAAGTCAAATTTCAGGTCAAAAAGGCAAATGGTATAGAAAAAGTTTGGGTCAAAGTCTGTGATACTTTTCATTCAGAAAACTTGCTACTTTCAATCCCATGCCATTTGTTCATTTCTTAACCAAATTACTTGAAACAAGTTTCTAGTTATAGCTTAACATCTAAGGAACAAGTCTGTGCAAGGGAATTCTACAGTTTTCAGTATTAAGCTAGGAAATACTTTTTTGATAAGTACTTGAGCAAACTCTAGTTTCTGTAATAAAAAGGTGGACTGTTTTCCTAGATAGCAAAATCTACTTCAAAAGTATAAATCATATACTACAAAATCCAAACATGGGTTTATATTAGTGTACATATATTTTATTCTAATAAGCCCAAATATAAGCAGAAATCCAAACATGAGGTTGATTCAAATGCCAAATAAACAGATCTTAGAAGGCTCAACGCCTATCTACTCCATCAACGGAGGCCTTTAGCTAAAAAGTTTGTTAACTTCTGTTTTAATTTCCACTCAAGTGAAGTTTGCTTGCTACATTCTTAGACTAAACCATCTGTGCTACTATGATAATGTGATTTGATATGTTTTAGTGTAACTGATTTTCTTTGATAGTTTGTGATTAGTATTGTAGCCTTTAGTATGTTTTTACCTGCTTTCAACTTTATTTTCATCAGTCATTTGAGTGCATTTTGTGTGTTAGCCTATTTACAAGTTTGTTTTTAGTTCTATTAATCTTCATTTGACTCATAGAACATGTCTTGATAGAAGTCTTAGCTTATTTAAATCCTTTACTCAAATTCACTTTGTTAAAATTGTTCACAGACTTTGTAAGTAGTGTTTGGATCTATCAAGCTTTTGTAGTACAAGTTTGGTAAACCAGTTAAGCTTTGCTTATTCATATTCAGTAAGCTAGTAGAAACAGTTTTCTATGGTTTTGAAGTCAAATTTCAGGTCAAAAAGGCAAATGGTATAGAAAAAGTTTGGGTCAAAGTCTGTGATACTTTTCATTCAGAAAACTTGCTACTTTCAATCCCATGCCATTTGTTCATTTCTTAACCAAATTACTTGAAACAAGTTTCTAGTTATAGCTTAACATCTAAGGAACAAGTCTGTGCAAGGGAATTCTACAGTTTTCAGTATTAAGCTAGGAAATACTTTTTTGATAAGCACTTGAGCAAACTCTAGTTTCTGTAATAAAAAGGTAGACTGTTTTCCTAGATAGCAAAATCTACTTCAAAAGTATAAATCATATACTACTAAATCCAAACATGGGTTTATATTTTTGTACATATATTTTATTCTAATAAGCCCAAATATAAGCAGAAATTAAAACCTCCTAATAAGCACAAATATAAGCCGAAATAAGCCCAAATATAAGCCGAAACAAACAACCCCTTAATATAATCATAACTTTCTAAATAAGACCGAAAAAAGGGGTAAACTTACAAAACATTAGTTTTGATTTTTGAAAGATCGAATTAGATTGATGTGTGTGTGACATTGTCCAGTGTGAGGTTGATTGTAATTATCGGTGGTATTGTGTGTTTTTAGTGTGTGAAATGATCGGTTTGATCATGTGAATTTGTGTTTACTGAGTGGTTGAGAACTTGAGATAGTAAATATGTGTTAGGTGGTGTTAACTAAAAACGTTTAATTTTTTGCAAGTTTGAGTTTTTATAAAAAAAAAAAAAAAAATTCAAAAAATCTTGGCCAGGACTCGAACCTGCGCCGTTTACACCACACACCAACACCTCAACCAACTGCCCTAGGGTCTTTGACTGTTATTCATTTGCACAATTTATTATTTAAGGGGTGATGTGGTTTTTTAACTTTTCATTTTTGCTTTGTTATTCAAGTAGTTTTGGACTTTTTGGTTTAAAAATTTTATTTTTTACGTTTTTTATTAATTTTTTATTATTATTTAAATTCTCGGTTTTACGAAAATAGACTAAAAATAGTTAAAATTAGTTTAAAATTTTATAAAAATTATGTTAGGTTTCATTTAATATTTTTTAGGTTTACAATTAAAAAAATTTCCATTTTGGCTTATTTTTAATTTTATTTATTTTTGTAGTTTTTTATTAAGTTTAAAAACTATTATAAAATTATTAAAAAATTTTTGGACAATTTGGTTTTCAATTTAGTCTTATTTTCATTTTTCTTTGTTTATTTTAATTTTTTGGTAATTTTTTGTGTATTTTTAATTTTTGTCACGTTTTACGTTTTAATTCAATTTACATTTTGGGTGTTCTTTTTTCAGATGAATCGTGAAACATGGATGTACAATATAGATCGTTGTACTCCCGCTTATGTGAAAGGGTTGGCTGAATTTATCAAGTGTGCTGAGGCTCATCGAAAAAGTAAAGGAGAAACACTAATATCTTGTCCATGTGTAAGGTGTAGAAATAATAAGTCGTATGATAAGTCTGCCACAGTTAGATATCATTTGATAGAGAACGGTTTTGACACAAATTATACATGTTGGAAACTTCATGGTGAGATAGAACCGCAAGTTGATAATGACACAATTGTTTCGGACTCTAATATGGATGACAATTTTGGTAATGACGATAACCATCGAGATAATCTGGAAGGGATGTTGGAAGACGTGAAAAGTAATGCTGATGAAAAGCAGGCTAAAAAATTAGAGCAATTGTTTGTCGATGCAGAAAAACCAGTGTATGAAGGTTGTAAGACGTTTACCAAACTTTCTTTAGTTCTGAGGTTGTTGGACTTAAAAGCAAAAAGTAATTGGAGTGATGTAAGCTTTACTGCCCTATTAGGTGTGTTCCATGAAGCGTTACCTGCAGATAACGACATGCCCGTTACGACATATCAGGCGAAAAAACTAACATGTCCGATGGGATTGGCGGTAGAAAGAATACACGCATGTCGCAACGATTGTATATTGTACCGAAAAGCTTATAAAGACCTACATGAGTGTCCTGTATGTAATGCATCGAGGTATAAGCATAAGCCTCTAACGGAACTTGATAGTGATGTGACAAAGAATGGTCCTCCTGCTAAACTTTTGTGGTATCTTCCAGTCAAACCTAGATTGAAAAAGTTATACGCAAACCCAAAGGATGCCAAATTGTTGCGTTGGTATGCTGAAGAACGTAAAATTGATGGAAAAATGAGACATGTTGCTGACTCTCCTCAATGGAAAATATCGATCGTGATTTTAAAGAATTTGGTTCTGAGATCAGAAACATACGGTTTGGACTTTGTTCAGATGGAATTAATCCATTCAGAAGCCTTAGTAGTCGTCACAGCACTTGGCCTGTTCTTTTATGTATATACAATCTTCCACCTTGGTTATGCATGAAACGGAAATACATCATGATGTCATTATTAATTCAAGGTCCGAAACAACCAGGGAATGACATTGATGTGTACTTGCGTCCACTAATTGATGACATGATTGATTTATGGGAAACAGGCATTGAAATCTATGATGCGTACAAAAAAGAGAGGTTCCGGCTGTTTGCCATGATTTATTGTACCATAAATGATTTTCCAGCGTACGGTAACTTGTCGGGGTATGGTACGAAAGGGCAAAAGGCATGTCCTGTTTGTGAAAATGAAACCCACTCCCGGTGGTTGAGTAATTGTAGGAAAACAATATATATGGGACATCGAAGGGCGCTAGACAGACATCACCCGTACCGTAAAAAAGCAAATCTATTTGATGGTACATCGAAGGATAAATCAATGCCCAAACGTATGGACGGATATGCTACGTTATGCCAAGTTGTCGACATAGACATTACCTTTGGAAAAAATGTTAAACATCCTACTAAACGTATCTGGAAAAAAAAATCTATATTTTAGGATTTAAAGTATTGGACACATATTATTGTCCGGCATTGCCTTGATGTGATGCACATCGAGAAAAATGTTTGCGAAAGCTTGTTAGGGTTATTATTGAATATTCCTGGAAAAACAAAAGATGGGGTAAATGCTCGAAACGACATGCTCGCGATGGGAATTAGAGAAGAGCTGGCACCACAAGAGACGAATGGGAAAAAAATGTATTTGCCTCCAGCTTGTTACACTTTGTCAAAGGCGGAGAAAACCTCATTTTGTGAATGCTTAAATGGTTTAAAGGTTCCGTCCGGCTATTCTGCTAACATTAAGAGTTTGGTATCAATGAAAGATTTGAAGTTACTTGGTATGAAATCTCATGATTGTCATGTATTATTGACGCAAATGATTCCAATCTCTATTCGTGGATTGATGACACCTCAAGTGCGACAGACAATTACAAAGTTGTGTCTATTTTTTAGCATGATTCATTCAAAAGTTCTTGATAATGAAAAGTTGGAGGAAATGCAACGTGATATTATTATTATTCTTTGTCAACTTGAGATGAACTTTCCACCTTCTTTCTTTGATGTCATGGTTCACCTCGTATCTCATATTGTTGAGGAAATAAAGATTGCTGGTCCTGTTTTCCTACGGTATATGTATCCATTTGAGAGGTATATGGGATTCTTAAAAGGATATGTAAGGAACAGATATCGGCCAGAGGGTAGTATTATTCAAGGGTATGCAGCCGAAGAAGTGGTTCAGTTTTGTACAAACTATATGGATGATGTCGCTGATATTGGCCTTCCGCAACCGCGACATCAAGGTAGACTTGGAGGGGTGGGGACAATTGGGCTCAAAGATATCAATCCCAACCTTGAAGAGTTAGAACAAGCACATTTTACAGTATTGCAAAGCATGACATGTATTGAACCATACATACAAGAGCACATGAAGGAATTAGCAATAAAAACTGGTAGACGAGATGAAGAGTTTTTGGAAGCCGAGCACAAAATTTATTTTTCACAATGGTTGGCAGAAAAAGTAACTGGTATGTGTCTTTCAGATGTAGACCAAGACGTTATACAACTAGGGCACCGTCCACGTCGTGTACTTCAATATCAAGGCTATGACATTAACGGATATACGTTCTATACCAAGAGACAAGATGATAATAGTACTGTTCAAAATAGTGGAGTGACAGTAATAGCAGCAACGCCAAATTCATCGAGGAAAACAATCGCAAAGGAGTCATATTATGGTGTCATTGAAGAAATTTGGGAATTGGATTACACTATGGTTGTTATACCGGTATTCAAGTGTAGATGGGTCGATAATATGAATTCAGGTGTTAGAGTTGATAACGACGGTTTCACGTGTGTTAATCTCTCTACAAATGGATATCCGTCTGAGAAATTCATTTTAGCAAAACAAGTTGATCAAGTATTCTATGTTCAAGACCCACTAGACAAGAGATGGCATATTGTCCTGCAGAGTAAACGGAGTATAGTTGGCGTCGATGATGTTGTTGACGAAGACGATTACAATAAGTTTGACGAGCTACCTCCTTTTTCTATTGGTGTTCAATCGGATCCTGTTCTTTCTGATACAATTTACTTGAAATCCGATCACCAAGAAGGACAAGAAGATTGAAAAAACATTGTTCGTATAAAAATTCAAGATAATAATACTCATATATTATTATAAAAGTCATAACTAATTGAACTGTTTTTTTTAATATTTCAGGAAGCGTTGTATAGTTTGTATAGTACATCACTTTTTTTTCAATAGATAATCTCATTCGTTTAGACTTGTAAGTCGGTTAGAATCTAATTTGTTTATACTTTTTTTACAACTACTTAATTTGAAATTATTTACAAATTTAATATTTTTTTTAGTTTATTTACAACAATTAATTTTTTAAAAAACACAAATTTAATATTTAATATTTAAATAAAATACAATTTTAATTTATAACTTATAAACTAAAAAATAAATGCAAATGATATCATTTTCCATAACTTTCCATAACAACTTCTCTTTGTGCAGATCGTCACTTTCCATAACAACTTTTGCTACAAATCCGCCCTCCAAAAATTATTCCCCATCCCTCCAAATTATTTCCAGGATACCCAAATCGATATTCAATTTCAATCGCTACAAATCCGCCCTCCAAACTAATTCAACATCCCTCCAATTTTTTCATCTTCTCCCGCTGTTTCTTGATCCCTATCTCAAATCCCGCCTAAGAATGGTATATAAAAAGGGCACGATTCCTAAACCTAAACCACCAATCACCAAATCTCATCACCGAATTAAAGAAATCACTTTCAGTCGAGCAACCAAAGATGGTATAGCTATCTATAATACTATATTTGTTTGTAATTAAATATTTTCTTGTTCTATATATGATTTTATGGTTTAGATGTTGTTAGGTTTAGACTTTAGATGCACATTCTTGTTTCTGATTGATTTAAGTAACATTTAAGGGGTGTTTGTTTAGGTCTTATAAGCCAAGATATTCAGGCTTATGTTATTTATTAGCCGAAATCAAATAAGCTGTAACACCGTTTATAAGATAAACCAAACACCCCCTTAATATATAAAAGTGGTGCATACTAATTAACATCTATTAATAGTCTGCGTAGGTAGTTGTTTAGGACAGTATGCTTTGTTATGGCCATAATCTAAATTGCAATAAACAATATAGTCGTATCATATAGTCATACTGCTTATACTTTACGAATACTTGGAGAACCGGAGTTTGGACCTTTGGCTGCACCGAAAGCATAGTCCATCAGGCCGTAGGCCAAGTGGTTCTGTTCGTCATCTGGTAACTGATTGGCCTAAAAGGTTGCAGATAGCACTAGGGGCTGCTCGTGGTTTCTCATATATGCACCATGATTGTACACTAGGGTAGTTCACAGGGATATAAAATCAAAAGCAATATACTTTTAGATAGCTATAGCCAGGATCTTAGTGAAGGAAAATGAGCTCAACATAATGACAGCAACTAAAAAATTATGCAGACATGAACCATAAAAATAAAAAATTATAGTCGGTATATAACATGTCAGCTTTGTGATGTATGGTTATCTTGGGCATAAACGGGTTTTTGAAATCAACACAAGGCGGCTTGATTTAATGTACATGTATCTACCAAACACTCCATAATGAATTTACCCTATATATGTCTATATGAACCTCAATATCTGATTTTAAGTTGCTAAGATCATTAGGTTAATTGGATGAAATAAGTGTAAACCACATACTTATTAACCCGTTGATATATAAATGTCGAGTCACAGCTTGAGACTATTTATTACATGTCAGCTTTGTGATGTATGGTTATCTTGGGCATAATCACATAATCACACATAATTTTTATTTGTGTATGTAATTCTCTTTCTGTCACAGTCGTAAAAATAGTTTATGTGTAAAAAAAGGGTTGTTTGGTTGTTGTTAAAAGAGTTGCCAAACACCCCTTCAACTTCAAAAGGGGTGTTTAGCTACTGTCAAACCAGGTTCCAAACAACCCTTCCGCTGCAAAAGTTTGGGCAAGTTATCTGTTAATGGCGTACTACGCGTCGTTACTCGAAAGTTGTGTTTTAGTTGCAAGTTACTTGGTAATCATCAGCGCCTTGCCCCGTTTTACATTAATTGGTTGATTGCCCATTGATTAGTTGTTGGAAAGGCTACTTTACTAGTTTAACTAAACAAAAAAATTAACATGAATCATTCGGTTTGTACTTGAAATTTAGGACCCTCCCGCACAAAGAAGAATCAGAGGAATCAATCAAATTCAAGATCTTCCAGATGGCGAATCTGTAGAATTAAATAAATTTGGGCAAGCCGTAGGAAAGTGGCAATTTCTGTTTGGAAAGTATGCAGGCACTCGAACTAGGAGACTAATTTCTATCCTCATAAAGAACTGGAAGGCTGTGAAACCGTCACAAAAGGACTTTTTATGGTCAGATATTATGGTATGGCATCCTCCATCACTAATTCTATTATATTCTAACTTCGTTAATGTATTAACTTATAACATGTTTATATCAGGCACATTTTAGACTACAAAATGATAAACTGATTAAAAAACAGACACTTTTATCATGTGCTATCAAGTGGAAGGCTTTCAAAACAAAACTAAGGACGAAATTCATGCTAAAAAACATATCCCCGTTAACTAAATGGACATACATAGAGCAAGATGTGTGGGATCAATTCTGCCTGAATGAAAACACGGATGCCAAAAATGTTAGTTTCACTGCTTTTTTTTTATCATTATACTATACTATTAATATAGAAATGTTTATAATTCAGTTTTACTCACTTGTGTAGAAACTGCGTGCGTAAGCCCGTGCACGAGGACAAAAATCAATAACTCGTCCTCGTGTAGGACCAAAAGGGTACCGCGGTTTTGAGAAACAGTGGGAGGAGGAGCGAAATGATCCTGAAAGGGCGACCGAACTTCACTTAATACCGGATATTCGTTCAAGCAACTACTGTTTAGCCCGGGCTCCAAGAGACAAGGATGGGATCAAGCCATTGCCTGCTCATTTAATTGATGTTTCTAAGAAGTTGGTATGTGTCATTTTTAATCTAATATGCTCTATAACCACATATATCTAAGTTTTCTAGTTATGGTACATTAATTACATTATTTTGTTACTGTAGGTAGAAGCAGCCAATGAGTTATCACAAAATTCAAACGAATCTAACTCGGGAGTAGATGCCATCATAAAGGTGTTCGGACCAGAACATAGAGGACGCACCAGGGGGGTCGGTTGTGATATAGGGTATAAAAAGGGAGTTGATGGATATGTCAGGAAAAAGAGGACCTCAAAAGACAACGAAGAGCTACGCAATGAAGTGCGCCAACAGATGAAAGAAGAACTAAAGTCAGGTGACTTTTGGTTGGAAATGAGGGCGGAACTTGAGAAGGAATTAAGAAGTAAAATTCTAGCTGAACATAATTTATCACCAACGGAAGATGATGTCAGAAGATCGGTGGAGCTGAAGTCGAGTCTTAACTCGAACACAAACAGCGTTGCGTTGGAACAAGGGGAACATAATCAGTCAAGTTCAAACAATGTCATCAAGAAACAATGCATACAGGTTAACTACTTCAATTTTCTAATTAGCCTTGTATGAATTGTTAATTTGCTTATTTTGTTTTCTAACTACTTGAAACATTTTATTTAGGATGCGACCACAAACACCGTAAGGAAGGAACAAGTGGAACAGAATCAGCGAAGTTCAAACAATGTCTTTAAGATACAATGCATACAGGTTAACTACTTCATGTTTTGTAATTAGCCGTGTATGAATTGTTAAATTTCTTATTTTGTTTTCTCACAACTTGATACATTTTATTTAGGAGGAAACATACGGCTGCTTGTACGTCCCTAGTTGTGCTTTAGGCGGGAAGCCAACGATGTGTGCCGTTGCAACAATATATCCGATTCTTGAAAATGGTATGGTACATTTTCAGAAATTACGAAAAGGTCACATGAAGGTAGCAGTTCACAAAGTTATGGAAAACCATAAAAATATGGAGCTCCCTGTGCCGGACGATGAACTGCCTTGTTTAGAGTCCACAGTGAACGGCTTTATCCAATGGCCGATTTTTGCTATTGGTCGCTATAAGGTATTATGATAGTTTATTTACCAGTTGTCATAATTAAGTATTTGCTAACTTAGTTGGATTGTTATTCGTAGGGAACGCCCAAGCAACCTGTAACAAAAGTTCCAACGAAACGTTTGGTGCCTCAACCTGAATCGGCACCTTCATCAAAAAAGGGAAAAGTTAATGTTACCCCGAAAGAATTGAACATGAAGGACAAAGCATCTGAAGATGCAATCAAAAAACAAAAGTCGATAGAGCGGGTAAGACTTACTTTTATATCGTTATGTTGATTTGTGCAAGTCTGCAGCAAAACTGAACACCCCTGTATATATTAGGCCATCTAAAATTCTCCTAATTTGGTACAACGGGTTATAAACACGCAATTTAGTTCGTAGTAATAGTATCTCTTTAGGTATCTCAAAATGGCTTATGGTATTTGGTAAAAGTCCAGAAAAATTATTGCAATTACAGAGAAGTGAGATATAAGTATTGGGTTTACTGTGTTTTAAAATCGGAATAACCAAGTTTCAAGAGGAAGCGATAAACACCCCCTTAATATGCAGTTTCACATATTAGTGCTTTACTCTTAGGGAGCTAGTATTAATCTGATATAAACCACTGTTTGTTTACTGTTTATTATGTCAGGTTGCAAATGAGAAAGCTGACTACCGTAAGAAGTTGCACGATCTGCAAAATGATATACTCAGTAAACCACAGAATGTGATAGATGGGTATAATAATTGGATGAGCCGTGAGGATATTGCTGAGCCGTATACTATTGTTGTTAATCAGAAGGTTTTTAATGCAACTGAGGAGTTCTACTTTTCAATAAACGCAACGGACATCATTGAGCTTTTGACAAACAATCAACTGGATATTGACATCTTGACCCTATTTTCGAGGTAATTAATATATGTATTATTATATACTTCATTGCAAATGAATTTTTATATCACATAAATTTATGTTTATACCTTGTATGTTCGAACTAGGTCATTGTATCAGTTGAGGAACCACTACTCAAATAACAAGGTTGGTTTCCTTAACCCGATGAAGATTACCGCTGATTTGTGCTTTCATGAAAAGCTTGCAACAATGGACTACTTAGCTCAAGCATTGACTTCTTACGATTTTTATCTTGCACCATTTCTACAAGGGTAACATCTCTTACCATCTTAATTATCATCTATATTTGTTCGTTCTTTTTTCTAATCCTAAAACGTATACAATGAATGCAGCCGGCATTATGTACTAATCATAATATGCCCCAATGATGGTAAAGGTTTTATTTTGAATCCGCAAAAGGATTCACAAACTAATGAGAACTGTTACAGACTCGCTGGACTTGTGAACTCGTAAGTATTATTTAAAAAGTTTAATATTTCACATTTGTTGTTGTGTAATTTAACTTACACATGTTCATGGATTTTTTAGTGTCCTTGGTACTATGGAGTGGGATTTTCCTCTAGTGAATCGTCAGCCGGAAGATTGGGAGTGTGGATATTACGTCATGAAATGGATGTATGACTTCGTCCTGAAATATCAAAACAACAACTTTCCAAACACAGTAAGTCTTTTTTAAACCGTGTATACATTTGTTAGATAAGCTGTTAGTATAGTTTAGGTTAAGGATACGCTGAAATTAGTATCAATAATCTATAGTAGTTGTGTTAGTATCCGTTAGTAGCCTTAACAACTATTTCCACAAGCCAATGTTATAGCTTTTAATTCCCTTCGTTGGTTTGATTTGCATGTTGCTTTTATCTAGGTTATTGTGTTAATATGATTAAATTACTTGTAGGTACCGTGGAATAACGAGCGTCCGTTGGATAAGAAAGAGTTGAACGCGATTGTTGGAGCTTGGTTTACATTGTGGCGACAAGTTTAATAAAAACAAATTTGATTCGAAATATGTATTTGACAATTTTAATCCTTCCAATTAATAAAGTTCTCTTTATTTGCATACATTTGTTGTTTATGACAATTCAAGTCCTTTAATTTAGTTTTTTTATATAATTCTTGTATTTATGTTATTCCATTGTAGAGGGTTAAATTTGTAAAATTTGGAATTTAATAAAAATTCCAATTTTTTTTTAAAAAAAAAACTAACTAAAAAGAGACTGGTTTTAAAAAAAACACATTTTTTTACTCCATAAAAAGACTGGTTGTATGCTCTTAAAAAGACTGGTTTATGGATATTAGTATGGAGACCAATCTTTAAAGAGACTTGTTTTTATGAAGATAACCAGTGTCTATTCTTTTAATAGAGACTGGTTTCAAAACCAGTCTCTTTATGTTTCGAACAAGGAGATCCTCCACATAGAGACGTCCTACAAAACCAGTCTCTATTGCCTTTTTCGACCAGTCTCCATGGACTTTTTTGTAGTAGTGACTTTTACTAATTGTTAAAAAAGCATTACGTAATCATTTATATTCTCAAGTTTTCCCCATTTTAGATAAGCATGTTTTATAGCTTTGCCGTAACTTTTTTAGTAAATTACGGGTGTGTTTGCTAACAACTTTTTTAAGAGCGTTTTTAGCAATTAGCATTAGTATTTAGCATAATTATTAAAAAAAGCTTGTTTGGTAAGAGGAATGGGTATTAGCATTTCTCATAAAAATGCTCTTTTAATAGCATTTTTAGATGAGCATTATTTAGTGAAAAACTTTAGACTTAATAAATTACTTAAATACCCTTATTAATATAAGACATTTAAATTTAAATAGTATCATATTTATATAATTATGTCCTTTTATGTCTTTTCACACATTTAAATTACAGCTATTGCTAATCTGCCGAACACTTTTATAAATTATATGCTATTACTAACTGCTACTACTTACTGCTTACTACTATTGCTAACTTGTACTGCTAACTGCTAGTGTAACCAAACACATCCTACATCTTTTGAACCATAAATAGCATTTAGCATTTGTATATTAGCATCATTTTACCAAATGTATTTAATTTTGGAAATGCATGATTTGTTGTATTTTGACTTATATGAAAGATTCATAAAAAATGAGCATATTGCCGTCTAAGTTGACAGCTTTATCACGCTGGTGACAACCATGAACTATGTCGACCTAAGAGCACAAGGTGTCCTGGGATGGAATGCCAGCCAATCCTATGTGGCAGCTCCTTACTTTCCGTTACTACACCATCCTTCTTCGCCATAGCCTCGCCAAAGAATATTTCGCCATTTAAGTGAGTTAGAAACGACAAAAAAAAATTCCAACGTCTTTTTAAAAAAAAATCTATCCGAACGGATTTTTTTCTCAATTTATTATTTCTCCCACTTTCAAATATAAATACTACTAATGACCCACATTTTTACATACAATTTTTTAAAATCATCTCGTCATAATATAGAAAAAAATGTCTCAAAGTCCAAATGACAGGTTTATACCAATCTCCTTAACACTCAATCGCCACAATTTTCGCCTTCATCTAATTCGTCTTCTCCGTCGTCCCAAAAATCCGCCGGATCCTCGCAACATTATCCAACTAACTTATCTCAATTTTCACACGACAAAAATTACCAATTTGATTATCATTACCAACCGCAACTAGGCTTGCAAAATTTTCAACAACTGAGAAACAACGAATCATAATTTTTTCCATCACAACCGTCACACCAAAACTACTTTCCATCACAACCTTTTCCTCCGCAACAACAACCATTTGCTACACAATCACAAGGTTAAATTAAAGTACCAAATACATATCAAGAAGAAGTACGCAAAGGCAAACGTCCCTCGAAAGAATCCAAATCGAAAAAGAAAGCCCCGATTAATTTTGATGAAGATGATGACGAGGTCAAGGAGGTCGCACCACGTGTTTTGACCCGTTGGTCAGCCTTTGAAGAAAAGTTATTTACGTAGACATGAATCGAGGTTTCGCAAAACGTTGAAATTGGAAATGACCAATCCGAGGATGCGTTTGGACCCAAATTATGGAGGTTTTTAACCGTACTACAACTGGAAATCCATGGTAGAATAATATGGCTACCGGAAAATGGACACGACTTAATGGGGAATGCCAAAAATTCATGGTGTCTACAAGCATTTACAACGTAAGAGCGGTGAAAATAAGCATGATCACGTCGAGAATGCAAAGAAGACGTTCGCTCAACGTAGTGAATGTAAGAAGTTTAATTACGTCCACTGTTGGAATGTTTTGAAGAATTATTCAAAATGGGATGCGACCGAACCGATTGACATACACTCTTGAAGAACTATTCGACCCAAATCCACGACCTCGTCTTGCCGGAAAGCCACGTCTATCAAAGAAAATAAAATCTGAAACTTCTTCGAGCACCGGTGGAAGTAACGGAGGGTCTGTGGCGTCCGACCGTTTTGAAGGACATTATGAAAAAAAAAATGTCAAGCTGCGCAAGAGGCTTACTGGGCAAAGAAAGACAGTGAAGTGACGATGAAGGAGTGTCTAGAGTTAGAGTTCCTCTTTTTGGATCCAGACAGCGCAGGACCAGAAAAAGTCGCGTTCATCCAAGCGAGGCAACAAGACATCATGAAGCGATACTCAAATGCTTTCAACGGTTAAACCAAATAAATGTTATTTCGGCTTTGTTATATTTTTCCATAACTTTTTTTTCGTATTTTTTTTGTAACTTTTTTTTTTAAGTTTATGTATTGTAATTTGAATTTTATGAAATGAATTTATTTTGGTTAAAAATAAGGGAAAAAAAATAAAAGGTAGTAGTGGAGAAAATATGATGAGAGATGATATGTCATGATAACAGAAGTTTTAAGTGTCAAGTGACGTGACATCACATGAGCCCAAACGAGGAGGTAAAGTTGTTTCATAACACCTTTTGTTCTAATCACACCTCAAATCCTAACATCTTATCTTTCTACTTGCGACTTATTTTTCATAATCCTACCTCAAATTGCATCTACTAGCGACTTTTATTCCATATCTAAAATGACATTTTTAGTTGCATCATGAACCACTCAAGGTAGTCTAATGGCAAAGGATTTATGATTATTACTTCAAAGTATTACTTCAAAGTGTGAGGTTTCAAGTTCAATTTTTGTTAGGTATAAACAAACTTAAAATGGTCACGTCAACCTCCTGAAAAAAGAGAGATTTACCTGGTTTAAGTTTGTGTGACGGTAAACTCAAAGCCTGTAGATTATTCAGCCAATGTGTCAAAAATCACGATTATAAAATTAAAATTTATTATAGAAAATAAAATCATTACTATAATAAAATTAAACATCACATAATAATTAAAAATGTTACATAAATAATCACACATTTTATTAATCTGTTCTCGGATCATTAGACATCACTTCAAAACACTGAATAGCTCCCATTTAGTATGTAGAAGTGAACAAATTATATATTTTTTTTTTCAAAAAAATAATATATTTAAAAAAAATATTAAATGAGTTGAGTATTTATAAAAATAAATTATTTGAATTTTAAATTATTTTTTTTAAAAGGGACAAACAGTTAAACTTTTTATTGTTCTATGACTTACGACAAAAAGTCAAGTGTGGTATCGATTTGTATATCGACCAGTGGTTCTTTCGGTCCCGGCATTGAATCGACTGATACACGTTTGACACGGTTGTGCCTAGTCTAAAACTTGAACACAATGAGTGGTATTATAAATTAGTTGTATATATGGAAAAAGTACATGCGCTTATTAAGATCATAATCCTACTTTTTTACGTTTGAAAAAAAAATGATCTTATGTTTAAATTTTAACAATATATTCTTTCTACTTTTATCAAACAATCTACTACTCCTTCCGTCTCATATTAATAGATATTATTTTTGAACGTCTCATATTAATAGTCCAGTCCAAAAATAGTTAAGAAATGTAGATTAAGTTTAATATATCACCCTCATTTGAGGGTATTATTACAAACAATAAATAAGTTGTAAATTAATTAGTTAAGGGTAAAGTTGTCTTTGTGTAAAAAGTAAGAGAGAGAAAGTTAAAAAAATGATGTTTTTATTGAACTGCGTATTTTTTATCGGTGAACTATCATTATAAGACGGAAAAAATACTTTTCATAAATACATTTCATGTGCTTATTTGATCACTTGTTAATCTCATTTGAAACGGCAATATAGGTACCATTTTCTGTTGCAGATTATTTCTATACAACATTTGGCATGATATGTTACATTTAACAAAATATATTTAATTTTATTAATCTAAAACATTTTTTAATGCCAGCCACCCATCGGGCGTGTAACACTTTTTAATTTATACTTTAACGTAGCGGAACATAAATTTAAAATATTACTTACATAGAATAAAAGACTTAATAATAAAAAACAACTGAAAAGAGTATTTAAATTAACTTTATTTATTCATTTATCATTAGTTATCACTCAAAATCAGAGATTTTTAAACCAAACAACTGTATATATCATGTACATCACGGGTTCCTAAGATCTATAAAATAGGTTTGAATGATAAGAATTTCAAGTATATATCTCCACATCATCCTTATGCTGCTCCATGTTATCAACAATCAACACCTAAGATATATGCTTAAAATCAACACAATAGTTGTGTGAATTCATAGGTTTATAAATCATTTTGAATATAAGGTCCTTTTCCTGAGCTACGTTGTTATTTGCCAACATATAAATATTCATGTTTGTAGAAAACTAGGAGGGTTAAACAGTTTTTACCGATTAGTTTTAATTATCTTTATAAACTTTTTCGTGATTGGTAAAAGATATAGACAACTTTTTGATTAGTAATGTAAATGACTTGACACAATAAATAAACAAACCCACAATGCACGATATTTATAGTGGTTCGGCCTAGCAAGATGTCACTTATCTTGCCCCTTCTTCCACTCCACGAGTATCCACTTGAGAGTTCTACTTCACTAGAAAACGAGTCTCCTTTACACCGGTGGAGATATTCACTATACAAACTTACAATCTTAACCAACACCGAGTATAAGATGTCTTAATCTAAAGGCACGACAACAATGCCTTATATACTTCTTACACTTTTTGGTTATAACACCATCCACACTTTATACAAGTAGATAGATGAATGGGTACAACAATGGTGATAATATAGGTAACTTTTAACACTTTCACGCAATCTGAAGCCTTGAAGGATCAAAGCTTAGACTATAGGTTTTTTGTGACCGATCTTTAGATGAACAAGGATCGAATCACAAGTAAGAAGATAATGAACAAGATAGATTAGAGAGTTAGTTTATATACTGAGATTAGAGAGAAGAGATGATAAAAGGGGTGAGTTTGAAGCTTGGACAAAGGCTCAGCTTGTAGGCAGTCTGTCAGACCCCACGGAACCCGTCGGACCCTTTACTATTGGGTCCGTCGGGGTCCGGCAGATCTGACTTTTGTTGCCAATTAAATGTTTGTCCAAGATCACAAGAAATTATTATAACTTGCTTGGTTTGATTTAAGAAGTCTGACAACAAAGTCAACTTTCACTATATGGAGTTATATTACATTTTTTCTATTTTGTGTTTATATATGTGGTGTGTACATTTGTAAGAACACATTTGTATAAGTTTGAAGAAACTTATATGATGATTATAGTTTCTAACATAAAAATATGTTTGATGTTTTGTCTTTAACAAAACTTTAAGCATGATTAAAACGTAAATATCGTATTAGTGCGATATTTGCATTTACAATCTTCCCCTTTTTGTTGAAGACAAAACATTAACTTATTTTTAGTTGAAATTTACATCAACATATAAGTTACAATATGAAATATGAACTTATTAAAAAGAGCTTTATATTTCAAATCTCATGTCTCCTCCTTTTTTTCGAAAGAAAAAGGGAAGGTTAAGTCGTGAAAAATATTTTGAGAGAGATATTGTGTGAGGTTAATACAACCAATATGGATCACGATGTGTTTTTCCATGACTCCCCCTCGGTTCATTTTTCTCCCCCTAATTTGGAGAACCGAGGGTTCATGGATTATGAAAATCCTGCAAGAAAAACTTATTTACACACATATATTGGGTACATGTACAAGAATAAGCCCATTTTACGAGCCCAACAATGAGTCTAACTATGGACTTTGTGAATCTACACATGAATACATTAGGGAAATAATTTAGATTTGTGTAAAAATTCTCCGCCTCATTTCATGTTAAAGTGTGGAAAAATCCTGAAAATGATGGGTTTGTTTGCTCGAGAATGATCGAGATATAAGTTATACATCACAAGCACAAGTATACACATATTTTATGTTTGAATAGTACACAAATTGAATAACGAGGGTTCATTCATCTTGCCCCAAAAGTAAAATACTGCCAAACAAAAGCATGTGAAACATTTTTTAGGGTAATGAATTACAAATGATAAACGAAAAAAATTTAAACAAAAGACTAGGACACCATTATAACCATGGACACTTTTAGGTTGCCGGACCCAAGGGGTAATGGGTCCGACGGGGTCCGACTATGCTGCAGACAGAAAGAAAACAGATGCAGTGAGGTATGAGCTCGGGAATGTTGTAGGCTGAAACTTTATTGAGAAGGTTGGTGTAAAAGAGTGGCAATGCCATCCAAGACATTGTGAAGGGTGACACGCGTCTCTTGACGAAGATCCGTGACTAGGCTGTGAATGTAACGACAATGGTTACATTGTGGAGAGAGTAAGAGGTTTGTTGGATGAAAGTGGTTTACATGATGTGAGGATGCTGATGAAGGGCCGTGAAAAACAATGTGTTGTTGGATTTCATAGAGATGCCTACGAATCAATCAAAGGCTTGTTGGCGATTGAAATCGCTTTGAGGTTGAGTGATTAGTGGTGGCAAAACACTCGTTGGTGATGGTTGAGATGATAAATGTCGAAAAGAAGATTCTTCAATCCACAAAGAATCATCAAGCTCTGTGAAGGAAGCATTTGGTATGGGGAGAGTAGGTGGTAGTGGTGCGGGTAATTATGGTGTAATAGTCAAAGGAGGTAGCGAGGTGGCATTAGTAGTCATAATTTAGTGTGATGTAGGTGGTGAGGATGGTGGTGTATCAAGATTCTTAATGGGTGAGGAAGTTTGGATAGTGGTAGGAGAGTGATATGAGATGGTGACGGGTGATTAAGGTAGATAAGAATGTGATGATCAAGAGTTTTTCAAAATATCACCTAATTCGTGAGATATTTCTCTATGAATTGGTGATTCGTGAGGATTTTGGGATGTAGTTGGTGGCGTTGAGGATTTGGGACGAGTAAAGCAAGAAGGTCAGACACTTATGCGTACCGTCTTTTTAGAGGATTGCTAGATGAGGAAGAGCCTTTGGTCATTGTGAATTTTCTGTGAGTAATGAAAAGATTATATGGATGAGGAGTGTGTGACCAAGTGAAGCATGTTTAAATAGTGGAAAGGAAAGGATTGGAATTAAATGGGGTTTATGTGTGATTGGAAAAGATGAGATGCAATATTTAATGCAAAAAGTCAGTTTTAAGGTTGGTAAGAAAAAGTAGAAAGGTTTTTGGATTAGTGGAAAAAAATTAACTATGTGTGATGATGATGTTTAATTTTTCAAACCTGCAGACCCACGGACTCGGACAGACCCATTGGGGAAGGGTCCGACGGATAACGGCAAAAAATAAAGAACTTTAAATTTTTGAGGGAAAACACCCGTGTTGAGTCTTAGGATCTAGACTCATCTAGGATTTCATAATCATGATTGTAATAAGCACAACAGAATAACAAAGAACACAATCATAATTATGGATAAGGTTTTCACTAATGAAATGATTAATATTAATAAGCATACTAATAAGCTGCTACTACTAATAAGCTAATCCTAGGCTCCTTATAGGCTTGACGCCAGGAGGAACACACACATACCTATGGTTTACATTGTTTGTGAATGAATGAATAACAACCAAGGTGCTACCCTCTTTATATAATAGAGGGACTAGGGTTACATTACAACCCTAGCTTACTATAGAAGCTACTATATTACTATTAGGTCCTTCATCTTGTTTTGTCATATCAACTCAAGATCTATAATTCCCAAAAATCTTCCCCTATTTGATTTGACAAAACCATTAAGCACAAACTTCCCCTGAAGCTAATATAGATGAAGGCTAATCTTCCCCTTGATCCATACATTCTTTCCCTTTTTGTCACACCAACTCAAAAGGGATCGCCTTCCCCTTAAGAAGTGCATGTCGAATCCAGTAGGCTCCTTGGAGTGATCAATGATGAAGAAAAATCAAGTATCACGAATTTAAAGAAGAAGTGGAATCTCCCAAATTTGTGTCTTATATCTTGCACTAACCACGTGACGTCGAGCCCGAACAAAATCCTCAATTAAATGAGACACTGAGCACAATAACGTAACCCCTTCAAGTGATAGAAAATATACGCATAGAGTACTATGACAATAGATCGTACCCCTTCGCTAGATATGTCAAGTCTTCGTCACCATACAAACCAAGTAAGTTATCTTAAAAAGGTCATCTACTCCCTTTTTAGGATATGATAAGAGCACAAAACCTGTTAAAATCAACTACAACATCAAATAAGTAATAATCAAATGTCTTCGCCAATGAATCTCCTCAATGAAATGATGATGGCTGAGAAATCCTCCTCCCGTAATAGTAGTGACATCAAACTAGTCACTAAATCAAAGCAGTAGTAATCTTACGTGACTAGTAGGAACCAAAACCGACCAAAGAAAATTAGTATTCAACAAGCCAGCATGAACCATAAGGAATTAAGCAAGAACGTAATCCTACCAGTAGGAACCGACTAGTGGTACGGACCAGTAGGAACCAACTAGTAGGAACCGACTAGTAGGAACTGATGATTCAACTAGGAGGAACCATCGAATATTACCAGGAAGAACCGAAAATACAACCAGCTTGAGTATATATGACCAGTAGGAACCATAGCTCACCAGTAGGAATAACGAAAACCTACCAGTAGCATCTCAAACCCCTTTTTTGTTTTTCCAGACATACTACTGTCTATAAGTTTAGAAAGATTTTTGGGTGTTTTTTTCCATTTATCTAACTTTAATAAGGTAGCCTCTAATTTAACTTGCATGTCTTGTTTTGCTTAAATGCTTTCAGCATTAAGTTTTTAAGTGTACTTAAGCATATTAGATGTATTTTGTAATTCAATACTCAACACTCTAATTCTATCCTAATACTCTTGTTGAGAATTTTGTAACCACTTCTTTTGTTGTTCTAAAGTTTGAGTAAACTCTCGCAAGCTTGAACTTCCAGAAAATATTTATCATTTTGAGTTTTAAGTTCATCACATTGTTTTGCAAGGTCAGAATATTTATCAGTAACAGATTCAACTGTTTCCAAAGTTGGAGTCTCATGGTCATTCTAATTAATCATGGTATCACAAGATACCAAAACTTTCTTCTCCTCCTAAAGCTCTTGAACCTTGAAGGCTGAGTACCTATTCTTCTCCTGATCATTTCTACTAGAACATTCTCTAGCAAAATGTCCATGTTGGTGACTATTGTAGCATTTGACTTTGCTCATATCAAACCTGTCTGGCTCCTTTGGGTTGTAGCTGAATTTTCTACCATCCTTCTTTTCAAACTTGTGAACTCAGAGAGTGAGCATAGCCATCTGACACTTGATATCCATCTCATCTAAAACAAGTTTGTCTACCTGTTTGAAGTCATGAAATGTTAGTTGCTGTTGTTGTTTAACATCAGCTACAAAAGAATGAAGAACAGTTTCAACCATACTACTGGTCTTGGCCTTTGGTTAAGGAGTAGGAGTATGCTGTGAGGACAAAACATAGCTTGGGCTACTAGTATATGTCATCGGACTTATAAAACACGATTTAAAAAACCTAAGATCATTAAATGCACGAATTTACGGTTAAATTTAAACTTTATAATTAATTAATATACGACATGCATCATGAATATTTAATGCGGATAGTATGTATATTAATTAATTATTTTAAGTATTATGTATGTAAACATGAGTATTAATACACGATAAGAATGCACGTATAATATTAAAAAAACATTCAAGAAACAAAAACACGATAACTAAACACGAACACACATGATAATATTTAAACAAGAAAAACAAACATGAAACTATAAGGGGGTGTTGTGTATTTCGGCTAGAAGAAGAAAAGGGAAAGATGGGCCAAGCCCGGCCCATGGGATTTTTTCTAGACAATTAATAAAACACCATGGGATTCATAAATCACTTTTACAAAAAATAAACAAAACCCGACTCCCTTTGTTTTTCTTCTTGCCGCGGCTCACACCCAAAACCACAAGGACGATCGTTTGATTTTGTTTTGATAAACGGTAACATGTTCGTGTTATTCCCTTTTGTCACACGTGTATGGTATCACTCAAATCCTTCTTTGTTTTTATTTAATTTATGTAATGATCATTAAAATAATGCATGAACATGAAAATAAATCATATATCTAGCAAGATTTAAAAACAAATAATGGTTTGGGGGTTTGGTTGTCTCGATCGCAGCCCAACCGAGACCACTAGGGTCTTGGTGGTGTCACGTGACCAACAACCGCAAGCTCTATGGGGTGGGCGTTGGATATGAACCACCAGCTGCAACCTATGCTTGTCGGTGGTGGTGTGGTGTTGACACCCGCAAGGACCAAGACCCACGATGGGGTTCTTGACCCAACAGTGTACTGATTCAAAACTTAGATCGATTAGCTTTGCGGATAAACTTTGTATAATCAATAGTCTAAGTGTTATGCGGAATTAACAGTTAGAACAAAGAACAAAGAACAATTTAAAAAAAAGTATGTATACCAAACTTTCAGTTCGATTAATAATAATAACTGTGTACAATGAAAGTGTGGAAAACGTGTATCAATATCAAAACCCTAAGACCTCATTTTATAACATAAGGAGTCTTGAACAAAAATCTACCTATCAACTATTTTAGGAAAAGATAATTAATAATAATACAATGTAGAACATATGTTTTCCTAAGTATACAAACCGTGTTGACTAAGTAGTTTGATGTAGCTGGGATTTCCTTTGTCAGCTCTTTGATATTTCTTGTCCGCGTACAATCTGTCAGCGCCTCAATTACTCTTGTCAGCGTCCAAAATCCCTTTGTCAACGGCTTAGTGACTTTAGCTAATTTTATTCCCAACAATCCTCCCCTAAACCTGATATTTATACTAATATTCAAGTTTCAGAATAAAAATAAAATACAAAGAGGATTCTTACAAATAAAACCTACTCCTTAATATGAGAATATATAAACCTCATAAAGTCCTTGCTAACATCACTGGTATAATCAACTTCAAGATTGGTGGTGATCAATTTCTTCAATAATTCTTGTGATAGTGGATATTTCTTATCTATCAACAAGTACTCTCCAAACTTTGTAGTACTAAGATGAAACACACGAGCAACTGAATATAAATGCCAAGTCAAGCTACTCAAATCATCCAGAATTAACCACACTGGATCATCAATATCATGGGCAAACATTCTTCTAAATGTTGTCTAGATTTTTATTCCATTCAAAGATGAAGGAGCTTTAGCCTCATAGACCTCCTTCATCAAACTCCAAAGTGTTTCTAGATCCTCTCTATCTAAACTGGGAAACAATGAAACCGAGGAAGAAAAAGTGTGTATCTTACCACCAGCCCTGATGATCACCCAGAATCCAACAGAATCTTCTGCATACTTAATGATTGGATTCTAGAAATCAAAAGGTACAACTACAGCTAAATCAGATGCCATCAATGGAGAAAGCATCATGTTCCTCTTCAAAACTACTTCACGTCGATTCAACTAATCAAGCACTCGGAATATTAGCTTGAATCCTCTCTTCACTGGTTTAGGCATAACAGGTTCCTTCTTCAGCTTCAATTCCTCCTCAATATCTTCATGTCTCTCAGTAGACAGCAACCTATATGAATTTGCCTCACACATAGAATCCCATATTGGATAGGAAAAACATTCTAACTGCTCAAATGATAGCTTCCTCAATTTTGTATATGTCCAACCAATTTCATGATAGCTTAGAAGCATGTAGTATAGTTCTCTCCTTGCAGTCTTGTTTTCCCTTAAAACCCTATCTTCCCTATTCTTCAAAATGACTTGGCAATCACCTTGAACTCTCATCATTATTTTCAGTCCCCAAACTTTGTCAGTTAGAGAGACCTTAGGGTTCTCAAATACTTCTCTCTCATACCTAAAATATAGATCATCAATAGCAGGTATCTCAAAATCAACCTTCATCTTAAGAAACCTAATCCTTTCCAAGGCTGTATCATTCTCCCCATACTCTAACTTTTCTGGTTCTTCCAAAACAATATCTGAACCATGATCACTACCTTCTTCTTCATCACTAGAACCAACTTGTTCATCACTCTCAGATTCAGATGACAGAATCTGAGCTTCAATAGCACCTTTCCCAAGCCCCTTCTTCTCTTGCTCATGAATCTGTTGAGCTAGCATAGCATAAACCTTTTGTTGGGCTGCATCCTTGGGAATATCCTGTTCTACCAAAACAGCTATGCCCTTATCCAATGGATCAATAAGAGGAAAAGTAGTAGGTGTTACCTGTGTGGAAGGTCCTTGATCATAAATGGTGGTTGGGATATACCAGTCAAACCAGGAATCCTGTCAGCGACTGAAATAGGTGTGTCAGCGTTCAAATTACCTTCAGCGGCTGAAAGTCTACTTTCTAACAACATCATTTCTGTGAAAGACTGCTTCATAGGAGTAATAAAAAGAGTAGTAACTTGTTCTTTTAACCCTGTATGTGCCTCAACTACCTCCTTTGTCCCATAAGAATCTTCATGGGACCCTTTATCACTAACATTAAATGGTTCAGTAGGTTCTTCCTCCCCTTTGTATGAATCATCTTCAGAGGACAACACCATAGCTTTCCTCTTCCTTGAACCATCAGCTTCCAAAATAACTATCCTATCCCTCAACTGATTGAGTTCAAGGCCTTGGTTTGTGACTTTCTGTATGAGTTCTACATTGGACTTTTGAAAGCCAATTCTGATAGCCGTCAATTCCATAATAGATCGTGGTTGCCGACTACCCTCCTCCAAAATTGGGATTTGACTCCTCAACATGGATTCATCAAGCAAATTCTCTCAACTTCATGGCTAGGGCCACTATAGGAGAATACTCCAATAGTCCTTTGCCTTTTCTCCAAGTAAAAATCAAAGGGTTCAGATGAGGAGGAGGATTGGTGAACATGTGTTGGAGGTGGTTAGGTGATAGCGGGTGAAATGGGTGTGTCAGCGGCTGAAACGCGAGTGTTAGTGGCTGAGGGCTATAGATCAATGGTCATTTGTTCAACATGATGTGGTGAAGGTGGTTGTTGTTCTTGTTCAGGTTTAGGTTTAGGGTGTGGCTGGGGGTTTTAGGTTACTTCAATAACAGCCAACATGGGAGGGGTCAAAGGTAAGGGTCTGAAAGGTTGAGTGTTCATGGACAGAAAAATCTTAGCTTATTGATTAGGGATCTTATAAAAATTTTCCTGATCCCTACGACAATAACCTTGTTGTTCAAAAACCATTTGTAAAAACCTAGGGTACGGAAGAGTCATCTTGGTACCCTTGTTGTGCAACATGCCCTCAAAAATCATATAGGAAAAATTATATTTTTTCCCAGTGGCCATACAAACAAGAATACAACCAAATGATCGATTGATTTCATTGAAGTATGTACACTTGGGACTAAGACATTATATGAGGACATGTATCAAGAACTTCCTGGATGGGGGAAATTGTTGTTTTGAATACTTGTTAATTTTTCCCTCTAGGGAAAATCATACCCCAAGTGTAACACCCCCAATTTCACAAGGCAGCGGAATATCAACATTGGATGTTACTTCATAGCACATCACACATAGTCATAGAAAACGACCTCAAAAGAGACGTTTTATAAAATAAACCAATCGATAATTTTATTAAATCAGAGTTAACTAAAAAAGAGGTCCCACCAATTTATACAAACCTTAATAAATAATAAAGATTTGTCAAATGTATCGAATGGAAATTGTTAGTTTTGCCTTTACTTTATCCTGCGCGGCTCCATGCTCCAGCTGCTCTTAAACCTACACATCTGATAATACATGCTAACATGTCAACACAACGGTTGAGTGAATTCATAGGTTTTTAATAAACAATAATGGGGTTTTAAATAAACCATAAAGCTTTTGAACACAAGAATCTCATCCACTGTCGATAGTGCAACACATGCAATACCCAAAGTCCACGCTATTCTACTAAGCCATGACACCGAAGCCTTAAGTATAATAATGCCCTAGTCAGGTATTTTGCCGAATACCCCCTTACTTCTAATACAACACACCTGGCTGAGCCTCCAACCCACAGGTGCGACCTGCCCAGGTGGGGGCCATCCCCGATGGATCCATCCGTCTGTACCAGCGCCTACCCATTACAGGTAGTTAACGGTTCATGGGTTTTAGGGACTTTCAAATTTTTGCAATACAGTACTTAGCAAATAGCGGTTCACAATCAATACAATCAACACTTGTGTTCATCTTTCAAAAGCATTTATTCAACCATCTTGTATTCATTTACAATAACATGTATTCGTTCAAAGCATATAGCAAACCACATGTTTATTCATAAACATGTATTCTCTCAAAACCATATATATATAAACATCATATATTTTTATACCAAGAGCATGTATTCCCCCTCGTGGGTTTATAAACACATATAAAGCAGTAAAAGCGAGGCTATGAACTCACCTGATATAGCTATCACACGTAGATCAAGGAACAAACGTCCAATAGTCGATACACGACTTCACGAGATAATAATCGCTCACTGATCGAGAACGAGATGCCCAACGGTCAACATATGACCGAACGAGACCTAAAATGACGAGACGCGCCTTAGGTTCGAGACTATACATAAGTCATAAATATATGTAAATAGTTCATTTTGGTAAGTTTGGACATTGCATAAGTTTTATAAAACTTTTTATAAAACCTTTCATAACAATTTATCATGAATTATCCTATTATGACAATTAAGCCTATTAAAACCCATTAGTTGCCCACTACACATTTATATAACTTAGGACCTTTTAAATTCATTATTAGACTCCAATTGGTTTAATAAACTCAGTCCCAATAATAGCTCAATATCCATTACCATTATATGTTGGCCTTTTGTAACCCAAATCCACATTATATGTATTACGGGTTCTAAAAGGCCTCATAACGATATAAACTTAATGTCCACGATGGCCGAGTCTCAGGTATTCTAGTTATCAATAAATAAACGAGTCTATATTTACTAAAAAAAACGGCTCATACCATTTCGGTGTTTATAAAAATCATCACGTTTTACCTTAATTTAATATAGTCTAATTCTTACAATTTTCACGACATGTCTCGTTAATTAGACCGTTTCTCCTAAACCGTATATCATATAGATGAGTTATTTTTTTACTAAAGTTATTCTTAACATATTTAGTTTACTTATTATAAGTTCAATTGCCTCTAATTTATAGTTATCATAGCTTATTTACCCATTTTATTACTTAGAAGAGTTGGCTGTTTTTCGCAGCCAACTTCAGTTCCACCGTTTTAGCCGCCATTTCCAAACCGTTTATCCGTAGAAAACCATTCGACTCGTGGAGATTCTATATAAATTTAGCTACAACTTTTAGTTTTACATATTTAGAGGTCAGTATACAATTTTTAAGAGTTTTTGGCCGTGCAAAACTGGTAGATCAGATTCCACACTTTTCTGTATTTTGACCATATCTAATTCATCGGGTATCGTCACGGGACGGGCCACCCGGCGAAATCACCACAACACAACAAGCTATAACCTAGTAATTTTATTTAAGGGTCCACGTCTAAACATTTTTAGATACAGTCCTGTTTATACCACTGTTTATACCACTTCTAAACATGTTTTCATCTTTTATCTAAGTGTCCATGTCTTGGCTTGTTTTAATGGTTTCAAATTTACCTATACAATGTCTAAAGTAATCATTTGTCAAATATTACATGTATAACCTCAAAATATACAAGATGCTTTCATATATGAAGATCAATTAGAAATATGAATATGAAAGGATGGGTATAAACCTTCAATCCAAGATGACACCAAAAGACTTCTACAACAACAAAATCAACTTTTCTAAACCCTTGTAACCAATGATTCATCCATGGTTTAGCCATGCTTTAAACCATCTATATGATCAACAATCTCAGCTAAGAACCTCTAGAAATGATTTGCTTAAAGTGGTTGATAATGATGATGATTTATTGTGAATCAAATCAAAGTAATAATTGTAATCTTCAAACCTTGGATCATGATATACATGAACTAGTTGAAAATTACATATTGTTGTTGTGTTTGTGATGTTAACTCTCGGTAGAAAATGACCAAAACCAAAGCATAACCTTTGTTGGTTAAGATTTAAAATGCATGGTTAAAGTGGTATACTAGTAGTTTAGAGAAGTGGCTTAAGACACGTGTGTGTGTCTTTGTATAAAATTGTGACACGCCAAAAGTGGGGTGAAGTTTTATTATATAAAATTTGTCCCACAATTTGTAAGAGCGGGTATTATTGAGGTCCGATATTTTAATAGTTACGCGATTTGAAAGATACGCGTTAAGTACGAAAAATAAACTCTCAATATAAAATAAAAACATCGACATTCGGGGAACATTTATGTTTTAATAAATAAAGGAGGACTTATAATTAAATAAACGTTAACGCGTCACCTAAACGAATGATGCCTAAAGGCTTAATGTAAATTATCAAGAATTCTCATAAAATGAGAAATTAAAATGACGACAATAAAAAATATTTCTATGTCATAATGAAAATGTTCACGGTCGATGACAAACATAAACTTTGTTGATAAATAATAAATGACACATATTTGATATGTTAAAGCCTTAACCTTGTCGGTTAGCCGATTAATCAATATTATTCGTAGAACAAACATGACAAATGAAAGTCGGATGATAAATATTGATCCGAATACTAGGAATAAGATTAGATCTCAGTCTAAATGTTGATTTTAAAGTTCGGGTTATTACATCATCTCACCCTTTAGGAAGCGACGTCCCGGCGCTTAATTTGTCTCAATAGCCTTCGGTTAAAACGCGAAGATGTGAGGAATAGAAAAATCATTGCCGAGATTCCTAGCGAAGGTTGAATAAACAAAAATCAAAGCAACGATAATACTTAAAGTACAAAAGTGAATGGTTTAAATGTAGCTTCAATCCTTATAAGAATAGGATAATACATAACTCGAAGAATAAGCCATTCGAAGCAAAAACTTGACAAATCGTGAATTTTTAGAAGTGTTTCAAGGTACATTACTACTAGTTTCTCAAACATGTGACGATCGATATGAGCTCAAAACACATACTCACGACAAGTGACGAGTCAGAAACAGTGGAAAAACAGTGTGCGCATTTAAAAATATTTTCAATGAGATAATCAATTCAAAAGATCGTTGATCACATCGACCAAATCAAAATAGATATCGTCCAAGGGTCTCATAAAAAAAAATTTCGTCAGAGAATCGCATGAATCGCACAGACCTCCATCGAAAAGTTAGAAAATAATCAAGACATGGTAATTAGTACTAGTCATACAAAATCACCTAATAGCATTGATCTCGAACATGGAAACTTATTTCGTCAAAAGCGAATTCATTGACACGGAAATCGTTCGGAGTATGCATTACTCGATCAGAGGAACTATGATCTAAATCAAATACAAAAGCCATCATTAGGAACATATAATCACATTAGGACATGCTTGCAAAATAGCCAAGCCATGCCAAATCAAATAAGTTCAATCAAGTTAAATCTTGCTTGCTAAGTAGCCAAGCCATGATAACTAAGAATATTTGATAGGATTTTCAAAGAAGTCCAGTCAAAGGAAAGTTTGCAAGTTAAAGGATGTTCACGATCTTAATTGCATAGATGCATATCGAACAACATTTTTGTCATCAGAGGGTACTCACACACGGATCCATACCCAAAAGATATTACCATTACGTTTGAAATTTTCTTCAATAACAAGAAAAATTACAAAATCTTTTCATCCAAGTTAAGTTTTCGGTGATAACTTAAGCTTCAGTTGATCCACCAATACACACATAATTCCTAGTGTCGATTAAACAAGTCAACTGTTCTCGGAACAGGTAATGTTTCTTAACGATTAGCTTATAATGCTCGCGATAGTTAGGACACATTAGAAATGGTCCATAGAGACAAATAATAACTCGAGAGAAGACTAATGAGTTACTCGTACATAGACGATAATCAATAATAACCATAATGACGAAGGTAATAAACGATACATACCAATGAAACATGAGTCGAAGAAATACGTCCGTATACAAGATAATCACAAACCAAGTCCGACACACTTGAGTCCACTCATTTATAAACCTTTGTTTACATCCAAAGGCTTCCCAATCCATGTAAACAAGAATTATAAATTTATGGTTAGGGAACTTATAACTTTCTTGTTCAAATAAAAAGGCGTCCCAATTTATTACAACAAGATGATTATAAGTCATCCTACTCATGTAATACCTTCACATAACACGATATCATAATCAAATTAAATGTTAAGAAAAGTACAGGGTGTCAAACTTAATCCATGGTTTCTGTATTCAAACGTCCCATTCCATCTGAATAAATAAACCATCGACAATCTAAGATCCATTGGTTTAAAACTTTCTTATTCAAATGTCCCAATCCATTTCAATAAGAGAACTTTAAACGACACATAGTTGGGCGATTTAAAATCTCTATATTTAAATGTCCCATTCCATTTAAATACAAATTTTTAAGTTGCTCAACTAATGACTACTATGAGCATATCTTTGTTGTACCCAAATTATATATAGTTGATTGGGTATATAGATATTTTAGGTCCAACACTGGCATCCTCCTTTTCGCCAACAAAACGTAATAAAAAATAAATAAATTAAACGTCTTATTACGTAGAAGATGTCTCCTTGAATAAATGATTCTTCAAAATCATAAAAAGCACATAAATAAGATAATATGTTTATCAATTACGTTTCAAAAGGAGATGTCCTAAAATGGCACATCACGATGCGATGAAAACAATCGAGCTTAAATTAGTCGTTATGCGATATATTGTGAAACAATATATATGTACTAAAATATCAAACGATTTCCATACTCGCATTCGAATAGTAAATTAATTATCGAGAAAGGTGATTGGCGGCGAGGCCAAACTCTCTATTAAACCATATCATAAAATGTACGATAATCAAGCAAGGACCATTGCTTCATGCGCAATGCCCTTAAATACCATAGTATATACATTCATATACATACACCATTTCTACATACACACAAGATCACATTATCACAACCAAGCATTGGTTTCTAAAAGCCATGAGCGCGCGGATACTTTGTAAGGCAATCAAACAATGTTATGAAAGAGCAGTTATAGTCTAGGTTTTAAAATGACCTAGTTCGCTATAACTAGTGCTCTGATACCAATCTGTAACACCCCCAATTTCACAAGGCAGCGGAATATCAACATTGGGTGTTACTTCATAGCACATCACACATAGTCATAGAAAACGACCTCAAAAGAGACGTTTTATAAAATAAACCATTCGATAATTTTATTAAATCAGAGTTAACTAAAAAAGAGGTCCCACCAATTTATACAAACCTTAATAAATAATAAAGATTTGTCAAATGTATCGAATGGAAATTGTTAGTTTTGCCTTTACTTTATCCTGCGCGGCTCCATGCTCCAGCTGCTCTTAAACCTACACATCTGAGAATACATGCTAACATGTCAACACAGCGGTTGAGTGAATTCATAGGTTTTTAATAAACAATAATGGGGTTTTAAATAAACCATAAAGCTTTTGAACACAAGAATCTCATCCACTGTCGATAGTGCAACACATGCAATACCCAAAGTCCACGCTATTCTACAAAGCCATGACACCGAAGCCTTAAGTATAATAATGCCCTAGTCAGGTATTTTGCCGAATACCCCCTTACTTCTAATACAACACACCTGGCTGAGCCTCCAACCCACAGGTGCGACCTGCCCAGGTGGGGGCCATCCCCGATGGATCCATCCGTCTGTACCAGCGCCTACCCATTACAGGTAGTTAACGGTTCATGGGTTTTAGGGACTTTCAAATTTTGGCAATACAGTACTTAGCAAATAGCGGTTCACAATCAATACAATCAACACTTGTGTTCATCTTTCAAAAGCATTTATTCAACCATCTTGTATTCATTTACAATAACATGTATTCGTTCAAAGCATATAGCAAACCACATGTTTATTCATAAACATGTATTCTCTCAAAACCATATATATATAAACATCATATATTTTTATACCAAGAGCATGTATTCCCCCTCGCGGGTTTATAAACACATATAAAGCAGTAAAAGCGAGGCTATGAACTTACCTGATATAGCTATCACACGTAGATCAAGGAACAAACGTCCAATAGTCGATACACGACTTCACGAGATAATAATCGCTCACTGATCGAGAACGAGATGCCCAACGGTCAACATATGACCGAACGAGACCTAAAATGACGAGACGCGCCTTAGGTTCGAGACTATACATAAGTCATAAATATATGTAAATAGTTCATTTTGGTAAGTTTGGACATTGCATAAGTTTTATAAAACTTTTTATAAAACCTTTCATAACAATTTATCATGAATTATCCTATTATGACAATTAAGCCTATTAAAACCCATTAGTTGCCCACTACACATTTATATAACTTAGGACCTTTTAAATTCATTATTAGACTCCAATTGGTTTAATAAACTCAGTCCCAATAATAGCTCAATATCCATTACCATTATATGTTGGCCTTTTGTAACCTAAATCCACATTATACGTATTACGGGTTCTAAAAGGCCTCATAACGATATAAACTTAATGTCCACGATGGCCGAGTCTCAGGTATTCTAGTTATCAATAAATAAACGAGTCTATATTTACTAAAAAAAACGGCTCATACCATTTCGGTGTTTATAAAAATCATCACGTTTTATCTTAATTTAATATAGTCTAATTCTTACAATTTTCACGACATGTCTCGTTAATTAGACCGTTTCTCCTAAACCGTATATCATATAGATGAGTTATTTTTTTACTAAAGTTATTCTTAACTTATTTAGTTTACTTATTATAAGTTCAATTGCCTCTAATTTATAGTTATCATAGCTTATTTACCCATTTTATTACTTAGAAGAGTTGGCTGTTTTTCGCAGCCAACTTCAGTTCCACCGTTTTAGCCGCCATTTCCAAACCGTTTATCCGTAGAAAACCATTCAACTCGTGGAGATTCTATATAAATTTAGCTACAACTTTTAGTTTTACATATTTAGAGGTCAGTATACAATTTTTAAGAGTTTTTGGCCGTGCAAAACTGGTAGATCAGATTCCACACTTTTCTGTATTTTGACCATATCTAATTCATCGGGTATCGTCACGGGACGGGCCACCCGGCGAAATCACCACAACACAACAAGCTATAACCTAGTAATTTTATTTAAGGGTCCACGTCTAAACATTTTTAGATACAGTCCTATTTATACCACTGTTTATACCACTTCTAAACATGTTTTCATCTTTTATCTAAGTGTCCATGTCTTGGCTTGTTTTAATGGTTTCAAATTTACCTATACAATGTCCAAAGTAATCATTTGTCAAATATTACATGTATAACCTCAAAATATACAAGATGCTTTCATATATGAAGATCAATTAGAAATATGAATATGAAAGGATGGGTATAAACCTTCAATCCAAGATGACACCAAAAAACTTCTACAACAACAAAATCAACTTTTCTAAACCCTTGTAACCAATGATTCATCCATGGTTTAGCCATGCTTTAAACCATCTATATGATCAACAATCTCAGCTAAGAACCTCTAGAAATGATTTGCTTAAAGTGGTTGATAATGATGATGATTTATTGTGAACCAAATCAAAGTAATAATTGTAATCTTCAAACCTTGGATCATGATATACATGAACTAGTTGAAAATTACATATTGTTGTTGTGTTTGTGATGTTAACTCACGGTAGAAAATGACCAAAATCAAAGCATAACCTTTGTTGGTTAAGATTTAAAATGCATGGTTAAAGTGGTATACTAGTAGTTTAGAGAAGTGGCTTAAGACACGTGTGTGTCTCTTTGTATAAGATTGTGACACGCCAAAAGTGGGGTGAAGTTTTATTATATAAACTTTGTCCCACAATTTGCAAGAGCGGGTATTATTGAGGTCCGATATTTTAATAGTTACGCGATTTGAAAGATACGCGTTAAGTACGAAAAATAAACTCTCAATATAAAATAAAAACATCGACATTCGGGGAACATTTATGTTTTAATAAATAAAGGAGGACTTATAATTAAATAAACGTTAACGCGTCACCTAAACGAATGATGCCTAAAGGCTTAATGTAAATTATCAAGAATTCTCATAAAATGAGAAATTAAAATGGCGACAATAAAAAATATTTCTATGTCATAATGAAAATGTTCACGGTCGATGACAAACATAAACTTTGTTGATAAATAATAAATGACACTTATTTGATATGTTAAAGCCTTAACCTTGTCGGTTAGCCGATTAATCAATATTATTCGTAGAACAAACATGACAAATGAAAGTCGGATGATAAATATTGATCCGAATACTAGGAATAAGATTAGATCTCAGTCTAAATGTTGATTTTAAAGTTCGGGTTATTACACCAAGCCTCGAAGTCCTTCCTCTAACTGATCATTAGGAAGGGTAGTCACACCATCAGCATCATCAAGCTACAAAGCTTGATGAATAAGTGCTTCAGTGACCACCCATTTTGTCCCATGAATAGTTCTTGATAATGTAATCACTCCATCAACTGTTTCAAAACTCACAGTGTTCCAAAACTGTTTGATGTGTGTGATAGGAATAAGTGGAGCATGAGTCAAAGCATACCTTAGATTAGAAGCCAAGAGATACTCAATCATTCCAGTATACTGGGGATGATGATCAGGATCAGCCTTAAGATAGGCAATCATATTGTGTTGATCTCTGAATCCCAAAGTAGCACCAGCAGATTTAAACAATGGAGCCATGAAAACTGTTTGTGAAAGGTTAGGATGAATGAAAATGAAGATGTATGGTTATGGAGAAAATATGAGACAAATGAACCTTTTTTATAGGACGAAAACTAGACAACTATTGGTTGAAAAAGAGGTAAGTTACTCAAAAAGTAATGATGAAAATCTTTTAAAACAATAACTTATCTCGTTGCTTTTAAAGAAATTACCAAATTCCATAAAATTACAGCCCAAAATATCGCAAAAGTAACAGCTAGGTAGGACCCAGTGTTTTCAACGGTCAAAATATAAGCGTCAGCGGGTAACGGCTATATTTGTTAGCGTGTAAATTTGCAATGTCAGCGTTTGAAAATGTGCTTGTCAGCGTCTAAGCCATCTATGTTTCAACGTCCAAAAAAGTAAAGAAAAAGACCTTAACAAAGAGGTTTACCCTAATAAAGATAACTCTTCTCTGACACAGACTGAAATTAGCATTCTCTGTCCAATTATACACACTTGCATAAGAAAAAATAGACATAACTGTCCTCAAGTAAACCTTGCTAAAGTAAGTCCTTTAGAGTGAAGTTATCTCATATAAAATCTTTGTAACTCCCAGGTAAGCCCTTTTTTATTTACACCAAGTCTCCCAACCGACCAATTCCAATTCTAGGGAAGATAGTCTTTGTAACAAGCACATTATATCAACTTTTCATGCTACAATGCCTCAAAGATTTAGAAATTCCAACAATTCTTAAAAAGAAAAGCCTTCATTATTCCTAACTCTTACTCACCAATGGACAAAATCTAGAATTGTGATAAGAGCACTCTAAAAGTACCCACAGACCTAAAGGTTTCCTAAACCTCCCCTTAAACTTACATAGTTTGCAAAGTAAATGAATATGAAATTTTTTTATTTCAAGATAGGAATGTAAACATTCCAACCATCATAATTAAATATTCTTCATATCATTGAAGTCAATAAGCAACTCTGTATCCTATTGCACAATGTTCAACCTACCTGCATGATTAGATGAAAAACCACAAACACTAACATAGGCTGTAATAACTAGGTTTTCACTTAGTTATGAAAGAGTTATCGTCCGATCTTTTCGAATTGATTATTGGTAGAAAGTGAGACTCACTCGTTCTTGGTGGAATAATAAATGGGGAAAAGTTATCTATTTTAAACTAAAAATAAAAAATATCCTTGAAAGCTCGAAAATTTAATCTAAGATAAAACAAGTTAAAACAATGCTATGTAAAAAGGCGGGAAAAATTAAAGTTGGAAAATAAAAACAATTTAGAAAACTACCAATTACACTAAGTCTGAAAATTGGAATTTCAAAAAAATGGATCTTCGAAATAGTGGTATCTTCGGAAAAATGGTTTCTTCGAAAAAAAAACGGATTTTCGGAATAAATGGAGTTTTCAGAAAAAGGAGTTATTTTGGAATAAAATGATTTTCGGAAAAAGAGTATCTTCGGAATACTTGGGTTTTCAAAGAAATAGATTCTTCGGAATAAATGACCTTTTCAGAAAAAAGGAATTTTCGGAAAAACAAGCTTTTCAGAGAAAATTGGATTTTCGGAATAACAATGTTTTTAGAGAAATTTTCGGAATAATAGAATCTTCAGAATAATATGATTTTCGGAAAAAGATGGTTTTCATAAAAATGATGTTTTCGGAATAAATTACTTTTCAGAGAAAGGAGCTATTTCGGAATAACTATGAATTCAGAGAAAGGAACGATTTCAGAGAAATGATCAATTCACAAAAATGGAAATTTCAGAAAAAAAGCCTTTTCAGAAAAAGGTATGTTTTCAGAGAAACAAAACCCTTTTCCGAAGAATTTAAAACTCGGATACAAATAAACAGTTAAACCAAAACTTAATAGATAAGCTACCAATAAGCACGAATCAAACAAGAAATTAACCAAAACTTTAACCAAATAAGTTTTAAGAAGAACTAAATAAGCCACAAATTAAAAACTATAAAAGCACTAATTAATCAAAACATTTAAATCAACTAATAAGCAATCCTATTAATCTATCAAAACAACTTAATCAAGAATAAGCCAAACACTAAAAGATTAATAACCACAATAAGCTCAAAACATCCACCACATCAAAACTAGAAGATCAATCACAAGAACAAATCAATCACATAATCAAAGAGATGAGATAAACTACATGATTATCAAGATTAAAACAAAGATTAAGAAAGGTAGAATGAGAATTAAGAAAATAAGCTTGATTGATTCAAGATGAATACCAAAAGATTACAAGATTAATGAAAAACTAGAGAGAAAAATAAAACACACTTAAAAATTAAACTACAACTACTAAAAACTAAAACACCTAACACCCTCCTAATGACACATTAGGAGGGTATTTATTGGAGGTGGGGAGATTACATGCTTAAGCTATCTAATTTCATTCTTCTCGACTCGACTCGACTTAATTTCTTCGTCTTTCTCGACGTCGTCTCGGGATTTGTCGATATAAGTTGAACTTGTCTTATAATTTTCTTCTATAATTAGACTTGAGTTCTTCGACTTCATTAAACTTCATTCTTTTGACTTTTTCTTCGATAAATTTTCAGAATTGGCCTTGGACTTCCGTTCTTTTTGCATTCTCGATCTTTCGACTTCTCTTTAGTCTTTTTCTTCGATAAAAGCCCGTGATAGCCCATGTTTTCTTCCTTTTGCATCTTTTGGTCCTAAAACACAATAAAAACACAAACCACGCATAATTCTGACTTTTACGACATAAAATACACGTTTTGGTCTTGTTATTATTGGAAATAAGTGGTAAATGGATAAGTTTTTTCACACTTATTAAATCCCCTACACTTGACCATTGCAATGTGCTCATGCAATGCACTAATTTCAAAGCACGGTTTACATTTTTCATCATAGATAACCCACCTTGGACTTTATTAAATACTAAACACTAAGAATACTAAAAGAACAAAATAAGTAAGAAATCAAAGACTTACATTGGGGTTTTAGGTAGTCATGAATGTTCATCATCCTCAAGTTTCACGTTCCCCATACCAAGCTTATAAACGAGATCATTGTTATTATAAGTTAGCAAACTAACACAAACTCATGTGGGCCAATTATTCACTTAGACTCCCTTATTCCTAGGTGTATCTCTTATATTTTATTATTGTCTTGAATGATCACGAGGATGCATTGTTTGACTTATTTTGATAGTTATTTAAGCTGAAAATAAAGTGGGACGATTTAAACAATAGTTAGCTGAAGGACAAAATCTTTTAAAACTGCTTCTCGGGACCTCATAAAGTTCATATCTTGGCATAACTCGCTTCAAGATTTAAGACCTTTCTCGGACCGATATTTGGCAGCGACTTCATACTTCAAATCTTTGAGAGACGTTCTTGAAGTTATGGTCTTCTCTTCATAATAGTAATTTCTTCACTTGATGTTTTGAGAGATTCTTCATATTTGGACCACGACTTCTTCATTTTTCTCCAATCCTTATTTTGGACTTTGATATACAACGATCTGCCTCCTTTTAGGACTTGGATCTATTTATCCTCATACCTTGTTAGGGTCTTTTCGGATAGACTTCTCCATGATCTTTAGGGGAGTATTTGCTTTTTGGCGTGTGTCTCGATCCTTCATATTGATTTTCGATAAATGATTCTTCACATCACTTTTGGATCTTTAGCAACAAAATGTAGCCCTCATGCCTTGTTAGGGCCTTTTCGGACTCGCCAATCTTCGCATCCCGCTTCAATAAGTTATGCCTTGGCTATGAACTCTAATTAATACCGAGCAACTTTTAAACGATCTTGTGTTAGAAGCTAAGTAACTTTTCAAATCGTACAACCTTATTTATTGCAGATAAATTTATTAGCAAGTGATGGGAGAATAGGCTTATAATCAACTCACATAAATTCACGAAAGAATACCAAACTTATAATTGACTCTATCATCTCTCGTTCTCTATAGTTTAAAATCTCAAGGAATGAGACTCGTGGATGCTTAGCCAATTAAATCAAATTTTTGGGTTTTCGAGTCATCTATAGGATCTTGCAAATTCTTCGACTTTTTCAAGTTTAGAAATTACAGTTTAAAGTTCTCTTGATAAACGACTCTCTAGGATCAATTATAGGAGCTTGCGAAAAGTTCTTGTTCTTAACCAGTGAGAGTTAAGACTTTCGCGTTTTAAAGTTCCCTATATAAAAGCCTAGCAAAACTTGACTTAAACACGTTAAGGATACTAGCTAGAGTAAACTTAGATAAGTAAAGTCGGGTTGAGTCAAAATATTCACGACTTTGAAAAATTTAAAACCACTTTATTGAAAATTTATTCTAGCAAGGAAAGAAAATAATCATAACAAAGGAAAATACAACTATACACCTAGGCCAAAATAGATTAAAATTTTTGAAAAATGTCGAAAAATCAAATTTTCTGGTTAAAATGAGGACAAATTAATGGAAAAGACCACTTACTTCGATAGAAGTCCCCCTACACTTGATATAAACATTGTCCTCAATGTTTAAGCATATGGGAGTAAACTCCCCTACACTTAGGACATTGTGCACGTTGTTTAAATCTTGCTAAGGAAAGGACAACTATAGTGATTTCAATGTGAACATATAAGATATGAAATATTGAATCACGACAGTTTTAGGATAGAACCGGGAAGATGGGAACACGGGATCACAATTCGTCAAAAGTCATCGAGAATGGATCTTTGAAGCTTTAATCCCTGCACAGAAGAAGAAACAAGACAACAAACACATACGGGGCTCCCCTACACTTATTATGAAAACGGTAAAGGATAGATCAACGGGTTGCCTCTCGGGAAGCGCTTGTTTTTGTTCACCGAGTCACGAGCCTGACTCGACCCAAAACTAGTTCCTGGGAAACGTGGTGAGGGATGGAATCATCTAATAAGAGATGTCCTCACCAAAGTACAACTTCACACGCTGGCCATTCACCTTAAAATTGGGCCCATTTGGTTGAGAAAGCTCAATGGTGCCATAAGGAAAGACTTTGGCGATGGTGAATGGACCAGACTAGCGGCTCTTCAACTTGCCCGAGAAGATCTTCAACCGAGAGTTAAAAAGTAAGACTTGATCACCAACGTGGAACTATGGGTTCTTAATCCTTACATCATGAATGATCTTGGTCTTCTCCTTGTAGATCAATGAGTTCTCGTAAGCTTCATTCCTCAATTCATTAAGCTCGTTGAGTTTAATCTTTTGAAGATCACCGGCTTTGTTGATGTCGAAGTTAGCCCACTTCAAGGCCCAATTAGCCTTATGTTCCAGCTCGATAGGGAGGTGGCATGCTTTCCCATACACAAGACGATAAGGTGTACAACCAATCGGGGTCTTATAAGCGGTACGGAAAGCCTACAAAGCATCATCTAACTTATCGGCCCACAAGCCACGATGCTCTCCCACAGTACTCTCCAGAATTCGCTTCAATACACGGTTAGATATCTCGGCTTGCCCATTAGTTTGGGGATGATAAGCGGTGGAAAGAAGGTAATTTACACCATACTTAGCCATGACTCGTGCAAATTGATCATTGCAAAAATGAGTCCCGCGGTCACCGATGATAGCACGAGGACCACCGAATCGAGCAAAAAGCTACTTCAAAAAGTTCACAACCACCCTCACATCGTTCGTAGGGAGAGCCTTAGCTTCAACCCATTTAAAAACGTAGTCAACGGCTACGAGGATGTACTTGTTCCCTTTAGATGATGCAAATGGCCCCATAAAGTCGATGCCCCATACATCAAAGATTTCACATTCTTGTATGAAATTTTGAGGCATCTCATCTTTATGGGTGATCTTGCCTTGTCTTTGGAAAGCATCACAATGTTTAACCATATCGTGAGCGTCACAATAAATGGTGGGCCAATAAAATCCAGAGTCGAATACTTTCTTCGCTGTGTAATTTGGACCAAAGTGACCACCGGTGGGTCCTTTGTGGCAAGCATCAAGGATTTGTACCTAATAATTGTATTTTTTAAGTTCGTTTTTCCTGGTATCTTAACGAATTGATTTAACTTTTCAAGCTCAACTTAATTGTTTTTGGTGAACAAAAGTTTGTTTGATATTATTAACTACTTGGCAAAAAGCAATCAAAAAGGTAAAAATAATGTCTATACTACATATACGTACTACACTAAAACACGTTGCACGTAAGACATTTAAATGCACAAATTATAAAAAGTAATATACAAGATTATACTACAAAGTAAAAGTACCAAATACAAAATATAAAAGTAAACTTTTATAACAAAAATTACAACTCTCAAAAAACAGATTGCACAGATGAAATTAAAAACTATCTAAATTTACGAAATCCAAAATAATAACTTGTTACTAAACTGAGCCCAAATGATCCACTTAGCCCAACAGATCTAACTAACATAAATGGCTAAAAGAGTAACTGAAATGGACCCTAGGTGCAATAACTATCTAACGGAAAGGATTAATGAGGCCTAGATGTAACTAACTGTGGACTGTATGTGTAATGAGATGATACAAACTGAAGGGCTAAAGCTGTATATTACTCAAATTTTGCCACTTGTATTTACAAAAGAACTCAGACATGTTTTTATACTAACAGACTGAATCAAAGACATTTTCAAACTGAAACAGTTAAACAAACTCTAAGACCCAGCACTTGTTAACAAAATGGATGCATAAACTCTATGTAAAGTCACAAGTAAAATATCACTAATAAAACTGATTAAACTATCTCTTAAAGCACAGATCATGTTTGATCTTTGAAAACATTAGCACTACACTAAAATTCTACTGATGAATCTCAAATGAAAATCTACACTCAACAGTTTAATAGCTACACTACAATCTGCTATGCCAAACGCAGGTTAACAAAAATTTAAACTAAAATCGTGACATAGCCAAACACTAGTGAAGCCACTAAGATCCTACAATCTGTCTACAAAATGAACTAAATGACATATAAGCTTGAAGTATTACAGTACATCAGAATCACACATCAAAGCTTAAAATGAAACAAAATAAAAACAAATCGCATTCAAAAATTACACTACAAACTAATCAATAGCAGCTGTAGATCATACAGTGAAAATAAAATCGAACAAGTTTACAATACAATTACATACTACGACTAACTACAAGCAGATTATACTAAGAATTTGTAGAAAAATGAAACGAGCTTAACCTGTGACATCCAGGCCTAGTCCGTTGATGACGAAGCGGAGCGCTGAGCTCGCTTTAACTATCGCACCTCGAGTATCACTACCAATCTAACTATTGCTCACTTGAATCAGTCACCACATCCCTACTTTCGATAACAATGTAAATCTTGATTGAATCTAAAACACTCAGCAACCTGTAAACCTGCATATGAACAAAATAGAACTTTTTCTTCTTGCAATACTAATATGAACTGGTCTATGGCTAAACCGATTTGTGATAAGCAAACTTATAGAAACCAAATACAAACCACAGTTGTAACCAAAAAGCTTTTGAGATTCCTTGAATAAAACAACTCAGCTTGTAACATCGAATTTACCAATCACACTAAAGATCTGGACTATGCTTATCTTCTATATCAAGAACACTAAAACTAACCTCAGAACCAATTCTATCCGAAACTGAAATTTCCAAACTAAATGAATAGTAATCTTTTTTCTTTTAAAACTTTAACCTGATTAAACTGTGACCAAACTATCAAACACTCACAGTCCTACAAACTAAGTACTTTAAAGATCATTATTTCAATCTCTTCAATATAGAACTTTCACAACAGCTTATGAAATCAGTAATTAACAAAAACTCGACGTGGACATAAGCTTGATCAGTAATCAGTAAAACAAAAGCTAAACACAAGATTCGAACATGAACAGTAATCAGTAAAGAAAACTATTTATTAAACAGTATTAACAACTAGATTAACTACTTAATCCAATGAAGCTCTCGATATGAGCAGAAATTAACAGAAATTTAAAAGAGATTTAACGAAAGCTTGAAACTTTCATTAATGGAGGAAAAATATTCGGTTACAACAAGATTAACAAAATCAAACTAAATCTAACTGATTGATTAATTGAAATTCATAAAACTTTGAGAGAAAACTAAACTACACCTAACAACTAGGTGTAATCTACTCCTAGTGCTAACCGTCCAAACTGAAGGTGACATCTTGGTATTTATAAACGTCGAGGGAGGTGGGATGACGTGTATCCTCCAATCTTCTTCTGCCACGTGGAAAATACGATGATCTATCTTGTTCTTCATTACCTTCTCCAAATTGGGCGTTTCTTCATTCTTCATTCTTGATCGAATTAACATATATCTTCTTGAAGAGGAGAACAAGAGGAGCAATTTTGGTTCTTTAATTTTCTCTTGAATCTTTGTAGATTTCCCTTGAATCGATCTTGAAAGTTATGTGGTGAAAAAGATATAAACTGATAAATCGTCTCTCTCTCTCTTCGTTGAATGAAGAAGACGACGTGTGTGAGTTTGACTTGGTCTTTGACCAAGTTAAATAAACTTTCCACTATTTTGCCTTTTAGTCCCTCACTTTCAATTCTATATCCAAATGTGTATAAAGGCTTTTAGCAAATCTCTTTTTTCATCCTTTGTTTTTATGAAAGTTACAACTTAAGCCCTCCATCTTTGTAATTATGGCATGATTGGTCCTTGAAGCATCTTTCGTCTCTTTCTTCGTCTTTTCGTCAAATAAATCCTTTAAAACGTGTATTCTCCAAAATGCATCTTTTTTACCTGAAACACACAAAACACAAATACACGCGTAACTCTGATATTTTAAAGTTAAATATTATGTATTTGACTGTGTTTTGAGTGGTATTTGGATCATTATTGATGAGTGTTTTCACACTTATCAACTCCCCTCCACTTGACCATTGCCATGACCTCATGTAATGCAGCATTTTAAAGCACCAAGTTACACTTGCCTCATAATTAACCCACCTTGGCCATTATGGAATGTTTCCACACTATGCTACACTATATGGTGCATGATTTGAAATTATACAACGCAATGCAAGAGAAAACAATTCTATTTAAATCTTTTTGTATTTTCTTGAAATGGTTTTGATGGAAATAACTCATAAAGACTCAATGACTTAGATTAGGGCTTTTGTACCATGAATTTCTATCACCCTCAAGTTTCACTTTCCCCAAACCAAGCTTAAAAATGGGATCATTGCATTCACAAGTAAAAAGTGCATCAACTAGTTCATAACAATTAATTGTGGAACCGGTTATTATTTGAGCAAATTGCTTTTGGGCAAATTTGTCATTATTTAAAGCGTGAAGTATGAGAAATGTAAAATCCAAAAATAAGGAAGCACGGTTTTAATCCTAACTAATCCTCTCATCCATTACTTGAAAAACCGCTCACAATTAATATAAGTCCGTTTCAAGAGTAATAAGTCATTCACCTTATGTGTAAAATCCTCATGTCATGCTTTCATAAGTGGCTACACACTCGCTAAGGAAAGAAAAATAAAACTCACGCAATAATTTACATCCGCCGCCTTTTTGAGACCTTGGATCTTCAACCCCGCAACTCGTCAAGGTAATATTGGATTGGAGCAATCTATCGAATCCCCGCAACCCGTCAAGGTAATATTAGAATTCAATAGTCACTATAATTAACACCACACTGCCCCTCTTGGGAGTCTTGTATAATTATTTTTTTTCTTTTTTCTTCTTTTTCTTTTTTTTTCTAGCCACTCTTTTTTTTGTAAGCCGCTCTTATTTTTCTTTATTCCTCACAAAGAAATTATAAAAGAATAAAAGGAAAAACACCCGCTAAGTATTAAGCATGACATAAGTCTAGTACACATAAAACGTTCTAACTTAGAATCTTAAGACGTACTTATATCAACCATGAATGATTAGTCAAAAATGCATAAGAGACTACAAACCGATTAAAACCGTTCTTGATTATTTATTAACATATATACATACGAAGAAAATAGAGGTAAAGAAGAGAAGGGTTTAGCCACAAGTATTTATCATGAAGTTTATCTAGCCCTTTTATACTTGCTTCAACTCTATCATTTCCCATTCTCCACAAATTTGAAATCTCAAATAATGAAATTGGTGGATTCTTAGCCTAATAGACCAATGAAGGACTACATGGTTAAGGATACTAGCTAGAGAGTGCTTGGATAAGCAAACTCGGGTTGAGTCAAAGTATCCATGGCGGGCCTAATATGTCAAAGAAGTCTAAATTTGTTAAACCATGTTTTTATTATATATTTTCCTTTTTCAATATTTTTTATGAAAAGTAAAAGAAGAAATATATACAATGAAAATGTGTTATGCAAATGAAAAATGATTGATGAAAAAATTATGAATGCATATTTTTGGTGGCCAAAGTAGATCAAAATATTGAAAAATGTTTGAAAAATTAATTTCCAAGTTATCATGAAGTTAAGGCAATGGTCTAGGTAAGGTCACTTCGATAGAAGTCTCCCCTACACTTAATAAAAACATTGTCCTCTATGTTTAAGAGCATTGGAGTGAACTCCCCTACACTTATGACATTGATAATTTTGTTTAACTCGAGCTAAGGAAGAGACAACTAAAGGGTATCCATTTTCAGCACAATGTTTTGAATATCACAATAGCAAAAACTAATCAAAGTGAACCGGATACACGGGCCTCCTCCATAAGCTCCAAGTATGAAATGTGAAAGAGCAACCCTTGAAGCAAACACCAAAAGACGAAGAAAGGCCACCCCGCCACTTCAACTCTACTATAACATCCTCTTAATTAAACCTAACCTATTTAGATCTACTCTACGTTTTCTAACCTAGTTATTCATTGCTTGAGTTTTTTAACCCTAAGTCGCTAGCTCGACTCGACCCCGAATTAGGTTGTCCTTGGGGAAACCATCATGGAGAGTAAAAGATTTACCCTCTTAGGAAAAACTCTCCATGATAAGGTAAAACAAGTTCTTAAGTACACAAAACCCCATAAATATCCACCCGGATCAAATACATAATTGCCCTCCCAAGAATAGCACATCCCAAAAGTGGACTTCTTAATCAATGGTGAGGTGGGTGGGGTTTCTTTGTTTATGATTCTTTCCCTTAAGTGTCCCATAAGATGATAAGGTGATACTTTAAAGTTTCCCACAAGTTTTCCTTTTAATGCATCAAGCGGATACTGAGTTGGCTCAACATTCTCTATACCAGGATCAAAAATCTTTTCCTTCATGGGAAAATAACAAGTGATGGGAGCCTTTATAGATTCTCCTTGATACTTCACATCATGAGAGAAAGGGTGTGGAGTAGTAAGTGTCATCACACTTGTAGAGGAAACCACCATTTCTTTCTTGTTCTTAGAAAACTCCTCATAAAAAACATCCTCATATGGTGACATAAAGAATCTCTCCATTTCAACATCCAAATGATACAAGTCACTATCATCTTGAAACTTCTCAAATATTGGTTCATCAAGTGAAGGCTCAAAGAGATGGTGTGAATTGGTTTGTAAGAAAGGTGGTGAAACAAGTGAAGCATTTTGGTTTTGAGGTGTTCCACAAGGTGTGTAAGAAGGAGTAATAAGTGAAGGTTCATGAGAGGGTGGGGTGGGAATGGAATCTCCATAAAGCAATCTTTCTATTCTACGAATATCCTCATCCCAATTAGAAGAAGATGTATCAACCAAAATATCATCTCTCTTAAGATAAGCCTCAATATCCTCATTAATCAAATAATCTTCACTAAGCATTCTTTCAATCTTTAGAACATCCTCTTCCCAATTTGAACTAGAATTATCAATCTCAATATCATCTCTCTTAAGATAAGCCTCAATCTCCTTATTAATCAACTCATCTTCACTAAGAATTCTTTCAATCTTTAAAACCTCATCACTCTCATCAATGATAGAACCCTCCTCATCATGATAGTCATCATAGATTGGTATATCAAGGATTGGTGTTTCAAAAAGTATCTCCTCAAAACTTAAGGTAGTATGATCATCAAATAATGGAGGCTCAAAAATGGAGAACTCATCATCACTATATTCATCATAAATTGGTGTATCAAAAAGAGGTGGTTCATAATAACTAGAATCCTTATTTGCTTCCTCATTTTTGTTGAAAATAGGATTAGAATCTCCAAAATGAAATTGTTGGGGTTCATGAATATTCAATGAGGAAGTAATGGAAGCTATGGTCTCAACATAAGGAAGATCATATTCACCACTCTTACAAGCTTCATGAAAGTATTCATTACATACTTCATCAAGAATATCAACGTGATTCACCTCTTTATCAAGAATATCAACATGATTCACCTCTTTATCAAGAATATCAACATGCTTAACCGTCTCGGGCTCATTGGATTTCTTAGACAATTTTCCCATGTTAAACACAATCTTTTGATCTTCCACCCGCATAATAAGTTCCCCTCCGCCGCATCAATAAGAGTATGACCCGTCCTCAAAAAGGGTCTACCAACAATAAGAGGAACTCTCGGGTCCATATAATAATCAACCACTACAAAATCTGCGGGAAATGTAAACTTATCAACCCCTACAAACACATCCTCCGCTATGCCTACCAGATAAGCTATGGTACGGTTAGCTAACTCAAGTGTCATCCTTGTAGGTGTGAGCTCGGGAAGTGAAAGTCTTTTCCAAAGCGATAATGGCATGAAATTGATACTTTCCCCAAGATCCGCTAGGGCCATGCAATTTTCCACCCCGGGAAAATTACAAGGGATCAAAAATCGCCTCGGATCTCCAAGTTTTGTAGGTAAGGTTTTGAGCAACACGGCGGAACAATTCTCATTAAGGGATGTGTTAGGCAAGTCCACCAATTTTTCCTTGTTGGAAAGGATATCTTTGAACATCTTAGCAAATTTTGGCATATATGCAAGAGCTTCCGCAAAGGAGATGTTTATGTTAAGTTGCTTGAACATCCTCAAAAAATTTGAGACTTGTATATCATCCTTGTTTTTCAATTTGTCCTTTCTCAATCTTGAAGGGTAAGGAAGGTTTGGTTTTGGTGTAGGTGGAGTAGGTGTTGTAGTGGAAGATTTCTCTTTGTTAGCTTCTTCATTGGGAGTTGTGGAAGGTAAAGTAAAAGTAGGTGTAGGTTGAGAAGGTGTAGGAGTTGAAATGGTAGAACTTGAGGGTAGTGAAGAAGATGTAGAAGGCTTATCACAAATTGGAACCATAATAGGCTTGACAATAGAAGGTGTAGGAGGTGAAGAATCATTAGTCGTTTTTCCACTTCTTGTTGTAATAGCATTGACATTGGCCCTCGGGTTTGTTTGTGTGTTAGAAAGTAAATCCCCTTGTGGTCTTTGATTAAATTCCATCAAAAGCCTCTTAGTTTGCTCCTCCATTGTAAGTTTCATTTTCTCATTCATTCTTTTCTCACTTTCACGAATTCTCCTTTCAACATACTCATGAGTATCATGTAGCCCATATCCTTGATTTTGAACTTGAGAGTATCCTTGATTTGGGAAGGGTGGTGGTGGTTGAAATCCTTGATTGGGTGGATGAAAATTATTTCCTTAATGTTGAAAGGTGTTGGGTGCTTTGTAATTGTTCCCTCGGTAAGCATAACACTCCCCTTGATAACCGTGAACTTTATCACATTGTTGGTAGGAATGGGGACCTCCACAAGTCTCACATGAAAGAGCAATAGCATTCACATCATTGGTGGAATTCTTGTTCAAAAAGAGTTCACAAAATTTCATGAGTGTGTTGGTCATAGTATCAAGCTTTTGAGAGATCATTTTTTCCATTTGAAGAGTAACACTCTCTTGCACCACATGGACTCTCTCATCAAATTGTGTGTTAGAGAAAATATTTCCACCCGCGGAAGAGTTGAGTGAATCTTGGTGGTGTGGTCTTAATCCATTATAGAAAGTGTTGATTTGGTGAACCTCATTGAATCCATGATTTGGACATTTCCTCAATAACTCCTTGAAATTTTACCAAGCCTCACTAAATGTTTGTTCATTCCTTTGTTGAAAACCAATAATTAATTTTCTCAAAGCCGTAGTTCTTGATGGAGGAAAGAACTGGTTCAAAAACTTCTTCCTTAAATCCTCCCAAGTGAAGATGCTCATAGATGGTTGCCTATCATACCAATTTCTAGCAAGACCCTCTAAGGAGAATGGGAATAGGATCAACTTAATGGCATCAGGAGGGACCCCATTATACTTAAGTGTATTGCAAAGTAACAAGAACCTCTTAATATGATCGTGGGGGTCATCAATGGGTCTCCCTAAGAAAGGGCTAGAAGAAACCAAAGTGATCATATGTGTATTAAGCTCAAAAGTGTGTGCGGTTATCTCGGGTATAACGATGGCGTCGGCATTTCCCTCCACTTTTGATTGGAGGATCTCCATAATAGGACGTTGATCCATGGCTACAATAGCGGTGTCGAAAGCGCGATACTCGTGATCGGCTTGATGGACGGTTTTGTTGTTCTTCCTTTTTGGAGAACGAGATACACCAATCGGTATGTTTACACGTGTGCGAGTACACGTGTAAGTAAACTCGAGGATTGAGAGATAAGCTCTCGGTCGACTTTTGAAGGAGAAGATATTATCTCCCTCGAGGTTTGATGTGAAATATCCACAAGAAAGTATAATATATGTAATTACTACTTGGGTGCAAGACCCTCAATCAAGCCTTCCTTCTTAGAATACGCACTAGTGAACGGGGGGTTAGGTGGCGCGAAGCACTTAAGTACCTATTGACCCTTAGATGGCATTTTATAGCACATCACCTTTCTATTCACTTTGTAGTTTGTATTCTTTGAATTATTGCCTATTGGAAGTATTTATCTATTCTTGCTTAATTAAATTCGACCGATACACGTGTCAAGGACCGGAACGCCCCCTAACACGGTGTATTGCCTCGGCAATACTTATGGAAGATATGTGTATTGGTTGTTCTTATACGTATACGTATTTACATATAATAATATAGAAAATATTTTTGTATTTATTTGATTTTTTAAGAAAAACTACTATATGTACGTAAAAACGATGAAAATCGATATAATATATATTTTTGGGTGTAATCTTTTAGGAAAAAGATTAATTTTTGGATTTTTTTTTATTTTTTTTGGTTCAATTCTTTAGGAAAAGAATTGATTTTGTGATTTTTTTATTTTTTTGTATTTTTATCTTTTTGATTTTTTATGTTTTTGATTTATAATACGTAAAAATAACGTTCACAAAGTGAACGGATCCCAAAATCCAATCGTCTCACTCGAAACCGTTAATCTTCACGAAAAGAACCGGCAGCGGCGCCATTTAATAATTGTCTTTCTCGGTATCTTAACGAATTGATTTAACTTTTCAAGCTCAACTTAATAGTTTTTGGTGAACTAAAGTTTGTTTGGTATTATTAACTACTTGGCAAAAAGCAATCAAAAAGGTTAAAATAATGTCTATACTACATATACGTACTACATTAAAACACGTTGCACGTAAGACATTTAAATGCACAAATTGTAAAAAGTAATATACAAGATTATACTACAAAGTAAAAGTACCAAATACAAAATATAAAAGAAAACTTTTATAGCAAAAATTACAACTCTCAAAAAACAGATTGTACAGATGAAATTAAAAACTATCTGAATTTACGAAATCCAAAATAATAACTTGTTACTAAACTGAGCCCAAATGATCCACTTAGCCCAACAGATCTAACTAATATAAATGGCTAAAAGAGTAACTGAAATGGACCCTAGGTGCAATAACTATCTAACGGAAAGGATTAACGAGGCCTAGATGTAACTAACTGTGGACTGTATGTGTAATGAGATGATACAAACTGAAGGGCTAAAGCTGTATATTACTCAAATTTTGCCACTTGTATTTACAAAAGAACTCATACATGTTTTTATACTAACAGACTGAATCAAAGACATTTTCAAAATGAAACAGTTAAACAAACTCTAAGACCCAACACTTGTTAACAAAATGGATGCATAAACTCTATGTAAAGTCACAAGTAAAAGATCACTAATAAAACTGATTAAACTATCTCTTAAAGCACAGATCATGTTTGATCTTTGAAAACATTAGCACTACACTAAATTTCTACTGATGAATCTCAAATGAAATTCTACACTCAACAGTTTAATAGCTACACTACAATCTGCTATGCCAAACGCAGGTTAACAAAAATTTAAATTAAGATCGTGACATAGCCAAACACTAGTGAAGCCACTAAGATCCTACAATCTGTCTACAAAATGAACTAAATGACATATAAGCTTGAAGTATTACAGTACATCAGAATCACACATCAAAGCTTAAAATGAAACCAAATAAAAACAAATCGCATTCAAAAATTACACTACAAACTAATCAATAGCAGCTGTAGATCATTCAGTGAAAATAAAATCGAACAAGTTTACAATACAATTACATACTACGATTAACTACAAGCAGATTATACTAAGAGTTTGCAGAAAAATGAAACGAGCTTAACTTGTGACATCCAGGCCTAGTCCGTTGATGACGAAGCGGATCGCTGAGCTTGCTTTAACTATCGCACCTCGAGTATCACTATTAATCTAACTATTGCTCACTTGAATCAGTCACCACATCCCTACTTTCGATAACAATGTAAATCTTGATTGAATCTAAAACACTCAGCAACTTGTAAACCTGCATATGAACAAAATAGAACTTTTTCTTCTTGCAATACTAATATGAACTGATCTATGGCTAAACCGATTTGGGATAAGCGAACTTATAGAAAGCAAATACAAACCACAGTTTTAACCAAAAAGCTTTTGAGATTCTTTGAATAAAACAACTCAGCTTGTAACATCGAATTTACCAATCACACTAAAGATTTGGACTATGCTTATCTTTTATATCAAGAACACTAAAACTAACCTCATAACCAATTCTATCCGAAACTAAAATTTCCAATCTAAACGAATAGTAATCTTTTTCTTTTAAAACTTTAAGCTGATTAAACTGTGATCAAACTATCAAACACTCACAGTCCTACAAACTAAGAACTTTAAAGATCATTATTTCAATCTCTTCAATATAGAACTTTCGCAACAGCTTATGAAATCAGTAATTAACAAAAACTCGACGTGGACATAAGCTTGATCAGTAATCAGTAAAACAAAAGCTAAACACAAGATTCGAACGTGAACAGTAATCAGTAAAGAAAAATATTTATTAAACAGTATTAACAACTAGATTAACTACTTAATCCAATGAAGCTCTCGATATGAACAGAAATTAACAGAAATTTAAAAGAGATTTAACAAAAGCTTGAAACTTTCATTAATGGAGGAAAAATATTCGGTTACAACAAGATTAACAAAATCAAACTGAATCTAACTGATTGATTAACTAAAATTCATAAAAAAATTGAGAGAAAACTAAACTACTCCTAACAACTAGGTGTAATCTACTCCTAGTGCTAACCGTCCAAACTGAAGGTGACATCTTGGTATTTATAGACGTCGAGGGAGGTGGGATGACGTGTATCGTCCAATCTTCTTCTGCAACGTGGAAAATACGATGATCTATCTTGTTCTTCATTACCTTCTCCAAATTGGGCGTTTCTTCATTCTTCATTCTTGATCGAATTAACATATATCTTCTTGAAGAGGAGAACAAGAGGAGCAATTTTGCTTCTTTAATTTTCTCTTGAATCTTTGTAGATTTCCCTTGAATTGATCTTGAAAGTTATGTGGTGAAAAAGATATAAACTGATAAATCGTCTCTCTCTCTCTCTCTTCGTTGAATGAAGAAGACGACGTGTGTGAGTTTCACTTGGTCTTTGACCAAGTTAAATAAACTTTCCACTATTTTGCCTTTTAGTCCCTCACTTTTAATTCTATATCCAAATGTGTATAAAGGCTGTAGAAACTAGAAGGGGGGGGGGGGGTTGAATAGTTTCTAGTTCATTTTCAAAACATTTTGGCTCAATCTACTGCCTGCGGTTCCTTATCTCTGCCCGCGGTTCCTTATTGATAAGGAACCGCCGGTCCAATAACGAACCGCCGATAGTGGACGTAGCAACATTGTTAATTTGAAACCTTAACAATCCTTTGTATCAAATTCCTTATCAATCTTGACTAGATGTGAGATGTGTTTGATTGAGAGATAAATACTACAAGTAAGAAAACACACAAGCACATCAAATCAAGAGTACATCAAGCAATAGTCTAAACACTAAGCACACACGTACTAAGCACAAGATTTTCCGCAACTAGGATGTTTAGACTAAGTGATGTACACTTGACCATAATCTAAACATGAAGCACACACGTACTTAGCCATAGCTTTTCCGCAACTTAGATGTTTAGATTATGTGATGCACACAAAGACACACAACACAAATATGCAATTATAAATACATCTACAAAGGTAAAGACATAAATGTAAATGAAAGTACCGACACGATCATTTATAGTGGTTCGGTTACGAAGCTCCTCTTCGCCCTACTCCACTCCTCGAGTACACCTTACTCGAGAGTTACTTCACTAGTCAACAAACTCCTTAAGGTGGAGAAACCATACACAACGTCGCTTATCCAATTTTCGACTCTAAGCTAAAAGTCGAGTCCTAATATTAGGTAGGACCAATCTACACAACGTCGCCTACTTCACCATTTAACAACACAAGGCTAGATGTCGAGTTCTAATCGAAAGCTAGAACCAATCTTCACGACTCTTCACTTTGAAGCTAAGTGAGAACTTCACACAACACAACTACTAATCACTTTAAAGCCAAGTGAGAACTCACAAGACACAACCACATCACTTTAGAGTTTAGTGAGAACTACCTAGACACAACCACATCACTTTAGAGTTTAGTGAGAACTACCAAGACACAACCTAATCTACCTACTAGTTATGTTTTATGGCCCAACATAACAAACCTTATGTTTTATGGCCTAAACATATAAACCATATAGATCTAAGCACACATCACTTAGATCTATAACTCTAACACTATATCCAAGTACTAACAAGACTTGGATCTACACAACTAACACCTAATCCAAGGATACCCATCACTTGGATAATCTACCCTTACAAACACATCCAAGTGTACCCAACACTTGGATCTTCTACATATACATAGTAGGAAGACTAAAAACATAACTTAGATCTATAGAAGGAAAGATCTTCATCATGTAGTGAACCCAACACATCATGGTAATGATAGTGTTCTTCTCTTTGCACTTGAGAGGATGAGGAGATTGAAGATTGAATCACATATTAAACAAGATTAATCAAAACTAACTAATCAATGATCTAAGATGGTTTTTGAAAGAAACTGTGCAAAAAGGGTTTAAAGAAAACCTGGAAATGATCCACTATTTATAGGACAACATTGCAACGGTCAAAAACACCCGTGGTTCCTTATCTCTACCCGCGGTACCTTATCAATAAGGAACCGTGGGTTCCTTTAAGGAACCTCCGTGTCGGATTCCGTGCAAATTTGTCCTTTAGTGGGGATATGCCATCTGGGGTAGTTTATACCTTCAAAGGATATACCATTGGCATATGGAATATGCCAAATTCAAATTTCCATTTTCTTTTTAATAAAACATTTTCTTAAAAATAAAGTTAATTAAAATCTTTTGTCACATTTGATTAAAATGTGAGTTTTAAGAAAATATTAATCCTTGATAACTTAGTTAGGTTAATGACATGTTTGTACATACCTTGAGTGATTCATGCCGAATGCGGTCTTGGAGGTGTCAAGAGAAGTATACAAATGTATTCTTGAGTGATTACGAGTACCTTAACATTTTACATAATGTATTGCGAATTATACATTTGTCATCAACAAAACACAAAGAGATTATATCGACAAAGCATCGTAATGTTTGCACTAACAATCTCCCCCTTTTTGATGATGACAAACAAGTAAACCGTAACACATATTAAAATGCATAAGTTACTCGTTTACACTTAATTCTCCCCCTTTTGTCGAATCAAAAAGGTAGTCAACGTCTTGAAGAAGAGAAGAATCAACGTCGAGAGAGCACACGTCCAAAGTGGTAGTCATCGATCACACGATCTTGCATCCGAAAGGTAGTCTTCATTTGTTGAAGAGGAGGATCGACTTCGAGAGAACATGCATCCAAAAATCTAATCATCCATTGTGGTTGTCGTTTGAGAGGCGAGAATCCAAACCATAAACCCATCATCCAAAGATATTGAGCTTGCGTCATCCTAGTGAAGTCTTCAATCACCATAGGTTAACTAACTCCATGCATAATAAAATGCTTATCTTCAAGATTCCAAAATTCATTACTAGCAAGATATTCGATGAATGATCGCAAATGTAATGACTAGAACTCTTTTAAATGCTCCCCCTTGATATGAGCTCCCCCTTGCTTGAGGTACCACCAAAGCAAGAATAGTGACGAGTTACAAAAATGGGTTAGAAGTGTCCTACAAAACAAGGTTAGTAGACAAGAGCATATATAAAAAGAGGATGATAGACAAGTCGTTTGCACAAACAATGACAAGCAAAGAAGTGTGCACGCGATGCTATCAATCCAAAAATAAATCAAAGGAGAGAATCTTGACAAGATCAATTAACAATTGTTGGAATCAATCAATTGTAATGATAATATGTCAAAGGGTAAAAAGCTTAGAATTTTTGGAATCACCCAAGAAAATTCAAGATTTAACCCTCAACTCTCAAAAAAACAAGGAGAGGATTTTGAGGAAATCAATTCAAAATTGTTGGAGTAGAGGTAGAAAAGAAACATCCAAGAATTTGAAGATATCATCTCAAGGGGTTAAAAACTTAGAATTGATAGAATCACCCATACCAATTGTAAATTTTAACCGCAATCAACTCTCAAAAATAGGAACAAAAATATCTCAACCTAGAGAAATTTTTGACCCAAAAAAAAATAAAGGAAAACCAAAAGCGGATAAATCAACGCTTTAATAAAAATTCGGGATTTAGGACATTATAGGCAAAAATGCGTATGAATGTCGACACCAAATGGTGTTTAGCATACGATAAACTACATGCTCAAAGTTTCGTAGCTCTTCTCAATCATTATGGATGTTCAAAGAACAATTACATGATGAGGAAAGGGTAAGGCTCGACTCAACTTAGTTTAAAAAAACTAGAACAAAAGAGACTCGACTTAGAAGAGCATGATTAAAATAAACCAAGAGAAACTCAATCAAAGAAGTTAAGGGTAACTTCACAAATTGATTCATGAATACTATACCTTAGAAGGTGATAGTGAAATCTCGAAAGAAAATGAGAGAAGAAACTCAAAAGAAGCTCAATAAGACATGAAAGAGTTAGTACAAAATCTAACACATAATCAAGTAAGCACATAGGATAATTCATGAAATGCATAATGAAGTCTACAACAAAACAATGTAGAGAAGGTGCGCAATTAACACATATGCAAGAAACATGACTACTTAAAAAGAGAAGACTAAGTAAAATATGTTAGCATGTAGCAATTAAGGACATGCATGAGTTAGACACATCTAAGAGATATTATACAGGAATTGCTTGACAAAGACAAAACCTTTATAATAAGCATTCATTCATTAACTAATCAATTAAGCATATAACATATGGATAAGCAAGAAGATATATAAGCAAGTAGCATACAAGCGAGTCATCTATCTAGATATCACAAATCAAGCTACATGTAATGTAAATCTCCAAGAAGATTCCTAATTCTTATTAGTTTAAGAAAAGGACTCAAAATAAGAGAAGAAAAAAAAAACATAATAACAACAAGATCCAAGACTCAAAGAAAAATAATTTGAAAAATATGAAAGGAAATACAAGAGAATAAAGATCATACAAAGATGTATAAAAAAAATAAGCCTAAAACTTAAGCATATTTTTAATCTTAGTTACACTAGAATCCTAAGATTTGCTTAAATTAGATGTCTTAGCAATAAGCAATCCACATGCTTAAATGAAAGACAAGGGTGCTGGCGGAATTTGGTGGGGTGAAAGGTGAAGTCACCAAGGGTTTAACAAAGTCATTCACAATGGGAATGCTTTGGATGGGTGATGTGGGTGAGTTTGAAGGGGTAAAAGGTGAAGTCACCAAGGTATAAACAAAATTCACAATGAGAATGCTTTGGATGGGTTGAGGTTGGGTAGTCACATCCAAGAGAGTACTTGGAGTGAAGGGTGAGGTTAGCTCATTCATTCTATATTTGAATGAAGAGGAGGTAGAACCATGTGAATGGTTAGTACCATGGGCTGAGGTAGTCTTGCATGGAGCAAGAGGTGGTGAGGGTGATGAAGAGATGAGAATTGGAACAATCTCATTCTTGGGTGTGTGAAAGGGTGAAGAGTTAAGTTTGGGTAACTTAATCTTAATTTTTAGGCGCCTCTTTGAAGAGGAGGTTTTGGATGAATTGAAGGTTCTTGTAGAAACCATGGTAGTAATGGGTGGTTTAAGGGGTAAGGATGAATTGTTTAAGGTGTGAAGAACAAGGCTAACAAGGAGGGTTTAAAAGGGTGAGGGGATGATCCAAACTAGTAAAGGGTTAAAAAGGGAAAGCCCAAGATATTTTGGGAGTGATCAAAGGTGTGAAACAAAGATTCCAAAGGGTGTTGGAACAATTGGGAAGTTTTAGAAAACCTAAATTTGAGAGCTTCTGCCCGCGGTTCTTTATCTCCACCGGCGGTTCCATATTGATGTGGAGTCACGGTCTATTTAAAGAACCGCCTACAGAGGCTTGGTTAAGGTGGTGAGGCTTGGTTTAGGTGGTGAAGGAGGATTTTCCAATTAAGCAAATCATAATGTTCTAGTCTAACTTATCATAAAGTCATGCTTAAGAGCAATAAAAACTAGAACACACACAAAGGAAAGACACATAGGTTCAATTAGCACGTAAGAAGAAAGCTAAGAAAAACCTAATGGCTACAATAGAAAAAGACTCCTAATGACATACAAAGTTCATCAAAGTGAACTATCATTAGTCATATATAGGAAGATCCATTTAGCCAATTTAGAGAATGAGTATGAGACTATCACTAGGGGTGCTCAATTAAGGCTAAACACGACCATTTTTACGAGTTATACACCAACTCAACTTCCCACGTGAAAGTAATTCAACCGTTAGGTAAAATTAAGATCCTAATGCCTAAATTCTCTAGTAGTCATTCTCAAGTTAGACAAAATGTAATTCCAACATTTTCCTAACAAAGTTTAGCAAGGATGAAACTTGCATGGCGACACAATGCATGACCTAATAAGGGTTAAGAATGCACCATTGCATATCTTGACAAAAGAGTCTAGTTAAGGTTAATTACCTTAATAGATCTTGAGGCCAATAACATTGAATTGTACAAACCAAGTTTACACAATTTGTTAGAACACTCTTGATTGGTCTTTTGGAAATGACACATTTACAAATTACATAGCAATGTAAATTACTTGAGTATTTCGGATGAAACATCCAAGTTATCAAACCGACTCTATTGTGCATTATAAGTAATTATTAAATAAAATATGTCTAACAATTTGAACAAGTAGATTCAATATGACACCATAAACACAAGTGTGAGTTATGATCCGATGTATATTATTAATAAACCACATTCATGTCTACACTAAAAAAAAACATGTCAATTAGATTCGATAATGATACCAATCATAGTTTGAATAATGCATTGATATTTAATCGAAATCTTTCTTGATTCCCACAAACACTCTTTTAAGAGAAAATAGCTAAGATTTTCAAAGGGTGTTTCATGTTTTATAGTGAGACATTTATCTACTTGAACTAATAACACAATGATCAAGTAAGACGACCCAAATCAATAGATTTGATAAGCTCCCGAAGCTTTCAAACCTAAGAGTGTTAATAAACATAATGAGGTGTACATGATGTTTATATAACATATATAAACCTATAGATGTTGATCCTATATGCAATGCACAAATAATGTTGCAACCAAAATGCAAGAAATCTAGCATACATCCTAATTAGGAAAAACTAGATACTAACAAATACCAAGCAAGTCACAAGAGACTAGACATATAAGCAATACTACTACAAATAGCAAGGAACACTTAATAATCTCTACATATAATAATAACACACAAGGAAACATACACAAACAATTAGTTTAACACATAAAACCATTCGTCCATGTTTTGAGTATTAGATACAACAAAGTTTTCATAGCTTGATTTTATTTGAAAATAGTCTTTGACCCATTTAAAATTTAATTAAGTTTAACACTTTGTAAATATATCAATTTTCAAAGATATATCACCAAGAGATGTCCAACTTAATAGAAAAGAGTAAAATACAAGTTTTACGACAAACCGAGACTCAATACTTTGGACAAAGTATATAACTTATAAAATATTTAAATTTTAAAATTTGAATAAAGGTTTGGAAGCATTTTTAATTGATAGAGAATTCAATTACGTTCGAAATGACGGGTGGCACGACTTCTACGGACTTACGGTTGATTTATATGATTTTTCAAAGTTTGTAAAAATCTGAGTCAGACTGACTGCGGTTCCTTATTGATAAGGATCCGCGGGGAACAATAAAGAACCGCGGTCAGAGGACAAAAAATGAATTTTTGACCAAAATCATTTAGAAACAATTTGGAAGAACTTAGGACTCTAAAAAATCATTTTAGACACTCAGAACTCATATATTAGAGTTAATTATGACACAAAAGATTTTTATACTTCGAAACAAGAAAAGATTTAATTCAAGCTATTATACAAAGTTTATTTAACACCAAAACTTGTACGAATGAAACAACAAAACACATTTCATAAGTAATCACTCTTCATGAATAATTTGATACAAAGACCGTCTCTATTTTTAAAAACCGTTTTCATTTTAAAAACCATTTGTTTTGAAAAAGAGAGCAAAGATCGATCCAAGCTTTAAAGTACAATATACTTCAAAGATCTTGAGTAACCTCGCTCTGATACCAATTGTAGAAACTAGAAGGGGGGGTTGAATAGTTTCTAGTTCATTTTCAAAACATTTCGGCTCAATCTACTGCCTGCGGTTCCTTATCTCTGCCCGCGGTTGCTTATTGATAAGGAACCGCCGGTCCAATAACGAACCGCCGACAGTGGACGTAGCAACATTGTTAATTTGAAACCTTAACAATCCTTTGTATCAAATTCCTTATCAATCTTGACTAGATGTGAGATGTGTTTGATTGAGAGATAAATACTACAAGTAAGAAAACACACAAGCACATCAAATCAAGAGTACATCAAGCAATAGTCTAAACACTAAGCACAAGCTTTTCCGCAACTAGGATGTTTAGACTAAGTGATGTACACTTGACCATAATCTAAACATGAAGCACACACGTACTTAGCCATAGCTTTTCTGCAACTTAGATGTTTAGATTATGTGATGCACACAAAGACACACAACACAAATATGCAATTATAAATACATCTACAAAGGTAAAGACATAAATGTAAATGAAAGTACCGACACGATGATTTATAGTGGTTCGGTCACGAAGCTCCTCTTCACCCTACTCCACTCCTCGAGTACACCTTACTCGAGAGTTACTTCACTAGTCAACAAACTCCTTAAGGTGGAGAAACCATACACAACATCGCTTATCCAATTTCCGACTCTAAGCTAAAAGTCGAGTCCTAATCTTAGGTAGGACCAATCTACACAACGTCGCCCACTTCACCATTTAACGACACAAGGCTAGATGTCGAGTTCTAATCGAAAGCTAGAACCAATCTTCACGACTCTTCACTTTGAAGCTAGGTGAGAACTTCACACAACACAACTACTAATCACTTTAAAGCCAAGTGAGAACTCACAAGACACAACCACATCACTTTAGAGTTTAGATAGAACTACCTAGACACAACCACATCACTTTAGAGTTTAGTGAGAACTACCAAGACACAACCTAATCTACCCACTAGTTATGTTTTATGGCCCAACATAACAAACCTTGTGTTTTATGGCCTAAACACATAAACCATATAGATCTAAGCACACATCACTTAGATCTATAACTCTAACACTATATCTGTTGATGCAAAAGTTGGGTGATCCTTGCTAGACCCGAATTAGGCTTAATTCGGGTTGGCTGGGCTCCGGCTCCTACACCAAGTAAATTGTTTGGTTGGGATCCTGCACACTAAACAGCACGCGTTAGGCTTACCGTGGGAATGTTTCCCACGATTAGACTCCGGCGTGAAAGTAAGTAGTCGGTTAGGGTTTATGTGAATTGAGAGTATAAAGCGTAATACCTTTGTGGAACCCTTGGGGGTTCCTTTTATAGGCAGTGGAACCCTAGTGGGCTGCCACTGATACTTTGGCCCCAAGGAAAGGATAACTATCATAATTAGAATGATTGTTATCTTCTAATTATGGTAGTGAATATCCTCCTCTTTTGGGGTAAACCTATTCCTAGACAGAATATGATTCTGTCTAACCCTATGTCGGCCGCGCCGGGCCGTGGGCCGCACACATGTGTGCGGTTACTGTTCATTCAAGCCCATAAGTTTGAATGACATTATTCCCTCCCACCTGTGATGGGCCGGATACGGGTAGTACCCGTGGGCCGGGTTCCTGACCCGGTTGGGGACTATACGTCATCATGTCCCCCCAGTCTAGTTGTTACAGCCGTAGGCGTAACCTCTAGACTATCAAGGTGTTCTCCGGACATACCAAGGAAGACCTAGGAAATGAGATTTAAAATTTTGTTCTGGCCGCACGTGGCGACCCGTCGTAGGAATATATTTTGAATAATACCTCAGCCGCACGTAACGGCTAAGACAACTTAAATGTAACATTAAATACGGTCTTAGGTAAGAGCCGCATAACCCGACACAAGAATAAAAACATTAATGATAGTCAACTATCCAGTCGCATGCCTGCAAAAGTGCACCATTAATGCCCACCCTTGAGCCACGTAAAACTGCTAAGAAGTGACCCGTGGGCCCCCCTCTGATTTTGCAGAAATGTCAGAAATCCTATCCGTTGGATATGCGAGGTGGCTGACACGTGTCGAATATCCATGGTACCTCGGAAACCGAGACAACCCTATATAAGATTTGGCATGCGTGTTTGTTACACACACAACACACCCCTTCTTCCGCCATTGTTCATCTCAAGCTTTTATCTCCAAAACTTTGCCTTCTTTTCCACGGACTTCCGTCGCCGCAGGTTAGATCATCACGCCTTTAAAAACCTTTTTATAAAACATGGTAAAGGACAACCCCCTTATCACGGATGTCCTTAACGTGATGTCTGCGGAAAAATACCTCGACTTCCTGTCGAAGTATTATGTACCCGAAAGCGTACATCCCACCTATCCAGGTTATGGTGAAGCGATTACGGATGCACCAGCGAGGAAAATAGGCATATACACACGCCTGTTTGACTCGGCAAACTACCGTATACCCTTATCCAAGTTCTTGGTAGACCTGCTGTTATATTATGACTTCCATATAACCCAGCTTCACTGCATAGGGGCGTGTAAAATCAACCAGTTTGAAATTACATGCCATACCTGCGGAGTAACCCCAACCGTGAACCTTTTTAGGGCTTTCTATTTTCCTCAGCTAGTGAATGGGTGGCTGTCGTTTAAGAAACGACCCTGGAATGCCCCTATGACGTATAGGAAGCCTCTAGACTCCCTGAAGAACTGGTACGACCATTACTTCTTTGTAGATGAGAAGGTGTTCCCTACCCCCTTCGTACTCAAAACCAAAGCCCCCAAAGACTACCCGCCCAAATCCAAAGATTATAGCAGCAGGGACCTAAAAATACTAGATACCCACCGCACAGAATTCCATAGAGGGTTGCCGGAACACTTTCTATGCTTAGTAGGGATAAATCACCGTTACTTTGGGAGGGACGATTTATACCCGTGCTTCCTAACGGAACAGGGAGAGGGTAGGTCTAATTTATATGTTGTAGATTTGATTTGTCACGCATATGTGTAGAACTTTACTAACCCATATACTTGTAAAATTTTTGCAGAGATGAACCTTCACGGACTAATCTGCCAGGGCAACCCAATGAAGGTAGCGAAAGGATTCCGGCCGTTGAAGTCGAATGAGCTCCCCTTGCTAGAAGCGCTAGCCGACCGTACGATGCCGCTCGAAGAAACATCCGAGCCTAGATCAGACGAAGAAGAGCCCGCCATCGAGAAATCACCATTGGATTTCCTCAATGAAGATGGCGAAGAACCTTTGCTAGAGGGGGGCACCACCAATCAGGAAGAGGAGAATGACCCCAACGAAGACACTACTCAGGCCTCCGGGTCCGCCCCGCTCACCTCTAGAAAGAGAAAGACCACCAGGCGGGTGGCAAAGAAAATGGGGGACGAGGCCGGAGCCGCGAATGCTCCTCCCAAGAAGCTGAGGAAGGACCATCCGTAGTACCAAGAAGGGAGTGGTACTGCGACCGCCCAGGCCGACCCCACCCCGAACATGGGAGGGCCAGCCTTGCGAGTCACCCCTGTGAGTGCCGTAGCTCCTAACGGCCCAGACCCTGCCATTGGCACCCCGTAAGTACCCTTTTGAGTATGATTCGTGTCTTTGTATGATGCATAGACTAATATTTTCATGTTAAATAACAGGGCCAATTCGGCAGCCGTAGCGCAGGAGGAAGAAGTGGGGAGGAATCCATCCCCTGCACCAACCAACAAGCCCCCATCCCCTGCTGCCACACATGCCAAGGAGCCGCACCCCGAGGGGCCAGAAGAAAGCCTGCTCTTAGCATGGAACCTATCAAGTTTGACAAGGCTTGAGGCAGAATCCGAGTGTTCAAAATTCATTGAACACATGACCCCGCCTGTCCTCGCACAAGATCTAGATGAGTTAGATCATGAGGCCCTCATTGAGCAGTTTGACGTGTCGTCCGCACACCAGGTGACGGTGGGAGCCGCGTTAAGACGCCGTCTAATCCAGGCCCTCACCAATGTGAATCGGGCAGATAAGAGGATAGCCCGTCGTGAGGCGATGGTCGTGAAGAACGAGAAGACCATCGCATCATTGCAGGCGGCGTTATTGACAGCCGAGGCGACGGTGAAGGAACAGGCACATCACGCCGACTCCAGAGAGAAGCGCATTGCTGAGCTTGAAGCCCTCGTAGCCGCATCAAACGAGAAGGTAAACTTTTGAAATTTGTACATACACTCGAACTTTGGGTATGCATTTAACCCAAGAAAAGTATATATCCTTGTAATAACTCCAAATTTTATATGCAGGTGTCTGCGGCCGAAGCTGCTACCAAGGCTGTGACCGTGCAATCCTTCAACATCGCCCAGGAGCGTGATGCGCTGAAGGATGAGTTGACGCGGACCCAGACCAACCTTGAAGAGCAGGCTGTCTCAGCTGATGAGGAGCTAAGCAAGATGGCTGTAAGTTGTGCTGAGAGGATATGTCCTCCCCTACTAACCGTTACAGCCGGTCGCAGGTGGATTATCGGGCAAGGACTGCGACTTGCTGTGAGTAGGGCATTGGAAGCTCCACACCTATTGCAGGCGTTTGCCGGGGTCGTATCCGATGGAATCGACCATGGTAGACATGAAGGCCTGGTCAAAGCTGCGGAAATGATAGGGAAAAATGAAGATATCATACAACATCCTTATCACAACCCCTCCGCCGCGGATAATATGACCGCGTCCATGAATGCCTTAGCGGAAATCCAACACCCTCTCCTAGACGAGCTTGAGGCACTAAAAGACGCTCCGAACGAGACAATAATGTCCCGGCTGAGTGCTGGTCCCATTCCTTTGACATTGGCCACTTATGATTCCGCATCCAAAACCACGAAAGGCGAGAAACTGCTTGTAGAAGCATTGGATGCTATTGCGGCCAAAGCCCAGGATGGGAAGGATGCTCGTGGGGAGGTCCTCCGTGATCTAATCAAGGAAGGGAAGAAGGAGATAGGGGAATTCCTACCCCCTTGTAATTTGTCAGTTGTGAACACTTGTAATGTATAATTTTATTCGTCCGTGTATGTACACGGCTAAGACATATGTGAAATAACTTGTCTTTTAATTTGAAGTCCGTGATGACCACGACCATTTTGTTTATTTATTGTTGAAACTTGTGTACTTTGATTGTGTTGAATATTGTACATCAATACTGCATGATACGTCACGTCTTACACACAAAGAAAGAAAATACATACAAGTCTATAATTTACTAGACATGCGACGTGCGTCTTTACTATGCGGAGCACTGTGTGACCACGGCATACGAAACTTACCCCAACGTCTTGTGAGTAAGGTGTCTAGTAAGGATACATGATCCGTGCGGCTGGGGTTGCATCCCTCTTACGCGGCAAGTTGAATTAGTAGGTTCACTTAATCCTCTTACCCCGCCTGGAGGCGTATAGTACATGTACAGTAATTTGAAAGAATACATATGAATGAAACATGGCATATTATAATATAAGTAAAATTCATACGACTAACCAAAAAATCTAAAAAATGATTTGCACGAAACAAGCCGTGGGGCTAGCTAGGCACCACGACATTTTATTAGAACGTTTACATTTTGTTTAAACAATAATGACGAGTCCTAAAAAACAAGAAAGGAAAACAAACATAAGAAAAACAAAACAGATAGACCGCATGGTTCTTCATTAAAGCCACATATAGCGAAGCACCCCTGCGGAAGCCGTAGCTTTCAAAGATAGCACCTTTTGAGATTGGAAATGTTCCATGTGCGCTCTAGGTCGCGGCCATCCATGTCACGTAACTTGTACGCGCCTCGTCCCAAGGCCTCCGTGACTTCATACGGTCCTTCCCACTTAGGGCCCAGTTTTCCTGTATTCTCCGCTCGACTCGCTTCGTTAGCACGATAGACATAGTCTCCTGGTCGAAAAGAAACACCCTTGACCTTGGCGTCATTATAAGCTTTCATTTTGGCCTTGGACTTAGCCTCATTGATGGCTGCTATTTCCCTTTTTTCTTCCAATAGATCCAGGTTGATTCGTAGCTGCTCGTCGTTCGTGAAGACATTAACTTCCGCCGTGCGGATGGTAGGCATCCCTATTTCTGCTGGTATGACAGCTTCAGTGCCGTAAGCCAATGCAAATAGAGTATCTCTGTTGGCTGTTTTGATCATAGTCCTATGTGCCCACAACACATGTGATAACTCATCAACCCATTTGCCACTTCGTTCGTCCAAACGCGCCTTGATTCCATTCCCCAAGCTTCTATTTGCCCGTTCGACAAGGCCATTTGTCTGCGGATGCTTAACAGATGCGAAGCGCCGCTTGATGTTCAATGATGCACATCAATCTTTGAATGGATTGTCCGTGAACTGCTTGCCGTTGTCCGAGATGATTTCTCCTGGTAGACCAAAACGGCACACAATATGTTCCCAAACAAACTTCTTAACTTGTTTGCCTGTGATAGACTTGACTGCCTTGGCCTCTATCCATCGTGTGAAGTAGTCCATCGCAACAATCAAGAATTTAACTCCCCCCGCAGCTACAGGAAATGGTCCTGCAATGTCGATTCCCCACTTATAGAATGGCCATGGGGACGTGATAGGTGTAAGCTCCTGCTGTGGGTGCCGCGGTACTGGCCTATGCACTTGGCAATCACTACACTTGCGAATCATGTCGCGCGCGTCTCTGTGCTTGGTAGGCCAATAATATCCTGTTCGTAAGGCTCTAGCTACCACGGATATTGGACCCGCATGCATGCCGCACAACCATTCGTGTATGTCACTGATTACGTAAGCGGCCTGACGTGGTCCAACACACCGCAGCCACGGCTGCAAGAAAGAGCGCTTGTAAAGGATGCCTTCTCGAAGTTCGAAATGCTGCGACTTCCTTCTGATGCGCCGTGCTGCTTTTTCCTCGTCTGGGAGTGTCTCACTAGTCAAATAGTTGATAATCGGAGTCATCCATGTAGGTCCATCCTCCTCAACTATAGCAGCAACCTCCCCCTCCGTTATAGATTTCTCCTTGAGTATTTCCACCAAGACTTGTTTAGACAAGTGAGCGAAGCTTGTGGATGCGATCTTGCTAAAAGCGTCCGCCTTCTTGTTTTCGCCCCTTGGCACCTGCTTGATGGAAAACTTACTGAAAGTCGCGATTATCGACTTAACTTTTTCCATGTACCTGACCATGTTTTCCTCTTTAGCCACATATCCACCTAGAATATGGTTCGCGACAAGCCGTGAGTCCACCTAGGCCTGAAGGTTGCGGACTCCCATTCTAGCGGCGATTTTTAAACCCGCAATTAATGCTTCATATTCTGCTTCGTTGTTAGTGGCCGTGAACTCAAAACGGAGGGCGTACGTGAATTCCATTCCTTCTGGATTTGTGAGGATAAGACCAGCTCCGGACCCATCCGTACATGAATATCCGTCCGTGAATAACACCCATGGTTCTGTTGGGATCTCGTCTTGTTTAACGACTGGCCGTTCCTCATCCGGCTTCTCGATCAGGAAATCTGCCAAGATCTGGCCTTTCACAACCGTCCTTGGCCTATAAGATATATTGTGCTCCCCCAATAGGATGCTCCATTTTTGTAGCCTCCCTGTTACGTCCGGTCTAGAAATAACCTGCTTGATTGGCTGATCCGTAATGACCACAATTGGGTGCGCCTGAAAGTACCGGCGCAGCCGCTTTGTCGCAAAAACTAGTGCTAACACCAGTTTTTCCATAGAGGAGTAATTCAGCTCCGGCCCTTGTAGTGTTCTACTTAAAAAGTAGACTGGAGTTTGCACTGTATCTCTATCTGTCATAAGTACCGCGCTTATTGCGCCATGAGTGGCTGAGAGATACATAATGAGTTCCTCCTTTGGCCGGGGAGCTACTAGCATAGGGAGGGATGCAAGATGCTGCTTGAGTTGGCCGAAAGCTTCCTCGGCTTCCTTCGTCCACCGGAAGTCTCCCTTCCTAATGCACTTCTTGAGTGTCTTAAATAGGGGTAATGACTTCTCTGCGGATTTAGATAGGAACCTATTTAGCCCGGCTAGCTTCCCATTTAAGGATTGCACCTCCTTCCGTGTCTGAGGGGATGGCAGTTGTATCACTGCGTTCGTCTTCTCTGGGAAAGGTTTGATGCCGTTTGGATCAATCAAATATCCAAGGAACATTCCCTCTGTTGCCCCAAACGTACATTTCTTTGGATTTAACTTCATGTTAATCCTTCTCAGCGTGTCGAATGTCTCTTGGACATCCCGGAGAAGTGCCTCCTCCGTGTGAATTTTTATAACCAAGTCATCAACATAGACTTCCAAGTTGCGGCCTATCTGTGATTCAAAAGCTTTGTCCACCAGCCATTGATATGTAGCACCGGCGTTCTTCAGTCCAAACGGCATTTTCGTATAGCAATATACGCCCTGGCTCGTATGGAACGCCGTTTTTTCTGCATCCTCCTCCGCCATCTGGATCTGGTGATACCCTTTATATGCGTCCAAGAAGCATTTAATTGGATACCCACATAGGGATTCCACCTTCCAATCTATTTCTGGTAACGGGTAACAATCCTATGGGCAGACCTTGTTCAGATCCGTAAAATCCACACACATGCGCCAACTTCCATCATGTTTTTTGACCATGACCGGATTGGATAACCACTTGTGGTAGTATACCTCGCGCATGATACCTGCGTCCACTAGTTTCCGTACTTCCTCCAATATTACTTGGCTGTGCTCAGGCGCCTGGCCGCGCTTCTTTTGCTTGACGGGTTGGTACCCTTGGCGGATCTGGAGCTTATGCTCTGCTATCGCACGTGGACGCCTGTCATATGCTTTGGCTCCCATGCGAATATATCTAAGTTTGCACTTAAAAGAGAGCACATGGCCCTTTTGCCGCTATCTGAGAGCACCCCTCTTATGGATACCTCATGTTCCGGATAGTCAGGGTGAATTGCTACCTTCCAATTGGGAGGTGGTGATCCATCGTTGGGTGGAACAAGTAGAGCCGGTGTTGTCACAGTGTGACACTCGGATGCCGGTACGATTGTGTTGTAAATGGTAATAATTCCCCCTTCAACAGGGAATTTGATCATTCCGTGCACCGTGGAGGGTACCGCCCGTATAGCCAAAATACCTGGTCTGCCTATGATCCCATTGTACGGAGAATGTGAGCGTATCACCATGAAGTTCATCCACGCCGTAGTAGAGTGTTCTTCATTCCCAATGGTTACAAGCAGCCGTAGTTGCCCTATCGTCCAGATAGTGTCTCCACTAAAGCCGGTGAGCGGCGCTGTGGCCGGTACTAATTGGCTTCTTATTTCTGGACATAATTGCACAAAACAGTGTTCATACAATGCCTCTGCTGACGACCCTCCATCCACATACTTGCGACGAACATTGTGTGTTCCAATGCTTATCTCAATAGTGAGAGGCGCATTGGTCACATCGCTTGCTGTGATGGGAGGGAACGAGATTTCCCTGCCGCGTGAAAATTTTTGGCCAACTTTCTGCCTCGTGCGGTGTTGTCTGGACTGGATCATGTATATGGTCAAAGGTTTGTCCTTTTGGGGATCCCTCTTATCATACTTCTTATTGTCTTTTCCATCCTTCCAATCCTTAACTAAGTGCTTGAGTTTACCTGATTTGATCAGTGACTCAATGTGCTTCTTGAGCTGGATACACTCCTCCGTACCATGGCCCTTGTCATTATGGAACTCACAGAAGTGATTTCCTTGCCGACGTTCTGGCGGAGTTGTCATTGGGGGAGGCCTTGGAAAGTTTGCCCCTTCCGTCAGCAAGATCTCCCGGTAGGACATCTTAAGGGGGGTAAACTTATCAACCGGCCGTCCTCCTTTGTTCTGGCTCTTATAGTCCGAGCCCTTGCTACTGTTCTGATTACCTTGGCCGCCCGACAGTCTCCGAGACTGGTCGTTTGACCGGTACCCATTTCCTCTGGATGGGTAAGCCGCGGCAACCGCCGTTTCTCCTTCTATGAAATTTCTGACCCTTTCCATGAGGTCATCATATCTCTCTGGACGCTTGTCATTGAGGCGCCTGATCAATTCCCTGTCTGTTATTGCGTGCATGTAGTCAGAGATTTTCAGGAGCTCCGGCATTGTTTTAGTGCGCGTGCACTCATCATTGAAGCGTTCAGTGAAGGCTTCTGTGGATTCCCCCGGCCGTTGTTTGACAGTTGCCAATGAGACCGGATCCCTATTATACTTTTTCCTCTGAGTATAATTGTTCTCAAACGCAGTGCGCAGATCCGTGAAACTATCAATGCTCCGTGGAGGGAGTGCCTTAAACCAGTCACGGGCATTTCCGATCAGGGTTGAATTGAAAATTTGGAACCATATAGGCATGGGCCATCGCTCAATTTTAGCCTGCGTATCAAATATTTTAAGGTGATCAACCGGATCACCAGTCCCATCATAAGTCTTGACACACGCCGGCATGCGACGTTTGGTGTCCTCAGAATAGTTCCGTATGTGGAGGATGAACGGGTCTTCCCTGGGATCCGCCCATGGCCGGGTGAGCCTAGGGTCATCCCATGGTTCGCACCATGGTCGCGAAAGATCCTCTGCTTCTGCATCTCGATAATAAGGGCCACCATAATACCCATCATTGTTTGGTGGTGGTGAAGGGGTGCGCCTAGGTCGTCGACGCTTAGGCGGATGGTCATCTGAATCCTCCCCTGATGGGTCCGGGGACAAAGGTGGTGCCCCAGCTTTTGGTTGGGGACCACTTTTTTGGGACGAACCAGTAGCCTTTTTCCCAGTGTTCATCCTGTCCCACACGCTCGGGTGGCGAGCGGTTCTGTCCAACACTCGATCTGGCCGCTCAGGTGACCCATCAGACCTGTCTCCTCCTTCTCGAGACTGCATTAGTTCTTGTATGAGGCGATCTCCTATGCGCTCAAACACATTCCTGGGTTGAGGGGTTTCCTCAAAGATGCTCTCCTCCTGAGGCTGAGCTCTCCTTTTCCTCTGATTTTGGGAAGAGGTGATTGGTCTGGTGTCTCCAAAGTTGAGTCTGGATTGGAGGTTCCTCCCCAGATTCAACCTTGACGCGATCCCCGGGACGATCCTATTGAAGTTCTGCGTGAGAACTCGGGTAAGATCCTCCTCGCTGAGTGGTAGGACCTCTACCTCTTCCTCTACCGATGGTCTGCGCGTCTCCTTGTTAGGAGGGTTGGGCGCACTCCCTGGGTCCGGATTGTCCAGGGTTGAAGTAGGTGGGGGTGTCATGGAGATCGTGCTCGTCACCCCTAAGGACTGAAAGCCGCCACGGTTACCAGGTCCGCCTGCAAGGCGGCTAGGTGATTGATTGGGGATGAGTATCCCTTCCCCTTGGGACTTCCGACTTCCAGGATTCGTATTCCTGGGGTTGGCTTACTGATGCCCCTTCGTCATTGGAAATTCAGAATGAGGCTTTGTTTTAGCTTAGTGTAATGGTCCCACGGATGGCGCCAACTTGTTGATGCAAAAGTTGGGTGATCCTTGCTAGACCTGAATTACGCTTAATTCGGGTTGGCTGGGCTCCGGCTCCTGCACCAAGTGAATTGTTTGGTTGGGATCCTACACACTAAACAGCACGCGTTAGGCTTACCGGGGGAATGTTTCCCACAATTAGACTCCGGCGTGAAAGTAAATAGTCGGTTAGGGTTTATGTGAATTGAGAGTATAAAGCGTAATACCTTTGTGGAACCCTTGGGGGTTCCTTTTATAGGCAGTGCAACCCTAGTGGGCTGCCACTGATACTTTGGCCCAAAGGAAAGGATAACTATCATAATTAGAATGATTGTTATCTTCTAATTATGGTAGTGAATATCCTCCTCTTTTGGGGTAAACCTATTCCTAGACAAAATATGATTCTGTCTAACCCTATGTCGGTCGCGCCGGGCCGTGGGCCGCACACATGTGTGCGGTTACTGTTCATTCAAGCCCATAAGCTTGAATGACATTATTCCCTCCCACCTGTGATGGGCCGGATACGGGTAGTACCCGTGGGCCGGGTTCCTGACCCGGTTGGGGGCTATACGTCATCAATATCTAAGTACTAACAAGACTTGGATCTACACAAATAACACATAATCCAAGGATACCCATCACTTGGATAATCTACCCTTACAAACACATCCAAGTGTACCCAACACTTGGATCTTCTACATATACATAGTAGGAAGACTAAAAAAATAACTTAGATCTATAGAAGGAAAGATCTTCATCATGTAGTGAACCCAACACATCATGGTAATGATAGTGTTCTTCTCTTTGCACTTGAGAGGATGAGGAGATTGAAGATTGAATCACATCTTAAACAAGATTAATCAAAACTAACTAATCAAGGATCTAAGATGGTTTTTGAAAGAAACTGTGAAAAAAGGGTTTAAAGAAAACCTGGAAATGATCCACTATTTATAGGACAACATTGCAACGGTCAAAAACACCCGCGGTTCCTTATCTCTACCCGCGGTACCTTATCAATAAGGAACCGCGGGTTCCTTTAAGGAACCTCCGTGTCGGAGTCCGTGAAAATTATTCCTTTAGTGGGGATATGCCATCTGGGGTAGTTTATACCTTCAAAGGATATTCCTTTGGCATATGGAATATGCCAAATTCAAATTTCCATTTTCTTTTTAATAAAACATTTTCTTAAAAATAAAGTTAATTAAAATCTTTTGTCACATTTGATTAAAATGCGAGTTTTAAGAAAATATTAATCCTTGATCACTTAGTTAGGTTAATGACATGTTTGTACATACCTTGAGTGATTCATGCCGAATGCGGTCTTGGAGGTGTCAAGAGAAGTATACAAATGTATTCTTGAGTGATTACGAGTACCCTAACATTTTACATAATGTATTGCGAATTATACGTTTGTCATCAACAAAACACAAAGAGATTATATCGACAAAGCATCGTAATGTTTGCACTAACAAAGGCTTTTAGCAAATCTCTTTTTTCATCCTTTGTTTTTATGAAAGTTACAACTTAAGCCCTCCATCTTTGTAATTATGGCATGATTGGTCCTTGAAGCATCTTTCGTCTCTTTCTTCGTCTTTTCGTCAAATAAATCCTTGAAAACGTGTATTTGCTCCAAAATGCATCTTTTTTACCTAAAACACACAAAACACAAATACACTTGTAATTCTGATATTTTAAAGTTAAATATTATGTATTTGACTGTGTTTTGAGTGGTATTTGGATCATTATTGATGAGTGTTTTCACACTTATCAGTACCGCTGCCGACCCATCAACACATCGACGAATAATCAGATCAGCACAGTGTTTGAAAAGGTAAGGGTCGTCCCAGAAATAATGTCTAATATCTTTAAAGAACTTTTTCTTTTGTTGGGACGTTAACCCTTCCTTGAGAATTCCACCCGCTAAGTAGTTTGCAATGTCCGCAAACCACGGGGTGTCATCAGGATTGGAGTTGATAGACATTAAGGCCTCAAGGAGAAAAGAGTCATTGATCTCTTGATTCAGATGATCCCCTTGATAAGGGTCCTCAAGTCTACTTAGATGATCCGCGGCTAGGTTTTCCGCACCCTTCTTGTCACGAATTTCGTTTTTAAATTTTTGAAGGATCAAAACCCAACGAAGAAGTCTTGGCTTAGAATCTTGCTTAGTTAACAAGTACTTCAACGCGGAATGATCGGTATACACGATGGTGGTAGAAAGGACAAGATAGGGGCGGAATTTTTTAAAAGCATACACTACAGCTAAAAGCTCTTTTTCGGTAGTGGTATAATGCAAATGAGCCCCCGTCATTGTCTTGCTAGCATAGTGGATTGGTTGGAAGTGTTTGTTCACTCTTTGGCCCAAAACCGCTCCAATAGCAAAGTCGCTAGCATCACACATCAACTCAAAAGGTAGCTCCCAATTAGGGGTAACCAAGACCGGTGCCTTAGTTAGCTTATCCTTAAGAAGATTGAAGGATTCAAGACACTCTTTGGAAAAGATGAAAGGAGTATCTTTTTCCAAGAGGTGGGTCATCGGGCGAGCGATTTTAGAAAAATATTTAATGAATCGACGATAGAAGCCCGCATGAGCAAGGAAACTTCTCACACCCTTCACGGTTGAAGGTGGAGGTAATTTGGCTATGACATCCACTTTAGCACGGTCCACTTCAAGACCGGCTTTTGAGATTTTATGTCCAAGCACAATGCCTTCTTTTACCATGAAATGGCATTTTTCCCAATTTAGAACAAGGCGAGTGTCTTCACACCTCTTAAGCATGCGTTCCAAATTGGCAAGGCAATGAGAGAAATAATCACCATACACCGAGAAATCATCCATGAAGACTTCCATAGTTTCTTCAACCATGTCATGGAAGATAGCCATCATACACCTTTGGAATGTCCCAGGAGCATTGCATAAGCCGAAAGGTATTCTTTTATAAGCAAATGTTCCGTAAGGACAAGTTAATGTGGTTTTCTCTTGGTCTTTGGGATCGATGGGAATTTGAAAATACCCGGAGAAACCGTCTAAAAAGCAGTAATAGTCATTATCAGCTAGACGTTCAAGCATTTGGTCCATTGTTGGAAATACGTTTTACGCATTTAGAAAGTCTCGGTCACTCCAACCATGTAGTTATAGGCTCGTAGTTAAGTTAAGTAGTATTTATTACATAGCCCGACCCATGAGCATGTTCATGGGCCGGAAGCCCAAGTCCTTTAAGGACTTGGGGTATTTAAACCTCTTTCCACCATGGAAAGAGGTGTTGGTTGTTTTATTCTTTCATTTCAATATATGTGTTTTCTTTCATTTCTCTCTCTAACTTTCTCTCTCTAGAAAAACATCAACCCCCTTGTTTAACAAGATTATCATTGTTCTACAATTGGTATCAAGAGCATGGGATGAGATAAAGGCTTGTTTTTGTGTTGAGTTGTGTATTTACATTCGTAAAGTACAAACTAGCTTTTTGGCCGAAATATTCAAATTTTTTTCGTTTGATCATAGTGATAAGTAGTGTAACATAGGAATTTGGGCTTAAACGTGTTCTAGGTATCTTGGATTTCATTAAAATTTCAGTTTTCTTGGATCAAAAGTGCAAAAAAGTGTGTTTTTCTACATTCCGAAATTTCAGCAGACGTATCCATCGGAAAGTACAAAAGGTACTTGGGACTCCATCGCAATACTTTAACCATCGGAAAGGGTTAGGGTACTACTTTGCGATCGTTGGTTTTTCATTACTTATTCCGATCTGAATCATTCCGATAGCTATTGCGATCTGAGATTCCGACGGGTATAAGGAAGGTGTGTTAAGTCGTTACTCTGCTCAAATTTTGTAAACCACTTTGCGATCTGAAGCATTCCGATAGACATCGTATTGCGATCTGAAGCATTCCGATAGACGTCGCATTGCGATCTGGAACATTCCGATACCATCATCATTGCCACAAGGTTACATTGCGATCTAAAATCATTACGATCTGAGCTGATTCCGATAGTGAGACTTTCCGATCTAGGTATTCCGACAGAAAGCACATTGCGACAGAACTGGTTTTAGATACTTAGTGGATTTTCTTCTATTTGGCATTTAATTTGGAAACGTTCAAAAGCTAACACTACAACAAGATAACAATACTTTTTAGTTAACAACACAAAAATCATAACTTTATTTCATTGTTCGATCATCTTTGATAATCTTATTCAAGGGATCACAAAATGAATTCACATTCATTTATGCCAACTATGACTTCACTCACCGATATATCGATCATTTCGGGTACCGATACTCGCCCGCCTTTGCTCATTAAAGACTTATTTGAATCATGGCAAAGTCGAATGAGAACATACATCATGGGCAAACAAAGTGGTCGACTTATGCTAGAATCAATTGACAAAGGTCCATTAGATTGGGGAGAGGTTACAGTTAACAATGTGACAAGGCCAAGGCAGTATCATGAGTTAACCGATGCCAACAAACTCATTGCAGATACCGATGAAAGGGCTGTGCAAACAATTCTTCAAGCCCTTCCACCTGATATCTTCAGAATGGTGAGTGAACATAAAGTGGCTAAGAATCTTTGGGATCGACTTGCGGTTTTGCTACAAGGGACATCTCTCACTAAGCAAGAACGAGAATGTCAATTATATGATTTGTTTGATAGATTCCAATACATTCCAGGGGAGACTCTTCATGATTTTTACTGGCGTTTTACTACTCTGATGAATGACATGAATGTCTATAATCTAAGGATTGAACAATTTCAGTTAAACACCAAGTTTTTGAACACACTACCCCCTGAATGGAGTCAATATGTGACGGATGTCAAAATGATTCGTGATCTACACAAGTCCAATTTAGATCAACTATATGCCTTCTTACAACAACATGAGAAGCATGTGATCCAAAACCGAATCTCTCAAGGACCTTATCATGAACCAATGGCATTATTGGCAAATCATCCTACACTGTCATATCACAACTCTCAGCTTGCTGTAGGACACAAATCTTCATATCAACCTGTGTATCAAACACCAAGCTTTCCACAGTACTCGATTCTGCCACCGCCACCAACATCTTATCACCAACAAGCAACATCATCATCACAAGGAGCTTCACACCAGTATTCACCGTATCAACCTCCCACCAACCCTGTTAGTACCTATCCACAACTCGAGGCTCCTCAACATCATTACTCACATCAAGAAAGTGTTCCAACCAATCAGTTTGTTGCTCAACCAGCATCAGCATTATACTGTGAAGATGACATCCCTGTCCCTGAATTTAAACAAGGAGATAGCCATACTGAAGTCCTAGCTCTGTTGTCTGCATTTTTAAGTCAAACTTTAAACAAAAGAGGTTACCGAGGTTCAGCACCAACTAACAATCAGTTAAGGAACTCGTCTAACTCTCGACAACAGGCAACAATTCAGGACGGCAGGGTCATGGTGCAACCACTTCAAGGGAGATCAAATTCGTCTAATGCTGGTGCACGTTCATCCAATACTACTGCTACAAGGGCCAACAGCACTGGTAAAATGAAGGTGGTTATTTGCTACAACTGCAAAGGGGAAGGGCACATGGCCCGAGAATGCAAGCAACCTAAGAGGAGAAGGGACGACACTTGGTTTAAGGAGAAGATTTACTTGGTGAATGCTCAAGCCCAAGGTCGTGAGCTTGATGAAGAAGAATTGGCATTCCTTGCAGATCCAGGAGTAGCGGAAACTGATCATCCCACAACAGTCATCACCAACAATGCTGCTTATCAATGTGATGATTTGGATGCATATGACTCGGATTGTGATGATTTTAACACCGCTAAAGCAGCTCTTATGGCAAATCTTTCACTCTATGGGACTGACACCATTGTTGAGGTACCAAATACTGCTACAAATACTAGCATTGTACCTTATCAAGTTGAGCAAATGTCTGAGTATTCGGAAGAGCCTCCGGTGGTTAGTAATTCAATCAATGAGACAAAAAATGATAGCAATAACATTGCAAGTCCTCAGATTTTGAGTGAACCACAACCGGAAGCTCCTATGACTATTAATTCGTCTGCTCAACCTGATTTGGTTATGGTCCCTGCATCTTTGCTTAGCAAAATGAATATTGCAGTCCGTGAAACCCTTAATGCTAATCAGACTTTATCTGCTGAGCTTGCTTTGCATAAAGACAAGGTTAAAACCTTGGAAATGACTCCTGTGTCCACTACCTTAACCAATCCTGAATTTGATAGGTTTAGGAAAGTTCAAATGGACAATCTGCTTGAAATTGAAAGTTTAAGAGCAAACCTTTCGAATGAGCTTAAAGAAAAAGAGTCAGTCGTCACTAATTTTCAACAACTTCAAACAGATTTTGAAATTCTGGAATCCAAACAGCTTGAACTGGAAATTAAGACGTCTAACAGAATAAAAGAAACGGAACTTAAGCTTTTAAAACAATATGCCGCTTCACATCTAGTACACTTGTTTCATGCTTCATTTAAAGAGATCAACTTATCGCGTCTCATAGACTTACCACCTAACCCGGGTTATGCAAAGCAAGCACTTAACCACAACCCCCGACTGTATGATGCAACAAAGTTAGGTTTGGCATTAGACCCGATAGTGTTCTCAAGTGATTCTACATCACCATACGATGAAAAGCAGTTAAAATTACTTTTGACATATCCTGAATATGATTATGCTTCAATGAATGCAAAAAATGCCACAATAGATCTTAGAACTCGTTTTAATATGAAAAAGAAAACTCTCCAAACATCCACTTTCATGCCGACTAGAGAATGCCTTAGTATAATTCCTACACTTGTCAACTCGGACAAACCAAAGGAAATTCCTAGGAATCTTCCCCCGGTTAGTACGGTAAGGCTCAGTATTGAAGAGCTTGGGCAATACCTTACCGATTTTGACAAGGTCATCTTGGAATGTACGACTTCAACGGCTCAAACCGCTGGAGAATGGGCATTCGAACACATGAAATCAGTGTTTGAAGAAGCAATCGTTCCATTTGTGAACCATATTAAACAAGGAGTCTATAATCTAGCGTGTAATTTACAATTTGAAATTGGTGAAGTTCAAAAAGTTTTCAATAACATGGATGATGCTTATGAACAACACTTAATTGAAAAGGAAAAGATTTTATCAGAATATGACTGCTTTTTAGAACATATGGTGTCTCTTGAAGTGATGCAAGCTGTTACTATTCAATATACTCATGAAATTTCTTCTACTGTGAATATTTGTGATGATGTGCATAAATCTGTGAATACTATTGAACATGTGAATACTGTAGAAAATCATTCTTGTCATGAATCCAACGCTGAATTTTTAAAGCTTCAGGATTCATATAATACACTTTCAAAAAGTTTTAACGAGCTTCAACAACATTCTATATCTCTTGAAATTGAGAATCAATCTATAAATGAAACTCTTTCAAAACTAAATGAAGGTGGAAACTCCGTTGAGACAAGTGACAAGATGATTCAGATGGTTCAAAATTTAGAAGAAGAAATGATGAGACTTAAGAGAGAATTAGTAGAAACAAAAACGGAACTAGAGGCTGCAGAGGCTAATAATCATGTCCTAGACACAAGAATTAATTCTATACTAGGAGAGCGTGAACAAGTAAGGCAGGGAGACTCACAAATTTCTGGTTCAATAGAAGAACACCTCGCGTTTAATGCGACAGAGCGAAAGTCTTTAATTGACAAACTGAACAAGAAATGTGAGGAAACCTCTGACCTAAAAATTCAGCTCATAGATAAAAACATGGTTTTGGCCGAGTTAAAGGAGACACTTCTTTTCACTCGACAAGAAGTTGTTGATAACTTAGCTACCGACTCTGCACCATCCACTAGTGCTCCAACAACCAAGTCAGTAGTGCTTTATAAGAATCCACTTCATAAGAGAAACCCGGTTACCTACGATGATTATATGAGGAATGCCATTAAGCATGTCGATCTTCTTAGGGATATTTTAGACGATCTGTATGCCTTAGATCCCTCAAGTAGCGACTATTATTCGGCTCATGAATATGTGAAGCGAGTTCAATACTGCCTAGCATATTTGCAATACATAGGTACACCAGGTTCTGCACTACTTAATAATAAACCCATTGCTGTCACTCCATTCAATAAGACTCCAGGAGCAAAACCGTCATTGACACTATCAAGTAAGGCACCTTTAAAATCTGTCACTAATGTTCCCTTGGCTTCTACAGGAGTAAAAGTGTCCACTAAGGCTAAAGGATCTCGAGGAAAGAAAGATAGGATCAAGCCTTCCACTAATAGGACTGAGAAGAAGAAAGTAGAAGTGCACCCTAGGAACGTTGTTTCAGTTTTAAATAAAAAGAATCATGTAGCTAAGACAAAAGGTCCTCTTTATGAGTGGAAACCTAAGCAAAGTGTGAATTCTAATGCGAAATGTTGGAATTGTAACGAATGTATGTTTTCTAAGCATCATGATTTATGCCTTATTGATCACGTGAATGAAATGCATGCTATTAAGAACAATATTGAATGGAAGCCAACAGGTAAGAAATTTACTCAAGTTGGGTGGCAATGGAAACCCACTGGTAGGACCTTTACTACAAATGGAACTACGTGCCCTTTAACTAGGATCACATCCACGGAAGTTAGGTCTAAGCGTCCTTTAAATAGGAACACTAGCACTAAGAAAAGGAACAAGCGCCCTTTAACTAGGTCTGCCCCTACTAATGTGCCTACCAGTGGTAATGTCCCCAGTCACAAAGTACCTCAGAATACTAGACAACTAGAATCTAAGCCAATCACTAGTAAGAAAATCTGGAAACCGAAAGTTTTGTCTGATAGCAAATCTAAGATAACTATATCTGTACCTGCTAACTCAGAAGAACAATTAGAATCCGATACATCGTCTATGTTTGGTAAAATTTTTAGGTCGTCCAAATTATTCTTTGGTATTTGGACTCGGGGTGCTCCAAACATATGACTGGAGACCGCTCGATGCTCAAAAATTTCGTCAGCAAGTTTCTAGGAACGGTAAAATTCGGCAACGACCCTATTGCAAAGATTATGGGTTATGGTGAATATCAAATTGGGAATGTCACGATTTCAAGGGTTTACTATGTAGAGGGACTTGGTCATAATCTATTCTCAGTAGGACAATTCTGCGATTCTAACCTTGAAGTGGCCTTTCGACAACATACTTGCTTCATTCGCGATCTTGCAGGAAATGATTTGTTAAAGGGTTCTCGAGGGGATAATCTATATACTTTGTCTATTCAAAACATGATGGCCGCCTCTCCTGTTTGCTTACTCTCCAAAGCATCTAAGACCAAGTCATGGTTGTGGCATCGTCGGTTATCTCATCTTAACTTTGATGCTATTAACCATTTGGCTAGAAACGAACTTGTTCGTGGTCTTCCGAAACTTAAGTTCGACAAGGATCATTTATGTTCCGCATGTTCATTGGGGAAAAGCACCAAGAAATCTTACAAACCTAAAGCAGAAGACACCAACCAAGAACCACTGTATCTCTTGCACATGGATCTTTGTGGGCCAATGCGTACAGCTAGTGTGAGTGGTAGAAAATACATCCTCGTCATAGTGGATGATTTCTCAAGGTTTACATGGGTAAAGTTTTTAGCATCTAAGGATCAAGCACCAGAGTGTATCATTACCTTCTTAAAAATGATCCAAGTCCGTCGGAATGCTACTGTTCGCCGCATTCGGACTGATAACGGCACTGAGTTCGTTAATCAGACTCTTCGAACGTATTACGAAAAGGTTGGTATTTCTCATGAAACATCTGTGGCTCGCACTCCACAACAAAATGGTGTCGTTGAAAGACGTAACCGTACACTGATGGAAGCTGCTAGAACTATGTTAATCTATGCGAATGCTCCCTTATTCTTATGGGAAGAAGCAGTGGCTACCGCATGTTATACCTAAAACCGCTCAATCATTCGCAAACGTCATGGTAAAACTCCATATGAGCTTCTTCATGGACACAAACCCGATATTTCCTTTCTTCATGTGTTTGGTGCACTTTGCTATCCAAATACAAATAGTGAAAATCTGGGAAAACTTCAACCGAAGGCTGATATTGGAATTTTCATTGGCTATTCACCTGCAAAGAAGGCTTACCGGATTTATAACCGTCGTCTTGGCAAGATTGTAGAAACTTTGGATGTCGATTTTGATGAGCTGACAGCGATGGCTTCTGAGCAACACAGCTCTGAACCCGCATTACACGAGATGGGAACCGGTACAATCAGTTCCGGCTTACTTCCCAACAACCCTAGTTCTCCATCATTCATACCACCAACAAGGTCCGAGTGGGATAAGTTATTTCAACCTATGTTTGATGAATTCTTTGATCCACAGAGTAATGATTCTTCAGTACCCGTAGCAGTGGCTCTGATTCCCGTAGTTGTTGCTCAAGATAATGGAAATGAATCCGAGGCAACTACTGTTACTCTTGATCAAGATGTACCATCCCCTACCAATTCTCAAACAACACCTGAATCATCACCCCCACTCGTTCCTAATGATGTTGAAGAGGAATTATATGTTCACGATCTGGAATACGCTCACTTACAAGAGCTTCCTTTCTTTGGTTCACACATACTTGATGACCCTACGGGTGCGTCTACTTCAGAGGAAGCTCCTGCAATCGTTCACTCCCGTCCACCAAGGATTGAAACTCACAACACTAAATGGACAAAGGATCACCCAATCCGAAATATTATTGGTGACATCGATCGACCAGTCTTAACACGTCATCAACTCCAAGAACATGCATTATATTGCTATTTTGATGCATTTCTGTCAGACACTGAACCTAAAAACTGGCAACAAGCCATGACCAAATCATCATGGATTGAAGCAATGCAAGAGGAACTTAATGAATTCCAACGTCTTGAAGTGTGGGAATTAGTTCCGTTACCCAGCAACGTGGAAATCTTGACACTGTTGTGGGTATACAAGGTTAAGCTTGATGAGTTAGGTAGTGTGCTGAAAAACAAAGCTAGATTGGTCGCTAGAGGTTACAAACAAGCTTTGGGTATCGATTTTGAAGAATCCTTTGCTCCTGTTGCACGATTGGAGGCAATTAGACTATTCCTTGCTTATGCTGCTCACATGAATATGATCGTCTACCAAATGGATGTTAAGACGGCATTTCTTAATGGTGAATTAAGGGAAGATGTCTATGTAAGCCAGCCGAATGGATTCGTCAATTCAGAGTATCCTAATCATGTGTACAAGCTCAAGAAGGCTCTTTACGGGTTGAAACAGGCTCCACACGCGTGGTATGATCTCTTATCGACGTATCTCATCTCCAAAGGCTTCTCCAAAGGCAAAGTGGACCCCACATTATTCATTCTCAAGGAGGACAACGACATGATACTGGTACAAATTTATGTTGATGATATAATATTTGCTGCTACTAATCAACGTTTGTCTGACCGTTTTGAGAAAATTATGTCCACACGCTTTAAGATGTCAATGATGGGAAAAATTTCATTTTTTCTAGGGTTGCAAATTTCTCAGAATCCCAGAGGCATCTTTATTAATCAATCCAAATTTGCTCTTGAATCCTTAAAGAAATATCACTTTGAAAACTGTGACCCCGTGGATACTCCAATGGTGGAGCGATCCAAGTTAGATGAAGATAAGGAAGGGATAGCTGTCGATCCTAAACTTTACCGTGGAATGATCGGCACCCTTCTCTATCTGACTGCTAGCAGGCCTGATTTGCAATTTGCTATAGGCATGTGTGCCCGGTATCAGGCTCGGCCTACCGAAAAGCACTTACATGTTGTGAAAAGGATCTTTCGGTATCTAAAAGGAACACTTAATCGTGGTCTGTGGTATCCGAAGGATTCTTCTATTGCATTAATTTCATATGCAGATGCAGATTATGCCGGGTGTCAAGATACAAGACGTAGCACTTCTGGCAGTGTGCAACTCCTTGGAGATAGACTTATCAGTTGGGCATCAAAAAGGCAGAAAAGCGCTGCGATATCAAGTACTGAGGCTGAATACATAGCTATGTCCGGTTGCTGTGCTCAAGTTCTTTGGATGAGATCACAATTGACTGACTACGGCCTTGGTTTCAACAAAATCCCGATGTACTGTGATAACAAAAGTGCAATCGCTCTATGCTGCAACTATGTTCAACACTCTCGAGCAAAGCACATTGACATCCGCTACCATTTCATCAAGGAGCAAGTGGAAAATGGAGTGATCGAATTATACTTCGTCAACACTGAGTATCAGCTGGCAGATATATTCACAAAGGCCTTAGATCGAGCACGCATCGAGTTTTTGATCGAAAAGCTAGGCATGAAATCATTTTCACCAGCGACACTTAAGGAGTTGGCAGAAGAGTCTGAAGAATAGTACTAGTAAACTATTCTCTAGTATCCTTTTGATCGTGATCTTGTATATTATAGTATATACTTAAACCATCAAAAGCAAAATACAAAAATATAAAACCAAGAAAAACCATAAAAAATATAAAACCAAGAAAATCCATAAAAAATATAAAATCAAGAAAACCCAAAAATATTTTTCTTTTCAAATCGGGCATGTCTTTTAGTACGGTAATATTTACGGCTTTAGAAATGTCGATTACTATTGACACGGCGCCATAAATAGAGTCCGTATAAAAGTTGTACAAGTTTTAAAACATGCCCATTATGGCTTGTAGTTATTTCTGACTGCAACCCGCTTTTCATATTAAAGTCACGTATTTCTTTTGAAAACATTGGCTCACAACGGGAATTAAGTTTCTCGGGCAAGGTTTTACTTTAAAACCTTGTAAGGGGCCAAGTTTACTTAATAACTTGGTCTAACACAAATTCGTGTACGTTTCAGTGCACTTATCTTGTTTAAAATAAGAGAAATCTTATTTCCACCAGAATCGTTCTATACAATCACTTAATCGGCAAATGTCCTCATTAATAGTTGTGTCCCTAATATCTTTGATTACAGCTCTTTAATTAGAAAACGGGTCAGGGATTAAGGGGGAGCAAATATTAATTCTTTAAAGTTAACAAATTTGGTCGTTCAACAGGTTACTCAGAAAATATTAGCTACCCATCATCTTCAGTTACACTATGTGTGCTATGTGTGAATTAAGTATATCCTGGATAGGTCTTTAACATTTTGGCGAAAAGTATTTGTGTTTGTGTTTGGGAATAAGTTTCTTATGTGCCAAGATAACTTGAACTTTCACTTACAAAATAGGGGGACTCGTTTTGCAATTTGGCAAAAATGGGAGGGGCTTGAATCAACTTTGACCAAGTCAAAAACAAACCCCCCTATCTCTCCTTCCCGTCGCATTCGCTACACACACAAACACACTTGTTTCTCTTTCTGCCATTGTTAAGGATCTCAAAAGCTTCAATATTGATTAAGTGTTTCTTGATTACTTCATCATCTAGGTAAATTTATGGCTTATCAACCTTCGTCTAACATATTTCATCATCAATCAAACACAGTAACCACTATCTCAAATCTTTCGATTTAGGGTTGTAATTTTTGCCATGAACACGTAGTTTAAGTGCTGGGATTTGTTAAGAATTCACTTTTACACAATGGTTTTGTTCAGAATCGCCTAAAACGCTGCCTAAAACTCCAGATCGTGAAGTCAAACATGAGATCGAATCCCTGTCACGGATTTCGATGCAGATTGCGATACAACATTGCGATGATATCATTGCGATGAGTCATTTCGATGATTCGTTGCGATGGGCTATTGCGATGAGTTATTACGATGACTCATTGCGATACTCATTGCGATGAGTCATTGCGATGGTTCTATTGCGATGGGTTGTTGCGACGAGTCATTCCGATGGTTCGTTGCGACAGGCTCATTGCGATGGACTTTCGTTGATTCATTGCGATGGCATGTTGCGATGGCACATTCCGATGTGACATTGCGATGGATTCGCACTATGTATTGCGATGGGATATATTGTGATGATTACTCAGTTATTCCGATGGAAATGCACAGATTGCGATAGCATTAGATATTGCGATAGGATGGTATTTCATTAGGATTTCGATGATTGTTTCATTGCGATGGTATGGCTAGGATTCTGATGGTTTGCTACATTGCGATGGAATTAGGTCTCTTATTCTTATGCTATTGCCTTAGGTTATTCCATGAGTTCGGCCTAGTTTGCATTAATCCTTCTTTAGCTTTAAGTTCTTTAGGGCCACTTAAACGAAACCAAGTGTTGTTGAAATAAGCCAATTTTTATCTCATAAGAATACTTGAACGGTTTCTTATTACAAAAGTTCATCTTATTTAATAAGTTGATTCCGATGTAAACAAAAGAGATACAAATTACTTACTCAATGTCTTGGGTTTGTGTTTCCAGGCCATGGCAGACAAAGCTTCATCTTTATTCAAGATCATATCTTTCGAACTGAACAAAACACCAAGGGTACTCAACTTGAGCATTTTTAGAAAATTGTTTAAGCTCCCTAGGTTGGCACAAGGAGAACAATTTGTGCCTAACCCAAAGAATGATGAAGTGCTTCGAGTTATTCGTGCCATGAATTATGAGGGTGAAATTAACAGTCCATCACAATTTAACACTTCACACATAGGGCAACCCTGGAAAGCAATTATCACCATCATCGTCAAGTGTCTCACTGGTAAAACTAGGGGCACCGATGCAATGCGACCACCACAGGCTCACTTATTTTGGGGATTGTATACTGCATCAAAAGTCGATTATGCACTTCTTCTCTGGCAAGAATTTTGCTATCAGATTACTGGAACGAAGAAGAAATCCGTGCATCTCCCATTCCCGAGATTCACAAAGCTCATTATCCAATATTTTATGAAGAATGACCCAACCATTGACACTCGCGGGAAGTTCTTTTATCACACGAAAGATGATGATTATGTGATTCTCTCAATGAATGCAGACACAAATTCCACAAAGTATGCATTACTTCCTGCACTAGTACCTGACACGATGATTAATGATGGAATCAAGGAGAGTGATAAATACCAAGAAATGCTTCGTGACATCGACGCACAATTCAAGCGGGCAAATTTACCACCATCAGAAAAGCAAAAAGGTAAACGCAAGAAACGAGTGTCACAGCGTCAACCAACTGCTCCTAAAGATAAACGCTCAGGAAAAATGCAAATTGTTGATGAAGATGATGAAGATGAGCTGATCCACACTGAAGATGAACAAGAAGAAGAAGTACCACTCCGAAGGACTAAGAAAGCAAGGAAAGCTAAAGGCAAAGAGGCAAGTGTTGCTCAAAATGATCCTGTTCAACAACAACTTTCTGAAGAAAAAAGACTTCGTATTATTCTTCAACAAAGTCGACAGGAAGCCTTTGGTGGATCAGGCTCAAGGGTATTTGATGACTTAGAAGATTTTGGTAATCCTGATGATGATACGGAATTCTTCGACGAAGAAGATACTTATGAAGCTGAGTATGAAGATGCTGCTACCTTTCAACTCGAAAGTCGGGAACCAAGTGAAGAACGGGAGAGCAGTGCTGACACAGATACAAGTATGATGTATCGGGATGCAAATATCACCACATCTCTGCCTGAACCGACTCACATGGTACTCAATGAAGATGCTCATGCAACTTTCATTCCAGACACACAAATTCAAAGTAAGTCTACTTCAAATTCTGATGATGTGTTGAAATATCTTAATTTAGAAGGGGAGGGTGTTGAGGTCACCAACACTGATCCGTCAACAAACGAACAAATGGTGGATGTCCCTATAACCACTTTTACATCGACCAACACTTCCCTACTTTCAACCCCAATTATCAGTGAGGTCCCGACCACCACCATCACACCCGCAACTGTTGAACAACAAGTATCAACCACCACCATTACCACGGAATCTACACCGGCATCTACAGTTGAACAACCTGTATCAACCACCGTCCTAACCACTGCATCGACATCAACACCTATCCCGGTACAACCAGTATCATCCACGACCACTTTAACGGTTTTGGTTACACCTCCACCAACAGAACCACAAGCTTCATCTACATCAAATCCTTTTCTCACAATCAATGATCCGTTGATCCAGTCTCTTCAACAACAGCTAGAGGCTCAAGCTACCCAAATAGCTACGTTGACAGAAAGGTTTGCTACTCCTCCAAAGGAACCGCATCCTGATGAGCCCATTCTTCAAAAATTATCAGACAAAGTGTCAAAGCTCAAAGAACAACATAAAGCATTTCGTAAAGAGAAGAAAACTCGGGATAAAGAAAATGCAGCTTTTCTCGGGTCAATTGACGAGCAGATGACCGCGATCATTCAACGCGAAGTCAAGTCTTATGTTGATCAACAACTACCACATCTGGTCGGTAATGGTCTAACTACTCTTCAAATCATGACATTGCTTCAGAAACGTCTGCTAGACTTGGGAGCTCATAAATCAAAATACAAACGCAAAGTTCTGCAATATCTCAACTATGCAATTGATGAAGAGAATCCTGCAGACACTACCGACTCTGAGTCTGATGATGAGAATGAGGTAGAAGAGGAAGATGACGAGGAACATGGTGAAAAGGATGATGAGAGTGAGGATAAGGATAAGGAAGGAGATGAGGAGGATGAAGAGGATGAACAAGGAAAGGATAAGAATGTTGATGACGATAAGGACGAGGACGAGGATACAGATGATGATCAGGATGACGATGACGATAATGACAAGGGTAATGAACTAAACAAGGGTGATAAGAATGACAACACTGGTACAAATGCCGACGAGACAAGCAAGGATGACAATGAAACGGCCACCGAGAAAGGTTTAGAGGACATTGCAGAAACGGTTGCTGACACTACAGATAAGCCACTGGAGACAACAATATCAGAAACTCAGCAGGCTGCTTCAGGTATATCTACTGCACCAGAATTCACTACTGATTCTCATATTGAGACTGTAGAATACATGCAAGCAGAAGAACCGACAGACACAATGCTTGAAGAAGAACATCACAATGATATACCGGTGACGCAAACTCAACCTTCCACATCTTCTACAGCTCAGTATGATGATGACATGGAAGTTGAAGATTTAAATGTTCCAGAACCGGCATTTGCTGAATCTCTTATCATTGATGATACGGTACAAGAACAACTTTGGCTAACAAACGCAGCACCACATCATCCATTTGAAACTGCAACTGTAATGGAGATGACTTAATTCCTCAACAACCCTATCGACTTCTCGGCTTTTCTAAGGTACTCTCATGGGAAACCAACGATGACCCCGGATCTGATCAAAATGGCAGCTGCAAATGTGGACTTCTTTGACACATTAAAGATCACACATAATGAAGCAGAATATCACCTGAATGAGCTTACCAAAGCAATGAGAGCGACAACTACAGGAATTCAAACTCCCGTATTGCAACCTCTTACACCAACGGTCATCACTAGTTCTGCCACTATCCCAATCGAGCATTTTGTCTCTCACGATCTTGAATACCTAGAAAATGGAGCAAAGAAGTATGCCACGTCACTAACAATGCTCAAGGCTGTCAACTTGGAGAATGTTCCTTGGATAGAAGACAAAGTGCCTGACTCAATCTGGAGAAAGAAGCTGCTCAAATTTTATGACACCTATGCTTCACTTGGCATATCTCACTGGGACAAAAAGAAGAAATTAGCCTATAATCACTTCCATCGTCCTAAGAGAGGTGCTTCTATCGTCTCATCTCACAGAATCAAAAGTATCCTTGGAGCAACTACTCAGACGGTTTTCGGTTACGATTACTTAAATGTAATCTTGCTCAAACGTACCGATGAGAAAGAATACCGCATTGACGAAAGTGATCTCCAGTACCTTCAACTTGAAGACATAGAAGATCTATTGCTGCTTTTGGCTCAAGAGAAAGTTGACCATCTATCACCTGATATTGTCATAGCCTTGAGTTCAAACTTTCGTCAATATGCCAGGAAAATTGTCATTCAACACCGGGTGGAAGATTTTCAACTTGGGGTAGAAAGCTATCAGAAGAAGCTAAACCTGCAACGTCCCCATACGACTCCACTCAGTAACTTCCACAAGGACAAGAAGGTCTACATGGGGACTACCAAGCCGGAAGCAGGAATCTTTTATCCGAATCAGACTGGCGTCATGCAATACATGCGATTCTCAGAACTGCACAAATTCAGTGATGGAACGCTAAAGAATGTTCGAGATGATTTGTCAGTTCTCAACTCCAACTTACCTCTTCCGGCAGTCACATACACCTGGACAACCCAGTGCCGAAAAGGATCTTCGTATGCAATCAGGAAGATTGAGGAAGTGCTAAGGAAGCGCCGGTTGCTACGAAGCATAGAACGATTCGTCGGTGGACGACCATATGGAGCTCACCATCGGCTTACGGAACGAACCAATTAATTTTGGTTCGTCTCATTACAGGTCAACTCCATATGTACATTATTGTGAATATGTTATCTTTTTACTTTATCAGCTTTTGTGGCTTGTTGTAGTGTTAAGGTATGATAATTTTTCAAGAATTTCTCACGAGATTCTAAATCTTTCAAAATATATCATACTAAAGCACTACAACTATCCCTTATTTAATTAAGGGGGAGCATTAACATGTTCTATGGCCAAACATCAATTTCATTTTTACCCAAAGACCGGTTAATCCATTCAATATCCCAAATATTAATGGTTAACATTTTAGATAAGGGGAGAAAATGGGATTAAGGAGACTTAAGTGATACTTGGCTAAAAGATGAAAAAGACTTAACGATAATCCAACTTAATATGTGTAAAGCACGTGTTAAGGGGGAGCGTTTTTGATAAACAAAACACCTAAGGTACAAAACTTTTGATTTCAATATCACAAGTACCTTAGGTGATTTCCAATGATTTTTCATGGTGGCAATTCCTTCCCAAAACACGCTTAATTCACGACGGATGTGGTGACAAAAGGGTGGTAGGAATAGGTTTAGTCCAATGATTCATCAGAACCGATGGAATCTTCCCAAGGACAATTCCCTAGATAGAATTAGAAGTCCTAGGAAAGATGGAGAAAGAATGTGAACGTAGCTGAATGCCGACTAAGTACTTAAGCTAGCACTGGAACAATCACAACAAGGTGCTAGTGATGACGTATTGGTAAGCATTGAAGGGGTTGAAGAATGAAAAAGAATTGTAAAGATAAAGGGTGTAAAGAAAGAAGCCCTCCTTACAACTTTAGGCAGAAACCGGGTCAATACATATGCTATTGAGGTCATTTTTGCTAATGATTCTCGGTATTGAAGAAAGACATCATGGACCCAGTGATGCAATGCACAACCCTTCCCAGCTAACTCAAATATCTCTCAAAAGGTATTTGTTTTAATCACACGGAGATCAACACGTTATCTATTGGTTTATTCACTCCGAATAGACTGGTATTGAAAAGGTGGCACTCCTCTCCAGCCATCGCTCACTAAATCAAAACGCACAATCGAGTCTAGAGCCAAGAGATCATCAAAAGTCTCATTAGGACACTTTTCATTTATTCCTTGCTTTCTCACACACTGTGAAAAGTAAGAGATTTTCATGAGTCCTACGCAATATTCCTGTAATATTGCCAGAACATCCGAGTAATACGTAAGTATTACAATGAAGATGGAAATCCTGCTTGAGCCAACATCAAACAAGCTCATGGTAGGTTACATGTGCGGTTCTTTTAGAATCAATCTTGTGAAAAACTGGAAGGTAACAGTGGTTTAATTCTTAATTGAACTTAAACTCGTTCCAGGCCTCTTCGCATTATCATATGATCTTGCCAGAACACTCAGAGTGACTCTTTATTGACCACAGTGACGAGTGGAAATCCTTCTAGTGTCAACATCAAACAGCACTTGGTAGGTGACGTGCAAGATTCTTTATGAATTAAGCTCGTGACAACTGGAAAGCAACGATGGTGAAAATCTTAATTGAGATTCACTTGTTCCAGGTTTCATGAATTGACGGCTTCTAATCACAAGGATAAATTATCCAAGTGATTCACTCTTTATGTTCGCAGTCAGCTTTGGACGGTCGAATAAAGAGAACGGGTTTACCCGCGAAATCCTGTCAGGAAGTTACTTAATTGAAACTATCCGTCACGGGTACGATATCTAATATCGTCCAACGGTCTTCACCGACCGGAGGTAAAATGCTACCGAATTAGAATAAAATGTTCAAAGCCATTTTATTCGTGTCGTTGCTGTGTACCTGTCAAAGACGGTGGCGTTGCTGTGTACCTGTTGAAGACGGTGGCGTTGCTGAGTACCAGTGAAGACGGTGGTGTTGCGGTGTACCTGTAGAAGTCGTTCTCACATGCTTATGTTTTTCTGCATCAAAGTTTAACAAAAATTCAAGAAAGTACAAGATAAAGTCTTCCGCTGTACCAAACTCTGAAACTTTCGAGAATTCAACAAAAAGACATAAGTATGTGGAACATGGAGTCACGAGAAGGCAAATTCACAAGAAAGGCAAAGATCGCACGTGAAAGGCCAAAAGAACATGTTCCAAGCAAAAAGGCTGATATCATTCAATACATATTCACAAAAAGAAAAGAAAAAGAAAGAAAAGAAGACTACGAGCTCAAGAACAGAATCTAACATGCTAGATTAGGACTTTGTAAACTTGGAGTGACCTCCCTTTGGGGGAGATTGTTGGAAATACGTTTTACGCATTTAGAAAGTCTCGGTCACTCCAACCATGTAGTTATAGGCTCGTAGTTAAGTTAAGTAGTATTTATTACATAGCCCGACCCATGAGCATGTTCATGGGCCGGAAGCCCAAGTCCTTTAAGGACTTGGGGTATTTAAACCTCTTTCCACCATGGAAAGAGGTGTTGGTTGTTTTATTCTTTCATTTCAATATATGTGTTTTCTTTCATTTCTCTCTCTAACTTTCTCTCTCTAGAAAAACATCAACCCCCTTGTTTAACAAGATTATCATTGTTCTACATCCATTAAAGGAAAGTAAAATGATCCTTTCTCGTAGCATCATTGAGTTTGCGATAGTCTATACAAACTCTCCACCCTGTAACGAGACGAGTAGGAATCAACTCGTTGTTTTCATTGGGCACAACGGTGATTCCGCCTTTCTTAGGCACACAATGGACGGGACTAACCCATGGTGAATCCGAGATAGGATAGATCATTCCCGCATCAAGAAGTTTGATAACCTCTTTTTTGATTACATCATGGATCTTAGGATTCACCCTTCTTTAGCTTTGATTAGTGGGTTTAAAGTCGTCCTCCATGAGAATTTTATGTGTACAGAAGTGAGGATCAATTCCACGAATATCGGATATTTTCTTTAGCTTCAACACGGCGATAAGTCGGGATTTTTCTTCCTCTTTCAAGTCCTTAGCGATGATGACGGGTGACTTCTTGTTGTCTTCAAGGAAAACTTACTCGAGATGAGACGGTAGATCCTTAAGATCTAAATCTGAAGGATTTTCGATGGAAGGCGTAGTCAAATTCGGTTCATTGATAGAGATATCCTTAGGAGATGGTGGAGAAATATGGTCCTCATTGAGAAGTTTCTCAATGGTACGAATGTCTTCATCCCAATTGGAGGGAGAATCGTCATATTTTAAGTCCACATCTCCCAAAGTTGCTTCAAATTATTTAAAGAGGAAATCACTTTCTCCAAACAGAGTTAGTGATGGAGCAATAGAGGCAACGGTCTCAACAATGGGTAGAGAAGAAGAACCACTTTTACAACCGTCTTTGAAATGTTCTTCACAAGCCTCATCAAGAACGTCAATGAAATTAACACTCTCGTTTTCAGAAGGATGCTTAGAAAGTTAACCCATGTTGAAGACGATTTTATCGTCACCGACTCTCCTGATTAATTCGCCAGCGGCTACATCAATGAGAGTGCGACCGGTCCTCAGGAGTGGACGTCCAACGATTAATGGAACACGGGGGTCCATCTCGTAGTCAACGACAACAAAATCCGCCGGAAAGGTGAATTTGTCGACACCAACGAAGACATCTTCGGCTATCCCCACTGGATAAGCAACCGTATGGTTAGCTAATTCCAAAGTCATTCGGGTGGGGACTAGCTCGGGTAGAGACAATTGTTTCCAAATGCTTAAAGGCATTAAGTTTATACTAGCACCTAGATCGGCTAGGGCCATACAATTCTCTACCCCAGGGAAGTTTCAAGGAATCAAGAAACGACCCGGATCACCAAGTTTGGTTGGTAATTTCCTTAAGAGTACTGCAGAGCAATTCTCATTAAGTTGGGTCTGAGCAATATCGAGAAGTTTCTCCTTATCACTGAGAAGATCTTTAAACATTTTAGCGTATTTCAGCATGTGAGCGAGAGCCTCAGCAAAGGAGATATTGTAATTCAGTTTTTTAAACATTTGGAGAAAGTTAAAAACCTGAATATCAACCTTGTTCTTCAATTTCTCTTTCCTCAACCTCGAAGGATAAGTTATATTGGGTTGAGATGAAGGCTTTGGGATAGAATTCTCACTCACATCCTTGGGTGGTGGAGGAGTAGAAGGTGGTGGAATTGGAGAAGTAGAAGTTGGAGGAATAGAAGATGGAGGATTTGGAGAAGGAGCTTGTTTTCCTTTGTCACAAGCACCGGTGTAGGTGTAGGAAGCTCGGGTTCCTTTCAACCTTTTCCACTGCGAGTGGTGATTGCTTTCATCTCCTCTTGGATTAGCAACGGTGTTACTCGGGAGAGAACCCGATCCAGAGGCTTTATTACTTGGGAAAAAACTAGCCATCATGTTCCTTAAGTCATTCGTTTGACTTGTAAAAGAGTTTCGCATATCGGCTCGAATATCATTCCTTTGTTTTACCATATCTGCTTTCATGTTGACCATTTCCCGCTGGAGATTCTGCACTATCGCATCATTAGTGCTCATGTAAGTTTCAACCTCTTAGTGTAATGCAGTGGGTTGGTTGGGAGGAGCATGGTAGGCAGGTGGTTGATAAGCAGGTTGTTGGTAAACTTGGTTGTTTCTTTGAGGTGGATATGGGTTTCTTTGGTTTTGATATGGAGTTGGAGCACGTGGTTGGTTTTGATTGTTGCTATTGAGGTTGTTTGGGTTTTGTGGGGGAAAACCGGGAGGTGAAAGAAAGTTGTTTGAGCGATAGCTGAGCAAATTGTGGTCACCTTGAGGACGTGCTTGATAGCCTGCTATAGAATAGGTACCGTTGGCGGCATACACATTTTCCAGATTGTCATGAGTCGAAGGACAATCGGTGTATGAGTGAGATCCCCCGCATATTTCAGATGATTGAGTCAAAGCACTAGCTTGGGCAGTGATAGCTTTGGTATTGTTGGCGGCTTGGAGAACAAGTGATTCAACAAGCGAAGTAAGCTTATCAATTCTCTTGTCGCTCTCATTAGTGCTAGCACTAGCCACATTGGTCCGAACACTCTTGGTTTGCACTCTATACTTGTTCTCAATAATATCCCAAGCGGCATTAGCAGACTTAACCAAAATGTTACCCCCCGAGGCACTATTTAGTGAATCTTGGTCATTCATGCTTAAACCATTGTAAAAAGTATTAATTTGTTGTACTTTTGTTAAACCATGTTGTGGACACTTTCTTAAAAGTTCCTTAAAGCGGTCCCAAGATTCACTAAATGTCTCACCGTACTTTTGTTCAAAAGTAATGATTTCATTCCGCAAAGCGGTAGTACGTGAGGGTGGGAAAAAGTAGTTGATGAATTTGGTCTCTAAATCCCTCCACGTAAGAATACTTTGTGGCGGTTCCTTATCAAGCCAATGCCGGGCTTGTCCCTCTAAGGAGAAAGGAAAAAGTTGCAAGCGAATTACCTCTTGTGAAACACCATTATACTTAACCGTATTAGTGAGTTGAAGAAACCTTTTAATATGGTCATGAGGATCATCAATTGAACGCCCCAAGAAAGGTTGAGCAGAGACCATTTGAATGAAGCCGGATTTAAGCTCAAAGTTGTTGGCTCCTATCGCGGGTATGACAATAGCATCGTTGTTGCCCTCTACATGCGCTTGCAAAAGTTCGATCATTATACGATTGTCCGGTAGAAGTTCATTGGTGTTATTATTCATGTTGGGTTGAGGTGGATTATTATTATTGTTTTGTACACCGGCCATGTCTAAATTATCGAGAGTCTCGAGCTCGGGATAAGACGTTGATCGAGTACGCATACACCTGCAAAAGAAAGAGAAATATACAAGAAATATTTTTTGTTTTTATGGTTTTTCTATTTTTTTGTATTTTTGAATTTTTTTGAATTTTTATGGATTTTTAAAATTTTAAAGCAAGGAAAATAACGTTAAAAAATGAACAGATCCCAAAATCCAACGCGTCTCTCACTTAAAACCTTTAATCTTAACGAAAAGAGCCGGCAACGGCGCCATTTAATAACTAGGTTTTCACTTAGTTATGAAAGAGTTATCGTCCAATCTTTTCGAATTGATTATTGGTAGAAAGTGCGACTCAGTCGTTCTTGGTGGAATAATAAATGGGGAAAAGTTATCTATTTTAAACTAAAAATAAAAAATGTCGTTGAAAGCTCGAAAATTTAATCTAAGATAAAACAAGTTAAAACAATGCTAAGTAAAAAGGCGGGAAAAATTAAAGTTGGAAAATAAAAATAATTTAGAAAACTACCAATTACCCTAAGTATGAAAATTGGAGTTTCAGAAAAATGGATCTTCGGAATAATGGTATCTTCGGAAAAATGGTTTCTTCGAAAAAAACGGATTTTCGGAATAAATTGACTTTTCAGAAAAAGGAGTTATTTCGGAATAAAAGGATTTTCGGAAAAAGAGTATCTTCGAAATACTTGGGTTTTCAGAGAAATAGAATCGTCGGAATAAATGACTTTTTCAGAAAAAAAGGAATTTTCAGAAAAACAAGCTTTTCAGAGAAAATTGGATTTTCGGAATAACAATGTTTTTAGAGAAATTTTCGGAATAATAGAATCTTCAGAATAATAGGATTTTCGGAAAAAGATGGTTTTCATAAAAATGATGTTTTCGGAATAAATTACTTTTCAGAGAAAGGAGCTATTTCAGAATAACTATGAATTCAGAGAAAGGAACGATTTCAGAGAAATGATCAATTCACAAAAATGGAAATTTCGGAAAAAAAGCCTTTTCAGAAAAAGGTATGCTTTCAGAGAAACAAAACCCTTTTCCGAAGAATTTAAAACTCGGATACAAATAAACAGTTAAACCAAAACTTAATAGATAAGCTACCAATAAGCACGAATCAAACAAGCAATTAACCAAAACTTTAACCAAATAAGTTTTAAGAAGAACTAAATAAGCCACAAATTAAAAACTATAAAAACACTAATTAATCAAAACATTTAAATCAACTAATAAGCAATCCTATTAATCTATCAAAACAACTTAACCAAGAATAAGCCAAACACTAAAAGATTAATAACCACAATAAGCTCAAAACATCCACCACATCAAAACTAGAAGATCAATCACAAGAACAAATCAATCACATAATCAAAGAGATGAGATTAACTACATGATTATCAAGATTAAAACAAAGATTAAGAAAGGAAGAATGAGAATTAAGATAATAAGCTTGATTGATTCAAGATGAATATCAAAAGATTACAAGATTAATGAAAAACTAGAGAGAAAAATAAAACACACTTAAAAATTAAACTACAACTACCTAAAACTAAAACACTTAACACCCTCCTAATGACACATTAGGAGGGTATTTATAGGAGGTGGGGAGATTACATGCTTAAGCTATCTAATTTCTTTCTTCTCGACTCGACTCGACTTAATTTCTTCGTCTTTCTCGACGTCGTCTCGGTATTTGACGATATAATTTTCTTCTATAATTAGACTTGAGTTCTTCGACTTCATTAAACCTCCGTCTTTAGACTTTTTCTTTGATAAATTTTCAGAATTGGCCTTGGACTTCCGTTCTTTTTGCATTCTCGGTCTTTCGACTTCGTCTTTAGTATTTTTCTTCGATAAAAGCCCGTGATAGCCCATGTTTTCTTCCTTTTGCATCTTTTGGTCCTAAAACACAATAAAAACACAAACCATGCATAATTCCGACTTTTACGACATAAAATACACGTTTTGGTCTTGTTATTATTGTGCTAATGCAAGTGATGCCTAAAAACATTATTAGTCTTAACTAATCTTTCTTAGTTTTGATCTCAACAAACTTAGTGTAAAACACAAAATGAATTATTTAACTAACACTATCATCAAGGTAATAATCATATCACTAACCTTTCTTAATCATATTTAGTGATCGTCAAAATGATTATCCTTAAAACTCACTTTTGTTAATATGACAAAAGACTTTTTAATAAACTTTCTTTTTTAGAAAATGTTTTATTAAAATGGAAAATGAAAATTTGAAAATAGCATATTCCAAATGCTGTTACAATATCCTTTGAAGGTTCCAAATACCTCAGATATTCCCACCCCACTAAAAGACAAAAAACAAAGCGTAGTCTAGTGGCGGTACCTTAAGTACCTACGCGGTTCCTTAGCGATATGGAACCGCGGGGTGAGATAAGGTACCGCGCACAGCTAGCCGTTATAGATCCGTTATACTTTGTCTCCTTTAAATAGTGGGTCAAATCTCATTTTCCAGTAAGCCTCTTGGACGTTTTTCTCAGCCCTCTTTCTATTTTCTATAGCATAATCATTAGTAAATGATCACTTAAATTGTAAAGGATGTTTACATATGATTATCCTCTTGATCCCCTCCTTTACCTTGTCCAGTGAGAAGATCACTCACTCACTAGTGTTGTGATAAAGATGAATCTATGAGCTAGTCATATTCATCATGATACCCTTTTTGTTTTAGGTCAATCCAATGTATTTATGAATACTTGGACTAGTTGTGTTCATCCAAGTTATTTATGGATACTTGGATTTGTTGTGTACATCCATTGCATATGTGTTTGCTTGGATTTGTGTTGTGTAAATCCAAGATACATGTGTGTACTTGGATAAGTCTAGTTGAGTTGTAATAGATTTGATTAGGAGTTCTCACTAAACTATAAAGTGATGTGGTTGTGTCTTGTGAGTACTCACTAAACTATAAAGTGACTAGTAGTTGTGTTGTGTGTAGTTCTCACTTAGCTTCAAAGTGAAGAGTCGTGAAGATTGGTTCTAGCTTTCGATTAGAACTCGACATCTAGCCTTGTGTCGTAAAATGGTGAAGTAGGCAACGTCGTGAAGATTGGTTCTACCTTATGATTAGAACCCGACATCTAGCCTTGTGTCATTAAATTGTGAAGTAGGCAACGTTGTGTAGATTGGTCCTAGCTAAAGATTAGGTCTCGACATTTAGCTTAGTGTCGGAAAATAATGTAAGCAACGATGTAAGGTTTTCTCTGCCGAGAAGGGAGCTTGTGGATATAGTGGAAATCTCGAGTAGGTGTACTCGAGGAGTGGAGTAGAAACGAGGATAGAGCCTAGTTGTCGAACCACTATAAATCTTGGTGTCTTCCCACTAGGTTGTCTCCTTCCTTACACTTTACTTATTTCATTATCATTACACTTACCTATTATCTTTGCTAGTGCATTTGAATTGAACCTAATCATTATGCAACTTAGCCTCAAGTAAAAGATAGTTTTGATACAAACCAAATTGAAAGTAATTTTAATTTGGTCACCAATCGAAGAGAAACTATTCAACCCCCTTCTAGTTTATACAATTGGTATCAGAGCGATGGTCACTCAAGATCTTTGAAGTATATTGTACTTTGAAACTTGGATCGATCCATTGTCTCCTCAAATTAGAAGGTCAAGTTATACTAAAGTTTCTCTTTCGTCAAAATTATTTTTTCCTTTGAAAATAGGTCTTTTAATCGGAAATATTGCATCCCACTTAGATTAGTAGCCTTTATACATTTTAGATCTACTCTTGAAATGTATCTACTAGATTGCATCTTTTTTTGTGTAGGTACTCATGAAGATCAATCATTGAATTGGTTGCGGATTGAGTTACTTGCACTTGTAGAAGACTTATCATCATCGATTTTCAATATCTTTGAATGATGAGTGGGATTGATACAAGTCATTGAAGACTTAGTATTCATGATAGTCACTCTTGGGGTTTGCATTGATGGATTGGAATGCTCTTGTGGCCAAGGTACGCTTTCGTTCTTCCACACGCCCTTTTGATCATTCTTTTGATCATTACTTGACAATGTGCTTGTTCTCGACATCCTTGCCATGACATTTATTTGTGGTTTGTGTTTCTTTTCATTTATCCTCTCAAACCTTCATTGCTTGGATACTTGACTCACTATGGTGATGTAGAGTGAGTTAGTAGAAGCTTAAAGTATCAAGCATGATTTCCATGGTTGGCACCCATACGGTTAGTAGGCCCTTTGTGGGAGAGAAAGTGAATTAATACCTTGCTCATATTTTGGTTTAGACTAAGACTATTATTGAAAGTGATCTTAGTATATACTTGAATAATTGCTTTGTGCTTATTCATTACCAAAGCCGTTTAACGTTTCACCGGAAAGGCACGTCTTAAACCACTATATATGACACAAGCTCTTCGTTACCACTATTTGAAGATTGTCATTAATCCTTTGAGCATTGGTCTTAGTCTTGATTCACTTCCCTTGACTTCTCTCCACTTTGCCGTTTTGCTACGAGTGGTCGTTTGTCCGTTTCAGTTCTTTTCGATCTCGATTTAACTCGTAATCCTTCGTTAAGGCATATTGCTTAGTGTTATGATGATCCAATGATATTCTAAAAGGCTCATGATATAATTTTAAGTATTTTAGAAAAACTTGGTTTTTAAATTTTGGCGTTTTTCATAGATAAAAACCAGCCTCTGTAGGTGGTTCCTTATCTAGGCGGCTCAAATCCGTGGTACCTTATCGATAAGGAACCACGGGCATAAACTTTTGTCAGAGCGCCAGTTTGATTATTTTATTCTTTTTCAAACCAAACCCTCTCTCTCCTAAAAACACACAGCCGACGGGTTTCTTGTTTTCCACCATTGTTGAAGCTTCCAAAACCTTCAATCACTCAAATTAATTGATTCCAAGTTGTGGGTTTCACTCATCCTTCATATAACATCAAATAATTGTAAGTATTTTCTTTCAATTTCATCTATTTTGTTCTAGGGTTCATCCTTTCATAATTGGGGATTTTTAAAATTGAAATTGAATTAAAACCTTAATAGGAATGTGGGTTGACATGGTTATTTTACTATGATTCCTTTGGTTCATATTCATTAAGATTTCACTAAAACCCACTTGTAGAACAAATCCAAATTTTGGCTAAATGATTTTGGTTAAAAGATGGATTTGAGATGAACCTATGAACAAGTAGGTAATGACATTGTTAATGCTTACCTAAAAACCTTGTTTTGAAAAACCAATGTTCTAATTCATTGTTGATCTAACATAAATCATGTGTTCTTGGTTAATGATGGAATAGACACATTGTGAACATGAGAATGATATGGATTCAATCCTATGTTTGTCAAGAAATTGATATAACACATTCTCATATGTTTGATCTTTGATTTTATTTTTCATATGAGTGATTGGAGAAATATTTTCTTGTGTTTATTTAGGTACTAATCATGCCTTCTCAATATCAAAAAGATCATCAATACACTAGACAATACATGCCAAACCTCTCCCAAACCTATGCTTCCCCCCAACTTCAAAACGCTTTTCCATCCCTTTCCATTCGTTGTTTCCATGAGGGTAGAGTCGTTGAAAAGGAAATAACGGGTTATGACTATATCCAATCTATGTTTGAGCTTTCGGGGTTTGATTGCTTGCTCAACATAGAAGAAGATATTTACCCCTTATTCCTTCTTGAATTCTTTAGCACCTACTCCATGCTTGAATACAATGGAGAAATTTTCATTCGTTTCATGTTGAATGATCAATTGATTCAATACTCCCTCGAAAACTTTGGTCAAATTCTCGGTGTGCCATATGAAGGCACTTGTCGTTTTACGGATAAATGGAGACTTGATGCTCTCTCGGAATCCTAAGATAAACCTCCAAATGACCTCACCGAAATTGATCTAGAGTTCATCCTTGACATCATCTCGAAAGAGCGTGATGGAAACGTTGTGAGAAGCCTTCATTAAAATATACAAAATGTGAATCGATATGAAGTGCTCTCTAGCGAACTTAAGGATTTTATGGTCCAATGGGCCAATATCCTTAGGGAGAATGTCTTTTGTCTTGGTGGAAACCAAGATCATATCCCGGCGTGTATGGTGCATATGTTGAGTTGCATCTTTACATCCACCAAGTACAACTTGGCATTCTATATCGCTCGACGAATCAATTATGCCCATTCGAAGCCCAAAACAAACCTTCCCTATGCTATGCTTCTAACTCGCCTTTTCAAAAGGGTTGCTCATGATTTTCCCCACCTCTATCTCTCTCGCTTCTACCCGGTTCATCGGGTTATGTTGCCTATTCAAGAGGCATATGCAAGAAAGACAAGAAGTGATCGAGGATCGAGAAAATCTGATCATCAAGAGATGGATGATGAGGACATGGACATGCCAACAAGTGATGGTGATGGCATAGGTACTAGTTCTCATTTCCACTCTTCGAGTAATTCCCATCCATCCTCAAACCCATTCGAGGATGAATTCGAAGACTTAGCTCCTCCTCCTCATCATTCTAGTGAAGTACCGGAAGATCTCAATATGGAGCATCTTTACCGTGAAAACCTTAGGACTAGAGGTGAATTGCATGAACACCGGGTTGAGTCAAGGTAGGGTTTAAAGTTCTTGGGGAATATGATCAAGTGATTGGGCAAAAAGAGAAGGTGAAAGCTTTTAAGTTTTTCAAAGAATACATGTTGGCAAACATGTAATGTTGAACAATATTTTTTTATTATCTTGAACGTGTATTAACTTATGTTACATGTTTGGATTATTATCTATTTTGATCCTTAATATTGTTTATTCCATGATGTTTGTGATTTACATAGCTTTGTACATCTTTGTGATAGTTAGCTTATTAGATTATGATCTGTAGTTAACTTTGGCTTGTAAATCTTTTGGTAAAATTCTGGGTTAACCAAAATTTGGGAGGTGAAATTTTTGAAAGCCCTCTGGTCGCGGTTCCATATCGACCCGCGGATCCTTGATACAAAATATATTTTCTATGGGGTTCAGATTAGTACTCGGAATCTTCTCGAATTGATTCACAGCTCAAAGTGGAATGATTTGTTCTTGGTTAATAAAAAGGTGTTGGTTTGTTTATCTATTTTAAACTAATAGAAATTAAATGTAATTGTCGATGAGCGAAAAGAGTTTTAAAGATTAGACTAAAATAACTAGTTGAAAATAAATGTTTGAAAACTTAAAGGCAAAATTAGAAAAAATGCTTGAACACTTAATAAAACTAACACTTAAAAACATTGTAAAAACGAAAAACTAAATCCATCAGAAAGTTTCCAAATCGGAATCCCTGGTCGGAATAGGCTAATCGGAATAAGCACACACCAAATCAGAATATATTCCGATCTGTTGATCGGAATGTAAACAAGTCCCACAGTCGGAATAATTGAAAATAACCCAATCGGAATATTCAAAATAATGCCAAGATCGGAATACACTAAAACACCCTAATCGGAATAATCATAAACCCTAATCCGATCTATAGATCGGAATGTGGGGAGGGGTACTAATCGGAATATACTAATCGGAAAAGGGTTTAACCCTTTCTGGTCACCCTTTTTGATCCGAAATAAGCCAAGAAAATAAGCTATAATGATAAGCTGATCTCCAAAACTAGCACGAATCTATAGTGAAATATACCAAATAAGCACAAATAAGAACTTATCCAAACTTAAAGTAAGCAATTTTCAAATCAAACAAAAAAAAGTGAACTTTTTATGAAACTTTAAAAAAAGTAATTAAGATAAACTTACAAATAATCCAATAAGCACAAAGATCTTAAAGCTTATTCGTATGAAAACTTAAATAAACATAAAAAGATTAACTTTTTAAGCACGAAAACATTAATGAACAACACGGATCATATGAAATTCGTACCAAAATCAATCTAAAAATCAAAGAAAGGTAGAAAGAGATTAAAGATTAAAAGCTTGAATCTAAACTTGATTAATGAAATCAACAATACATAAAGATTTAATCTTGAAAGATTAAAAGAAAAGATGAAACTTAGTGAGAGAAAGTTGAGAACTTTCTCTCTCTAAAACTAGAGAAAATGAAAAACTAAAACTAACTAAAACTAACTAGTCTCCAAAATGGTGAAGTGAAGTCCTATTTATAGGCGTGTGATTGTGGGCTTGTGAATGGGCTTTGGTTTTGGGCTTCTTTTCTTCTTTCTTCTTTAGTCTTTTCGTTTCTTTAAATAAACGTTTCCGACTTTGGATTTTGAGAAGTGTCGGTGAATAATTCCAACTCGTCTTATAATCTTTTGTTTAATAGACTCGAGTTCTTCGACATATATGAATCTTAAATCTTTGGCCCTTTTCTTCGATAAATCTTCAAATAGGCACAATGACTTCAAATCTTTTGCATCTTTTGTACAATAGACTTCGTCTTGAGTCTTTTTCATTGATAAAACCCGTGCAATCCCATGTTTTCTTCAATATTCATCCGGTTGACTCTGAAAACACAATAAACACAAAAACCACGCATAATTCCAAACAAATGATATTAAATACGTGTTTTGGTCTTGTTTTAGCTAGAAATAAGTGGTAAAAGGATGGGTGTTTTCACACCTATCAAATCCCCTACACTTAACCATTACCATGCCCTCATGCAATGCTTAGTGATAAAGCAAATTTACACTTTTCTCTTAATCAATCAACCTTGGCCTTATTAAAATACAACTAAACAAATATTAAAGTACTACGAGATATTAAAACTTTAAAGTAAACAAAAGGATAGAAAATAGCTACGTGGAAATAACTTGCAAAGAGATTTAAGACTTACATTAGGGCTTCGGTGCTGCGACGATTCATCACCCTCAAGTTTCACGTTCCCCAAACTAAGCTTAAAAACGAGATCATTGTTATTATAAGTTAGCAAATCAAACACTTACACACATGGCTTAATTATATGCTTAAAATCCCTTATTCCTTAGTGTATCTCTTATATTTTATTTTTGTCTTAGAATGATCATGAAGATGCATTTTTGGACTTATTTCGATAGTTTATTTAGGCTGAAAGCAAAGTAGGACGATTTGATCAATAGTTAGCTAAAGGACAAAATCTCTTAAAACTGCTTCTCGGGATATCAAAAAGTTCATATCTTGGCATAACTCGGTTCACGATTTGAGACCTTTCTCGGGTCGATATTTGGCATGTACTTCATACTTCATATCTTGAGAGACGTGCTTGAGATAATGGTCTTCTCATCGTTAATAGAGTTTCTTCACTTGGAGACTTTTGAGGGGTACTCCAACTTTGTTGACCATGACTTCATGATTATTTCTTCAATCTCTAATTGGGATTTTGAGATACAACGATCCGCCTCCTTTTCGGACTTGGATCTATTTATCCTCATACCTTGTTAGGGTCTTTTCGGATAGACTTCTCCATGATCTTTATGGGAGTTGATTGCTTTTCTTCGTGAGTCTTGATCCTTCATATTGATTTTGGGAATAATGCTTTTCACATCACCTTGGATCTTTAGCAATAAATTGAATCCTCATGCCTTGTTAGGGCCTTTTTGGACTCGCCAATCTTCGCGCCCCGCTTCATAAGTTATGCCTTGGCTATGAACTCTTATCATTACCGAGCAACTTTTAAACGATCTTGGGCTAGAAGCTTAGTAACTTTTCAAATCGTACGACCTTACTTATTGCAGATAAATTATTAGCAAGTGATGGGAGAATAGGCAAATAATTACACCAAGTGAGCTTGTGCAAGAATACCGACTTATAATTGACTCTATCATTTCTCGTTCTCCACAAATTAAAATCTCAAGTAATGAGACTCGTGGATGCTTAGCCTAATAAACCAACTAAGGTCTACATGGTTAAGGATACTAGCTAGAATAAACTTGGACAAGTCTATTCGGGTTGAGTCAAAATAATCGCAACGGGCCTAATATGTCAAAGACTTCTAAACTAGCTACATCATTTTATTAATATTTTTTACTTTATTGAGGGATATATACGTATGAAAGCAGCGATAAAAATTTAAAAATTACGACTACATGGCCAAAGTTAATTAAAAATTTGAAAAATGTTGAAAAAGATGATTTTCCGGTTAAATGAAGGCATTTTCATGGAAAAGTCCACTTAAAACTTCGATAGAAGTCCCCCCTACACTTAAGATAAACATTGTCCTCAATGTTTAAGCATGTGGGAAAAGTCTCCCCTACACTTAAGACATTGTGCACGTTGGTTAAATCAAGCTAAGGAAGGGACGACTAACGTGATCATTTTCAAATGTGAGTATGAAGAAAATTGAATCACGATAGTTGAGAGATAGAACCGGATTTCGGATAACACGGGAGCACGGTTCTTCAAAGGTTCCAAAAAGTGCATTCATCCCTGTAATCACATCACCACACAAACAAAAACACCTATAGAGGTCCCCCTACACTTAGGAGGTTAAAACGGAAAAGGATAGATACTCGTGCTGCCTCCCGAGGAGCGCTTGTTTTTGATAACCGAGTCACAAGCCTGACTCGACCCAAAATTAGTTCATGGGGAACGTGGTGACGGATGGAATCATCTCATGAGAGATGTCCTCACCAAAGTACAACTTCACTCGTTGGTCATTCACCTTAAAATTAGGTCCATTAGATTGAGCGAGCTCGAGAGTACCATATGGAAAAATTTGGGCAATGGTGAATGGGCCGGACCAACGAGATTTCAGCTTGCCCGAAAAGATTTTCAACCGAGAGTTAAAGAGTAAAACTTTGTCTCCAACTTGGAACTCTCGGTTCTTAATCTTAGAGTCGTGAATGAGCTTAGTCTTTTCCTTATAAATCAAAGAATTTTCATAAGCCTCATTCCGGAGTTCATTCAGCTCATTGAGTTGGATCTTGCGTAGGTTACCGGCTTTGTTGATATCAAAATTAGCCCACTTCAAGGCCCAGTAAGCCTTGTGCTCCAACTCAATGGGGAGGTGGCACGCTTTTCCGTACACGAGACGATATGGTGTACAACCAATCGGAGTCTTGTAAGCGGTACGAAAGGCCCACAGAGCATCATCAAGTTTATCGGCCCATGAGGCGCGATTCTCTCCCACGGTTCTTTCAAGAATTCGCTTTAATCCTCAGTTAGAGATTTCAGCCTGGCCATTAGTTTGTGGGTGGTAAGCGGTGGAAAGACGATGATTTACACCATACTTAGCCATGACTCTTGCAAATTGGTCATTGAAAAAATGAGTCCCGCGATCACTAATAATGGCACGAGGCACACCGAATCTAGCGAACAGCGATTTCAAAAAGTTACAAACCACCCTTGCATCATTAGTGGGTAAAGCTTTGGCTTCAACCCACTTAGAAACATAGTCAACAACTACAAGGATGTATTTGTTTCCTTTAGAGGAAGGGAAGGGCCCCATAAAGTCGATACCCCAAACATCAAAGATTTCACATTCTTGAATGAAATTCTGAGGAATCTCGTCTTTATGTGTGATCTTGCCTTGTTTTTGGCAAGCATCACAACGTTTAACCATCTCGTGAGCATCACGATAAATGGTGAGCCAATAAAATCCTGAGTCAAACACTTTTTGGCGGTGTAGTTGGGACCAAAGTGACCACCGGTGGGTCCTTTGTGGCAAGCGTCAAGGATTTCTAAAGCTGTCGGTCCATCAACACATCGGCGAATAATTAAATCAGCACATTGTTTGAATAGGTACGGGTCATCCCAAAAGTAAGTCTTAATGTCTTTGAAGAACTTTTTCTTTTGTTGGGATGTTAACCCGTCAACGAGAATTCCACCCGCCAAGTAGTTTGCAATGTCCGCAAACCACGGGGTTTTCAGCTCCTTTTTTATCGCGAATTTCGATTTTTAATTCTTGGAGTAGCAAAACCCAGCGAAGAAGTCTTGGTTTGGAATCTTGCTTAGTCAACAAGTACTTCAACGCGGAATGATCGGTGTAAACGATTGTGGTGGAAAGGACAAGATAGGGGCGAAATTTTTCAAAAGCATAGACAACAACTAAAAGCTCTTTTTCGGTTGTCGTGTAATGCAATTGAGCCCCTGTCATTGTCTTGCTAGCGTAATGGATTGGTTGGAAGTGTTTGTTCACTCTTTGGCCCAAAACCGCTCCAATAGCAAAGTCGCTAGCATCGCACATCAACTCGAAAGGTAGCTCCCAATTAGGGGTAACCAAGACGGGTGCCTTAGTTAGCTTATCCTTAAGCAAGTTGAAGGCTTTGATACACTCGTTGGAAAAGAAAAAAGGAGTATCTTTTTCTAAGAGGTGGGTCATCGGGCGAGCGATTTTAGAAAAATCTTTGATAAAGCGACGGTAGAAGCCCGCATGACCGAGGAAACTTCTCACACCCTTCACGGTTGAAGGTGGAGGCAACTTAGAAATAACATCGACTTTAGCACGGTCCACTTCAAGACCGGCTTTGGAATATTTGTGTCCTAGCACGATGCCCTCTTTTACCATGAAATGGCATTTTTCCCAATTAAGAACAAGGCGAGTGTCTTCACACCGCTTAAGCATACGTTCTAAATTGGCAAGGCAAGCAGAGAAAGAGTCGCCATAAACCGAGAAATCATCCATGAATACTTCCATAGTGTCTTCCACCATGTCATGGAAGATAGCCATCATACACCTTTGGAACGTCCCAGGAGCATTGCATAAACCAAAAGGCATGCGTTTGTAAGCAAATGTTCCATAGGGACAAGTGAATGTTGTCTTTTCTTGGTCCTTGGGATTGATGGGAATTTGAAAATACCCGGAGAAACCGTCTAAGAAGCATAATAGTCATTACCTGCTAGACGCTCGAGCATTTGATCCATGAAGGGAAGAGGAAAGTGATCTTTTCTCGTGGCATCATTGAGCTTGCGGTAGTCGATACAAACTCTCCACCCAGTAACGAGACGAGTGGGAATCAACTCGTTGTGTTCATTGGGAACAACGGTTATTCCGCCCTTCTTGGGCACACAATGGACGGGACTTACCCACGGCAAATCCGAAATAGGGTAAATCAAGCCGGCATCAAGAAGTTTGATAACCTCTTGTTTGATGACGTCATGAATGATAGGATTAACCATTCTTTGGCTCTGGATTGCGGGTTTAACGTCATCTTCCATGAGAATCTTGTGAGTACAAAAGTTGGGATCAATTATGCGGATATCGGAGATTTTCCAAGCAATTGCCTTCTTATGATCTTTAAGCACGGCGATGAGGCGAGATTTCTCTTCTTCATTCAAGTCCTTAGCCATGATGACGGGCGACTTCTTCTTATCTTCAAGGAACACGTACTCGAGATGGGGCGGTAACCCTTAAGTTCTAAATCCGGAGGATTTTCGATGGGAGGCGTATTCAAAGTCGGAGTATCGATAGCAATAACCATGGGAGATGGTAGAGAAATATTGTCTTCTTTGAGAAGGTTTTCAATGAGGCGAAGATCTTCAACCCAATCGGTGGGAGAATCGTCATTAGCTAAGTTCACATCTCCCATGGTGGCTTCCAAATCTTTCCAAAGGAAATCACTTTCTCCAAATAGAGATAGTGATGAATCAATAGAGGAAACGGTCTCAACAGTGGGAGGAGAGGTAGAAATAATTTTACAAGCATCTTTGAAGTGTTCTTCACAAGCCTCATCAAGAACGTCAATACAATTAACACTCTCGTATGAGTAAGGCTGTTTAGACAACTTTCCCATGTTGAAGACGATTTTATCGTCACCCACTCTCATGATAAGCTCACCCGCTTCAACATCGATGAGAGTGCGACCGGTCCTCAAGAATGGACGACCAACGATCAATGGCACACGAGGGTCCATGTCGTAGTCAACGACAACGAAATCAGCAGGAAAAGTGAATTTGTCGACTCTTACAAAGACGTCTTCGGCTATCCCCACTGAATAAGCAACCGTACGGTTAGCTAATTCCAAAGTCATTTTGGTGGGGACTAGCTCAGGGAGAGATAATTGCTTCCACACATTTAAAGGCATTAAGTTAATACTGGCACCTAGATCGGCTAGGGCCATGCAATTCTGGACTCCCGGGAAGTTACAAGGGATTAAGAAACGACCCGGATCACCAAGCTTGGTTGCCAATTTCCTTAAGAGCACTGCAGAGCAATTCTCATTAAGTTGGGTGTTAGCAATATCAAGAAGCTTCTCCTTGTCGCTAAGAAGATCTTTGAACATTTTCGCGTACTTAGGCATGTGAGCGAGAGCCTCATCGAAGGAGATGTTCAAATTCAATTGTTTAAACATTTTAAGAAAGTTCGAAACCTGAATATCGTCCTTGCTTTTGAGCTTCTCTTTCCTCAACCTTAAGGGATAAGGTATATCCGAAGAAGAGGAAGGCTTTGGGAGAATAGGATCACTCACATCCTTGGGTGGAGGAGGGGTAGAAGTAAGAGGTGGAGAAATTGGGGAAGTAGATGGTTAAGGAATAGGAGCAGGTGACTCGTTCTCCTTAATCACCACTCGTAGTGGCACAAAATATATTTGTTATGGGTTTCAGATTAGTTCTCGGAATCTTCTCGAATTGATTCACAGCTCAAAGTGGAATGATTTGTTCTTGGTTAATAAAAAGGTGTTGGTTTGTCTATCTATTTTAAACTAATAGCAATTAAATGTAATTGTCGATGAGCGAAAAGAGTTTTAAAGATTAGACTAAAATAACTAGTTGAAAATAAATGTTTGAAAACTTAAAGGCAAAAGTAGAAAAAATGCTTGAACACTTAATAAAACTAACACTTAAAAACTTTGTAAAAACGAAAAACTAAATCCATCGGAAAGTTACCAAATCGGAATCCCTGGTTGGAATAGGCTAATCGGAATAAGCGCACACCAAATCGGAATATATTCTGATCTATTGATCGGAATGTAAACAAGTCCCACAGTCGGAATAATTGAAAATAACCCAATCGGAATATTCAAAATAATGCCAAGATCGGAATACACTAAAACACCCTAATCGGAATAATCATAAACCCTAATCCGATCTATAGATCGGAATGTGGGGAGGGGTACTAATCGGAATATACTAATCGGAAAAGGGTTTAACCCTTTCCGATCACCCTTTTTGATCCGAAATAAGCCAAGAAAATAAGTTATAATGATAAGCTGATCTCCAAAACTAGCACGAATCTATAGTGAAATATACCAAATAAGCACAAATAAGAACTTATCCAAACTTAAAGTAAGCAATTTTCAAATCAAACAATAAAAAGGTGAACTTTTTATGAAACTTTAAAAAAAGTAATTAAGCTAAACTTACAAATAAGCCAATAAGCACAAAGATCTTTAAGCTTATCCGTATGAAAACTTAAATAAACATAAAATGATTAACTTTTTAAGCACGAAAACATTAATGAACAACACGGATCATATGAAATTCGTACCAAAATCAATCTAAAAATCAAAGAAAGGTAGAAAGAGATTAAAGATTAAAAGCTTGAATCTAAACTTGATTAATGAAATCAACAATACATAAAGATTTAATCTTGAAAGATTAAAAGAAAAGATGAAACTTAGTGAGAGAAAGTTGAGAACTTTCTCTCTCTAAAACTAGAGAAAATGAAAAACTAAAACTAACTAAAACTAACTAGTCTCCAAAATGGTGAAGTGAAGTCCTATTTATAGGCGTGTGATTGTGGGCTTGTGAATGGGCTTTGGTTTTGGGCTTCTTTTCTTCTTTCTTCTTTAGTCTTTTCGTTTCTTTAAATAAACGTTTCCGACTTTGGATTTTGAGAAGTGTCGGTGAATAATTCCAACTCGTCTTATAATCTTTTGTTTAATAGACTCGAGTTCTTCGAAATATATGAATCTTAAATCTTTGGCCCTTTTCTTCGATAAATCTTCAAATAGGCACAATGACTACAAATCTTTTGCATCTTTTGGACAATAGACTTCGTCTTGAGTATTTTTCTTCGATAAAACCCGTGCAATCCCATGTTTTCTTCAATATTCATCCAGTTGACTCTGAAAACACAATAAACACAAAAACCACGCATAATTCCAAACAAATGATATTAAATACGTGTTTTGGTCTTGTTTTAGCCAGAAATAAGTGGTAAAAGGATGGGTGTTTTCACACCTATCAAATCTTATCGATAAGGTACCGCCGGTCCTAGATAAGGAACCGCCGGCCACTGTGCACGACAGCATCTTTTGCTTTATACTGTTTTCTTAAATCTATGTAAACCTTGCATGATTTTCAATAATAAACTACACATTTCCTACACTAGGTTACCTAAATTCATTATTCACCTAAAATGATTTTAACCTATTACTAGTTTCCCCTCACCCATTTAAACCCACCTTGTTTGCCATGTTCTTCACACATTAAACATACTTCCTTAAACCTTAAACCACCCTTGTCAACCATGGTGTGTACCAAAACCTCAAACACTTCCAAGACCTCCACCCCAAGGAAAACACTCAAAATAAGGATTAAGGTAGCCAAGCCTAACTCCTCACCTTTCCATACACTTAAGAATGAGATGGTTCCTATCCTCATTTCTTTATCACCTTCCCCACCTCTTGCACCATGTAAGACATCATCCACCCATGGTACTATCCACTCCATTGGTTCTACCTCCTCTTCATTCGACTCAAGAATGAATGAGATATCTTCACCCTTCACTCCAAGTGCACCCTTGGATGTGACCACACAACCCCAACCAATCCAAAGCATTCCTTTTGTGAATGACTTTGATGACACTTTGGTGACTTCACCATTTACCCCTCATAACTCACCCATTTCACCAACCTTGGAGAATTTACCTCCACACTCACCCATTTCCCCTTTAGGGAACATGCCTCCACTCTCACCCACATCACCCTTGGAGAACATGCCTCCTCCACCTCCACCCAACTCAAACATTCCAATTTTGGGTGTTCCACTTTCCCTCCTTTTGGGTGATCCATACTATGGGTTTCAACAAACACATGGTCCTAGTTGTCCATGTTGTCTTTACAACCAATACATCATCCATAACCTTAGGATGGATATGTATGGACTACATAGGAGGTTGCAAGAGTTCTTGCTTGCCTTGTTCTCCATGCCTCCTCCTAGGAGATGAATGATGGAGTTTTCTTAATAAGAGTTTTCAACAAAACCAAGCCAAAGAAAACTACTTATCTAGATTTAATTAAGCTATCTATGTATTAGTTAGTTTTATTTGTCATTTTACTTGCTTCCTTCATGAATGTTTCATGTTGTTGATCTATGTATTTATCTTTGTGTGTTTCTATCCTTATGTGCACATTAATCAACTTTAATTTGAAATTAAAATTGAACCTAATCTATCACAACCTCTAAAAACTTGACTAAAATTGGTTCAAAATGATATCTAAATTATTTTGTCACCCTTTGTCAAGACATTCTTTGTGAATGTGTTGCTTTATGCAACCCTAGCATAATTTGGTGCTAATAGAGGTAAAATTCCAAGATTTGCAACTTTTTGAAAAAGTCTTAGTTTTTCTCAAAAACATGTAAAAACTTGGTTTCAAGTCCACTGGACGCGGATCCTTAAAGCCCCGCGGTTCCCTAGCGATATGGAACCGCCGGTCCCTTTAAGGTACCTCGGGCAGAAATCAGTTTTTGACGAATTTTTGGTCAAAACTTTTAAAACCCTATACCCTGTCAAGATTCATTGTTTACTCAAATTGACTAAACATTCCTTGACACTTCACATCTTGTATTCAAATTTTTACCTTGATTACATTTTACTTATACCCCAACCTTGAGATTTCATTCTCACACCTTCCCAACCTTGAGAATTCACTCTCACACAACATTGAGATTTCATTCTCACACCTTCCCAACCTTGAGAATTCATTCTCACATAACCTTGAGATTTCATTCTCACACTCTCACAATGCCTAACTCCTACATTCCTAACCTTGACATTTCTTTGTCACAACCCCACTCACCCAAAGCTTCCTCATCCAAGCTTTCAAAGAAACCGAAAATCTCGGTTCGACCTACTTGGGTTAAGAAGAATGAACCATCTTCGTCCAAACCACCCAAAAACCCTACCTTCTCTCCAATCAAGTATTGGAATGAGACTTATACCATAAACCCCATCACCGGAGCAAAAGAAAATGTTCCCCCATCACCACAATCCTTCAATACCCCTCAACTCAATGACCTTTCAACCTTCCCAAACCTCACAAGGCATTGTGAAAATATTAACAAACCCATTACCCCAACACCACCAAACCCTAAGTTTGATGCCATACCCCCATCAAACGATTTTGTGTTGCATCATGGATCCTCGTGTGCTTGTTGTCGATTTAAACAAATTGAACTTTCTCATGTGTATGAGAAGTTAAATTTTCTTGAATTCCTCCTCACTCGACCTCCTATTCAAGTTTTCGTTCCGGTGGACAAAACTTCGAATGATGCATCGTCGTCTTTTTAGTCTTTTATTTTTTTAAGCAATCTTGGAAAATATCACTATTAGACTAGCTTATGCTTAGTGGTTTATTTTCTATATTTATTGCTTTTAGATACTCATATTGTGTGTATGACTATCTTCTTTGTTGTGTCTTTTTCTTTTATGTAACCTTTGTGTTGTTTGTGTGTTATTTCATTTGTTCTATTTTGAGTTGATCATGGTTAATTTTTACAATTGCTTATTGGTGATTCCATCAATTCTAAACTTTAACCCATTCACAAGCTTATCATCTTCATCGGATTGAAGCTTGATTTTGTTAATTACCTCTTTGGACATACTTAGCAAAATACTTGCTTCTAATTTGAGATTTCTTCTCTCTCTCCCTCTCAAGTTACTTAGTAGGTAGTGATCATATATACATTGGTGTTTCTTTCCTTTCTACTAACCTTTGTGTAGCATGTCACCTTAGCTCACAAACTTGGTACCCCAAGCAAGGGGGAGCAACCACCAAGGAGGAGCTATTAGCAAAGTTCGATGTTCTTCAAAGACTTGTGCTAACCTTTTTGCTACGACAAAGGGGGAGAAATGATAGTGATAAACTAGTTAATAATTCCATATTTTGTGTTTCTACGTAAATGAGTTTATCGTTTATCGTAATCAAAAAGGGGGAGATTATTAATGCAAGTGATGCCTAAAAACATTATTAGTGTTAACTAATCTTTCTTAGTTTTGATCACAACAAACCATACAACACATTTAGTGTAAAACACAAAATGAATTATTTAACTAACACTATCATCAAGGTAATAATCATATCATTAACCTTTCTTAATCATACTTAGTGATCATCAAAATGATTATCCTTAAAACTCACTTTTGTTAATATGACAAAAGATTTTTTAATAAACTTTCTTTTTTATAAAATGTTTTATTAAAATGGAAAATGAAAATTTGAAAATAGCATATTCCAAATGCTGTTAGAATATCCTTTGAAGGTTTCAAATACCTCAGATATTCCCACCCCACTAAAAGACAAAAAACAGAGTGTAGTCTAGTGGCGGTACCATAAGTACCTACACGGTTCCTTAGCGATATGGAACCACGGGGTAAGATAAGGTACCGCGCACAGCTAGCCGTTATAGATACGTTATACTTTGTCTCCTTTAAATAGTGGGTCAAATCTCATTTTCCAGTAAGCCTCTTGGAAGTTTTTCTCAGCCCTCTTTCTATTTTCTATAGCATAATCATTCGTAAATGATCACTTAAATTGTTAAGGATGTTTACATATGATTATCCTCTTGATCCCCTCCTTTACCTTGTCCAATGAGAAGATCACTCACTCACTAGTGTTGTGATAAAGATGAATCTATGAGCTAGTCATATTCATCATGATACCCTTTTTGTTTTAGGTCAATCCAATGTATTTATGAATACTTGGACTAGTTGTGTTCATCCAAGTTATTTGTGGATACTTGGATTTGTTGTGTACATCCATTCCATATGTGTTTGCTTGGATTTGTGTTGTGTAAATCCAAGATACATGTGTGTACTTGGATAAGTCTAGTTGAGTTGTAATAGATTTGATTAGGAGTTCTCACCAAATTATAAATTGATGTGGTTGTGTCTTGTGAGTTCTCACTAAACTATAAAGTGACTAGTAGTTGTGTTGTGTGTAGTTCTCACTTAGCTTCAAAGTGAAGAGTCGTGAAGATTGGTTCTAGCTTTCGATTAGAACTCGACATCTAGCCTTGTGTCGTAAAATGGTGAAGTAGGCAACGTCGTGAAGATTGGTTCTACCTTAAGATTAGAACCCGACATCTAGCCTTGTGTCGTTAAATTGTGAAGTAGGCAACGTTGTGTAGATTGGTCCTAGCTAAAGATTAGGTCTCGACATTTAGCTTAGTGTCGGAAAATAATGTAAGCAACGATGTAAGGTTTTCTCCGCCGAGAAGGGAGCTTGTGGATATAGTGGAAATCTCGAGTAGGTGTACTCGAGGAGTGGAGTAGAAACGAGGATAGATCCTCGTTGTTGAACCACTATAAATCTTGGTGTCTTCCCACTAGGTTGTCTCCTTCCTTACTCTTTACTTATTTCATTATCATTACACTTACCTATTATCTTTGCTAGTGTGTTTGAATTGAACCTAATCATTATGTAACTTAGCCTCAAGTAAAAGATATTTTTGATACAAACCAAATTGAAAGTAATTTTAATTTGGTCACCAATCGAAGAGAAACTATTCAACCCCCCCTCTAGTTTCTACATATTGGAAATAAGTGGTAAAAGGATAAGTGTTTTCACACTTATTAGGCTGTCAGCGGCTACTGTCCACATGTCATCGGATAGAATGCCTTTGTTAGCGTTAGAAAATTTAATGGAAAATCTAACACATTTACATGGAATAATAACAATGCATATCATGTACATATTATACAATAAACCCGAAAACACATATTTTTATGGATTGATCATTCTAATACTTGTTACCAAGTACTGGAATCTCCTAACATCAAAAGGTTTAGTCAAAAGATAAGCCACATTATTTTGAGTGTCTATTCTATTTGGATGTATTAAACCTTTTTAAAAAAAATCCCTTATAAAATGATTTCTAATTTCTATGTGTTTAGTTTTAGAATTATGTACATGATTTTTAATACTGTAAGTGTACTGTTATTATCCACAAAAATCTTGGTTTGCATAAAATTGTACTCATAATCCAAAAGCTGATTTTGAATCCATAGCACTTGCCCACAACATGCAGCAGCAACTACATACTCAGCCTCAATTGTTGAATTTGCCACCACTGTTTGTTTCTTGCATTGCCAAGAAATGAGCCTGCTCCCAAGAAATTGACATCCACCAGTTGTGGATTTCCTATCATGATTATCACCTCCATAATCACTATCGGAATAGCCAATAAGCTCCAAAAGAGACTCTCTAGGATATTACAACCCCAATGTAGGAAAGCATCTAAGGTACCTAAAAATCCTTTTAACAGCATGAAGGTGACATTCCTTGGGAGTCACTTGATGATGTGCACATGCACATACTTCAAACATGATATCAGGTCTTGAAGCTGTAAGATACATCAATGATCCAATCATTGATCTATAATGACTGACATCTACCTCTTTACCATATCCAATCTTTCCCCATGGATGTCCCCTGTCCATAGGTATGCTAGCCTGTTTTTCATGTGGCGAAAAACCAAATTTCTTCAAAATCCCAGCCATATACTTATCTTGATAGATGAAGATACCATTTTCTTTATGCAGAACTTATAGACCAAGAAAGAAGGTCATCTCTCCTATAGCACTCATCTGAAACTTATATGTCATAAGTTTGGAGAAATCATCACTCATTCTTTGGTTAGATGAACCAAAAATGATATCATCTACATAAACCTGTACAAGAAGAAAGTCCTTTCCTTCTTGCTTTGTGAACAAAGTCTAGTCTATGGTACCCCTCTTAAAGCCATTGTCCACTAAGTAAGTGGAAAGTGTTCCATACCAAGCTCTATGGGCCTGATGAAGGTCATACATTGCCTTATTCACTCTATATACTTTATAAGGATGCTCAGAATCTTCAAAACTAGGAGGCTGCATGACATAGACTTCTTCTTTGATTATGCCATACAAAAGTGCACCCTTCACATCATTTTGGTAGACTTTGAAACCCATGCAGGAAGCATAGGCTAGGAAAATCCTTATTGCCTCAATTCTAGCAACAGGTGCAAAAACCTCTTGATAGTCAATCCCCTCTTCCTGAGTATATCCTTGAGCAACCAATCTTGCCTTGTTTCGAATAACAGTGCCTCTCTCATCCTTCTTGTTTCTTAGAACCCATCTTGTCTCAATAGGCCTGACATACCTTGGAAAATATACAAGCTCCTAAACATCTTGAATAGCAAACTGATGAAGCTCATCTTGCATTGCTTCAACCCAACTTTCTTCTTTAAGAGCATCAAAAATCTTCTTTGGTTCTAATTGAGAGAGGAAACAGACAAACAAACATTCTTGAACAAAAGGTGTATCCTTCTTTTTGTGTATATTATTAATAAGTGTGAAATCACTTATCCTTTTACCACTTATTTCTAATAATAACAAGACCAAAATGTGTATTTAATGTCGTAAAAGGCGGAATTATGCGTGGTTTGTGTTTTTATTGTGTTTTAGGACACACAATATGAAAATGGAAGAAAACACGGGCTTTCACGGGCTTTTTATCGAAGAAAAAGACAAAAGACGAAGTCAAAGATCAATAATGCAAGAAGAACGCAAGTCAAATGCCTATTCTGAAGATTTATCGAAGAAAAAGTCTAAAGACGGAAGTTTAACGAAGTCGAAGAACCAAGTCTACTAAAAGAAGAAAATTAGAAGACGAGTTCATTCTATCATTCGACTAATCCCGAGATAAAGTCGAGAAAGACGAGTTATTTAAAAGACGAGAAGACAATAATAAAGAAGGAGGAAAAAACACCTTTCCCTTCCCCTATATATACTTTTCTAAACATGTCATTAGAGAGTTAGTCTTTATTTTTCTTTAAGTTTAGTAGGTAATTAGTATTTGTTTTACATTTTCTCTCTCTAGCTTTTCTTTCAAGCTTATCAAACTTTCATCTTAATCTTGTAATCTTGAATCTTAATTTTCAATCTAATCAAGTTTTTAATTAATTCTCATTCTACATTTCTTAATCATAATCTATTATTTTTGCTTTATTAATCATGTAGTTCGTTTAATCTTGTTGAAATGTGATTGATTTGCTTATTGGATTGTGCTTATTGGTTTGGTGAGTTTGAGGTTTTTAGATTATTGTGCTTATTGCTTAATTTTTATGTTTTCTAGTTTTTAAATAAGTTGATTTTGGTAGCTTATTATTTTCATAAAAAGTGATTTTAAACATTTTGATTATTTAGTGTTTCTATTACTTTTTAAATTATGTCTTATTAGCTTTTTCTAAAAATCAATTTGGTTAAAGTTTTGGTAAGTGCTTATTTCATTTTGCTTATTTTGAGTTAATCCGGGTTATGGTAAAACCCTCTTTTCCCGAATTAGGTTATAGATTGTCGTATTCCGACTTATGTGATGTATGCTTTATTCCGGCTTAGACTTATTTTCCCTGCAAAACAAGTTCTTCATTTCCCGAATTAAGTAAGAATATCCATATTCTGGATTAGGTGCAAATTGCCCTATTCCGGATTGTGTGTGTGGAACTCCATTCTGAATTATGTCAAGAAGCTACATTCCGAACTATGTGTTGGATTTGGATTCCAAATTAAGTTCCAACCCCATATTCCGAATTAAGTACAACATTAGGATTCTGAATTAAGTGCAAGATTTGGGCATTCCGGATTACGTTGCAAACTAGTATTCCGAACTGTCTGTAGGACGTGGATTCCGAATTACGTACATATCACGGATTCCGGATTGAGTTTGTGGTACATATTCCGAAATAGGAGGGTGATACAGATTCCGGATTAGGACTAGTAGTGGATTTCGGATTGTGTGTGGACCAAGCATTCTGACTTGTGTGATTGATTGCATTCCGAATTGAGTGTGGAGTTCACATTCCGAATTAGGTTTGGTATTTGGTTTCCCGACTTATGTTCAGTTTTAGTTTCCCGAATTAATTTTCAAATTTTTTTTCCCGTCATTTTTACTTAGTTTAATTTTTAAACATTTTCACTTAGTTTAATTTTCAATATTACGTTTTTATAAAGTTTACATTTTTATAAAGATTTAAGTTTCAAATTTACTTCTAAACCTTTAATTTTTCGTCATTTATTTTGAAGTCTTAATTTTTAGTTTAACTTTTAAAGCTTTCATTTTTACTCAAACGACATTTACATTTTCACTTTTATTTTAAAATAGACAATCACTTTTAGTTTCTTTCACCAAGTTCTACTGTGCAGCATTCATTCTGGACAAGCAATCAAGGTTAGACATCCTTCTTTTATTTTAAATAGCTTTTACATTTATATTATTAGTAGACTTCGATAATCAAAAGCTCCCTCTTTTAGTGACCAACACCAATAATTCCACCCTAAACCGTGATCAATTCGAATTGAATCGAGTACGAACACACACACACACACACACACAAATTATTGTATCAAATGGTGCCGCTGCCGGCTCTTTTTGTGAAGATTAACAATTTTTTGTGAGAGACGCGTTGGATTTTGGGATCCGTTCATTCGTGAACGTTATTTTTCTTGCTAAAACTTTCTAAATTTTTCAAAAATCCAAAAAAATTAAAATTTTCAAAAACTCCAAAAACATTTAAAAAATCATAAAAAGCATTTCTTTTTCTAAGAGTTTTGCACCAAAAATATTCCTCTTAATCCTCTATTGTGTTTAATTCTTTTTCTCAACCCCTCTTATTTTTAATTCTTCATGGATTCGTATGTCTATTGCGTATGGTGTGGGAGACCATTGTATGGGTTTCAAACATGTCAATGGTGTAAATGTGAGCGGTGGGAAATGATATCGACAATACACAATTTTGATTTTGTCACTCGTGCAATTCGATTAACTCATCCTTTGCTTCTAATGCACTTACTCCCCCCTCTTGTATATATTGTGGAAGCGATTCTCATTGGCATGTTTCGTGTCCGATTCGATACCCGTCCTATGACGAGCAAGAACCGGATTACAATTATGACAATAGTAATAGCTATCCACACGACACATCGGGTTTTTCTCAATACCCGTGTTGAAATAGTTATGGGGGCCCGCACGATACTTCTTATGGTCAACCGATGAATTATTATGAACCAACTCCGTGCTATAATTCCGGTTTTCAAAATTTTGAGCCCCATAATACTCCGTCTTTCATCAACCTTCTTTTGGAATGTGTGAGGAATTACTCACTAATTTGGATGGAATTCTAGGTCACCTCCCAGCTAACTTGGAGAAGGCAAGCCGACAAGAGCAAATTTTGAATATCGAGGCTTATACTCCTCCTATTGTGCATCCATACTATTATGATGATGATGACGATGAGAATACTATTTCTTGGAATGATCTTGTTGCTCAATGTCCTAGTGCAATTGCACCTCCTTCTCTCGATATCCCCAATGCGTCTAAGGATTGTGATACATCGAGTGAGATTAGTGAATTTTGTCTCGACAACTTATTTGATGAGGTTTGTAAAGTCCCAACTTTTGCTGAGCTTACGGACGAGGTCGCTCTTAATGATGATGATTTTTCTCAGTGTTATGAGAAATTCACTTTTGAAATTACTCATATTTCCCCATTTCCTCCGGGAGATGATGACGATGTTGATTTATTCTCTCCAACTTACGAGAAGTTCACCACTGAACTTGGTCTTGTAGATGAGGTGGAAGACGTTATTCTTCGCGTCATATTAATGAAAGTTCATCTTCTTATTGCTAAAATTGAAACGTTGAATTCTGCTCCTAATACCGAGTCTTTGCCCCCGTCTATTACTCCCGTTGAGAATAATGACACATTTATGGAAGAAATCGACATTCACTCAATACCTCAGGGTATTGATGATGATGACACGGAGAAGGATATTCTTTTTGATACTTTAATGCCTGAAGCTATTGTCCCAAGTTCCCCTCTCGAGCACCTCTTATCCCATAATTTGGAGACCATTACTGAGGATGAGTGCTTAAACCCGGGAGGTGACATTGACCATTCTATGATTGACACTTTACAGCTTTGCTGCTCAGTGATAATCATATGTCTTTAGGGGATGACATTTTGATTCCTTTACCCACCCCACCTCCCGTGGATCAAGACTTCATTTATTTTTCTTTTATTGAGAGGACTTTTCTGCCGTTCAAGACTTATCCTCCGGCCTCTCATGTTTTATTTTCCTCCGGGAACGAGGACGAGGTATTTGATCCCGGTATTACATTAGAGGCCTTCCCATGGACCATTTAATTCGGGGAGGAGTCAGGCTCGTAACTCGGTTAACAAAAACAAGCACTTCTCGGGAGGTAACCTGATGATCTATCCTTTAGCCGTTTTCATAATAAGTGTAGGGGGAGCTACATAGGGTTTGATGTCTTGTTTCTTATGATGTGCAGGGATTAAAGCTTCAAAGAGAACTTTTGATGATATTTGACGACCCGTGATCCCGTGTACCCGTCTTCCCGGTTCTATCCTAAACTGTCGTGATTCAATATTTCATATCTTATATGTTGACATTGAAATCACTATAGTCGTCCTTTCCTTAGCGAGACTTAAACAAAGTGCACAATGTCCTAAGTGTAGGGGAGTTTACTCCCACATACTTAAGCATTGAGGACAATGTTTATGTCAAGTGTAGGGGGACTTCTATCGAAGTTAAGTGGGCTTTTCCATTAATTTGTCCTCATTTTAACCGGAAAATCTAATTTTTTGACATTTTTCAAAATGTTTGATCTATTTTGGCATAGTAGTATTTTTCATTTATTCTCTTTTATGTTCTTTCCTTTTGTTATCTCATCGTATGTATATATTTCATTTCAAAAATAAAGTCAAAAGAGAAAAATAAAGTTAAATAAAATAGTTTTAATGAGTTTAGATGTCTTTGATATATTAGGCCCGTCATGAATCTTTTGACTCAACCCGAGTTTACTTATCTAAGTTTAGCTAGTATCCTTAACGTGTTTAAGTCAAGTTTTGCTAGGCTTTTATATAGGGAACTTTAAAACGCGAAAGTCTTAACTCTAAGGGGTTGAGAACAAGAACTTTTGACAAGTTCCTATAGTTGATCCTAGAAAGTCGTTTATCAAGGGAAGTTTAAAATGCGAATTCTAAACTTGAAAAAGTCTAAGAAGTTGCAAGATCCTATAGATGACTTGAAAACCCAAAACATTGATTTAATAGGCTAAGCATCCACGAGTCTCATTCCTTGAGATTTTAAATTGTGGAGAACGAGAGATGATAGAGTCAATTATAAGTCTGGTATTCTTTCATGAATTTATGTGAGTTAATTATGAGCTTTTTCTCCCATCGCTTGTTAATAAATTTAATTAAAATAAGTAATGTCGTACGATTTGAAAAGTTACTTAGCTTATAGCACAAGATCGTTTAAAAGTTGCTCGGTATTAATTAGAGTTCATAGCCAAGGCATAACTTATTGAAGCGGGATGCGAAGATTGGCTAGTCCGAAAAGGCCCTAACAAGGCATGAGGACTACATTTTGTTGCTAAATATCCAAAGTGATGTGAAGAATCATTTATCAAAAACCAATATGAAGGATCGAGACACACGACGAAAAGCAAATACTCCCCTAAAGATCATGGAGAAGTCTAATCCGAAAAGACCCTAGCAAGGTATGAGGATAAATTGATCCAAGTCCTAAAAGGAGGCGGATCTTTGTATCTCAAAATCCATAATAAAGATTGGAGAAAAATGAAGAAGTCGTGGTCCAAGTATGAAAAATCTCTCAAAAACTTCAAGTGAAGAAATTCCTATTATGAAGAGAAGACCATTATTTCAAGAACGTCTCTCAAGATCCGAAGTATGAAGTCACTGCCAAATATCGGTCTGAGAAATGTCTTAAATCGTGAAGCGAGTTATGCCAAAATATGAGCTTTATGAGGTCCCGAGTAGCAGTTTTAAAAGATTTTGGCCTTTATCTAACTATTGATTAAATCGTCCAACTTTATTTTTAACCTAAATAAACTATCGAAATAAGTCAACAATGCATCCTCGTGATCATTCAAGACAATAATAAAATATAAGAGATACACCTAGGAATAAAGGAGTATAAGTGAATAATTGGGCCGCATGAGTTTGTGTTAGCTTACTAACTTATAATAACAATGATCTCATTTTTAAGCTTGGTGTGGGGAACGTGAAACTTGAGGGTGACGAACATTCATGACAACCAAAGCCCTAATGTAAGTCTTCGATCTCTTTGCTTGTTCTTCCTTCAAGAATTTTGTATATATTTCTATCTTTTTAGTTTCCTTAGTGTTTAGTATTTAATTAAAGCCAAGATAGTTTAATTATGATGAAAAATGTAAATCGTGCTTTGAAATTAATGCATTGCATGACGGCATTGAAATGGTCAAGTGTAGGGGATTTAATAAGTGTGAAAACACTTATCCTTTTCCCACTTATTTCTAATAATAACAAGACCAAAACGTGTATTTAATGTCGCAAAAGGCGGAATTATGCGTGGTTTGTGTTTTTATTGTGTTTTAGGACAAAAATATGAAAAAGAAAGAAAACACGGGCTTTCACGGGCTTTTTATCGAAGAAAAAGACAAAAGACGAAGTCAAAAGATCAATAGTGCAAGAAGAACGGAAGTCAAAGGCCTATTCTGAATATTTATCGAAGAAAAAGTCTAAAGACGGAAGTTTAATGAAGTCAAAGAACCAAGTATACTAAAAGAAGAAAATTATAAGACGAGTTCATTCTACCATTCGACTAATCCCGAGACAAAGTCGAGAAAGACGATTTATTTAAAAGACGAGAAGACAAGAAGAAAGAAGGAGGAAACAACACCTTTCCCTTCCCCTATATATAGTTTTCTAAACATGTCATTAGAGAATTAGTCTTTATTTTTCTTTAAGTTTAGTAGGTAATTAATTTGTGTTTTACTTTTTCTCTCTCTAGCTTTTCTTTCAAGCTTATCAAACTTTCATCTTAATCTTGTAATCTTGAATCTTAATTTTCAATCTAATCAAGTTTTTAATTAATTCTCATTCTACCTTTCTTAATCTTGTAATCTTGAATCTTAATTTTCAATCTGTTATTTATGCTTTATTAATCATGTAGTTGGTTTAATCTTGTTGAATATGTGATTGACTTGCTTATTGGATTGTGCTTATTGGTTTGGTGAGTTTGAGGTTTTTAGATTATTGTGCTTATTGCTTAATTTTTATGTTTTCTAGTTTTTAAATAAGTTGATTTTGGTAGATTAATATTTTCATAAAAAGTGATTTTAAACATTTTGATTATTTAGTGTTTCTAAAAGCTTTTAAATTGTGTTATATTAGCTTTTTCTAAAAATCAATTTGATTAAAGTTTTGGTAAGTGCTTATTTCATTTTGCTTATTTTGAGTTAATCCGGGTTATGGTAAAACCCTCTTTTCCCGAATTAGGTTATAGATTGTCGTATTCCGACTTATATGCTGTATGCTTTATTCCGGCTTAGACTTATTTTCCCTCCAAAACAAGTTCTTCATTTCCCGAATTAAGTAAGATTCTCCATATTCCGGATTAGGTGCAAATTGCCCTATTCCGGATTGTGTGTGTGGAACTCCATTCCGAATTAGGTCAAGAAGCCACATTCCGAACTAAGTGTTGGATCTGGATTCCAAATTAAGTTCCAACCCCATATTCAGAATTAAGTTCAACTTTAGGATTTCGAATTAAGTGCAAGATTTGGGCATTCCACATTACGTTGCAGACTAGTATTCCGAACTGTGTGTAGGACATGGATTCCGAATTACGTACATATCACGGATTCCGGATTGAGTTTGTTGTGACAATCCGTCAATTTATGGTCGATATTTTATTCTCAAGTATTATTTAAAAACATTATTGTAATGTTATATTATGAACTCCCTCGTTTTTGGGAAGAAATTTGGGTTTACGTCTTAAAAGTAGCATCGACTACGTCTAAACCGAAGAACTCTACGTTACGTGCTTACGTTTACATACACCGTTTTTGGTGACATTCCGACATTTCAGGAAATAAATTTATCTTTGAATATTATTTTGAAATTTTAATTTGTGTTGGTTCATAAACTCACAAATTTACGAGAAGAAATTAGAGCTTACATGAATAATTTAGCGTCCCTTTACGACTAAACCGGAAACCTTAGGATTACGTATTTACGTTTTTGATGAGACAATTTTTATTAGATTCGTTTTGTGCCGTTGATTCATAATTTATAAAAACGTTTTCCGTAAAACGACCCGAGGGAACGCAAATCGAGAAAACTAGAATCGAGGAGTACCTGTAAATAAATGGGGATGAGACAAGATAAATCTTGCCCCACCCCCACACATGGGATGGCCACAACTAGCCAACACATCAAAGATGTGTCAACCTTACATAACAAGCTAAGACACTTGTCTTAGCATTGTTGCAAAACCACTTGCAACTTAAAACAACCTACACACAAACTAGCAACTCATTTCATCTCATGCAAAAACACACATCTCTCTCACTCTCGCCCATTCTTGCAAAATTGATGTAGAGTAAAATACGTCTTTTAGGAAAAAGAGCGTAATTAGGGCAAGTATAAACAAGTGATTTAGGAAAATCACAAGTTAATGACCCAAAGTGGGGATCGTTCTCAAGGAGGCTAGTGTGTTGTTTAGAGAGATGATTAACTTTTGTGATTATAATTTATGAAGAAAGAAAATAGAAAAGAGATTAGAAGATAACGACGGTTACGATTATGAATTAAAACTAAGAAGAAAAGTCGTACACGTAAAACCATAATAAGTGACAAGATTAAAAATTTACCATAAAAATTCCTAGAAAATTGCAATAAATCCTAAAAATGTAATTAGAGTTTACAAAAAAATCAAAAATCACTCAAACCTTTTATTGAATTAAATAATAATTTTTTAATGCTAATTAAAGCCTAAAAAATCAATTTAATTAAAAAAAGCCAAAATGAGATATTTTCAATTCTAAACCTCTAAAGTGACTTAACTAAATTTAAAACTATTTTTGAAAATTTTAAATTTAATAAAAACTATTTAAAAACAATTAAAAACTATTAAAACTTAAAATAATTCTAAAAATTAATCTAATGACAATAACAATATTCTAAAAATTGTAAAATTCCTAACTTAATGTATTTAATCTAAGAAAAATGAAAAAACTTGAAAAATCTAAATTTTAATTTTTAATAATAAAATAATCATAAAATATTAATAAAAATAAAAAATTTATAAAAAAATTCTAAAAAGTTGCAAACTAGCTTATTTTAACCTAAACAATTTAGAAATGAAGTTGAAATTACAAAATACCCCTGTTGGGCCTAGAAATGGGCTAAAAGTCCAAACAGACCCCTTAATGGGCTATTTAAGGCCCAATAAGAAAAATGTTGTCCAAATAAGCCCAAAAGCTGCTATCTGACTTAAAATTTGATTTTAAAAACAAAACTCTGAAGGCCCAAAAGCTGAAAATGTGTATAATCTAGCTTATTTCAAAGCAGTTTATTCTTAATGGGCTTTTTGGCCCATTAAGCTATAAGCTGATGCCATAAGCTAAAATTTGACACACAGGCTTCTCTTGAGTTACTTAAGATATCTGTAAAAAGAAAATTGGAAAAAGCACAAGGAATAATCCTGAATAAGCTAAAAGTTATCTTCACAAAACGACAAAATAGTCGTTTTCGAGTTTTAGGCCACCCCAAGAGCTGATTCAACTTTCAAAAGATTTTAAATGACTTAATTAAGCTTAATTAACAAAAAGTTTTTCAATAAGCACACTCAATAAGATGAAATAAGCAAATAAGCACTTAATTAAAAGTCAACTTATGAGTTTTCTAGCAAATAGTCAAAGCCAAGGTCTGATAAGCTCCAGATCAAATAAATGGGTCAAATGAGGAAGATCTATCACCAAAAATAAGTTGTTTCAAGTTTGGATAAGCTGATGTAGCTTATAAATAAGCTGAAAGAGAATTAACACTAGCAGGGGCTAGTTTTGGGTGTTCGAGCAGTGGGAACTTTTTCCTCTGCTTGACTTTCTTGACTTTTTGTCTTTAGTGACTTTTTGTTGGAATCAAGTTAAAAACAAGGCACCATTGTGATCAGTGAATCACAAGGAGTCAGAAACAACAAAGAAATCACACTTCCAATCAGCCAATTAGTGCAGTTAATTCAATTTATCACCAGATATCACACAAACATGAACATAAGTAGTTATGAACTTAATAAGCTGTTTAAGCAAAATTCAGCTAACCAAATTGCACCAAAAGCATACAAAAGCTATATTTAATTCAAATGAACATAAATTAACAAGTTACATGCATTGGTTCAAGGCCTAAATCAAGATTCAAGCACAAAATAGTTATTGATGAACACTAAACAAGCAGATTTTTCACTTTGCTGATATACTTGACCAACAAGCCGATTTCAAACAGTCAAATCTTGTTATCAGGTTATATAACTATGATTTAACACTTTTTAGCCCTAAGCATGCATATACTCTAGGTATTTCCAAAATCTTAGGTCAAAATTAGTTAAAACAAGTGAGATATAGCACAATCTTGGATTTGATGTTTTAAAGCAAACAACTTGCAGAAACTAGCATACAACCAAGTATATTGCAGATACAAACTCAAACAAAGCACTTCCAATAACACAATAACAAACTATGATTCAAAACAGGTTAGCCCAAACACCCTTTTATATTTTCAAATCAAGATTTTCGAATCAAAAGTATGATTTAGGTTACCACGTGCATACATAAGCATCAAAACATCAAACATAAACAGAAACAACAAGATTTGGAGCCCAAGAACAACACATATAATAAGTGTGAAAACACTTATCCTTTTACCACTTATTTCCAATAATAACAAGACCAAAACGTGTGATTTATGTCGTAAAAGTCGGAATTATGCGTGGTTTGTGTTTTTATTGTGTTTTAGGACCAAATTATGAAAAAGGAAGAAAACACGGGAACTCACGGGCTTTTATCGAAGAAAACGGAAAAGACAAAGTAAAAAGATCAAGAGTGCAAAAAGAACGGAAGTCCAAGGCCTATTCTGAAGATTTATCGAAGAAAAAGTCAAAAGACGGAAGTTTAACGAAGTCGAAGAACTTAAGTCTAATAGAAGAAGAAAATTAAAAGAGAAGTTCAAATCCCGAGACGACAAAGACGAAGAATTAAAGTCGAGTCGAGAAGAAAGCAAGAAGGAAGATGCAACACATGCACTCATTCCACCTTCCCTATAAATACCCTCCTAATAGTCATTAGGAGGGTAGTTAGAGTTTTTAGTTAATTTTCATTTTTTTAGTTTTCTCTAGTTTTAGAGAGAGAAAGTCTTAAACTTTCTCTCACTAAATTTCATCTTTTTCTTAATCTTTCAAAGATTAAACACTTAGTATTGCTTATTTTTATTAATCAAGTTCTATATTTAAGCTTTTATCTCTTAATCTCATTCTACTTTTCTTTGATTTAAGATTGATTTTGGTACGATTATCATGTGATCCGTGTTGTTCTAATTGATTTCGTGCTTAAAAAGTTAATCTTTTGATCATTTCATAAGTTTTCAATTGATTAAGCTTTACGACTTTTGTGCTTATTGGCTTATTTTTATGATTAGCTTATGTAGTTTATAAAAATCTTCCTTAAAAAGTTTATGTTTTTATTGTTTAATCTAAAAAGTTGCTTAATTTCGAGTCGAATAAGTTGATTAGAGTGCTTATTTGATCCGGTTTAGGCATTGATTCGGGTTAGTTTTGTGATAAGCTTATTATATAGCTTATTCACTTGCTTAACCGAATTCCACAATTTTAGGAAGGGGTACAAACTCCCTTTTCCGATTGTACCATTCCGAGCAGACCACCCATTCCGATTGATCCAATCGGATTAGGGCTTTGAGTATTCCGATTGAGCACCCCAAGTATTCCGATCTAGCCCTTGTTGGTTATTCTGATAGGTATAAGTTTGTATATTCCGATTGTGTATTTTGCAAGTATTCCGATTTGTCAGCTTTTGGCACATTCCGATTGTGCCCTAGTTTCAGTGATTTCGATTGCACTGTTTTGCTCCAATTCCGATTGGGACCTTTGTCGTGGTCATTCCGATTGCACTTACACTAATATTCCGATCAACTCCCGTCCACCTGCATTCCGATCAACCGATCGGAAAACATTCCGATCGGGGTTTCTTTTGGCTTGTTTTTGTGTACTCCGTTCTTACTTTCTTATAGAACTTTTTAACTAAGTTTTTATTTTTAGTAAACTTTCTAAGTGTTAGTTTTATTACGTGTGCTAGTACTTTTCCATTGTTACCTTTAAGTTTTTAAGCTTTTATGTTTACTCGTCATTTAGATATTAATCTTTTAACTTCCCTTTTACTCAACGACACTTTAATTACTTGCTAATAGTTTAAAACAAATCAACCAAACCATTCTCTTGATTCACCAAAAGGCGATTGAGTCGCACTTTAGACCGGTTTTCAATTCGAAAAGACTTTGGGACTACAATATTTTATTCTTGGTTGCAAATATCAAGTATTAAATGGCGCCGCTGCCGGCTCATTTCGTTACGATAAACGGTTTCTAGTGAGAGACGCATTGAATTTTGGGATCCGTTCTTTGAATGTTATTTTCCTTGCTTTAAAAAAAAACTTTCAAAAAAATCATAAAAAATATAAAACTCTTCAAAAATACAAAAAAATTATAAAATCATTAAAAAGCAATTCTTTTCAAAAGATTTTGCACCAAAAAGATTATATAGATATTCTTTGTGTATATTTTTCTTCTGCAGGTGTATGCGTACTAGATCTTCGAACTATTCTGAGCCCGAGACTCGTGAAGATTTAGATATGGCTGGTGTTAATAACAACAATAATCACCCACCTCAACACAATTTGAATAACAACAACAACAACAACAATGTCCTTCTACCTGATTTACGAACCATGGAGGAATTGTGTCAACCCACCATGAACGGACGCGGAGGCCCGATTGCGCCAATGCACGTCACGGCTCAGGAGTTTTCGTTGAAGCATCACATGATCCAGCAAGTGCAAACGAACCCGTTTCGTGGAATTCCGGATGATGATGCCAACAAACACCTCGACAAATTCATCACCATTACCCAAAGCATGAAGTGCCCCGGTGTTTCTATGGATGACCTTCGCCTCCAACTTTTTCCCCACTCGCTTTCTCACCATGCCGAAAAATGGTTTGACCGTCTTCCTAAGAATTCTATTCATACGTGGAACGACATGACTCAACGCTTTTTATCGCGCTACTTTCCCCCATCCATGGTCACTAGCCTTCGTAACCAAATCAATGGATTTATGCAAGAGAATGATGAATCACTTTTCGATGCTTGGGAACGCTACAATGATTTGATCGACCGCTGTCCTAATCACAATATGCTCCCCGTCACTCTCATTGACACCTTTTACAATGGTCTCACTTTTCGTGATCGTGACACGATCAATGCCGCCGCCGGTGGTACTTTTAAGAAAAGGAGACCGGAGGAGTGCCGAGAGTTGATCGAAAACATGACTACTCACCACAAGAATTGGGATTCATCCGCATCCTCAAGATCCAATTCGAGAGTCAATGTTTCATCTACTACCTCCAATCCTGAAATGTCTGAAATTTCTCGACAACTCGCTGAAATGAACAAGAATTTCATGGCCATGGCCACAAACCACTTTCAACAAGCTAAAGTCGTTGCTATTTCTTTTGACACATGTGGTGGCCCTCACTCTTATAATGATTGTCCTTCTACCCAAGGCAATTATTCTGAAAACGTTAACGCAGCTTACGGCACTTATCCCACGGGAGGCTATCAAGCCCGCCCTCAAGGAGACTGTGGCTTGCTAAGTTATCGCTCCAACAATTATCTTGCTCCTCCTGGTTTCCCTCCTACCAACCAAAACCAACAACAAAGCTTTAACCGAAACAATCAATCCCAACCTCGTGCAAACAATCAGTATCAATCCCAAAGAAACCCATACCCAACTCAAGGAAATTATCAAGCTTACCAAGCTCCACCTCTCAATCAACCGATGGCTGTGAGTCCATACGTCGAGACGTTCATGCAGACTAATCGTGAGCTGGTGACGAATCTTCAGAGTCAATTTGTCAACTTGAAGAATGACATGGTGAAACAAGGGAGCGATATTCGAGCCGAGCTAAGGAATGATATGGCCAAACACAACAATGAGATTAATGCGAACATGCAAAACTCTTTTAATAATCAAGCTCTTCACCTTCGTGATATGATTGGTTCGCTCATCCAAAGTAATCAACCCTCTTCTTCGGGCACTCTTCCGAGTAATACCGTTGCAAATCCAAGGGGGGAGATGAAAACAATCACCACTCGTAGTGGAAAAGGTTATATGGAACCTGAGCTTCCTACACCTCCAACCGTGATTGTGAACAAGGAAAAAGAGCAACTTTCCCCACCTCCTTCACCTTCTATCCCCATTTCCCCACCACCCGTGGCTGTGAGTGATCCTATTCCCTTAAAGCCTTCTTCTTCATCCAATATACCTTATCCTTCAAGGTTGAGGAAAGAGAAGCAAAAGAGCAAGGATGATATTCAGGTTTCAAACTTCCTAAAAATGTTTAAACAATTGAATTTTAACATCTCCTTTGCCGAGGCTCTCGCTCACATGCCCAAATACGCTAAGATGTTTAAAGATCTTCTAAGTGATAAGGAAAAGCTTATTGACATCGCTCAGACCCAACTTAATGAGAACTACTCCGCAGTGCTCTTAAAGAAATTACCCACCAAACTTGGTGATCCGGGTCGCTTCTTGATTCCTTGCAACTTCCCGGGAGTAGAGAATTGCATGGCCCTAGCCGATCTAGGTGCCAGTATAAACTTAATGCCTTTAAGTGTTTGGAAGGAATTATCTCTCCCCGAGCTAGTCCCCACCAAAATGACTTTGGAATTAGCCAACCGTACGGTTGCTTATCCAGTGGGGATAGCCGAAGATGTCTTTGTTGGCGTTGACAAATTCACCTTCCCGGCGGATTTTGTCGTCGTTGACTACGAGATGGATCCCCGTGTTCCATTAATCGTTGGACGTCCATTCCTGAGGACCGTTTGCACTCTCATTGATGTAGCCGCGGGCGAAATAATCATGAGAGTTGGTGACGATAAAATTGTCTTCAACATGGGTAAGATTTCTAAGCAACCTTATTCGTATGAGAGTGTTAATGCTATTGATGTTCTCGATGAGGCTTGTGAAGAACATTTTCATGATGCTTGCAAAAGTACTCTTCCTTCTCTACCCAATGTTGAGACCGTTGCCTCAATTGCTCCAGCATTGACTCCTTTTGGAGAAAGTGACTTGGATGATTTCGAAGCTAGCTTGGGTCCTCTCGATATTAAGTATGATAATTTGTCCACCAATTGGGATGAAGACATTCGTACTATTGAGAGACTTCTCAATGAGGACCCGTTCTCTCCTCCTGCTCCTAAAGAGGTGACTAATGATGATCCATCGTTAGTTTCACCATCTATTGAGGATCCTCCTACTCTTGAGCTTAAGGACCTACCTCCTCATCTTGAGTACGTTTTCCTGGAAGACAACGAGAAGCTACCGGTCATCATCGCAAAGGATCTGAAAGAAGACGAAAAAGCCCGACTTGTCGCTGTGTTGAAGAAGCATAAACGAGGTATCGCTTGGAAAATCTCCGACATCCGTGGAATTGATCCTCACTTCTGCACACATAAAATTCTCATGGAGGACGACTTTAAGCCCAAAATTCAAAGCCAACGAAGGGTGAATCCTAAAATCCATGAAGTCATCAAAAAAGAGGTTATCAAACTTCTTGATGCGGGCATGATTTACCCTATTTCGGATTCACCATGGGTTAGTCCAGTCCATTGTGTGGCTAAGAAAGGCGGTATCACCGTTGTGCCCAATGCAAACAACGTGTTGATTCCTACCCGTCTCGTTACTGGGTGGAGAATTTGTATAGACTACCGCAAACTCAATGATGCCACGAGAAAGGATCATTTCCCTCTACCTTTTATGGACCAAATGCTTGAACGTCTAGCGGGTAATGAATATTACTGCTTTCTTGATGGTTTTTCGGGTTATTTTCAAATCCCCATCGATCCCCAAGATCAAGAGAAGACAACATTCACTTGTCCCTATGGCACCTTTGCTTATAAAAGAATGCCTTTTGGCTTATGCAATGCCCCCAGGACTTTCCAAAGGTGCATGTTGGCTATCTTCCATGACATGGTTGAGCAAACCATGGAAGTCTTCATGGATGATTTCTCGGTCTTCGGGGATTCCTTCTCTTCTTGCCTTGCCAATTTGGAACATATGCTTAAGCGGTGCGAAGACACTCGCTTTGTTCTGAATTGGGAAAAATGCCATTTTATGGTAAAAGAAGGCATTGTGCTAGGACACAAAATCTCTAAAGCCGGTCTTGAAGTCGACCGTGCTAAAGTAGATGTCATAGCCAAATTACCTCCACCTTCAACAATGAAGGGTGTGAGAAGTTTTCTGGGTCATGCGGGCTTCTATCGTCGATTCATTCAGGATTTCTCTAAAATCGCTCGCCCGATGACCCACCTCTTGGAAAAGGATACTCCTTTTATCTTTTCTAAAGAGTGTCTCGAAGCCTTCAATCTTCTCAAGGATAAGCTAACTAAGGCACCGGTCTTGGTTACCCCTAATTGGGAGATGCCTTTTGAATTGATGTGCGATGCTAGCGACTTTGCTATTGGTGCGGTTTTGGGCCAACGAGTGAATAAACACTTCCAACCAATCCACTACGCTAGCAAAACAATGACGGGGGCTCAATTGCATTATACGACAACCGAAAAAGAGCTTTTAGCTGTTGTCTATGCTTTTGAGAAATTTCGCCCCTATCTTGTTTTATCCACCACCATCGTATACACGGACCACTCCGCATTGAAGTACATGATGACTAAGAATGATTCTAAGCCAAGACTTCTTCGCTGGGTTTTACTCCTTCAAGAATTCAACATTGAAATTCGTGACAAGAAGGGAGCCGAAAACCTGGCCGCGGATCATCTGAGCAGACTTGAGGATCCATATCAAGGGGATCATCCGAACAAAGAGATCAACGACTCTTTCCCCCTTGAGACCTTAATGTCTATAAATCTCAATCTGGATGACACCCCGTGGTTTGCGGACATCGCAAACTACTTAGCGGGTGGTATTCTCATCAAAGGGTTAACATCCCAACAAAAGAAGAAGTTCTTGAATGATGTTAAGACTTACTTTTGGGATGACCCTTATCTATTCAAACAATGTGCTGATCTGATCATTCGTCGATGTGTTGACGGACCGGCAGCTTTTGACATTCTCCAAGCTTGCCACAAAGGACCCACCGGTGGTCACTTTGGTCCCAACTACACCGCTAAGAAAGTGTTTGATTCTGGATTCTACTGGCCCACCATTTATCGTGACGCTCACGAAATGGTTAAGCATTGTGATGCTTGCCAACGTCAAGGCAAGATCACACATAAGGATGAGATGCCTCAAAATTTCATACAGGAATGTGAAATCTTTGATGTATGGGGCATCGACTTTATGGGGCCATTTCCATCCTCCAAAGGGAACAAGTATATCCTCGTCGCCGTCGACTACGTTTCTAAATGGGTTGAAGCTAAGGCTCTTCCTACGAATGACGCGAGGGTTGTTGTGAACATTTTAAAGCAGCTTTTCGCTAGATTTGGCGTTCCTCGTGCTATCATTAGTGACCGCGGGACTCATTTTTGCAACGATCAATTTGCAAGAATCATGGCTAAGTATGGTGTCAATCACCGTCTTTCCACCGCCTATCATCCCCAAACCAATGGGCAAGCCGAGATATCCAACCGTGGCTTGAAGAGAATTTTGGAGCGTACTGTGGGAGAGCATCGCGCCGCGTGGGCCGATAAGTTAGATGATGCTCTATGGGCTTTCCGTACTGCTTACAAGACCCCGATCGGTTGTACACCTTATCGTCTTGTGTACGGGAAAGCCTGCCACCTCCCCATCGAGCTGGAACATAAGGCGCACTGGGCCTTGAAGTGGGCTAACTTCGACATCAACAAAGCCGGTGATCATCGCAAGGTTTAACTCAACGAGCTAAATGAACTGAGGAATGAAGCTTATGAGAACTCGCTGATCTACAAGGAGAAGACCAAGATCATTCATGACGCAAAAATCAAGAACCGAGAGTTCCACGTTGGTGATCAAGTCTTACTCTTTAACTCTCGGTTAAAGATCTTCTCTAGCAAGTTGAAAAGCCGCTGGTCTGGTCCATTCACCATCGCCAAAGTCTTTCCATACGGGACCATTGAGCTTTCTCAGCCGAATGGGCCCAATTTCAAGGTGAATGGCCAGCGTCTAAAGCTGTACTTTGGTGAGGACATCTCTCAAGAGATGATTCCATCCCTCACCATGTTCCCCATGAACTAAAATTGGGTCGAGTCAGGCTCACGACTCGGTGAACAAAAACAAGCGCTTCTCGGGAGGCAACCCGTGTTCTATCCTTTACTGCTTTCATAATAAGTGTAGGGGGAGCCCCGCATATGTTTGTTGTCTTGTTTCTTGTGCTGTGCGGGGATTAAAGCTTCAAAGATCCACCTTGATGACTTTTGACGAACCGTGATACCGTGTTCCTATCTTCCCGGTTCTATCCTAAACTCTTGTGATTCAATATTTCATATTCTATATGTTCACATTGAATTCACTTTAGTTGTCCTTCCCTTAGCAAGATTTAAACAAAGTGCACAATGTCCTAAGTGTAGGGGAGTTTACTCCCACATGCTCAAACATTGAGGACAATGTTTATCTCAAGTGCAGGGGGACTTCTATCGAAGTAAGTGGTCTTTTCCATGAATTGGCCCTCATTTTAACCGGAAAATTTGATTTTTCGACATTTTTCAAAATTTTTAATCTATTTTGGCCTAGTTGTATAGTCGTATTTTCCTTTATCATGTTTAGTTTCTTTCCATTACTAGAATAATTTTCAATAAAGTGGTTTTAAATTTTTCTTAGATGTGAACATTTTGACTCAACCCGAGTTTACTTACCTAAGTTTACTCTAGCTAGTATCCTTAACGTGTTTAAGTCAAGTTTTGCTAGGCTTTTATATATGGAGCTATAAAACGCGAAAGTCTTAACTCTCACGGGTTAAGAACAAGAACTTTTTGCAAGTTCCTATAATTGATCCTAGAGAGTCGTTTATCAAGGGAACTTTAAAACGCGATTTCTAAACTTGAAAAAGTCTAAGAATTTTCAAGATCCTATAGGCGACTCAAAAAACCCAAAACTTTGATTTAATAGGCTAATCATCCACGAGTCTCATTCCTTGAGATTTTAAACTGTGGAGAACGAGAGATGATAGAGTCAATTATAAGTTCGGTATTCTTTCGTGAATTTATGTGAGTTAATTATAAGCCTATTCTCCCTCCGCTTGTAAATAAATTTATCTGCAATAAATAAGGTTGTACGATTTAAAAGGTTACTTAGCTTCTAGCCCCAGATCGTTTAAAAGTTGCTCGGTACGGATTAGAGTTCATAGCCAAGGCATAACTTATTGAAGCGGGATGCGAAGATTGGCGAGTCCGAAAAGGCCCTAACAAGGCATGAGGGCTACATTTTGTTGCTAAAGATCCAAAAGTGATGTGAAGAATCATTTATCGAAAATCTATATGAAGGATCAAGACACACGACGAAAAGCAAGAACTCCCCAAAAGTCATGGAGAAGTCTATCCGAAAAGACCCTAACAAGGTATGAGGATAAATAGATCCAAGTCCTAAAAGGAGGCGGATCGTTGTATATCAAAGTCCAAAATAAAGATTGGAGAAAAATGAAGAAGTCGTGGTCCAAAGATGAAGAATCTCTCAAAACTTCAAGTGAAGAAATTTCTATTATGAAGAGAAGACCATTATTTCAAGAACGTCTCTCAAGATTCGAAGTATGATGTCCCTGCCAAATATCGGTCCGAGAAAGGTCTCAAATCGTGAAGCGAGTTATGCCAAGATATGAACTTTATGAGGTCCCGAGAAGCAGTTTTAAAAGATTTGGTCCTTTAGCTAACTATTGATTAAATCGTTCACTTTATTTTCGGACTAAATAACTATCAAAATAAGTCAAACAATGCATCCTCGTGATCATTCAAGACAAAAATAAAATATAAGAGATACACCTAGGAATAAGGGAGTCTAAGTGAATAATTGGCCCACATGAGTTCGTGATAGTTTGCTAACTTATAATAACAATGATCTCGTTTTTAAGCTTGGTATGGGGAACGTGAAACTTGAGGATGATAAACGTTCATGGCCGCCAAAACCCAATGTAAGTTTTTAATTTCTTTACTTATTCCTATCTTTTATGTTTAGTATTTAATAAAGGCCAATATGGGTTATTTATGATGGAAAATGTGAACCGTGCTTTAAAATTAATGCATTGCATGAGGGCATTGCAATGGTCAAGTGTAGGGGATTTAATAAGTGTGAAAACACTTATCCTTTTACCACTTATTTCCAATAATAACAAGACCAAAACGTGTGATTTATGTCGTAAAAGTCGGAATTATGCGTGGTTTGTGTTTTTATTGTGTTTTAGGACCAAATTATGAAAAAGGGAGAAAACACGGGAATTCACGGGCTTTTATCGAAGAAAACGGGAAAAGACGAAGTCAAAAGATCAAGAGTGCAAAAAGAACGGAAGTCCAAGGCCTATTCTGAAGATTTATCGAAGAAAAAGTCAAAAGACGGAAGTTTAACGAAGTCGAAGAACTTAAGTCTAATAGAAGAAGAAAATTAAAAGACAAGTTCAAATCCCGAGACGACAGAGACGAAGAATTAAAGTCGAGTCGAGAAGAAAGAAAGAAGGAAGATGCAACACATGCACTCCTTCCACCTTCCCTATAAATACCCTCCTAATAGTCATTAGGAGGGTAGTTAGAGTTTTTAGTTAATTTTCATTTTTTTAGTTTTCTCTAGTTTTAGAGAGAGAAAGTCTTAAACTTTCACTCACTAAATTTCATCTTTTTCTTAATCTTTCAAAGATTAAACACTTTGTATTGCTTATTTTTATTAATCAAGTTCTATATTTAAGCTTTTATGTCTTAATCTCATTCTACTTTTCTTTGATTTAAGATTGATTTTGGTACGATTATCATGTGATCCGTGTTGTTCTAATTGATTTCGTGCTTAAAAAGTTAATCTTTTGATCATTTCATAAGTTTTCATTTGATTAAGCTTTAAGACTTTTGTGCTTATTGGCTTATTTTTATGATTAGCTTATGTAGTTTATAAAAATCTTCCTTAAAAAGTTTATGTTTTTATTGTCTAATCTAAAAAGTTGCTTAATTTCGAGTCGGATAAGTTGATTAGAGTGCTTATTTGATCCGGTTTAGGAATTGATTCGGGTTAGTTTTGTGATAAGCTTATTATATAGCTTATTCACTTGCTTAACCGAATTCCACAATTTTAGGAAGGGGTACAAACTCCCTTTTCCGATTGTACCATTCCGAGCAGACCACCCATTCCGATTGATCCAATCGGATTAGGGCTTTGAGTATTCCGATTGAGCACCCCAAGTATTCCGATCTAGCCCTTGTTGGTTATTTCGATAGGTATAAGTTTGTATATTCCGATTGGGTATTTTGCAAGTATTCCGATTTGTCAGCTTTTGGAACATTCCGATTGTGCCCTAGTTTCAGTGATTCCGATTGCACTGTTTTGCTCCAATTCCGATTGGGACCTTTGTCGTGGTCCTTCCGATTGCACTTACACTAATATTCCGATCAACTCCCGTCCACCTGCATTCCGATCAACCAATCGGAAAACATTCCGATCGGGGTTTCTTTTGGCTTTTTTTTGTGTACTCCGTTCTTACTTTCTTATAGAACTTTTTAACTAAGTTTTTATTTTTAGTAAACTTTCCAAGTGTTAGTTTTATTACGTGTGCTAGTACTTTTCCATTGTTACCTTTAAGTTTTTAAGCTTTTATATTTACTCGTCATTTAGATATTAATCTTTTAACTTCCCTTTTACTCAACGACACTTTAATTACTTGCTAATAGTTTAAAACAAATCAACCAAACCATTCTCTTGATTCACCAAAAGGCGATTGAGTCTCACTTTAGACCGATTTTCAATTCGAAAAGACTTTGGGACTACAATATTTTATTCTTGGTTGCAAATATCAAGTATTAACATACACAAGCAGAACTCAAATATCATAAATATCCAAATTTTTATCAGATTTTGAGATTAAGGGTTCAAACCTCATGGATGTACATCCACACCCACGTATGTTTGAGCTTATGTGCTAGCAAGAACAAGCACAAGCTTCCAATATCAAGCTGCTAAGATGGAACAAAGTTAGAAGCACAAATATAAAAACAGAAAGGTGAAAAATGGCATAGTAAATCTGATTGATGCAACCTTGTTCCCACACTTGATTATCCCCAAACTATAAGCTCACAACACCTTGATAAGCTCCTTATCATGGTGTATAGATCACTTATAGCCCAAGAATTCCAAGGTTTAAACCAAGCCTTAGCAAAATATCATATTTTTCACTCTTGTGCAATTTCTTGCACAAGGTTTGAAAACAAGTTTTGAGATTCAAGATTAGTTAACATATGACAATAACAAGAAGTAAACAAGATTGGCACTTGACATTTCCTCACAATTTTAAACACATTTCATTAAATTGAAAATTAGATTTACAGAAAAGTGAACAAGGAAAAATTCAAGAGCAAATGTAAAAGAAAGGGGTTCTATGTCTTATATAGGCTACAAATGAACTACTGAATGCATAAAAACGAAACCCTAATTTTGATGAAGTCCCCAAAATGCCCTTGTAGGTTTGAATATCTTGAAGATCATGTGATGTTTTCTTGGATGTATATGTGAGCTGGCAAGTGTGGAATTTGACAAAGGGTCCAAAGGAATGCTTAGGATTGAAGTAGCTGGTGGGACGTTGGATTCACTGGCTATTTTGGCATCTTCTCCAAAAAAGTGAGCAGGGCACCTTTCATGTGATACTTCTGGTGAGGTGGCAAGTGATTTGGGAGTTGGGTTATGATTAAGAGATGCTTAATCATAAATCTGGAGCATTAGGTGGTCTAATTACAAGTAATTAGTAAACCCCTAATTATGTTCATACGGTGAATAGTGCTATGTTTAATCTGTTTTGAGGTTTAAATGAAGTGTTAGGCGCCAAGATTAAACTAACTAATTAAGTTAGTTAAAACCTGGTGAGTGGATTGGTGATGTGGTGAAATGGTGAAGGGTGATTGGTGGGATGGAGTAAGTGGGGCACGTGTCCACCTCCCACTGGTCTAGCTAAGTTAGGTTGTCTGCCCAATTCGGTCCCTCACTTCTTTTCTTCTTGTCACTTTGGTTAAAACATGCTAAAATCCGTTTTCCTTTGTTAATGAAGTTTCACTTTTCACACTTTTGCCCCAAATACTTTTCCAAAGTATTTTAAGGGGTATTTCTTGCCATTTGTTGATTCTTGAAGGGTTGTTTTGGCATTTTCTTCATAGTTAATGGTATTGACTTGTATGGTTGACTTCTTGGAGGACTGAAATTGACAAGTCATGATTTATGAGGAATCATTTTTGCCAATTCTTCAAAGTTAAGGGTCCTTTTTGTAAATTTGACAAACTTTAAGGACCAAACTTGTAATTATGAATATAAAATGGTTTAAAGTGTCAATTATTCAATATTGGAGGACCCTTCTTGCATAATCTTCAAATCTTCAAGGGTTTTTCTTGGAAAATCTTCATTAGGGCTTGGTTCATTGTGCGACTTCGTTTCCCGTGTTCGTTTTTGCATGATTCTTGGTATCTTTTGTCATTTTCTTAATATCCGTACCTAAAATACACAAGTAACAAACACAAGCATATATTTGGCCATTTTCATGATATTTTATGCATTTAAAGCCCGTTTTGGACGATGAGACTATGTATAAAAGCAGTCTCATCACTCCCCCATACTAAACCATTGCTGTGCCCTCACGCAATGCTAGAATAAAGTATCGTAGCACCTCAAAATTCATTTTTATTCACTTTTATTAAACGATAAACTAGCTACACTACTACTATTACTTCTACTTGTGTTTTGAACATAATTTATGATTTTCATCGCAAAATGAGACGTTTAGGTTCATAGAATAAGAACACGTGAATGCTTCGTTAGAAATAATTTCGTCGTCCTTGATTTTCGCCCCAATTCCATGCTAAGCGTGCAATGAAATCATTGTCATTATAAGTTAGTAATGCTAACACTACTCATATGCCCTAATCACGTACTTATCCTCCCATTTTCCTAAGTTGTATCTCTTATATTTTATTTTGTCTTGAATGTTTCACGAGGATACATTGTTTGACTTATGCGATAATAGAGATTTAGGTCTAAAAATAGAGTCCCAACAGTGTAACCAAGACCATCGAATTAATAACCCCTCCTAATAGACAACGATGTCAAAAAATTAAGTCAACAAGAAGGATCGATAAACACGGTTTTATAACGGTTTTAAACATGAGACTTATTACCAAGACTTTTATACGCCCCTAATGGAAGGGCCTTATTATCATAGGTTTACCTCCATCTTTTATTCAACTTCGCCATGAAGCTTTTATTATGACTTCGGTCTTGCCTTGCCTTTTATTTAACATCGCTATGAGGTGTTTATTGTGGCCAAAGACGTATATCCTCACGCTAAAAGCGAATTTTAGATCTTTAAAGCTTCAAAGATTAAGTCTTGATTCACTTTCAATTTTGCATAGATTTTTCGGCCTTGTGAGCTTCAAATTGTTTGCTTGATTTAGGTGAGCACTTGAAATCTTATTATTGGGTGAAGCTTTCGATTATTCGGGTTGCCAATACTTCAAAACTATGACGCTGGCGATACCTTATTGTCTTCCCAATTTAATTACTTGGAAGTTACTAGAAAAGACTAGAAACCAACAATCAATACTAAACCGCTAAGTCAATATTTATTAAAAAAATATTTACAAGCGAAGGGAGAATAAGTAAACAACGAGAACACATGAGTTTTTGAAAGAATACGGGTACTCTACGTTTAGCATAGTAACTTATAATTAACTCTATCATTTCTCGTCTTTATTTAAGAGACTTAGCCTAATATAAAGTTAAGGAATCGAAGCAAAGTGCTCAACACGCACGGTCGAGTCAAAAATTACTCTTATTCTCGCCATCGGAAAACCTACATTCATGTCTTCAAACCCTTATAAAACATGAGAATTTTTTTTAAAATTTGGCCATTTTTAGCCTTATTTTGCAACAATACGATAAACAAAAAGATAAACTTTGGAAAGCGTGAAGGTTTGGCAAGGCAAGCATCTATTCACCCCCCATACTAAAGTTAAACATTGTCCTCAATGTTTCGAGTCTAAGGGTGCAAACCCCTATACTAGAGACGTAGTCAAATGCCTAATCTAGCATGGAAAGGGTGTAACCGTTAAATTTAAAGCCGTTTATGAAGTGTGCTATAAACCTAAGGTTAGAACATCAAAGGATATATCATGGATATTGAGAAAGTATTCAAAGCAAACGATCGAGTGCTCCCATAAAACGAACACTAGAGGCTCTAATCGTGAAGATAATGATCATCTAAAATACACAATTCACAAACAACCACGAAACAAAAGTTGGAAGGGCACAAATCCCCACACGTTAATACATTAGAAAGCAATAATATGTACATAGGACAAGCATGGAACTCCCCCACGAGGCATCTCGTTTTTTATTACCGAGTCATGAGCTCGACTCGATCCCCTCAATACTAATTATCATTGGGGAAGGTGATTTGGTCGACGTAGTTCAAGGATGGAACTTCCCTACCAAAGTAGTGCTTCAACCTATGTCTATTCACCTTGAAATTGGGGCCATAATTTTGAGCTAGCTCGATGGTCCCATATGGAAAAACTTGAGTCACGGTGAATGGACCGGACTAACGGGATTTTAATTTACCGGAAAATATTTTCAAACGAGAGTTAAAAAGAAACACTTGATCTCCAATGTTAAAAACCCAGTTTTTAATTTTTGAATCATGAAACTTTTTAGTATTTTCTTTATAAATAAATGAATTTTCATAAGCAATATCCCTTAATTCATCCAATTCATTTAATTGCATTTTCCGGTGTTTTCCCACGGTCTCCATATCATCATTACAATGCTTAAGGGCCCAATAAGCTTTGTGTTCGAGTTCAATTGGCAAGTGACAATTCTTCCCGTACACGAGCTTATAGGGAGTGCACCCGATGGGCGTCTTATGAGCGGTCCTAAAGGCCCATAAAGCATCGTCCAACTTATCCGACCAAGATTGTCGGTTTTCCCCCAATAGATCTCTCTAAGATCCTCTTCAAAGCTCGGTTTGAAACCTCGACTTACCCACTCGTTTGTGGGTGATAAGCCGTAGAAAGACGATGTGTAACCCCATATTTCCTTAGGACCCTTTGGAATTGGTCGTTACAAAAATGGATTCCACGATCGCTTATGATCGCACGAGGGGTTCCAAACTGAGAAAACAAGCTTTTCAAAAACTTGACTACGACACGAGCATCATTGGCGGGCAAAGCCTTAGCTTCCACCCACTTAGATAGGTAGTCAACAGCGACATGGATGTACTTATTACCATGAGATGATGGGAACAACCCCATAAAGTCAATGCCCCAAACGTCAAAGAGCTCACACACTTGGATGATATTTTGTGGCATTTCATCTTTTTGTGAGACTTTTCCTTGTCATTGGCATGAGTCACACGACTTCACAAGCTCATGTGCATCTCGGTAAATAGTAGGCCAAAAGAAACCGGCATCAAAAACCTTCTTAGCCGTGAGATTAGCACCGTGGTGACCACCCGTGGATCCCTCGTGACAAGCTCTAAGGATGTTAGAAGCTTCGGTACCAAACACACAACGTCGAATAATTTGATCCGCACAAGTTCAAAACAAGTAAGGGTCGTTCCAAAAATAGAACTTGACGTCACGAAAGAATTTTCATTTTCCTTGAGTCGTAATACCCTTGATGATGAAGTTGCCCGCATGGTAATTTGCGATGTCCGCAAACCATGGGGTGGAAGAATCAAGCTTAGAATTCACTACACCAAGTGTCTCGAGCGGAAATGTTTTGGTGATTTCCTTAGGCTCGTAAACACTTTGGTGAGGATCTTCCAAACGAGATAGATGATCGGATGTTAGATTCTCGGCTCTTTTTTTGTCAACGATTTTATGATCAAATTCTTGAAGGAGGAGAATCCAACGAAGTAATCTCGGCTTTGCATCTTGTTTAGCCATAAGATACTTGATAGCCGAATGATCCGTATATGCATTTAGTCAAGACGAGGTAAGGTCTGAATTTCTCAAATGCATACACCACGGCAAGGAACTCCTTCTCCGTTGTAGTGTATTTTAGTTGAGCCTCGGTCATCGTCTTGCTAGCATAGTGAATAGGCAAGAAGTGTTTTTCATGACGTTGCCTTAATACGGCCCCAATAGCATAGTCTCTAGCATCACACATGAGCACAAAGGGGAGGATCCAGTTGGGAGCAACAAGAATGGGAGCTTCGGTAAGTTTCCTCTTAAGGATTTCAAAGGCTCGTACACAATCTTCGTCAAAGACAAAACATGCATCTTTTTTAAGGAGATGTGTAATAGATCGAGAGATCTTTGAAAAATCCTTGATGAATCGACGATAAAAGCCCACGTGGCCTAGTAAACTCCTAACTCCCTTGACGGTTTTGGGATGAGGTAATTTGGCGATGATGTCTACCTTAGATTGATCTACCTCAATCCCCGCTTTCGAAACCTTGTGCCCTAAGACGATTCCACTTTTAACCATAAAATGACATTTTTCCCAATTAAGCACAAGGTTGGTTTCCTCACAACGCTTCAACATTCTCTTAAGATTCGACAAACACGAAGTGAACGAACTACCAAACACGGAAAAGTCATCAATGAAGACTTCCATCGTCTTCTCGATCATATCATGAAAATAGCCATCATGCACCTTTGAAAGGTTCCCGGTGCATTGCATAGTCCGAATGGCATTCTACGATAGGCAAACGTTCCTTATGGACACGTAAACGTAGTTTTTTCTTGATCACGAGGATCGATGGGGATTTGGAAGTAACCAGAAAAACCATCTAAAAAGCAATAGAAATCGTTTCCCGCAAGACGCTTCAACATTTGGTCCATGAAGGGCAAGGGAAAATGGTCTTTTCGAGTGGCGTCATTCAACTTACGATAGTTAATGCACACTCTCCATCCGGTCACGAGTCTAGTTTGAATTAACTCGTTTGCATCGTTTGGTACAACGGTCATTCCTCCCTTTTTAGGGACACAATGAATAGGACTCACCCAAGGGCTATCGGAAATAGGGTAAATCATTCCCGCGTCAAGGAGTTTTAGGACATCCTTTTTAATGACGTCGTGAATTTTGGGGTTCACCCTCCTTTGACAATGGATTGCGGGTTTGTAATCCTCCTCCATTAAGATTTTGTGGGTACAAAATTTGGGATCGATCCCCTTAATGTCGGATAACTTCCACGTAATTGACTCTTTATGATCCTTTAGAACATCGACAAGTGCGGTTTTTTCATTATCCGAAAGCTGTTTCACAATAATAACCGGCAACTTGTCGTCCTCCTCCAAAAATACATATTTGAGATGAGGATGTAAATCTTTCAACTCGAGGATATGTGGTTCCTCAATTGAAGATTTGGGCTCGATACTCATAACCTCCTCGGGTGGAGGAAATGGGAAATCATTAAGAAAATCCTTGATAATCGAGAAGTCCTCATCATTGTCGAGGTCTTCGTCACAAGTACGTGTAACATCGAATTCTTCCAACGTAAAACCACCACCTTCAAATGAAGTGAAGGTTGGTGTCGAGTTATCAATAATGGGATCTAACATAGTGGGATTGCCACTATTTTCATCATCACCAAAACCTAAAACTTCTTGTGAAAAATCATCGCAAACAACGTCGATCATATCAACGAGGTTTATGGTTGCAACGGAATAAACATGAGAAATTTGAGAATTTTGAGTTGCGTTTATAACAAGTTCCTCGTCGTTGAAACATAAGGTGATCTTTCTAGCATCCACATCAATTAAAGCCATAGACGTATCTAAAACGAACGACCTAAAATGAGAGTAACTTGAGGATTCGTGGGAATATCGACAACGATAAAGTCTACCGGATAATAGAACTTTTCCACTTTCACAAAAATGTCTTCCACCAATCCACATGCGGTAATCGTGGAATGGTCGGCCAACTCGATAGACATTAGTGAAGGAGTAAGATTAAGAAGATTGAGCGACTTGAAGATTGCAAGTGGCGTCAAGTTATCACTAGCACCAAGATCGGCCAAGACATAGCATTCTTCTATATCTTGGATTGCACAAGGAATCCAGAATTTACCGGGATCACCGACTTTTTGAGGTATGCAGTTAAGATAAACCGATGAACAACTAGACAATTGTTGCAATTTCTCCTTGTTGTTCAACATACTCTTGAAGTTAGCGGCAAATCATGGCATCATGACCAAAGCATCGGCGAAACTCACATTAAAATGAACGTCACGAAACATTTTCATAAAAAGCTCAAATTGATAATTATCACGCTCTTGACGTTTCTCCTTTCTAAGTCTCGATGGATAGGGCAAAGGTGGTGTGGGTTGAGGCATAGGCATAGCCTTTGGAATCTCGGGTTCCAAATGTGGTAATGGGTCAACCGTAGGTGTGGCATGAGCGGTACTTCGTGGGACTTGGACATGCTCCTTTTCGACCACCACCTCGGGTTCTTCCTCAATTGCATCCTCCGTAGGAGCAATTGGTTGAGGACTCGAATCCTTAAGTGTCTTACCACTACGTATGGTAATCACTTTTATCTCTCCCTTTGGGTTTGATATGATGTTACTAGGAAGACTACTCGAAGACGGTTTGCACATAATAGCCTCAAACATAGATGAAATTTTATCCTCAAACATGGATTGCCTCTTCTTGGCCTTCATCATCTCTTGTTTTATTTCATGTTGCCCTCATTCCATAATTTGTTGGTTTTGTTGTAACCTAGTTACATTCCATTCCATTTTGTTTGTATGGATTTTAAGCTCATTTGCTAACTCGTTTTTCAACTCCTTCTTCAAGTCATTCTTAAACTTGGATCTTAGGCTAATGATTTCTCTTTGAATGTTGTCATACCTAGCATCGTTTCCATTAGCATATTCAGCAAATTCATTTGGAAGATCTTTCAAAGTTTGTAAACCCTTGTTGTTTTGAAAATCATTGTTTTGATTTTTGTTTGAAACTTGATTATTAGCCCCTTGATTCCCATAGTTCCCTTTGTAATTGTTTTTGAAACCAACTTTATTGTATCGATAGTTGTTGTTAGCATTTTGATTGGGAGCAAAACCCAGTGGAGTCAATTTATTGGAGCGGGTAACTTGACCGTTTTGGTTGTAAGTTCCCGTGGCCGCGTAGGCACTCGCAGTGTTACCACCGTTGGTAATGCACTCGGAGAAATCATGACCTCCACCAGAATACATACATGAAACCTCAACCGCTTTAGCCGTAGCAGGAGCAATTTGTTCTCCAACTTTGAATTCAATTAAAAGTCCTTTAAGCTTATCAAAGATTTTGTTTTCCAAGTTCTCCTTAAATTGGTAAGCATCGATGGTATTAGACAAAGAAGGTGAAGCCGAAGACGAAGCCTTACGAACACTCGATGTGTTACGAGGACTATAAACCTTAGATCTATTCTCAATTATCAACAACGCTTCCTCAACTGTTTTACACAGAAAATTACCACCCGCGGCAGCATTTAGATAATCCCTTTCATGATCATTTAGTCCATTGTAAAACGTGTCAATTTGATGCAAGTCGGAAAACCCGTGATGAGGACACTCATGTAACATTTCCTTAAACCTATTCCAAGCCGTTGAAAAACTCTCATTAAATTCTTGTGAAAATTTTGAAATCTCGTTTTTCAAATGCGTAGTCTTAGAGGGCGGGAAAAATTGGTTCACAAACTTAGAAACGAGATCCTTCCACGTCAATATAGAATTGGGTGGCTCTTTCTCTAACCAAATTTTAGCGGGCCCCGCTAAGGAATACGAAACAAGCATCATCTTAATCGAGTCATTAGCAAGATTCTTAAATTTGCAAGTGGCGGTAAGACGATTGATCTGGCGGATATGGTTGTGCGGGTTGTCCTTTTCATCACCACGGAATTTGTTGTTTTGGATCATCGACAACAAACCCGTTTTCACTTCAAAATTCTCCGCAAGGATAGCGGGAATCACAATAGCCTCTCCATAACCCTCGGTGGGTGCTTGAAGTAACTCCATCATAGTTCAATTTGCCATGGTTGGTTCTTCTCTTACGATTGGTTCGTCAATAGGAGATTCCTCACTTGAAAGATTAGGAGTAGGTGTTGACTCCTTTCGGTTTCTACGTTTACGTGCACGTCTTGCTTGGTTGCGAGTTTGCATAAACGTCATGTACAACGTGGGGATGAGCAAAGAAGATTCTTTTTGGTGTTTTGTATTTTTCCAATTTTTTGTGGTTTTTGATTGTTTTACTTTTTTTTTGGATTTTTGTGATTGTATTAAGTAGACCAAAATCTACAAATCTCCTCCTTAATCAAATCTCTTGATTAAAGAAGCCTCAAGGAATGAAAACGATCACGTTAAGTGAACGCCTTCGATGACTTTAGAACGTTAGTGGAACACCAAAACGATCAAGAGGGTTTAATCTAATGAAACCAAGAAAGTATATATGATACTTAATAATACTTTGGGCGGCAAAACCCTCGATTAACTTTCAATCTCAAAATACTCACAAGCAAGCGGGGAAACGAGGCGGTGCGAAGTACTTAAGAGCCTTTTTCCTTAGGGTATATTTTATAATACCCGCCTTATACCCACCTTATAGTTTGTATTTTTCAAAATCGAGCTTCACGAAAGTATTTATCTATTTTTTCCTTTTCTTTCTTGTTTGAGATTCGAATACAATGATTGAGTAATGACATCCCAATCAAGGTTGTGTATTCACACTTTTGGAGTACTTGTGAATTTATTGTTCTACGTATACAATATAGTAATAATATTCACACAAAAAACGAAAAACCGATAATACGTATTAGTAGAGTGCTACTAATGCAAATAGATATGATGGTTAGTATATAAAAACAACAATTTCCAAATCAAAACACAACACGCCTCCCCGGCAGCGGCTCCAAAATGATGTAGCATTTTTTACCACTCTTTAGAAAAAGAGAGCAAAATAGGGAAAGTATTAAGTGTCGGTTTAGGAAAACCAAGCACTAATGACCAATGAAGTTCTAGTTCGTTTCCCAAGGAGGCTAGTGTGTTGTGTAGAGAGATGATTAACTTTTGTGATTATAATTTATGAAGAAAGAAAATAGAAAAGAGATTAGAAGAGAATGACGGTTACTAGTATGAATTAAAACTAAGACGAAAAGTCGTACACGTAAAACCGTAAAAAGTGACAAGATTAAAAATTTACCCTAAAAATTCCAAGAAAATTGCAATAAATCCTAAAAATGTAATTAGAGTTTACAAAAAATCAAAAATCACTCAAACCTTTTATTTAATTAAATAATAGTTTTTAATGCTAATTAAAGCCCAAAAAATCAATTTAATTAAAAAAAAAAGCCCAAAATGAGTCTTTTTCAATTGTAAACCTCTAAAATGACTTAACTAAATTTAAAACTATTTTTGAAAATTTTAAAATTAATAAAAAATATTTAAAAACAATTAAAAACTATTAAAACTTAAAATAATTCTAAAAATTAATCTAATGACAATAAAAATATTTTAAAAATTGTAAAATTCCTAACTTAATGTATTTAATCTAAGAAAAATGAAAAACTTGAAAAATCGAAATTTTAATTTTTAATAATAAAATAATAATAAAATATTAATAAAAATCCAAAATTTATAAAAAATTCTAAAAAGTTGCAAACTAGCTTATTTTAACCTAAATAATTTAGAAATGAAGTTGAAATTACAAAAATACCTCTATTGGGCCTAGAAATGGGCTAAAAGTCCAAACATACCCCTTAATGGGCTATTTAAGGCCCAATAAGAAAAATATTGTCCAAATACGCCCAAAAGCTCCTATCTGACTTAAAATTTGATTTAAGAACATAATGAAGGCCCAAAAGCTGAAAATGTGTATAAGCTAGCTTATTTCAAAGAAGCTTATTCTTAATGGGCTTTTTGGCCCATTAAGCTATAAGCTGATGCTATAAGCTAAAATTTGACACACAAGCTTCTCTTGAGTTACTTAAGAGATCTGTAAAAAGAAAATTGGAAAAAGCACAAGGAATAAGCCTGAATAAGCTAAAAGCTATCTTCACAAAACGACAAAATAGTAGTTTTCGACTTCTAGGCCACCCCAAGAGCTGATTCAACTTTCAAAAGCTTTTAAATGACTTAACTAAGGTTAATTAACAAAAAGTTTTTCAATAAGCACACTCAACAAGCTGAAATGAGCAAATAAGCACTTAATTAAAAGTCAACTTATGAGTTTTCTAGCAAAAAGTCAAAGCCAAGGTCTGATAAGCTCTAGATCAAATAAATTTGTCAAATGAGGAAGATTTATTACAAAAAATAAGTTGTTGCAAGTCTGAATAAGCCAATGTAGCTAATAAAAAAGCTGAAAGAGAATTAACACTAGCAGGGGCTAGTTTTGGGTGTTTGAACAGTGGGAACTTTTCCCACTGCTTGACTTTCTTGACTTTTTATCTTTAGTGACTTTTTGTTGGAATCAAGTTACAAACAAGGCACCCTTGTGATCAGTGAATCACAAGGAGTCAGAAACAACAAAGAAATCACACTTCCAATAAGCCAATTAGTGTAGTTAATTCAATTTATCACCAGATCCTACACAGACATGAACATAAGCAGTTATGAACTTAATAAGCTGTTTAAGCAAAATTCAGCCAACCAAATTGCACCAAAAGCATACACAAGCTATATTTAATTCAAATGAACATAAATTAACAAGTTACATGCATTGGTTCAAGGCCTAAATCAAGATTCAAGCACAAAATAGTTAATGATGAACACTAAACAAGCAGATTTTTCACTTTGCTGATATACTTGACCAACAAGCCAATTTCAAACACTCAAATCTTGTTATCAGGTTATATAAACTATGATTTAACACTTTTTAGCCCTAAGCATGCATATACTCTAGGTATTTCCAAAATCTTAGGTCAAAATCAGTTAAAACAAGTGAGATATAGCACAATCTTAGATTTGATGTTTTAAAGCAAACAACTTGTAGAAACTAGCATACAACCAAGTATATTGCAGATACAAACTCAAACAAAGCACTTCCAATAACACAATAACAAACTATGATTCAAAACAGGTTAACCCAAACACCCTTTTATATTTTCAAATGAAGATTTTCAAATCAAAAGTATGATTTAGGTTAGCACATGCATACATAAGCATCAAAACATCAAACATAAATAGAAACAACAAGATTTGGAGACCAAGAACAACACATACACAAGCAAAACTCAAATATCACAAATATCCAAATTTTTATCAGATTTTGAGATTAAGAGTTCAAACCTCATGGATGTACATCCACACCCACGTATGTTTGAGCTTCTGTGCTAGCAAGAACAAGCACAAGCTTCCAATATGAAGCTGCTAAGATGGAACAAAGTTAGAAGCACAAATATAAAAACAGAAAGGTGAAAAATGGCAAAGTAAATCTAATTGATGCAACCTTGTTCCCACACTTGATTATCCCTAAACTATAAGCTCACAACACCTTCATAAGCTCCTTATCAGGGTGTATAGATCACTTATAGCCCAAGAATTCCAAGGTTTAAACCAAGCCTTAGCAAAATATCAAATTTTTCACTCTTGTGCAATTTCTTGCACAAGGTTTGAAAACAAGTTTTGAGATTCAAGATTAGTTAACATATGACAATAACAAACAGTAAACAAGATTGGCACTTGACTTTTCTTCACAATTTCAAACATATTTCATTAAATTGAAAATGAGATTTACAGAAAAGTGAACAAGGAAAAATTCAACAGCAAATGTAAATGAAAGGGGTCCTATGCCTTATATAGGTTACAATTGAACTACTGAAAGCATAAAAACGAAACCCTAATGTTGATGAAGTCCCCAAAATGCCCTTGCAGGTTTGAATATCTTGAAGATCATGTGATGTTTTCTTGGCTATATATGTGAGTTGGCAAGTGTGGAATTTGATCAAAGGGTCCAAAGGAATGCTTAGGATTGAAGCAGCTTGTGGGGCGTTGGATTCACTGGCTATTTTGGCATCTTCTCCAAAAAAGTGAGCAGGGCACCTTTCATGTGATACTTCTGGTAAGGTGGCAAGTGATTTGGGAGTTGGGTTATGATTAAGAGATGCTTAATCATAAATCTGGAGCATTAGGTGGTCTAATTACAAGTAATTAGTAAACCCCTAATTATGTTCATACGGTGAATAGTGCTATGTTTAATCTGTTTTGGGGTTTAAATGAAGTGTTAGGCGCCAAGATTAAGCTAACTAATTAATTTGTTAAAACCTGGTGAGTGGATTGGTGATGTGGCGAAATGGTGAAGGGTGATTAGTGGGATGGAGTAAGTGGGGCACGAGTCCACCTCCCACTGGTCTAGGTAAGTTAGGTTGTCTGCCCAATTCAATCCCTCACTTCTTTTCTTCTTGTCGCTTTGGTTAAAACATGCTAAAATCCGTTTTCCTTTGTTAATGAAGTTTCACTTTTCACACTTTTGCCCCAAATACTTTTCCAAAGTATTTTCAGGGGTATTTCTTGCCATTTTTTGATTCTTGAAGGGTTGTTTTGGCATTTTATTCATAGTTAGTGGTCTTGACTTGTATGGTTGACTTCTTGGAGGACTGAAATTTACAAGTCATGATTTATGAGGGACCATTTTTGCCAATTCTTTAAAGTTAAGGGTCCTTTTTGTGAATTTGACAAACTTTAACGACCAAACTTGTAATTATGAATATACAAGGGTTTAAAGTGTCAATTCTTCAATATTGGAGGACCCTTCTTGCATAATATTCAAATCTTCAAGAATTTTTCTTGGAAAATCTTCATTAGGGCTTGGTTCATTGTGCGACTTCATTTCCCGTGTTCGTTTTTACATGATTCTTGCGATCTTTTGTCATTTTCACAATATATGTACCTAAAATACACAAGTAACAAACACAAGCATATATTTGGCCATTTTCATGATATTTTATGCATTTAAAGCCCGTTTTGGATGATGAGACTATGTATAGAAGCAGTCTCATCACCGTCCAACCTACACCATAAACACCCCTTTTGATCTAAATTTATCCATGAAATCTTATGTTATTCTTGCATAAGATGATGTCCTTTTGAAGTCTTGTTGATTGGTGGTGATCATAACATCTACAAAGGAGTTTCCTTGGTGTCTTGGGGCTGATTTTTCATAGGTGTTCATAGAGTTGGGTGATCTTGAAGTTGATTTTGGTTTAACACAAGTTTTGTCATCAAAATCCAAGCCTTGATCATAACTTTCACTATCTTGGTTGGTAACAAGATCAATCCTTCCATTTTCTTATTATTTTGTAAATGTAAGTTTGTATTTTCTTTCTTAATGTATATGTATATGATGATATATGATGATCAAAGTATTATGTGGGGATTTGGTGTTGATAGAGTTGGTTAAAATGATTAAAATCTACATGTAAAGATGTTGAAATCATGACTAAAATTGTAGGCTGTATAAAACAGTAAAGAACTATATGATAACTTGTTAAAATGACTTGAATAATTTAATATACAGTAAGGTATATGACTTTTACATATGTGAGAGTTGGCCACTCAATGGAATCCATAAAATGAGTGAGATATGATCAAAACATTATTGAAGTTCAAATCTGTATAGTCTGTTTTGGACGAATTATTAGAGACACTTAGAAGATGATTGAGCAGTAGCAAAATGGGAGTTCATTGTAGCACATATTATGTAGTTTGTGTTGCCCAAAAATGATCTTCAATCTCCTTGTAAAACTCAAGATATGGTAAAAATGGTGAAAGTGAATTTCAAAATCAAATTTGGAAAATAAAAGTATATATTATAAAATTAGCACTCAAGTAAAACTAATATAAAATGTATACCTAAAACTCACTAACTTATATAATACTTACAAATAAGTATATACTTTGATAAGTAGATGTGACATTTTATAAAAATTGCAAATTGGTATGTTTTATAAGTTATAAAAACTATACATATAAGTTCTACGTCTTTTCGGCTAAAACCGAAAGATTAACGTTTTCGTCAAATAAAACTTAGACGGTCGGAACCGTCTAATGTAAACTTTTTATAAATTATATACTGATGTATAAGTACATTTGCCAAGTAAAAACCGATAAAACACGATATTTATAACTAATGGACATTAACGGTCCAAAGTAGCCTTATTGGACTTCTGACCCAATTAGTTTGGATAAACACTAATGGACTTAGTCATTGGGCTAAACCCACTTGGGCCCAACATATGAGTATAGGCCTGATATTAAAAGTATAATTGGGCTAATATAAAGTATTGGATTTTAATGGGCTTATTGGGCCTTAATATGGAATTGGATTGAAACTAGTATAACTAGTCTAAATTTGACTAACACATAACATTATAATGTGTATGAAAAGATAAAATCCCACTTGATCATCATCATACTTATAATGTCATCATATATATACATAGCCATTGTTTTATAAATTCATTGGACAAGAGTCTAAGAGGAGTATTATTTGTCTAGGTTTCCGTGATTGAAGCACGTACCGTACATCCAAATCGCCGATAAACCGCCTTTCCTAATCAACGTGAGTTCATAGCCTCCCACTCTTTTAAATGTTTTTATGAAATGTTTTATAAACCCGCGAGGGAGATAACATGTTAGTTTTAATAAAATAGGACATCAGTTGTCCCGATTGTTTGCTTATTGATATGGACCCGAATGATTATATGACCCGATGAATGATTATATGACTCGATGAAGGAAATGAAATGGATTATTATAGTTAGGTTATGTCAGTAAAAGTCCCATTAGCATGAATTGTGAACTACTTGGATTTGGTAGACGCTTAAGCATATAATAGTACTATTTGGGGAAGATCACCCCAGTTCGCGCCTTGACGGTTGATCCCCGTCGTGCCACATTGATTGGTAAGCGAATTTATGTATGAGAAGATTTACATAAACGTGATTATTATGACGACACGCTGTTTTAGATGGGAAAATGAATTTCGGGTTAGCTACCCGTTGTTTGTTATAGTAAGGTAGCAATGTCACGCGGCTTATAATAATCCAATATTGAAACTACTAATGTGCGAATTGAATTATAATCTATTGCTTGACTAGCAATACGAGGTCTTATTACTGATATTATGTTTGTGTTTTGGATTTATATAACGGTTTTTATTAAACTCTATACAACGTTATAAAACGTATTCTATGATGTTTTTACGACAATGGTTCGTATAATGGTTTTGAAGGCAAAAGCCTATACTATGGTTTACAACAAAGATTTGTACAAAATGATTTTCGGTAATAATTATATACCGATTATATATTAATGGTTTTATTAAACTCTATGAATTCACTCGGCGTTTTCGCTGACCTTTTCTTTTAACATGTTTTATCTCAGGTACTTGAAGGTAATTCTCCCGAAGACGACAAGAATTCATGGCCCGCACTTAAATAACAAATTTCCATTCAAATGTTTTGTAAAACTGTATGAAATACTATGACTTGGGACCTATGTAATTTGATATTTATGAATGGAAAATGCTTTATTATTAAATGACGCGATTTTTAAGCGTTGTCTATGATTTGAGTAATGTGCTATCCCGTAGCACCAACGACTCTTCCGCTGAATTAAAGTATGAATATTTGGGGGTGTTACAGTTTGGTACCAGAGCTCTCGTTATAGAGAATGAAAGATTTTTAAAACCAAGGTTTTGAATAAAACATTTCAAAATCTTTTAACTATACAATTTTTTCTCAAAATGTCTAAAAATCTTTTGACTATAACGGTGCCGAAGAATTCCCGAGTTACCTACAAGGCCAGACTGAGAAGTGTTATTTTAATATATATATATATATATATATATATAAAACTTGGATTTTATATATATATATATATATATATATATATATATATATATATATATATATATATATATATATATATATATATATATATATATATATATATGTTGTAATTTTATTACATGATTTTTTCATGATTATTTTTAATACTTATACGAGGTATTTATACGACGTATATTGTCACAAGAAACCCTAACTCCCCTAGCAAATCAATCGAAGCTATTTCTATAGGAAATCTAGTTATCCCAGATCTAAACCAAGTTGTGGATATTTATTATCCCAACAAAATGGTTGATACTCGTAGAAATGTTGATATTAGTTGATTGTGATATTAAAGAAGAATTGGCGAGATTAAATCTGATATTGATGTAATGACGATCTTTCCTTATAGAGTGGAGTTTGACAAAACCTTACCACCTAGAAAGGTGTCATCTGATTCGATGTCACCCAATTATTAAATTGAAATCGAAAAGGTGAATGTTGCACCTAAGGCTGTCATTGGAACCATTAATCAAAAGGCCTCATGCCACTTGTACCTTTCCGAGAAGTCTAATTGAATGTGTGAGTCATTTCATACTAGTGACTCATTTGATAATTATTATTGTAAGAGATATAGGATTGGAAATTAAGTGTTGTTCATATCGAGCTTTTATTTCCCTTTTAAGGTCTAAGAATAAGGTTGAAAGTACTGGAGAATGAGGTAGGATATCGAATTGAGAATAAGTTGGTTGAAACTTGAATAAAGTAAAATTTAACTCGTATGGAATATGAGATTGTTAAGAGGAAGTTGTTGAGTCATGTGATTGAATTATAAGGTTTTAAATGATTGCTGGTTCATGCTAAGGGTTGTTCCTAGACCATTGTCTAATGACGAGGATGCCCAGTGTCCAAGAAATAAATTGAAGAAATCTTCTTCTGAACATGGACCGATGGATCTTCCGGGACAAGTGGAACACCTAATGACTATTGTAGATTAGTATTCATTGTGGTATCTTTTAAAAATCCCTAACTTAACTGAGACATCGGTCGGTAGGATGAGTTCTTGGAATTGTATGACATAGTGACACGTAATGTGTTACGGTATAATTTTGACTTGTTTGTGATTAATAAAAAGACTACATTTGATTGCTAAATCCTACATGTATCGATGTTATCAATCTTTTCTTGCTTTTTCCTAATGTTCGTATTAGTGATGCAACCATTGAACAAGTACTCATCTCGATTTGAGTTACGTTGTGTGTAGAATAATGATAATCTTAGATCTAATCAAGAGGGTTGTTGTTTTCTAGAGAGAGAAACTAGAGAGAGAAAGAAAGAAAACTTGTATTAATGAAAATATGAAGTAAACAACCAACACCCCTTTCCATGGTGGAAAGGGGTTTATATACCACGTCCCTTAGTGGACTTGGGCTTCCGGCCCATGAGCATGCTCATAGGTCGAGCTAATGTAAATAACAATTAAACTTATACTACGAGCCTATAACTATATTGTTGGAGTGACCGAGACTTTCTTAATACGAAAAACGTATTTCCAACAATCTCCCCCAAAGGGAGGTCACTCCAAATTTACAAAGTCCTAATCTAGCATGTTAGATTTTCGTTCTTGAGCTCGTAGTCCACTTTCTCTTTTCTTCTTTAACTTTTCTTATTTGTGTGAATATGTGTTGAATAACATCAGGCTTTTGCTTGGAACATGTTCTTTTGGCCTTTCACATGCAATCTTTGTCTTCTTGTGATATTCGCCTCTTCGTGACTTCATGTCCCACAAACCTATCCTTTGTTGAATTCTTGAAAGTTTCAGAGTCGATACAGCGGAAGACTTTTAGGTCAGACTTTCTTGAATTTGCTGAAATATTTGATGCAGAAGGAATAAGTATGTGAGGATGACTTCAACTGGTTCACCGGAACGCCACCGTCTTCAAATGCAGCAACATAATAAGACACGAATAAAATGTCTTTGACATTTTATTCTGATTCGGTAGCATTTTACCTCCGGTCGGTGAAGACCGTTGGACGATAATGAATATCGTACTTGTGACAGGTAGCTCTAATTAAAGATCTCCTTGACAAGATTTCGTGGGTAAACCCGTTCTTTATATTCGACCGTCCAAGTCTGACTACGAACATAAAGAGTTAATTACTTGGATATTAAATATCCTTATGATTAAAGCCATCAATTCATGAATCCTGGAACAAGTGAATTTTAATTAAGATTTTCACCATCGTTGCTTTCCAGTTGCCACGAGCTTGATTCAAATAGAATCTTGCTTGTCACCTACTGCAGTGTTGTTTGATGTTGACACTAGAAGGATTTCCACTCTTCATTGTGAACACTATGAGTGATTTTACTCATATCAATTGTATCTTAAAACAATCAATAAATGTATAAATCTCATGAATATTGTATTGTATTTGCTTGTTTTCTTGTTTCTTGTGTGTAGGTACCAAGATCACGAAAAAACGGCGAAAACGACACGAGTTTGAAGATAAAGATCAACAAAGCCAATTTCGAGCTCGACTTTAGCGGATTTAATCATTTATGGAGGATTTTGGTCAAGTGGGTCGCACATTAGCTTAATGGGCCTAATTATTGGGCTGATTAAAGAAGTATTGTTGGACTTTTGGGTCAAAAGCCCAATAAGCCCAAAGCAATATTGAGTATATATTGTTTGGGTCCAAAAATCATTAAAAGACCAGAGTCGTTTTAATGTAGTAACTGATGGGAATTTCCAAAGCCCATTTCAAGGCCCAAACAAAGTATAAGGGACGTTTTTGAGTAACCCATAAGGTTTTAATAAGTTATTAAAACGAATGGAAAGTTACATTCGTTTGTCTTGGTCAAAATAAAACGTTTCTTTTTCACACGTTCATCTCACACACACCACACAAATATATTCGATACTCCCTATGCGTTTTCTTCCCCATCACCAAATAAACCAAACCAGACATCCCTTTCCAAACCCTAATTAACCATGGTTAACCTAAATTTTCAAGTAACGTTTGGGGGTTTTTATTCACACGATTAGTTCACACGGTGAGAAATAAAACCCCACAATTTCAGATGTTGAAGATGGGTATATAATGAGACGTGGCACCATATAATTGGATTTGACAGCAAAGATTTCCTCACTCCTCAATCACTTGTGGACACCTCAGCAATCAAAGTAGCACAACTAGCACAACGGATGCCACGTTGGCAATCCGTGTGCTAGTGTGTGAATCTCAACCGTATATGCTTAACTGACAAGAAAGAGAAAGAATATTTAAGATCCAAGGGCTACAAATCGTTCATCATCAGCCACCCTCACCTCTCCTTCAAGTATAAATACCCCTCATTTATTCAGTAATTGTATCTTCCTTTTTAGCTTAATGTTATAATGATAAAATAGTTATAGGATTGTTTTTCTTTTAATAGTATTGTAATGATTTCAGATTTATTAAATAAAAGTTAAAGTTTAGTTTCTTAAATCTCGCTTAAACTTTTTTTTATTATTGAATCGTGATCTCGTTTACAATCTTATTTAGCTATTCATTTCGTTATTATTAAAAAGGTTGTTCATATAAGCTTTTCCATAGCTTATTTGAGTGATTTAAGCTAAAATTGAGGAACAAGCTTATCTAACTAATAAGTTTATAAAAATAATATAAAGGAGGCCTCTGATTCATGAATATTGGTGTCTCGTTATGTTGGATCGTGGGGTTTGATGTTTCATGGTGAAAGATGGTGTCGATTAAGTTAGATAAGTAGGCACAACGCCTCACTTCTTCCCAATGGATACTTCATAAGGTTTTAAGCTCTTTTAGTTTATTTACTGTATTTAATTAAGTCGTTTATGCTAGATTATGTTGTGCTAGATTATTGAATGTGTTAAACTAATTCTAGGGTTTGATCTTATATGAATTTGACTTATGTGATTTATCTGTTCATTGAGATTTGTGAGTTTGGCATGAAACTGATATAGAACATTATGTTAGCTGATTGGTTGTGAATTCGTATGCATTAATCTGCTGCTGTATGTTCTTGTTAATGCTCTTTGTGACTGCTGATATGGAGATCTAGCTGTTAGATTGAACTTTTGGTTTTAATTTCGTTTAAGATATTGCATTAATCACTTCAGTTTATTGTGTCTGCATCCTAGTTTAATTTTTAATCGATTCTGTTAAGTTGTATCTGCTGTATATTTAATGATTGCTAATATTTCGTGTTTAGTAGACTTTTACCTAGGAGATTTACTGAATGTTTTATTGATAAGGCTGCTATAAATGATTTGCCAAGAGGTTTAAGTGAGTCTGCTGCTGTTTTTTTTAGATTGATAATTTGTATCTGTCTACTATGTTTTGGTTACATGAGACTATTTTCTAATCTGCTCATTTGAGCGTACCTAGTGTTTTGCTCGGTTAGTTTAATGAGTTCATAGTTCAGTCCTTATTGACTGATATTATCTTGCTGAATGTTTTGAAAGTTATGCTGATATAGATTTTAACTTGTTGAGCTAGAGTTTGATATCTATCTTGCTTGATCTATATTGATTCTGTACACTGGGGTTACTATTTTTCGTTGTTTGTAAGCTGTTTAATTGGATGAAGAGTGATATTACTGTGTAAATTTGTTATAGTTATTACTGATCTATGTTAATTGGTTTTATTCTCTTTACTGAGATTCTGTTTTAATTTAGTATTGATATATAGCCAATTGATGGCATAGTAAGAATATATAACAAGCAACTTAAGTTACTCATGTGACAGTTTAATTTTCGTCCAAAAATAAAAATTAATCACAAAAATATGGCTCTCGTTGGATTCGAACCTGCGACCTCGCAGTTCACAGCCTAGAGTGTTTTCCATCTGAGCTAAGTGCTCGTTTGAATTTATTATCATTCTAATTAATTAATATATTAACTTTGTTGATGGCAGTTTCATTTTAGTTGTGTTTTTATTAATTTTCCGTTTATATATATTGAAGTTAATATTTTTATTAAAGTAATTCTGAGTTTTTAAAAAACATAATTAATAGTTCCAAAATAAAATATATAAAAAAAATGTTTTTATTAATTTTAAAAGTTTAATTAGTTTTTAAATAATTAGATTTTTATTGTTTTAGATTTAAATAAAAATAGTTTTAAAAAATAGATTTTGTTTAAGTAAATTCTAATAAATTTTATTAGTTCAAAAAGTTTAATTAGATTTCTAAAATAGGGTTAAAGTTGTTTTAATTAAATAGATTAATTTTTATAGATTTTTAAATAGTTTAATTTTTAATAGTTTAAATTTTATATAGATTTAAATAATTGTGTTTAGATTAAAATATTTTGGGGGTTTACGATTCATGCACTTTCGGATAAAATTAGGATTTAAATTGGTAGATTTAATTTTTAGTTTAAAAACCGAAAATCAATTCAAATCGATTGTCCAATTCAAAACAAAAACGTCTTAAATTCATAAGATCTTCGTGTACAACGAACTTCGTTCATCACGTTTTTAATTGAATTCGTCTTTGGTAATTTTAGTTTATTACTTTTTCCTAAAGGTAATTTACTAAATTACCCTATAACGTATCTAATTATCACTATACTATCACGATCACATCAAAAATTTTGGCGCCGCTGCCGGGGATCTTGTGTACAATTCGTTTTCGTTGAAATTTGTTGATCGTTGATTTGAAGACCCTTTTCGTCCTCGGAAAGTTTTGTTATTTTTCTATTATATAGTATGTATCGTTTTTCTCGTTTTTTGTGATTAATATATTGTATTACGTAGAACAATAAATTTACATACTTTTCAAATAAGACCTTAGTTGGGATTTCATCACCTAGCTATTGTATTCGAAACCAAAACAAAAATAAAAGGCAAAATAGATAAATACTAATAAGAAGTTTGAACTCGATTTATACAAACTATAAGGTGGGCATAAGGCGACGTGTTACAAAAGGCCGTCTAAGGAAAAAGGTTTTTAAGTGCTTTATTCCACATCGTTTCCCCGCTTGCTTGTGCGTATATTGAGAGGGACGACCTATTATTGGTTTACCGACTCAAGTAGTAATAAATCTTATTTTTGTAGTTTACTTATTGAACCTCGAGACGTTTAGGTTTTCACCTATCGTTTCAAAGTCGACCGAGGGTAATTTACTTCCATAGTAGTTATCCTTATTCCTTGTTTTTATCGATCATGTTTGATTGAGCAATACCAAATAAAATACCAAAAATAATCTTCTTCTTGTCTAATTTATTTTCTTCAATCCTCTAAATTCTCGTCTTTGTAGTGCATGCAATTACGTTCTTCCTGTCTTGTGATTGATTTTAATAGGCTTGAAAATATTCCTCGTAGAAATAGAAATTGTCAACAACGAATAGTGGAACCCGAGCTTCCACCTATTGTTGTAGAGATGGCCGATAACCGAACAATGGAGGAATTGCTCCGTGCACCCATTGAAGGGTATGGGGAAGCAATCGTTGTGCCGGCTATTTTGGCGGATCATTTTGAGATTAAGAAGGGTCTTTTATCGCTCATTCGTGCCGACCAATTTCATGGCAATGTGACCGATAGCCCGCATTCTCACATTCGGATTTTTCTTCGAATTACCTCGACTCTCAAGTTTAGAGATGTTCCGAATGACGCGATTAAGCTCATGCTTTTTCCGTACTCGCTCGAGGGTAATGCTAAGATTTGTTATGAGAAAGAACCATCGTGTTCGATCTTAACATGGGATGATTTAGTGTCTAAGTTCATGAATTATTTCTTTCCACCATCTAAGACAACACACTTTAAAAACGAGATCACTAGATTTGAACAAAAAGTACATGAATCGTTTGGGGTTTCTTGGGAAAGATTTAAAGATTTGTTGAGACAATGTCCACACCACGGTTTCTCGGAATTGCATCAAATCAATACTTTTTATAATGGGCTTAATATGATTGAACAAGATTCGTTAAATGCCACCGCGGGTGGTAATCTTTTAAGAAAAACTCCGAGAGACGCGTGGGGAATAATTGAGAATAAGTCTAGAGCACAATATTCACGAAACACACCGAGTGCTTCCAATGTGAATTCGTCTAATATCGAGAATGCTAGATTGGACTCTAAGATTGACACGCTTTTGAATGAGTTTAGGAAGAATCCTCATGGATCTATTAATATGGTTGAGAGTTTTTGTGTATCATGTGGTGGAGAACATCCTAATTATGCTTGTACAACCACGGGGTTTTATCAAGATAGTGCTTTTACCGCGACGGGAACTTATGGCTTCAACGGTCAAGTTCCTCGTCAAAATCATGTTGCTCCACCGGGTTTTCCACCGGTTCAAAATAGGTACAACAATGGAAAAAATGGGAATAATTTTAACCGTGGCAACCAAGGGAATTATAATCAAGGAAATGGGTTTAATGCTAATCAAAACAATCAAGGTTTTTACAATAACCAACATGATTTGTCAAGCTACATTAAAACGAATGAGGGAAATTTGAAGGCTTTTCAAAATAATATGCAAGGACAAATGGCAACTTTGAAAAATGAGTTTCAAAATACGATTAAAGGGCAAAATAATAAGATTGAGCTTAACCAACAAAGAATTTAACAAAGATTTGAGCAAATGTTCGAGCAAAGTCAAAATCGTATGCAACAAAGTATGGAACAAGGTCAAAATAAATTGCTTTCGATTTTTGAATCTTTTATGACCAAACCTTCCTCTTCTTCGGGTGGCTTACCTAGTAACACCATTGCAAACCCGAAGGGTGAGATGAAAGCTATAACCACACATAGTGGGAAAGCTTTAGACGGACCTTTGCTTCCACATGAGAGCACCTCTCCGGTGAGGGAAGTGGAGCAAGAACCCGAGGTGGTTAAAGAAAAGGAAATTCCTATTCCACCAAAGGTAGACCAATTGCCTATTCCGGAACCCGAGCTTCCGAAGACTAAACCCACACTACCCTACCCTTCGAGACATACCAAAGAGAAGCTCTGCGAAAAGACCAATGCTCAAGTTTCTACGTTTCTTGACGTGTTTAAGAAAATGTATATTAATCTTAGTTTCGCGGATGCATTGCTTAGCATGCTTAAGTTTGCTTCAACAATCAAAAGGTTGATGAATGATAAGGAGAAATTAGTTGAAGTATCTATGTCCTTAAATGAAAGTTGTTCCGTGGTTCTCTCTAAAAAGTTTCACAAAAAGCTTGGAGACCCCGGTCAATTTTTGATACCATGTGATTTCCTAATATGAAAGAATGCTTAGCATTAGCCGATCTTGGCGCTAGCATTAATTTGATGCCTCTTTCCGTGTGGAAAAGGTTATCACTTCCCGAGCTTAGACCTACTAAGATGACTATCGAGCTAGCGGATCGATCGACCGCCTTTCCAAAAGGTATAGCCGAAGACGTATTAGTCAAAGTAGGAAAACTCATCTTCCCAGCGGATTTTGTAATTTGTGATTATCCGGAAAATTCTCGTGTGCCTCTTATTTTGGGAAGACCGTTTTTAAATATGGCTAGTTCTTTAGTTGACATGAGAGAGGGAAAATTGACTTTACGTTTTGATGATGAAAGTATCACTCTTAATGTTGGTAATATCTCGAAGATTTCTTCCGAGGACGACGAGGAATCAATCAATCAATCGATGTGATTGATGTTGCTAGTGAAGAGGTTTCGCAAGATATGCTTGGTTTTTCGGATACTTCTAAAAGTGGCAATCCCACTTCATCGAATCCTATTATCTCTTCGGCTAAACCTCCACTCACTCCATTTGAGGGAGGTGACTTCGTTCTTGAAGAGCTTGAGAATAATGGTTATTCAAAAATCGATAAGGAGATTGATGATTACCTTAGCACACCATTTGATCATAGTGAGTTTGATTGTGAGAATTTTGATCCCGAGGGAGATATTGCGTTGATTGAAAAATTATTGAATATAGATCCTTTTGAATCACCACCTATGGAACAAAAAATTATGAGTGCTAATTAGACTAAAGTGAAAACATCTATTGAGGAAGCACCCGAATTAGAACTTAAGGAACTACCCACTCATTTGGAGTATGCTTTTCTTGAAATAAGGGATAAATTATCGGTGATTATTGCTAAGGGATTAAAGGAAAATGAAAAGGATGAACTTATCAAAGTTCTTAAGAAACATAAACGTGCCATTGCATGGAAAATCACCGACATTAAGGGTATAGATCCAAAATTTTGTACTCATAAAATTCTAATGGAGGATGATTATAAACCCGCTATCCAAAATCAAATAAGGGTCAATCCAAAGATTCATGAGGTGATCAAAAAGGAAGTCACTAAACTTCTAGACGCCAGAATGATCTACCATATCTCGGATATCCCATGGGTTAGCCCCGTGCATTGTGTTCCAAAGAAAGGAGGAATGACGGTTGTTACTAATGAGGATAATGAATTGATTCCTACTAGACTGTGACCGGTTGGCGTTTTTATATTGACTATAGGAAACTTAATGATGCAACTAGGAAGGATCATTTTCCATTACCTTTTATGGATCAAATGTTAGAGAGACTAGCGGGGAATGAATTCTATTGCTTTTTGGATGGATTTTCCGGCTATTTCCAAATCCCCATTGACTCTCGTGAACAAGAAAAGACCACATTCACTTGTCCTTATGGAACATTTGCTTATCGTCGCATGCCTTTTGGACTATGCAATGCTCCGGGGACATTTCAAAGGTGTATGATGGCCATTTTCCATGATATGATCGAGAAAACCATGGAAGTTTTCATGGATGACTTTTCGATTTTCGGGGATTCTTTCACTTCATGTCTCTCTAACTTAGAAAGAATGTTGCAACGTTGTGAGGAAACGAATCTTGTGCTTAATTATGAAAAATGTCACTTCATGTGCAAAGAGGGAATTGTGTTAGGACATAAGATCTCTAAGGCCGGTATTGAGGTTGATAGGGCTAAAATCGACGTGATTGCCAAATTACCTCCACCCACCACCGTTAAGGGAGTTAGGAGTTTCTCGGCCATGCCGGCTTCTATCGACGTTTTATACAAGACTTCTCTAAGATAGCTCGGCCTATGACCCATCTTTTGGAAAAAGAGACTCCTTTCATCTTTTCGGATGAGTGTATTCAAGCCTTTGAGATGCTTAAAAGGAAGTTAACCGAATCTCCAATCTTAGTTGCTCCGGATTGGAACCTACCTTTTGAAATTATGTGCGATGCTAGTGATTACGCGGTAGGTGCGGTTTTGGGGCAACGTAAGTCAAAACATTTCTTGCCTATACACTATGTAAGTAAGACTATGACGGATGATCAAACAAAGTACACTACAAGGGAAAAGGAGTTACTTGTCGTTGTGTATGCTTTTGAAAAGTTTAGACCATATCTCGTCTTGTCTCAAACCATAGTGTATACGGACCACTCGGCTATCAAATATCTTCTTAATAAACAAGATGCTAAGCCGAGGTTGCTCTGGTGGATTCTCCTCCTTCAAGAATTTAATGTCAAAATTCTAGACAAAAAAGGATCCGAGAATCTCGCGGCCGATCATTTATCTCGACTTGAGAATCCTCACCAAAGCAATCGAGAGAACAAGGAAATCAATGAAACATTTCCTCTCGAGACGCTTGGTATGATTCCTTTTCGTGGTGATGATAGTACCCCATGGTTTGCGGACATCGCAAATTACCATGAGGGGAAGTTTGTGATCAAGGGTATGTTGTCCCAACAAAAACGAAAGTTCTTTAAGGATATATCCGATTACTTTTGGGACGACCCCTATTTGTTTGGTGTGTGCGTGGATCAAGTGATTCGTAGGTGCGTATTTGGAAAAGAAGCTCAAGATATCCTTAAATCTTGTCATGAGGGACCCACCGGGGGACATCATGGTGCTAACGCCACCGCGAAGAAAGTCTTTGATGCCGGCTTCTTTTGGCCTTCCATATATCATGATGCCCAAGTCTTGATCAAGACTTGTGATGCTTCTCAACGTCAAGGGAAGAACTCACAAAGGGATGAAATGCCTCAAAACATTATCCAAGTTTGTGAAATCTTTGACATGTGGGGGATCGATTTTATGGGGCCATTTCCATCTTCGAAGGGAAATAAGTATATTCTCGTAGCCGTGGACTGTTTGTCTAAATGGGTCGAAGCTAAGGCTTTACCCACGAATGACGCTCGAGCTGTGGTGAAGTTTTTGAAAAAACTCTTAGCTAGGTTTGGAACTCCGCGGGCTATTATAAGTGATCGTGGGACCCATTTTTGTAATGAACAATTTGAAAAAGTTCTAAAGAAATATGGTGTCACTCATCGACTTTCTACGGCTTATCACCCTCAATCGAGTGGTCAAGTGGAGGTTTCAAACCGAGCTCTTAAAAGGATTTTGGAGCGTTCTATTGGAGAAAATCGCACTTCATGGCCGGATAAATTGGACGATGTATTGTGGGCTTTCCGTACGGCTCACAAGATGCCAATTGGTTGTACACCATTTAGGTTGGTCTACGGAAAAGCATGCCACTTGCCAATTGAACTCGAACATAAGGCGTATTGGGCTCTTAAGCATTGTAATTTTGATTTGAGGACCGTGGATGATCATCGCAAGGTTCAATTGAATGAACTAAGTGAATTAAGGGATAAAGCTTATGAAAATTCTTTGATCTATAAAGAGAAGACTAAGAGGATTCATGACTCTAAGATTAAAAACCGCATTTTCAATGTTGGTGATCAAGTCCTCTTATTCAACTCTAGACTTAAGATTTTCTCGGGCAAGCTTAAATCCCGTTGGTCCGGACCATTCACCATTGCACAAGTTTTCCCTTATGGCACCGTTGAGCTAGCTAAAAAAGACGGGACTAACTTTAAGGTGAATGGTCATCGTGTGAAACACTACTTTGGAGGGACATACCTACGGAGGTTGTCCCGGATCTTCAAACTTTCCCTAAGGACCAACGAATGTGGGGATCGAGTCGAGCTCATGACTCGGTTAACAAAAACGAGGTGCCTTGTGGGGGAGTCCCATACGTTCTATCTTCTTTCTATTTTCTAACATTAATAAGGCTTGATCTTTCAAGCTGGTGCTCGTGTTTTGTTTTGTTGTGAATCTTAGGTATGACCCTTATCATTGAAAACTCTCGTGTTCGGTTTTTGCCGGTCCACCTGATCTTCCATTCTTTGAACGCCAAAAAGGGGCACACTCTTTATCCTTTGATTTTTATCGACTAACTTTTTATCTTGAGGCATAATTAATAAACGGCTTATATATTTGCGTGCTCTTTCCATGTTAGGATTTTACATTAGACTCTTCGTGTTTTAGCAAGGGGGTGTTACTCTAGAGCTACGAAACATTGAGGACAATGTTTGGTTTTAGCATGGGGGAGTCAATCGATATAATCGCTTGCTATTGCTTTTGTTGTGTCCAAACGTAATCGTTTTTCTCATTTTTCATAAAAATTTTAAATTTTTAGTGTTGTTTTTAAGTTTTAATAAATAAAATAAGTGCCTTTGACACAAATGTAGGCTTTCCGTTGGTGAAAATAAAAATAGTTTTTGACTCGACTCGGTTTTTACCTTAGCTTTTCCTTAACGTATTTGAATTAAGTTTTCCTAGGATTTTATATTGGGAGCTTTAAAATGCGAAAGTCTTAATTCATACGGGTTAAGAACAAGAACTTTTCGCAAGTTCCTATAATTTATCTTAGAAAGTCGTTTATTAAGGGAACTTTAAAACGCAAATTCTAAAATTTGAAAGAGTATAAGAAGATGCAAGATCCTATAGATGACTTGAAAACCCAAAACTTTGATTTAATAGGCTAAGTATCCATTGATTTCACATTTTTGAGCCTTAGGGTGTATGTCGAGGGGACGTGTTGAATAAAAATTGCTTCATCATCATGAGCCATAAGGTGGGATGGTGAATGTCAATTCCCTTATTTTTGTCCAAGGAGCCTTAGGGTGTGTATTTTAAATAAGGAGCACAATTATATCTTAAAGAGCCAAAAGGTGTTATGATGTACTTGTTTCTAACTCCATTAATAAGGTCATAATTGACTTGGGAGATTTTCGTTTTTGCTTTTAAGTAGCCATATTAGCCAAATTTTGGGTCCGGGGAATTATCCCTCAAATCGTGTTAAGTTATCCTTGATGTGGGCTTTCTTTAGTGACAACGGTTTTTGAAGTCGAGGTTAGGTTTTGAGTGTTGAGTTTACACCATTCTTGCCTTCATTTTTGGACTAATAGATATCAAATAAAGTCAAATGAGCCTTTGGGTGAATGACAAATAAAATCTAGAGATACAATTAGGAATAATAGGAGATTGAGTTTAACACAAGTTACTTGTATGAGTTGGTTTAATTTTGGGGCTTATGATTGACAATGATCTTGTTTTTACACTTGGCATGGAAAAGTGAAAAGTTGGGGACGATGAATCTATTTGAGTTTTATGATCCTAAAAGTTATTTTTCAAATAATGAAAGCAATACATTATATCTTTGCAAAATAAAAAGTCAAAAAGTTGAATAATGGTGTAGTTAGTGTTTTATTTTATCATTACGTGAGGACACGACAATTGCTTAGCAAGAGGGAGTTTGATATGAGTGATTTTACTCATACAATTGTATCTTAAAACAATCAATAAATGCATAAATTTCATGAATATTGTATTGTATTTGCTTGTTTTCTTGTTTCGTGTGTGTAGGTACCAAGATCACGAAAAACCGGCAAAAACGACATGAGTTTGAAGATAAAGATCAACAAAGCCAATTTCGAGCTCGACTTTAGCGGATTTAATCATTTATGGAGGATTTTGGTCAAGTGGGTCCCACATTAGCTTAATGGGCCTAATTATTGGGCTGATTAAAGAAGTATTGTTGGACTTTTGGGTCAAAAGCCCAATAAGGCCAAAGCAATATTGAGTATATATTGTTTGGGTCCAAAAATCATTAAAAGCCCAAAGTCGTTTTAATGTAGTAACTGATGGGAATTTCCAAAGCCCTTTTCAAGGCCCAAACAAAGTATAAGGGACGTTTTTGAGTAACCCATTAGGTTTTAATGAGTTATTAAAACGAATGGAAAGTTACATTCGTTTGTCTTGGTCAAAATAAAACGTTTCTTTTTCACACGTTCATCTCACACACACCACACAAATATATTCGATACTCCCTATGCGTTTTCTTCCCCATCACCAAATAAACCAAACTAGACATCCCTTTCCGAACCCTAATTAACCATGGTTAACCTAAAATTTCAAGTAACTTTTGGGTGTTTTTATTCACACGATTAATTCACACGATAAGAAATAAAACCCCCACAATTTCGGATGTTGAAGATGGGTATATAATGAGACGTGGCACCATATAATTGGATTTGACAGCAAAGATTTCCTCACTCCTCCAATCACTTGTGGACGCCTCAGCAATCAAAGTAGCACAACTATCACAACGGATGCCACGTTGGTAATACGTGTGCTAGTGTGTGAATCTCAACCGTAGATGCTTAACTGACAAGAAAAAGAAAGAATATTGAAGATCCAAGGGCTACAAATCGTTCATCATCAGCCACCCTCACCTCTCCTTCAACTATAAATACCCCTCATTTATTCAGTAATTGTATCTTCCTTTTTAGCTTAATGTTATAATGATAAAATAGTTATAGGATTGTTTTTCTTTTAATAGTATTGTAATGATTTCAGATTTATTAAATAAAAGTTAAAGTTCAGTTTCTTAAATCTCGTTTAAACTTTTTTTTATTATTGAATCGTGATCTCGTTTACAATCTTATTTAGCTATTCTATTCGTTATAATTAAAAAGGTTGTTCATATAAGCTTTTCCATAGCTTATTTGAGTGATTTAAGCTGAAATTGAGGAACAAGCTTATCTAACTGATAAGTTTATAAAAATAATATAAAGGAGGCCTCTGATTCATGAATATTGGTGTCTCGTTATGTTGGATCGTGGGGTTTGATGTTTCATGGTGAAACATGGTGTCGATTAAGTTAGATAAGTAGGCACAGCGCCTCACTTCTTCCAAATGGATACTTCATAAGGTTTTAAGCTCTTTTAGTTTATTTACTGTATTTAATTAAGTAGTTTATGCTAGATTATGTTGTGCTAGATTATTGAATGTGTTAAACTGATTCTAGGGTTTGATCTTATATGAATTTGACTTATGTGATTTATCTGTTCATTGAGATTTGTGAGTTTGGCATGAAACTGATATAGAACATTATGTTAGCTGATTGGTTCTGAATTCGTATGTATTAATCTACTGCTGTATGTTCTTGTTAATGCTCTTTGTGACTGCTGATATGGAGATCTAGCTGTTAGATTGAACTTTTGGTTTTAATTTCGTTTAAGATATTGCATTAGTCACTTCATCTTTATTGTGTCTGCATCCTAGTTTAAATTTTAATCGATTCTGTTAAGTTGTATCTGCTGCATATTTAATGATTGCTAATATTTCGTGTTTAGTAAACTTTTACCTAGGAGATTTACTGAATGTTTTATTGATAAGGCTGCTATAAATGATTTGCCAAGAGGTTTAAGTAAGTCTACTACTGTTTTTTTAGATTGATAATTTGTATCTATCTACTATGTTTTGATTACATGAGACTGTTTTCTGATCTGCTCATTTGAGCGTACCTTGTGTTTTGCTCGGTTAGTTTAATGAGTTCATAGTTCAGTCCTTATTGATTGATATTATCTTGCTGAATGTTTTGAAAGTTATGCTGATATAGATTTTAACTTGTTGAGCTAGAGTTTGATATCTATCTTGCTTGATCTATATTGATTCTATACACTGGGTTACTATTTTTCGTTGTTTGTAAGCTATTTAATTGGATGAAGAGTGATATTACTGTGTAAATTTGTTATAGTTATTACTGATCTATGTTAATTGGTTTTATTCTCTTTACTGAGATTATGTTTTAATTTAGTATTGATATATAGCCAATTGATGGCATAGTAAGAATATATAACAAGCCACTTAAGTCACTCCTGTGACAGTTTAATTTTCGTCTAAAAATAAAAATTAATCACAAAAATATGGCTCTCGTTGAATTCGAACCTGCGACCTCGCAGTTCACATCCTAGAGTGTTTTCCATCTGAGCTAAGTGCTCGTTTGATTTTATTATCATTCTAATTAATTAATATATTAACTTTGTTGCTGGCAGTTTCATTTTAGTTGTGTTTTTATTAATTTTCCGTTTATATATATTGAACTTAATATTTTTATTAAAGTAATTCTGAGTTTTTAAAAAACATAATTAATAGTTTCAAAATAAAATATAAAAAAAATGTTTTTATTAATTTTAAAAGTTTAATTAGTTTTTAAATAATTAGATTTTTATTGTTTTAGATTTAAATAAAAATAGTTTAAAAAAATAGATTTGGTTTAAGTAAATTTTAATAAATTTTATTAGTTCAAAAAGTCTAATTAGATTTCTAAAATAGGGTTAAAGTTGTTTTAATTAAATAGATTAATTTATATAGATTTTTAAATAGTTTAATTTTTAATAGTTTAAGTTTTATATAGATTTAAATAATTGTTTTTAGATTAAAATAATTTGGGGGTTTACGATTCATGCATTTTAGGATAAAATTAGGATTTAAATTTGTAGATTTAATTTTTAGTTTAAAAAAACCAAAAATCAATTCAAATCGATTGTTCAATTCAAAACAAAAACGTCTCAAATTCATAAGATCTTCGTGTACAACGAACTTGGTTCATCATGTGTTTAATTGAATTCGTCTTTGGTAATTTTAGTTTATTACTTTTTCCTAAAGGTAATTTACTAAATTACCCTATAATGTATCTAATTATCACTATACTATCACGATCACATCAGTGCCACTCTGAGTGTTCTGGCAAGATCACTTGGATAATGCGTAGAGGCCCTGGAAAAAGTTTAATCTCAATTAAGAGTTAAACCATCTATTCTTTCCAGTTATCACAAGATTAGTTCTTAAATAACCGCACATGTCACCTACCATGAGCTTGTTTGATGTTGGCTCAAGTAGGATTTCCATATTCATTGTAATACTTTCATATTACTCAGATGTTCTGGCAGTATTACAAGAATATTGCGTAGGACTCATAAAAATCTTTATTGTTTTTTAAAATTGTGTCCTACTGAGACTTTTGATGACCTCGTGGCTCTAGACTCAATAGTGCATTTTTGTTTTGGTGAGCGGAGGCTGGAGAGGATTGCCACCTTTTTAATATCAATTTGTTCAGAGTGAATAAACCGATAAACAACGTGTTGAACTCCATGACATTAAAACAAATATCTTTTGAGAGATATTTGAGTTGGCTGGGAGGGGTTGTGCATCGCATCACTGGGTCCATGATACTTTGTCTTCAAGATGATTTGACCTGGTTTCTGCCTAAGTTGTAAGGAGGGCTTCTTTCTTTACACCCTTTATCTTTACATTTCTTTTTCAATCTTCAACCCCATCAATGCTTACCAATACATCATCACTAGCACCTTGTTGTGATTGTTCCAGTGCTAGCATAGTACTTGGTCAACATTCAGCTACGTTCACAAACCATTCTCCATCTTTCCTAAGGACTTCTATTTTCTAACTATGGAACTGTCCTTGGGAAGATTCCTCCGGTTCTGGAAGAATCATTGGACTAGCACCTAATCCTACCACCCTTTTGTCACCACATCCGTCGTGAATTAAGTGTGTTTTGGTAAGTACTTGTCACCATGAAAAATCCTTGAAAACTCACTTAAGATACTTGTGATATAAATATCAAAGTTTTGTATCTTTAAGTGTTTTTGTTCATAAAAATTGCTCCCCCTTAACATGTGCAGTACACATATTAAGTTGATTTATACTTGAAGTCTTTTTCATGTTTAGCCAAATATATTATCAAGTCTCCTTAATCCTATTTTCTCCCCTTATCCAAAATGTTAACCATCAATATTTTGGGTATTAATGGATTAACCGATCTTTGGGTAACAAAATGAAATTAGTTGCTGGCCATAAAACATATCAATGCTCCCCCTCAAGTTAATGAGGGTTAGTTGTAGTGTTTGAGTATGATTGAGTTTGAAAGATTTACAATCTCGTGAGAAATTCTTGAAACATTATCATACTTTCACACTACAGTAAGCCACAAAAGCACAATATTCATAGTATTTACATATTCACAAGAGATATATGGAGTGAACCTGATATAGTACGACCCATTTTAAATGGATCGTTCCATGAACTTGTGGTGTGCTCCATATGGTATTCCACGAACGAATCGTTCTAGACTTCTTATATGACGTCATTCCCTCAGCTTTTCATCAATCTTCTTGATCCTAAAGGTAGCACTCTGTTGAAATACCGTGTGCCAATATACAATGACCTTTGGAAGAGTCTTATACTTTTTAAGATGCACCAACTTGTCCCGAATATGGTTGAGAGTGCCGTCACTGAATTTGTTGATCTCTAGAATTCTCATGAACTTCATTAGACCACGACCATTCAGGTAGAAAATGTCGGGCATCGGGGCAGTTGTGCTGGTGTATGGAGATTTGTTTGTATGCCTCTACAACACTTTATTACGTGATTTTGAAAGATTGAGCTTCCTTTGATAACTTTCTACTCCAAGTTGCAGATCTTCAACTCTTTTCTTGATGACAACTCGACGTGTGTACATTCGAAGAGCTGATTTAAGGGCAATTAGTTCTTCAGAATTCAAGTGTCTGAGGGCGTTGTGAGTAATCAAAGGTAGCATGTCCTCAATATCTTCGAGACGAAGAAGTGGAAAATCTCCTTCTTGGATAGTGTAGATTTTTTCATCTTCTCTTATGAGTCTGATCTCCGTCAAATGTTGATAGCCAGTTTTAGGTTCAATCCTAACTCCTTGGATGCTTTTGATTCGGATTAGAGAGAAGACTTGAGAACCTGAGTTGTGTAGACATGCATAGTTATAGGCGCGTCGCACACACTCATCCCAATGTGAAGCACCCAATTCGGCATATCGATCATATTTAGGATATTTTTGTGGAACCTAGAGACGATTAACTTTTTCTTCTAACCAAGCTATCAAATCCCAAGTTGCAGCTTTTACCAATGTTAAGGATGTTGCATACTTGTTTGCTCCCTTGACCAAGTATTCGAGATCCTCACTGACGAAGAATTCAAGTGCGATTTGGTCATCATCTGCAGCTGTAGTAGGAGGAGGTTTTTTAGGTGCATGAAGACCGTCCCTTTGAGTAGTTCTCAACGCTTTCAGAAGCTCATTTGTGTTGTACTCGTATTCCGTACTGTGATCTTAGATTTAACACGAAGTTTGGGATTTTTGAGTCCTCTCACAACCATTGCTTGAGTTATGTTAGACGCATAGGTATACTCCAAGAATCTTGAAAAATCTATTGGATTGCTTAGGAATTGGGAGAAGTCAGCTTCATCAGCCTTTGTTATTGGACGAAGTGCAGCAGCGTTGGACACCCAAGGTTGTACGGGTGCATTTTCATCTTCCTCGAGTGTTTCCACCCATGCTGGTTCACTTGACTCTTGAACATCAGAAACTGTAATAGAGACAGGAACATCAACAACAGGTATGGCTACTGCTTCAGTGTCTGGTATGTCTTGAACTGGATCGGAGACTAGAAAATCTGGTACAGGTTGATCGGGTTCTGTAAGTTGTTGTTGCACTATAGGTGTAGTAACTAAAGCAACTTGAGCAGATGTTGCAGCAGATGTGACAGGAACAAATGTGGTTGCAGGAACAGATGTGGTTGTAGGAGCGGTTGTGGTTGGAGTATGTGATGAGGCTGTATTAGCATCTACATCATGAAACTTCTTGGTGCGTCTGCCTCGGCGAGGTGGAGGTTTTGGCGTTGATTTACCCTTGGTAACATCATCTTTGTGAGATTTTTCACCTTTGGACTTGTGTTTATCAGCCTTGTCTTGCTTATCTCCATCCTTTTTCCCTGTATCATCGTCCCCTTCTTCTTCATCATTACCATTTTTCCGTCACCAACACCATTATCTTCACCATCATTGTGTTTATCACTTCCTTCTTCATCATTATTACCGTCTTCGTCATCGCTACCGCGTTCTTCATCACTTCTTCCTTTGTCATCACCACCTTTTTCGTCATCACTCCCTCCTTCGTCATCACTACGTTTGTCGTCGTCATCACCCTTGTCATCATCATCATTGTCATCATCAACGTCATCGTCATCATTGTCGGATTCGTCTTCCTCGTCATTTAGGATATTATAGGGAACTACAGTACCATGTTTCTCGAATATCTTAGTATCTTCATCCATAGCTGTTTTAAGAGCTTTGTGAAGATTCTTTTGAGCTTTGGTTTTGTTGTAGGACCCGACTTGAATCATCTGAGCATGTAAGAGTTTCTTCAACTCATAATCCGTGAACCTTTGAGCAATGAGAAAATCTGACTTTTTAGTGTCAGAAGACTTGATCATGACGTTGCTTGCAGCAATTTGTTTCAACTCATCTCGCAGATTGTCAATATAATCCTTAACCTTTTCATCAAGTGATTCAACAATTGAATCGTTAGCTTTGGCAAGAATCTCTTTCTCATCTCGGTACCTCTTTTTGAGGTCTTGAAGACGAATAAACTTTGCTTCATTTTTTGTGGTTTCATTTACTTTGACTTGAGCTAGTTCTTCTGCATGTAGTTTGCGAGATAATTCTAACTCTTCTTAGAATTTAGCAATTGCGTCTTCTTGAGCTTTTCTTGTGGATTCTTCACTTGGTTGTCTACGATCTAACTCCTCTTTAATTCGACCCATCTCTTCTTGTTGAGCTGTCATGAGTTGTTCCATTTGAATCATGAACATTGTTGATAATGATGGAATCAATGATATCGGTGCTGTTGGGTTTTGTTGTGTAGGAGCAATGGTTATGACAATGCTTGAAACTGAAGGGGAGAGAGGTCGACTTGGTAGAGTTATAGGAAGCTGAATTGACGCAGGTGGGGTCACTGTAATAACTGGTGGAGGTACTGTTAAAACTGGTGGAGGCACTATAGAAACTGGTGGAGGCATTGTAGTAACTGGTAGAGACACTGTAGTACTTATGGCTTTGGTAGTCTCAACATTTGTAACTATATGTTCAGTGTTAACAAATGTTGTCGTATCAGTAGACCCGATAATGTCCATGTCCTTCAAAACATCATGAGGTTGTTGGTCATCATGAATATCGACATTGTCAGTAGTTTAGGCAGATTTCTCACGAAGAGGTATGTAATCATCAAGTTTCCCAAATTCAGCAATATCAGGAGGTAGCATGGTTTCCTTTGCCTTCATACCAAAACCACTACCCCCGTGTCTTTCTTACTTTGCATGATAGCTTTTTTTACATTTCGTCTTTCAGTTTTGCGAAGCAGTTCTTCTTCATTAATATCTTCATCTTCATCCTCAAGCATTAGCTCCTTCCCACTAGACTTGGCAACACTTTTCTTCTTTTTGGGCTTAGGTGAACCTGTTTCTTCTGATGGTTCACTTTGTTTTCATTTGCCTTTGCCTTTAGGTTTTTGTGAAGAAAACTCTCCAGACTCAATTCTCTTCTTTTGGTCTTCCAGTTCTTCCAACAATTGCTTTTATTCATCACTTGCCTTGATTGCATCATTCAGCATGTGATCAGGAACTTGAGCTGGAATACCTTTATAGATACGTAGTGGTTCGTCTTGTTTTAATATCGGTGGTATCATCGTCATCTGGTGTGTGATGAGAGCTCCCTTCACGCTTATCAATTGAGTTATCTTCTTGCATGAAGTAATGAATGATGAGCTTAATGAATCGTGGGAATTGAAAGTACCCAGCCTTCTTCTTTGTTCCGGTGTGGAATAGTTGATAGTGAAACTCATCTCATAGTAACTGCGCATAATTCACATTCTTACCTTTGTAGATTCCCCAAAAGATGCAAGCTTGTGGAAATCGCAAAGAATCATATCCAGTGGTTTTGGCGGTAAGACAGCGAATGAGTGTAGCGAATATTGCTTTCCAGGGTTGTCCCAATCTTGCGGTGTTGAATTAAGATGCATTCCGTAAATCAGGATCATCATATCAAAGAGAAAAATACATCTTCATGAGTTCTTTCTTGTCAGGGTTGTCTGCAAACCTTTTACCTTGGGGTGGAGTCATCAAGTCGAATATTTTACGAAAGTGAGGCATAGTGAAAAGCTTTTCCTTTTTGTTGATTGTGAAAGTAATCTTGGTGCAGGAGCGGTTGTGGCTGGAGTATGTGATGAGGCTGTATTAGCATCTACATCATGAAACTTCTTGGTGCGTCTTCCTTGGCGAGGTGGAGGTTTTGGCGTTGATTTACCCTTGGTAACATCATCTTTGTGAGATTTGTCACCTTTGGACTTGTGTTTATCAGGCTTGTCTTGCTTATCTCCATCGTTTTTCCTTGTATCATCGTCCCCTTCTTCTTCATCATTACTATTTTTGCCGTCACCATCACCATTATCATCAGCATCATTGTGTTTATCACTTCCTTCTTCGTCATTACTGCCGTCTTCGTCATCGCTACCGCGTTCTTCATCAATTCCTCCTTTGTCATCACTACCTTTGTCATCATCACTCCCTCCTTCGTCATCACTAGCTTTGTCGTCGTCACCCTTGTCATCATTATCATTGTCATCATCAGCGTCATCGTCATCATTGTCGGATTCGTCTTCCTCGTCATTTAGGATATTATAGGGAACTACAGTACCATGTTTCTCGAATATCTTAGTATCTCCATCCATAGCTGTTTTAAGAGCTTTGTGAAGATTCTTTTGAGCTTTGGTTTTGTTGTAGGACCCGACTTGAATCATCCGAGCATGTAAGAGTTTCTTCAACTCATAATCCATGAAACTTTGAGCAATGAGAAAATATGACTTTTTAGCGTCAGAAGACTTGATCATGACGTTGGTTGCAACAATTTGTTTCAACTCGTCTCGCAGATTGTCAATAGATTCCTTAACCATTTCATCAAGTGATTCAACAATTGATTCGTTAGCTTTGGCAAGAATATCTTTCTCATCTTGGTACCTCTTTTTGAGGTCTTGAAGACGAATCAACTTTGCTTCATATTTGGCGGTTTCATTTGCTTTGACTTGAGCTAGTTCTTCTGCATGTAGTTTGAGAGATAACTCTAACTCTTCTTGGAATTTAGCAATTGCGTCTTCTTGAGCTTTTCTTGTGGATTCTTCACTTTGCTGTCTACGAGTTAACTCCTCTTTAATTCGACCCATCTCTTCTTGTTGAGCTGTCATGAGTTGTTCCATTTAAATGAGGAACATTGTTGATAATGATGGAATCAATGATATCGGTGCTGCTGGATTTTTTTTTGTAGGAGCAATGATCATGGCAGTGCTTGAAACTGAAGCGGAGAGAGGTCGACTTGGTAGAGTTAAAGGAAGTTGAATTGACGCAGGTGGGGTCACTGTAATAACTGGTGGATGTACTGTTAAAACTGGTGGAGGCACTGTAGAAACTGGTGGAGGCATTGTAGTAACTAGTAGAGACACTGTAGTACTTATGGCTTTGGTAGTCTCAACATTTGTAACTATATGTTCAGTGTTAACAAATGTTGTCGTATCAGTAGACCCGGTAATGTCCATGTCCTTCAATCCATCATGAGGTTGTTGTTCATCATGAATATCGACATTGTCAGCAGTTTGGGCATATTTCTCACGAAGAGGTATGTAATCATCAGGTTTTCCAAATTCAGCAATATCAGGAGGTAGCATGGTTTCCTTTGCCTTCATACCAGAACCACTACCCCCCGTGTCTTTCTTACTTTGCATGATAGCTTTCTTTATATTTCGTCTTTCAGTTTTGCGAAGAAGTTCTTCTTCATTAATATCTTCATCTTCATCCTCAAGCATTAGCTCTTTCCCACTAGACTTGGCAACACTTTTCTTCTTTTTGGGCTTAGGTGAACCTGTTTCTTCTGATGGTTCACTTTGTTTTCGTTTGCCTTTGCCTTTAGGTTTTTGTGAAGAACACTCTCCAGACTCAACTCTCTTCTTTTGTTCTTCCAGTTCTTCCAACAATTGCTTGTATTCATCACTTGCCTTGATTGCATCATTCAGCATGTGATCAGGAACTTGAGCTTGAATACCTGTATACATACGTAGTGGTCCGTCTTGTTTTATGTCGATGGCATCATCGTCATCTGGTGTGTGATGAGAGCTCCCTTCACGCTTATCAATTGAGTTATCTTCTTGCATGAAGTAATGAATGATGAGCTTAATGAATCGTGGGAATTGAAAGTACCCAGCCTTCTTCTTTGTTCCAGTGTGGAATAGTTGATAGTGAAACTCATCCCATAGTAACTGCGCATAATTCACATTCTTACCTTTGTAGATTCCCCAAAAGATGCAAGCTTGTGGAAATCGCAAAGAATCATATCCAGTGGTTTTGGTGGTAAGACAACGAATGAGTGTAGCAAAGATTGCTTTCCAAGGTTGTCCCAATCTTGTGGTGTTGAATTGAGATGCAGTCCGTAAATCAGGATCATCATATCAAAGAGAAAAATACATCTTCATGAGTTCTTTCTTGTCAGGGTTGTCTGCAAACCTTTTACCTTGAGGTGGAGTCGTCAAGTCGAATATTTTACGAAAGTAAGGCATAGTGAGAAGCTTTTCCTTTTTGTTGATTGTGAAAGTAATCTTGGTGTCTGATAGCCTTTTCTTCGATGCCCAAAATTCATGCATGTAAACAGAAGGAACCGAAGCAGTAGCCCTTAATGCCTTCCTGATTGGTGTACAATCAAGAATTTCCGTTGCGAGTTTGTATGCATATTGAGTTTTTGTGTTGTCTTCCTTTGGCCTAAAATTGTTTGGTATGAACTAGATTGGCGTGTCATCGGTGACAGGTGTTTGATCATCTTGAACTTGTTTTGACATGTTTACTGCTTCACATAAAAGATACACGTTGATACAAAACCCATATATGGCACAAAGCATAAAACCTCTAAGCATATCAAATATATCTTATACTTCATACACTGCCAATAATACAATTACTTTTGAAGAAATAAACTCTCGAAGAAAACATTTGTAGAAAAAATTTTCACAGAAAAATCATTTCGTAGAAAAACATCTTTTCGCAGAATAAATATCTTCGCGGAAAGTCTTTTCGCAGAAAGCCCTTTCGTAGAAACAATCTTTTTCGTAGAAAAACATTTCGCATAAATCTTTTTGTAGAAAAACTTTTCGCTGAAAGCCTTTCGTAGAAATTGTTTCGTAGAAGTCCTCTATAGAAAAAATCTTGTCGCAGAAAGCCTTTCACAGAAACCTTTCGTAGAAAAATATCTTTTCGTAGAAAACGTTTCGCAGAAATCCTTTCGTAGAATCAATCTTTTCGCAGAAAGCTTTTCGTAGAAATCCTTTCGTAGAAGAATTCTTTTCGTAGAAGAATTATTTTCATAGAAATCGTTTCGCAGAAATCCTTCGTAGAAACAACCTTTTCGCATAAATTTTTTCGTAGAAGGCCTTTCGTAGAAATCATTTCACAGAAAAATCTTTTCGTAGAATGTTTTTTCGTAGAAATCCTTTCGTAAAAAACTGATTTCGTAGAAAACCCTTCTTAGAAAAAATCTTTTCGTAAAAAATGATTTAGTAGAAAAACTTTTCGTAGAAACCCTTTCGTAGAAACATCATTTCTTAGAAATTCTTTCTTAGAAATTTATTTGGTAGAAAAGCCATTCGTAGAAATTCGTTCGCAGAACACATTTTGTTATCCGTATTTAAAGTGATGGTCATATAATATACCGTTGCGAAGCTCGTGAAAAATACTATTCAACGGTGTCGAGAGTTCTTAGTTATTAATGTTTATGTAACGGGAATTAGTCCCGAACACACAAATGAGGAAGGCCTCCTAAACACTTACTAGTTAGTATAAAAGGCCTCCAAGGCCTCATTTGTGTGTGTGTTTTCTATTCCTTTGTTTGTAGAGAGAGAAACGTATGTGTTTCTCTCACTAGGAATTCACAACCTTGTTTTTCTCTTTTCCTTCATCTAATCTAATCTTTCTTTTTTTGGTTTAATCTTCATCTGTATTTCTATATCCTATATAGTCGTGTGAATCAATCCAACAAGTGGTATCTTTCGCCAAGGGATTCATATTTAAGCACTTCGTGAGTTTGGTATCTTGGTTTTGCTTTTGGTTTTCGTTTTGGTTAGTGATTTCAAGTCGTATAACTTCTTTAATCGTGTTGTAGTTATTTTGGTATCTTTGTTTTGGTTAAAACACAAACTTTCTTGGATCAAACGTTCAAAACTTTCTTTTTTATCATCATTCCGAAATTCCAGCAAGTTGAACCATCGGAAAGTACAAAGGGAGTGAGGCCAGATCGCAATAACCACAAGGTTCTACTTTGCGATCTAAGGATTCCGATACCTTATTCCGACAAGACATTCCAATCGTACATTGCGATATGGGATTCTGACGGTTTTAAGGGATTTTTGAGTCGTTACTCTTTCTAATTTGTTTTAGCCATATTCTGATCTAAACATTCTGACACATTGACATTCCGACAGGTAAACATTCCGACAGCTCAACATTCAGAAAGATCCATCATTCCAATAGAAGGACATTCCGATCATCATTCCGACAGATCAACATTCTGATAGATCAACATTCCGACAGATCATCATTCTGATAGAATATTCCGATGGAAATTTTGTTTGAGTAATTTTTAGACTTAGCCACCATCTAGACTAGTCCCGGCACATAGTTTACACGAAGATTTTTAAACGAAATTTTGTTTGAGTACTTTTTAGACTTAGCCACTATCTAGACTAGTCCCGGAACAAAGTTTACATAAAAAAAAGAGTTAAAATTTTTAGTTCAAGTAAAATCAAATTTTTTCCCTACTAGTTTTTGGCTATTTCTAACTCAATTTCAAAATTTGGCGATACAAAATTTTTCAGCTAGCCGTTTTGTCGTACTGAGGAATCTATTGTCGGACTGAAAAAAAATCAGAAGTTTCGGAATTTCAACAACATCACACGCTTTCTACGAATTGAGATCCTGTTTTTCACACGACTTATACGATGACTTCTCAACAAGATATTTATGCTGCGGGTACTGAGAATCGTCCACCCATCTTTACCGAGGAGAACTACACTACATGGGATAGTCGTCTCCTTCGTTATGCAAAATGTAAACCTTTGGGAAAGTTGATTGTCAACTCGATTCAAAAGGGTCCGTATGTTAGAAGAACAATTATTGTGCATGGGGACCCTACGAATGCTAACCCAGTAGCTGACTCAAGTCATGAGCAAACAGATGAAGAATTAACTGAAGCTGAATCCAAACAACTAGATGCTGATGATCAAGCAATTCAAGTCATTCTTATGGGACATCCTGAAGATGTTTATGCTGATGTCGATAGTTGTGAAACCGCACACGATATGTGGCTTAGGATTCAGAAAATGATGAAGGGCAGTGAAATCGGTTTACAAGAAAAGGAAACTAAGTTGCTTCGTGAATGGGAGAAATTTACGTCTACTTAAGGGGAACAAATTGAACCTTATTATCATCGGTTTTCAACCCTCATGAACCATCTTAGAAGAAACAAACATGAACCTGCACAAATTGCTTCCAACATCAAATTTCTTGATAATCTTCCTTCTAAATGGTCCCGATATGTCACTCTTGTCAATCAAACTAAGGATCTTCATGTAGTGGACTACACTCAAGTTTATGACTATTTGAAGATGAATCAAGATGAAACTAACGAAGTTAGGGCAGAAAGATGTGCCAAGACACAAGATCCATTGGCTTTTATGGCAAACTCTCCATCATCTATGTCATATCCCATGGTACCCTACCATCAACCCTCATCAAGTAACTTCATGCCACAACAACAACAACAACAACTCACTTCTTATGGATATCAACCTCCTACTGCTATGAATTACTTACAACAACCCATTGTATTTTTTGATGACATCACCGATCCTACTCATGCTATTAATACTGGTCTTGCCCTTCTTGCAAAGGCATTCAAATTCACCATTAACCCCACCAACAACAATCAGAGAATCTCCTCGAACACTAGAAATAGGCAGATTGCTCAACCTTTCATGAATGCGAATCAAGATCGCCAAATGGTAGTTGTTAGAAACACGGGGACTCAGTTTCAACAATATGGTCATAATGCTTGGCAGACCATTGGCAATGCAAGAATTCAGTATGGTCAAAACCATGGTCAAAATCCGGGTGTACCGAATACGGGTAATCAGAATGAGTTAATAGTTGTGCCAGCGGTTGGTAACCAGATGGGAAACATTGTAGCTGCAAGGGCTGAGAATAATGGTACGAGAAATGGAAACAACAATCGTCAGGTTTAGTGCTACAACTGGAGGGGATTTGGTCATTATGCTAGAGATTGCACAGCCAAAAAGAAGAGGGATGTTGCTTATCCTCAGACTCAACTTTTCATAGCACAAAAGGAAGAGGCACGGATTCCACTTCAAGCTGAGGAATTTGATCTTTTGGCTTCTACTGTAGAATATGACGAGGAAGAAGAGGTGAATGCCATCTACATCTTGATGGGAAACTTACAGCAAGCATCAACCTCAGGAATGCATGATGATAGAGCTCCCGTCTATGATTCAGCCTGTCCCTTTGAGGTAGACCCAAGTTTTGATGATAATGATATATATAATATGTCTAATCTGGAGGAAGAGTATACTGAGATGCTTGAGCCATACATTGAGACACACGAGGATCAAACGAATAATAGTAATATTATTTCGAATGAGCCTAATGTGGACCTTAGTGTGGATCAAGTTGCTCAGCCTACAACCCTTCCTGATGAGACACATGCGTATTATAAATCTCTATTTGATAAGCTTGCTAAGGATGTAGACCATGCTACGATGGTTAATAATAAGTTTAGAGAAACTAATTCCAAATTGACCATTGAGCTTGCGGGATATAAGGAACGGGAGAAAAGTTTTGAGATTCATCATGCTAAAATCAAGAAACTTGAACAAGCTCATGCTACATCGGTTTATCAAGAAAAATGCACAACTAAGAAATTAAATGCCTTACACTTAAGTAGTGCTAAAAAGATAAGCGAATTGAATGATGAAATCACTTCTCTTAATAAACAGCTTTCAACTGAAAAATCTATTTTTCTGATTTAAAAGAAGAAAGAAAAAAAGCTGAAACATGATTTCAAAATTTGAGAAGATGGGCTTCTTGAGGATTTTTGCAAAGCGCAGGATAGGATAAGAGAATTAGAAAACCTTTTAGTAAAACGTGTCCAAACTATGAAGACGATAAATATGCTTGCACCAAAAGTGAATGAGATAAATTACACTCGATACAAATTGGCTTTAGGTTGTCCTCTTCCCTCTAATCCCGGATACCTTAAGCAAGTTCAGGCCACTAATGAAACTTTATATAATGGTAGTGTGCTATTGTCTGATGAGCATGATCCTCCTAGGGTGCATGATTCCGAGGAAACTACTGAACTTGCTGTAGAGACTCGTTTAAAAATGAAAAAGCTTGAAAAAGAAGTGATACCCGTTTATTATCAGAAAGTTAATCCTCCAACTATTTTTGTTCGGTCTAAAACGAGTACTGAAATGTTTTTGCTACCAAGTGAGGAATTGTCTAATGACCCTCCTAAACGGAGTATCACACGCCGATTTCTAAACGAGCTTAAAGATAACTTTGTCATCCTTAAACGTGTGGTTAATTCAAAAATAACTGGAGGTAATTTTACATCACCTGTTCAGATTAAGGTTCAGAAAATTCTTCAAAACGATATTAATCCGATTATAAATCAAGTTGATGCTCGGTTAAGAAATTTTGAAAACGCTTTTCTGAAAGAATTAGCCAACTTTGTTGATGACTTTAAATCTTTGACGAAGGAAGATGATGAATCTCTTGATAAAATCAAAGTATTGGAAAACGATCTTGAACGCCTCTCTAAAGCTCGTGATTGTATTGATAGTAGCCCTGTTGAGTTAGGTACCTCTATGTCGCATAATGAAAACCTCCAAACTGAGCTTGATCTTATGAAAGAGAAAATGGAATCTTATGTCATTAAAAAGGATAAACAATTCACCGATCTTTGGAATAAACTTGTCAAAAAATGTGATGAATGCAAATATGACAAGATTTCGTATGAAAAAGCTTACACTGAAATGCAACAAACAATCGCACGGTTGCAGGCTCAGTTAGTAGGGGTTTAGAGAGTGCTAGTGGTGGTAATGTTCAGAAGCTTAAGACTAAGATTGCAGATTTAGAATATGTTGTTGTTTCATATAAGCGGGTTGTTGAACAAAGTAAGTCTGTCTATCAGAAACTTATTGATTAAATCTGTGAGAACTGTAAGTTAAAAGCCTTGTTAAAAGATAAGACTTCTGAACCTAGCTCGATTATGGATACGATGATCCAGAAACCAGCAACCTCGGGACCCACTCGTATTGCTGTGACACCTTTTCCAAGGTTGCTTGAACGAAAACTGCTGTGATTGCCTCAGGAATGTTTCTTGTTAGTTCTCCATCTGTGCCTAGCAAACAACGTAAAGCAATCGTTAGGAAAAAAATGATCACTAAAACTCAACCACAAGTTACTGATTTAAAAAGTTCTAATTCTAATAGACGCATGTCTTCTTCTACAGGAATAAACAACTACACTAAGAGCAGAAGGCCACAACCTACGAGCAATACAATGAATGATAGGGTCCCTTTTGCCTCTAGAAGTAGTCGCCCCAAGATCAGTAATGTTGAAGTAGAAGAACACCCTATGAATTTACCGCTTTTTAATCATAATCAGAAACCTAATTCATCTGAATGTAATGACTTTAAGCTTGCTATTAGGAATGAAAAATCTGAAGTTATTTGTGCTAAATGTAATAAATGTTTCTTTACTTTTAGTCATGATGCTTGTGGTTTGACTATGAATGGTTTGAATTATGGTGGTTACACTCGAATTGACAAGCTGTCTGTCAGTAAACAACAACGCATTCCTAAGGCTAAGGTGTATGTTCCAAAAAGTACGCATGTAGGGTCCACAGAAAGTCTTGCTAAGCCTAGTAGCCCTAGATTCACCTCTAAATGGTTGCCTACTGGTAGAAATTTTGACTGTAGTGGCAAAATTATCGACACTAGTAGATCTCATACTGACTGTGAAACGTCGGTATGTGATATGGCTTAATTATCATCTAACCTTACAGGAACCTATTTCATCGGTTGCCAAAATATTCATCTCTTATCATTGGAAGGCTGTTGAAATTTGTCTCTGGTGCGTGGACTCGGGTTGTTCCAAACATATGACTGGGAATCGAAGCCTTCTTAAAAACTTTGTATGGCGTTTCATGGGAACTGTTCGATTTGGAAATTATCATGTTGTGGCAATTCTAGGCTATGGTGATCTTCATTGGGGAAATATAATCATCACCAGAGTCTCCTTTATTGATGGCTTGGGACATAATTTGTTCTCGGTTGGGCAATTTTGTGATTCAGACTTGGAGGTCGCTTTCAGAAGTCATATATGTTTTGTAAGAGATCTTGAAGGAACTGATTTGTTGAAAGGAAATCGTACCACCAACCTTTACACCATTGATCTTTTTCAAATGTCTGCTGCTTCTCCAATTTGTCTCATGGCCCGAGCCACATCAACAAAGTCATGGTTATGGCATAAAAGGCTATTTCATCTCAATTTCGATGCCATCACCCAACTCACGAAAGATGATCTTGTTACCGGTCTTCCAAAGTTCAAATATACAAAAGACCATCTTTGTCCTTCATGTGAGCAAGGTAAAAGTATGAAGAAGCCTCACAAACCCAAACCTGTTCCCAACTCAACGAATAGGTTACATCTCCTACATATGGATTTGTGTGGCCCAATGAGAATCAAAAGCATTAATGGGAAGCGGTATGTCCTTGTCATTATGGATGACTATTATCGTTACACATGGGTTCATTTTCTTGCTTCGAAAGATGAATCCCCTGATGTAATTATTAATTTCCAGAAGAAAACATCAGTTCTACTGCAAGCCCCTGTCATTATTATGTGAACGGATAACGGAACAAAATTCACCAATCTGAAATTGAAAGCTTATTTTGACGAAGTTGGGATTTCTCATAAAACTTCGGCTGTAAGACCTCCTGAGCAGAATGGAGTTGTGGAACGGAGGAATCGTACGTTAGTTGAAGCTGCTCGGACGATGCTTCTCTCCTCCAGTGCAACGTTATTTCTTTGGGCTGACGCTATAGTAACTGCATGTTATACTCAAAACCGCTCCATAATTCACAACCGTTTCAACAAAACACCTTATGACATCATTAATGGAAGAAAACCAGATATCTCATTTTTACATGTCTTCGGTGCATTATGTTATCCCAAGAATGATCGTGAAGATATCGGTAAACTTGAACCTAAAGGTGATATTAGCTTTTTCATTGGTTATTCTTCAATTGCTTCTGCTTATAGGGTTTATAATCGAAGGACAAGAAAGGTAATGGAGACCATGAACGTTACCTTTGATGAACTCTCGGGTATGGCCTCTCAGCACAGAAGTTCACATCTCGAGCTTCAAGGTCAGACTTCTGGACAGGTAAGTTCAGGACTCGGGCTTCAATTTGCACCGTCAGCAATCTCATCGTTACAACCATTGGAACGTGACTTGGAAGTTTTATTTGGGCCAATATATGATGAATATATGGAGGGTCCTTCGTCATTTGGTGTTCCTCAAAATGCCCCGGCTGCACCTGCTACGGTAGTTCAAGAACCTCCGACTGCATCTACACCAGCGGCATCTACTTCTACACCATCTACGTCAAACTCAACCATATTGCCTCCAAATATTCCAACCACTTCTCCGACTGCTGACGCAAATCAACAACATTCTCAGCAAATTCCTAATCATGTTCATCTTCAGAATGAAATAGTTGCTAAAAATGCAAACAATGCGATGCTCAACGAACATGAGTTTGTCAATCCATTTGTGCCTTCCACAAGTACTACTCAGTCTTCAACACCATATGTGGATCCATCGAGCTCGCATCAAGTTTCTCATACACTTCCACGTGAACACAAATGGACTAAGAATCATCCTTTGGTTCAAGTGATTGGCAATCTCACACGACCAGTCTCAACACGCAATCAGCTGCATACCGATTGTGATATGTGTATCTATGCACTATCAGTCAGCACAATGGAACCAGCAAGTGTGAAAGAAGCAATGACCGATGCATCATGGATTGAGTCTATGCAAGAAGAACTCAATCAGTTCATCCGGCTTGATGTATGGGAGTTAGTTCCTCGACCGGACAATATCGATCCGCTTACCCTGAAATGGTTATTCAAAAACAAGATGGATGAGGAGCAAACGGTCTTTAGGAACAAGACTCGGTTAGTTGTGAGAGGTTATAAACAGCAGGAGGGAATTGATTTCGCTGAATCCTTCGCCGCGGTTGCTTGGATGGAAGCTATTAGGATTTTCTTGGCATATGCTGCACACAAATCGTTCATTGTGTATCAAATGGACGTGAAGACGGCTTTCTTGCATGGGCCGTTAAAAGAAGATGTGTATGTATGTCAACCTGAAGGTTTCATCAATACCGAACATCCAAGCCATGTCTACAAGTTGAAAAAGGCAATTTATGGTTTGAAACAAGCACCAAGGGCATGGTACGACGAGTTATCATCATTTTTTCTACAAAATCACTTCACCAAAGGAACTATTGATCAAACGTTGTTTATCAAGCACTACAGCAACGACATCTTGGTGGCTCAGGTCTATGTACATGATATTATATTTAGTTCTACTAACCCAAAATATTCCATATTATTTGCCGAACTTATGAAAAGTAGATTCGAAATGTCCATGATGGGGGAAATGACGTTCTTTCTTGGTCTCCAAGTTCACCAATCCCCCCGTGGTATTTTCATAAATCTGTCCAAGTATGTGCTTGAGATTCTAACGAAATTTGGTATGGATAACTATGATCCTATTGGTACTCCAATGGACACAAAACACAAGCTTGATTTGGATAAGAAAGGGACATTTGTAGATGCTACAAAATACCAAAGTATGATCGGGTCCCTTATGTACTTAACCTCAATCAGACCGTACATTATGCATGCTACTTGTTTATGTGCTTGGTACCAGGCTAAGCCAACCGAGAAGCACCTCAAGGAGGTTAAAAGGATCTTTCGTTATCTATGGGGAACCATTAACATGAGTCTCTGGTATACGAAGGATTCTGGTTTTAATCTCACTGGTTTTTCATATGCCGACCATGCAGGGTGTCATGATACATTCAAGAGCACTTCCGGTGGGGCACAATTCTTAGGCGAGAAGCTAGTGAGCTGGTCATCAAGGAAACAAGACTGTACGGCGTTTTCAACCGCAGAAGCAGAATATGTGTCTCTATCCGTGTGTAGTGCTCAAGTCCTTTGGATGAGAACACAACTCATGGATTATGGCTTTTACTTTAACAAAGTCCCTATTTATTGTGATTCACAATCAGCCATAACCATATCCTGCAACCCGGTCCAACACTCCAAGACCAAGCACATAGCTTTTCGATTCCTTTTCATAATGTGGAAAAAGGAACGATCAAACTGTTCTTTGTCAAGACGGACTACCAACTAGCCGACATCTTCACCAAAGCTCTTTCTCAAGACAGATTTGAATTCTTGGTTTGTCGACTTGGTATGCGTAGTTTCACTCCTGATGAACTTGAACGTCTTGCACATTCGCAGTAACCTTGTATATATCTATTAGAAAATCAAAATACAAAAATATAAAACCTATAAAAACAAAATAAAAAATGAGAAAATCTTTCAAAAATATCAAAAATATTCTTCTCCGACATGTCTCTCAGCATCGATAATATGGACGCACTTAGAAATGTCGCTCAATAACGACACAGGTACGTACATAAAGTTCGAATGAGAGTTCAAATGGTTTCAAAACATGTATTTCCTATTTTCTTCTCATAATGGCTTATAGTCACATGTCAGACTATAACCCGGTCCCCAAAAGAAAGGAAAGTCGTTGACTTATGCTCAACAACGACAAATTAATTTTTCTCGGTCATGGGCTTATATCAAAACATTCAAAGTTTTAAGCTCATGACCCACAAGGAAAATGTTCATCTATGTACATTATTCCTTAACAACGGGAAAATAAGTTTTCTCGGGTTTTTGAGCACAATTTTTCAATGTATTTCAAAACTGTGTGCTCATATATTCCCCTAATATTAAATATAATTTCTTATCGAGGGGGAGTACAAAATTTCATGCAACATTATTCTCTCCAAGTTTCATCACTAGTTTCACAAAAATTTCAATGTCATGCAATTTTTGAGGGGGATAATAGTGATTAAAATGTGTTATCTTGGATAAGATCTTTGATATAAGTGCTTTCTCTTCCTAATATGTTAAAAAACCTTTCCTTTTTATGATGCACATATGTAGGGGAGCGTTTTTGGTGATTAAGAAAGATTTTTCTGGTTACGATATCTATACGTTCAACACAATTACTCACGACGATATTGGTGTCAAAAGGTGGTTAGGTATTCGTCCTATGATCCAACCAGAACCGGAGGGATCTTCCCAGGGACAATCCATTAGAAAATAGAAGTCCTTAGGAAAGATGGAGTAGTTGAGTGTATGGAATAATGCCGACTAATGACTTAAGCTAGCACTGGAACAGTCACAACAAGGTGTTAGTTATGACGTCTTGGTAAGCATTGAAGGGGTTGAAGAATGAAAAATAAATGTAAGGATAAAGTGTAAAGAAATAAGCCCTCCATACAACTTAAGCAGAAACCGGGTCAATACATCTATTATAAGAATCACTTTGATGATTTTTGATACTGAAGACAAAGCATCATGGACCCAGTGATGCAATGCATAACCCTTCCCAGCCTACTCAAGCTTCTCTCAAAAGAAGTTTGTTTTATTGTCACGGAGTTCAACTCATTTCTATCAACTTTCTCACTCCGAGATAGTAGATATTGAAAAGGTGGTAGTCTGCTCCAGCCTCCGATCACCAAATAAACGTGCACTTATAGAGTCTAGAGCCAACGAGATTCATCAAAAAATATAATAAGGACACTTATTCCTTATATCAATTGTTGTTAATCACAAGAACACATGCGATAATTTACAGAGTCCTATGCTCTATCCTTGTGATATTGCCAGAACATTCAGAGTGATACTCATTAGTATTCACAGTGATGAATGGAAATCCTTCCAGTGTTAACATCAAACAGCACTGCGGTAGGTCATATGTAAGATTCACTTGAATTGAACATATGTTAACTGGAAAGCAACAGTGGTTTGATTCTTCTGTGTTTCAAACTCGTTCCAGGTCTCGACGCAATATCTTTATGATCTTGCCAGAACATTCAGAGTAATACTTCTTAGTATTTACTGTGACGAATGGAAATCCTTCCACTGTCATCATCAAACAACACTGCGGTAGGTAACTTGTGAGATTCTATACGAATTAAACTTGTGTCAACTGGAAAGCAACAATGGTGGTTCTTAATTGATTCAAACATGTTCCAGGAAATGAATTGACGACTTAATCAGCAGAATGGAACTGCATGATTCACTCTTTACTATGAACTATCTTTCGAGATGTTCAAGTAATGAGAACGGCTACCACAGCCGGAAACCCTGTCAAGGAAGTTCTTTGAACTTATCTAATCATAGGTACAGTATTCGTACTGTATAACGGGAAACCGATGGAATGCAAACGGTGGCGTAACATCAAGAGTCGTAATTCAAGACCACAGGCTCATGTAAATGAAGAAAGCTCAAGAACATCTAAAGACAAAGACTTCCGCTACTCTGATGATCAAAGGAGATTGTTAACAAGCTTTCAAGGCAACACAAAATATGAGTATGTAAAACCTGCATGCTTTTACCATGAATAGTACCCTTAAGATCGTACGTACTAGAATTAAACTTTCCTAATATAGCATAATTACGATTACGTGTTAGGATTTTACGTATTACGTACGTGTTAGAACACGATAAGTATTTACTATACACGAGCACGTAATAATTATTTGACAATAATTAATCACGAACATGCGATCATGAAATCATGAACGTAATTAAAACACGAACTATTATTAATTACGTATATATATTTATTACGAGCGTAATTAAATATATTAGGTTACGGTATTTACGTAACGAGAACACTTAAAACACGAACACAAATAATCACAAACGTATAACTTAACCACGAGACACGGAAAAAGGTACGGGTACCCCAAGTGGGGCCCCTACCCGCGGCTACAAGGACAAATGGGCCAAGCCCATTTGTCAAATTTTACTAAAGGGGGGTTAATAATTTTTCACTACTCATTTAGTTTTTACAGAAGATTTTTTAGAAAAACCTAAAAACCCTCTTCCCTTGTCTTCTCTGTGCCGCAACCCTACAAACACCACAAGGAGGTGGTTTGTGACCTTGGATCTTGGAATTTTAGTGGTTGATCGTGTTTGTTCTTCATCCTTTTGATCCACGAATTCGGTAAATCCTTTTTAAACCTTTTCTTTTGATTTGATCTTTTTATAAATCAAGAACATGTTATGTTTTTACAAAAACCTAATAAATAAACATGGATCTAACATGATTTGTGGTTTAAATAAAATCAAAAGTATGTTTTAAGGGGTGTTTGTTTTGGCCGCAGGTTGCACCGAAGCCGAAGGGGTTTCGGTTTGGCAAAACCGACCACCACCAAGACCATACGGTCTTAGTTGGTATGTGTGGGTCCCACGGCAGCAGTAAGATACGGGGTACCCCGAGTTGGTTCGGGGTACGGTGTCGATTTCATGTCCGGTTCATTGTTTTTAGTTTAGATCCGGTTCATGGTGTATGTTTAGTTTTTTTATGTTTATGATCTTAAGTTAAAAATTAAATTAATAAAATGATATGATTAATTTAATAACATGACTTAGGTTATTTTAATTATTATAATCATGAAATTAATTAACCTAAGTATTTTATATTTTAGACTTATAATTAATTAATTATTTAAAAATTATGACTATAATTAATTAATTAACATGACTTAGGTTATATTATTAATATATAATAATACATGTTTTAACCTAAGTATTTAATTTTATTTAATTAAAAACATGTTATACTTTAATTAAATATTTTAACCTATAGTTTAATTAAATTACATGAAATAATTATTGAACTATACATTATATCATATGACTTAGAAAATAATAAACACTTAGGGCTTATATACTTAGCTTATTTAACCAGCTTATTTCTAATTATGGAAACTTTCTATTTTTAGAAACTTAATTAAATAAGGCAGCTAATCTATTTATGGAAACCTTCTATTTTTAGAAACTTATTTATTTCAGGCAGCTAATCTATTTATGGAAACTTATTTAATTAAGGCAGCTGATCTATTTATGGAAACTTTCTATTTTTAGAAACTTATCTAATTTAAGCAGTAAATTTATTTTTGGAAACTTTATATTTTTGGAAACTTTCTATTTTTGGAAACTTTCTATTTTTAATAACTTTCTATTTTTGGAAACTTTCTATTTTTGGAAACTTTCTATTTTAGGAAACCTGCTATTTTTGAAAAGTTACTTATTATTACACAGTAAGTATAATAACACATGAAATACCAAGAATACTTAATCAGATTAAACAGAATATAAGATAAACACAGTTTAAGGCTTTAAAACAGTAAAACATGGTAAGAACACATAAAATAAGCTAAGACATGACATAAAACCAGCTACGTATTTAGTAAGCAGATACTTATTCATGTATGTATTTATGTAGCACTAGTGATTCGGAAGTAGGATTCCTCTCTGTTCATCTTCTTCGTTCACTGGACATAAGGTACGGATTCCCGTCCTTTTAGTATGGACATTCTTTCCTTATTAGGATTCCCCGTATGCAGCCAACTGTTTTTCCGTAGTATAAGTTATATGTTTGATTGCTTATGTTTAATTAAGATTACCTATAGCCATATACATGCATGACCAGTTTCACCTAGTTATGGAGGTACCATAACCATAACATTAGAGGCACTGATGTTATGACTTCACCACGGCGGAGTGATTGCTCGTGGCGTCCCTTCAGCTTTTGGCCATTTATATTATATTTATCATGTGGGGCGTATGGGTGCATCCTAGTTACATGTTTTTATTCAGGATTTCATGGTGAATGTGGTGTGTGCCATGCATCCTTCACAAGGAGCTAATCCCTCCTACCCAAAAACTAGTATATTAAATTAGAGGCAGCCCCTCTAATTGGCATGATGAGGTCACCCCTCCAAGTATTCATGCACGGTGGATTTTCATGACCTATATTGGCTAATGGTAAAATATGACAAACAGTTTTTATAAGATAAACATAAGACTTTCAAACTATTAAACCAATTTATTTAAGACTTAACCAGGTTACTCAGGACTTAGTTTTCTTCCGCTGTTATTATGTTATATGCTTATCCTATTCATGCTTTATTGTACATCCGTGCACTGAGCGTATTGCTCAACCGTTTTCCTTTTCTATGTTCCCAAAACGGCAGGTACTCAGGGACGCTCGTAGACACTAAGAGTACGTGCATATGGACTGGAAGCTTTCTAGCCTTCTTTACTTTATGCATTTCCTTTCTTATGATACTTATGCTTTGGACATTGTTTAGTCCTTTCCTTTATTACACTATGTTTTTGTGTGATGAGCTTTACTGTTGGACTATCGATGTTTGATTCCAGTATTTTCCTTTTATGGTCAAGTAATGTTTAGACATTTTTCCTTGTATGTTTTGATGACACGCCATAATTGATGTGATATTTCCATTTCCAAAATGGGGTGTTACAATTATGGTATCAGAGCCAAGGCTTCGACTTGTAGGCTCTCAAATATGATCTGTGATTAGTGGGTAGTCACTACGGTCTTCCTAGAACTGACAGTTGTTTTCATGCATTCATCATTTTTAAGCATACATATACATGTCATTGTCGCAGATTTTTGACTAAGTAATGGTTGGTACAGGACTGGCCCTATTTAGTCGCATGTGTTTTATCGAAACTTTTAGATTTGGGACCGACCCATAGGCGTCCCCTCGCTATTTATTTTGTTTTGGGTGAACTGACCAGAGGCGTTCACTCTCGAGCATAAAAAAGTTTTCATAAAACTGCATCATGCATACATACACAAAATTTTCTTGCATAAAATTTTTCTCGTGAAATTTTAGTATAAATTTTTTTTCATGTATATATATATTTTATGTTTTGATCTGTTTAATCATATGTTTTATGTTATACTGTCAGATGGTTCTCACACACGAAAAGGAGCAGCTCAATGCTGCAATTCAGGCTGCCATGCAAGCCTTGCTTCCTCAACTGAGGAATGACATCAGGACTGAAGTTCAAGCTGCCAACAATCAGCAGCCTAATCAGGCACCTCCTCCTCCTCCTCCAGTGACATTAGCAGTATGGCTGGAGAGATTCAACAAGATCCGCCCTCGAGCTTTTGAAAAGAAAGATAGCCCCAGCGATGCTGAAAGCTGGTTGGCACACATCGAGAAGATTTTCAACGCTATGGGCTGTGACCCCGCATACAAGGCGAGGTTGACATGCTATCGGTTCGAAGGCGATGTACTCAACTGGTGGTTAGCATTGATGCAGTATGAAGGTGGTGACGAGTGGGTTGCTGGTTTGACTTGGGCTCAGTTCAAGGACAGGGTGATGGAGTAGTTCTTTCCCAAGGCTGAGCAGGACAAGCTCAAGAGAGAGTACCATGGGATCCGACAGAGAGCTGGGGAGAATAGCAACGAGTTTATGCAGCGCTTTCTTTGCTTGGCTGGTTTCCTTGGTGCGGCAGCAGGTACTCCTGAAGAGAAGGCACATCACTTTAGATGGGCTCTTCGCACATCGGTCGCAAACAATCTGGTGTGTGCTACGTTCAACACTGTAGCACAAGTGGCCGATGCAGCACGAAAACTGGAGATGCTGCAGGAGAGAGATGAGTTCGGTGAAGCTGAAAGACCCGACAAGAGGTAAAACGTTCGTATTCAAGCGGTGATCAATCCGTATACTTTCCATATGTCAGTTATTCATCTCTTAAATGTATCTTGCAGGCAGAAAACTGGGGACCGGTCTCAGCCGGCTACTCAGCAGCAGCCTCATCAGCCTAAGGGAAACAGTCAGACTAACGACCGTTCTGCTACGGATAGGCGTGGCGGTAATGATAATTACCGTAACAACGCTGCGCACTCCAACAGCAGCAGGTCCTAATGTAATAACCCAAACTTTAAAATCAACATTTAGACCGAGTTCTAATACTATTTCTAATATTCAGGTCAATATTTATTTCCCGACTTTCTTTTGTCATGTTCGTTCTACGAATAATATTGATTGATCGGCTAACCGACAAGGTTAAGGCTTTAACATATCAAATATGTGTCATTTATTATTTATCGACAAAGTTAATGTTCGTCATCAACTGTGAACATTTTCATTATGACATAGATATATTTCCTATTATCGTTGTTTTAATTTCTCATTTTACGAGCATTCATCATAATTAACGCTGAACCTTTAGGCGCCATTCGTTTATATAAAGCGTCTAACATATTTTAAATAATAAGCCTCATTTATCTATCGAAACATAAATGTTCTCCGAATGTCGATATTTTTATTTTATGCTGAACGTTTATTTTTCATGTTTTACGCGTATGTTTTAAAATATAAGAATTTGATAATACCCGCATTTACAAATTACAGGACAAAGTTTATATATTAAACTTATCCCACTATCTATATTAGGCGACAATGTCAAGACACGTAGATGTCTCATTTTATTTTGTTAAACTCCTTGGTATGACACGTATACTTGTATGTCAGATTGATATAATCTTATTTTTCATTTTATAAACCTTAGCAATGTTAAAAAACTGAACACCACTTCACACTTCTTCTTATGTACGCCAACACCATGATACCACTTCTAAAATTTGCTAGTTTTCCATCAATTCTATTGTAAGATTAAGTTAAGTTCAAGTATTATTTTTATTTTTATTGATTTTGTTTTAATGCTCTTACATATTATATTTTTTGTGAACTTATAAGCACTCATGCGTTTTTATAAAATTATATTTTACATTGGACATTTTACTTAAGATATTAAACTAGAAAAGCACTATAGATATGTCGTTTTAAGTTATGATTTTGAGGTTGTGATGGGATTAGTGGCACAAACGAATTGAACCTGAAATATCAGTAGTATTTGAATTAGAAAAACATATAGGGTGATAGGTATTTGTTTTGCGGTGGTTTTTTTCGGGTGGCTTGTCTCTTGACGATACCCGATGAATTAGGTATGGCCGAAATGATAAAAAGTATAAAATCTGAACATGCTGTGTAAACGGACTGAAAACTCGTATAAGGACTCATTTCCATTGCAAAAGGTAAAACTATGGGTTGTAGCTAAACTTATGCAGAACACACACGAATCGGATGGTTTTCTACGGATAAACGGTTTGGAAATGGCGGGCAAAACGGTGAAACTGAAGTTGACTGCGAAAAACAGCCAACTCTTCTAAGTGAGAAAATGAGCAATTGAGCTATGATAAGCATATTTTAGGGGTAATTAAACATATAATGAGTAAATTATATAAGTTAATAATAATGTTAATATAAATAGCTCGCCTAGATGATTTACGGTTCAGGGGATATGATCTATTTAGCAAGACATGTCGGGTAAATTGTAAGAATTGGGTTATACTTAATTAACGTAAAACGTGATGATTCTTATAAACACCAAAATGGTATGAGCTGCTTTTTAGTAAATATAGACTCGATTATTTATTGATAACTAGAATACCCGAGACCCGACCATCGTGGACATTAAGTTGACATCGTTATGAGGCGTTTTAGAACCCGTAATGCATATAAAGTGGACTTGGACCACAAAAGCCCAACATACATTTATAATGGCTATTGGGCCATTATTAGAACTGATATTTATAATATATTTAGAGTTTAATACTGAGATTGAAATAGACTAAATCCATAATAACTTGTAATGGGTCACTAATGGGCTTTAATGGGCTTAAAGGTCATAATGAATACATGATAGATTATTATCAAAGTCTTATGAAAAGTTTTACAAACTTATACGATGTCCAGACCTACTAAAGTGAACTATTTACACGTTATAATGTTAATTATTTATCGTCTCGAGCCTAAGACGCGTCTCGTCATGTTAGGTCTCGTTCGGTTATATGTTGACCGTTGGGCATCTTGCTCTCGATCAACGAGTGATTGGTATCTCGTGAAGTCGTGTATCGACTATTGGACATTTGTTCCTTGATCTACGTGTTATAGCTATATCAGGTGAGTTCATAGCCTCGCTTTTACTACTTTATATGTGTTTATAAACCCGCGAGGGGGAATACATGCTCTTGGTAAATAATCATATGAGATTATATATATCCTTTAAAAGGATACATGTTTGTGAATTAACATTCGTTGTTTGAATATATGCTTTGAACGAATACATGTTGTTGTAAATAAACGTAAATACGTTTGATTGAATGCTTTTGGAAAATGAACACAAGCGTTGATTGTATAGGTAATGAGCCACTATTAGTAAGGCTAAGTTTGCTTATTTCCAGTGAAAAGTTCCTATAAATCGTGAACCGTTAACTACCTATGATGGGTAGGCGCTCGTACAGACGAATGGATCCATTGGGAATGATGACCCCCACTTGGGCAGGTCGCACTTGTGAGTTGGAGGCTCAGCCGGGTGTGTTGTACGTGAGGTATGGGGTATTTGGCAAGATACCTGACTAGGGCGAATTTATTGATTAAGGCATCGGTGTCATGAGCTTAGCATAATAGTGTGGAATATAGGTATTGTATGTGTTGCAATATCGCCAATAGATGAGATTCTTGTGTTCAAAAGCTTTATGGTTTATTTAAAAACCCATTATTGTTTATATTAAAAACCTATGAAGTCACTCAACCGTTGTGTTGACATTTTAGCATGTATTCTCAGGTGTATAGGTTTACGAGTAGCTGGAGCATGGAGCCGCGTGGGATAAGTAAAGGCAAAACAAACAATTTCCATTCGATACACTTGACAAATCTTTATTTTTATTAAGGTTTGTATAAATTGTTGGGACCTCTTCTTATTGAACTCTGATTTTGTCGAATGGTTTATTTTATAAAACGTCTCTTTTAAGGTCGTTTTCTATGACTGTGTGTGATGTGCTATGAAGTAACACCCAATGTTGATATTCCGCTGCCTTGTGAAATTGGGGGTGTTACAGATTGGTATCAGAGCACTTGTTATAGAGAACTGGGTCATTTTTAACACCTAGACTATAACTGCTCTTTTGTAAAAAAAATTTGTTGCCTTACAAAGTATCCGCGCGCTCATGGCTCATAGAAACCAATGCTTTGTTGTGATAATGTGATCCTATGTGTATGTAGGAATGGTTGTATGTATATGAATGTATGTACTATGGTGTTTATAGGCATTGCGCGTGAAGCAATGGTCCTTTCCTGATTATAGTACATATTATAATACGGTTTTATAGAGAGTTTGGCCTCGCCGCCAATCACCTTTCTTGATAATTAATTTATTATCCGAATGCGAGTATGGAACTCGTTTGATATTTTGAGTACATATATATTGTTTCATAATATATCGCATATCGACTAATTTAAGCTCGATTGTTGTCATCGCATCGTGATGTGCCATTTTAGGACATCTCCTTTTGAAACGTAATTGATAAACATATCATTTTATTTATGTACTCCTTATGATTTTGAAGAATCGTTTCTTCAAGGTTACATCTTCTACCTAGTAAGACGTTTAATTTATTGTGTTTGATTACGTTTTGTTGGCGAAAAGGAGGATGCCAGTGTTGGACCTAAAATATATATATACCCAATCAACTATATATAATTTGGGTGCAACAAAGATATGCTCATAGTAGTCATTAGTTGAGCAACTTAAAAATTTGTATTTAAATGGAATGGGACATTTAAATATAGAGATTTTAAATCGCCCAACTATGTGTCGTTTAAGGTTCTCTTATTGAAATGGATTGGGACATTTTAATAAAAAAAATTTTAAACCACTTGACCTTAGATTGTCGATGGTTTCTTTATTCAGATGGAATGGGACGTTTGAATACAGAAATCATGGAGTAAGTTTGACACCCTGTATTTTTCTTGGCATTTAATTTGGTTATGATATCGTGTTCTGTGATGGTATTACTGAGTAGGATGGCTTATAATCGTCTTGTGGAAATAAATTGGGACGCCTTTTTATTTGAACAAGAAAGTTATAAGTTCCCGAACCATAAATTTATGAATTCTTGTTTACATGGATTGGGACGCCTTTTGATGTAGACAAGGAGTTATAAATGAGTGGGCTCAAGTATGTCTGGCTCGATTTGTGGATGTTTGGTGTGCGTACGTCTTCTTCGAATCGTGTTTCATTGGTGTGAATCGTTGAGTGTCGTCGTCATTATGATGATCGTCGATTATCATCTATGTATGAGTAACCCATTGGACTTATCTAGAGTTGCGATTTATTTTGATGGACCATTTCTAATGTGTCTTGATGATCGCGAGCTTTATAAGCTAATCTTTAAGAACCGTTGTCTGTTCCAAGAATGTGCGACTTGTTTAAGCGTCACCAGGATTTATGCGTGTACTTGTGGATTTACTGAGGATGAATTTATCAACACAACTCATCGTGAATGAAAAGATCTTGAGATTCTTTCTTGTTATTATGGATGGTTCATCGAAGAATTTTTCAAACGTAACGAGAAAATATTTTGGGTATGGATCAGTTCGTAAGCACCTTGTAATATCTTTTGGGTATGGATCCATTTATGAGCACCCTGCAATGTCATCTGGGTATGGATTCGTGTGTGAGCACCCTTTGATGACGAAAATATTGTTCTATATGCATCTATGCAATCAAGATCGTGAACATCCTTTAACTTGCAAACCTTTCTTCGACTGGACTTATCTGAAAATCCTATCAAATATTCTTATTTATCATGGCTTGGCTACATATCAAGCATGATTTAACTTGATTGAACTTATTTGATTTGGCATGGCTTGGCTATTTTGCAAGCATGTCATAATGTGATTATATGTGCCTAATGATGGCTTTTATATTTGATTTGGATCATAGTTCCTCCGATCGAGTAATGTATACTCCGAACGATTTCCGTGTCGATGAATTCGCTTTTGACGAAATAAGTTTGCATGTTCTAGATCAATGCAATTAGGTGATTTTGTATGACTAGTACTAAATTACCCCGTCTTAATTATTTTGTGACATTTCGATGGACTTATGTGTGATCCATGCGATTTTCTTTTACGATGTAATTGTTTTTATCAGACCCGTGGACGATGTGTGTTTTAATTTGATCGACTCGATCAACGATTGTTTTAAATTGATTGTCGCATTGGAAAATTTCTCAAATGCGCCCAATTCTTTTGTCTCTTCACTTTTCATGTGGAATTTTTATAACTTATATCGACCGTCGCAAGTCTAATAAGCTAGTAGTAATGTACCTTGAGACACTTCCAAAAATTGACGACTTGTTAATTTTTCACTTTCAATGGCTTCTCCTTCGAGTTATGTATTATTTTTTTTACTTATAAGGGTTAAAGCTACATTTAAAAGGTTCATTCATGGTTGTCATGTATAATCGTTGCTTTGAATTTTGTTCATTTAACCTTCGTAAGAAACCCATCAATGACTTATCTATTCCACAACTCATTGCCATTAAACTGAAGACTATTGAGACGAATTAAGCGCCGGGACGTCGCTTCCTAAAGGGTTAGATGATGTAATAACCCAAACTTTAAAATCAACATTTAGACCGAGTTCTAATACTATTTCTAATATTCAGGTCAATATTTATTTCCCGACTTTCTTTTGTCATGTTCGTTCTACGAATAATATTGATTGATCGGCTAACCGACAAGGTTAAGGCTTTAACATATCAAATATGTGTCATTTATTATTTATCGATAAAGTTTATGTTCGTCATCAACTGTGAACATTTTCATTATGATATAGAAATATTTCCTATTATCGTTGTTTTAATTTCTCATTTTACGAGCATTCATCATAATTAACGCTGATCCTTTAGGCGCCATTCGTTTATATAAAGCGTCTAACATATTTTAAATAATAAGCCTCATTTATCTATCGAAATATAAATGTTCTCCGAATGTCGATATTTTTATTTTATGTTGAAGTTTATTTTTCGTGTTTTACGCCTATGTTTTAAAATATAAGAATTTGATAATACCCGCATTTACAAATTACAGGACAAAGTTTATATATTAAACTTATCCCACTATCTATATTAGGCGACAATGTCAAGACACGTAGATGTCTCATTTTATTTTGTTAAACTCCTTGGTATGACACGTATACTTGTATGTCAGATTGATATAATCTTATGTTTCATTTTATAAACCTTAGCAATGTTAAAAAGCTGAACACCACTTCACACTTCTTCTTATGTACGCCAACACCATGATACCACTTCTAAAATTTGCTAGTTTTCCATCAATTCTATTGTAAGATTAATTTAAGTTCAAGTATTATTTTTATTTTTATTGATTTTGTTTTAATGCTCTTACATATTATATTTTTTGTGAACTTATAAGTACTCATGCGTTTTTATAAAATTTTATTTTACATTGGACATTTTACTTAACATATTAAACTAGAAAAGCACTATAGATATGTCGTTTTAAGTTATGATTTTGAGGTTGTGATGGGATTAGTGGCACAAACGAATTGAACCTGAAATATCAGTAGTATTTGAATTAGAAAAACATATAGGGTGATAGGTATTTGTTTTGCGGTGGTTTTTTCGGGTGGCTTATCTCGTGACGATACCCGATGAATTAGATATGGCCGAAATGATAAAAAGTATAAAATCTGAACATGCTGTGTAAACGGACTGAAAACTCGTATAAGGACTCATTGCCATTGCAAAAGGTAAAACTATGGGTTGTAGCTAAACTTATGCAGAAAACACACGAATCGGATGGTTTTCTACGGAAAAACGGTTTGGAAATGGCGGGCAAAACGGTGAAACTGAAGTTGACTACGAAAAACAGCCAACTCTTCTAAGTGAGAAAATGAGCAATTGAGCTATGATAAGCATATTTTAGGGGTAATTAAACTTATAATGAGTAAATTATATAAGTTAATAATAATGTTAATATAAATAGCTCGCCTAGATGATTTACGGTTCAGGGGATATGATCTATTTAGCAAGACATGTCGGGTAAATTGTAAGAATTGGGTTATACTTAATTAACATAAACCGTGATGATTCTTATAAAAACCAAAATGGTATGAGCTGCTTTTTAGTAAATATATACTCGATTATTTATTGATAACTAGAATACCCGAGACCCGACCATCGTGGACATTAAGTTGACATCGTTATGAGGCGTTTTAGAACCCGTAATGCATATAAAGTGGACTTAGGCCACAAAAGCCCAATATAAATTTATAATGGCTATTGTGCCATTATTAGAACTGATATTTATAATATATTTAGAGTTTAATATTGAGATTGAAATGGACTACAGCCATAATAACTTGTAATGGGTCACTAATGGGGTTTAATGGGCTTAAAGGTCATAATGAATACATGACAGATTATTATCAAAGTCTTATGAAAAGTTTTACAAACTTATACGATGTCCAGACCTACTAAAGTGAACTATTTACACGTTATAATGTTAATTATTTATCGTCTCGAGCCTAAGACGCGTCTCTTCATGTTAGGTCTCGTTCGGTTATATGTTGACCGTTGGGCATCTTGCTCTCGATCAACGAGTGATTGGTATCTCGTGAAGTCGTGTATCGACTATTGGACATTTGTTCCTTGATCTATGTGTTATAGCTATATCAGGTGAGTTCATAGCCTCGCTTTTACTACTTTATATGTGTTTATAAACCCGCGAGGGGGAATATATGCTCTTGGTAAATAATCATATGAGATTATATATATCCTTTAAAAGTATACATGTTTGTGAATAAACATTCGTTGTTTGAATATATGCTTTGAACGAATACATGTTGTTGTAAATAAACGTAAAGACGTTTGATTGAATGCTTTTGGAAAATGAACACAAGCGTTGATTGTATAGGTAATGAGCCACTATTAGTAAGTCTAAGTTTGCTTATTGCCAGTGAAAAGTCCCTATAAATCATGAACCGTTAACTACCTATGATGGGTAGGCGCTCGTACAGACAAATGGATCCATTGGGAACGATGACCCCCACCTGGGCAAGTCGCACCTGTGAGTTGGAGGCTCAGCCGGGTGTGTTGTACGTGAGGTATGGGGTATTTGGCAAGATACCTGACTAGGGCGAGTTTATTGATTAAGGCATCGGTGTCATGAGCTTAGCATAATAGTGTGGAATATAGGTATTGTATGTGTTGCAATATCGCCAATGGATGAGATTCTTGTGTTCAAAAGCTTTATGGTTTATTTAAAAACCCATTATTGTTTATATTAAAAACCTATGAACCCACTCAACCGTTGTGTTGACATTTTAGCATGTATTCTCAGGTGTATAGGTTTACGAGCAGCTGGAGCATGGAGCCGCGTAGGATAAGTAAAGGCAAAACAAACAATTTCCATTCGATACACTTGACAAATCATTATTTTTATTAAGGTTTGTATAAATTGTTGGGACCTCTTCTTATTGAACTCTGATTTTGTCGAATGGTTTATTTTATAAAACGTCTCTTTTAAGGTCGTTTTCTATGACTGTGTGTGATGTGCTATGAAGTAACACCCAATGTTGATATTCCGCTGCCTTGTGAAATTGGGGGTGTTACACCTAATACTTACGCATTTTCATTATGTTTTCATGTTATAACTCATATTCTGACACTTTAGCAAACTTCTACCAGGAACCATGGAAACGGTAGGGACCAGAACCAGAGAGGTTCGCAGCCTAGCCGTCAAGCTATCACTGTTATTCAATCTTACGATTATTCGCTTTGTCCTTTGTACCCAACTATCATGTCTTATGTAAAATGTTTTATCAGGTTCTCAGCCAGCCAGAGCACCTGCTGGAGGATACACTCATCCTCTTTGCTCTACTTGCCACCGTAGGCACCCAGGACCATGACGCCGTAATACTGATGCGTGCTTCAAGTGTGGTCTTCCTGGCCATATTATGAAGGATTGCCGTAAGGGCGAGATGGAGGGTACATCGGGACATGCTGATACCAAGCCGCCTCCTACTGTCGGGCGTGTCTATACGACATCTCGAGACCAGGCCAACAAGTCTACAGGTACCATCACTGGAATCTTGTATATTTATGGTCAAGCTGCATGTGTTCTTTTCGATACGGGTGCTACTCACTCGGTTATTTCTACTGCTTATGCTAAGAACATTAGGATGCCTCCCTTGCCACTAGAAAATAGGCTTACTATTTCCACGCCTTTGAGGGACTCTGTATTAATCACCCATGTATACAAGAGTCTTCCCCTAGAATTTGATGATAAGGTTCGACCTGTCGACGCACTTCCGCTGGACATGAATGACTTCGACATGATTTTGGGCATGGATTGGCTATCTGAGCATCATGCTACCATAGACTGCCATTCATATCGACTTATCTTCGGTGATGTTAATGCACCAGAGTACATTCATAATGGGTTCATACCCAGACGGTCTGTATAAGTCATATCTACCCTGCAAGCGCGTGCACTACTGTCACATGGTTGCGAGGGTTATCTAGCTACGATTCACGACATGGATGCTGAATCTCCATTGATTCAGGATCAACCTATAGTGTCGGAATTTCAAGATGTGTTTCCAGCAGAACTTCCGGGCATACCACCTGCACGAGAAGTGGAATTCAGTATTGAGCTGGTTCCAGGAGCTGAACCAATCTCTAAGGCTCCTTAACGCATGGCTCCCATAGAGCTGAAGGAACTGAAGGATCAACTGCAAGAACTTCTTGAACGAGGTTTCATTCGACCGAGTGCATCTCCATGGGGCGCACCGGTCTTGTTTGTTAAGAAGGACGGCATCATGCGTCTTTGCATAGACTATCACGAGCTCAACAAGATTACCATTCGGAATAGGTATCCACTGCCACACATTGACGATCTGTTTGACCAACTCCAAGGGGCCAAACACTTCTCCAAGATTGATCTTAGGTCAGGCTATCATCAGCTACGGGTCAAGGAGCAGGACATCGCTAAGACTGCCTTTCGTACCCGTTATGGCCACTACGAGTTTGTAGTTATGCCATTTGGCCTGACAAATGCTCCAACAGTGTTCATGGATTTGATGAACAGAATCTTCCATGAATTTCTGGACAAGTTTGTCATTGTCTTCATCGATGACATCCTGATTTTCTCAAAGTCCAAGGAGGAACACGAAGACCATCTTCGTACAGTACTACAGATTCTTCGTCAGAAGCAGCTGTATGCTAAATTCTCCAAGTGTGAATTCTGGTTAGACAAGGTGGCATTCTTAGGTCACATTGTATCAGCAGAAGGAATCACTATGGATCCAGCGAAGGTTGAGGCCATTACTAAGTGGCCAAGGCCGACATCCGCGATGGAAGTCCGCAGTTTCTTAGGCTTAGCTGGCTATTACCGTAGGTTCGTGGAGAACTTTTCCCGCCTAGCACTACCATTGACCAAACTGATGCGGAAAGGGGAGAAATTCGTCTGGACTGAAGATCGAGAGAAGAGCTTTGAATACCTGAAGCAGAAGCTAGTATCTGCACCTATTCTTACTCTACCATCCGGTACGGGTGGATTTCAAATCTACAGCGATGCATCGGGGAAGAGACTTGGCTGTGTTCTCATGCAACATGGTAAAGTGATCGCGTACGCTTCACGACAGCTTAAGCCTTATGAAGAAAATTACCCCACGCACGACCTGGAACTTGCTGCAGTCGTGTTTGCATTGAAGATATGGAGGCACTACTTATATGGAGAATCATGTGACATTTTCATGGACCACAAGAGCTTGAAGTATATCTTCACTCAGCGTGAATTGAACATGAGACAGAGGAGATGGTTAGAGCTGTTGAAGGATTATGACATTATCCTACAGTATCATCCCGGAAAGGCAAATGTAGTAGCAGATTCTCTTAGCAGGAAGTCCGGAATGATCAACGGCATTAAAATCGAAGAGGAAATCATCAGAGACTTGGAGCGACTAGACATCGAGATCATGGTACGTGGACAGCACGGTTATTGGGCTAATCTTAGAGTAGAACCTGAGTTACTATCTAAGATCAAGGAAGCTCAGAAGGATGACGGAGAAATATGGGCGATAGTACAGAATTTGGAGAAGCAGACAGAATTCAGAGTAGATGCAGATGGTATCGTATGGCAGGGCACGAGACTTTGTGTTCCTGATGACCAAGAACTCCGGGAAGCTTTGTTAGCTGAAGCTCATAGCTCCCCATTCTCTATACATCCTGGTTCGACTAAGATGTACCATGACATCAAGCAGTACTTTTGGTGGAGTGGTATGAAACAGGATGTGGCCACTTACGTCTCCAAATGTCTTACCTGCCAGCAGGTTAAGATCGAGCATCAGCGATCTGGCGGTCTCCTTCAACCGTTAGATATTCCAGAGTGGAAGTGAGACAAAATCACCATGGATTTTGTTACCGGTCTTCCGCCTACCAAGAGGAAGCACGATGCAATTTGGGTTATCGTAGATCGACTTACCAAATCAGCTCATTTCTTACCGATCCGCAAGGAAGATCCGGTAAGTAAACTCGCAGATACGTATAGAAGAGAGATCATGAGACTCCACGGTGCACCATCCAGCATCGTCTCAGACAGAGATCCTCGATTCACTTCGCGCTTTTGGAAAAGTCTGCAGAAAGCTTGGGGTACACAACTTAAGCTTAGCACGGATTTTCATCCTCAAACGGATGAACAGTCGGAGCGAACCATTCAGATGTTGGAAGATATGTTGAGGTCATGTGCGTTGGAATGGACGGGTGATTGGGACGATTACATCTTTGGTGGATTTTGCATACAACAACAGTTGGCATGCAAGTATCAAGTGTGCCCCATTTAAGATGTTGTATGGCAGAAAGTGTCGCACCCCAATCTGCTGGGAACAGGTTGGCGAGCGAACACTTGAAGGACCGGAAATCATAGAGATGACCAATGAGAATATCGCAGTAGCTATGCAGAAAATTCAGGAGGCACGGTCACGTCAGAAGAGTTACACCGATAAGCATCGTAGAGATATACATTTTAACGTAGGAGATCACGTCTTCCTTAAGGTTTCGTCGGCACGTGGTGTTAGAGGCTTCGAGATTAAAGGGAAGCTCAGTCCTCGTTTCATCGGACTGTTTGATATCATTGAACGAGTCGGTGAAGTATCTTACCGATTGGCGTTACCTCTGCAGCTCTCGCATGTGCACAATGTGTTTCATGTGTCCTTACTAAGAGGGTACCAGTATCATCCCCTTCACATGGTTCCGTATCCACTGGAACAGATACGTGAAGATCTCACTTTATAGAAGAACCCGAACGAGTTCTTGACAGACAAGAACGAGTCATGAGAAAGAAGAGGATTCCATTCGTCAAAATTCTATAGAGGGATCATACCGAGCAGGAATCCACTTGGGAAACAGAGGAGTCTATCCGGGCTTCTTACCCTCATTTCAGATTTTGAATTCGGGTATGTTCTTCTTTTCCAGTTTACTTTATCTATAATTCGGGGACGAATTATTCTTTTTAGGGGGGAAGAGTTGTAAAACCCGCATGCTTTTACCATGAATAGTACCCTCAAGATCGCACGTACTAGATTTAAACTTTCCTAATATAGCATAATTACGTTTACGTGTTAGGATTTTACGTATTACGTACGTGCTAGAACATGATAAGTATTTACTATACACGAGCACGTAATAATTATTTGACAATAATTAATCACGAACATGCGATCATGAAATCATGAACGAAATTAAAACACGAACTATTATTAATTACGTATATATATTTATTACGGGCGTAATTAAATATATTAGGTCACGGTATTTACGTAACGAGAACACTTAAAACACGAACACAAATAATCACAAACGTGTAACTTAACCACGAGACACGGAAAAAGGTATAGGTACCCCAAGTGGGGCCCCTACCCGCGGCTACAAGGACAAATGGGCCAAGCCCATTTGTCAAATTTTACTAAAGGGGGGTTAATAATTTTTGTGACAATCCGTCAATTTATGGTTGATATTTTATTCTCAAATATTATTTGAAAATATTATTTTAATGTTACAATATGAACTCACATATTTTTGGGAAGAAATTTGGATTTACGTCTTGAAGTAGCATCGAATACGTTTAAACCGGAGGATTCAACGTTACGTGCTTACGTTTTCATACACCGTCTTTGGTGACAGTCCGACATTTCAGAAAATAAATTTATCTGAGAATATTATTTTGGAGTTTTAAATTTGTGTTGGTTCATAAACTCACAAATTTACGAGAAGAGATTAGGACTTACGATTTTATTTTAACGTCCTTTACGACTAAACCGGAAACCTTAGGATTACGTATTTACGTTTTCGAACTCCGTTTTTGATGAGACAATTTTTATTGGATTCGTTTTGTGACGTCGATTCATAATTTATAAAAACGTTTTTCGTAAAACGACCCGAGGGCACGCAAATCGAGGAAACTAGAATCGAGGAGTATCCGTAAATAAATGGGGATGAGACAAGTGGGACACTTGTCCCACCCCCATCAAAACCGGCTATAACTCTCCAACACAACAACTTGGTGTCAAGTTGTTAGTTTATAACTTACACATGTAAGCAAGAGCTTACATTGTAAGCCACTACTAACTCAAAACCATCAAACCTCATTTCTACCATTTGCAACATGCAATACCACTCAAAAACTCACAACTCTCTCTCTCTCACTCATCTATGCCGTCCCATATCCATTCTCAAACACCCATTTCATACAAATTTTAACCATGAACATATGTTATAATCAACATATGTTAATCTCCATTCAAAAAGAGGAAGATAGATGCAAGTTTTAACATCCATGGAGGAGTTTTCATATTGTTTTGAGGCTGATTTTTCTACAAGGAGTTCATGGAGCATGGTGGTCTTGAAGATGGTCATGGTTGTCTACAAGTTTCTCCATCAAAAACCATGTCAAAATCATAACCTACATCAACTTGGTGGTATAAAGATTGTCCTCCTCATCATCTTGTTATTTTGATTATGTACACATGTATTTTATTTCCTATTGTATATATTTATGATGATTATATGATGATAAAAATGTTATGTGGGGATTTGTTGTTGATAATCATGGATAAAAAGATGAAAAACTATAAGAAACAAGTCTAAAATCTTGTCTAAATATGTTGGCTGTGTAAAACAGTAAATAAACAGGTCATGGACTGATAATATGATGAAGTAGAATCTATTTACAGTAAGCTATGGGTCTTGTACACATGTGAGAGTTGGCCATACAATGGAATCATTGTAATGAGTGAGATATGATCAAAACAAGTTTAGGGTATAAATCTGAAGTTACTGTTTTGGACGATTTTTAGAAAATATTTAGAAGATGATTCAACAGTAGCTATAAAAGAGTTAAATGTATCACATATCATGTAGTTTATGTGATAAAAATTTGAGCTTCTATCTCCATATAGAACTCAAGATATGGCAGTTTTGGTGATGATGAAGTTAAAAATCAGATTTTTAGAAATTAAAGAATAATACTATTATATAAGCACTCACATTTTAATATATAAAATGTAAAATAAAAACCCACTAACTTATAAAACTTATTTATATATATATATATATAAAAGGTTAATCAAATGGATAAATTATATAAATGGTGGTGAAATAATGTTTATAAGTAATAAAAACTATAAACATGATTTTTACGACTTTTTCGGCTATTGCCGTAGAATTAACGTTTTTGTTAAATAAATCTTAGATGGTTGGACCCGTCTAATGAAAACTTTATAAAATTTACATACTGATATATAGACATGTATGACAAGTAAAAACCAATAAAACCCGAACTATAGGGCATACGGACATTAACAAGTTAAATAAACATATTGGACTAATAAATGGACTAAATAGGATAAAAACTTGTAAAAAGAATCTATTGGGCTTAACCCATTTAGGCCCAACTTGGAAAGTATACATACTGATAATATAGGTACAAAATGGATTAAAATAAGTTAAATAACTTATAATAAGCTTATTGGACTTAAGACACGTGAACGGGTAAAACTAGTAAACTAGTATGAATGTTATCGACACATAACACAAAAATGAGTAAATGAGGATATGTAAACCCACTTGATCATCATATATATATATATATAATCATCATATGTATACATAATTGATATTTTTATAAAGTCATTGGACATGAGTCTAAGACCGAGTATTATTTGTCTAGGTTTCCGTGATTGAAGCACGTACCGTACGTCCGAATTGCCGATAACCCGCCTTCCCATATCAACGTGAGTTCATAGCCTCACACTCTTTTAAATGTTTTTATAAATGTTTTATAAACCCGCGAGGGAGATAACATATTAGTTTTTATAAAATAGGACACCATTTGTCCCGATTGTTTGTTTATTGATTTTGGACCCGAATGATTGAATGAACCGATTGTATGACCCGATAAATGATTAATGGACCCGATAGATGAAATAAAATGGATTATTAAAGTTAGGTTATGTCACTAAAAGTCCCATTAGCATGAATTGTGAACTACCGGGAGTTGGTAGACGCTTATGCATTTAATAGTACTATTTGGGGACGATCACCCCAGTTCGCGCCTTGACGGTTGATCCTCGTCGTGCCACATTGATTGGTAAGCGAATTTATGTATGAGAAGATTTCCATAGCGTGACCTTTGTGACGACACGCTACTTTAGATGGGCAAAATTGGTATCGGGTTAGCTACCCGTTTTGGTTTAGTAAGGTAACAATGTCATGCGGCTTATAATAATCCAAGTTAACAAAATAATAATAGACGCTCCGAATTACGATGTATTGCCTGACTAGCAATACAGGGTCATACTATTGATATTATGATTGTATTTTGGTTCTCATAACCATACTCATATAACGGTTTTTATTTGATTTTATACAACGTCATAAGACGTATTGTATGACGTTTTTACGACATTTGCTCGTATAATGATTTTTAAGGCTTTTTATAACCATATTCATATAATGGTTTTATTTAATCTATACAACGTTGCAAAAACGTATTGTATGGTGTTTTTAACGATAATGATTCGTATAACGGTTTTTTAGGCAAATGCCTATATTATGATTTTCGATAAAGATTTGTATAAAATAACTTTGGCTATTTTATGGCCTATCAAAATGATTTGTACAAAATGATTTTCAATAATAATTTTATACTGATATTATATTGATGGATTTTATTAAACTCTATGAATTCACTCGGCGTCATCGTTGACCTTTTCTTATAACATGTTTTATCTCAGGTACTTGAAGGTAATTCTCGGGAAGACGACAAGAATTCATGGCCCGCACTTAAACAATATTTTTCCATTCAAATACTTTGTAAAACTTTGTACGAAATAATATGACTTGGGACCGATGTAACTTTGTTGTTTATGAATGGAAATGATTTATTATTAAACGACGCTATTTTTATGCGTTGTCTATGATGTGAGTAATGTGCTATCCCGTAACACCAACTAGTCTTTCGCTGTATTGAGTTGTATAAATTTGGGGGTGTTACAGTTTGGTACCAGAGCTCTCGTTATAGAGAACGAAAGATTTTTAAAACCAAGGTTTTGAATAAAACTTTTCAAAATCTTTTTACTAAAAACATTTTTCTAAAAATGTCTAAAAATCTTTTGACTATAACGGTGCCGAAGAATTCCCGAGTTACCGACAAGGCCAAGACTGAGAAGTGTTATTTTAATATATATATAACTTGGATTATATATACATGATGTAATTTTATTACATGATTGTTTGATGATTATTTTGATTTTTATACGAGGTATTTATACGACGTCGATTGTCACAAGTAACCCTAAATCCCCTAGTAAATTAATCGAACCTATTCTCGTAGGAATTCTAGCTATTCTAGATCTAAACCAAGTTGTGGATATTTATGATCCCAACAAATGGTTGATATTCGTAGAAGTGTAGACATTAGTTGATTGTGATATTGAAAAAAAAAAGAATTGGCGAGATTAAATCTGATACCGATGTCATGACGATCTTTTCTTATAGAGTGGAGTTTGATAAAACATTACCACCTAGAAAGATGTCATCTAATTCGTTGTCATCCAATTCTTAAATTGAAATCGAAAGGGTGAATGTTGCACTTGAGGCTGTTATTGGAACCATTACCCAAAAGCCTCATGCCACTAATACCTTTCCGAGAAGTATAATTGAATGTGTGAGTCATCTCATGCTAGTGACTCATTTGATAATTGTTGTTGTAAGAGCTATAGGATCGGAAATTAAGTGTTGATTCATATCGAGCTTTTATTGCCCTTTTAAGGTTTATAAATAAGGCTGAAAGTATTGGAAAATAAGGTAGGATATCGAATTGAGTATAAAATTGGCTAAAATTTGAATAAAGTAAAAATTTAACCCGTATGGAATGTGAGATTATTAATAGAAGTTGTTAAGTTCTGTGATTGAATTATAAGGTTTTAATTGATTGTAGGTTTGTGTTAAAGGTTGTTCCTAGGCCATGGTCCACTAACGAGGATGCCCAGTGTCCAAGAAATGAATTGAAGAAATCTTCTTCTGAATTGAGACCGATGGATCTTCTGGGACATGTGGAACACCTAATGACTCTTGTAGATTAGTATTCATTATGGTATCTTTTAAAAATCCCTAACTTAACTGAGATATCAGTTGGTAGGATGAGTTCTGAAAATTGTATGACATAGTGACGCGTAATGTGTTACGGTACAATTTTGACTTGTTTGTGATTAATGAAAAGACTACCTTTGATCGCTAAATTCTACACGTATCGATGTTATCTATCCTTTATTGCTTCATCCTAATGCTCGCATTAGTGATGCAACCATTGAACAAGTACTCATCTCGAATTGAGTTACGTTGTAGATTATTCTCTTTGTATTCCTGAGTGCCATCGAGATCATGAACCTCATGATTATTTGGCTAAGCTCATTTCCTGATATATATTGAAGTTAGTTCTTGGTGAACATCTTTCCATCCCTCTTTTGCAGATCACACATTGTTTTTATAATGTTAAAATAGTACTTGAGAAAATTTGAATTTTCATCACTATATGGATTATTTAAAAAGTGAGATTTATAAGTGATTGTTATTGAAATGAAGTTGTTTATGAGACGCTTTGGAAAACTTAACTGTTTCCATAACAAAGAAAATCTTTGTAAATTTATTCTTGATCCTTATTTAAGAATTAAGCATGAAAATGTTTTTATAATAAACATAATGATAAAATTTTGACGAACTGAGTATTGCATCGTTAATCTTGAAATTGTATATAGTTGTGAGCCTACATACAATTTAGAATGGACTATGCAAGACTGACTAGTAGTCACCATAAAACTGATTAACAAACACTAAATTTTCTTTGAAGATTGTGAAAGATTAAAAATTATGAGATCTGCAAGAAGTAAAAATAAGGACATAGTGTTAGGGACACCTACATATGTGCCTGTAGCATCTATTCTTCTGAGTCGAATTTACTCATCTGTGGAATTTGTCTTATTTGACAATTGATATTCCCTTCTTGTTCAATTCTCCCGTAGTGAGATTCTTAGGAAAAGTATATGATTACCGAGTGTTGATACCCGACTGGATGTATTGACGTTCTTATCATTTCTTATGATTTGATTTCATTTGAATGACCTGGGTAACGATCCGAGGAGCTTTCGAATGCGTACTCAAATTATGAAAACATGGGATATATTCACATTCGTTAAATGTTTTCGTCTGTATCTAATTTGAAATTCTCTCGCATAGATTATGCGTTGACCTTACTCTTTTGAGGTAGTTATGTCTCCTGATATCCCTGAAATTGTGAAGGATTATGAATTATTATTAGTCCTTTGAGAAGTTCACATCTTATCAACAGCAATAAAACTGGAAAGTTGATAGTGCCAGTGGAATGGATTGATTAATTATGACATGACAAAATTGTCTTAATTGATGGGAACTCGAGTAGAATTTCCCTAAATTATAAGATGTTGATTATCAAAAGTGATATAAATAATTCTTGACGGATGCCCGTATCCTGCATTTAGACTTTAGATTATACCGTGAATAGTTGCGAACTAGTTATAGATATTGTAATCTAGAAGAACCTAATATGAATTTATTAAAAGATGTTTATGATATCTGAAACTTTAGGAAGTATTTGTTAATGAATTACCTAGACTTTCGCCATTAAGGCAAGTAGAATTTGGTATTTGATTATATTCTCGGTGCTGCACCTATGGCTTGTGCACTGTACGTCAGCACCATCTAAATTAAAGGAATTATCGTACAACTGAGAAAGTTGTCGGAGAAAGATTTTATTACACCAAGCCTGTCATCCTGAAGAGCTATGGTATTATCTTTCCTTATATTTATGGATTACTGTGACTGAGTAAATTGACAATCGAAAACGATATCCATAACTCGAAATGGAAGAATTGTTCGATCATTTACAAGGTGCGAAAGAGATTATGTATTCCAATCACTACGTCCGGTACTTGTAAGGAACATTATGAGTTTCAAGTGGTGACGTTTGGATTGACTAATACACATATAGCATTCATAAATTTGTTGAATCACGTGTGTAGGCTCTAATTTGATAAATTCATGCTTATGATCATTAAGGGTCATTTGTTTGTTTATAAGAATAAGAATGAGGTTAATAATTAATTATAGATTGCCCTGAATTGGCCGAACGATAAAAACCTGAACCTTGAATAATTAACACATGATTAAAGACTTGAACCTTTACATGATTTGACTATGTGATTAAAAGGATAATAGAATATAAATTGACTCTTCAAAAATTAAGAGCCCTTTTAAGACTTTGGATTTTACCAAAAAGAAATGGAAATATGTTTTGACAAATGTTTTAACAAAGGATTTTTAAAGGGATTATTCTCTTATACACAAACCATTTAACTAAACTTCTGTTTAGGGGTAAATGTTTGTGTATACCTCAAGATAATTTAAGAAGGATTGAGTAAAACCATTTAAACCATGACTTAAACTTTGAAACGACAATTTTTGCTTTTAAACTAAGGAAATTTTGACCAAAGTATAAACAAAGGTTTTTCAAACATTTACGAATCTTATTAATTATTTTCGATAATTCAACAAAAATCTTGTTAATTAAATTCAAATTATTTTTGAACATTTTATATAATTGGTCGAACTAAGAAATTTAAAACTGTTACGTTTACGCTTCATAAAAAAATTAACTAATAATTATTTAATTAATTATAATAATTATCGACGCTTTAGACGACGATTTGAGTAAAACGGATAAAAATGATAGATGAGACAAAACAAAAACATAGAAGATATGAAGAAATAATTTTGAATAAATACGGTTGTGATATTTATTTCATCAGGAAGGTGAACGTAATTACTGAAGCATAATATAGAAAGAATATCTGAGTGAATTGTGGACATGATAATTATATCATCATGAGAAGTGAATATAGATACTGACACATTATGTATAAAATATAAAGAACCAATTAGGACATGATCCTTAATAATGAAGGTGCAAAATAAATTGCCGAACAATATAAAAATAAACGATGTCTGTAAGAAGGATAATATAGATAATAAAAAGGATTCACGACTAATATGAATCATTAAGATTGAGAAGCCGATGGCGTTAAATTTATAAAAGGCCACTCGTGGTTGCGTAAAAATAGAGGATTGCGAGATATAGTTATGTTGGAATTTGTAAGTATAAGTATTATATGTATGTCATTTCTGACTAAAAGTATCTTTGTCTGAAGAAGTTGTACTAATGGCAATTATGAAGGCAGACATCGCCTCATACATTAGTAAACGTCTAGCTATTGCAAAGGTCATCATCTGAATTTGATTCGATTTGGGTCATCGTCGACAGACTGACCAAATCTGCTAATATCATTCTCGTTAATGATAAATGCAAAAGAGTTATGTAAACGTAGCATGCCTGTATCGATCATCTATATCAAGATCCTCGCTTCGCATCGGATTTCTAGAGATTTTCTCAGAAATCATTGAGAACAAACCTTGATGAGAGTACTATGTACCATCCCAAATCGTAGGGACGAGGTAAAGTAACGATACAAAGTAATATAAGCGCTGCTCTATGTTTGAATGATTGACCTTTGGTAATAAACCGTATAATCGTTTTCCTTTGGAGGAATTATCATTGATAATCATCGTATTAGGATTGAGATCGAATCTTGTTAGGATCTAAATCTTAGAGCATCTGTAAGCAAGAGTTGAGATGGAGACATCCGACATACACCCATAGTGAGTTGGACATGTCTTTTAGGTCTAAGGTTTCCTATGATGGCGAACCTAACCTTGCAAAATACCCGACCCGTGAAATCTGAAATGATTGTTGAAATTAGGATTTGATTATTGACTGTCGATAGTGGGTAAGAGGTTATGTGAATGTGAAGTGTAGATCTTGAAGTGCCAAATGGGTAGCGAAGTTATGCCACAATTTTTAACCTTGGAAAAATGAATTCATGATCTGACAAATCATGGGATATAAGTCCCCGATTGTATGGGACCATTGAGATGATGAAAAAGTTGGGATTGAAAGGCATATAAGCTGGATCTACCCTAGGACTTCAAAGACTGCGTGAATTATGTTTCGTAAATCGAACTTGATGGAATATCTATCAAGTGAAAATCTGATTGTTCTTAGTAAAGCTTAGATCGGCGAAAAGTTGCATTCATCAGAAACCCGTGAACATCATGGATAGAGAAAGTAAGTCAACATTTAGCCTGATCTTATTCCCGTAGTTATGTTTGATGAAACTCGCGTATTGTAACGAATTGCACTTGTGAGAAAAGACCGAATGTGGAGGAAATACCCACATGGCTTTAACTCTATAAGAAGCGAGTAGTAAGATGATCTTTGAGGACAAAGATCCTGTTTAGGGGTAAATGCTGTGACAATCCGTCAATTTATGGTTGATATTTTATTCTCAAATATTATTTGAAAATATTATTTTAATGTTACAATATGAACTCACATATTTTTGGGAAGAAATTTGGATTTACGTCTTGAAGTAGCATCGACTACGTTTAAACCGGAGGATTCAACGTTACGTGCTTACGTTTTCATACACCGTCTTTGGTGACAGTCCGACATTTTAGAAAATAAATTTATCTGAGAATATTATTTTGGAGTTTTAAATTTGTGTTGGTTCATAAACTCACAAATTTACGAGAAGAGATTAGGACTTACGATTTTATTTTAACGTCCTTTACGACTAAACCGGAAACCTTAGGATTACGTATTTACGTTTTCGAACTCCGTTTTTGATGAGACAATTTTTATTGGATTCTCACTCATCTATGCCGTCCCATATCCATCCTCAAACACCCATTTCATACAAATTTTAACCATGAACATATGTTATAATCAACATATGTTAATCTCCATTCAAAAAGAGGAAGATTGATGCAAGTTTTAACATCCATGGAGGAGTTTTCATATTGTTTTGAGGCTGATTTTTCTACAAGGAGTTCATGGAGCATGGTGGTCTTGAAGATGGTCATGGTTGTCTACAAGTTTCTCCATCAAAAACCATGTCAAAATCATAACCTACATCAACTTGGTGGTATAAAGATTGTCCTCCTCATCATCTTGTTATTTTGATTATGTACACATGTATTTTATTTCCTATTGTATATATTTATGATGATTATATGATGATAAAAATGTTATGTGGGGATTTGTTGTTGATAATCATGGATAAAAAGATGAAAAACTATAAGAAACAAGTCTAAAATCTTGTCTAAATATGTTGGCTGTGTAAAACAGTAAATAAACAGGTCATGGACTGATAATATGATGAAGTAGAATCTATTTACAGTAAGCTATGGGTCTTGTACACATGTGAGAGTTGGCCATACAATGGAATCATTGTAATGAGTGAGATATGATCAAAACAAGTTTAGGGTATAAATCTGAAGTTACTGTTTTGGACGATTTTTAGAAAATATTTAGAAGATGATTCAACAGTAGCTATAAAAGAGTTAAATGTAGCACATATCATGTAGTTTATGTGATTAAAATTTGAGCTTCTATCTCCATATAGAACTCAAGATATGGCAGTTTTGGTGATGATGAAGTTAAAAATCAGATTTTTGGAAATTAAAGAATAATACTATTATATAAGCACTCACATTTTAATATATAAAATGTAAAATAAAAACCCACTAACTTATAAAACTTATTTATATAAATATATATAAAAGGTTAATCAAATGGATAAATTATATAAATGGTGGTGAAATAATGTTTATAAGTAATAAAAACTATAAACATGATTTTTACGACTTTTTCGGCTATGCTGTAGAATTAACGTTTTTGTTAAATAAAACTTAGATGGTTGGACCCGTCTAATGAAAACTTTATAAAATTTACATACTGATATATAGACATGTATGACAAGTAAAAACCAATAAAACCCGAACTATAGGGCATACGGACATTAACAAGTTAAATAAACATATTGGACTAATAAATGGACTAAATAGGATAAAAACTTGTAAAAAGAATCTATTGGGCTTAACCCATTTAGGCCCAACTTGGAAAGTATACATACTGATAATATAGGTACAAAATGGATTAAAATAAGTTAAATAACTTATAATAAGCTTATTGGACTTAAGACACGTGAACGGGTAAAACTAGCAAACTAGTATGAACGTTATCGACACATAACACAAAAATGAGTAAATGAGGATATGTAAACCCACTTGATCATCATATATATCTATACTACATTATAAAGGGTGTATCCCTTTGGTTGAAAGTTGAAAATGTTGAATAGTTGAAAAATATGGGTCCCACTAATCTATATCTATACTACATTATAAAGGGTGTATCCCTTTGGTTGAAAGTTGATAATGTTGAATGGTTGAAAAATATGGGTCCCACTAATCTATATCTATACTACATTATAAAGGGTGTATCCCTTTGGTTGAAAGTTAAAAATGTTGAATGGTTGAAAAATGTGGGTCCCACTAATCTATATCTATATCTATACTACTTTATAAAGGGTGTATCCCTTTTGTTGAAAGTTGAAAATGTTGAATGGTTGAAAAATGCGGGTCCCACTAATATATATCTATACTACATTATAAAGGGTGTATCCCTTTGGTTGAAAGTTGAAAATGTTGAATGGTTGAAAAATGCGGGTCCCACTAATATATATCTATACTACATTATAAAGGGTGTATCCCTTTGGTTGAAAGTTGAAAATGTTGAATGGTTGAAAAATGCGGGTCCCACTAATATATATCTATACTACATTATAAAGGGTGTATCCCTTTGGTTGAAAGTTGAAAATGTTGAATGGTTGAAAAATGTGGGTCCCACTAATCTATATCTATACTACATTATAAAGGGTGTATCCTTTGGTTGAAAGTTGAAAATGTTGAATGCTGGAAAAATGTGGGTCCCACTAATGTATATTTATATTACATTATAAATGGTGTATCCCTTTGGTTGAAAGTTGAAAATGTTGAATGCTTGAAAATTGTGGGTCCCATTAAAAACTACTATATGCAAATCTTATTCATTAAAAAAGATATAAACTTTCGTTAATTAAACAAATGGCACCCTTTCATCCAATTAAAATATACTTATAAGATATTTTGAATTATAACATGTTACAACGCTTTGAAATAAAAGGTTAATCTTTTGACGTTATATTTTGAACTTCACCGAAACACTTACCACAATATCGCATCGTGTTAATTATCTGTTGCTAGACAATTTCCGCCGCTATGCGCGGGTACTCGTCTAGTATATATAATCATCATATGTATACATAATTGATATTTTTATAAAGTCATTGGACATGAGTCTAAGACAGAGTATTATTTGTCTAGGTTTCCGTGATTGAAGCACGTACCGTACGTCCGAATTGCCGATAACCCGCCTTCCCATATCAACGTGAGTTCATAGCCTCGCACTCTTTTAAATGTTTTTATAAATGTTTTATAAACCCGCGAGGGAGATAACATATTAGTTTTTATAAAATAGGACACCATTCGTCCCGATTGTTTGTTTATTGATTTTGGACCCGAATGATTGAATGAACCGATTGTATGACCCGATAAATGATTAATGGACCCGATAGATGAAATAAAATGGATTATTAAAGTTAGGTTATGTCACTAAAAGTCCCATTAGCATGAATTGTGAACTACCGGGAGTTGGTAGACGCTTATGCATTTAATAGTACTATTTGGGGACGATCACCCCAGTTCGCGCCTTGACGGTTGATCCCCGTCGTGCCACATTGATTGGTAAGCGAATTTATGTATGAGAATATTTCCATAGCGTGACCTTTGTGACGACACGTTACTTTAGTAGGGCAAAACTGGTATCGGGTTAGCTACCCGTTTTGGTTTAGTAAGGTAACAATGTCATGCGGCTTATAATAATCCAAGTTAACAAAATAATAATAGACGCTCTGAATTACGATGTATTGCCTGACTAGCAATACAGGGTCATACTATTGATATTATGATTGTATTTTGGTTCTCATAACCATACTCATATAACGGTTTTTATTTGATTTTATACAACGTCATAAGACGTATTGTATGACGTTTTTACGACATTTGCTCGTATAATGATTTTTAAGGCTTTTTATAACCATATTCATATAATGGTTTTATTTAATCTATACAACGTTGCAAAAACGTATTGTATGGTGTTTTTAACGATAATGATTCGTATAACGGTTTTTTAGGCAAATGCCTATATTATGATTTTCGATAAAGATTTGTATAAAATAACTTTGGCTATTTTATGGCCTATCAAAATGATTTGTACAAAATGATTTTCAGTAATAATTTTATACTGATATTATATTGATGGATTTTATTAAACTCTATGAATTCACTCGGCGTCATCGCTGACCTTTTCTTTTAACATGTTTTATCTCAGGTACTTGAAGGTAATTCTCGGGAAGACGACAAGAATTCATGGCCCGCACTTAAACAATATTTTTCCATTCAAATACTTTGTAAAACTTTGTACGAAATAATATGACTTGGGACCGATGTAACTTTGTTGTTTATGAATGGAAATGATTTATTATTAAACGACGCGATTTTTATGCGTTGTCTATGATGTGAGTAATGTGCTATCCCGTAACACCAACTAGTCTTCCGCTGTATTGAGTTGTATAAATTTGGGGGTGTTACAATTTTTCACTACTCATTTAGTTTTTACAGAAGATTTTTAGAAAAACCTAAAAACCCTCTTCCCTTGTCTTCTTTGTGCCGCAACCCTACAACCACCACAAGGAGGTGGTTTGTGATCTTGGATCTTGGAATTTTAGTGGTTGATCGTGTTTGTTCTTCATCCTTTTGATACACGAATTCGGTAAATCCTTTTTAAATCTTTTCTTTTGATTTGATCTTTTCATAAATCAAGAACATGTTATGTTTTTACAAAAACCTAATAAATAAACATGGATCTAACATGATTTGGGGTTTAAATAAAATCAAAAGTATGTTTTAAGGGGTGTTTGTTTTGGCCGCAGGCTGCACCGAACCCAAAGGGGTTTCGGTTTGGCCAAACCGACCACCACCAAGACCATAAGGTATTGGTTGGTGTGTGTGGGTCCCACGACAGTAGTAAGACACGGGGTACCCCGAGTTGGTTCGGGGTACGGTGTCGATTTCATGTCCGGTTTATTGTTTTTAGTTTAGATCCGATTCATGGTGTATGTTTAGTTTTTTTTATGTTTATGATCTTATGTTAAAAATTAAATTAATAAAATGATATGATTAATTTAATAACATGACTTAGGTTATTTTAATTATTATAATCATGAAATTAATTAAACTAAGTATTTTATATTTTAGACTTATAATTAATTAATTATTTAAAAACCATGACTATAATTAATTAATTAACATGACTTAGGTTATATTATTAATATATAATAATACATGTTTTAACCTAAGTATTTAATTTTATTTAATTAAAAACATGTTATACTTTAATTAAATATTTTAACCTATAGTTTAATTAAATTACATGAAATAATTATTAAATTATACATTATATCATATGACTTAGAAAATAATCATGGAAACACTTAGGCTTATATACTTAGCTTATTTAACCAGCTTATTTCTAATTATGGAAAATTTCTATCTTTAGAAACTTAATTAAATAAAGCAGCTAATCTATTTATGGAAACCTTCTATTTTTAGAAACTTATTTATTTCAGGCAGCTAATCTATTTATGGAAACTTATTTAATTACGGCAACTGATCTATTTATGGAAACTTTCGATTGTTAGAAACTTATCTAATTTAAGCAGTAAATCTATTTTTGGAAACTTTCTATTTTTGGAAACTTTCTATTTTTGGAAACTTTCTATTTTTGGTAACTTTATATTTTTAGAAACTTTCTATTTTTGTAAACTTTCTATTTTTGGAAACTTTCTATTTTAGGAAACCTGCTATTTTTGGAAAGTTACTTATTATTACACAGTAAGTATAATAACACATGAAATACCAAGAATACTTAATCAGATTAAACAGAATATAAGATAAACACAGTTTAAGGCTTTAAAACAGTAAAACATTGTAAGAACACATAAAATAAGCTAAGACATGACATAAAACCAGCTACGTATTTAGTAAGCAGATATTTATTCATGTATGTATTTATGTAGCACTAGTGATTCGGAAGTAGGATTCCTCTCTGTTCATCTTCTTCGTTCACTGGACATAAGGTACGGATTCCCGTCCTTTCAGTATGGACATTCTTTCCTTATTAGGATTCCCCGTATGCAGCCAACTGTTTTCCCGTAGTATAAGTTATGTGTTTGATTGCTTATGTTTAATTAAGATTACCTATAGCCATATACATGCATGACCAGTTTCACCTAGTTATGGAGGTACCATAACCATAACATTAGAGGCACTGATGTTATGACTTCACCACGGCGGAGTGATTGCTCGTGGCGTCCATTCAGCTTTTGGCCATTTATATTATATTTATCCTGTGGGGCGTATGGGTGCATCCTAGTTACATGTTTTTATTCAGGATTTCATGGTGAACGTGGTGTGTGCCTTGCATCCTTCACAAGGAGTTGATCCTTCCTACCCAAAAACCAGTATATTAAATTAGAGGCAACCCCTCTAATTTGCATGATGAGGTCATCCCTCCAAGTATTCATGCACGGTGGATTTTCATGAACTATATTGGCTAATGGTAAAATATGACAAACAGTTTTTATAAGATATACATAAGACTTTCAAACTATTAAACCAGTTTATTTAAGACTTAACCAGGTTACTCGGGACTTAGTTTTCTTCCGCTGTTATTATGTTATATGCTTATCCTATTCATGCTTTATTGTACATCCGTGCACTGAGCGTATTGCTCAGCCGTTTTCCTTTTCTATGTTCCCAAAACGGCAGGTACTCAGGGACGCTCGTAGACACTAAGAGTACGTGCATATGGACTGGAAGATTTCTAGCCTTCTTTACTTTATGCATTTCCTTTCTTATGATACTTATGCTTTGGACATTGTTTAGTCCTTTCCTTTATTACACTATGTTTGTGTGTGATGAGCTTTACTGTTGGACTACCAATGTTTGATTCCGGTATTTTCCTTTTATGGTCAAGTAATGTTTAGACATTTTTCCTTGTATGCTTTGATGACACGCCATAATTGCTGTGATATTTCCATTTCCAAAATGGGGTGTTACAGAGTATGTGGGGAAAGACACAAGAACACAAGTTGGCATAGTTTCAAGATCAAGTAAAGGCAAAGATCAAAGATCCAAGATCACAAGTCATGAAAGGAACTACGAAAGAACTCTCAAGACAACGAGCTTCAAAGTCTGCAACACCAAAGAAGTGAAGTCACATATACATGACCACCCCTTAGGGGGAGATTGTTAGCCGTAATTAAAGTGATGGTCATATAATATACCGTTGCGAAGCTCGTGAAAAATACTATTCAACGGTGTCGAGAGTTCTTAGTTATTAATGTTTATGTAACGGGAATTAGTCCCGAACACACAAACGAGGAAGGCCTCCTAAACACTTACTACTTAGTATAAAAGGCCTCCTAGGCCTCATTTGTGTGTGTGTTTTCCATTCCTTTGTTTGTAGAGAGAGAAACGTATGTGTTTCTCTCACTAGGAATTCACAACCTTGTTTTTCTCTTTTCCTTCATCTAATCTAATCTTTTTTTTGGTTTAATCTTCATCTTTATTTCTATATCCTATATAGTCGTGTGAATCAATCCAACACATTTCATAAAACAATTCAAGAATCTTTTCGTAGAAAACATTGCATAAAGCATTTCGTAGAAAACATTTGATAAAACATTTCGTAGAAACAAGTGCAAATAATAACGTTCTTGGTAACGAAAAGGGAAGTTTGGTTTTCTATTTCTACTTAAAAGGTAAAAGCGAAACGAATTAAAAATAAGCAAAAAAACAATTAACAAATAATACTGAAACAATACAAAATAATAAAACGTAAATTAAAGCAAAACAATTAATAAAAATAAAACTAAAAGGAGAAATTAACTTTCGACTGAAAAATAAAATTTACTTAATGAAAACGAAGAAAATAAAACTAAGAGGGTACTTTAAAACTAAATGAGACAAAAACTATTGCGGGTACTAATAAAAGACAAAACTTAAACTTCACGAAAAAATATTAATATTAAAATTAGACGAAAAATATAACTAAAAATACGTGACTTTCAGAATTAAAATCGGAACAACTTTCAGATTAAACTAAACGATTACGAACAATTGGCGGGAAAATGGGAAGCTGGCAGACAACTAGCTCAAAATTATAACTGATTCGGAATGTTTGTTCAGGATTTATTTTTTTTGGCAATTGCTTGGTTCGGGAATTTTTGTTCACTCGGGATCTTTTTTTACAAATTTGTTCATTCGGAATTTTTTTAACAAAATTGTTCATTCGGAATTTTTTTCACAAAAGCTTGGTTCGGGATTTTTGCTCATTCGGTATAATTGGTTCGGAAAAAATAAAACTACTTATTCGGTAAAACTACTCAATCGGGAAAAATTACTCATTCGGTAAAAACTACTCATTCGGTAAAAATACTTGGTTCGGGAAAAATATAACAGTGGACAAAGCAAAGCAATATGGAACACGAATTTAACCAAAATCAATCATAATCAATCTAAAAATTAAATTAAACTAACCACTAATAACCAACTAACAACAATCAATCAAACCAAATCAATAAAACTAAAAATAAAAACCAAATCAATCAAAACCCACTTAATAAATTAAATCTAAAATCAACCAAAAAAAATAAAACAAAAAACAATAAATCACTAATTAAGATCTACCAAACACTAAAACATCTAAATCCATAAACTTTATGGAATCAAAACAATAAAACTATAAAACCCACTTGATTAATCAAAACCAAATCAACCAAATCAACAAACCAAACACTAAATTAAAATCAAACAAGAAAGGAAGGATGAGATTAAAAATAAAACTTGATTAAAAGATAAAGATTCAACAACAATTAAAAGTAAAAATTAAAGGACTTACGAATTTAAGGTGCAAGACAATGAATTTAAATTGACAAGAAATTAAATGAAATGAAAATAAAGGTGGAAGAACTATTTTGTCAAGATAGCCAACACCTCCTAATGTGTCATTAGGAGGGTATTTATAGGAGGATTAGGGAGATTAGCATGTGTTGATTCATTCTTCTTCTTCACGTCTTTTCGTCTTCTATATTCTTCGATTTTTCGACTTTATCTCGGGATTAATTGAACTCGTCTTATAATTTCTTCATTTATTAGACTTGAGTTCTTCGACTTCATTAAACTTCCGTCTTTAGACTTTTTCTTCGATAAATCTTCAAAATAGGCCTTGGACTTCCGTTCTTTTTGCACTCTTGATCTTTTGACTTCGTCTTTTGTCTTTTTCTTTGATAAAAGCCCGTGAAAGACCGTGTTTTCTTCCCTTTTCACATTTTGATCCTAAATCATAACAAAAAACACAAACCACGCATAATTCTGTCATTTACGACATAAAATACACGTTTTGTCTTGGTTATTATATAATTAAGTTGTAAAAGGATAAGTGTTTTCACACTTATTAAATCCCCTACACTTGACCATTGCAATGTCCTCATGCAATGCATTAATTACAATGCAAGTTTTATATTTTCTATCATAATTAACCCACCTTGGCCTTTATTAAACATAATTAAAGGAAGAAAAACAAATAAAGAGATTAAAGACTTACATTGATGCTTTGGATTGTCATGAATGTTTATCATCCTAAAGTTTCATGTTCCCCAAACCAAGCTTAAAAACGAGATCATTGTTATTATAAGTTAGAAAACTAACACAAACTCATTTGGCCCAATTATTCACTTAGACTCCCTTATTCCTAGGTGAATCTCTTATATTTTATTGTTGTCTTAAATGATCACGAGAATGCATTGTTTGACTTATTTCGATAGTTTATTTAGGCTGAAAATAAAGTGGGACGATTTAATCAATAGTTAGCTAAAGGACAAAATCTTTTAAAACTGCTTCTCGGGACCTCATAAAGTTCATATCTTGGCATAACTCGCTTCACGATTTGAGAGCTTTCTCGGACCGATATTTGGCATTGACTTCATACTTCAAATCTTGAGAGACGTTCATGAAATAATGGTCTTCTCTTCATAATAGGAATTTCTTCAATTGAACTTTTTGAGAGATTCTTCATACTTGGACCACGACTTCTTCATTTTTCTCCAATCTTTATTTGGGATTTTTATATACAACGATCCGCCTCCTTTTAGGACTTGGATCTATTTATCCTCATACCTTGTTAGGGCCTTTTCGGATAGATTTCTCCATGATCTTTATGGGAGTATTTGCTTTTCGTCGTGTCTCTCGATCATTCATATTAATTTCTGATAAATGATTCTTTACATCACTTGAGATCTTTAGCAACAAAATGTAGCCCTCATGCCTTGTTAGGGCCTTTTCGGACTCGCCAATCTTCCCATCCCGCTTCAATAAGTTATGCCTTGGCTATGAACTCTAATCAATACCGAGCAACTTTTAAACGATCTTGGGCTAGAAGCTAAGTAATTTTTTAAATCGTACAACCTTATTTATTGCAAAATTTATTAGCAAGCGATGCGAGAAAAAACTTATAATCAACTCACATAAATTTATGAAAGAATACCAAACTTATAATTGACTCTATCATCTCTCGTTCTCCCTAATTTAAAATCTCAAGGAATGAGACTCGTGGAAGCTTAGCCTATTAAATCAATGTTTTGGGTTTTCAAGTCATCTATAGGATCTTGCAACTTCTTATACTTTTTCAAGTTTAGAGTTCGCATTTTAAAGTTCCCTTGATAAACGACTTTCTAGGATCAATTATAGGAACTTGCGAAAAGTTCTTGTTCTTAACCCGTAAGAGTTAAGACTTTCGCGTTTTAAAGTTCCCTATATAAAAGCCTAGCAAAACTTAACTTAAACACGTTAAGGATACTAGCTAGAGTAACCTTAGATAAGTAAAATTGGGTTGAGTCAAAATATTCACAACGTTTAAAAATTAAAACCACTTTATTAAAATCAATTCTAGCAAAGAAAGAAAATAACTATAACAAAGGTAAATACTACTAGGCCAAAATAGATCAAAAATTTTGAAAAATGTCGAAAAATCAATTTTCCGGTTAAAAAGAGGACAAATACAAGGAAAAGCCCACTTAACTTTGATAGAAGTCCCCCTACACTTAATATAAACATTGTCCTCAATTTTTAAGCATGTGGAAGTAACCTCCCCTACACTTAGGACATTGTGCACGTTGTTTAAATCTTTCTAAGGAAGAGACAACTAAAGTGATTCCTATTTTAATATTGAAGAATATAAAATAGAGAATCAAAAGAGTTTAGGATAGAACCAGGAAGACGGGTACACGGAATCACGGGTCGTCAAAAGTCATCAAGAATGGATCTTTGAAAGCTCGAATCCTTGCACATGATAAGAAAGAAAAGAACAAACACATACTAGGGTCTCCCCCTATACTTATTATAAAAGAACAGATAAAAAGGATAGATACTGCGGGTTGCCTCCCGAGAAGCGCTTGTTTTTGTTCACCGAGTCGTGAGCCTGACTCGACCTTGATTACAATGGTAAGAACCTTGAAGAACATCCATCGAGATCAAATACATGGTTTTCGTCCATCAAATAGCACAAGCTTAAGGAGAACAAGGCAAGCCAAAGAAGAGTAGGCAAGGTTCCCTTAAGCATTTGTTGAGCACGGTGGTAGAAAGTATGATGAAGTGTAAGCATATCTCCATTGTTTCCAAAAATTATTCCTTTTATTTCATCAGATGGATACTGAGATGGCTTAAAAATTGCAATACCGGGATCGAACACCTTTTCCTTTAGGGGAAAATAACACTCAAGTTCAATAGTCCTTGAAGAAGATCTGCTCATAAATCGCACAATCTCATCTGACGAAGGTGGATAGAGAGGTGTCAAAACATAGGTACTACGGATATTGGTGTCTTCTGCCTTCTTCTCTTTTGAAACGGGTTTCTTAATATCCGAAAGAGGATAAAGAGCATCATCAAAGTCTAAAGGAGGAAAATCATTATCATTGGGGAAGTATGTATTGAGAAAAGTAGCAAAGTCTTCCTCAAATGAGTAGTCATCCAAAGTAGGATCAAGCATTGTTGGTGGAGGATCTTCATCAAAAGTAGGTGCAAGGTAATCATGTGACGAATCACTCGAAAGAGTATCGACATCATCAAAATCATCATATGTTGGCATGTCTTTATACTCTGAAGTAAAATCATCAGAATCATCCATATCAGAACTAGAATCATCATCATAGTCATCATAGATTGGTGGAGATTCATAAATTGGTGGAGGATCTAAATTGGAGAGAGTATCATCCACATCATCTTGGAAAAGTGGATTATCATAGCAAGAATCGAAAAGAGGATTGTTGTAGACAACAAAATCATCAAGCACATTAATCATATTCACTAATTCTCTTCCATTGGGTTTGATTGTGATCTTCCCCATTTTAAAAACTTATGCATCATTCCCGACCGTTAAGATTAGCTCACCTTCAGCAACATCGACTAATGCTTTTCCGGTTCTCAAGAATGGCCGACCAAGTATTAACGGAATACGAGGGTCCATTTCCTAATCAACAACAACAAAATCAACCGGAAAAGTGAAGGTACCAACTTTAATAAACACATCTTTAGCAATACCAACGGGGTAAGCGAGAGTGCGATTTGCTAGCTCAAGAGTCATCTTTGTTGGAGTAAGATCGAGTAATGATAGTGTTTTCCAAACACTTAAAGGCATCAAATTTATACTTGCCCCGAGATCGGATAAGGCAATAAATTATTCGGTTTTGTTAAAAATGCAAGGCAACACAAAACGACCGGGATCTCCAAGTTTTTCCGGAAGTTATTTAAGAATGATTGCAGAACAGTTTTCATTTAAGCGTGTGTTGACAAGCTCAGCCAGCTTTTACTTCTTGTTAAGCAATTCCTTGAATGCTTTGACGAATTTCGGCATGTGGACAAGTGCTTCAACGAGGCTAATGTTGAAATTCATTTGAGAGATCATCTTCAAATAGTTTGACACTTGAATGTCATCCTTGGTGAGCAATTTGCACTTGTCTAAGCGAGAAGGATAAGGGATGTTGGGTTTATAGGTGGAAGGTGGGGTTGGTGAAGGGTTTGTCTTGGGTACTTCGTCAACAAGAGGTGGAGACGGTAATGGAGAACTCGTACTAGGCGTGGTAGTAGGCGAGATAAATATTGGTGGAGGAGGTTTAGATGGAATAATTGGGGGAGGGATAGATGGTCCTACTAAGGTTGCTCCATTGCGTGTAGTAATATCACTCACATTCGCTCTTGGATTGGTGACGGTATTTGAAGTAGAGGGTTGGGTACTTGGGAAGAAACTAGCCAGCATATTCTTCAAATAATTTGTTTGATTACTAAAATAGGTTTGCATATCATGTCGAAGCTTGGATCGAATATCATTCCCTTGCTTAGTGATATCTCCTTTCAAATTGGTGATTTGGCTTTGAAGATTCTTAACTAGCTCTCCTTGGGTCCTCATGAAAGCTTCAACATCATGATTAATGGGTGGTTCTTGTTGAGCGGGTGGGTGATAAGGATTAGAAGCTCGAGGTGGGTTTGGGTTGCTTCTATTTTCGTTGTTGGGGTTGTGGTTTTGAGGAGAAAAATCGGGTGAAAGAAAGTTGTTAGAACGATAACTTAGAAAGTTACGATCACCTTGAGGTCGGGCTTGATAGCTTTCCGTTGAATAGTTACCATGAGCCGCATACACGTTTTCCGGATTGTCATGAGTAGAAGGACAACCAGTGTATGAATGAGGACCGCCGCAGATCTCACAAGAAAGTGCTACAACTTTAACTTGTTGTTGTTGATTGGTAGCCAAGAGTTGGATACTTTTGTTCATTTCAGGCATCATATGGGTGAATTCGGTCATCTCAGTGTGTGATAAGGTAGAAGAAACATTGACTCTCGGGTTATTTTTTGAAGATGCGGATGAATCCCAATTTTTGTGATCAGTAGTCATGTTCTCGATAAGCTCTCTACACTCCTCGGGTCTTCTTTTCATAAATGTGCCACCGGCGGCTGCATTAATCGTATCACGATCACGAAAAGTTAAACCGTTGTAGAAATTATCAATTAAGGTGATGGGGAGCATGTTGTGGTTTGGAAATCGATCGATCAAAACATTATATTGTTCCCAAGCATCAAAAAGTGATTCATCAGGTTCTTGTGTAAATCCACTAATTTGAATCCGAAGGCTCGTGACCATGGATGATGGAAAGTAGCGCGACGAAAATCGTTGAGTCATGTCGTCCCATGTATGAATTGAATTCTTTGGAAGACGATCAAACCATTTTTCGGCATGGTGGGATAAGGTATGTGGAAATAGGTGAAGGCGAAGAAAATCCATAGTAACACCGGGCAACTTCATGCTTTGAATTATGGTAATGAATTTGTTGAGGTGTTTGTTGGCATCATCATCCGGAAATCCGCGAAATGGACAAGCGTTTTGAACTTGTTGGATCATGTGATGCTTCAACGAAAACTCTGGAGCCGTGATTTGCATCGGCGCAATCGGTCCTCCGCGTCCATTCATTGTAGGTTGACACAGATTCTCCATCGTTCGTAAGTCGGGTTGAGGAAGATGGTTGTTATTATTCATGTTGAGGTGAGGTGGGTTATTGTTGTTGTGCATACCGGCCATATCTAAATCTTCACGGGTCTTGGGCTCTAAATAAGATGAAGATCTAGTACGCATACACCTGCAAAAGAAAAAGAAAAAGATACCAAAGAAATAGAGAATATATATACACTTATAAAATCAAAATAAATATCTTTTTGGTGCAAAACTTTGGAAAATAAATCCTTTTTATACTTTTTTAATGTTTTTGGATTCTCGAAAATTTTTAATTTTTATGGATTTATGTAAATTTTTGAGCAAGAAAAATAACGTTCAAGAGTGAACGAATCCCAAAATCCAACGCGTCTCTCACAATAAACCGTTAGTCTTCACGAAAAGAGCCGGCAGCGGCGCCATTTTAATAACCGATTTTTAGTATATTAAAAATTATATATTTGTTCGTTCTCGGTATCTTAACGAATTGATCACGGTTAGAAGTGGAAAAATCGTTCTTGGTAACGAAAAGGGAAGTTTGGTTTTCTATTTCTACTTAAAAGGTAAAAGCGAAACGAATTAAAAATAAGCTAAAAACAATTAACTAATAATAACGAAAAAATACAAAATAATAAAACGTAAATTAAAGCAAAACAATAAATAAAAATAAAACTAAAAGGAGAAATTAACTTTCGACTGAAAAATAAAATTTACTTAATGAAAAAGGAGAAAATAAAACTAAGAGGGTACTTTAAAACTAAACGAGACAAAAAATAAAGCGGGTACTAAATAAAAGACAAAACTTAAACTTCACGGAAAAATATTAATATTAAAATTAGACGAAAATTATAACTAAAAATACGTGACTTTCAGAATTAAAATCAGAACAACTTTCAGATTAAACTAAACGATTACGAACAATATTAATAAATAAGCAAGCAGGCAAGCTAGTAGCTGGAAGCACCCAGGCTAGCAGCTAAACAATTGGCGGGAAAATGAGAAGCTGGCAGGAAACTAGCTCAAAATTATAATTGATTCGGAATGTTTGTTTGGGATTTATTTTTTTTGGCAATTGCTTGGTTCGGGAATTTTTGTTCACTTGGGATCCTTTTTACAAATTTGTTCATTCGGAATTTTTTTTACAAATTTGTTCATTAGGAATTTTTTTCACAAAAGCTTGGTTCGGGATTTTTGCTCATTCGGTATAATTGGTTCGGAATAAATAAAACTACTTATTCGGTAAAACTACTCATTCGGGAAAAACTACTCATTCGGTAAAAATTACTCATTCGGTAAAAATACTTGGTTCGGGAAAAATATAACAGTGGACAAAACAAAGCAATATGGAACACGAATTTAACCAAAATCAATCTAAAAATTAAACTAAACTAACCACTAATAATCAACTAACAACAATCAATCAAACCAAATCAATAAAACTAAAAATAAAAACCAAATCACTCAAAACCCACTTAATAAATTAAAGCTAAATCAACCAAAAACAATAAAACTAAAAACAATAAATCACTAATTAAGATCTACCAAACACTAAAACATCTAAATCCATAAACTTTATGGAATCAAAATCAATAAAACTATAAAACCCACTTGATTAATCAAAACCAAATCAACAAACCAAACACTAAATTAAAATCAAACAAGAAAGGAAGGATGAGATTAAAAATAAAACTTGATTAAAAGATAGAGATTCAACAACAATTGAAAGTAAAAATTAAAGGACTTACGAATTTAAGGTACAAGACAAGGAATTTAAATTGACAAGAAATTAAATGACATGAAGATAAAGGTGGAAGAAGTATTTTGACAAGATAGCCAACACCTCCTAATGTGTCATTAGGAGGGTATTTATAGGAGGATTAGGGAGATTAACATGTGTTGATTCATTCTTCTTCTTCACGTCTTTTTGTCTTCTAATTTCTTCGACTTTTTCGACTTTATCTCGGGATTAACTGAAATCGTCTTATAATTTCTTCATTTATTAGACTTGAGTTCTGCGACTTCATTAAACTTCCGTCTTTAGACTTTTTCTTCGATAAATCTTCAGAATAGGCCTTGGACTTCCGTTCTTTTTGCACTCTTGCACTCTTGATCTTTTGACTTCGTCTTTTGTCTTTTTCTTCGATAAAAGCCCGTGAAAGACCGTGTTTTCTTCCCTTTTCACATTTTGATCCTATATCACAACAAAAAACACAAACCACGCATAATTCCGACATTTACGACATAAAATACACGTTTTGGCTTGGTTATTATTATAATTAAGTGATACAAGGATAAGTGTTTTCACATTTATTAAAACCTAAGGCCAATTCATAGTGATCTAGGCATACCCATCTTAAACGAATGCTATACGAACCAAAAAACCCACTAATCAATTCATTTGTTGATTCAATTAAATTCACAAACCCTAATTTGATATTTGGGGATTAGCTAATTAAACTAGGAAAGATACAAATGAATCATATGTACCTTAACTGTTTGGAATGAAAGACACAAAACCAAATCGTGGTGTGAGAAGCTTTTGGGTACAAATCAATGGCGGCAATGGTTGCTGTGTGTGTTTGTGTGAAACAGAGAAATGAAAAACGAAAAAGAAAGGGGGGGGGGGAGGGGGTTTCTTTATTTGACTTAGGTCAAAATAAAACATTTTCCCTTTTTACTCTTTTAGTCCTCCTATTTTCGTCTATTTTCTTTTGGCGACTATCCTATTTAATCACATACATTCCAAGCAACGTAATTGAACTCCTACTTCGTAACACACATTAATCATAGTATCACTAAAAACCTAATACCGATTCACATGAATTACGAAAAGTCACGAAGCACGAAGAATACACACGAAGAACGATTCACCATTTAACATATAACCAATTAATTTTTCTGAACTACTTTTGAAGATAGATTTGATGATGAAAATAATTTGACATTTTCTCCCCCTTAAATACAGACCCGTTTTCTATTTAAAGAGTTGTAGTATTTTTATTTAAGAGTAATGATGAAAGACTTTTTCGTTAAAGATGATATAAGAACAATTCATGGTGGCAATAAGATTTCTCTTATTTATACAAAATAAGTGCACTGAAACGTACACAAATTTGTGTTAGACCAAGTTGTAAAGTAAACTTGATCCCTTGTATGGTTTTAAAGAAAACCATACCCGAGAAAATTAATTCCCGTTGTGAGCCAACGTTTTCGTAAGAAATACGTGACTTTAATGCGAAAAATGGGTTGCAGTAAGAAATAACTACAAGCCATATGGGCATCTTTTTAAAAATATGTACAACTTTTATACAGACTCTATTTATGGCGTCGTGTCAATTTTAATCGACATTTCTAAGGCCGTAAATATTACCGTACTAAAAGACATGCCCGATTTAAAATGAAAAAAATATTTTTGGATTTTCTTGATTTTATATTTTTATGGTTTTTGTATGTTTTATATTTTTGTATTTTGCTTTTGGTGGTTTTTATATATATACGTTAATATACAAGATCACGATAAAAGGATACTAAAGAATAGTTTACAACCACTATTCTGCAGATTCTTCTTCCAACTCCTTAAGTGTCGCTGGTGAGAATGATTTCATGCCTAGCTTTTCGATCAAAAACTCGATACGTCCTCGATCTAAGGCCTTAGTGAATATATCCGCCAGCTGATACTCAGTGTTGACAAAATACAGTTCGATCACTCCATTTTCCACTTTCTCTTTGATGAAATGGTAGCGAATGTCAATGTGCTTTACCCGGGAGTGTTGAACGTAGTTGCAGCATAGAGCAATGGCGGTTTTGTTGTCACACTACATCAGAATTTTGTTGAATTCAAGACCGTAGTTAGTTAATTGTGATCTCATCCAAAGAACTTGAGCACAACAACCAGACATAGCAATGTATTCAGCCTATGTACTTGATATTGTAGCGCTTTTCTGCCTTTTGTATGCCAACTAACTAGTCTATCTCCAAGAACTTGCACACTGCCAGAAGTGCTACGTCAAGTATTTTGGCACCCAACATAATCTGCATCTGCATATGATATTATTGCAATAGAGGAACCCTTCGGATACCACAAACCACGATGAAGTGTTCCTTTAAGATATCGAAAGATCCTTTTCACAACATGTAAGTGCTTTTCGGTAGGCCGAGCCTGATACCGGGCACATATGCATATAGCAAACTGCAAATCAGGCCTGCTAGCAGTCAGATAGAGAAGGGTGCCGATCATTCCGCGGTAAAGTTTAGGATCAACAACTATCCCTTCCCTATCCTCATCTAACTTGGATCTCTCCACCATTGGAGTATCCACGGGGTCAAAATTTTCAAAATGATACTTCTTTAATGATTCAAGAGAAAATTTGGATTGATTAATGAAGATGCCTCTAGGATTTTGAGAAATTTTCAACCCTGAGAAAAATGAAATTATTCCCATCATCCATATGTTAAAACGTATGGACATAATTTTCTCAAAATGGTCAGACAGTCTTTGAGTAGTGGCAGCAAATATTATATCGTCAACATAAATTTGTACCAGTATCATGTCGTTGTCCTCCTTGAGAATTAATAATGTTGGGTTTACTTTGCCTTTGGAGAAGCCTTCCAAAATCAGATAAGACGATAGGAGATCGTACCACGCACGTGGAGCTTGTTTCAACCCGTAAAGAGCCTTCTTGAGCTTGTACACGTGATTAGGATACTCCGAGCTGACGAATCCATTCGGCTGGCTTACGTAGACATCTTCCATTAATTCACCGTTAAGAAATGCCGTCTTAACATCCATTTGGTAGACGATCATATTCATGTGAGCAACATAAGCAAGGAATAATCTAATCGCCTCCAATCGAGCAACAGGAGCAAAGAATTCTTCAAAGTCAACACCCAAAGCTTGTTTGTAACCTCGAGCAACCAATCTAGCCTTGTTCTTTAAAACACTAGCCAAGTCATCGAGTTTGACCTTATATACCCATAACAATGTAAGAACATCTACGTTGTTGGGTAAAGGAACTAATTCCCATAATTCAAGACGTTGAAATTCATTAATTTCCTCTTGGCTTCAATCCAAGATGATTATGTCATGGCTTGTTGCCAAGTTTTAGGTTCAATATCAGAAAGAAATGCATCAAAGTAGCAATATAATGCATGTTCTTGGAGTTGGTGGCGTGTTAAGACTGGTCGATCGATGTGACCAATAATATTGCGGATTGGGTGATCCTTTATCCATTTGGTGTTGTGATTTTCAATCCGTGGTGGTCGGGAGTGAACGATTGCAGGAGCTTCCTCTGAGGTAGACGCACCGTTAGGGTTTTCGGGTATTTGTGAACCAAAGAATGGAAGCTCTTGTAAGTGAGCAATTTCCAAATCGTGATCATAGTAATCCTCTTCAGCTTCATTAGGAACAAGTAGGGGTGATGATTCAGGTGTAGTTTGTGAATTGGTGGGAGATGGGGCATCTGGTTCAATAGTGACAGTAGATGCCTCAGACTGATTTCCATTATCTTGAGCAACAACTTCAGGAATCGGAGCTACTGCTGCAGGTGTTGGAGAAGCATCACTAGGTGGACCAAACAATTCATCAAACATAGGTTGAAATAACTCATCCCACTCGGGCCTTGTAGGTGGTGTAAATGATGGAGAAGTAGGATTGTTGGGAGTTAATCCGAAACTAATCGTACCGGTTCCCATCTCATGAAGTGCGGGTTGAGAGCTGTGTTGCTCAGAAGCCATCGTTGTCAGCTCATCAAAATCGGCATCCAAAGTTTCTACTATCTTGCAAAGACGACGGTTATAAATTTTGTAAGCTTTCTTTGCGAGCCTTCTCCCATGCCCAACAAGTATACCTGAATAACTAGCTTCTAGCTTACGAATGATGGAGAGGTTTTGTGTATAACATGCGGCTGCCACTGCTTCAGCCCATAAGAATAAAGGAGCATTCACATAAATCAACATAGTTCTAGCAGCTTCCATTAGTGTACGGTTACGTCTTTCCACGACACCGTTTTGTTGTAGAGTGCGAGCAACGGAAGTTTCATGTGAAATACCGACCTTTTCATAATAGTCTCGTAGAGTTTGATTAACGAACTCAGTTCCATTATCAGTGCGAATGCGGCGAATAGTAGCATTAAGACGTACTTGGATCATCTTTAAGAAAGTAATAATATAATTTGGTGCTTGATCCTTGGTTGCTAAAAACTTTACCCATGTAAACCTTGAGAAATCATCCACCATGACGAGGATGTATTTTCTACCACTCACACTAGCCGTACGCATTGGCCCACAAAGATCCATGTGCAAAAGATACAGTGGTTCTTGGTTGGTGTCTTCAACTTTAGGTTTGTATGATTTCTTGGTGCTTTTCCCCAAAGAACCCACGGAACATAAATGATACTTGTTGAACTTATGTTTTGGAAGACCACGAACAAGTTCGTTTTTAGCCAAATGGTTTATAGCATAAAAGTTAAGATGAGATAACCGGCGATGTCACAACCATGACTTGGTCTTAGATGCTTTGCAAAGAAGGCATACAGGAGAGGGGCCATCATGTTTTGAATGGACAGTGTGTAGAGATTATCCCCTCGATAACCTTTTAACAAATCATTTCCTGCAAGATCGCGAATAAAGCAAGTATGTTGTCGAAAAGCAACCTCAAGGTCCGAATCGCAAAATTGTCCCACTAAAAATAAATTGTGACCAAGTCCCTCCACATAATATAGCCTTGAAATCGTAACATTCACAATTTGGTATTCACCATAACCCATGATCTTTGCAATATGGTCGTTGCCGAATTTAACCGATCCTAGAAACTTGCTGATGAAATTTCTGAGCATCGAGCGGTCTCCGGTCATATGCTTTGAGCATCCAGAGTCCAAGTACCAGAGGATGATTTAGACCACCTGAAAATATCACTAGACAAAGACGATGTATCGGAATCTAGAAGTTCCTCTGTGTTAGCAGGTACAAATATAGTTACCTTAGATTTTCTATTAGAAGAGTTCTTAGGCTTCCAAATTTACTTCCTAGATGCTGGCTTAGATTCTAGTTGTCTAAAGACCTTAGGTACTGATACAATGATTTTCTCGTATAAAAGTTCGTTGAACAAGTCTTTTCGAATTGATTACCGTTGAAAGTGCGACTCAGTCGTTCTTGGTGGAATATAAAATGATCTGATTATCTATTTTAAACTAAAGTAAAATGAAAATGAAGATATAAATGAAAATGTAAAAGCAAATATAAATGTCGTTAAGTAAAAGTGGAAGGTTGAAATTTAAAACAAAAAATTAATACTTAAAACTAAACGACGAAAAATTAAAACTTTAAAAAGTAAATTTTGAAAAATTAATAAAAATCAAAATATCAAAATAAATCTAAGTTAAGACAGTTAAAATAACACTAAGTAAAAAAACTGGCGAGAAAAATAAAATTGGAAATTAAAATAAAAGATAAAAATAGAACTTAAACCATCGGAATGCTTTTAGTTGGAACCGTATCTGTATGTACACACTAGAAACTGTCGGAATAAGTGAAAAGGAAATATGTCGGAATGTAACTATCGGAATGCATAAAAGGAAAAACTATCGGAAGGTTAGTATCACTTCTATCGGAATAAAAACTAAGCTCTACTGTCGGAATACTTGGTCGGAAAAACCATCGGAATACTAAAACCCTAATCCGATACAACGACCGGAATACTTGTAACCCAAAGCTGTCGGAATATCAAAAGATCACCTCCGTCGGAATCCCAGTCGGAATAACCGTCGGAATCCAAAACCCTTTTCCGACGTGGGTGTCGGAATAACCGTAGGAAAAAATACCCCTTTTTCGACGAAAATAAAATGGAAAAGAAGCAAACCGAATAAGCTATGTTTAAATAAGCACTAATCGAAACTTACCAAATGAAACAATAAAAAGAAATAGATAAGCGCTAAACTACAAGAAAAAGATTAAAGTTATGAAAACATTTAAAATTGAATAAACATAAAGATTAAAACTTGAAGATCAAACAAATCAACAAAAGATTATTTAAAACAAGAAGGGAAGAATGAGAATGATTATGAGAAACTTGAAATTAAAGATGATGATTAGAGATTCAAATACAAGATTAAAGTGAAAAGCTTAAAACTTTAAAGAAAAAACTAGAGAGAGAAAGTAAAAACACATACTCCTACTTACTCTAATCTACTCCTGATAATGAGTAACTATTCAAAATGAAGGAGTAAATGACTATTTATAGGAGGAGGGGAGTTGTTTCCTCTCTTTCTTTCTTTGTCTTTTCGTATTTTAATTTCTTCGTCTTTGTCGACGTTGTCTCGGGATTTGTCGATATAAAATGAACTCGTCTTCTAATTTGTTCTTTAATTAGACTTGGTTCTTCGACTTTCTTAAACTTCTGTCTTTAGTCTTTTTCTACGATAAATCTTCAGAATAGGCCTTGGACTTCCGTTCTTTTTGCACTCTTGATCTTTTGACCTCGTCTTTTGTCTTTTTCTTCGATAAAAGCCCGTGAAAGCCCGTGTTTTCTTCCTTTTTCATCTTTTGGTCCTAAAACACAATAAAAACACAAACCACGCATAATTCTGACATTAACGACATAAAATACACGTTTTGGCTTGATTATTATTATAATTAAGTGGTAAAATGATAAGTGTTTTCACACTTATTAAATCCCCTACACTTGACCATTGTAATGCCCTCATGCAATGCATTAATTTCAAAGCACGGTTTACATTTTTCATCATAATCAATTCACCTTGGCCTTTATTAAACACAAGACATTAAGTAAACTTAAGGAGATAGCAAATTGCAAAATATTTAAAAGAAGAAAACAAGTAAAGAGATCAAAGACTTACATTGGGGTTTTGGTAGTCATGAATGTTTATCATCCTCAAGTTTCACGTTCCCCATACCAAGCTTATAAATGAGATCATTGTTGTTATAAGTTAGCAAACTAACACAAACTCATGTGGGCCAATTATTCACTTAGACTCCCTTATTCCTAGGTGTATCTCTTATATTTTATTCTTGTCTTGAATGATCACGAGGATGCATTGTTGACTTATTTCGATAATTTATTAAGGACGAAAATAAGTAGGACGATCTAATCAATATTTAGCTAAATGACAAAATCTTTTAAAACTGCTTCTCGGGACCTCATAAAGTTCATATCTTGGCATAACTCGCTTCACGATTTGAGACCTTTCTCAGACCGATATTTGCAGCGACTTCATACTTCTAATCTTGAGAGACGTACTTGAAATTATGGTCTTCTATTCATAATAGGAATTTCTTCACTTGAAGTTTTTGAGAGATTCTTCATACTTGGACCACGACTTCTTCATTTTTCTCCAATCTTTATTTTGGATTTTGATATACAACGATCCGCCTCCTTTTAGGACTTGCATCTATTTATCCTCATACCTTGCTAGGGTCTTTCGGATAGACTTCTCCATGATCTTTTAGGGAATTTTTTGCTTTTCGTCGTGTGTCTCGATCGTTCATATTGATTTTTGATAAATGATTCTTCACATCACTTGGGATCTTTAGCAACAATATGTAGCCCTCATGCCTTGTTAGGGCCTTTTCGGACTCACCAATCTTCGCATCCCGCTTCAATAGGTTATGCCTTGGCTATGAACTCTAATTAATACCGAGCAACTTTTAAACGATCTTGGGCTAGAAGCTAAGTAACTTTTCAAATCGTACAACCTTACTTATTGCAATTAAATTTATAAACAAGCGATGGGATAAAAAGCTCATAATTAACTCACATAAATTTATGAAAGAATACCAAACTAATAATTGACTCTATCATCTCTTGTTCTCCAAAATTTAAAATCTCAAGGAATGAGACTCGTGAATGCTTAGCCAATTAAATCAAAGTTTTGGGTTTTCAAGTTGTCTATAGGATCTGGCATCTTCCTAGACTTTTTCAAGTTTAGAATTTGCATTTTAAAGTTCCCTTGATAAACGACTCTTTAGGATCAGTTATAGGAGCTTGCGAAAAGTTCTTGTTCTTAACCCGTGAGAGTTAAGACTTTCGCGTTTTAAAGTTCCCTATATAAAAGCCTAGAAAAACTTGACTTAAACACGTTAATGATACTAGCTAGAGTAAACTTGGCTAATTAAACTCTGGTTGAGTCAGAAGATTCATGACGTTGAAAACTAAAACCATTTTATTAAAATCTATTTTAGCAAAGAAAGTAAATAACGATAACAAAGGAAAATACTACTATACTACTAGGCCAAAGTAGATAAAAAATTTTGAAAAATGTCGAAAAATCAAATTTTCCGGTTAAAATGAGGACAAATACAAGGAAAAGCCCACTCAACTTCGATACAAGTCCCCCTACACTTAATATAAACATTTTCCTCAATGTTTAAGCATGTGGGAGTAAACTCCCCTACACTTAGGACATTGTGCATGTTGTTTAAATCTTGCTAAGGAAGAGACAACTAAAGTGATTCCTATTTTAATATTGAAAAATATAATATAGTGAATCAAAAGAGTTTAGGAAAGAACGGGAAGACGGGTACACGGAATCACGGGTCGTCAAAAGTCATCAAGAATGTATCTTTGAAAGCTCGAATCCCTACACATGAGAAGAAAGAAAACAACAAACACATACAAGGTTCTCCCCCTACACTTATTATAAAAACAAATAAAGATAGATAGATAATCGGTTTGCCTCCCGAAAAGCGCTTGTTTTTGGTAACCGAGTCACGAGCCTGACTCGTCCCCGAATTAAATGGTCCATGGGGAATCCTCGAATGTAATACCGGGGTCGAAGACCTTGTCCTCGTTCCCGGAGGAAAATACAACAGGAGAGGCCGGAGGATAAGTCTTGAAGGGTAGAAAATTCCTCTCAATATACGAAAAGTATGTGAGGTTGTGATCCACGGGAGGTGGGGTGGGTAAAGGAAGCATATTGTCATCCCGCAAAGACAATGGATGTTGACCAAACAGCAAATCCGTAAAGTTATCACTCATAAAATAGTCAATGTCACCTCCTGGGTCAAAGCACTCATCCTCCGTAATGGTTTCTAAAGGTTGAGACAAAAGGTGCTCAGGAGGGGGACTTGGGACAATATCTTCATGGAGGAAATTATCAAAAATAATATCCCCCTCTGTATCATCATCATCAATACCCGGAGGTATTAAGAGAATGTCGATTTCCTCCATAGCTGTATCATTATTCTCAACTAAAGTAATAGACGGAGGTAAAGACTCAGAAATAGGAGCAGAATTCAACGCCTCAATTTTAGCAATAAGAAGATGAACTTTCAGTAATTTGTCGCGAAGAATAACGTCTTCCACCTCATCTACAAGACCAAGTTCAGTGGTGAACTTCCCGTATGTCGGATAGAATAAATCAACATCGCATTCATCGCCCGGAGGAGAAGGAGAAATTTCAAAAGTGAAATTCTCATAGCATGGAGAAAAATCATCATTAAGAGCGACCTCGTCTGTAGGCTCCACAAAATTCGGTGCATCACAAACCTCATCAAAGAATTTATCAAGACCAAAATCACTAATTTCAATCGATGTATCACTGTCCTGAGACGCATTAGGGATATCAAGGGTAGGAGTAGTAATCTTAGAAGATGGGTTGAGATCATAGATATCATCCTCGTCATCATCATAATAGTAGTATGGACGCACAAGAGGAGGAGTATAATCACTAAGATTAGATACTTGCTCTTGTTGCTGTCGCTTTTCCTCCTCCCATGCTTCTTTTAGTTTAACCACGACTTCTTGAAGTTGTAAAATAAGGGAGTGTGTTTCGTCATTCGGATTCAAAGAAGGTTGATGATCGAGGGTGTATTGTGGGGGTTCGAAATTATGAAAACCGGAATTATAGCACGGATGTGGCTCATCATAAATCATCGGGTGAAAAGAATGAGAACACGGATTTGGCTCATAATAATTCATCGACTGACAAGAAAAGGTATCATGAGGGCCCCCATAGTTGTTGCAACACGGGTATTGAGAGAAACCCGGTGCATTTTGTTGATATGGATCGTCATATATGGGAGAGGGTAAAATACTGTCATTAGAAGGGAAGAATGAATTGAAGTATGAATTGATCAAACTGCACGATAGACAACGACCAAATTCGTAATTAGGGATATCCATTCCACACCGTTCGCATGAACACCATTGACAGGATTGACTACCAGAAGATAGTCTTCCACACCCTACACAGTCAACAAGAAAATCCATTAAACACAATAGATAAGCATGAATAATATTTTTGGTGCAAAACTTTCGAAAAAGAAATGCTTTTTATGATTTTTTAAATGTTTTTGGGATTTTTTGAAATTTTTGATTTTTATGGATTTTGAAAAATGCAAGAAAAAATAACTTTCATGAATGAACGGATCTCAAAATCCAACGTGTCTCTCACAATAAACAGTTAATCTTCGCGAAAAGAGTCGGCAGCGGCGCCATTTGATACAATGATTTTCTCGTATGAAAGTTCGTTGAACCAGTCTTTTCGAATTGATTACCATTGAAAGTTCGACTCAGTCGTTCTTGGTGGAATATAAAATGATTTGATTATCTATTTAAACTAAAGTAAAATGAAAATGAAGATATAAATGAAAATGTAAAAGCAAATGTAAATGTCGTTAAGTAAAAGTGGAAGGTTGAAACTTAAAACTAAAAAGTAATACTTAGAACTAAATGACGAAAAATTAAAACTTTAAAAAGTAAATTTTGAAAACTTAATAAAAATCAAAATTTCAAAATAAATCTAAGTTAAGACAGTTAAAATAACACTAAGTAAAAAAATGGCGAGAAAAATAAAATTGGAAATTAAAATAAAAGATAAAAATAGAACTTAAACCATCGGAATGCTTTTAGTCGGAATCCTAGCAGAATATGTAAACACTAGAAACTGTCGGAATAAGTGAAAAGGAAATCTGTCGGAATGTAACTATCGGAATGCATAAAAGGAAAAACTATCGGAATTTTAGTATCACTTCTATCGGAATAACAACTAAGCTCTACTGTCGGAATACTTGGTCCGAAAAACCATCGGAATACTAAAACCCTAATTCGATACAACGATCGGAATACTTGTAACCCAAAACTGTCGAATATCAAATATCACCTCCGTCGGAATCCCAATCGGAATAACCGTCGGAATCCAAAACCCTTTTCCGACGGGGGTGTCGGAATAACAGTAGGAAAAAGTACCCCTTTTTCGACGCAAATAAAGTGGAAAAGAAGCAAACCGAATAAGCTATGTTTAAATAAGCACTAATCGAAACTTACCAAATCAAACAATAAAAAGAAATAGATAAGCGCTAATAAGAAACCTTCAAAACAGTAATAAACAAGATTTATAAGATAAACTACAAGAAAAAGATTAAACTTATGAAAACATTTAAAATTGAATAAACATAAAGATTAAAACTTGAAGATCAAACAAATCAACAAAAGATTATTTAAAACAAGAAGGGAAGAATGAGAATGATTATGAGAAACTTGAAAATAAAGATGAAGATTAAAGATTCAAACAGAAGATTAAAGTGAAAAGCTTAAAACTTTAATGAAAAACTAGAGAGAGAAAGTAAAAACACCTACTCCTACTCCTACTCTAATCTACTCCTAATAATGACTAACTATTCAAAATGAAGGAGTAAATGACTATTTATAGGAGGAGGGGAGTTGTTGTTTCCTCTCTTTCTTTCTTTGTCTTTTCGTCTTTTAATTTCTTCGTCTTTGTCGACGTTGTCTCGGGATTTGTCGATATAAAATGAACTCGTCTTCTAATTTTTTCTTTAATTAGACTTGGTTCTTCGACTTTCTTAAACTTCTGTCTTTAGTCTTTTTCTTCGATAAATCTTCAGAATCGGCCTTGGACTTCCGTTCTTTTTGCACTCTTGATCTTTTGACTTTGTCTTTTGTCTTTTTCTTCGATAAAAGCCCGTGAAAGCCCGTCTTTTCTTCCTTTTTCATCTTTTGGTCCTAAAACACAATAAAAATACAAACCACACATAATTTTGACATTTACGACATATAATACATGTTTTGGCTTGGTTATTATTATAATTAAGTGGTAAAAGGATAAGTGTTTTCACACTTATTAGGTACTTCTTCACTGGTAGGCACGTAGTTCCATTAGTAGTGAAGGTCCTACCAGTGGGTTTCCATTGCCAACCAACTTGGGTGAATTTTTTCCCTGTTGGAATCCATTCAAGATTGTTCATAATTGCATACATTTCATTCCCGTGATCTACAAGGCAGAAATCATGACGCAGAGAAAACATACATTCATTACAATTCCAACACCGCAAATTAGAATTCACATTTTGCTTAGGATGCTGCACAAACGCAGGGCCTTTAGTCTTAGTTACATGATTCTTTTTATTCTAATTTGAAATAACATTCCTAGGGTAAACTTCTACTTTATTCTTCGCAGTCCTACTAATGGAAGGCTTGACCCTATTCTTCGTGTCTTAAGATCCTTTAGCCTTAGTAGATACAATTATTCCTATAGAAGCCAAGGGAACATTAGTGACAGATTTTGATTTAGCCTTGATGGGTTTGTTTAATATAGGCTTAGATCCTAGATTCTTATTAAATAGAGTCATGGAAATGGTGGGGGTTGGTTGTTTAAGTGGTGTAGAACCCGGTTGTCCTATGTAATTCAAATGCTCTAAGTATTGTTGTACCTTCTCAATGTAAGCATGAGCAGAGTAATAGTGACTATTCATAGGATCAAGTTCATAGAGATCATCTACCACATGCCTAGCAAGATCTGCGTGCTTAACTGCATGCTCCATATATAACTTATATGATAGTGGATTGTTCTTATTGTACGGGTTCTTAGTGATCTCCGCCTTGTTGGTTTTTGGAGCACTAGAGGTTGGGGCAAAGATTGTAGCTCGATTATCAACAACTTCTTGTCCTTTGAGTTGAAGTGTCTCCTTTAATTCAGCAAAAACCATGTTTTTGTCTATGAGTTGAATATTTAAGTCAGAGATTTCCTCACACTTATGGTTCAGTTGGTCAACGAGTGACTTTGCTCTGCCGCATTAATAGCGAAGCGTTCTTCTAGCGAACCATAAATTTGTGAAAAACCCTGCTTTACTTTATCAAACTCCCCTAGCATAAAAGTAATTCTATCTTCTAGGGTATAATTTTTAATCTCTGCAGCCTCTAGTTCCAATTTCTCTTCTACGGATTCTCTCTTAAGTCTCATAATTTCTTCCTCTAATGCCTGAACCACCTGAATCATCTTGTCACTAGTCTCAACGGAGTTTTCACAATCATTTGTTTTTGAAAAAGTTTCATTTTTAGATTGATTTTTAATTTCAAGAGATATACAATGTTGCTGAAGCTCATCAAAATGTTTTGAAAGTGATTTATAAGAATCTTGAAGCTTTAAAAATTATGCGTTAGATTCGTGAAAAGAATGATTATCTACGTTATTCACAGGTTCAACAATATTCATAGATATATCATGCACATCATCACATTTATTCATAGCAGATGTCATCACAAAAGCAAATTCGATAGTAACAACTTGCATCACTTCGAGAGACACTATATGTTCCAAGAATCGGTCATATTCGGACAAAATCTTTTCTTTCTCAATTAGATGTTGCTCATAAGCATCATCCATTTCATAGAAAACTTTTCCAACTTCAGCCATTTCGAAATTAAGATTATCCCCAAGATCTAAAAATCCCTCTTTATTATTGTCTACAAACGGAACGATCTCTTTCTCAAACACCATTTTCATGTGTTCGAAAGCCCATTCTCCAGCGGTTTGAGCCGTTGAAGTCGTACATTCCTTGATGACCTTGTCAAATCCGTTTAGGTATCGCTGAATCTTGTCCAAGCTTAGCAATACCGTAATTACCGGTGGAAGATTCTTTGGAATTTCCTTAGGTTCGTCCGAATTAACAAGTGTAGGAAGTATACTAAGGCTTTCTCTAGCAGACATGTAAGTTGGTGTATGGATAAATTCCTTTTGCATATTAAAGCGAATTCTAAGATCTGTTTTTGCATATTATGCATTAAGCTGTGCATAATCATACTCAGGATATGTATAAATTACTTTTGACCGATTCTCTTCATGTAGTGACATACTCTCAGATTCATTTGAAAACACAATCGGATCTAAGACCAATCCTAACTTTGTTGCATCATAAAGTCATGGGTTGTGGTTAAATGATTGTTTTGAATACCCCGAGTTAGGTGGTAGGTCTATTAGATGCGATAGAGTGAATTCTTTAAAAGAAGAATGAAACAAGTGTACTAAATGTGAAGCAGAGTATTTTTTAAATGCAAAACATCAGTCTTTTTAACTTTCTCAGACGCCTTAATTTCCGTTTCAACCCTTTAAGACTCGAGAATTTCGAAATCCGTTTGTAGTTTTGAAAATTATTAACGACTGACTCTTTTTCTTTAAGTTCTTTCGAAAGATTTGCTCGTAAACTCTTAATTTCTAGCAAATTATCCATTTGGACTTTCCTAAACCTATCAAATTCAGGATTGGTTAAGGTAGTGGTCACTGGAGTTAATTCCAAGGTTTTAACCTTTTCCTTATACAAAGCAAGCTCGGTAGATAATGTCTGATTAACACCGAGGGTTTCATGGACCGCATTATTCATTGGCCAAGCATAGATGCCGACACCATAACGAAATCTTGTTGAGCAAACGAATTTGTAGACGTAATAGCTCCCGGTTGTGTTTCACTCAAAGTCTGGGGACTTGCATTGATATTGCTATCATTGTTTGTCTCCTCGTTTGAGTTACTAACCATCGGAGGCTGTCCCGAATACTCAGACACTTGCTCAACTTGATAAGGTACAATACTAGTATCATTGGCAGTATTTGGTACCTCAGAAATTGTGTCAGCTCCATAAAGTGAAAGATTTGCCATGAGAGCTACCTTGGCGGTATTGAAATCATCACAGTCAGAGTCGTATGCATCAAGATCATCACATTGATATGCGGCATTATTCGTGATGGCTGATGTGAGTCCATCAGTGTCCGCAACTCTTGGATCTGCGAGAAATGCTAACTCCCCTTCATCGAGCTCTCGTCCTTGGGCTTGAGCATTAACCAAGTAGATCTTTTCCTGAAACCATGTGCTATCCCTTTTCTTCTTTGGCCGCATACACTCTTGAGCCATGTGCCCTTCCCCTTTGCAGTTATAACATATGATCATCTTCATTTTTCCAGTGTTATTACTCCTTGTAGCAGCAGTGTTAGATGGACGCGCACCAGTATTAGATGAACTTGGTCTCCCCTGAAGTGGTTGCACAGTGACTCTGCCATCTTGGATTGTAGCTTGTTGACGAGAGTTCGAAGAATTCCTCAATTGATTGTTTGTTGGAGATGGTCCTCTGTAACCTCTTTTGTTCAACGCTTGAGTGATGTAAGCAAACGTTTGAGCAAGTATATCAGTAGGATTATCCCCTTGTCTGAACCCAGGAACTGGAATCTCTTCATCACAATAGAATACTGGTGCTGGTTGAGTTACAAACTGATTTGAAGGAACACTAACATGTTGTGAGTAATGGGGTTGAGGAGCCACATGTTGTTGATAGGTGATGGCAGGGTTTGTTGGAGGTTGATAAGGTGAGTATGGTTATGAAGCATAAGGTAAATGATGTGAGTCTCCTTGTGATGATATTGATGGTTGCTTGTATTGTTGCTGATATGATGTAGGTGGTTGTGGCAAGATCGAATACTATGGAAAGCTTGGAGTTTGATACAATGGTTGATAGGAAGATTGGTGTCCCAAAGCGTACGGAGAGTTGTGATATGACAAAGTTAGATGATTTACCATTAATGCCAATGGTTCTTTATAAGATCCCTGAGAGATGCGTTTTTGGATCACGTGCTTCTCGTGTTGTTGCAAGAAAGCATAGAGTTGATCTAAATTTGACTTGTGTAAATCCCGAATCATTTTAACATCGGTGACATATTGGCTCCAATCTTAGGGTAACATGTTCAAGAACTTGGTGTTTAGTTGGAACTGAGCAATCCTTAGATTATACACGTTATCATTCATCAAAGTAGTGAAACGCCAGTAGTTGTCATGAAGTGTTTTCCCTGGAATGTATGTGAACCTATCAAACAAGTCATACAATTGACACTCTCGTTCCTGCTTAGTTAGTGAAGTCCCTTGTAACAAAACAGTTAAGCGATCCCAAAGATCCTTTGCCACTGTGTGTTCGCTTACCATTCGATAAATATCGGGTGGAAGAGCTTGAAGTATGGTCTGAACAGCCCTTTCATCCGCATCGGCAATGAGTTTGTTAGCATCCGTTAACTCATGAAACAACCTTCTCCCCAATCGAGTGGACCTTTCTCAATAGATTGATACATAAGTCTCCCATTGGGTTTACCCATAATGTAAGTTCTCATGCGACCCTGCCATGCTTCAAATAAATCTTCGATGAGCAACGGTGGGCGGGTATCGGTACCCGAGATGATTGAAATATCGGTAAGCGATGTAATTGTCGACATAAATGAATGAGGATTCATTTTTGAACACTTGATGGAAAAAAGATTATCTTTTGATCGAGCAATGAATAAAGTTGTTAAACAGTGTTGTTGTTGTCAGTTTTTGGGTGTTGAGAAACTTTGGTAACAATTGATACTGAAACTTTTCGTAACAAAATTACTTTCGTAAGAAATTCCTTTCGTAACAAATCCTTTCGTTACAAATCCTTTCGTAACAAATCCTTTCATAAAAATATCCTTTTGTAACTAATCCTTTCGTAACAATTCTTTTCATAACAAGAAGATTTCATAACAAGAATATTTCGTAACAAGAATACTTCGTAACAAAATTCCTTTCGTAAGAATATCCTTTCGTAACTAATCCTTTCGTAACAATTCCTTTCGTAACAAGAATATTTCGTAACAAAATTCCTTTCGTAAGAATATCCTTTCGTAACTAATCCTTTCGTAACAATTCCTTTCGTAACAAGAAGATTTCGTAACAAGAAGATTTCGTAACAAAGAAGATTTCGTAACACAGACCTTTCGTATCTGAAGGCTTTCGTAACACAATTCCTTTCGTAAGAAACTGAAGGCTTTTCGTAACACAATTCCTATCGTAAGAAACTGAAGGCTTTCATAACAAAAAATTCTTTTCGTAAGAATCTCCTTTCGTAACTATTCCTTTAGTAACAAACTTCTTTTCATAAATAATCAAGCCCTTTTTACAAAACCCTTTTACGAAACCAAACTTTCAGACTAAATCCTAAAACCCTTTTACGAAATGTCACTTTTGGAAAGAATCCTAAAACCCTTTTACGAAAAGATTAAACAGTACGGTTAACAGTAACTCAAATATCTCAAATGAATACCACTAAAACACCACTCAAATCGAATTTTTTTTTTGATTTCTTGCAAAACACGTAAATCAAATCAATACAACAACTTTGTAAATGATTTGTTTACAAACCTAAACCATAAAATCACAAAACAAATTCAAGATTTGAGATAAACTTGTCTAAAACCCACTAATACAATCAAAAACTAAATAACAACACTAATCAAAACCTTAAATCATCCCATGGCTCTTGATACCAATTGTAGAATAATGATAATCTTAGATCTAATCAAGAGAGTTGTTGTTTTCTAGAGAGAGAAACTAGAGAGGGAAAGAAAGAAAACTTCTATTAATTAAAATATGAAGTAAACAACCAACACGCCTTTCCATGGTGGAAAGGGGTTTATATACCAAGTCCCTTAGTGGACTTGGGCTTCCGTCCCATGAACATGCTCATGGGTCGGGCTAATGTAAATAACAATTAAACTTATACTACGAGTCTATAACTATATTTTTGGTGTGACCGAGACTTTCTTAATACGAAAAACATATTTCCAACATTGTGGATTATTCTTTTTTTAGTGCCATCGAGGTCATGAACCTCATGATTATTTGGCTAAAGCTCATCTCCTATCATATTGTAGTTAGTTCTTGGTGAACAACTCTTCATCTCTCTTTTGCAGATCACTTATTGTTTTTATATGTAATACGATACCATCTTGGGGAAAATATAGAATTCTCATTTTATATTAGTTATTTAAATTGGTACTATTGGCAGTTATTGTCGAAATAAAGTTTTTATTAAACGTCTTGTAAATAGGAATACTTTCATAATGATGAACATTTCGGTAAAATCATTTTTATTTCATAATTTTTGAATATATATTTTAAACATGATGACAATATTTTGACGAAATGAGTATTGCATCGGTGATCCTAAAATTGTATATAGTTGCGTGCCTACATACAATTTGGAATGAACCATGCAAGGCTGTTTAGTAGTCACCATGAAAGTATTAATAAACACTACATTTTCTTTGAAGTTGTGAAAGATTAAACTTTATGAGATCTGCAAGAAGTGCAAATTGGGACATATTGTTAGGGGCACCTACATATGTGCCCGTACCATTTATTTTTGAATCGAATTTAATCATCTGTGGAAACTGTCTTATTTGACAATTGATATTCCCTTCTTGTCCAATTCTCTCGTGGTGAGATTCTTTGGAAATGTATTTAATTATCGAGTATTAATACCCGATTGGGTGTATCGACGTTCCTATCATTTCTTTTGATTAGATTTCGTTGGAATGACCTGGGTAACGATACGAGGTGCTTTCAAATGCGTACTCAAATTATGAAAACATGGGATATATTCATATTCATTAATGTTTTCGTCTGTATCTGATTTTAATTTCTCTCCGTAAAATTTTGCGTTGACCTTACTCTTGTAGTGTTAACAGTGTCTCCATATATCCTTGAATTTGTGAAGGATTATGAATTATTATTAGTCTTTTGAGAAGTTCTCATCTTATTAGCGGCATACAAAACTGTAAAGTTGGTAGTGCCAGTAGAATGGATTGATTGATTATGATATGATGTCATTGTCTTAATTGATGGGAACCCGTGTAGAAATCCCCTAAACAATAAGATGTTGATTATCAAAAGTGATCAAAATAATTCTTGGTGGATGACCATATCCTGCATTAGACTTGAAATTTTACCATGAATGGTTGTGAACTAGTCATAGACCTTGTAATCTAGAAGGAACCTAAGGTGGATTTATTAAAAGATGTTTATGTTATTTGAAACATTAGGATGTAATTGCTAGTGAACTACCTAGACTTTTGCCATTAAGGCAAGTTGAATTTGACATTGATATATTCCCGGTGCTGCACTTGTGGCGTGTGCACTATACGTCAGCACCATCTGAGTTAAAAGAATTACCGTACAACTGAGAGAGTTTTCGGAAAAAGCTTTTATTCTACCGAGCTCGTCATCATGAAGAGCTATGGTGTTATCATTCCTTATAATTGTTGAATTACCATGAATTAGGTAAGTTGATGATCAAAATCTATATCCACTACCCAAGATGATAGATTTGTTCGATCATTTACAAGGTTCTAGCGTATATTCAAAAATTTGATTCATGGCATGGTTATCATCAGCTTCGCGTCCGCGAAAAAGATTATCTATTCCAATCACTACATCCAGAACTTGTAATGAACATTATGAGTTTCATGATATATTGTTTGGATTGACCAATGCACATGTAGCATCCATAAATTTGGTGAATCATGTGTGTAGGCTGTAATTTGAAAAATTCATGCTTGTGATCATTAAGGACCATCTGTTTGTTTATAAGAATAGGAAGAAGTTAATAATCATTTATAGACTGCCCTGAGTTGGCTGAGCAATGAAAACCTGTACCTTGAGTATTTAACATGTGATTTAAGGCTTAATCCTTTATTTGACCGTGTGATTAATATACAATGGAATCTATATTGACTCTTCAAAGATTAGAGCCATTTAAGACTTCTGGTTATACCAAAAAGAAAGTGCAAAAATGTTTTGACAAATATTTATCAAAGTATTTTTTTAAGGAATCATTACCTTATACCCAAATCATTTCACTAAACTCCTTTAGGGGTAAATGTTTGTGTATACCTCAAGACAACCTAAGAGAGATTGAGGAAACCATTTAAACCATGACTTGGAATTTGAAACAACAATTTTTTCTTTTCAACTAAGAAAATTTTGACCAAAGTATAAACAAAGATTTTTTGAACATTTACGGATCATATTAATTATATCCAATAAATAAATAAAAAATAGTGTTAACTAAATTCATTTATTTTGAACATTTTTCTATAATTGGACGAACTGAGAAATTTAAATTTTTTACGTTTACGTTTCATAAAAATTAAATATTTATTGTTTAATTATTTGTGATAATTATCGACGCTTTAAACGTCGGGTTGAGCAAAACTAATAAAGATGATAGTTGAGACGAAACTAAAACTTAGAAAATATGAAGAAAGAATTTCTAAGTGAATTGTGGTCATAATATTTATTTCATCGGGGAAGGTGAATGTAGTTGTTGACATATTAGGTAGTAAGGATAAAGAATCAATTAGGATGTGTTCCTTAGTAATGACTGTGCAAAATAAATTTCCGAGCAATTTAAAAATAGTCGATGCTTGTAAAAAGGATAATATAGATAATAAAAGGAGTTCGCGGCATGTGAACCATTAGAATTGAGAATCCAATGGCGCTAAATGTATAAAAGGCCGCTTGTGGTTGCCTAAATATGGAGGATTTCGAGATTTAGTCATGTTGGAATCTCATAAGTTTAAGTATTCTATTCATGTCATTTCGGATTAAATATATCTTTATCTGTAGAAATTGTACTGATGGCAAATTATGAAGGCAGACATTGCCTCATACACTAGTAAACGTCTATTTATTGCAAAGGTCATCATCTGAATTTGATTCTATTTGGGTCATCATCGACAGACTGACCAAATCTACTAATATCGTTCCCGTTAATGATAAATTCTCGATGAAGAAATTGACTCTTTGTATTTAAAGGATTTGTGTAAACATAGTTTGCCTGTATCGATCATCTCTATCAAGATCCTCGATTCTCATCGAATTTCTAGAGATTTGCTCAGAGGTCATTGGGAACGAACCTTGATGAGAGTACTGTTTACTACCCCAATCGAAGGGACGAGGTAAATTATGATACAAACACTAGAAGTTTTGTTATATGCTTGAATAATTGACCTTTGGTAATAAACCGTATAATCGCTTTCCTTTGGAGAGATTATCATTGATAATTATCGTATTAGGATCGAGATCAATCTTGTGAGGATCTATATAAAGAGCACCTGTAGGTGAGAGATGGGATGAAGATACCCGACATACACCCATTGTGAGTTGGACATGTCTTTTAGGTTTAAGGTTGCCTATCATGACAAACCTAACCTTACAAAATACCCGAACCGCGAGACCTGAAATGATTGTTGAAATTAGAATCTAATTATTGACTGCCAGTAGTCGGCAGGAGGTTATGTGAATATGAAATGTAGATCTTGAAGTGCAGGATGGGTAGCGAAGTTATGTTAAAACAAATTTCACCATGGAAAATGAATTGATGATCTGAAAGATCATGGGAAATAAGTCCCCGTTGTATGGGACCATTGAGATATGTAAAAGTTGGTTTGAAAGGCATATAAGCTGGATCTACCCTAGGACTTCAAGGGCCGCGTGAATTATGTTTCGTATATCGAACTTGATAAAATGTCTATCAAGTGAAAAATCTGATTACTTCTTGATGAAGTTTGGATCGGCGAAAAGTTGCATTCATCAAAAACCCGTGAATATCATGGATAGAGAAAGTAAGTCAACATTAAGCCTGATCATATTCCCGTAGTTATGTTTGATGAAACTCGCGTATTGTAATGAATTACACTTGAGAGAAAAGACCGAATGTGGAGGAAATACCCACATGGCTCTAACTCTATAAGAAGCGAGTAGTAAGATAAATTGATCTTTGAGGACAAAGATCCTGTTTAGGGGTAAATGCTATGACAATCTGTCAATTTATGGTCGATATTTTATTCTCAAGTATTATTTATAAACATTATTTTAATGTTATATTATGAACTCGCTCATTTTTGGGAAGAAATTTGGGTTTACGTCTTAAAAGTAGCATCGACTACGTCTAAACCAAAGAAATCTATGTTACGTGCTTACGTTTACATACACCGTTTTTGGTGACAGTCCGACATTTCAGGAAATAAATTTATCTTTGAATATTATTTTGAAATTTTAATTTGTGTTGGTTCATAAACTCACAAATTTACGAGAAGAAATTAGAGCTTACATGAATAATTTAGCTTCCTTTACGACTAAACCGGAAACCCTAGGATTACGTATTTACGTTTTTGAACTCCGTTTTTGATGAGACAATTTTTATTAGATTCGTTTTGTGCCGTTGATTCATAATTTATAAAAACGTTTTCCATAAAACGACCCGAGGGCACACAAATCGAGGAAAATATAATCGAGGAGTACTCCTAAATAAATGGGGATGAGACAAGATAAATCTTGCCCCACCCCCATACATGGGATGGCCATTACTAGCTAACATATCAAAGATGTGTCAACCTTACATAACAAGCTAAGACACTTGTCTTAGCTTTGTTGCAAAACCACTTGCAACTTAAAACAACCTACACACAAACTAGCAACTCCTTTCATCTCATGCAAAAACACATATCTCTCTCACTCTCTCCCATTCTTGCCGTCCAACCTACACCATAAACACCCCTTTTGATCTAAATTTATCCATGAAATCTTATGTTATTCTTTCATAAGATGATGTCCTTTCGAAGTCTTGTTTATTGGTGGTGATCATAACATCTACAAAGGAGTTTCCTAGGTGTCTTGGGGCTGATTTTCCACAAGGTGTTCATAGAGTTGGGTGATCTTGAAGTTGATTTTGGTATACCACAAGTTTTGTCATCAAAATCCAAGCCTTGATCATAACTTTCACTATCTTGGTTGGTAACAAGATCAATCGTTCCATTTTCTTGTTATTTTGTAAATGTAAATTTGTATTTTTTTTTCTTAATTTATATGTATATGATGATATATGATGATCAAAGTATTATGTGGGGATTTGGTGTTGATAGATTTGGTAAAAATGATTAAAATCTACATGTAAAGATGTTGAAATCATGACTAAAATTGTAGGCTGTATAAAACAGTAAAGAACTATATGATAACTTGTTAAAATGACTTGGATAATAAAATATACAGTAAGGTATATGACTTGTACATATGTGAGAGTTGGTCACTCAATGGAATCCATAAAATGAGTGAGATATGATCAAAACATTATTGAAGTTCAAATATGTATAGTCTGTTTTGGACGAATTATTAGAGACACTTAGAGGATGATTGAGCAGTAGCGAAACGGGAGTTAATTGTAGCACATATTATGTAGTTTGTGCTGCCCAAAAATGAGCTTCTATCTCCTTGTAGAACTCAAGATATGGTAAAAATGGTGAAAGTGAATTTCAAAATCAGATTTGGAAAATAAAAGTATATATTATAAAATTAGCACTCAAGTAAAACTAATATAAATGTATACCTAAAACCCGCTAACTTATATAATACTTATAAATAATTATATATTTGATAAGTAAATGTGACATTTTATAAAAATTGCAAATTGGTATGTTTTATAAGTTATAAAAACTATACATATAAGTTTTACGTCTTTTCGGCTAAAACCGAAAGGTTAACGTGTTCGTCAAATAAAACTTAGACGGTCGGACCCGTCTAATGTAAACTTATTATATCTTATCTACTGATGCATAAGTACATTTGACAAGTAAAAACCAATAAAACCCGAGCGTTATAACTTATGGACATTAACGGGCCAAAGTAGCCTTATTGGACTATTGACCCAATTAGTTTGGATAAACACTAATGGACTTACTCATTGGGCTTAACCCACTTGGGCCCAACATATGAGTATAGGCCTGTATTAAAAGTGTAATTGGGATAATATAAAGTATTGGACTTTAATGGGCTTATTGGGCCATAATATGGAATTGGATTGAAACTAGTATAACTAGTCTAAATTTGACTAACACATAACACTATAATGTTTATGAAGAGATAAAATCCCACTTGATCATCATCATGCTTATAATGTCATCATATATATACATAGCCATTGTTCTATAAAGTCATTGGACAAGAGTCTAAGACTAGTATTATTTGTCTAGGTTTCCGTGATTGAAGCACGTACCGTACATCCAAATTGCCGATAAACCGCCTTTCCCAATCAACGCGAGTTCATAGCCTCGCACTCTTTTAAATGTTTTTATGAAATGTTTTATAAAACCGCGAGGGAGATAACATGTTAGTTTTAATAAAATAGGACATTAATTGTCCCGATTGTTTGCTTATTGATATGGACCCGAATGATTATATGACCCGATGAATGATTATATGACTCGATGAAGGAAATGAAATGGATTATTATAGTTAGGTTATGTCACTAAAAGTCCCATTTACATGAATTGTGAACTAATGGGATTTGGTAGACGCTTATACATATAATAGTACTATTTGGGGAAGATCACCCCAGTTCGCACCTTGACGGTTGATCCCCGTCGTGCCACATTGATTGGTAAGCGAATTTATGTATGAAAATATTTATATAAGCGTGATTATTATGACGACACGGTGTTTTAGATGGGCAAATGAATTTCAGGTTAGCTACCCGTTGTTTTTTATAGTAAGGTAGCAATGTCATGCGGCTTATAATAATCCAATATTGAAACTACTGATGTGTGAATTGAATTATTATATATTGCTTGACTAGCAATACAGGTTCTTATTACTGATATTATGTTTGTGTTTTGTATTTATATAACGGTTTTTATTAACCTCTATACAACGTTATAAAACATATTGTATGATGTTTTTACGACAATGGTTCGTATAATTGTTTTGAAGGTAAAAGCCTATACTATGATTTACAACAAAGATTTGTACAAAATGATTTTCGGTAATAATTATATACTGATGATATATTAATGGTTTTATTAAACTCTATGAATTCACTCGGCGTTTTTGCTGACTGATGAGATGGCATTTATACATGATCTCATCGTTCTTTTCGGGCTTTAAATGCATAAAAATGTCATAAAATACCATATATATGCTTGTGTTTGTTTACTTGTGTATTTTAGGTATGGATATCGTGAAAAAGACAAAAGATCACAAGTTACAAGGAAAAACGGACACGAGAAACGAAGCCGTACAAAGAACCGGGCCCTAATCATGGAATACTCAACAGATACCTTTGAAGACTTGAAGACAAACAAGATTGATCCTCATTTATTGTAGAAATGACACTTAAAACCCTTGTATTTTAATAATTACAAGTTTGGTCCCTTAAGTTTGTCAAAATTACACAAAAGGTCCTTCAACTTTGAATAAATGGCAAGATTAGTCCCTCAACAATTCCAAATTGTCAATTATGGTCCCTCATCAAGCCAAAGATACATTGAAGACCTTTAAAGATCAGGAATGTCCAAGATCAGCCCTTGAATTATGCAAAAATGCCAAAAATAAACCTTGTAAACCTTTTTCCAAAAGTTTGTGCCAAAATTGCCAATGTGTGAAAGTTATTAACAAAGGGAAATACGTTTTAGGGATGAAAAACTTATTATACCAAAAATCCCAAAACACAAGGACCTAAGTTGCCAAGTTCAAACTTTCAAACCTGAAAAATGCGCCAAACAACTCTTTTCCCCCAATTTCGGATCAAATGAGTTACTGTTCATCTTTTACCCCACCCAGAATTTACACCACTTAAACTTAGGGTAAATTGCAATTACCTTTGCACATGAGTGATTCACATGTGTAGAAACTCATCAAAACCATAAAACCCTTATTCCCACTCACAAAGGACCCCACCCCCAATTCCCTTTCCATCAATCAGGATACTACTTGCCCTCTTAGTCATCCAACGTGGCAAAATCAACAGCTATGATTCATTGCTTCATCACAAAGCTAAAATGAACAGCCTTGATCAATTTGGACAGCTCAAAATCAGAAAACTTCTAGGACTTAGGGCATTTAGGGAATTTCACTTCTATGGTTTTTGAATAGTGTTAGCCAGGCATTTGCCTATAAAAGGAGACCTCAACATGTGAGAGTCCCTTTGTTCCAGTTTTAGGCTATCAATCTTCGTAATTCCTTTTTAAGTTTAATAAAATTTGAATTTCTGAAATTTTGAATTATCTTTTTGATTTGATTAAAAGTTGGTGTTTGAGTAGCCTAATTCTGAGTTCCATTTGATTGTTAAGACCTACCTTAATCTTGTGGTTAAGGCACGTCTTGGTTCATAAGGTTTTTAAGGTTCAAATACCTTGAAATCCTAGGTTCTGTTTTGGCTTATTTTGTGTACTAACCCTTGGCCATTTGCTATAAGCTCTTACAAGCTTGTTGACACCAAGCTTGTGAAGGGATTAGATCCCTTGGTTGAGTTGTTTGCTGCTTGTGTTAAGACATCAAGTCCTTGAGGTTCTACTTTGAACCATCAACCAAGGCAGTGTTGCATCACCTTTGTTGAAGTACCTTGGTCTTGCTCTAGTTGTTGAACAAGGTCCAAGGAGCATTGCTGGCCTTCCTAGGATGTTGTGGAAGGCAGGTATAATCCCTTGTTAAGATTCGTCTCAAAATTTCATGTTTATGACTGATTTTGATTTTGTGCTTTAATTTTGAGTATTTGTGTTTGTGCTGGTGATTTTTGTGTTTGATTGTGTTAGTTGCTATCTAGGAAGTGTTTTTGATCATTAAAATCAGTAGGTTATTAGTTAAAATCACAAGTTTCTTTGTTAAGTGGTAGATTAAAGGGTGTTTGGGTCTACTGCTTGTATTGTATTTGTGGTTTGCTAAGTGCTTGTTTTGTGTAAGCAAGAATTGGTATCTGTTGTTTAGGTGTATTTGTTCATCTGTTTGCAGGTTTTGTGGGTTTGAACACATAGATTCATAATTTGGCTATAAAATCTTAAAAACTTGGTAAAAAATTGGCTAGGATTTTGAGGACACCTAGATCTAAGCTTAGGCTAGGGCTAACAAGTGCTAAACCTTAGTTAATCACACCAGGGAAGAAGGATTTGAGGCTTGAAATTGGATCAAGTGTCAAGTATATCAGCAAAACTTGTCTGCATATTGTTCATTGTTCATCAGAAACATTTTGTGCTTTGATCTTGTTATTTACTTTGATTTAGTGTTTGATTCTTGTTGCTTTGTGTTTATTCATAGTTTACATAGCTTGTGTATGCATCCTGTTAAGTTTGGTTGGCTTATTGTGGCTAAATCTGCTTATTAAGTGCTTAACTGCTTATTTCCATATCTGGTGCATATCTGGTGACTGTTTGGCTTATTGTGGCTTATTGTGTGAACCAATTTGTGATTTTCTTGTTGCTATTGACTCTTTGTGATTCACTGATCACAAGGGTGCCTTTGTTTCCAATTTAATCCAACCAGAACTCTCATATAAGCTTGGTCAAATAGTCAAAGCAGTGGGAACTCCTTTCCTCTGCTGGTTGCCACTGATAGTGTAAAATTGGGTTCAGCTTATCAATAAGCTATAATAGCTTATTCCAACCAGCAACAACTTTGTTTTTGTAATAGGTGCTCATATTTTGACCCATTTGTTCATACTGGAGCATTTGGGTGGTTGACTTTAGGGTTTGACTAGAAAACCAATCCCATTGACTTTTTCATAAGTTCATTTGTGCTTATTCTGGCTTATTGGTTGTTCTTATTAGATTTTTGTTGATTGATTTTGCTTATTGAGTTCATTTGAAATCTTTTGCAAGTTGAATCAAGTCCTGAGGTGCCCTAAATCTCTAAAACGACTATTTTGTCTTTTAGTGAATTTTTACTTTGCTTATTTCTGTCTTATTGAGTGAGCTTTTTCAAAAATTCTTTTTACAGATCTCATAAGAATCCCAAAAGAAGGTTGTGTGTCAAATTAGAGCTTATGGCATTAGCTTATGGCTTAATGGGCTGAAAAGCCCAATAAGAATAAGCTGTGTGTTAAATAAGCTTTGATAAGCTCATATTCAGCTTTTGGGCCTTTAGAGTTTTGTTCTTAGAATTAAATTTTGAGTCAGATAGGGCTTTTCCATGTCAATTGGGCCAAGTTTGACTTTTTGGGCCCAAAAGCCCAATTTGGTTGACTGTTTTTGGTTTTGGCCCATTTGAGGGCCCAATAGGGGTATTCTGGTAATTTCACTTTGATTTTCTGATTATTTAGGTTAAAATAAACTAGTTTGCAAGTTTTTAGAATTTTTTATAATTTTTGGATTTTTAATATTATTTTATTATTATTTTATTATTATTTTTAAAATTTCTCTTTTTCCAACTTCTTACATTTTTCTTAGGTTTAATACATTAAAATAGGAATTTAGCAACTTTTAGAATAATTTTATCTCTTTTAGTTTAATTTTTATAATTATTTTAAGTTTTAATAGTTTTTAAATCATTTTAAATAGTTTTTATTAGTTTAAAAATTTCTAAAAATAGTTTTTAATCTTTTTAGGTCATTTTAGAGGTTTACCAATTGAAAAATCTTTATTTGGGCTTTTTGATAATTTATTTGATTTTTAGGGATTTAATTAACATTTAAAAATTGAATATTTAATTATTTAAAAGGTTTGGAAAAGTTTTGGTCATTGGTAAACTCTTAGTTTATTTATTTTGATTTTTGGTGAATTTTTGGTAATTTTTGGAATTTATTTTTATTTTTGTGGTTTTTAAGGTTATACGTTTTAACTTTCTAGTAGTATTTATTTTTATTTTTTTCGTCTTCGTCATCTTCTTTTCTCATCCCCTTCTAAACCAATCATTAATCACAAACATTTAAAAAACATCTCACACACATATACCTCTTTGGGAAACAAACTTTCATTTCATTAAGGGTCATTAGTGCTTGATTTTCCTAAATCATCACTTGATACTTACCCTATTTTAGTCTCTTTGTTTTCCTAAACAAGAGGTGTAATTTACTGCAACCATTTTGGCGCCGCTGCCGGGGAGGTGTGTCGTGATTAATTTGCATTGTTGTTTTTAATATTAACCAAATAGTATTTGTATTAGTAGAAATCTACTAATACGTATTATCGGTTTTCTTGGTTTTTCTTGTACAAATATTATTACTATATTGTATTAAGTATCACAATCAATTCACAATATTTCCAAAAGTGTGAAAACACAACCTTAATTGGGATTTCATCACTCAATTATTGTATTCGAATCTCAAACAAAAAGAAAAAGGAAAAAATAGATAAATACTTTCGTGAAGCTCGATTTTGAAAAATACAAACTATAAGGTGGGTATAAGGCGGGTATTATAAAATATACCCTAAGGAAAAAGGCTCTTAAGTGCTTCGCGCCGCCTCGTTTCCCCGCTTGCTTGTGAGTATTTTGAGATTGAAGGCTAATCGAGGGTTTTGCCGTTCAAAGTATTATTACGTATAGTATATTTGCTTGGTTTCTTTGTGATTAAACCCTCTTGAACAATTTGGTTTTCACCAAAGTTCTAAAGTCATTCGAAGGCGTTCACTCCACGTGATTGTTATCATTCCTTTGAGGCTTCTTTAATCAAGAGTTTGATTCGAGGAGAGATTTTGTAGATTGTTGTCTACGAAGATACACCAAAATCCAAAAAAATTAAATATCATCAAAAACACAAAAAAATTGAAAATTCACAAAAAACCCAAAAAGAATCTTCTTTGCTCACCTCCCATTCTTCGTGAAGTTTATGATCACTCGTAATCAAGCAAAACGAGCTCGTAAACGTCTTCAAAAGCAAGCCAATCAAGAGACGTTGATTGTTGAAGAATAACCTCTAATTGTTGAACCTATTGTAGAACAAGAAGTCGTCATGGCTAATCGTACTATGATGGAGTTGCTACAAGTACCCACCAAGGGTTTTGGAGAGGCTATTGTGATTCCCTCCATTCTTGCGGAGAATTTCGAGATTAAGACGGGTTTAATGTCGATGTTGCAAGCAAATAAGTTTAGAGGTCACGAGAAAGACAACCCGCATTACCACATTAGGAATTTTAACCGTCTCACCGCCACTAGAAAATTTAAGGATGTTCCACATGACGCCATTAAGATGATGTTGTTTCCATACTCGTTGGATGGACCCGCAAAAATTTTGCTCGAGAAAGAACCGCCAAATTCGATTTTGACATGGGCCGATCTCGTTTCTAAGTTTGTGAACAATTTTTTTCCACCATCTAAAACAACACATTTGAAAAATGAGATTTCATGATTTGTGCAAAGAAATAATGAAAGTTTTTTAATGGCATGGGAACGATTTAAAGAAATGTTACATGAATGTCCACACCATGATTTTACAGAATTGCATCAAGTTGATACTTTTTATAATGGGCTTAATGATCATGAACGAGATTATTTGAATGCCGCCGCGGGTGGTAATTTTTTGTGCAAGACGACAAATGAGGCTTTAAAAATCATCGAGAATAGATTTAAGGTTTATAGCCCTCGTAACACACCGAGTGTTGCCAATTTGGGTTCGTCATCATCGTCACAATCGTCTCGTAGCATTAATGCCTTACATGATGAAGCTAATGAGGAAAATCGGTTTTTTGATAGATTTGCTAATCTTATGTCCCATTGGAAGGCTCAAGAAGCTTCCAATTCCGCTTCGGTTAAAGCGGTTGCTAAGAGTTGTTTATCTTGTGGAGGAGCTCATGATCTTTCCGAGTGCATTACCGCGGATGGTAACACTTCGAGTGCTTATGTAGCAACGGGAACTTACAACCAAAACGGCCAAGGTTCCCGCCAAAATCAAGCTCCACCAAACCAAAATGTTAACAATTATCGAAACAACAACCAAGGTAATTACCAAGGCAATTCACGCAATTACAACAAAGGGAATTATCAAAATGTGAATGGATAAATTTCTAATCAAAACCAAAACCGTGATTTTCAAAACAATACACAAGGTTTTCGAAATGCTCACACTAAAAATTTGCAAGGAGAATTTTTGGATTATGCTAAAGCAAATGATGCTAAATTTGATAACATGCAACGTGAGATGATTAGCTTAAGATCCGAGTTGAAAAATGAGCTTAAAAATGAACTTGCTAATGAACTTAAAACTCATGCAAACAAAATGGAAGGAAATGTCCGACGTCTTCAATAAAATCAACAAAAGATGGAATTAGGACAACATGAGATTAAGCAAGAATTATTAAAAGCGGATGCTAGGCAATCAAAATTTGAGGACCGAATGGCTAAGATGTTTGAAGCAATCATGTGTAAACCCTCTTCTTCGGGTGGTCTTCCTAGTGATACCATTGCAAACCCGAAGGGAGAAATGAAGGTTATTACTACACGAAGTGGTAAAACTTTCAAGGAACCAATCTCTCGTCCAAGTACTTCTACGGAGAAGGAAATGAGAAAGAACCCGAGGTGATGGTCGAAAAGGAGCACATTACAATCCCACGAAGTACCGCTCATACCACACCTACGGTTGAACCAATACCAATTGTGGAACCCGAGTTTCTAAGGCTGTTGCCTAATGACCAACCCACACCACCTTTACCCTACCCTTCGAGACGAAAGAAAGAGAAATTGCAAGAACGTAACAAACAACAAATCGAGCTTTTTATAAAAATGTTTCAACAAGTGCATTTTGATGTGAGTTTAGCCGACGCATTGTTGTATATGCCTCGTTTCGCTTCCACTTTTAAAAGTATGATGAGCGATAAGGAAAAGATTTCAAAGCTTGCTAATTGTTCTTCGGTTTATCTTAACCGCATACCGGAAAAAGTTGGTGACCCTGGAAAGTTTCTCATTCCTTGTGACATACAAGATATGAAAGAATGCCTCGCCTTGGCCGATCTTGGTGCGAGCATTAATTTGATGCCATTTTCCATTTGGAAATCGCTTTCGCTTCCGGCTCTCATTCCTTCGAACATGTCTATCGAGATGGCCGATCATTCTACGATTATGGCATGTGGAGTTGCCGAAGATGTTTTCGTGAAAGTGGGGAAGTTCTACTATCCCGTTGATTTTATAGTAGTTGACATCCCCGCAGATCCTCAAGTTCCTCTAATTTTAGGTCGTTCATTTTTAGACACTTCGAGATCGCTTATCGACGTTCATGCAAGAACTATCACTTTGAGATTCAACGAAGAGGAACTTGTTATAAACGCTACACAAAACGCGAAACCTTCTCATGTTTATGCAATCGCTACCATCAATCACATTGACATCGTTGATGTGGTTTGCGATGAGTTTTCACAAGAAGTGTTAGGTTTTTCTGATAGCTCGTCAAGTGGCAATCCCACTATTTTTGATCCGATTCTTGCTAATTCCACACCAAATCTCACTCCATTCCAAGGAGGCGATCTCACTTCAAATGAAATCGACAATGAAGATGAGGTGTTGATTAGTGATGATACTTCTATTCCACCATTTCTTTCGCCGATGGAAGTTATGAGTGTTGAACAAAATTCTTCAATCGAGGAACCACCTATCCTTGAATTGAAAGATCTTCCTTCTCACCTTGAATACGCATTCTTGGAAGGTGATGACAAGTTGCCGGTTATTATTGCAAAAGGTCTTGCTAATAATGAAAAAACCGAGCTCTTGAAAGTTCTTAAGGCTCATAAAGGGGCAATTGCGTGGAAAATATCCGACATTAAGGGTATTGACCCAAAATTTTGTACTCACAAGATTTTAATGGAGGAGGACTACAAACCCGCAATTCAAAGTCAAAGAAGGGTGAATCCCAAAATTCACGATGTCATTAAAAAGGAGGTCCTTAAACTCCTTGACGCGGGAATGATTTATCCTATATCCGATAGCCTATGGGTGAGCCCAATCCATTGTGTCCCTAAAAAGGGAGGAATGACCGTTGTGCCTAATGAAAACAACGAGGTAATTCCCACTCGTGTTGTGACCGGTTGGAGGGTGTGTATTGACTACCAAAAGTTAAATGACGCCACTCGTAAAGACCACTTTCCTTTGCCCCTCATGGATCAAATGTTGGAGCGACTTGCGGGAAATGAATTCTATTGCTTTTTAGATGGTTTTTCCGGTTACTTTCAAATCCCTATCGACCCTCGTGATCAAGAGAAGACTACGTTTACGTGTCCTTATGGAACGTTCGCTTATCATAGGATGCCTTTCGGACTTTGTAATACACCCGGTACGTTTCAACGGTGTATGATGGCGATTTTTCAAGATATGATCGAGAAGTCGATGTAAGTGTTTATGGATGACTTCTCGGTGTTTGGCAATTCGTTCACGTTATGTTTATCTAATCTCGAGCAAATGTTAAAATGTTGTGAAGAAACCAATCTTGTGCTTAATTGGGAAAAATGTCATTTTATGTGTAAACAAGGAATCGTCTTAGGACATAAAGTGTCGAAAGTGGGGATTGAGGGCGATAAAGCTAAGGTAGACGTCATCGCCAAGTTACCTCATCCCAAAACCGTTAAGGGAGTTAGGAGTTTCCTAGGCCACGCGGGCTTTTATCGTCGTTTCATCAAGGACTTTTCGAAAATCTCTCGACCTATGACACACCTTCTCGAGAAGGATGCTCCTTTTAACTTCAATGAGGATTGTGTTAAGGCTTTCGAAACTCTAAAAAGGAAACTTACCGAAGATCCCATTCTTGTTGCTCCTAATTGGGAATTACCCTTTATAATCAAGTGCGATGCAAGTGATTATGCTATAGGGGCCGTCTTAGGGCAATGTTATGACAAGCATTTTCGTTCTATCCATTATGCTAGTAAGACGATGACCGAGGCTCAATTAAAGTACACCACAACGGAAAAGGAATTCCTTGCCGTGGTCTATGCTTTTGAGAAATTCCGACCTTCTCTCGTCTTGACTAAAAGCATCGTGTATACCGACCATTCGGCTATCAAGTATCTCTTAGCTAAGCAAGATGCTAAGCCGAGATTGCTTCGTTGGATGCTCCTCCTCCAAGAATTTGATGTCACCGTGCTTGACAAAAAAGGAGCCGAGAATCTAGCGGCCGATCATCTCTCTCGTCTAGAAGATCCTCACAAAGATGTTTTCGAGAACAAGGAAATTACCGAAACATTTCCACCTGAGACTCTCGGTGTAGTGAATTCTAAAGACACCACCCCATGGTTTGCCGACACTGAAAATTACCATGCGGGCAATTTCATAATCAAGGGTATGACGACACAACAAAAACGATAATTCTTTCGTGACATCAAGTTCTATTTTTGGGACGACCCTTATCTCTTTCGGATTTGTGCGGATCAACTCGTTCGACGTTGTGTTTTTGGTGCCGAAGCTTCTAATATCCTTAGAGCTTGTCATGAGGGACCCACGGGTGGTCACCACGGTGCTAATCTCACGGCTAAGAAAGTGTTCGATGCCGGTTTCTTTTGGCCTTCTATCTACCTTGATACACACGCACTTGTAAAGTCGTGTGATTCTTGCCAACGTCAAGGAAAATCGTCTCAACGTGATGAAATGCCGCAAAACATAATTCAAGTGTGTGAGATTTTCGACATATGGGGAATAGACTTTATGGGGCCGTTCCCATCGTCTCATGGCAACAAATATATCCTCGTCGTGGTGGACTACCTTTCTAAGTGGGTGGAAGCTAAGGCTTTGCCTACTAATGATGCTCGTGTGGTAGTGAAGTTTTTGAAGCAACTATTCTCTCGGTTCGGAACCCCTCGTGCTATTATAAGCGATCGTGGAACCCATTTTTGTAATGACCAATTCGAAAAGGTTCTAAAGAAATATGGAGTTACTCATCGTCTTTCTACGGCTTATCACCCGCAAACGAGTGGGCAAGTCGAGGTTTCGAACCGAGCTTTGAAGAGGATTTTAGAGAGGTCAATTGGAGAAAACCGTACTTCATGGTCCGACAAACTTGATGACGCTTTATGGGCCTTTAGGACCACTTATAAGACACCTATTGGTTGCACTCCTTATAAGCTAGTCTATGGGAAGAATTGTCATTTGCCCATTGAGTTGGAGCACAAGGCATATTGGGCCCTTAAGCATGCAAACTTTGACTTGAAGACCGCGGGGGATCACCGGAAAATACAATTGAATGAATTGGATGAATTAAGAGATAATGCTTATGAAAATTCATTAATTTTTAAAGAAAAGACTACAAAGTTTCATGATTCAAAGATTAAAAACCGGGTTTTTAACGTTGGTGATCAAGTGTTGCTTTTTAACTCTCGTCTTAAGATATTTTCCGGGAAATTGAAATCTCGTTGGTCGGGTCCATTCACCATTACACAAGTGTTTCCTTATGGGACCATTGAGCTAGCTCAAGATGATGGTCCTAATTTCAAGGTGAATGGACATAGGCTTAAGCACTATTTTGGTGGGGAAATTCCTCCAATGGTTGCCCTCGACCAAGTCACCTTCCCCAATGATAATTAGCATTGTGGGGATCGAGTCGAGCTCATGACTCGGTAATAAAAAACGAGGTGCCTCGTGGGGGAGATCCCATGCTTATCCTTTATGCTTACTATTCACTAATAAGGGGACTTGTACCCTTTCAACTCGTTGTCTCGTGGTTGTTTGTGATTGTGTTATCTAGATCATCATCATCACCTACGATTGAAGACTCTCGTGTTCGTTTACGTGAGCCTCCATCGTATGTTTGAAGAAGCTTTTCACGAATCCATGACATATCCTTTATTGTTCTAACAATTATCTTTTAGCATACTTAATAAACGGCTTTAGATATATTGTTGATCACCCTTTCCATGCTAGATCCTAAGCATTCGACTCTTCGTCTCTAGTATGGGGGTGCTCCACCTTTAGACTCGAAACATTGAGGACAATGTTTGCTTTTAGTATGGGGGGGGGGGGTGAATAGGTACTTGCTTTGCTACGCCCTCACGCTTTCCAACTTTCAATGTTTTGTTGCTAATAAGGCTAAAATGGCCAAATTTTAAAATTTTTCTTAGTTTTCATAAGTGTTTTTAAGACACGAATGTATATTTTCCGATGGGTAGAATAAGAGTTAATTTTTGACTTGATGGGCATTTGGAGCCATTTACATTCCTTAACCCGCTCAATTCAAGTTTTGCTAGACTTTTATACGCGAAAGTCTTAACTCTCTCGGGTTAAGAACAAGAACTTTTCGCAAGTTCCTATAATTGATCCTAGAAAGTCACTTATCAAGGGAACTTTAAAACGCATTCTCTAAACTTGAAAAAGTCCAAGAAAGTGCAAGATCCTATAGGTGGCTTGAAAACCCAAAACTTTGATTTGATATAGTCTTAATGAAAGCTAATCCAAATTTGGCTTAATTTTGACTTGCATGGCTAAGTATTCACGAGTCTCTTTAATTAGAGGTCTTTATATAGTGAAGAACGAGAAATGATAGAGTTAGACAAGTGATCATGCTAAACATAGAACATAAAAATGTTCTTTCAAAAACTCATATGTTTTTAATTGTGGCTTTTTCTTCCCATAAGATCAATGCATTAGGAATAAATCCTAATTGCAATAAGTAAGGTCGTACGATTTGAAAGGTTACTTAGCCTCTAGCGCAAGATCGTTTAAAATTTGCTCGGGGTTGAATAGAGTTCATAGCCAAGGCATAACTTATTGAAGCGGGACGCGAAGATTGGCGATCATCCAAAAAGGCCCTAACAAGGCATGAGGAGCTCTATTTTTTGCTAAAGATCCAAGATGATGTGAAGTATAATTATTCCTAAATCAATATGAAGGATCGAGACACACGACGAGAAGCAATTACTCCCCTAAAGATCATGGAGAAAGTCTATCCAAAAAGACCCTAACAAGGTATGAGGATAAATATATCCAAGTCCGAAAAGGAGGCGGATCGTTGTATATCAAAATCCAAAGTAAAGATTGAAGAAAAATGATGAAGTCGTGGTCCAATATGAAGAATCTCTCAAAAACGTCAAGTGAAGAAATTCCAAATATATGAAGAGAAGACCATAATTTCGAGAACGTCTTCCCAATATTTGAAGTATGAAGTACATGCCAAATATCGGTCCGAGAAAGGTCTCAAATCGTGAAACGAGTTATGCCAAGATATGAACTTAAGGAGATACACGAGAAGTCGTTTTAAAAGATTTTGTCCTTCGGCTAACTATCGATTAAATCGTGCGACTTTGCTTTCGGACTAATAACTACTCAAATAAGTCAATATGAATCACTTGTGATCCATGACAAATAGATAAAAAATGCTAGTAACCCATTTCCTTTTATAATAACTAGGATTGCGGGGAGAAAAAGTATTACACAATTTGGACGTATGAGTAGTGTTAGCATTGTGACTTGTACCAACAATGATCTCGTTTTTGCACTTAGCATGGAATGTATGACAATCAAAGGATGACGAAGTTTACTATAAGGGACATTTACTTGTTTCTATTATTTGACCCTAAAAGTCACATTTTGTGATGAAAATCATACATTATGTCTTTACACATCATCGTAGTATGTTGCAAGTCTTTTTACTCTTCAATAAAGGTTAATAAAATTGAACTTTGGGGATGCTTAGATACTTTATTCTAGCATTGCATGAGTACACGGCAATGGCTTAGTATGGGGGAGTGATGAGATGGCATTTATACATGATCTCATCGTTCTTTTCGGGCTTTAAATGAATAAAAATGTCATAAAATACCATATATATATGCTTGTGTTTGTTTACTTGTGTATTTTAGGTATGGATATCGTGAAAAAGACAAAAGATCACAAGTTACAAGGAAAAACGGACACGAGAAACGAAGTCGTACAAAGAACCGGGCCCTAATCATGGAATACTCAACAAATACCCTTGAAGACAAACAAGATTGATCTTCATTTATTGAAGAAATGACACTTAAAACCCTTGTATACACTTACTTGTGTATTTTGGTCCCTTAAGTTTGTCAAAATTACACAAAAGGTCCTTCAACTTTGAAGAAAGGCAAGATTAGTCCCTCAACAATTCCAAATTGTCAATTATGGTCCCTCATCAAGCCAAAGATACATTGAAGACCTTTGAAGATCAAGAATGTCCAAGATCAGCCCTTGAATTATGCAAAAATGCCAAAAATAAACCTTGTAAACCTTTTTCCAAAAGTTTGTGCCAAATTGCCAATGTGTGAAAGTTATTAACAAAGGGAAATACGTTTTAGGGCTAAAAAACTTATTATACCAAAAATCCCAAAACACAAGGACCTAAGTTGCCAAGTTCAAACTTTCAAACCTAAAAAATGCGCCAAACAACTCTTTTCCCCCAATTTCGGATCAAATGAGTTACTGTTCATCTTTTACCCCACCCAGAATTTACACCACTTAAACTTAGGGTAAATTGCAATTACCTTTGCACATGAGTGATTCACATGTGCAGAAACTCATCAAAACCATAAAACCCTTATTCCCACTCACAAAGGACCCCACCCCCAATTCCCTTTCCACCAATCAGGATACTACTTGCCCTCCAAGTCATCCAACGTGGCAAAATCAACAACTATGATTCATTGCTTCATCACAAAGCTAAAATGAACAGCCTTGATCAATTTGGACAGCTCAAAATCAGAAAACGTCTAGAAGGACTTAGGGTATTTAGGGAATTTCACTTCTAGGGTTTGTGAATAGTGTTAGCCAGGCATTTGCCTATAAAAGGAGACCTCAACATGTGAGAGTCCCTTTGTTCCAGTTTTAGGCTATCAATCTTTGTAATTCCTTTTTAAGTTTAATAAAATTTGAATTTCTGAAATTTTGAATTCTCTTTTTGATTTGATTAAAAGTTAGTGTTTGAGTAGCCTAATTCTGAGTTCCATTTGATTGTTAAGACCTACCTTAATCTTGTGGTTAAGGCATGTCTTGGTTCATAAGGTTTTTAAGGTTCAAATACCTTGAAATCCTAAGTTCTGTTTTGGCTTATTTTGTGTACTAACCCTTGGCCATTTGCTATAAGCTCTTACAAGCTTGTTGACACCAAGCTTGTGAAGGGATTAGAGCCCTTGGTTGAGTTGTTTGCTGCTTGTGTTGAAGACATCAAGTCCTTGAGGTTCTACTTTGAACCATCAACCAAGGCAGTGTTGCATCACCTTTGTTGAAGTACCTTGGTCTTGTTCTAGTTGTTGAACAAGGTCCAAGGAGCATTGCTGGCCTTCCTAGGATGTTGTGGAAGGCAGGTATAATCCCTTGTTAAGATTCCTCTCAAAATTTCATGTTTATGACTGATTTTGATTTTGTGCTTTAATTTTGAGTATTTGTGTTTGTGCTGGTGATTTTTGTGTTTGATTGTGTTAGTTGCTATCTAGGAAGTGTTTTTGATCATTAAAATCAGTAGGTTATTAGTTAAAATCACAAGTTTCTTTGTTAAGTGGTAGATTAAAGGGTGTTTGGGTCTACTGCTTGTATTGGATTTGTGGTTTGCTAAGTGCTTGTTTTGTGTAAGCAAGAGTTGGTATCTGTTGTTTAGGTGTATTTGTTCATCTGTTTGCAGGTTTTGTGGGTTTGAACACATAGATTCATAATTTGGCTATAAAATCTTAAAAACTTGGTAAAATTGGCTAGGATTTTGAGGACACCTAGATCTAACCTTAGGCTAGGGCTAACAAGTGCTAAACCTTAGTTAATCACACCAGGGAAGAACGATTTGAGGCTTGAAATTGGATCAAGTGTCAAGTATATCAGCAAAACTTGTCTACATATTGTTCATTGTTCATCAGAAACATTTTGTGCTTTGATCTTGTTATTTACTTTGATTCAGTGTTTGATTCTTTTTGCTTTGTGTTTATTCATAGTTTACATAGCTTGTGTATGCATCCTGTTAAGTTTGGTTGGCTTATTGTGGCTAAATCTGCTTATTAAATTCTTAACTGCTTATTTCCATATCTGGTGCATATCTGGTGACTGTTTGGCTTATTGTGGCTTATTGTGTGAACCAATTTGTGATTTTCTTGTTGCTATTGACTCCTTGTGGTTCACTGATCACAAGGGTGCCTTTATTTCCAATTGAATCCAACCAGACTTCTCATATAAGCTTGGTCAAATAGTCAAAGCAGTGGGAACTCCTTTCCCCCTGCTGGTTGCCACTGATAGTGTAAAATTGGGTTCAACTTATCAATAAGCTATAATAGCTTATTCCAACCAGCAACAAGTTTGTTTTTGTAATAGGTGCTCATATTTTGACCCATTTGTTCATACTGGAGCATTTGGGTGGTTGACTTTAGGGTTTGACTAGAAAACCAATCCCATTGACTTTTTCATAAGTTCATTTGTGCTTATTCTGGCTTATTGGTTGTGCTTATTGGATTTTTGTTGATTGATTTTGCCTATTGAGTTCATTTAAAATCTTTTGCAAGTTGAATCAAGTCCTGAGGTGCCCTAAATCTCTAAAACGACTATTTTGTCTTTTAGTGAATTTTTACTTTGCTTATTTCTGGCTTATTAAGTGAGCTTTTTCAAAAATTCTTTTTATAGATCTCATAAGCATCGTAAAAGAAGGTTGTGTGTCAAATTAGAGCTTATGGCATTAGCTTATGGCTTAATGGGCTGAAAAGCCCAATAAGAATAAGCTGTGTGTTAAATAAGCTGTGATAAGCTCATATTCAGCTTTTGGGCCTTTAGAGTTTTGTTCTTAGAATTAAATTTTGAGTCAGATAGGGCTTTTCCAAGTCAATTGGGCCAAGTTTGACTTTTTGGGCCCAAAAGCCCAATTTGGTTGACTGTTTTTGGTTTTGGCCCATTTGAGGGCCCAATAGGGGTATTCTGGTAATTTCACTTTGATTTTCTGATTATTTTGGTTAAAATAAACTAGTTTGCAAGTTTTTAGAATTTTTTATAATTTTTGGATTTTTAATATTATTTTATTATTATTTTTAAAATTTCTCTTTTTCCAACTTCTTACATTTTTCTTAGGTTTAATACATTAAAATAGGAATTTAGCAACTTTTAGAATAATTTTATCTCTTTTAGATTAATTTTTATAATTATTTTAAGTTTTAATAGTTTTTAAATCATTTTAAATAGTTTTTATTAGTTTAAAATTTTCTAAAAATAGTTTTTAATCTTTTTAGGTCATTTTAGAGGTTTACCAATTGAAAAATCTTTATTTGGGCTTTTTGATAATTTATTTGATTTTTAGGGCTTTAATTAGCATTTAAAAATTGAATATTTAATTATTTAAAAGGTTTGGAACAGTTTTGGTCATTGGTAAACTCTTAGTTCATTTATTTTGATTTTTGGTGAATTTTTGCTAATTTTTGGAATTTATTTTTATTTTTGTGGTTTTTAAGGTTCTACGTTTTAACTTTCTAGTAGTATTTATTTTTATTTTTTTCGTCTTTGTCATCTTCTTTTCTCATCCCCTTCTAAACCAATCATTAATCACAAACATTTAACAAATTTCTCACACACATATACCTCCTTGGGAAACGAACTTTCATTTCATTAAGGGTCATTAGTGCTTGATTTTCCTAAATCATCACTCGATACTTACCCTATTTTACTCTCTTTGTTTTCCTAACAAGAGGTGTAATTTACTGCAACCACTGACCTTTTCTTTTAACATGTTTTATCTTAGGTACTTGAAGGTAATTCTCGGGAAGACGACAAGAATTCATGGCCCGCACTTAAATAACAAATTTCCATTCAAATGTTTTGTAAAATTGTATGAAATACTATGACTTGGGACCTATGTAATTTGATATTTATGAATGGAAAATGCTTTATTATTAAACGACGCGATTTTTAAGCGTTTTCTATGATTTGAGTAATGTGCTATCCCGTAACACCAACGATTCTTCCGCTGAACTAAAATATGAATATTTGGGGGTGTTACATTTGTGTTACATATTCCGAATTAGGAGGGTGATACAGATTCCGGATTAGGACTAGTAGTGGATTCCGGATTGTGTGTGGAACAAGCATTCCGACTTGTGTGATTGATTGCATTCCGAATTGAGTGTGGGACACATTCCGAATTAGGTTTGGTATTTGGTTTCCCGACTTATGTTCATTTTTAGTTTCCCGAATTAATTTTTAAATTTTTTTTCCCCGCCATTATTACTTAGTTTAATATTTAAACATTTTCACTTAGTTTAATTTTCAAGATTACGTTTTTATAATGTTTACATTTTTATAAAGTTTTAAGTTTCAAATTTACTTCTAAACCTTTATTTTTTCGTCATTTATTTTTAAGTCTTAATTTTTAGTTTAACTTTTAAAGCTTTCATTTTTACTCAAACGACATTTACATTTTCACTTTTATTTTAAAATAGACAATCACTTTTAGTTTCTTTCACCAAGTTCTACTGTGGAGCATTCATTCTTGACAAGCAATCAAGGTTAGACATCGTTCTTTTATTTTTAATAGCTTTTAAATTTATATTATTAGTAGACTTAGAAAATCAAAAGCTCCCCCTTTTAGTGACCAACACTAATAATTCTACCCTAAACCATGATCAATTCGAATTGAATCGAGTACGGACACACACACAAAAATCATTGTATCAATTATCAATGAATCCACCTTGAGTCTTCTTAGCTCTCCTTGTTTGCACAGGAGTCTGAATATCACCAATTATTTGGGTGGGAGGATGAATTTTGGCCACCATTGTAAGAATACCTCCCCCAAATAACGTATTGTCTTGAACAATGTATTCCATGTTACCAATATCGTCTTCATTGCTACTCACATGCCCACTTGAACTAGGAGATATGTTATCAGTGGCTGGAACTGGGCCACTGACGTCTTCATTGGGTATGGGATCTTCAACATGTTCAAAAACAGTTATGTTGGTGGTAGAGAATAAATTGCCAAACAGATTATCAGCGGCTGAATCCCAAGTGTCAGCTTCTGGTTTGGATTTGTCAGCGGATGAATATGCATGCGTTGTTTCATCAACTGGTGCCTCTTGTTTCTTTTCTTCCTCCTCTTTGGCAGCAGCAGATGCTTGTATGAACTCTTCACTCCATATAGGTATGGTGATATAATTAAACATAGGAGTGGGTTCAACTGTATGTGACCCTTCTTCCTTATCAACTTGTATACTTGCATTGTTAACAATAGGTGCTTCCAAGATAACTGGATTGGTCATAGGCATATAATTCATGGACCTTGATAATGGCTCTAGATCAAATAGCCAATTAGGTCCATGTTGATCCCAAACATAGATCGATTTAGCTTTGTGTTAACGAGATTGAATCAAGTTTAACCCGTAGAGAAACTTTGCGTTAACAACAATCTAAGTGTTATGCGGAATTAACACTTAGAACAAAGAACAATGCTAAAGACAATATAAACCAAACTTTCACTTCAATTGATAATAAAAACTGTGTACAATGAAAGTGTAGAAAACGTATATCAATATCAAACCCTAAGACCTCCTTTTATAACATAAGGAGTCTTGAACAATAATTTGCCTATCAACTATTTTAGAAAAAGATAAACAATAAAAATAAATGTAGAACATATTTTTCCTAAGTATACAAAACATGTTGACTAAGTAGTTGACAACCACTGGGATTTGCCTTGTCAGCGCTTGAATTTGTCTTGTCAATGCTCATTCTGCCAGCGCTTAAATTACTATTGTCAGCGTCGAAAATCCTCTTGTCAGCGTCCAAAGTCCTATTGTCAGCGGCATAGTGAGTTAGCTAATTTTATTCCAAACAATCCTCCCCTAAACTTGATACTTATACTAATATTCAAGTTTCTGAATAAAAACAAAATACAAAGAGGATTCTTACAAATAAAACCTACTCCTGAATCTGAGAATATATAAACCTCATAATGTCCATGCTCACATCACGGGTATAATCAACCTCAAGCTTGGTGGTGATTAACTTCTTTAATAATTCTTGTGATAGTGGATACTTCTCATCTATCAACAAGTACTCTGCAAACTTTGTTGTACTAAGATGAAACACAATAACAGCTGAATACAAATGCCACTTCAAGCTACTCAAATCAACTAGATCCAACCATACTGGACCAGCAACATCATGAACAAACATCCTTTTAAATGTTGTTTAGATCTTTATTCCATTCAAAGATGTAGGAGCTTCAACTTCATACATCTCCTTCATTAAATTCCATAGAGTTCCTACATCTTCTCTATCCAAGCTGGCAAACAATGAAACCAAGGAAGTAAAAGTGTGTACCTTATTACCAGCTCTGGTGATCACCCAAAATCCAACAGAATCTTCTTTATATTTGAAAATTGGATTCTTGAAGTCCAAAGGTACCACAACAACTAAATCAGAAGCCACCAATGGAGAAAGCACCATATTCTTCTTCAATGTAACTTTATGTGGATTCAATTGATCAAGCACTAGAAATATCAACTTAAATCCTTTCTTTGTTTGTTTAGGCACAATCAATGCCTTCTTGATTTTTAGCTCTTCCTCTAGTTCTTCCTGTCTCTCCACAAAAAGCATTCTGAATGTATTCGCTTCACAGACATACTCCCAAATAGGATAAGCATACTAATCCAACTGGTCAAAAGAAAGCTTCCTTAACTTTGTGTAAGTCCACCCTGTTTGGTGGCATCTAAGGAGCATGTAGTAAAGTTCTCTCCTGGCTGTCTTGTTCTTGAACAGTACTTTGTTTGCCCTGTGCTCAAGAATGACTTTGCAATCATTTTGAACTCCCAATAAAATCTATAGACCCCAAATTAATGTCATGTCTAGATTCTCTATGCAAGCCTCTTCCCATTTGAAATACATAGTAGCCACATGAGGCATATCAAAATCTACCTTCTTCTTCAATTCACTGAGCTTTTCCCATGCTAGGCCATCCACCCCGTACTCCAATTTTTCTATTTCTTCCAAAAGAATATTAGAACCATGCTCACTCTCTTCGTCTTCATCACCAAAACCAACTTTTTCATCACTCTCAGATTCAGATGAAAGAATCTGAGCTTCAATAGCACCTTTCCCAAGCCCCTTCCTCTTTTGCTCATGAATCTGTGGAGCTAGCATAGCATCAACCTTTTGTTAGGCTGCATCCTTGGGAATATCCTCTTCGACCAAAACAGCTTTGCCCTTATCTATGGGATCAATAAGAATCAAAGTAGTAGGTGTTACCTGTTTGGAAGTCTCTTGATCATAAATGGTGGTTGGAATACACCAGTCACACCAGGGATCCTGTCAGCGCCTGAAATAGGCGTGTCAGTGTTCAAATTGCCTTTGTTAGTGGCTGATAGTCCACTTGCTTGTAGCATCATTTCTTTGAAAGACTGCTTCATAGGAGTGACCAAAAGAGTAGTAGCTTGTTCTTTAAACCCTGTAAGCACCTCAGCTACCTCCTTTGTCCCATACGAACCTTCATGGAACCCCTTATCACTCAAATTGAATGGTTCAGTAGGTGCTTCCTCCCATTTGTATGAATCATCTTCAGAGGACAACACCATAGCTCTCCTTTTCCTTGAACCAGCTGCTTCCAATACAACTATCCTCTCCCTCAATTGATTGAGTTCAAGGCCTTGGTCAGTGACTTTCTGTACAATTTCCACATTGTACTTTTGCAAGCCAATGAAGATAGCCGTCAATTCCATAATAGATAGTGGTTGTAGAGTACCCTCCTCTAAAATTGGGATTTGACTCCTCAACATGGATTTATCAAGCAAAATTCTCTCAGCTTCATGGCGAGGTCCACTAGAGGAGAATACTCCAGTAGTCCTTTGTCTTTTCTCTAGGCGAAAATCAAAGGGTTCAGGTGAGGAGGTGGATTGGTGAACATGTGTTTGGGGTGGTGAGGTGACAGCGGGTGAAATAGGTGTGTCAGCGGCTTAATCACGAGTGTCAGCGGCTGAATCGCGAGTGTCAGCGGCTGATGGCAGGGGATCAATGTTCATTTGGTCAACAATATGGGGTGAAGGTGGTTGTTGTTCTTGGGCAGGTTCATGTTCAGGTTCAGGGTGAGGCTGGCGGTTTTGGGATCCTTGAATAATTGCCAACATGGGAGGGGTTAAAGGTAAGGTTCTGAATGGTTGAGTGTTCATGGACATAAATTTTTTAGATTTTTGAGTGGGGATCGTATAAAAATTGCCATGATCCCTACGGCAATAACCTTGTTGTTCAAAAACCATTTGTTAAAACCTAGGGTACGCATGAGTCATCTTGGTACCTTTGTTGTGTAACATGCCCTCAAATATCATATGGGAAAAATTATATTTTTGCCCAGTGGCCATACAAATAAGAGTACAACCAAATGATCGATGGATTTCATTGAAGGATGTACACTTGAGACTTAGACATTGTAGGAGGACATGTATTAAGAACTTCCAGGCTGAGGGAATTTGTTGTTTTGAATATTTGTTAATTTTTCCCTCTAGGGGTAAATAATACCCCAAACCTCCAAATCCTCCTCTAACTGATCATTAGGAAGGGTAGTTACACCATCAGCATCATCAAGCTATAAAGCTTGACGAATAAGTGCTTCAGTACCTATCCATTTTGTCCCATGAACAATCCCTGATAATGTAATCACTCCATCAACTGTTTCAGAACTTGTAGTATTCCAAAACTGTTTGATGTGTGTGATAGGAATGAGTGGATCATGGGTCAAAGCATACCTTAGATTAGAAGCCAAGAGATAGTCAATCATTCTAGTATACTGGGGATGATGATTAGGATCAGCTACAAGATAAGTAACCATGTTGTGTTGATCCTTGAATCCCAAAGTAGCACCAGCAGGTTTAAATAATGGAGCCATTAAAACTGTTTGTGAAAGGTTAGGATGAATGAAAATGAAGATGTAGGTTATGGAGAAAATATGAGATAAATATGCAAGTTACCCTGTTTAAACATTATGAGCCGTATATATATAGGTGGTAAGCTAAGTTACTATTGGTTGAAAAAGAGGTAAGTTATTCAAAAAGTAATGATAAAAATCTTGAAAAACAATATCTTATCTCTTAGGTTTTGAAGAAATTACCAAATACCATAAAATTACGGTCCAACATATCACAAAAGAAATAGCTAGGTGGGACCCAGTGTTCTTCAACGGTCAAAATATTAGTGTCAGCGGGTAACGGCTATATTTTGTCAACATGTAAATTTGCCATGTTAGCGTTTAAAAACGTGCTTGTCAGCGGCTCAACCACTTATATGTCAACGACAAAAAGTAAAAAGTAATAAAAGAAAAAGAACTTAACAAAGAAGTTTACCCTAATGAAGATAACTCATCTCTGACACAGACTAAAATTAGCATTCTCTGTCCAATTATACACACTAGCATAAGCAAGATAGACATAATTGTCCTCAAGTGAACCTTGTTAATGTAAGTCATTTAGAGTGAAGTTATCTCATATAAAATCTTTGTAACTCCCACGTAAGCCCATTTTTATTTACACCAAGTCTCCCAACCAACCAATCCCAATTCTAGGCCAAAAAGTCTTGGCAACATGCAAAGTATATTAACTTTGCATGCTACAGTGCCTCAAGATTTATAAATTCCAACAATTCTTAAAAAGAAAAGCCTTCATTATTCCTAACTCCTACTCACCAGTGGACACAATCTAGGATTGTGATAACAGCACTCTAAAAGTACCCAAAGACCTAAAGGTTTCCTAAACCTCCCCTAAAACTTACACAGGTTGCAAAAGAAATATATATGACAAATTTTATTTCAAGATAGGAATGTAAACATTCCAACCATCATAAATAAATATTTGTCATGCGTTTGAAGTCCATAAGTAACTTTGTATCCTTTTGCACAATTCTCAACCAGCCTGCATGATTAGATGAAAAACCACAAAAACTAACATAGACTGTCAGCGGCTAATATCCATGTGTCAGTTGATAAAATGCCTTTGTCAGCGTTCGAAAATATAGTGGAAAATCTAACACATTTACAGGGAATAATAACAATGCATATCCTATACATACTTTACTGAAACCTCCCAACATCAAAAGATTTAGTCAAAAGATCAGCCACATTATTCTCTGTGTCTACTCTATCTGGATATATTAAACCTTTTTCAAAGCAATCCCTTATAAAATGATGCCTGATTTCTATGTGTTTAGTTTTAGAATGATGTACAGGATTTTTAATAATGCAAAGTGTATTGTTATTATCCACAAAAATCTTGGTATGCATAAAATTGTACCCGTAAACCAAAAGCTAATTTTGAATATGTAGCACTTGCCCAGAACATGCAACATCAACTACATACTCAGCCTCAGTTGTTGAACTGGCCACCACTGTTTGTTTCTTGCATTGCCAAGAGATAAGTATACTTCCAATAAATTGACAACCACAAGTTTTGGATTTCCTGTTATGATTATGAACTCCATAATAACTATCTGAATAGCCAATAAGCTCCAAAGGAGACTCTCTAGGATACCACAATCCTAATGTGAGAAATTATCTAAGGTACCTAAAAATCCTTTTAACTGTATGAAGGTGACATTCCTTGGGAGTCACTTGATGACGTGCATATGCACATACTACAAACATGATGTCAGGTCTTGAAGCTGTAAGATACATCAATGACCCAATCATTGATCTATAATTCCTGACATCTACCTCTTTACCATCTCCAATCTTTCACCATGGATGTTCCCTGTCCATGGTAGTGTTAGCCCATTTTTCATGTGGTGAAAAACAAAATATCTTCAAAATCTCAACCACATATTATCTTGAGAGATGAAGAAACCATCTTCTTTCTGTTGAACTTTTAGACCAAGAAAGAAGGTCATCTCTCCCATAGCACTCATCTGAAACTTATTTGTCATAAGTTTGGAGAAATTATCACTCATTCTTTGGTTAGATGAACAAAAAATGATGTCATCTACATAAACCTGGACAAGAAGAAAGTCCTTCCCTTCTTGCTTTCTGAACAAAGTATGGTCTATGATACCCCTCTTAAAGCCATTGTCCATAAAGTAGGTGGAAAGTGTTCCATACCAAGCCATAGGGGGCTGATGAAGGCTATACATTGCCTTGTTCACCCTATAAACTTTAACTGGATGCTCAGAATCTTCAAAACCAAGAGGCTGCATGACATAAACTTCTTCTTTGATTGTGCCATACAAAAATGCACTCTTCACGTCCATTTGGTAGACTTTGAAACCCATGCAAGAAGCATAGGCTAGGAAAATCCTTATTGCCTTAATTCTAGCAACAGGTGCAAAAACCTCTTCATAATCAATACCCTATTCTTGAGAATATCCTTGAGCAACCAATCGTGCATTGTTTCTAATAAAAATGCCTCTCTCATCCTTCTTGTTTCTTAGAACCCATCTTGTCCCAATAGGCCTGACATACCTTGGACAATCTATAAGCTCCCAAACGTCTTTAATGGCAAACTGATGAAGCTCATCCTGCATTTCTTCAACCCAGCTTTCTTCTTTAAGAGCATCAAAAATATTATTTGGTTCTAACTGAGAGAGGAAACAGGAAAACAAGCATTCTTAAACAAAAGGAGTACCTTCCTTCATGTGTATATTAGCAATGAATCCACCTTGAGTCTTCTTAGTCCTCCTTGTTTACACAGGAGTCTGAATATCACTAATTATTTGGGTGGGATGATGATTTTTAGCCACCTTTGTAAGAATTCCTCCCCCAACTAACGCATTATAATGAACAATGGATTCCAAATTACCAACATCATCTTCCTTGCTACTCTCATGCCTACTTGAACTAGGAGATAGGTTGTCAGCGGCTGGAACTGGGCCACTGACATCTTCATTGGGTATGGGATCTTCAACATGTTCAAAAATATTTCTGTTGGAGGAAGATAATAAATTGCCAAACTAATTGTCAATGGCTGAATCCCAAGTGTGAACGTCTGATTTGGCTTTTTTAGTGGATGAAGATGCATGCATTGATTTATCAACTGGTTTCTCTTGTTGATTTTCTTCCTCCTCTTTGGAAACAGCAGATGCTTGGATAAACTCTTCACTCCATATAGGTATGGTGACATAATCAAACATAGGTGTGGGTTCAACTGCATGTGATCCATCTTCTTTATTATCCTGTATACCTGCATTGTCAACAATAGGTGCTTCCAAGACAATTGGATTTGTCACAGGCATATAATTCATGGACCTTGATAATGGCTCTAAATCAAGCAGCCAATTAGGTCCAAACTCGGGATCACTTGGTTTACTCTCCAAGAATTCAACATGAATCTTTTATGTTAGTATCTTTGACTTCTTGTTATAAACCCTATACCCCTTACTGTTTGTGGAATATCCCATAAAAAGTCCCTCATCACCTTTTGAGTGAAATTTTCCTAGTTTATCACTAGTATTCAAAATCACTACATGACATCCAAAAGGCCTAAACAAGTCTATATTAGGCTTCCTATTCCAAAGTAATTCATAGGTAGTCTTATTATGAAACTTATTGACTATGGCCCTATTTTGAACATAACATGTAGTGTTCATAGCCTCAGCCTAAAAAGCAATGGGAAGATTTGCATCTGACAACATGGTCCTAGCTGCTTCTATGAGTGTTCCATTTCTTCTTTCTGCTACACCATTCTGCTGTGGAGTGCTAGCTATGCTAAACTCCCTAGAGATTCCCTTATTGACACAAAAGGTATCTAGAAGGCTGTTTCTTAATTCACCACCATTATCACCTCTAAGAATTTTAACCTCATTACCTGTTTTCTTTTCAATCTGAGTAATGAAATTGATTAAGGTCTTAGCAGTATCACTCTTTAATCCCAAAAATAAAGTCCAAGTAAACCTAGAATAATCATCAGTGATAACAAAACAATAGGATTTACCATTAAGACTTTCTATATTGGCTAGGCCAAACAAATCTATGTGTAATAAGTGAAGTATTTTAGAACTAGTATGAACATTCTTAGACATAAATGAGGCCTTATGTTGCTTGCCTTTAAGACATGCAACATAATTATGATCATTGTAGAATGCTTTTTAAGGAAATCCTCTTACAAGATCATGTCTCGCATGTCTATTCATGTTTTTGAAGTTAATATGCCCTAACCTTTTGTGCCATAACTTACTCTCATCCACTAATGCCTTAGCATAAAGACATGACAAGTTGTTACTCATTTTATGTCTAGGTGTTCTAAACACTATGAACTTGTCAGCAGGAATCTCAAAATCCTTACTAAACACTAAAAATTCAGTGTCAGTAAAGAGAACCTTATTCTTATTGTCACAAACTTGTGACACACTAAACAAATTATAATCAAGTTCTTTTACCAGGAAGACTTCCTTAAACCTCAAGTTATTGGTGATGAGTGTGCCTCTACAAGAAATGTTTCCATAAATGCCACCAAAATACACCTTATCACCATCTTTAATTGGAATGAAATCAGTAAGGTAATCTTCCTTTCCAGTCATGTGTCTAGAGCATCCAATGTCCCAATATCCAAAATCATTGACATGCCTATGAATGCCCTGCACATGAACAAAACAAATTAGTTTTTTTGGGAACCCAAGCCTTTGTAGACTTGGATTCATCTGGATGTTCAACAAGAATTGATTTATTCCTTGTAACAACCCCCTGTTCATCACTTTGTGCCCCAAACACCCAATTTACTCCAATATGTTTAGTAATGACCTTTTCAAGAAACTTAAATCTATTGCAGGTCATGGAAATTCCATTTGAATTAGGGTTTTGATCTTTTTTAGGTTTCCATGTTAAACTGGATGAAGCATTAGACCCTTGTCCTTAGGTTTTAAGTACATATTACTTGGTTTAACATAAGGTCTGACAGAAGCTAGTTGTTGCATTTTCATACCAAACCTAGATTTGTCAGCGGCTGATTTGGTCTTGTTAGCGGACAAATTGTTCCTGTCAGCGTGTAGATTAGGGTTTGCTACAGGAATCCATTGTCTGTTAGACTAAGTATTAGTCTTTTGAGAGGGTCATTGTCTGTGGGTATTAGTTCCTCTAGAAAAGAAAGGAGCTGGTCTAGTGGCCTGAGGACTTGGTTAGACAAAAGGTCTAGGTTTGACCATGGTTGAGCTATTGTCAACGGGTAAAGTGTATCCGCTGACACAATTATAAGCCACATGTGAGAAGCTCCCACATGTGTAGCAATCCTTTTTAGACAAAAACTTAGGCTTGGACTGATAAAACCCTGTCCCATTAACACTTACTTGGCTTTGGGGTGACATAGGTTTTCTATACATTTCAACATATTTGACACTAGGTTTACTTTTTGGTATTGAGCCAAGATTAATAGTTTTACCAGTGGTGGGGTTGGTCACAACAATGGGTTTTATTTACACTAGGTCATCATTAAGCAGTCCACCCTTAACAAATAGAAAAGGTTTAGATGCTTTCCATTGTTCTAGGCCAGTCACCTTTTTTCTATATTCCTCAACAAGAGTAAGCATACGTGGTGGAGGAATAAATTCCTCCTCTTGTAGTTCAGGTATGCCAGTCCAAGAGAGATCCTTTTTTAGGACGACATAAAAATTTCCAACAGGTGGTGGGATAGCAGCATACTCTTTCATCCCAATCACAGATATCTCCCCATGCTCTCTTTGCTCCCTCACACATTTTTCTAAGGTTTGGCTAGCTTTTTAAAACTTTTCAATTTTTAACCATACATTTTCTTTAGACCTAATAGCTTCATCTAACTTAAGTTGTAATTCTGCTCTAGATTTCATTAAAGAATCCCTAGCTTCATTATTAACTTTTAGATATATGGTTAAGACATTAATTTTATCTTTAAGGTCAGATTCAATTTTCTAATAGTCCTCAACCATCCCATCATATTGAGTAAGACCCCTTTTATAGTTTGTTAGCCTGATTTCTACATCAAAAACATCTGATTTATATTTTAAAACTTATTTGTTAAGTTTTTTAGTGTTTAACACAACCCTTACTACAAAAAGCATCATCATATACCTCATTATCTCATGAAGAGGAAGAGTTGGCCATGATAGCATATTGCACATGCTATTATTCCTTGTAAGCTATCAAGGCTAGATTCTGTTCCACTTCATCTGCTATAAAACTCCAATCCCATCCAAGCCCATCCAAGCCCATCAATTCCTTGCATGGCTACCATAGCCTTTGATCCAACATCTTCAACCTTGATGATCTGGCTAGAGCTCTTTCCAGCATCAGTCCTACGTGGGGATCTGCATTCCCTCATGAAGTGTACAATCCTATGACAACTATAGCATTCAACCTTGGATTTATCAAATCCAGCAGTTTCTTTTCCATTGAATGTCATGCTCCTTCCAAACCTTTTGTTCCATCTATTGGCCCTTATGCTAGCAAGTGCCATACTCTACTTAATGTCCATCTCTTCAAGATCAGTGTGACAACCGTGGTTTTGAGGTTCGTCACTTGGTCTTACTTTTAGGTTATTTTATGTGTGCTTATTTTATTTGTGTGTTTATGTGTTTATTTTGTGTGAACGAGGTTGGTGTGGTTATCGTTTATGAGTATATAGTACTCATAAGTAAATCGAGGAATGGTTATTTCATGTTCATGAGCTCACAAGTGGTGACTATGAAATGAAATAGTGATATTTTGGTGTTTACGTATACGTATATATTATAGAAAATCGTATTTTTTACGATTTACGGTTTAGCATTTAGAGGTCTCGGATGAGGTAATTAGCCATATGGATATTTTTCGGGATGGTTTTAAGTCATTTAGGACTTAGTTATAAAGTTTATTTCAAAATTTGAGATTTTTTTATAAAAGTGTATATTTTACGTCTTTTACGGTAAAACGCGTAAATTTGACTAGTTTTACGGTTTTGAGGTTTTGGAGGCTTTAGGAGCTGAAATAAATTAAGGAAAATTAAGGTAATATTATTAATACATATATTAATAATAAAAATAAATAAAAAACGAATTTAAGGGGGGTTAGGTCGGTTTAAAGAAAAAAAAAGGAGAAAAAAAAGAGAAAAGATTTATGGTAAGTGGTAATTGGGTTGGACAAGGATTTTTTGCTATATAAGGAACCCCACACATCATAACCAACGAAATTTTCTTTTCCCCTGGTGTTTATAGTCGACTAATGAAGAGAAGAATTAGGGTTCTTCATAAAAATTTGGGTTTTTACATCTTCCATTGTTCTAAAGGTAAAACCTTCAAAACCCTTTTCAATTAAATTGTTTTTATGTTTTCTTTAATCATCTTATGATGGATTAGGGTTAGGGTTTATATAAAAACAGTAAATTAATGTTGAATTAATCATTATATGATGATCACATAAATTAGGGCTTGTAATTAGAGGGGTTAGGGTTAATTAATGAGGTTGATTTTCTTAAACCCGTTTTTAAAAACTGGGCAGAATTTTGGTGTCATTGTATTGATCATATCCAGAGTTCTAGGAACATTAAAGATGCGATCAAGCTAGCCCTGGATAGGTAATTGAGTTGGCTTTCTAAATCAAGAAACGAGAACTAAATTGGAGGTCGGGAAGTGGGTCAAAAACAGGTTACAACAGTCGGAGGTCAAAGCATTTTTGAATTCAGCCTGTTTTCTTTTTAAGTTTTGGGTTGTTTGAGGTACTTAGGGTTGCATTGGGATCTTCTCACGAACATGAGAGATGGTTTATATATTGTAGTAAGTATTTGCACTTGGGTTAAGGTTGTGGTTTAGGGTAAGACCCCTTAATGGTAACAAACTTTTAGTACGTTTAAAATCAGGAAATCTGGAATGACAAAAGTAGATATATGTATATCGGGGCCTTAGCAGTAGCTTTAAGGTTAGGGCAAGTGGGAGGTGTTAGCCAACATATATAAGGGTATGAATATTCCTTTTACAGAAACCATGGGTATGCTTAAAGGGACGTTTGACTTAAAGTTTGAGACCTAAAAACTGGGACTGTTTTGGGTAAAATATGAACGGGATAGTTATTAAACTTAACCAAGTTAGGGACTTGTTAAGGAAGGTTAATGGGGTGATTAGAGCTTAACAATGAGATAATTATACGGGAATAGACTAGATGTCCATCATAGGTTGATGAGCCATCTTAGTGATTGGTTGTGTATTGATTTCGTGTTTTTGGTTTGTTAGCTTGTTGTTAGTACGAGGACTTGTGAAGAAGCTATCAGGTGAGTTTCATAGTCCCATGTCTTTTAATGATTTTGACTTCCAGATGGGATGGAAGAGACACTGTGTTGAGTTATTTTCTAAATTGATGCTGTGAATGTTTTTAAGGTTGAGATGGACTTGTGTGTACATTATGTGATTAACTGCTATGTGATTCTTGTTTGTGTGTGATCTGGATTGGAAAGGTACATAGGTGTATGGGCGCCTATGGGACCAATGGTTTGACAAGGTAGTGGCCTTGTGGTTTGACAAGGTAGTAGCCTTGTGGTTTGACAAGGTAGTAGCCTTGTGGTTTGACAAGGTAGTGGCCTTGTGATAGGTACATAGTGTGATCATCTATGGTACCATGTTGTTTGGCAAGGTAGGAGCCTTGGTTTTGGTTTGAAATGTTTGATCTTGAATTGTTAGTTGTTAATACATAATTGTAGCGCATTGTCCATATGTTTATTGGTTATGGTATTCAAAGCTTATGACTTATTTTGTGTTGGAGTCTAAACCTATGACTCTCACCAACTTTATGTTGACGTGTTTTAGTGTCTCTTTCAGGTGATAACGTGGTTAAGCATGAGAACTTATGTGGCTAGGATTGGAGTCGAGTAGGAATGCATTTAGAAGGAGATCCCCGTTCCTTCTTAGTTTATTTTGTTGTTTGTTTCTTTGAGTGATACTATGAACTATATGTTGTATTGTTTGTGTTACTTGTTTGTCTTGGGTAAAAGGTAGGACTGTTACCTACTTACCTAGACTCCTGCATTGTTGAGATATTGTCATGACATTGTGTCGCCATTTATGTCATTATATTTTGCATTTTAGTTTTCTCTATAGAGACACCGTTTGTTGTGATGATATCCATACGTCGCACCCCATATTCCGCCATGGTGGGGTGTTACAGAATGGTATCAGAGCCAATGGTTATAGAGAATTAGGTTGCTTAGTCGCGTAGCCTAGTCTATAGCTTAAGGGTCCCTGCATATAGGCGTCATAGGAGTATGTGTGCATTTTACATAAATTGATGTGTTTGGGTGTTATTTATTGTGATGTTTTGACTAGTATTAATTGAACCATAGTAAGTTCATACTTAGCCACATGTTATTTTCTTTTCGGGTTGTAAGTAGTGCGGGTTGAACCATAATCATCCACGCTAGTCATTGTCGTATTTTGCTTATATTGTACATTATAGTACATAATTTGTTACATAGTAGTTTCTATCTTTTATTGGGTTATTTTATGTACTTGAGGTATGTTTTTTTGTCTTTTGATGTTTAAGTCATGTTCCCTAAGAATCATGTGGTTGTTCGAGTTAGGAGGAGTAGGTGGATATGAAGGATTTTAAGCGGTTTCCACTCTTATGGGCGACATGACTTATAACTGATTATGTTTTGTTTTGGATTTAGTCTATACTGTTTTAGCTAGACTATGGATTTTTGTATTCCAAGAGTTTTACTATGTTATTTTAATAAATGGAGTTTTGGATCTTATTGGTTATGTGGTTATGAGCTTTTGTGAGTAGATGGATTTATGTGTTATATGTTGTATTGATTCTTATAAGTGTCATCATAGGAGGGAGTGCATTGGGGAAAGGGTAATTGTATAAGTATGGTGGCCAACATAGTTATACAAGTACTACAACTTCAATGGGTTCCCAAGTATGGTTGCATGAAAGAGGGTTAGTACATGCTTGTATATGATGAGATGTAGATTTGGGGTATACGTATAATATATGGGTTTATGTAATGGCTGCCTATGATATGGCTATTGTTCTTATTGTCTTATATGTTTTGGGTTATAGTTGTGTTGTGTGATTATGGGGTCACACGATATGGTTTGGTTTTGGAGGTGGGATTTATGCCTTGTTGTGGCACGGTGAGATGGTGATTACTCGTATGGAAAAACGAGCGTATAAAGCGATTGATTGACTAACGTGTATGATAACGAGTATGTTTGGGGGATTCAATAGGTATACATATGCGGATGTATATATACTACTGTGTGTTAAGTTATGGTATATGGTCGTTCACTAGTTATTATAACTTGAACGTACCTTGTGTTTGTTCGTGTTTTATGGTGCTGGAGTTTGATGGAGTTTCAACGACGTTTTGAATCTTTTGAACTGTGTCTTGTAGCGTATTCTTTGAGTTTCGTATTTCACGTGTACGTTTTAAAACGGTGTTCTTGGTTTTAAGTCTATTGAAATAACTTGGGATTTCTTTTGAGATAATGAAATCTTTTGTGTTGAGTCTTACATTTCTTTTGGTTGGTATATGGAAAAAGGGGACTTGGAATTCTAGTATAGAGTTAGATAGTTGGTCGTTTTCAGTAAAATAAGGGTAAGGTGTTGGGGTCGTGTTTGAAACAAGATGTAACATAAGATTTCTTTTTAATCAACACTTATTTATTTTAAATTCTAAAAGACTTTCTTAAAATAAAGCGGAGTAAAATTTCTTTCCACTTACATAGTTTATATAATTGGGTTTACCCGATTCACGTCATTTATAATTATTAATACAAGATTAAATTGAGTTTATGAAGATTTCACATACAATTATATCTTTCATTTAAATGGATTGCATTAATCGCTAAATTTATTCTTTAGTTTTTAAAACAACTAGTATAAAATTGTTCTGGTCGTAACTTGTTCGTTTTTAAAGCTTTTTGGGTGATTCAAAAGCCTAAAATTATGTACTCGGAACGTACTTTTCAAATATTCAGAATGTATAGTCATGGGAGGTCAGTGGACTGGTCGGAATTGTTGTACAAGTGTCGGGTTCAAGGTTGAGTTTGAATAGTAGTTTTATTTTTATGATTTGGGATGCACAGGATACCTAGTCTTTGAGTTGAGTTTTGAGATCGTCTAGAAGGTTGTTTGTAGATGGTTTGAGTCACATAGATGTGGGGAGGAAAAAAAAATAAAAATAAAAATATATTCTTTTGGAAAAGTCGATCTTTTGCACGGTTTAAATAATATGTCGCGGGGCGTAATATGTTTTGGTTACCAATGGGTGTGTCTTGGATTATTTTACATTGTTATGGGTCATGTTGAGTTGATACACATTTTGGGTTTGAGTTTTCTTTGGAGTCTTGTGGTTTTGAATTGTTTTAATTGGTGCACGTGAAATGTCTTTAAGTTATCCGTGGGTTTGATTCGTTGATCATATCTGGTGGATTCAGGATGTACTTTTGGTTACGTATTGTTCGGGAGCGTTGAGGTGGTCGTATGAAAGACTTGGTTGCGCCTACACGATTTTGTAGGTGACCATGAGAGAACGGTCGGAATGCCCTTAGTGGGGAGGAAAGAAGTTCGTAGACGAACTAATGTGGTCATGAGGTCTCTTAGGAGTGTCAAGGGAGATGAATATAGGTTGCATAATGTATGGTTATTGTCACAAGTAACGCGCCATAGAGAGTGTTGGAAGGGGATATGGTTCGTAAGGCATGTATGCTTTCGGAAAATTTCCTGAAACTTAGTAAGGTTGCCTATTACTTTGATGTAGAACCATGAATAGAGCAAGTAGGAGAGGTGAGAAGAGTTGTAGTTAGTGCCTTTCCAAGGAAAATCGTTGATGGAGCGATTTAAAAACAAGAGCTGTTAGAAATTGCAAGAAATTTATTCGTGTTGCCGCTAAGAGAGGGTGTGAGGAGGACATAGTTGAAATTGCTAAGGATGTTGTATGAACGCTTTGGGTTTACAGTTATGCATTTGGCTTCGCCAAAGCACTAGCGGTTCTCATGGAGTCAATGAACCGAGTGTGCATGAACGTATATAAACGAGTTGTCATCGGGAGCATCGACGACATTTTGACCTACTCAAATCTTAGAAGGAGGGTGAGGCGAATTATGTGTTGGATTTGGAGTTGTTAGGAAAGGGAGTTATACGTGAGATTTTCAAGAGTAAGTTTTAGGATTAAGTTTACGAGGATGAGCAGTAGAGGTGTTGGCATATCATGGAACTAGCAAGGGTGAAGTGAAGAAGGATGAGGGAGCGTTTTGGAGGCTGAAGAGGTGGATTGGATAATGAGCCGATCTTGGCATTCTCGGAAGGACCGGATGAATTCGCGAAGCATGACGATACGTGGAGCAAGGATTTGGGCGCGTACGAGGACGACAAAGAAAGGCGATCGCATATACGTTGCAGGAACTGAAGATTTGGAATAACTGGATAGACTTAGTTAGTGGAGCTGGACTGTTATATCTGCCTAGAATGTTAGAGGCATTTTGGTGTACGAGACGTAGAGAATGATCTATACGGATCATGAACGTCTCCAACACATATTTAATCATCTTGATTGAACATTTGGAAAAGGTGGTGGGTGGAGTTAAGTGATGAAAGAAAATTGCAAGGCCAAGTACCATCTGGGAAAGGCAAGCATGATTGATGAGGCGTGGAGTAAGAAGAATGAAGTGAAGTTGAGACGAACTTGAACTATAGGGATGGAGTATTAGGGCGGTTTGGATAAAGGATATAGGTTGCACAAGTTGAGTTGTCTAAAGCAGATAACGCGCCAACGTGTATGTTGCTTGGCTTGGACAATCGTATGGAGAAAAGGGACGTAGTCGATAAATGCCATTTGAGGCCCTGTATGAAAGGATAGGGTGAGTTGTCCCCAATGTGGACTAGAATTGGTAAAATAGGCTACCGATGTGGAAATGGTGTTTGTTGAAAGAATGAGAGCAACAAGGGATGTTATGTAGAAAAGGAGGAAACCATTAGAGCTAGTGACAAAGTATGTAGGAAGTTTCACCCATAGTAACGGGTGGTACGTTTTGGTAAAATGGAAGAGTTGAGGTAGAGTTTTGTAGGTCTATTCATGATCATTGGAAAGATCGGACCATTAGCTTATTAGCATAGAATTTCCTGGGGGAAATGAGTTGTATACATGATACATTTCATGTATTAAGATTGGTAAAGGTTGTTTGAGAATGCATTTTGCATGAACGGTTATTCGGGACTGGTATTAATAAGAGTCTTTGTTTTTTTATCAAAGAATCATCTGTGAGATTTATTGACTGTGAGTCAAGAGTTTGGCGATGAGTTTAATTATTTTTGGTTTGTATATGTGGTATTTTGAAACTTGAACTGAGGTTTACGTGGAAATGAGAGCAGTTCATTTAGAACAAGTATCTTCATGTGATTTGTGGTTGTGTGTTTGATCCTAAGGAGTAAATCTCGGGACGAGATTTATATTAGGAGGGAGTGATGTGACAACCGTGGTTTTGAGGTTCGTCACTTGGTCTTACTTTTAGGTTATTTTATGTGTGCTTATTTTATTTGTGTGTTTATGTGTTTATTTTGTGTGAACGAGGTTGGTGTGGTTATCGTTTATGAGTATAGAGTACTCATAAGTAAATCGAGGAATGGTTATTTCATGTTCATGAGCTCACAAGTGGTGACTATGAAATGAAATAGTGATATTTTGGTGTTTACGTATACGTATATGTATTATAGAAAATCGTATTTTTTACAATTTACGGTTTAGCATTTAGAGGTCTCGGATGAGGTAATTAGCCATATGGATATTTTTCGGGATGGTTTTAAGTCATTTAGGACTTAGTTATAAAGTTTATTTCAAAATTTGAGATTTTTTTATAAAAGTGTATATTTTACGTCTTTTACGGTAAAACGCGTAAATTTGACTAGTTTTACGGTTTTGAGGTTTTGGAGGCTTTAGGAGCTGAAATAAATTAAGGAAAATTAAGGTAATATTATTAATACATATATTAATAATAAAAATAAATAAAAAACGAATTTAAGGGGGGTTAGGTCGGTTTAAAGAAAAAAAAAAGGAGAAAAAAAAAAGAGAAAAGATTTATGGTAAGTGGTAATTGGGTTGGACAAGGATTTTTTTGCTATATAAGGAACCCCACACATCATAACCAACGAAATTTTCTTTTCCCCTGGTGTTTATAGTCGACTAATGAAGAGAAGAATTAGGGTTCTTCATAAAAATTTGGGTTTTTACATCTTCCATTGTTCTAAAGGTAAAACCTTCAAAACCCTTTTCAATTAAATTGTTTTTATGTTTTCTTTAATCATCTTATGATGGATTAGGGTTAGGGTTTATATAAAAACAGTAAATTAATGTTGAATTAATCATTATATGATGATCACATAAATTAGGGCTTGTAATTAGAGGGGTTAGGGTTAATTAATGAGGTTGATTTTCTTAAACCCGTTTTTAAAAACTGGGCAGAATTTTGGTGTCATTGTTTTGATCATATCCAGAGTTCTAGGAACATTCAAGATGCGATCAAGCTAGCCCTGGATAGGTAATTGAGTTGGATTTCTAAATCAAGAAACGAGAACTAAATTGGAGGTCGGGAAGTGGGTCAAAAACAGGTTACAACAGTCGGAGGTCAAAGCAGTTTTGAATTCAACCTGTTTTCTTTTTAAGTTTTGGGTTGTTTGGGGTACTTAGGGTTGCATTGGGATCTTCTCACGAACATGAGAGATGGGTTATATATTGTAGTAAGTATCTGCACTTGGGTTAAGGTTGTGGTTTAGGGTAAGACCCCTTAATCGTAACAAACTTTTAGTACGTTTAAAATCAGGAAATCTGGAATGACAAAAGTAGATATATGTATATCGGGGCCTTAGCAGTAGCTTTAAGGTTAGGGCAAGTGGGAGGTGTTATCCAACATATGTAAGGGTATGAATATTCCTTTTACAGAAACCATGGGTATGCTTAAAGGGACGTTTGACTTAAAGTTTTGAGACCTAAAAACTGGGACTGTTTTGGGTAAAATATGAACGGGATAGTTATTAAACTTAACCAAGTTAGGGACTTGTTAAGGAAAGTTAATGGGGTGATTAGAGCTTAAAAATGAGATAATTATACGGGAATAGAGTAGATGTCCATCATAGGTTGATGAGCCATCTTAGTGATTGGTTGTGTATTGATTTCGTGTTTTTGGTTTGTTAGCTTGTTGTTAGTGCGGGGACTTGTGAAGAAGCTATCAGGTGAGTTTCATAGTCCCATGTCTTTTAATGATTTTGACTTCCAGATGGGATGGAAGAGACACTGTGTTGAGTTATTTTCTAAATTGATGCTGTGAATGTTTTTAAGGTTGAGATGGACTTGTGTGTACATTATGTGATTAACTGCTATGTGATTCTTGTTTGTGTATGATCTGGATTGGAAAGGTACATAGGTGTATGGGCGCCTATGGGACCAATGGTTTGACAAGGTAGTGGCCTTGTGGTTTGACAAGGTAGTAGCCTTGTGGTTTGACAAGGTAGTAGCCTTGTGGTTTGACAAGGTAGTAGCCTTGTGGTTTGACAAGGTAGTGGCCTTGTGATAGGTACATAGTGTGATCATCTATGGTACCATGTTGTTTGGCAAGGTAGGAGCCTTGGTTTTGGTTTGAAATGTTTGGTCTTGAATTGTTAGTTGTTAATACATAATTGTAGCGCATTGTCCATATGTTTATTGGTTATGGTATTCAAAGCTTATGACTTATTTTGTGTTGGATTCTAAACCTATGACTCTCACCAACTTTATGTTGACGTGTTTTAGTGTCTCTTTCAGGTGATAACGTGGTTAAGCATGAGAACTTATGTGGCTAGGATTGGAGTCGAGTAGGAATGCATTTAGAAGGAGATCCCCGTTCCTTCTTAGTTTATTTTGTTGTTTGTTTCTTTGAGTGATACTATGAACCTATATGTTGTATTGTTTGTGTTACTTGTTTGTCTTGGGTAAAAGGTAGGACTGTTACCTACTTACCTAGACTCCTGCATTGTTGAGATATTGTCATGACATTGTGTCGCCATTTATGTCATTATATTTTGAATTTTAGTTTTCTCTATAGAGACACCGTTTGTTGTGATGATATCCATACGTCGCACCCCATATTCCGCCATGGTGGGGTGTTACAATCAGCATCATTGATTTGCTCAATATCCTTATAAGTAACTAGAGAACAATTGGGTAAGGCAGCAATGTATGCACACACAGTATCCAAGTCAATACCAGCTAGTTTGAGACTTGGGGAACCAACATTGTAGGTGTCAGCGGCTGAAGATGAGCCGCTGACATTTGTTGATCCAATGACTGGATGTACATTCAAGCCGCTGACATGTAAAACATTGTCAGCGGTTTGTAAGTCATTGTAAGAGATGAATGCTATACTTTCAGATGTTGAATTGCTCCCTTATTTGAGCATGGCTTCAGGTTCCATGGTCCTTAGTTGATTATAAATATCATCAAAGGAAGCATTCTTGTAAGCCTTGGTGGCAATGATAGATTTTGCATGAATCTCCCATGCATCACCAAGACCTCCAAGAAAGGTAGCTATGATATCTTGCTCTTCAAGATCTATTCCCATGAAAGGCAACTTGCTAGTGATGTCTTGAAGACGGTTCTCACCTCACTTAGCTTCTTATTCAAACGAGCTTTGAAAACAATATACTCAATCATTAACTGCTTCTTCCTTTGTTTAAGAGTTTCCTCATCACCACCATAGATGGTTTCAAGAGTTTCCTAAAGCTCCTTAGCAGATTCATACTTTCTGAATTTATGTTGCTCCTTAAGACAAAGAGCAAGTTTGAGTGTACTCAAAGCTTTCATATCATTCCTTCTATCTGCTACTTCAGCCGCATAAACGTCTCTTCCATCTTCAGGCTTTGGTTTGAATTCATCTCCAGTTTGTTGAGCTACTCTTCGTGTTTCTATAGCAGCTTGAATCTTTGCTTCCTTATCTAATTGATTAACAAACTCAATAACTTCCCAAAGAACATAGTTATCAACTTGTAGATAATGCTCAAAGTTGAATTTCCAAAGTTCAAAGTTGTCAAGATCAAGTATGGGAATTTTGAGATTGTGATTTTATGATTGTGAAGATACGACTGAGGTGGACCTGATGTTTGGATGGTGTTAGGGTTTTGTTCGATTTATGGTTTTTGTTCTTAATGATAAAATGTTCCTCAACAAGCTCTGATACCACTTGTTGATCCCAAACTTAGATCGATTTATTTTTGTGTTAACGATATTGAATCAAGTTTAACACGTAGAGAAACTTTGTGTTAACAACAATCTAAGTGTTATGCGGAATTAACACATAGAAAAAAGAACAATGCTAACCACAATATAAACCAAACTTTTACTTCAACTGATAATTAAAATTGTGTCCAATGAAAGTGTAGAAAACATATATCAATATCAAACCCTAAGACCTCCTTTTATAACATAAGGAGTCTTGAACAATAATTTACCTATCAACTATTTTAGGAAAAGATAAAAAAATAAGAATACAATTTAGAACCTATCTTTTCCTAAGTCTACAAAACGTGTTGACTAAGTAGTTGAAAACAACTGGGATTTGCCTTGTCAGCCCTTGAATTTGTCTTGTCAATGCTCATTCTGTCAGCGCTTGAATTACTCTTGTCAGCGTCCAGAATCCTCTTGTCAGCGGTATAGTGAGTTAGCTAATTTTATTCCTAGCAGTCCACACTCAGGATCACTTGGTTTACTCTCCAAGAAGTCAACATGAATGTTTTCTATTAGTATCTAAGACATCTTGTTATAAACTCTATACCCCTTGATATTTTTGGAATATCCCATAAAAAGTCCCTCGTCACCTTTTGACTGAAATTTGCCTAGGTTATCACTAGTATTCAGTTATACTACATGACATCCAAAAGGCCTAAAGAAGTCTATATTAGGCTTCCTATTCCAAAGTAATTCATAGGGAGTCTTATAATGAAACTTATTGACCAAGGCTCTATTTTGAACATAACATGCAGTGTTCACAGCCTCAACCCAAAAAGCAATGGGTAGAGTTGCATCTGCCAACATGGTTCTAGCTAATTCTATAAGAAATATATTCCTTCTTTCAGCTACACCATTCTGCTGTGGAGTTCTAGCTATGCTAAACTTCCTAGAGATTCCCTTATTGACACAAAAGGTATCTAGAAGGTTGTTCTGAAATTCACCACCATTATCACTTCTAAGAATTTTAACCTCATTACATGTATTCTATTCAATCTGAGTAATGACATTGATTAAAGTCTTAGCAGTATCACTCTTTAGTGCCAAAAACAAGGTCCAAGTAAACCTAGAGTAATCATCAGTGATAACAAAACAATAGGATTTACCATTAATACTTTCTATATTGGTTGGGCCAAACAAATCCAAATGTAATAGGTGAGGTGGTTTAGAACTAGTATGCACATTCTTTGACTTAAATGAGGCCTTATGCTGTTTGCCTTTAATACATGGAACACAATTATGGTCATTGTGGAATACTTTTGATGGCAATCCTCTTAAAAGATCTTGTATCACAAGTCTATTCATGTTTTTGAAGTTATTATGTCCTAACCTTCTTTGCCATAACTTACTCTCATCCACTAAAGCCTTAGTATAAAGACATGACAAGTTGTTCCACATTTTAATGCCATTTAGATTCACATAATAAACATCTTTATGTCTTCTAGACTCAGCAGGAATCTCAAAATCCTTACTCAACACTAAACACTCATTATCAGTAAAAAGAACCTTATTCTTGTTGTCACAAACTTGTGACATACTAAACAAAATATAATCAAGTTCTTTAATCAGGAAGATTTCATCAAACCTTAAGTTGTTGGTGATAAGTGTTCCTTTTCCAGAGATGTTTCCATAGTTTCCACCATCTTTAATTTGAATTAAATCAGTTAGGTAATCTTCCTTGCCTGTCATGTGCCTTCAGCATCCACTGTCACAATATCCAAAATCATAGACCTTCTTATGAATTCCCTGCACATGAAGAAAACAAATTAGTTTTCTTTGGGAACCCAAGCCTTTGCAGAAATGGATTCATCTGGTTGTTCAACAAGAATTGACTTATTCCTTATAACAACACCCTGTTCATCCCTTTGTGCCATAAACACCCAATTTACCCAATAGTTTTAGTAATGACCTTTTCAAGAATTTTAAATCTATTGCAGGTCATAGAAACTCCATTAAAATTAGGGTTTTGATCTTGTTTAGGTCTCTATGTTAAACTGGATGAATCTTTAGACCCTTGTCCCTTAGGTTTTAAATACCTATTACTTGGTTTAACATAGGGTTTGACAAAAGCTAGTTGTGGCATTTTGATACCAAACCTAGATTTGCCAACGGTTGGATTGGTCTTGTCAGCGGACAAATTGTTCCTATCAGCATGTAAATTAGGGTTTGCTACAGGAACCCATTGTCTATTAGACCAAGTATTAGTCTTTTGAAAAGGTCTTTGTCCATGGGAAATAGTCCCTCTAGAAAATAATGGAGCTGGTCTAGTGGCCTGAGGACGTGGTTGGACAAAGGTCTAGGTTTTACCATGGTTGACCTATTGTCAGCGGTTAGAGTGTATCTGTTGACACAGTTATAGGCCAAATGTGAGAAGCTCCCACATTTATGACAAACATTTTTAGATATAAACCTAGGCTTGTACTGATAAAACCCTGTCCATTTAACAGTTACTTGGCTTTGGGGTGACCTAGATTTTCTATACATTTCAGCATATTTGACACTAGGTTTACTTTTTTGTGATGAGCCAAGATTAATAGTTTTACCAGTAGTGGGGTTGGTCACAACAATAGGTTTAAGTTCAATTGGGTCATCATTAATGTAACACCGCCAATTTCGTGTCATAGCAGTGGAAGGGTCATTGGGTGTTACTATTATTGTTCAATCTCAATATCATAGAAAACGCCTAAAAAATGAGTCTTTTTAATAAAACGTACATCCATTCATTATTTAAAGGTAAAACAGTTCACACACGGTCCCAAATAGTTTTAAGTTTACACAACATACCAAACAACAAAAGTTTCTTTGAATGGACATAGTTTAAAAAAGCGGGCCAAAACATTTAAATTAAGGAAGCTGCACGAAACCGCCTTCCCTAAGTTCCTTCTTCATGGACATGAGATAAAACATGCTATAAAGTCAACAAAAATGCTGAGTGAATCTATAGAGTTTAAATTTAATAAACGGACACAAGTATTCTGAATAAACCTTTAATGGTTGACAATCATGTGGATCAAACATAATCATCGTTGTTATTACATAAGTCTCATGACATTGAACGTTAACATATATTATTTCAGCCAAACACACCTAGCCAAGTGCGTATATTTCTCTTATACAATTGCATCTGATGTTTCATTACTAGTGTATCACAACACCACGCGATAGCTAGTCGCGACCGGACTGGGCGTCACCCCGATAAATCTATCCATAGTATTAGCGTTCATTCGATTAACAATTCATGATTTAGTGGGTCTTTAAGGCTAAAAGCAAACTTATGTAAATAACGTTCATCTAGCATACAATCGGGTCCTTTGTGTTCTATTTTAAAACAAGCATGTTTTTCCCTTCGCGGGTTTTTAAAAATCTTTACAAGATAGAATAAAAGCGAGGCTATAGACTCACCTTGGTACAATAGTAGTAATGCGACGATCGCCGACGATAAGTGATGCCCGTTTTACACGAAGACCGCAACCTACCAAATAAGGCGCGTTCGTTAATAAATGACTCAAGTATAAATAATACTTAAATAATACAAAACTCAATTTATAAAAGCATGAAAATCCCAAAAATAATAATAGTACAAGTGTACTTCTATACTCCTTTACATGTTACTTTATTAGATTATATCATCAAATAAAAATCTGCCGGTACTTACCAAAAGTACAAGCCCATTTGCCTTACTTAAACTATTCCGTTTTCGACGAAACTTGGTCACAAACTCACATATAATATGAATAAGACTCAGTTTAAATTTCATTCAAAATTATTACTTTTAAGACCTTCTGCCTGGTACACGTTCGTGTTATAAAAACCGGACAGATTTACGCTTTTGACTTGTAAAACCATTGTGACTTATCTAAACAACTCCATTTATAAAACCGACACTCGGGTTTGAAAATAGACTCATGACCTGAGGTTTAGACTTCAACATCAGTCCTTGAACATTTTTAAACTCATTTAATAGTCCCCGAGATTTGATCCAAATATCGACAACAATTTCCGGATTGTGCCGATACTCGTCTCCCGATACACGAATACTAGAATTGTTGTAACTTCGCACTCGTTTGGAGTTGAAAGTCCTAATTTATATCAAATTGAAGCTAACGAAATTTTCTACGACCCTATCTTATTAGTTTATAAAGTTTATTAAAGTAAGTAATTCAAAAATGGCCTTTAAGTTACTGCCTAAAATTAACCATCTAAAAATCATACCAAATCAACATTTTGACCCATTTCAACAATTTACATACATTACCCTAATATTATCATAACGCATTTATCTAACTCCTAACACCCTCAAATTCAATCTAATAAAAATCCAATATATAAAAATCATACATGCAACATCATCCCACTATAAATATAATAATAATAACAACACCACAACTACAAAAATGGATCAAACATGATGTTCTTCACCAAAAATTTGAAAGATAAATAAAGTGAATGCATGTGGGAAAAATTTACATAGATGTGTTCACCTTTGAATTTTATGATGTGGTCTAGTTTTATTTTTGATTGATTCTAAGAGAATAAAAATTTTTGATGGTGTTTTTGGTGTGGGCTAGGGACGGCAAGAAGGGAGGCAAAGAGAGAGATGAGAATTTTTTTTTAACTTGTTCTATGTGTAGAAGTTAGGTGAAAAAAATGGTTTTTATATGATGGGTGGAGGGTAGATTTTGCCAGGTAATTAAATAGTTTACAAGGTAGAAAATGTAAATTGTAAAATTTGAAAATATTTACGAGGCTCGGGTTTCGTAAAAATACTTTTCAAAAGTTAAAACGCTTCATAAGAATAATAATAAAGCTTCGACACGACTTAAAACGTAATTAAATCGAAAACGTCGAAAATGTAAAATATCGAGACAATCGATAATAAAACATAAATATTTGGGCATCCGTCGGTATCGCGATCACTAATAGTTCTCGTCATTCGTTAAAACGTAAAACACGAGAATAAACATTAAATATAATAAAATCATGTTTATGATAAATTGAGAATATAATATTGATACCTAACGTATTCCTTGCCGGTTTTCATCTAATCAACATTCTTACGCTAGTTTCATGTCATAACCTTTTCGGTTAGTCGATAATTTAAAATTCTCATTAAAGTAAACACGTAATACGTAATAGTCGAGATTAAAATAACGATCTGAAATTGACGTATTGTCACATTAACCCCACCAAATTAGGATCTTCGCCCTCGAAGATCAACTTGCGTTTTTGTCTGATCGCTTGTTGAAATCAAAGAGATGAGGGTAATTCTCCCACATTTGGTCTTCTCGTTCCCAAGTATCCTCCGGTCCTCTCCGAGAGTTCCATCGAACTTTGACGATAGGGATTCGGCTTTGTTTCAGTTGCTTGGCCTCGTGATCCATGATCTCGATTGGTTCTTCAATAAAGTGCAACTTTTCATCAACCTTAACTTCGTCCCACTATATAACGAGTTCTTCATCGGATAAACACTTCTTCAAATTCGATACATGAAAAGTGTTATGAATCCCATACAGTTCTTGCGGTAGTTCAAGTTGGTATGCCACGGGTCCTACTCTAGATGTAATCTTGAATGGTCTGATATAACGAGGACTTAACTTCCCACGTTTTCCAAATCGTACAATACCTTTCCATGGTGATACCTTTAGCATAACCTTATCTCCCACATCAAACTCTAATGGTTTTCTTCTCACATCCGCATAACTCTTCTATCGGCTTCGCGCAGACAACAACCTATTCTTGATTTGCACAATCATATCCGTCGTATCTCTAATCATCTCTGGTCCAGTGAGTTGAGCATCACCAACCTCACTCCAGCTCATGGACGATCTACATTTTCTCCTATAAAGTGCTTCAAAAGGTGCAACTTTAATACTCGCGTGATAACTGTTATTGTACGAGAATTCGGCCAAAGGTAAGTGCTAATCCCAGCTACTTCTAAAGTCAATCACACAAGCACGCAACATATCCTCCAATGTTTGAATAGTTCTTTCGCTTTGCCCATCGGTTTGCGGGTGATAGACTGTGCTCATATCCAAATTGGTTCCTAAAGATTTTTGAAGTGATCTCCAAAATCCAGAAGCAAAACAACTGTCTCTATCGGAAATGATTGAAATAGGAACACCATGCTTACACACGATCTCCTTCAGATAAAGGTCGGCAAGTTTCTCCAAACCGAACCTCTCGTTGATTGGAATGAAATGAGCGGATTTAGTTAAACGATCGACAATAACCCAGATTGCATCGAACCCAGACGGTGTCCTTGGGAGTTTTGTGATGAAGTCCATCGTAATTCGCTCCCATTTCCAGATTGGAATTTCAGGTTGGACAACTAATCCTGACGGCTTCTGATATTCAGCTTTCACTTTTACACAGTTAAGCATTTCGCGACGTATGATGCAATATCAGCTTTCAAATTCGGCCACCAGTATAACTTTTTCAAGTCTTGGTACATTTTTTCCGATCCAGGCTGAATAGAATACTTGGACTTATGAGATTCTATCATGATCAAGTCTCTCAGTCCACCAAAGAATGGTAACCAGATTCGACCTCTCAAACATTTGATACCATCAGATCGCGTCTCAAATGTTTCACCATCTCCTCTAAATCTTTCGGCTGCGATATTTTCCTTCTTACACGCTTCGATTTGTGCGTTTCGAATCTTCTCGGTTAAGTTATTATGAATTGTCACCACCAAAGCACGCACTCGAATTGGTTTCTCCCTTTCCTTTCGACTTAACGCATCAACTACCACGTTCGCCTTTCTCGGATGATAACGAATTTCACAGTCGTAATAACTTAAGAGTTCAACCCATCGACGTTGTCTCATATTCAACTCCTTTTGATCCAATATGTATTGCAGGCTTTTATGATCAGTGAATACTGTACACTTCGTGCCATACAGATAATGTCTCCAAAGTCGTAGAGAAAAAACCACAGCGCCCAATTCCAAGTGATGGGTAGTGTAGTTCTCCTCATTCTTCCTTAATTGTCTAGAGGCATATGCGATCACCTTTTCACGTTGCATAAGAACAACATCGTTTCCTTGAAGAGATGCATCACAATAAACAACAATGTCTTCACTTCCTTCAGGTAACGATAAGATCGGCGCACTACAGAGTTTCATCTTCAGGGTTTTGAAAGCTTATTCTTCTTCATCGCCCCACACAAATGGTTTATTCTTCTGAGTCAGCTTAGTTAATGGTTTCGATATAAAAGAGGATCCTTCAATAAACCTTCGGTAGTAACCAGCCAAACCTAGAAATTGTCGCATTTCAGTTGGAGTAGTGGGAGCACTCTAATTCTTAATGGCTTCGATCTTTGTAGGATCAACATGTACCCCACTTTTATCAATCACATGTCCGAGAAATTGTACAGAATTAAGCCAAAAATCACTCTTTGAGAATTTAGCGTACAACTTTTCGTTCTTTAACAAGTTCAAGATAATTCTTAAGTGTTCGACATGCTCTTGGAGTAGATTAGAATATCATCGATGAAAACGATCACGAATTTATCAACATACGGCTTACAAATGTGATTCATTAAGTCCATGAATACAGCAGGTGCATTAGTCAAACCAAAAGGCATAACTCGGAACTCATAATGACCATAACGAGTTCTAAACGCCGTAATAGGAATATCTTCCTCGCGTACACGAAGTTGATGGTAACCAGAACGAAGATCAATCTTGGAGAAAACACGAGAACCTTGAAGTTGATCGAATAGATCATCAATTCTAGGAAGCGGATAACGATTCTTGATCGTCAGCTTATTCAGCTCTCAGTAATCGATACACATACGGAACGAACCATCTTTCTTCTTAACGAATAAAACAGGAGCTCCCCAAGGTGATGAACTCGGTCGTATAAAACCTTTATCAGATAGTTCTTGCAATTGCACAGACAACTCCTTCAGCTCGGATGGTGCTAAACGATATGGCGCACGTGCCACGGGTGCTGCACCAGGAATTAGATCAATTTGGAATTCTACTTGCCTTGGAGGCGGAAGCCCTGGCAAATCTTCCGGAAACACTTCAGGAAAATCACGAATGACTGGAACATTTTTGATACGTTTCTCCTTCGATTCCTTCTTGATAACTGAGATTTTCCCAGTTAAAAAGATTCGTTGATGTATGTCTCTTCGAATTGAAAAACTTGTGTTTAATGTGTGACTCTATTGTTTATGGTGGAAAAAGATGTGTCGTTGTAGTGTTTTAAAATAAAAAAGGTGTAAAACAATTAAAGTAAAAGTGCTCTTAACGTAAATCTAAGTCTAATTAAAATAAAGGTGCAAGTATTTAAAAGCGAGGCTGAAATTAAAGGGCACTAAAGTAAAATGACGCAAACTTAAATCTAATTAAGGCAAACTTAAAACGCGACTAAAACTAAGGCAAGTCTAAAATAAAACTAAGGCAAATAATCTTAAAGTGCAATTAAAATTAAGGCGTGAAAAATAAAGCTTGAAAATAAAAATAAAAAACAAAAGCTAATAAGAACCTGAATACAGCTCATTCGGAATAAACCTTCGTTCGGAATAATCACTCGTCCTAAATGTCACCTTCGGTTGAAATGATTCTTCTTTACTTGGAATATTACTAAAATCCTTGATCCGGAACAAATTGATCTGAATATGTCACTTATCCAAATCAATCCTTCGTTCGGAACTTTGCTGATTTGGAACTCTAAATTATGCCTTGATTCGGAACTATTTGGTCACCCCTTGATTCGGAAGTTTCCGAATGAAATCCCTTGATTTGGAAGTTTAGAACTTCCGAATGAACCTTTCTTGAGTCGGAACTTACCCCTTGATCCGGAAGTTTATAACTTCCGAATGAAAAGTCTTGATTCGGAACTTGATCCTGGGTTCGGAACTTTAAGTTGATTCGGAACTTTTGAGAAGTTCCGGATGAAACCCTTGGTTCGGAACTTTTGGAGTTCCGAATGAATTCTCTTGGTTCGGAAGTTTTCACTTCGTCCGGAACTTTGAAAGTTCCGGATGAACAAGTTTGGCTCGGAAGATTTGTTGAGTTAAAATCTTCCGAATGAAGCCTTGATTCGGAACTTTAGAAGTTCCGAATGAACACTTTCCCTCCTTCTTGGTTCGGAACTTTTCCTGGAAAGATCAGAAACAAAGCAAACACCCCCGAAGAACAAGGAGATACAGTAACAGCAGGTAATACCACAAATTAATCAAAATAACTCAAACGATTAAATAAAAACAACCACGAATCAACAGTAATAACAAACAAACAATTTAAAACACGAAATCAATCAACTTTAACCAAAAATAATCAATCACCACTTGGATCAAAATAAAAGAATGAATCAAAGAATAAGAAAGGTAGATAAGAGATTAACAAGATAAAATAAAGATTTGATAAGAATTAAAATGAAAACTTACTTGGAATTAAATGGTAATTAAGGTGCATAACAAGGTAATTAAATTGACAAGAAAGTAAATGACAAGGTATTTAAATGTGGAAGACTAATTGTCACACTTAGCCAACAAGAAGGAAATGAACACAATCCTAATCTATATATAGGGGAGGATTAAGGAAACTTCCTCCCCTCCTTCCTTTCTTGTTAATTGCAAGATTAAGTCCCTTTCTTCTTAATTCTTCATTAATTGCGTCATTAGTCCTTTTCTTCTAATCTTCTTTAAATTTGGACTTAAGGGACTTTTGGCTTCGGGATTTCTTCGAACTCGTCTTTAAATTCTTCAATAAAATAGACTTGAATTCTTCGGCTTTTGATAAACTTCCGTCTTTTGACTTTTTCTTCGATAAAAGTCCGTAAATGCCCGTGAACGTCCGTGTTTTCTCCACTTTTCACCTTTTCATCCTAAATCACAACAAAAACACAACCCACGCATAATTCCGACATAAAAGACATAAAATGCACGTTTTGGTCCGGTTATTATTGTAATTAAGTGGTAGAAAAGATGGGTGTTTACACACCTATCAAATCCCCTACACTTGACCATTGCAATGTCCTCATGCAATGCATTAGTTACAAAGCAAGATTACACTTTTCATCATAATCAATCCACGTTGGCCTTTATTAAAGAGATAGAAAATTAAAAAAAAATAAGAAATCGAAAGCATACCTTGGGTTTTGGAAATGTTATGAATAATTATCATCCTCAAGTTTTCACTTTCTTCAAACCAAGCTTAAAAACGAGATCATTGCTATTATAAGTTAGTAAACTATCACGAACTCATGTGGGCCAATTATTCACTTAGACTCCCTTATTCCTAGTGGTATCTCTTATATTTTATTATTTTCTTGAATGATCACGAGGATGCATTGTTTGACTTATTTCGATAGTTATTTAGTCTGAAAATAAAGTGAACGATTTAATCAATAGTTAGCTAAAGGACCAAATCTTTTAAAACTGCTTCTCGGGACCTCATAAAGTTCATATCTTGGCATAACTCGTTTCGCTATTTGAGACCTTTCTCGGACCGATATTTGGCAGCGACTTCATACTTCAAATCTTGAGAGACGTTCATGAAATTATGGTCTTCTCTTCATAATGAGAATTCTTCACTTTGAAGTTTTGAGAGATTCATACTTGGACCACGACTTCTTCATTTTTCTCCAATCTTTATTTTGGACTTTGATATACAACGATCCGCCTCCTTTTATGACTTGGATCTATTTATCCTCATACCTTGTTAGGGTCTTTTTGGATACACTTCTCCATGACTTTTGGGGAGTTTTGCTTTACGTCGTGTGTCTCGATCCTTCATAATGATTTTCGATAAATGATTCTTCACATCACTTTGGATCTTTAGCAACAAAATATAGCCCTCATGCCTTGTTAGGGCCTTTTCGGACTCGCCAATCTTCGCGTCCCGCTTCAATAAGTTATGCCTTGGCTATGAACTCTAATCCATACCGAGCAACTTTTAAACGATCTGGGGCTAGAAGCAAAGTAACCTTTCAAATCGTACAACCTTATTTATTAGCAAATAAATTTATTAGCAAGCGATGGGAGAATAGGCTTATAATTAACTCACATAAATTCACGAAAGAATACCGAACTTATAATTGGCTCTATCATCTCTCGTTCTCCACAGTTTAAAATCTCAAGTAATGAGACTCGTGGATACTTAGCCTATTAAATCAAAGTTTTGGGTTTTCGAGTCGCCTATAGGATCTTGCAAATTCTTAGACTCTTTCAAGTTTAGAAATCGCATTTTAAAGTTCCCTTGATAAACGACTCTCTAGGATCAATTATAGGAACTTGCGAAAAGTTCTTGTTCTTAACCCGTGAGAGTTAAGACTTTCGCGTTTTATAGCTCCCTATATAAAAGCCTAGCAAAACTTGACTTAAACACGTTAAGGATACTAGCTAGAGTAAACTCGGATTGAGTCAAAAGATTCACAACGTTTGAAAATTAAAACCACTTATTAACATTTATTCTAATAAGGAAAGAAAATAACTATACAAAGGTAAAAACTAATAGGCCAAAATAGATCAAAAATTTTGAAAAATGTCGAAAAATTGATTTTCCGGTTAAAATGAGGACAAATACAAGGAAAAGACCACTTAACTTCGATAGAAGTCCCCCCTACACTTAAGATAAACATTGTCCTCAATGTTTAAGCATGTGGGAGTAAACTCCCCTACACTTAGGACATTGTGCACTTTGTTTAAATCTCGCTAAGGAAAAGACAACTAAAGAGATTCCTATTTTAATACTGAGAAAATATAAAATAGTGAATCGAAAAGAGTTTAGGATAGAACCGGGAAGAAGTAGAACACGGAATCACGGGTTGTCAAGAATCAGCAAGAGTGGATCATTAAAGCTCGAATCCCTGATTAAGAAGTGAGGAGAGGAAATAGCAAACCAAAGGGTCCCCCCTACACTTATGGTAAAGAAAGCGAAAAGATAGATGCATGGGTTGCCTCCCAAGAAGTGCTTGATTTTTGTTAACCGAGTCGTGAGCCTGACCCGACCTTGATCATCAACGGAAGAAGCATGAAACATATCCACCAGGATCAAAGACATAGTTTTCATCCATCAATAAGCACGACCTTAAGGCGAACAAGGCAAGCCAAAAGAGAAGTGGCAAGGTTCCCTTAAGCAGCGATGGAGCATGGTGGAAGCAAGTATGGTGCGGTGCAAGCATGTCTTCAATAGTTACAAAGATTTTTCCTTTTATTTCATCAGGTGGATACTGAGATGGCTTAAAGACTTCAATACCGGGGTCGAACACCTTTTCCTTTAAGGGAAAATAGCACTCAGGCTCAGCCGAGTGTGAGGAAGATCCGCAAAGAAGCACAACCTCGTCCTCAGAAGTGGGACAAAGAGGTGTCAAATCATAAGTGCAACGGATTTCGGTGTCGACCGGTTTCTTCTCCTTTGACAAAATGCTCTTCAAATCCAAAGTAGGATCAAGACGATAATCTTCAAAGTCCAAAGGAGGAGCATCACTCTCATGAGGGAAGTATGTGTTGAGAAATTCAGAGAAATCTTCCTCAAATGAATAATCGTCCAAAGTAGGATCGAGTGATGGCAGAGGATTTTCAGCATGTGAAGAATCGCTCGAGAGAGTATCAGCCTCATCAAAATCATCGAAAGTGGGCAGCTCGGGATACTCAGAAGTACAATCAAAATCATCCGAATCTGAGCTAGAATCATCATCATCATAAGCATCGAAGATCGGTTGAGAAATATAAATGGGAGAAGCGTCCAAAGTAGGGAGAGAATCATCCACCTTATCTTCAAAAAGTGGATTATCAGTGGAAGAATCGAATAGAGGATTGTCATAGACGACAAAATCATCGAGCACATTAATCATATTTACTGATTCTCGGCATCCAAAGGATTTGCCTGTAAGCTTCCCCATTTTAAAAACTTTTGAATCATCCCCGACTCGTAAGATTAACTCACCTTCGGCCACATCTACTAAAGCACGTCCGGTTCTCAAGAATGGCCGACCAAGTATTAAAGGAATACGAGGGTCCATTTCATAATCAACTACGACAAAATCGACCGGGAAAGTAAATGTGCCAACTTTGATAAACACGTCTTCGGCTATACCAACGGGGTAAGCGAGAGTGCGATTTGCAAGTTCGAGAGTCATCTTTGTAGGAATGAGATCGGGCAATGATAGTGTTTTCCAAACACTCAGTGGCATCAAATTAATACTAGCCCCTAGATCAGCAAGGGCAGTAAATTCTTCAGTTTTGTTGAACACGCAAGGCAACACAAAACGACCGGGATCTCCAATCTTTTCCGGAAGTTCTCTAAGAAGGACTGCAGAGCAGTTTTCATTTAATCGTGTGTTGGCGAGTTCAATCAGTTTCTCCTTCTTGCTAAGCAATTCCTTGAATGCTTTGACAAATTTCGGCATGTGGCAAAGTGCTTCAACAAGGCTAATGTTGATGGTCATTTTAGATAGCATATCCACATATTTCGATACTTGACAGTCATTCTTGGTTAGCTCGTTGGTTTTGCCTATGCGAGAAGGGTATGGGATTCTGGGTTGATAAGGGTTTGGTGAAGGTTGTGATGTTGAAGGGTCCTTCCGAGATACATCATCATGACGAGGCGGAGACGGTAATGGTGCACTAACACTAGGTGTAGGAGGAATAGGGATACATGGTGGTGGAGGAGGTGTAGATGACGATGGTGGGATAGGTGGATCGACAATGGTAATTCCACTACGCGTAGTTATAACACTCACATTAGCTCGCGGATTAGTGACGGTGTTTGAAGGTAGAGAACCCGAAGAAGAAGAAGGTTGAGCTTCGGGCAAGAAACTAGCCAACAGATTCCTTAATTCAGTTGTTTGAGTGATGAAGGAGGATTGAAGATTATCACGAACCTCGGTTCTGATGTCATTACCTTGCTTCAAGATTTCTCCTTTCAAATTGATTATTTGGCTCTGTAGATTCTTGATTTGCTCACCTTGAGTTCTCATGAGGGTGTCAACATCGGGATTAATGGGTGGGTGTTGTTGGGTGGGTGGTTGATAAGGGTTAGAAGCACGAGGTGGGATTTGGTTGCTTCTATTGTAGTTGTTGGCGGGATTTTGGTTTTGAGGAGAAAAACCGAGTGAAAGGTAATTGTTGGAACGGTAGCTCAACAGATTTCTATCCCCTTGTTGTCTAGCTTGGTAATTTTCCGGTGAATAATTACCGTAAGCAGCATACACATTTTCCGGATTCCCTTGTGTCGAAGGACAATCGGTGTATGAGTGAGGACCGCCACATGTTTCACAAGGATTAGCAACCACTTTAACTTGTTGTTGTTGTTGGTTTGAAGCGAGAAGCGTAATACTTTTGCTCATTTCGGCCATCATGCGGGTGAGTTCGGTCATCTCAGGGTTTGCTGAGGTTGAGGAAACATTGACTCTCGGGTTGTTCCTTGAAGATGCAGAGGAATCCCAGTTCTTGTGGTGAGTAGTCATGTTCTCAATTAACTCTCTACACTCCTCGGGTCTCCTTTTCATGAATGTGCCACCGGCGGCTGCATTAATCGTATCACGATCTCGAAAAGTCAATCCGTTGTAGAAAGTATCAATCAATGTGACAGGAAGCATGTTGTGGTTTGGACAACGATCGATCAAGACATTATATCTCTCCCAAGCGTCAAAAAGAGATTCATCGGGATCTTGCATGAAACCGCTGATCTGATTGCGAAGGCTTGTGACCATGGATGGTGGAAAGTAGCGCGAAAGAAAGCGTTGAGTCATATCATCCAAAGTGTGAATAGAATTCTTCGGGAGACGATCAAACCATTTCTCGGCATGATGCGATAAAGTATGTGGGAAGAGTTGTAGGCGGAGTACATCCATTGTGGCCCCAGGCAATTTCATGCTTTGGGTGATTGTAATGAACTTGTCGAGGTGTTTGTTGGCATCATCATCAGGAAATCCTCTAAATGGGTTTGTTTGTACTTGCTGAATCATGTGATGCTTCAACGAAAACTCAGGAGCGTTGATCTGCATCGGCGCAATCGGTCCTCCTCGTCCAAACATTGTTGGTTGACAAAGTTCCTCCATGGTCCGAAGATCGGGCTGTGGAAGAGCATTGTTGTTATTATTATTATTCAGGTTCGGTGGGATGTTGTTGTTGTTGTTAACACCTGCCATATCTAAATCTTCTTGAGGCTCGGGCTCTTGATAATTAGAAGATCTAGTACGCATACACCTGAAAATGAAAAAGAAAACAAAACCAAACACAAAGACAATATATATACACAATAAAGATAAAATCTTTTTGGATTTTTGAAAATTTTAATTTTTATGGTTTTTTATCAATTTTTAATTTTTATGAGTTTTTGGAATTTTTTATGCAAGAAAAGTAACGTTCACAAGTGAACGGATCCCAAAAAGCAACGTGTCTTTCACAGAAAACTGTTGATCTTAACGAAAAGAGCCGGCAGCGGCGCCATTTGATAACTGAGATTTTCCCAGTTAAAAAGATTCGTTGATGTATGTCTCTTCGAATTGAAAAACTTGTGTTTAATGTGTGACTCTATTGTTTATGGTGGAACAAAGATGTGTCGTTGTAGTGTTTTAAAATAAAAAAGGTGTAAAACAATTAAAGTAAAAGTGCTCTTAACGTAAATCTAAGTCTAATTAAAATAAAGGTGCAAGTATTTAAAAGCGAGGCTGAAATTAAAGGGCACTAAAGTAAAATGACGCAAACTTAAATCTAATTAAGGCAAACTTAAAACGCGACTAAAACTAAGGCAAGTCTAAAATAAAACTAAGGCAAATAATCTTAAAGTGCAATTAAAATTAAGGCGGGAAAAATAAAGCTTGAAAATAAAAATCAAAAACAAAAGCTAATAAGTACCTGAATACAGCTCATTCGGAATAAACCTTCGTTTGGAATAATCACTCGTCCTAAATGTCACCTTCGGTTGAAATGATTCTTCTTTACTTGGAATATTACCAAAATCCTTGATCCGGAACAAATTGATCTGAATATGTCACTTATCCAAAACAATCCTTCGTTCGGAACTTTGCTGATTCGGAACTCTAAATTATGCCTTGATTCGGAACTATTTGGTCACCCCTTGATTCGGAAGTTTCCGAATGAAATCCCTTGATTCGGAAGTTTAGAACTTCCGAATGAACCTTTCTTGAGTCGGAACTTACCCCTTGATCCGGAAGTTTATAACTTCCGAATGAAAAGTCTTGATGCGGAACTTGATCCTTGGTTCGGAACTTTAAGTTGATTCGGAACTTTTGAGAAGTTCCGGATGAAACCCTTGGTTCGGAACTTTTGGAGTTCCGAATGAATTCTCTTGGTTCGGAAGTTTTCACTTCGTCCGGAACTTTGAAAGTTCCGGATGAACAAGTTTGGCTCGGAAGATTTGTTGAGTTAAAATCTTCCGAATGAAGCCTTGATTCGGAACTTTAGAAGTTCCGAATGAACACTTTCCCTCCTTCTTGGTTCGGAACTTTTCCTGGAAAGATCAGAAACGAAGCAAACACCCCCGAAGAACAAGGAGATACAGTAACAGCAGGTAATACCACAAATTAATCAAAATAACTCAAACGATTAAATAAAAACAACCACAAATCAACAGTAATAACAAACAAACAATTTAAAACACGAAATCAATCAACTTTAACCAAAATAATCAATCACCACTTGGATCAAAATAAAAGCATGAATCAAAGAATAAGAAAGGTAGATAAGAGATTAACAAGATAAAATAAAGATTTGACAAGAATTAAAATGAAAACTTACTTGGAATTAAATGGTAATTAAGGTGCATAACAAGGTAATTAAATTGACAAGAAAGTAAATGACAAGGTATTTAAATGTGGAAGACTAATTGTCACACTTAGCCAACAAGAAGGAAATGAACACAATCCTAATCTATATATAGGGGAGGATTAAGGAAGCTTCCTCCCCTCCTTCCTTTCTTGTTAATTGCAAGATTAAGTCCCTTTCTTCTTAATTCTTCATTAATTGCGTCATTAGTCCTTTTCTTCTAATCTTCTTTAAATTTGGACTTAAGGGACTTTTGGCTTCGGGATTTCTTCGAACTCGTCTTTAAATTCTTCAATAAAATAGACTTGAATTCTTCGGCTTTTGATAAACTTCCGTCTTTTGACTTTTTCTTCGATAAAAGTCCGTAAATGCCCGTCAACGTCCGTGTTTTCTCCACTTTTCACCTTTTCATCCTAAATCACAACAAAAACACAAACCACGCATAATTCCGACATAAAAGACATAAAATGCACGTTTTGGTCCGGTTATTATTGTAATTAAGTGGTAGAAAAGATGGGTGTTTACACACCTATCACTTCTCCGATATATGATCTAGGAACAACTCACAACCTCTTTCGATATACTTACGAGCTTTAATGCACGAAACGATTTTCAGCCGAGAATTACATTTATCACCTTCGATAACTAAGCTCTTGTCATCTAAAGGAATCCTAACTTTCTTTTCTCCACAGAGAATAGACGCATTATACTTGGACAACCAATCCATTCCGATAATAATATCAAAACTTCCCAATTTGTCGATCATCAAGTCTATCTTAAAAATACGGTTCAGAAGATTAAGAGAACATCCTAAGAGCGCCCGATTGGTACTCACTAATTTACCATCAGCTAGTTCTACTTCATAACTCGCGTCTAGTTCGACCGGTTTGATATCAATTAAGGTACTAAAAATTGTAGACACAAAACTTTTGTCCGCACCAGAATCAAATAAAGCTGTAGCGTAACGGTTATTCAGTAAAAACGTACCAGTAAAAACTTTTGGTGCTTAGCATCAGCTTCTCCTAGTTGGTAGGCTTTTCCTTGATTATCACCACCACGTGCATTCTTCTGCGGTTCAGGGCATTGATTCTTCATGTGTCCTTTACCTTGGCAGTTAAAGCAAGTCACTCCTTTCCATCCTGGTCCCCAACAGTCTTCAGTCTTGTTTCCCAGCTTGTTACACTTTCCACACTTTGCACATTCACCAGTATGAATCCTCTTGCAGCGTTGACATCGGGTTCCCTTATCAGCAGGTGCAGTTTCAATCATTGCATTAGCATTACTCCTTCTTCGGTTCTGATTCCTATTGTGAGATTTAGGTTATCACCTCGATCATCACTTTCCACTTCACCCTTTCTTTTACTACCTTCAGCGACACCATCATCTTTATCTTGGATAATCTGTCCCATCAGTTGGTAGGCCATTCGAACGGCTTCATCAATATTGGCAGGTTTAGATGAGGTCACATCACCATGGATGTTGGCAGGTAAGCCTCGAATATACCGCTCCACCTTCAGATATTCTGGGTTAACTTTGTTTGGACAAAGTAGAGCAAGTTCATGGAATCTGTTTGTGTAACACCCCCAAATTTATACAACTCAATACAGCGGAAGACTAGTTGGTGTTACGGGATAGCACATTACTCACATCATAGACAACGCATAAAAATCGCGTCGTTTATTTATAAAGCATTTCCCTTCAATAATATCAAAGATATATCGGTCCCAAGTCATATTATTTCATACAAAGTTTTACAAAGTATTTGAATGGAAAATATTGTTTAAGTGATGGCCATGAATTCTTGTCGTCTTCCCGAGAATTACCTTCAAGTACCTGAGATAAAACATGTCAAAAGAAAAGGTCAGCGATAACGCCGAGTGAATTCATAGAGTTTAATAAAATCCATCAATATAACTTTGGTATAAAATTATTACCAAAAATCATTTCGTACAAAGGCCATAGAATAGCCAAAATCATTTTATACAAATCTTTATCAAAATCATAATATAGGCATTTGCCTTAAAAATCATTATACGAGCCAATGTCGTAAAAACATCATACAATACGTTTTACAACATTGTATAGATTAAATAAAAACCGTTATATGAATATGGTTATGAAAACCAAAACACGAACATAATATCAATAGTATGACCCTGTATTGCTAGTCAGGCAATACATCGTAATTCGGAGCGTCTAGTAGTATTTCGTTAGTTTTGGATTATTATAAGCCGCATGACATTGTTACCCTACTAAACAAACAACGGGTAGCTAACCCGATACTCAATTTGCCCATCTAAAGTAGCGTGTCGTCACAAAGGTCACGCTATGGAAATCTTCTCATACATAAATTCACTTACCAATCAATGTGGCACGACGGGGATCAACCGTCAAGGCGCGAACTGGGGTGATCGTCCCCCAATAGTACTATTAAATGCATAAGCGTCTACCAAATCTCGGTAGTTCACAATTCATGCTAATGGGACTTTTAGTGACATAACCTAACTTTAATAATCCATTTAATTTCATCTATCGGGTCCTTTAATCATTCATAGGGTCATACAATCGGGTCATACAATCATTCGGGTCCAAATCAATAAACAAACAATCAGGACAAATGGTGTCCTATTTAATAAAAACTAACATGTTATCTCCCTCGCGGGTTTATAAAACATTTATAAAAACATTTAAAAGAGTGCGAGGCTATGAACTCACGTTGATGTGGGAAGACGGGTTATCGGCAATTCGGATGAACGGTACGTGCTTCAATCACGGAAACCTATATAAATAATAATCGGTCTTAGACTCATGTCCAATGACTTTATAAAAATAACAAGTATGTATACATATGATGATTTTATATATATAAAAATAACAATTATTAATCGGTCTTACTCATTTTAGTGTTTACGTATTGGTATCTTCTTACTAGTTTACTAGTTTTACCTATTTACGTGTTTTAAGTCCAATAAACTTATTATAAGTTCTTTAACTTGTATTAATCCATGTTATACTTATATTATCAGTATCTACACTTTACAAGTTAGGTCTAAATGGGTTAAGCCCAATAATAAGTTTATAAGTGTTTTAGTCCATTTTTGGTTGTATTATTAGTCCAATAACGTTAATTTAGTCTGTTAATGTCCGTATGTCCTATAGTTCGGGTCTTATCGGTTTTTACTTGTTATTCATGTTTATATATCAGTATATAAGTTTTATAAAGTTTACATTAGACGGGTCCAATGGTCTAAGTTTTATTTAACAAAAACGTTAATGTTAAGGTAATAGCCGAAAAAGTCATAAAAATCATGTTTTATAGTTTTATAACTTATAAGTATTATTCCACTACCATTTTTATAATTTATACACTTATTTAACCTTTTACATATTCATATAAATAAAATCCATAAGTTAGTGGGTTTTTATTTTACATTTTATACAATATAATTTTGAGTGCTTATATAATAATAATAAACATTAATTCTCAAAATCTGATTTTTATCTTCAAGTTCACCAAAACTTCCATATCTAGAGTTCTATATGGAGATAGAAGCTCAAATATTTATCACATAAACTACATGATATGTGCTCCATTTAACTCTTCTATAGCTACTGTTGAATCATCTTCTAAGTATTTTCTAAAAATCGTCCAAAACAGTGAACTCAAATTTGTACCTTAAACTTGTTTTGATCATATCTCACTCATTACAATGATTCCATTGCATGGCCAACTCTCACATGTGTACAAGACCCATAGCTTACTGTAAATCCATTAATCTATTCCATTTGTATCAGTTCATCATTTGATTCTTTACTGTTTTATACAGCGAACAAATTTAAACAAGATTTTAACCTTGTTTCTTATAGTCTTTCATCTTTTTAAGCATGTTTATCAACTCCAAATCCCCACACAATACTTTTATCATCATATAATCATCATATACATATACAATAGGAAAGAAAATACATGATTACATAATCAAAATAACAAGAGGATGAGGAGAACAATCTTTATACCACCATGATGATGAAATGATGAGCTTTTGGATGAACAAGACATGGTTTTGGGTAACCAATCTTATGAGATATCAACACCACTTCTAGGATCACCAAGTATTTGTAGATTCCTCCAAAAATCAGCCCTTGTTCTTCATGAAAACTCCTTGAGAAATCAGCCCCAAACTCCCTTGAAAACTCCTTTTTACATGTTAAGATCACCTCCAATCTTCATAACTTCAATGGGTTTTCATCATATGTGTGAATAACATATGATTTCATGGTTAAATCAAGATCAAATGGGTTATTTAGGGTGAGAGTAGGACGAATTTTTTAGAGAGAAATGGGAGGATGAGAGTGGTTTGCATGAGTGAAATGGTGGTTATGAGTAGCTAGTTGTTTTTGTGGGATGAGTGGAAGAAACTAGCTTAAGTGTTAAGCTAGTGCTTACACTTGTAAGCTACAAGTTAACATGATGCCACATCTTTGATGTGGTGTCATGTTGTGCCATCCCATGTGTATTAGTGGGGTGGGATAATGTATTTTGTCCCACCTCACTAATTTACGGGTATTCCTCGATTCTAGTTTCCTCGATTTGCGTGCCCTCGAGTCGTTTCACGAAAAACGTTTTTATAAATTATGAATCAACGACACAAAATGAATCCAATAAAAATTGTCTCATCAAAAACGGAGTTCAAAAACGTAAATACGTAATCCTAAGGTTTCCGGTTTAGTCGTAAAGGACGTTAAACTAAAATCGTAAGTCCTAATCTCTTCTCGTAAATTTGTGAGTTTATGAACCAACACAAATTTAAAACTCTAAAATAATATTCGCGGATAAATTTATTTTCTGAAATGTCGGACTGTCACCAAAGACGGTGTATGTAAACGTAAGCACGTAACGTAGAATCCTCCGGTTTAAACGTAGTCGATGCTACTTTAAGACGTAAATCCAAATTTCTTCCCAAAAATAAGTGAGTTCATATTGTAACATTAAAATAATATTTTCAAATAATATTTGAGAATAAAATATCAATCGTAAATTGACGGATTGTCACAACATTTACCCCTAAACAGGATCTTTGTCCTCAAAGATCATCTTACCTTACTACTCGCTTCTTATAGAGTTAAAGCCATGTGGGTATTTCCTCCACATTCGGTCTTTTCTCACAAGTGCAATTCATTACAATACGCGAGTTTCATCAAACATAACTACGGGAATAAGATCAGGCTTAATGTTGACTTACTTTCTCTATCCATGATGTTCACGGGTTTTTGATGAATGCAACTTTTCGGCGATCTAAGCTCTACTAAGAATAATCAGATTCTCACTTGATAGATATTCCATCAAGTTCGATTTACGAAACATAATTCACGCGGTTCTTGAAGTCCTAGGGTAGATCCAGCTTATATGCCTTTCAATCCCAACTTTTACATCATCTCAATGGTCCCATACAACGGGGACTTATATCCCATGATTTGTCAGATCATTAATTCATTTCTCCAAGGTTAAAATTTTTGGCATAACTTCGCTACCCATCTAACACTTCAAGATTTACATTTCATATTCACATAACTTCTTGCCCACTATCGGCAGTCAATAATCAGATCCTAATTTCAACAATCATTTCAAATCTCGCGGGTCGGGTATTTTGCAAGGTTAGGTTTGCCATCATAGGAAACCTTAAACCTAAAAGACATGTCCAACTAACAACGGATGTATGTCGGGTGTCTTCATCTCAACTCCTGCTTACAGATGCTCTAATGTTTAGATCCTAACAAGATTCGATCTCAATCCTAATACGATGATTATCAACGATAATCCCTCCAAAGGAAAACGATTATACGGTTCATTACCAAAGGTCAATCATTCAAACATAAAACAAGACTTCTAGTGTTTTGTATTGTTACTTTACCTCGTCCCTTCGATTTGGGGTGGTAAACAGTACTCTCATCAAGGTTCGTTCTCAATGATTTCTGAGCAAATCTCTTGAAATTCGATGCGAAGCGAGGATCTTGATAAAGATGTTTGATACAGGCACACTATGTTTACATAACTCTTTTGCATTTACCATTAACGGGAATGATGTTAGCAGATTTGGTCAGTCTGTCGACGATGATCCAAATCGAATCAAATTCAGATGATGACCTTTGCAATAGCTAGACGTTTACTAATGTATGAGGCGATGTCTGCCTTCATAATTGCCATCAGTACAACTTCTTCAAACAAAGATACTTCTAGTCAGAAATGACATAAATAGAATACTTATACTTACAAGATTCCAATATAACTATATCTCAAAATCTCCACATTTAGGCAACCACAAGTGGCCTTTAAAACATTTAACGCTATCGGCTTCTCAATTTTAATGGCTCACATTATCCGCGAACCCCTTTTTATTATTTATATTATCCTTCTTACAAACATCGTTTATTTTTATATTGCTCGGCAATTTATTTTGCACCTTCATTATTAAGGAATATATCCTAATTGGTTCTTTATCCTTTTTACATAATGCGTCGGTATCTATATTCACTTCTTAAGATGATGTAATTCTCATGTCCACAATTCATTCCGATATTCTTTCCATATTATGCGTCAGTAATTACGTTCACCTTCCTGATAAAATAAATATCATAACCGTATTTATTCAAAATTTCTTTCTTCATAATTTCTAAGTTTTAGTTTAGTCTTTACTATTATCTTTATCTGTTTTACTCAATCCGACGTCTAAAGCGTCGATAATTATTACATGTAAATTAACAATAATTATTTAATTTTTATGAAACGTAAACGTAAAAATTTTAAATGTCTTAGTTCGACCAATTATATAAAATGTTCAAAATAAATTTGAATTTAATTAACAAGATTTTTGCTGATTTATCGAAAATAATTAATAATATTCGTAAATGTTCGAAAAACCTTTGTTTATACTTTGGTCAAAATTTTCTTAGTTGAAAAGCAAAAATTTTTGTTTCAAATTTCAAGTCATAAATTATATAGTTTCCTCAATTCTTCTTAAGTTGTCTAGAAGTATACACAAACATTTACCCCTAAACAGAAGTTTAGTTAAATGGTTTCTGTATAAGGTAATAATCCCTTAAAATCCTTTGTTAAAACATTTGTCAAAATATATTTGCACTTTCTTTTTAGTATAACTCAAAGTCTTAAAAGGGCTCTTAATTTTTAAAGAGTCAATGTATTCCATTGTCTTATTAATCACATAGTCAAATAATGTAAAGGTTTAAGTCTTTAATCATATGTTAAATATTTAAGGTACATGTTTTTAATTGTTCGGCTAATTCAGGGCAACCTATAAATAATTATTAACTCCTTCTTATTCTTTTAATCAAACAAATAAATGGTCCTTAATGATCACAAGCATGAATTTATCAAATTACATTCTTCACACGTGATTCACCAAATTTATGAATACTACATGTGCATTGTCAATCCAAACGACATCACATGAAACTTATAATGTTCATTACAAGTACCGGATGTAGTGATTGGAATACATAATCTTCTTCGCGGACGCGAAGTTGATGATAACCATGCCGTGAATCAAATCTTTAAAACATACGCTAGAACCTTGTAAATGATCGAACAAATCTTCCATTTCGAGTTATGGATATCGTTTTCGATTGTCAATTTACTCAGTTCACAGTAATTTATAAATATAAGGAATGATAACACCATAGCTCTTCATGATGACAGGCTTGGTATAATAAAATCTTTCTCCGACAACTCTCTCAGTCGTACGGTAATTCCTTTAATTTAGATGGTGCTGACGTACAGTGCACAAGCCACAGGTGCAGCACCGAGAATATAATCAATACCAGTTTTAACTTGCCTTAATGGCGAAAGTCTAGGTAATTCACCAACAAATACCTCCTAAAGTTTCAAATAAGATAAACATCTTTTAATAAATTCATATTAACTTCTTTCTAGATTATAATATCTATGACTAATTTACAACCATTTACGGTAAAATTTCAAGTCTAAATGCAGGATAAAATCATCTATCAAGAATTATTTAGATCACTTTTGATAATCAACATCTTATCATTTAGGGGAATTCAATTCGAGTTCCCATCAATTAAGACAATGTCGTCATGTCATAATCAATCAATCCATTCTACTGGCATTATCAACTTTCCAGTTTCATTGTCGTCGATAAGATGTGAACTTCTCAAAAGACTAATAATAACTCATAATCCTTCACAAATTCAAGGATATATGGAGACACCACTATCATTAAAAGAGTAAGGTCAACACATAATCTATGCGAGAGAATTTCAAATCTGATACAGACGAAAACATTTAACGAATATGAATATATCCCATGTTTTCATAATTTGAGTATGCATTCGAAAGCTCCTCGGATCGTCACCCAGGTCATTCAAATGAAATCAAATCATAAGAAATGATAAGAACGTCAATACATCCAGTCGGGTATCAACACTCGGTAATCAAATACTTTTCCTAAGAATCTCGCTACGGGAGAATTGGACAAGAAAGAATTGTCAATTGTCAAATAAGACAATTTCCACGGATGAGTAAGTTCAACTCAGAAGAATAGATGCTACAGGCACATATGGAAGTGTCCCTAACACTATGTCCTTATTTTTCACCTCTTGCAGATCTTATAAAATTTAATCTTTCACAATCTTCAAAGAAACTGTAGTGTTTATTCATTAGTTTTATGGTGACTACTAGTCAGTCTTGCATGGTCCATTCCAAATTGTATGTAGGCGCGCAACTATATACAATTTCAAGATTAACGATGCAATACTCAGTTCGTCAAAATTTTATCATCATGTTTATAATAAAAACATTTTCATGCTTAATTCTTAAATAAGAATCAATAATAAATTTACAAAGATTTTCTTTGTTATGAAAACAATTAAGTTTCCAAAGCGTTTCTTAAACAACTTTACTTTGATAACAATCACTTATAAATCTCACTTCGAATAATCCTTATAGTGATGAAAATTCAATTTTCTCAAAGGATACCGTTTTAACTTTATAAAAACAATGAGTGATCTGCAAAAGAGTGATGAAATCTTGTTCACCAAGAATTAACTACGATATGATAGGAAATGAGCTTAGCCAAATAATCATGAGGTTCATGACTTCGATGGCACTGAGGAATACAAAGAGAATAATCCACAACGTAACTCAATTCAAGATGAGTACTTGTTCAATGGTTGCATCACTAATGCGAGCATTAGGATGAAGCAATAAGAGATAGATATTATCGATACATGTAGAATTTAGCAATCAAAGGTAGTCTTTTCATTAATCACAAACAAGTCAAAATTGTACCGTAACACATTACGTGTCACTATGTCATACAATTCTCAGAACTCATCCTACCAACTGATATCTCAGTTAAGTTAGGGATTCTTAAAAGATACCACAATGAATACTAATCTACAAGAGTCATTAGGTGTTCCACATGTCCCGGAAGATCCATCGGTCCCAATTCAGAAGAAGATTTCTTCAATTTATTTCCTGGACACTGGGCATCCTCATTATTGGACAATGGCCTAGGAACAACCCTTAACACGAACCTACAATCAATTAAAACCTTATAATTCAATCACAGGGCTTAACGACTTATATTAACAATCTCATATTCCATACAGGTTAAATTTTACTTTATCCAAGTTTCAACCAATTTTATACTCAAGTCGATATCCTACTTCATTCTCCAATACTTTCAATCTTATTCTTAGGCCTTGTAAAGGCAATACAATCTCAATATGAATCAACACTTAATTTTGCAATCCTATTAGCTCTTACAACAACAATTATCAAATGAGTCACTAGTATGGGATGACTCATACATTCAATTAGACTTCTCGGAAAGGTACTAGTGCCATGAGGCTTTTGGGTAATGGTTCCAATGACAGCCTCAAGTGCAACATTCACCCTTTCGATTTAAATTTAAGAATTGGATGACAACAAATCAGATGACATCTTTCTAGGTGGTAACGTTTTGTCAAACTCCACTCTATAAGGAAAGATCGCCATGACATCGATATCAGATTTAATCTCGCCAATTCTTTTTGCAATATCACAATCAACTGATATCTACATTTCTACAAATATCAACCATTTGTTGGGATCATAAATATCCACAACTTGGTTTAGATCTAGGATAGCTAGAATTCCTACGAGAATAGCTTTGATTAATTTACTAGGGGATTTAGGGTTTCTTGTGACAATCTACGTCGTATAAATACCTCGTATAAAAATCAAAATAATCATCAAACAATCATGTAATAAAATTACATCATATATATATAATCCAAGTTATATATATATATATATATATATATATATTAAAATAACACTTCTCAGTCTTGGCCTTGTCGGTAACTCGGGAATTCTTCGGCACCGTTATAGTCAAAAGATTTTTAGACATTTTTAGAAAAATGTTTATAGTTAAAAGATTTTGAAAAGTTTTATTCAAAACCTTCATTTTAAAAATCTTTCGTTCTCTATAACGAGAGCTCTGATGCCAAACTGTAACACCCCCAAATTTATACAACTCAATACAGCGGAAGACTAGTTGGTGTTACGGGATAGCACATTACTCACATCATAGACAACGCATAAAAATCGCGTCGTTTATTTATAAAGCATTTCCATTCAATAATATCAAAGTTATATCGGTCCCAAGTCATATTATTTCATACAAAGTTTTACAAAGTATTTGAATGGAAAATATTGTTTAAGTGCGGGCCATGAATTCTTGTCGTCTTCCCGAGAATTACCTTCAAGTACCTGAGATAAAACATGTTAAAAGAAAAGGTCAGCGATAACGCCGAGTGAATTCATAGAGTTTAATAAAATCCATCAATATAACTTTGGTATAAAATTATTACCAAAAATCATTTCGTACAAATCATTGTAAAAGGCCATAGAATAGCCAAAATCATTTTATACAAATCTTTATCAAAATCATAATATAGGCATTTTCCTTAAAAATCATTATACGAGCCAATGTCGTAAAAACATCATACAATACGTTTTACAACGTTGTATAGATTAAATAAAAACCGTTATATGAATATGGTTATGAAAACCAAAACACGAACATAATATCAATAGTATGACCCTGTATTGCTAGTCAGGCAATACATCGTAATTCGGAGCGTCTAGTAGTATTTCGTTAGTTTTGGATTATTATAAGCCGCATGACATTGTTACCTTACTAAACAAACAACGGGTAGCTAACCCGATACTCAATTTGCCCATCTAAAGTAGCGTGTCGTCACAAAGGTCACGCTATGGAAATCTTCTCATACATAAATTCGCTTACCAATCAATGTGGCACGACGGGGATCAACCGTCAAGGCGCGAACTGGGGTGATCGTCCCCAAATAGTACTATTAAATGCATAAGCGTCTACCAAATCCCGGTAGTTCACAATTCATGCTAATGGGACTTTTAGTGACATAACCTAACTTTAATAATCCATTTAATTTCATCTATCGGGTCCTTTAATCATTCATAGTGTCATACAATCGGGTCATACAATCATTCGGGTCCAAATCAATAAACAAACAATCAGGACAAATGGTGTCCTATTTAATAAAAACTAACATGTTATCTCCCTCGCGGGTTTATAAAACATTTATAAAAACATTTAAAAGAGTGCGAGGCTATGAACTCACGTTGATGTGGGAAGACGGGTTATCGGCAATTCGGATGAACGGTACGTGCTTCAATCACGGAAACCTATATAAATAATAATCGGTCTTAGACTCATGTCCAATGACTTTATAAAAATAACAATTATGTATACATATGATGATTTTATATATATGATGATACAGTGGGTTTACTTGTTCTCTTTTACTCATTTTAGTGTTTACGTATTGGTATCTTCTTACTAGTTTACTAGTTTTACCTATTTACGTGTTTTAAGTCCAATAAACTTATTATAAGTTCTTTAACTTGTATTAATCCATGTTATACTTATATTATCAGTATCTACACTTTACAAGTTAGGTCTAAATGGGTTAAGCCCAATAATAAGTTTATAAGTGTTTTAGTCCATTTTTGCTTGTATTATTAGTCCAATAACGTTAATTTAGTCCGTTAATGTCCGTATGTCCTATAGTTCGGGTCTTATCGGTTTTTACTTGTTATTCATGTTTATATATCAGTATATAAGTTTTATAAAGTTTACATTAGACGGGTACAACCTTCTAAGTTTTATTTAACAAAAACGTTAATGTTAAGGTAATAGCCGAAAAAGTCGTAAAAATCATGTTTTATAGTTTTATAACTTATAAGTATTATTCCACTACCATTTTTATAATTTATACACTTATTTAACCTTTTATATATTCATATAAATAAAATCCATAAGTTAGTGGGTTTTTATTTTACATTTTATACAATATAATTTTGAGTGCTTATATAATAATAATAAACATTAATTCTCAAAATCTGATTTTTATCTTCAAATTCACCAAAACTGCCATATCTAGCGTTCTATATGGAGATAGAAGCTCAAATTTTTATCACATAAACTACATGATATGTGATCCATTTAACTCTTCTATAGCTACTGTTGAATCATCTTCTAAGTATTTTCTAAAAATCGTCCAAAACAGTGAACTCAGATTTGTACCTTAAACTTGTTTTGATCATATCTCACTCATTACAATGATTCCATTGCATGGCCAACTCTCACATGTGTACAAGACCCATAGCTTACTGTAAATACATTAATCTATGCAATTTGTATCAGTTCATCATTTGATTCTTTACTGTTTTATACAGCCAACAAATTTAAACAAGATTTTAACCTTGTTTCTTATAGTCTTTCATCTTTTTAAGCATGTTTATCAACTCTAAATCCCCACACAATACTTTTATCATCATATAATCATCGTATACATATACAATAGGAAAGAAAATACATGATTACATAATCAAAATAACAAGAGGATGAGGAGAACAATCTTTATACCACCATGATGATGAAATGATGAGCTTTTGGATGAACAAGACATGGTTTTGGGTAACCAATCTTATGAGATATCAACACCACTTCTAGGATCACCAAGTATTTGTAGATTCCTCCAAAAATCAGCCCTTGTTCTTCATAAAAACTCCTTGAGAAATCAGCCCCAAACTCCCTTGAAAACTCCTTTTTACATGTTAAGATCACCTCCAATCTTCATAACTTCAATGGGTTTTCATCATATGTGTGAATAACATATGATTTCATGGTTAAATCAAGATCAAATGGGTTATTTAGGGTGAGAGTATGACGAATTTTTGAGAGAGAAATGGGAGGATGAGAGTGGTTTGCATGAGTGAAATGGTGGTTATGAGTAGCTAGTTGTTTTTGTGGGACGAGTGGAAGAAACTAGCTTAAGTGTTAAGCTAGTGCTTACACTTGTAAGCTACAAGTTAACATGATGCCACATCTTTGATGTGGTGTCATGTTGTGCCATCCCATGTGTATTAGTGGGGTGGGATAATGTATTTTGTCCCACCGCACTAATTTACGGGTATTCCTCGATTCTAGTTTCCTCGATTTGCGTGCCCTCGGGTCGTTTCACGAAAACATTTTTATAAATTATGAATCAACGACACAAAACGAATCCAATAAAAATTGTCTCATCAAAAACGGAGTTCAAAAACGTAAATACGTAATCCTAAGGTTTCCGGTTTAGTCGTAAAGGACGTTAAATTAAAATCGTAAGTCCTAATCTCTTCTCGTAAATTTGTGAGTTTATGAACCAACACAAATTTACAACTCTAAAATAATATTCGCGGATAAATTTATTTTCTGAAATGTCGGACTGTCACCAAAGACGGTGTATGTAAACGTAAGCACGTAACGTAGAATCCTCCGGTTTAAACGTAGTCGATGCTACTTCAAGACGTAAATCCAAATTTCTTCCCAAAAATAATTGAGTTCATATTGTAACATTAAAATAATATTTTCAAATAATATTTGAGAATAAAATATCAATCGTAAATTGACGGATTGTCACAGTTTGTGTATCCATCGATATCAGTACCCTTCAGTCTCAGCTGATATAGTTCCTGTTCTACACTTTGATTAACACTCCTTGGACAGAATTCCTCGGTCATCCATCTTCTCACTTCGACCCAAGGTGTAGCATAAGCAACATTCATCCCTACAAACGCCATTCTTCTATTCCACCAAGTTAATGCTCGCCCTTGAAGAGTAGTAGAGGCAAACATCACCTTGTCTCCTTCCTCACTTCCACTAAATCGAAACACGGATTCCAATCTTTCAAACCATTGCATTAAACCAACAGCACATTCAGTACCCTTAAAAGTCGGAGGTTTACCTTTCATGAATGAGGTATAAGTACACCTCTTGTTTTCAGGAATCACTGGTCTATCAGCATCACCAGTTCCAGCACCAGCATTGTCAGCTCCAGTATTGCCAGATCCAGCATTGCCAACTCCAGTATTGCCAGCTCCACCAGCTCCACCGGATCCACCAGCTCCACCGGATCCACCAGCTCCACCGGATCCACCAACTCCATTATTCATATTTTCCATAAATGCATTCATAGCGACCTGAAATTGATCAACTACTATAGCGCATAACTGCGCCTCAGTCATTTGTTTTGTCGGCATGATCCTGTTACACAATTCACATCAAAATGAGTACTCATTCAACGCTTGTGATAACAAAACATGAATAACACGGAAAAATAATTAGATAATCTGTCCCCCGGCAGCGGCGCCATTTGAAATTAGGGTTTTGCAATCCTATTTTATCGATTAAGTTCGTTTTTCCTCGACTCACTCGAATTGATCTTCAATTAGACGATAGACTAATTTTATTTTTGGTGAAAAGTATTTTTGGAATTTTAAAACTAATTTAATAATAAAACTATTTAATCTAATAAAATCTATTTTGAAACTAAAAAGCAAATCTAATTTTAATAAAAATGTAAACTAATGAAAAACTTAATTTTTTAAAAAAACTTTAAATAAAAATTATTTAAATCTAATTTTAATAAGACTAGATAAAAACTTTTTATTAAAATCTATTTTTAAACTATATTAAATGAAACTAATTTTAAAATCTATATAAACTAAAATTAAAATATATTTTTTATCCTTTTATATTTTATAAAACTAGAATTAAAAGAAAATAAAACTTTTCAAATTTAAATTTAAATTTACTAAACTAAAACGTATAATTAAACTAATTTAAAGAAATCTGCCAAACTAAAAACACCCTATATTAATCAAACTCTGGGAAAGTAAACACAAATGTGGGTCTAGATGAGATGGTTGCGTTGTAAGACTGCTATGCGAGAGGTCTGGGGATCGAACCCCAGCTCTGTCAAATTTTTGCTATCTATTTTTTGTACTGATTTTTTTGGACAGTTTAAAGACCCAACAGATCAATTGGATCTGTTGGCTTAATCAGCAAAACAAGAAAAAAAACAAATAAGCTAAGCGGTTGAAACAAATAAGCTAACTAAGCAATTAAACAATAAGCAAAATGAAACTAAACAAAAAAAACAAGTCGAATAAGCAATAAAAAAGAACTGATAAGCTAATAAGCAATACCTAACATAAGAAAATAACTACAATAAGCAGATCCAAACGTGACATCAAATGAGCATATCTTAAACAGATATAAACCAAACAAACACTCAATAGTAATATTAATTAAACAATTGAAAAGCAGATACATAAAATTGATAACCAATTTAACTACAAAATCTGAAAAAAAAACAAAGAGCAGATTACTATAAAACTTTAAAGCAGAATCCAAATAACCTCAAATCTAAGACAAATAAACTAGCAGGTAATAAACTTAAAATGAAACAAAAATTAAAAATGAGATTAACACCTTTTTGGAGAATCCTTTGAGGAGAAGTAACGCGCTGAGCGTACTTGTGAACCGAAACAAACAATCACTGAAACATCATCGACATCATCCTCTCGGATCAACCTCTTAATCTTTGAACCAAGAACAGTTGAACAGTAACCCTTTATTATTTATTTATTTTTATTATTTTTATTTTTTTTATATGTCTCGAATAAACAAAAACCACGAACAGTAATGATATTAATAATTCAAATTCAGTAAAAAATAGATTAAAGATTGACAGAAAATTAAATTTGCAATAATTTAAATAGAGACATAAATTAATTAAAATATAACTTTTCATTAATTAAAAATCAAAATTACATTACTTGAAAATTAAAAATTACAAAAGTAAATCCTAATCTAATTTACTGAAAAATTAAAAATAAAGAAAATTTGCTAATAAAGTTACACATGAAATGGGGTTTTATAGGCAAAACCCCTGAAACCCTCTTCATGGCTTCAATTGTAAGCATCAAATCATGGCCCTTCATTCCATCTTCTCTTTCTTTTTTTTTGATCAACGGATGAAATTGCTCCACTATCACACGGATCATTGACCTGGCATGATTTGTGCTTCTTTATGCTGATGTGGAGAGATTTAATTGGTGGATTGGTATTGGTGAGGTGTTCCCACCAATCAAAATGGGAGATTTAGCCACGTCATTTTTTATTGAGGACCACCAGTGTGGTGTTCTTCCCCGAAAATTGGGGGGATTTAATTCCCATAATGTGAATTAACCCATAAGGGTAAAAGCCCCAAAATTAATAATGTAATTTTGTGATGGGAAAATTAGGGTTTGAGAGTTTTATTGTGTAAAAAATGGGGGAAGAGAATAAACTGTGGGGAAAAGTGAAAAGGGTGATGGTTGCATTGTTTTCATCGAAAGATTAATATGAGGGTGGGGTGATATTCGTTTATTTTAACTGAGTGGGGTAATGGGTTTATTTATGGTGAAGTGAACACGTGTGGGGAGGTAAGGCGAGGAGTAAAATGTTTATAAACGAATTTTGTGTTTTGACCAGGGAAGATGTGGGTTGACCAAGTTTACATTGATTCATCCGTATATTATTTTTGTACTCCACCAATTGGGCTTTTGGCCCAAATCAACAATTCCATCCATATATCATTTTTGTATTCCACCATTTGGGCTTTTGGCCAAAATCAACAATTCCATCCGTATGATATTGAACAAAAAATGATAAATGGACTTTGTGTATTATTTTGGCCTTTTGATCCAATATGAAAAGATATTTTTTCCCAATGGGCTTTTAGGCCCATTTACCAAAATGTGGGACCCACAAAGCTTAAAAATCTTCATAAAGATTAAATCCGCTGAAATCGAGCTCGACTTTGGCTTTGTTGATCATTTTCTTCAAACTCGTGTCGGTTTAGCCGGTTTTCGTGAACTTGGGCACACTTTTGGTCTTTGACTTTGTCTTCGTCTCTTTCTTGGACTTTTCTTCAACATTTGACCGTGAAATCCCGTGTTTTCTCTTCTTTTGATCAATTGTACCTATTTTAACACAAAAACACAAAACCAAGCGTAATTCCGACTTTTATTATATAAAACACATGATTCGGTCTTGTTTTCCCTTGATTTTAGTGGCAAAAGGATAAGTGTTTACACACTTATTAATAGTAGGAGAGAAACAACAAAGGATGATAGAATAAAGAATAGAATTTAGACAAGGAACGAAGATTCACGAGAAATGAGTCAAAAGACAAGAATTTCTATTGTGACAATCAGCGTAGTTTGTAAATTACGTATTAGTATTATAATAATCAAATAATAAACATTAAAAATAAATAAATGTAATCCATTATGCTTTAACCATAAATAATAATTAAATATTTATAACATATATATACTTTTCTTATTCTCGTCCATTGGCAACTCGGATGTTTCGCTTGCAGATGTTATTGTCAAAAGATTTCAAAAATTTATTTTTGGAAAATCTTTTCGTTCTCTATAACTTGAGCTCTGATGCCAATCTGTAACACCCCCAATTTCGTGTCATAGCAGCGGAAGGGTAATTGGGTGTTACTATTATGGTTCAATCTCAATATCATAGAAAATGGCTAAAAAACGAGTCGTTTTAATAAAACGCACATCCATTCATTATTTAAAGGTAAAATAGTTCACACACGGTCCAAAATAGTTTTAAGTTTACACAACATAACAAACAATAAAAGTTTCTTTGAATGGACATAGTTTAGAAAAGCGGGCCAAAACATTTAAATTAAGCAAGTTGTACGAAACCGCCTTCCCTGAGTGCCTTCTTCATGGACCTGAGATAAAACATGCTTTAAAGTCAACAAAAATGCAGAGTGAATCTAAAGAGTTTAAATTTAATAAACGAACACAAGTATTCTGAATAAACCTTCAATGGTTGACAATCATGTGGATCAGACATAATCATCGTTGTTATTACATAAGTCTCATGACATTGAAAGTTAACATATATTATTTTAACCCAACACACCTAGCCAAGTGCGTATATTTCTGTTATAAAATTGCATCTGATGTTTCATTACTAGTGTATCACAACACCACGCGATAGCTAGTCGCGACCAGACTGGGCGTCACCCCGATAGATCTATCCATAGTATTAGCGTTCATTCGATTAACAATTCATGATTCAGTGGGTCTTGAAGGCTAAAAGCAAACTTATGTAAATAACGTTCATCTAGCATACAATCGGGTCCTTTGTGTTCTATTATAAAACAAGCATGTTATCCCCCTCGCGGGTTTTTAAAAATCTTTACAAGATAGTATAAAAGCGAGGCTATAGACTCACCATGGTACAATAGTAGTAATGCAATGATCGCCGACTATAAGTGATGCCCGTTAAACACGAAGACCGCAACGTACCAAATAAGGCGCGTTCGTTAATTAATGACTCAAGTATAAATAATACTTAAATAATACAAAACTCAATTTATAAAACCATGAAAATCCCAAAAATAACAATAGTACAAGTGCACTTCTATACTCCTTTACATGTTACTTTATTAAATTATATCGTCAAATAAAAATCTATCGGTACTTACCAAAAGTACAAGCTCATTTGCTTTACTTAAACTATTCCGTTTTCGACGAAACTTGGTCACAAACTCACATATAATATGAATAAGACTCAGTTTAAATTTCATTCAAAAATATTACTTTTAAGACCTTCTGCCCGGCACACCTTCGTGTTATAAAACCCGGACAGATTAAGCCTTTGACTTGTAAAACCATTTTGACTTATCTAAACAACTCCATTTATAAAACCGACACTCGGGTTTGAAAATAGACTCATGACCTGAGATTTAGACTTCAACATCAGTCCTTGAACATTTTTAAAACTCATTTTATAGTCCCCGAGATTCGATCCAAATATCGACAACAATTTCTGGATTGTGCCGATACTCGTCTCCCGGTACACGAATACTAAAATTGTTGTAACTTCGCACTCGTTTGGAGTTGAAACTCCTACTTTATATCAAATCGAAGCTAACAAAATTCTCTACGACCCTATCTAATTAGTTTAACAAGTTTATTATATTAAGTAATTCAAAAACGGCCTTTAAGTTACTGCCTAAAATTAACCATCTAAAAATCCTACCAAATTAACATTTTGACCCATTTCAACAATTTACATACTTCAAATATTACCCTAATATTATCATAACACATTTATCTAACTCCTAACACCCTCAAATTCAATCTAATAAAAATCAAATATATAAAAATCATACATGCAACATCATCCCACTACAAATATAATAATAATAACAACACCACAATAACAAAAATGGATCAAACATGATGTTCTTCACCAAAAATTTGAAAGATAAATAAAGTGAATGCATGTGGGAAAAATTTACATAGATGTGTTCACGTTTGAATTTTATAATGTGGTCTAGTTTTATTTTTGATTGATTCTAAGAGAATCAAAAATATTGATGGTGTTTTTGGTGTGGGTTAGGGACTGCAAGAAGGGAGGCAAAGAGAGAGATGAGAAATTTTTTTTAACTTGTTCTATGTGTAGAAGTTAGGTGAAAAAATGGGTTTTATATGATGGGTGGAGGGTAGATTTTGCCAAAGTTGCATAGTTTTAGACCAAAAAGTAATTAAATAGTTTACTAGGTAGAAAATGTAAATTGTAAAATTTGAAAATATTTACGAGGCTCAGGTTTCGTAAAAATACTTTTCAAAAGTTAAAACGCTTCATAAGAATAATAATAAAGCTTCGAAAAGACTTAAAACGTAATTAAATCGAAAACGTCAAAAATATAAAATATCGAGACAATCGATAATAAAACATAAATATTTGGGCATCCGTCGGTATCGCGATCACTAATAGTTCTCGTCATTCGTTAAAACGTAAAACATGAGAAACAAAGATTAAATATAATAAAATCATTTTTATGATAAATCGAGAATATAATATCGATAGCTAACGTATTTCTTACCGGTTTTCATCTAATCGACATTCTTACGCAAGTTTCATGTCATAACCTTCTCGGTTAGTCGATAATTTAAAATTCTCATTGAAGTAAACACGTAATACGTAATAGTCGAGATTAAATAACGACCTGAAATTGACGGATTGTCACAATTAAGCAGTCCACCCTTAACAAATAGAAAAGGGTTGACTGCTTTCCATTGTTCTAGGCCTGTCACATTTTTCCTATATTCCTCAACTTGACTAAGCACACGTGGTGGAGGAATAAATTCCTCCTCTTGTAATTCAGGTATGCCAGTCCAAGAGAGGTCCCTTTTAAGGACACCATAAAAGTTTCGAGAAGGTGGTGAGACAACAGCATACTCTTTCATCCAATCCCAGACATGTCCCCATGCTCTCTTTGCTCACTCACACATTTTTCTAGGGTTTGGCTAGCTTTTTCAAAATTTTTAATTTATAACCCTACATTTTCTTTAGACCTGATGGATTCATCTAACTTAAGTTGTAAATCTGCTCTAGATTTTATTAAAGAATCCCTAGCCTCATTACTAAATTTTAGATCTCTAGTTAAGACATTAATTTGATCTTTAAGGTCAAATTCCATTTTCTTATACTCCTCAACCATCCCATTAGATTGAGCAAGACCCCTTTTATAGTTTGCTAGCCTGATTTCTACATCAGAAACATCTAATTTATACTTTAAAACTTATTTTTTAAGTTCTTTAGTGTTTAACCTGCAACCCTTACTACAAAAAGTATCATCATATACCTCATTATCTGATGAAGAGGAAGATTTGGCCATGAGAGCATATTTCACAAGCTCTTCTTCCTTGTTAGCTATCAAGGCTTCGCCATAAAGCTCCAGTCCCATCCAAGTAAATCAATTACTTGCATGGAAACCATAGCCGTTGATCCAGCATCTTCAACCTTGATGATCTGGCTTTAGCTATTTACAGCATCAGTTCTACGTGGAGATCTGAATTCCCTCATGAAGTGTCCCTTCCTATGACAATTATAGCATTCAACCTTGGATTTCTCAAATCCAGTAGTTTCCTTGCCATTGAACGTCATTCTCCTTCCAAACATTTTGTTCCATCTATTGGCCCTTATGCTAGCAGAAGAAAGAAACATGATAAGTATACATATCAAGATAAAAGAAGTAATTCTTATCAGGATGTCTCATGGATACTACATCTACGAACAACACAAACTACAATGGTTCATCTGCCAAAACTCAAAAGAGTTAGTAAAGATACATCATAGATCATGAGGGTGATTCAGATTGCGTTGAGGAATCAACATGATAGTGGCAGTGTCTGTCACTACAATCATCTATCGAACAAACTTAAAAGATAATAAGTTCCATCACAATGCTACGACACGAGGTTTAAATAAGTCCAATCACAAAAAGAAAATAAGATACAAAGAAATCCATTACGCGATTAGTTCCTTAGACACCGGCTCCTCATTCTCCTTAACATTGTTGTCAGCTTCATTACACTCATCTATTTCTCCCTTTTTGCACTTCAAAGTCAAATCCATAACATGATGGCAGCTCACTCTCAAAATTCAAATACTCACTCATCCACGCCAAATTAATCACCAGGTAAATCTGAGTACAACTTTCAACATTCCTAAACTTCCAAGCTTTACTCAGAATTGATCTCACATGAGGTTCCCACTCATTCAACCTTTCAAAACTTACCTACTTCTCTTTAAACCTTTCAATTCAAGTAAAAAAATTCATCATAATCGACCCAAGACTAGTAATCTCATCCATCTTCCAAGTCCTAACAAACTCAATTCTCCACATACCAAATTCAACCTTTAAAACAACTTTTCTTTCACATCAACCTTCTAATCACAGCAATTTCAACCACATATATGTCATACATTAGCTAATCAAACTTCCTCATACCTGATACAAGTCGCTAGAAATCAGTTTTAAAATCATTCATCATCTAGTCTACTGTGCTATACCCTCGGGTGTATATAAGGTCATTACTTAAATATATATACATATGCATTACATAAAGAAAATTACGATAAAAAGTACTCAATGTACTTTCAGCAACATCAATACATCATCGATACATCATCCTAGTATTTATTTAATAAATACTCTAAAGATCATTTCAATTTTAGGGATACATCTAACTATAAAACAATACAAAACAAATAATCTTACCGGAGCCTTGCGGAGAAGTTACGTGCTTTTGTAAGATATTTTCGACACCAAAGTTATAGTTTAGGACATTTTCTAAAATCGACCTAATTCGCTATAACTAAAAAGCTCTTATTACCAATCTTTAACACCCCCAAAATTACATTACGCAACGAAAATACAAATTTGGGTGCTAAATACAAAAATCGTTATACAAGACATTTTGAACAATCTCAAAATGATACAATTGAAATATATAAAAGAATATATTAATCATTGTCTAAAACCTTCAATCCCAAGTAAAACCATTTTAGAAATATCAGAGTCACATTTAGGTCCCCCAAAGACTTTATCAAATCCACAAACAATTAACCAAAGTACTTGACCGTACATTATTATTTTTATGACAAAAGGGAAAGAAATCTGTTTTAGATCAATCACCACAAAAGCAATCCGCAATCCTTCTCCAGCAAGCTCCGCAATTCATCATCTTCAATTACCTGAAATACATGCTTAAAATCATCAACACAACGGTTGAGCGAGTCTATAGGTTTTCCAAATCATCATTCGAACACAAGAGAAAAATCAATCATAATTATTTAATAGAATTGTAGTCACAATCTATTGATCAGGCATTCTGGTATATAGCAATAGCTATTGAATTGTATTAAGCTCATGACACTGACCCCTTAACTTAGTCACCCACGCCTAAAGCCAGCATGACTAGATGAATTCCAGTGCCCCTACTAGGGTATCAGTTGCAAGTATACCACATTCTCATTCTCGTAAATTTATCCTTCCCAGCAGGTTACTCAGCGTAAACCCTGGTCTCGGATAGGGTCGTCAGCCCAATAGTACTATTATTAGAATAAGCGGCTATTCCCAACTCACAACATCAAGCCAGAAGATAGTCAACGGCTCATGAATTTAGCGACTTTTGTAACATAGGTACTTATACAATTCAAATCAACAAAGGCAACCAAGGCAACATTCGGGTCCAACAATTACTCATGACTTGTGTTCATTTTACTTTCAAATAGCATGTATCGCCCTCGCGGGTTAAAATCATTTACAACATAATAAAAAGCGAGGCTATAGACTCACCTGCAGTAATAGCAGTAGTAAGACGATCTTCGACGATAGTTGATGCCCGATAAATACAAAAACCGGAACCTATCAAATAAGGCGCGTTCATCAATCATAAACTAGAATAAAATCCATACTTACTAACACCGAACTCAAAATAAAAAAATCACAATCAACACAAAATGAAAACAATACAAGTGACCTATTACTTCATTCTATCTGTTTACTTTAGTAGTCAATCCTTTCAATAAAAATCTGCCGGTACATACCAAATGTACGAGCTCGTTTACCCCACTTAAACACATCAAATATTTATGATACTAATCAGAGACCTCACTTACTATATATAAAAAGACCCTTTTAAAAGCCCATCAAAAGATTTTACTTTTAAAGTTCCCTGCCCGACACATCTTTAAACTACAAAAACCGGACTGTTTTACGTCACCAACTCATACAACCATTTTAACCATTCTAAACAATCCCGTTTACAAATCCGACACTTGAGTTTGAAAATAGACTCACAACCCTAAGTTTAGAGCCAAACATCAGTCCTTGAATATTTTTACAACTCATTGTATAGTCCCTGAGATTCGATCCAAATATCGACAACAACTTCGGATTGTGTCGATACTCGTCTCCCGGTACACGAATAATCAAAACATCATAACTTCGCGCTCGTTTGGAGCTAGAAGCTATATCTTATATCAAATCGAAGCTAAAGTAATTCTTTACAACCTCATCTTATTAGTTTGTTCATTTTCAAATAGTAAGGTAGCAAATATTGGCCTTGAACCTACTGCCCTAAAATGCCTCTTTAAAAACCATACTAAATAAATTTTTCAACCAATTTTAATCAATCTTATGCTACTAATATCACCCTAATATCATTTTAAACAACTCATCTAACCCATAACACCCTTGATGATCATACAAAATTGTACCCACTCAAAATTTCCAACATGCAATAGTTAATATATATATATATAAAACACTACTAACAACACACCCACACAACAAAAATAGATAAAACAAGCATCGATCATATCAAAAAAATAAAATTTCTTGCATATGTATAAAAATTATACGATTAGAATCACCAAGAAATTTGCAAGATGGGGTATTGATTTGTTTTAGCTTGATCATAATAGAATTGAAGAAATTTTGATGGATTGAAGAGAGGAGGGGTCACGGCTATGGAGAGAAAAGAAAGAAGGAGATGAAGTTTTTGTTTAAAATGAATTTTATAATAACAGTGTGTAGTGGAAAATCCTTATATAGTGGGGTGGAGGGGTAGTTTTTGCCAAATTGTGATAGTTTTGGTCCAAAATGCAATTAAATGGTTTACAAGGTTGAAAATGTAAATTGTAAATTTTGAAAATATTTACGAGGCTCGGGTTTCGTAAAAATACTTTTCAAAAGCTAAAACACACTCAAAATATGATAATAATATGATCCCGGTTCGACTTAATACGAACTTAAAATAAAAACGTCAAAAATATAAACATCGAGACAACAAATGATAAAGCATAAAATCTCAGGCATCCGTCGATATCGCGGTCACTAATAATCCTCGCTATTAGTAAAAAGATAAAAGTAAGACTTCCAACGTCGGTTTTAAATAAAACCATCAATCGTCATATCATTCAACTCATCAAAATTTTCAAAATTATTTGTAAAATAATATTATATAATATTAAATAAATGACCTCGGGTTTGGGTTGTCACATCCTACCCTCCTAAAAGAGAGCGACGTCCCGGCGCTCGGCCCCTCTTATACTCAAATTCCATACCTCCAGAACAAAAGAGAACTCTTTTCCTTAATGAAATCCTCATGCTTCCTTCACGAATTGATCCATTCCTAGAATTCTTGTATCTTCACAATATAATATCCTTACTATGTTTCGACCTCATAAGATCGCGTCACAGTTCTTTCTATATAAAACAACTTATCTTTAAGTTGAATTCTTTCCTTGTTCCCAAAACAAATTTCACCCTTCATAACGACACCTTATGCATAACCACGTTTCTCAATTTCAAACTCCATTGATTTCTTCAAATACCAACATAACTCTTCGGATGATTCCTTGTTGCTAATGGATAATCCTTAATCCATACAATCTTATCAATATTGCCAATATTATTTCTAGTTCAGTCATTCAATTCCACCTACATTTCTACAATACACCAAAAGCCTAACTTAACGTCCATAACTCACGATCTTTACCCTTCACAAATTGAAGTTCTTTATGTACCATCAAACAGTACAACCTCATTACTAGCATGGCAATCATCGTCATATAAGAATTCCAACAAGGCCTAAGTCAATCACACACGCACAAGTATACTGTTCGATGTTCGAATCGTTCTTTCACTCTGTCCATCATTCTCTGTATAACACACAGTACTCAACTCAACTTTCACCTTTACCCAAACCAGAATGTATCAATTACTTGACTTGTGAGATTCCTTCATCGCTAAGTCTCGCTCTCTCAACTCAGATATGTTAGGAGTGCTCAAAATACCATGTCTAACTTGACTTTACAACAAAACCCTTTCCATAAGTTTTACAAAATGTTGAAATCACTTACCTTGACATCCTTCTCAAATCAGACCGCTAACTTAAAATTTCAATATCCTTTCTACAAAGTCCACACTTTTTGTCATTACCAAAACTCAATCCTTAGAAGATTTTTCCTTTTTCTTCCTAGTAAGTGCATCTGCTACCACATTCGCCTATCCCAGATAGTAGCGAATCTAGTATTCATAATCACTCATAGTCATAACCACCAACATACTCAAATACCCGAATTTACAACTGGTAATCCTCTACTCATCTCCTTTATCTTCCCAAGAGTTAATTATGAAGCACCCTGATGATCCTTGATTACTACATATTTGATTACATACAAGTAATATTTCTACAATCTCAAAGCAAAAACCAGAACTACATAACCCTTATGAGACGCATCACAACAAACTACAACTATAAATAGTTCAGATCCTTTCAACAGTGACAACATAGGTGTAGAACACAAACTACCCTTGAGTGTTCAGAATATAGCTTCCCCATCTGATAAGGATCATATCTCGAAACTTACAATTTAGATGTATAAGTGGGACTCACACATCTAATTCTTCTTAGTCATCTTAATCAATGGTTTAACAATCAGTGAAAACCTTTCGATAAACCTCCGATTATTCCCAGCTTAGACCAAGGAATTAATAGATTTCCGTCGGCGTCGTTGGTACCGACCAATCCTTAATCGTTTCAATCTTGGCAAGATCTTCACGAATACCTTGTTGTCAATCAACTACTTTAAAACACAAATATTTCTGTAACACCCCATTTTGATAATGGAATGTCACGCGTAATTATGGCGTGTCATCAAAGCATACAAGGAAAAATGTCAAAACATTACATGATCATAAAAGGAAAATACCGGAATCAAACATCGGTAGTCCAAAGTAAAGCTCATCACACACAAACATAAGTACTTAAAAGGAAAGGACTAAACAATATCCATAGCAAGAGTAGCAATGTAAAGATAATGCATAAAGTAAAGAAAGGCTAGAAAGCTTCCAGTCCATATGCACGTACACTTAAAGTCTACGAGCGTCCCTGAGTACCTGCTGTTTTGGGAACATAGAAAAGGAAAACGGCTAAGCAATACGCTCAGTGCACGGATGTACAATAAAGCATGAATAGGATAAGCATATAACATATAACAGCGTAAGAAACTAAGTCCCGAATAACCTGGTTAAGTCTTGATAAAACTGGTTTTATAGTTTGAAAAGACTTATGTTTATCTTATAAAAACTGTTTAGCATATTCTACCATTAGCCAATATAGGTCATGAAAATCTACCGTGCGTGAATACTTGTAGGGGTGACCTCATCATGCAAATTAGAGGGGCTGCCTCTAATTTAATATACTTGTTTTGGGTAGGAGGGATCAGCTCCTTGTGAAGGATGCAAGGCAAACACCACATTTACACTGAGTAATATGCTGAAAAACATGTAACTAGGATGCACCCATACGCCCCACATGATAAATATAATATATGTCCAAAAACTGAAGGGACGCCACGAGCAATCACTGCGCCGTGGTGAAGTCATAACATCAGTGCCTCTAATGTTATGGTTATGGTACCTCCATAACTAGGTGAAACTGGTCATGCATGTATATGGCTATAGGTATTCTAAATTAAACATAAGCAAGTCAAACATATAACTTATACTACGGGAAAACATTTGGCTGCATACGGGGAATCCTAATAACGAAAGAATGTCCATACTGAAAGGACGAGAATCCGTACCTTATGTCCAGTGAACGAAGAAGACGAACTGAGGAGAATCCGACTTCGGTATCACTAATGCTACATAAATACATACGTGAATAAGTAACTGATTAATAAATAGGTAACTGGTTTTATATCATGTCTTTTCTTATTTTATATGTTCACATCATGTTTTACTGTTTTAAGTCTTAAACTGTGTTTATCTTATATTATGTCTATTCTGATTAAATATTTCTGGAATTTCATGTATTATTATACTTACTGTGTAATAATAATTAACTTTCTAAAAATAGCAGGTTTCCTAAAATAGAAAGTTTCCAAAAATAGAAAGTTACAAAAAATAGAAAGTTTCCAAAAATAAAAAGTTTCCAAAAATAGAATTACTGCTTAAAATAGATAAGTTTCTAAAAATAGAAAGTTTCCATAAATAGATTAGCTGCCTTAATTAAATAAGTTTCTAGAAATAGAAAGTTTCCATAATTAGATTAGCTGCCTGAATTAATAAGTTTCTAAAAATAGAAAGTTTCCATAAATGGATTAGCTGTCTTAATTAAATAAGTTTCTAAAAATACAAAGTTTCCATAATTAGATATAAGCTGGTTAAATAAGCTAAGTATACAAGCTTAAGTGTTTTCTGATTATTATTCTAAGTCATAATGATATGATGTATAGTTTATTAATTATTACATGTAATTTAAATAAACTATAGGTTAAAAGTATTTAATTAAATATATCATGTTTTTAATTAAATAAAGTTAAATACTTAGGTTAAAACATGTATTATTAATTATTAATAATATAACCTAAGTCATGTTAATTAATTAATTATAACCATGGTTTTTAAATAATTAATTAATTATAAGTCTAGAAAAATATAAATACTTAGGTTAATAATCCCATGATTTAATAACTAAATTATAACCTAAGTCATGTTTTATTAATTTAATCATGTCATATTTTATTAATTTAATTTATAACATATGATTATTAAAAAAAATAATCTTAACATAAACCATGAACCGGATAGTGACTAGAAACCATGAACCGGACCTGAAATCGACACCATACCCCGAACCACTTCGGGGTTCCCTTTTGTTTGCTGCTGCCGTGGAACCCACACCACCATACCGGGACCATATGGTCCCGGTGGTGGTCTATTAGCCAAACCGAGACCCCCTTGGGGTTCGGTTTAGGCGCCGGTCAAACAAACACCCCTAAAAACCTCCTTTTTGATTTACCCAATAACCATTTAAATGTTTTATTTATGTTTTTAATTAGGTTTTTAAAAACATGATGTCCTTATTTAATTTTATTAGATCAAATCAAAAGAAAAAGGATTAAAAAGGTATACCGAATGCGTGGATCTAACGAGGATGAACACACACGAACACCCCCTTTTCTTGTGTTGTATGCGGTGGCCAAAGAGGACAAGAAGGAGAAAGGAGGAAAACTTTTTAGGTTTTTAATGTTTTTACTGTAAAGTGAAAAATGAAAACAAGTTTTACCTTAACCCCCCTTTCATTGTAAAATTTGATGGGCTTGGCCCATGGTGTTGGTGTAGCCGCGGGTAGGGGGCCCCACATGGGGTACCCATACCGTTTTTCTGTGTCTCATTATTTAAGTGTTCGTTCGTGTTTATTTATGTTCGTGTTTTATGTGTTCTCGTTAAATATTAACTGTGAATTAATATATTTATCCGTGCTCGTAATAAATATATATACGTAATTAATATTAGTTCGTGATTTAATTACGTTCGTGATTTCATGATCGCATGTTCGTGATTAATTATTGTTAAATAATTATTGCGTGTTCGTACGTAATAAATACTTATCGTGTTCTAACACGTACGTAATACATAAAATCCTAACACGTGAACGTAATCATACTATAATAGGAAAGTTTTAATCTAGTACGTACGATCTTAAGGGTACTATTCATGGTAAAAGCATGCGGGTTTTACAACTCTTCCCCCCTAAAAAGAATAATTCGTCCCCGAATTATAGATAAAGTAGACTGGAAAAGAAGAACATACCCGAATTCAAAATATAAAATGAGGGTAAGAAGCCCGGATAGACTCCTCTGTTTCCCAAGTGGCTTCCCGCTCGGTATGACCCTCCAAAGGATTTTGACGAATGGAATCGTCTTCCTTTTCATGACTCGTTCTTGTCTGTCAAGAACTCGTTTGGGTTCTTCTATAAAAGTGAGATCTTCGCGTATCTGTTCCAGTGGATACTGAACCATGTGAAGGGGATGATACTGGTACCCTCTGAGTAAGGACACATGAAACACGTTGTGCACATGAGAAAGCTACAGAGGTAACGCTAACCGGTAAGATACTTCCCCGACTCGTACAATGATATCAAACGGTTCGATGAAACGAGCACTGAGCTTCCCTTTAATCCCGAAGCGTCTAGCACCACGTGCCGGCGAAACCTTAAGGAAGACGTGATCTCCTATGTTAAAATGTATGTCCCTACGATGCTTATAGGCGTAACTCTTCTGACGTGAACGTGCTTCCTGAAGTTTCTGCTTAGCTACTGAGATCTTTTCATTGGTCGTCTCTATGATTTCTTGTCCTTCAAGTGTTCGCTCGCCCACCTGATCCCAGCAAATTGGGGCGCGACACTTTCTGCCATACAACATCTCGAAAGGAGCACACTTGATACTTGTGTGCCAACTGTTGTTGTATGCAAACTCCACCAAACAGATGTAATCGTCCCAATCACCCGTCCATTCCAACGCACATGACCTCAACATGTCTTCCAATGTCTGAATCGTTCGCTCCGACTGTCCGTCCGTTTGAGGATGAAAAGCCGTGCTAAGCTTAAGTTGTGTACCCCATGCTTTCTACAGACTCTTCCAAAATCGCGAAGTGAAACGAGGATCTCTGTCTGTGACGATGCTGGATGGTGCACCGTGGAGTCTCATGATCTCTCTTCTATACGTATCGGCGAGTTTACTTACCGGATCTTCCTTGCGGATCGGTAAGAAATGAGCTGATTTGGTAAGTCGATCTTGGATAACCCAAATTGCATCGTGCTTCCTCTTGGTAGGCGGAAGACCAGTAACAAAATCCATGGTGATTTTGTCCCACTTCCACTCTGGAATATCTAACGGTTGAAGGAGACCGCCAGATCGCTGATGCTCGATCTGAACCTGCTGGCAGGTAAGACATTTGGAGACGTAAGTGCCCACATCCTGTTTCATACCACTCCACCAAAAGTACTGCTTGGTGTCATGGTACATCTTAGTCGAACCAGGATGTATAGAGAATGGGAAGCTATGAGCTTCAGCTAACAAGGCTTCCTGGAGTTCTTGGTCATCAGGAACACAAAGTCTCGTGCCCTGCCATACGATACCATCTGCATCTACTTTGAATTCCGTCTGTTTCTCCAAATTCTGTACTATCGCCCAGATTTCTCCATAATCTTTCTGAACTTCCTTGATCTTAGAGAGTAACTCGGGTTCCACTCTAAGATTAGCCCAGTAACCGTGATGTCCATATACCATGATCTCGATGTCTAGTCGCTCCAAGTCTCTTATGATTTCCTCCTCAATGTTAATGCCGTTGATCATTTCGGACATCCTGCTAAGAGCATCTGCTACTGCATTTTCCTTTCCGGGATGATACTGTAGATTAATGTCATAATCCTTCAACAGCTCTAACCATCTCCTGTGCCTCATGTTCAATTCACGTTGAGTGAAGATATACTTCAAGCTCTTGTGGTCCGTGAAAATGTCACATGATTCTCCATATAAGTAGTGCCTCCATATCTTCAATGCAAACACGACTGCAGCAAGTTCCAAGTCACACGTGGGGTAATTTTCTTCGTAAGGCTTAAGCTGTCGTGAAGCGTACGCGATCACTTTCCCATGATGCATGAGAACACAGCCAGTCCCTTCCCCGATGCATCACTGTAGATTTGAAATCCACCCGTACCAGATGAGAGAGTAAGAATAGGTGCATATACTAACTTCTGCTTCATGTCTTCAAAGCTCTTCTCTCGTTCTTCAGTCCAGACGAATTTCTCCCCTTTCTGCATCAGTTTGGTCAATGGTAGTGCTAAGCGGGAAAAGTTCTCCATGAACCTACGGTAATAGCCAGCTAAACCTAAGAAACTACGGACTTCCGTCACTGATGTCAGCCTCGGCCACTTAGTAATGGCCTCAATCTTCGCTGGATCCATAGTGATTCCTTCTGCTGATACAATGTGACCTAGGAATGCCACCTTGTCTAACCAGAAATCACACTTGGAGAATTTAGCATACAACTGCTTCTGGCGAAGAATCTTTAGTACTGTACGAAGATCGTCTTTGTGTTCTTCCTTGGACTTTGAGAAAATCAGGATGTCATCTATGAAGACAATGATGAACTTGTCCAGAAATTCATGGAAGATTCTGTTCATCAAGTCCATGAACACTGCTGGAGCATTTGTCAGGCCAAATGGCATAACTACAAACTCGTAGTGGCCATATCGGGTACGAAAAGCAGTCTTGGCGATGTCCTGCTCCTTAACCCGCAGCTGATGGTAGCCTGACCTAAGATCAATCTTGGAGAAGTGTTTGGCCCCTTGGAGTTGGTCAAATAGATCGTCTATACGCAGCAGTGGATACCTATTCCGGATAGTATTCTTGTTGAGCTCGCGATAGTCTATGCAAAGACGCATACTGTCGTCCTTCTTCTTAACAAATAGAACCGGTGCGCCCCATGGAGATGCGCTCGGTCGAATGAAACCTCGTTCAAGAATTTCTTGTAGTTGATCCTTCAGCTCCTTCAGCTCTATGGGAGCCATGCGATAAGGAACCTTGGAGATTGGTTCAGCTCCTGGAATAAGCTCGATATTGAATTCCACTTCTCGTGCACGTGGTATGCCCGAAAGTTCTGCTGGAAATACATCTTGGAATTCCGACACTATTGGTTGATCCTGAATTGATGGAGATTCAGCATCCATGTCGTGAATCATAGCTAGATAACCCTCGCAACCATGTGACAGTAGTGCACGCGCTTGCAGGGTAAAAATGATTTGTACAGACCGTCCGGGTGCGAACCCGTTATGAATGTACTATGGTGCATTAACATCACCGAAGATAACTCGATATGAATGGCAGTCTATGATAGCATGATGCTTGGATAGCCAATCCATGACCAAAATCATGTCGAAGTCATTCATGTCCAGCGGAAGTGCGTCAACAGGTCGAACCTTATCGTCAAATTCTAGGGGAAGACTCTTGTATACATGGGTGATTAATACAGAGTCCCTCAAAGGCGTGGAAATAGTAAGCCTATTCTCTAGTGGCATGGGGAGCATCCTAATGTTCTTAGCATAAGCAGTAGAAATGACTGAGTGAGTAGCACCCGTATCGAAAAGAACACACGCAGCTTGACCATACATATACAAGATTCTAGTGATGGTACTTGTAACACCCCATTTTGGAAATGGAATATTACGCATAATCATGGCGTGTCATCAAAGCATACAAGGATAAATGTCTAAGCATTATTCAACCATAAAAGGGAAATACCGGAATCAAACATCGGTACCCCAAAGTAAAGCTCATCACACACAAACATAAATACTGTAAAAGGAAAGGACGAACAATGTCCATAGCAACTGTATCAAAGTAAAGGAAATGCATAAAGTAAAGAAAGACAGTAAAGCTTCCAGTCCATATGCACCTACGTTTGAGATCTACGAGCGTCCCTGAGTACCTGCCGTTTTGGGAACATGAAAAGGAAAACGGCTGAGCAAGACGCTCAGTGCACGGATGTACAATAAAGCATGAAATAGGATAAGCATGTAACATATAACAGCGGAAGACTAAGTACTGAGTAACTGGTTAAGTATCAAGAAAATTGGTTTTATAGTTTGAAAAGCCTTATGTTTATCTTGTGAAAACTGTTTTAACATATATATACCATAGCCCATATAGGTCATGAAAAGGTCACGTGCATGAATACTTGGAGGGGTGACCTCATCATGCTGATTAGAGGGGATGCCTCTAATCAATATACTGATTTGGGTAGGAGGGATCAGCTCCTTGTGAAGGGTGCAAGGCACACACCACATTCACCATGATAAACTGAATAAAACATGTAACTAGGATGCACCCATACGCCCCACATGATATAATAATATGGCCAAAACTGAAAGGGACGCCACGAGCAATCACTCCGCCGTGGGGAAGTCATAACATCGGTGCCTCCAATGCTATGGTTATGGTACCTCCATAACTAGGTGAAACTGGTCATGCTTGTATATGGCTATAGATTATGCTAAAATTAACATAAGCAGTTCAAAACAATAAAACAAATGCTGGGGAAAACAGTTGGCTGCATACGGGGAAATCCTAATAAGGAAAGAATGTCCATACTAAAAGGACGGGAATCCGTACCTCAAGTCCAGTGAATGAACGAAAGAAAGACTCCTACTTCTGGATCACTAACGCTACATGAATACACACGTGTATAAGTATCGATTCACTGATTACGTACTGGGTTTTGTGTCTCATTTTAGCTGATTTGGTATGTTTTAGGTCATGGTTCACTGTTTAAAGCCTTAAACTGTGTTTATCTTGTATTCTGATTAATCTGATTAAGTATTACTGGTGTTTCATGTATTAATATACTTACTGTATAATAATAAGTAACTTTCCAAAAATAGCAGGTTTCCAAAAATAGAAAGTTTCCAAAAATAGAAAGTTACCAAAAATAGAAAGTTTCCAAAAATAGAAAGTTTCCAAAAATAGAAAGTTTCCAAAAATAGAAAGTTTCCTAAAATAGAATTTACTGCTTAAAATAGATTAGTTTCTAAAAATAGAAAGTTTCCAAAAATAGATCAGCTGCCTTAATTAAATAAGTTTCCATATATAGAAGGTTTCCATGATTAGATTAGTTGCCTTATTTAATTAAGTTTCTATAAATAGAAGTTTCCATAATTAGAATTTAGCTGGTTACATAAGCTAACATATAAGTCTAAGTGTTAAAAGCTTATTCCTTAAGTCATATGATATAGTGTATAGTTTAATTATTATTTCATGTATTTTAATTAAACTATAGGTTAAGCATTTTAATTAAAGTATAACATGTTTTAATTAAAATGAAATGAAAATACTTAGGTTAAAATGTGTATTATTATTATTATTAATAATATAACCTAAGTCATGTCTAAATTAATTAATTATAGGCATGTTTTAATAATTAATTAATTATAACTTATAACATAAAATACTTAGGTTAAATTAATGTCATGTTAAACTAATAATTAAAATAACCTAAGTCATGATTTAATTAATATTTCATCTTATTAATTAATTATATCCTAAGTTCTTAATTCATAAAAATTAACATGTAGCATGAATCATGATTTAACCAACGAACCATGAATCGGGCATGAATTCGACACCGTACCCCGAGCCAAACCTGGGGCACATGTGTCTCCTTGCTGCCGTGGGTCCCACATGAGCCAACCAAGACCAAAAATGGTCTTGGTGGTGGCGGCAATAGCAAACCAAACCCCCCTCGGGTTTGTTTGCTAGGCGGCCAAAACAAACACCCCTTTTAAATCATTCTTTGATTTTATTTAATACCAAAACATGTTAGATCAATGATTAATTATCATGTTTAAATAAAAAAAATAATAACATGTTCATGAAAATAATCAAAGATTAAAAGAATTAAAAAGAATTAAAAAGAATTAAAAAGAAGGGTTTGAAAGGTATACCACTATGTAGCTTGGAAAAAGGATAAACAAACACTGATTATACAATAGTTTTTGAGATCAAAATCAACTAATCACCCTCCTATGATGATGTGAAGGTGGCGGCACAAAGAGAGCAAAAGGAGGAGGAGAAAACTCTTTTTAGGGTTTTTGTGTTTATTTCTTGAAAGTGAAAAATGAAAACATGTTTTTACTCTTACCCCCCTTTACTTGTAAAGTCCATGGGCTAAGCCCATTTCTTGTATATGTGCCGTGGGTATGGGGGCCCCACATGGGGTACCCGTACCTTTCTCGTGTCCCGATGTTTCGTGTTCGTTCGTGGTTAAACGTGCTCGTGTTTAAAGTGTTTCTGTTTATTCTATCGTGTCGTTTATCGTAAACTTAACGCTCGTAATTATATTATAAGTATTTACGTAATTATTCTAGTTCGTATTTTAAATGGTGATCATGATTTAATTATGTTCACGTGATATATTTATTAACTGTTTATCATGAGTTCGTACGTAATCGATACTTGTCATGTCATACACGTATGCACTTGCTTGATTATTAGCACATGAATGTGGTCAATACTAAATGAGGTAAGTTTTAATCTAGGACGTACGATCTTAAGGGAACTATTCATGGTAAAAGCATGCCGGTTTTACAGTACTTGTAGACTTGTTGGCCTGGTCTCGAGATGTCGTATAGACACGCCCGGTGGTAGGAGGCGGCTTGGAATCACCATGTCCCGATGTGCCCTCCATCTCGCCCTTACGGCAATACTTCATGATATGGCCAGGAAGACCACACTTGAAGCATGCGTCCGTGTTACGACGACATGGCCTTGGGTGCCTACGGTGGCAAGTAGAGCAAAGAGGATGAGTATATTCCTCCAGTAGGTGCTCTGACTGGCTGGGAACCTGATAAACATTTTACATAAGACATGATAATAGGGTACAAAGGACAATGCGGATAATGGTAAGATTGAATACCAGTGATAGCTGGAAGGCTAGGCTGTGAACCTCTCTGGTTCTGGTCCCTACCGTTTCCATGGTTCCTGGTAGAATTTTTGCTAAAGTGTCAGAATATGATTTATAACATGAAATCATAAGAAAATGTGTAAGTATTAGGACCTGCTGATGTTGGAGTATCCAGCGTTGTTACGGTAATTATCATTACCGCCACGCCTTTCCGTAGCAGAACGGTCGTTAGTCTGACCGTTTCCCTTAGGCTGATGAGGCTGCTGATGAGTAGCCGGCTAAGACCGGTCCCCAGTTTTCTGCCTGGAAGATACATTTTAAGGAGATGAATAATTGACATATATAGAAAGAATACGGATTAACCACCGCTTGAATACGAACGTTTACCTCTTATCGGGTCTCTCAGCTTCCCCGAACTCATCTCTCTCCTGCAGCATCTCCAGTTTACGTGCTACATCGGCCACTTATGCTATAGTGTTGAACGTAGCACACACCAGATTGTTTGCGACCGATGTGCAAAGAGCCCACCTAAAGTGGTGTGCCTGCTCTTCAGGAGTACCTGCTGCTGCACCAAGGAAACCAACTAAGTGAATAAAGCGCTGCATAAACTCGTTGCTATTCTCCCCAGATCTCTGTCGGATCCCATGGTACTCCCTCTTGAGCTTGTCTTGCTCAGCCTTGGGAAAGAACTGCTCCATCACCCTGTCCTTGAACTGAGCCCAAGTCAAACCAGCAACCCACTCGTCACCTCCCTCAGACTGCATCAACGCTAACCACCAATTTAGCACATCGCCTTCGAACCGATAGCATGCCAACCTCACCTTGTACGCGGGGTCACAACCCATAGCATTGAAAATCTTCTCGATGTGAGCCAACCAGGTTTCAGCATCACTGTGGCTATCTGTTTTCTCAAAAGCTCGAGGACGGAGCTTGTTGAATCTCTCCAGCCATACTGCTAATGTCACTTGAGGAGGAGGATGAGGTGCCTGATTATGCTACTGATTGTTGGCAGCTTGAACCTCAGCCCTGATGTCGTTCCTCAGTTGAGGAAGCAAAACTTGCATTGCCGCTTGGATTACAGCATTGAGTTGTTCCTGTTCGCGTGTGAGAACCATCTGATAGTATAACATAAAACATATGATTAAACTGATCAAAACATAAAATATACATACATGAAAAAAATTTATACCAAAATTTCATAAGAAAAATTTAATGCAAGAAAATTTTGTGTATGAATGCATGATGCAGTTTTATGAAAACTTTTGTATGCACGAGAGTGAACGCCTATTGTCAATTCACCCAAAATAAAAGACATGGCGAGGGGACGCCTATGGGTCGGTCCCAAATTTAAAAGTTTCGATAAAACACATGCGACTAAATAGGGCCAATCCTGTACCAACCATTACTTAGTCATAAACCTGCGACAAAGACATATATATGTATGCATAAAAATGATGAATGCATGAAAATGACTGTCAGTTCTAGGAAGACCATAGTGACTACCCACTAATCACAAGTCATATTTTGAGAGCCTACAGGTCGAAGCCTTGGCTCTGATACCATAATTGTAACACCCCATTTTGATAATGGAATTGAACGCGTAATTATGGCGTGTCATCAAAGCATACAAGGAAAAATGTCTAAACATTACATGACCATAAAAGGAAAATACCGGAATCAAACATCGGTAGTCCAAAGTAAAGCTCATCACACACAAACATAAGTACTGTAAAGGAAAGGACTAAACAATGTCCATAGCATGAGTATCAATGTAAAGATAATGCATAAAGTAAAGAAAGGCTAGAAAGCTTCCAGTCCATATGCACGTACGCTTAAAGTCTTCGAGCGTCCCTGAGTACCTGCCGTTTTGGGAACATAGAAAAGGAAAACGGCTCAGCAATACGCTCAGTGCACGGATGTACAATAAAGCATGAATAGGATAAGCATATAACATATAACAGCGGAAGAAACTAAGTCCCGAATAACCTGGTTAAGTCTTGGTAAAACTGGTTTTATAGTTTGAAAATCTTTATGTTTATCTTATAAAAACTGTTTAGCATTTTCTACCATTAGCCAATATAGGTCATGAAAATCCACCGTGCATGAATACTTGGAGGGGTGACCTCATCATGAAAATTGGATGGGTTGCCTCTAATTTAATATACTGGTTTTGGGTAGGAGGGATCAGCTCCTTGTGAAGGATGCAAGGCACACACACCACATTCACACTGAGTAATCTACTGAAAAACATGTAACTAGGATGCACCCATACGCCCCACATGATAAATATAATATATGGCCAAAAACTGAAGGGACGCCACGAGCAATCACTCCGCCGTGGTGAAGTCATAACTTCAGTGCCTCTAATGTTATGGTTATGGTACCTCCATAACTAGGTGAAACTGGTCATGCATGTATATGGCTATAGGTATTCTAAATTAAACATAAGAAAGTCAAACATATTACTTATACTACGGGAAAACATTTGGCTGCATACGGGGAATCATAATAAGGAAAGAATGTCCATACTGAAAGGAAGGGAATCCGTACCTTATGTCTAGTGAACTAAGAAGACGAACTGAGGAGAATCCTACTTCGGTATCACTAATGCTACATAAATACATACGTGAATAAGTATCTGATTACTAAATACGTAACTGGTTTTATATCATGTCTTAGCTTATTTTATATGTTCATATCATGTTTTACTGTTTTAAGCCTTAAACTGTGTTTATCTTATATTATGTCTATTCTGATTAAGTATTTCTGGTATTTCATGTATTATTATACTTACTGTGTAATAATAAGTAACTGTCTAAAAATAGCAGGTTTCCTAAAATAGAAAGTTTCCAAAAATCGAAAGTTACCAAAAATAGAAAGTTTCCAAAAATAGAAACTTTCCAAAAATAGAAAGTTTCCAAAAACATAAAGTTTCCAAAAATAGAATTACTCTTAAAATAGATAAGTTTCTAAAAATAGAAAGTTTCCATAAATAGATTAGCTACCTAAATTAAATAAGTTTCTAAAAATAGAAAGTTTCCATAATTAGATTAGCTGCCTGAATTAATAACTTTCTAAAAATAGAATGTTTCCATAAATAGATTAGCTGTCTTCATTAAATAAGTTTCTAAAAATACAAAGTTTCCATAATTAGATATAAGCTGGTTAAATAAGCTAAGTATATAAGCTTAAGTGTTTTCTGATTATTATTCTAAGTCATAATGATATAATGTATAGTTTATTAATTATTACATGTAATTTAAATAAACTATAGGGTAAAAGTATTTATTTAAATATATCATGTTTTTAATTAAATAAAGTTAAATACTTACGTTAAAACATGTATTATTAATTATTAATAATATAACCTAAGTCATGTTAATTAGTTAATTATAACCATGGTTTTTAAATAATTAATTAATTATAAGTCTAGAAAAATATAAATACTTAGGTTAATAATTCCATGATTTAATAACTAAATCATAACCTAAGTCATGTTTTATTAAATTAATCATGTCATATTTTATTAATTTAATTTATAACATATCATTATTAATAAAAATAATCTTAACATAAACCATGAACCGGATCGTGACTAGAAACCATGAACCGGACCTGAAATCGACACCATACCCCGAACCACTTCGGGGTTCCCTTTTTTTTGCTGCTGCCGTAGGACCCACACCACCAAACCGGGACCATATGGTCTCCGTGGTGGTCTATTAGCCAAACCGAGACCCCAATGGGGTTTGGTTTAGGCGCCGGCCAAACAAATACCCCTAAAAACCTCCTTTTTGATTTACCCAATAACCATTTACATGTTTGATTTATGTTTTTAATTAGGCTTTTAAAAACATCATGTTCTTATTTAATTTTATTAGATCAAATCAAAAGAAAAAGGATTTGTTGGAAATACGTTTTACGCATTTAGAAAGTCTCGGTCACTCCAACAATATAGTTACAGGCTCGTAGTTAAGTTAAGTGTCATTTATTACATAGCCCGTCCCATGAGCATGTTCATGGGCCGGGAGCCCAAGTCCTTTAAGGACTTGGGGTATTTAAACCTCTTTCCACCATGGAAAGAGGTGTTGGTTGTTTTATTCTTTCATTTCAATATATGAGTTTTCTTTCATTTCTCTCTCTAACTTTCTCTTTCTAGAAAAACATCAACCCCCTTGTTTCACAAGATTATCATTGTTCTACAATTGGTATCAAGAGCATGGGATGAGATAAAGATTTGTTTTTGTGTTGAGTATTGTTTTCTTAACAATTCATAGAGTACAAGTTGGTTTTTGCCGAAATCTTCAATTTTTTTTTGGTTTGATCGTAGTATTAGGTAGTGTAACATAGGGATTTGTGCTTCAACGTGTTTTTGGTATCTTGGTTTTCATTAAAACATCATTTTTCTTGGATCAAAAGTGCAAAAAAGGTTGTGTTCTTCATTCCTAAATTCTAGCAGAAACATCCATCGGAAAGTACAAATTGTACTTGGGTTTCCATCGCAATAACCTTACCATCGGAAAGGGTTAGGTTCTACATTGCGATCGTTGGATTTTTATCACTTATTCCGATCTGAATCATTCCGATAGCTATTGCGATCTGAGATTCCGACGGGTATAAGGAAGGTTTGTTAAGTCGTTACTCTACTTAAATTTTGTCAGCCACTTTGCGATCTGAATCATTCCGATAGCTATTGCGATCTGAAGCATTCCGATAGACATTGCATTGCGATCTAGGCATTCCGATACCATCATCATTGCTACAAGGTTACATTGCGATCTAAAGCATTACGATCTGAGTTATTCCGATAGCACTTTGCGATCTGAATCATTTTGATAGCTTTGCATTACGATCTAGGCATTCCGATAGTAAGATTTTTCGATCTAGGTATTCCGACAGAACGAACATTGCGACAGAACTTGTTTTAGATACTTAGTGGATTTTCTTCTATTTGGCATTTAATTTGGTAATTTGGAAACGTTCAAAAGCTAACACTACGACAAGATAACAATATCTTTTAGTTAACAACACAAAAAACTCATAACTTTATTTCATTGTTCGATCCTCTTTGATAATCTTTTTCAAGGGATCACAAAATGAACGCACATTCATTTATGCCAACTATGACTTCACTCACCGATATATCGATCATTTCGGGTACCGATACTCGCCCGCCTTTGCTCATCAAAGATTTATTTGAATCATGGCAAATTCGAATGAGAATGTACATCATGGGCAAACAAAGTGGTCGACTTATGCTAGAATTAATTGACAAATGTCCATTAGATTGGGGAGAGGTTACCGTCAACAATGTGACAAGGCCAAGGCAGTATCATGAGTTAACCGATGCCAACAAACTCATTGCAGATGCCGATGAAAGCGCTGTTCAGACAATTCTTCAAGCCCTTCTACCTGATATCTTCAGAATGGTGAGTGAACATAAAGTGGCCAAGGATCTTTGGGATCGACTTGCGGTTTTGCTACAAGGGACATCTCTAACTAAGCAAGAACGAGAATGTCAATTATATGATTTGTTTGATAGATTCCAATACATTCCAGGGGAGACTCTTCATGATTTTTACTGGCGTTTTACCACTCTGATGAATGACATGAATGTCTATAATCTAAGGATTGAACAATTTCAGTTAAACACCAAGTTTTTGAACACACTACCCCCTGAATGGAGTCAATATGTGACGGATGTCAAAATGATTCGTGATCTACACAAGTCCAATTTAGATCAACTCTATGCTTTCTTACAACAACATGAGAAGCATGTGATCCAAAACCGAATCTCTCAAGGACCTTATCATGAACCAATGGCATTATTGGCAAATCATCCTACACTGTCATATCACAACTCTTAGCTTGCTTTAGGACACAAATCTTCATATCAACCTGTGTATCAAACACCAAGCTTTCCACAGTACTCGATTATGCCACCGCCACCAACATCTTATCACCAACCAGCAACATCATCATCACAAGGAGATTCACACCCATCACCCTATGCTTCACACCAGTATTCACCGTATCAACCTCCCACCAACCCTGTTAGTACCTATCCACAACTCGAGGCTCCTCAACATCATTACTCACATCAAGAAAGTGTTCCAACCAATCAGTTTGTTGCTCAACCAGCATCAGCATTATACTGTGAAGATGACATCCCTGTCCCTGAATTTAAACAAGGAGATAGCCCTACTGAAATCTTAGCTCTGTTGTCTGCATTTTTAAGTCAAACTTTGAACAAAAGAGGTTACCGAGGTTCAGCACCAACTAACAATCAGTTAAGGAACTCGTCTAACTCTCGACAACAGGCAACAATTCAGGACGGCAGGGTCATGGTACAACCACTTCAAGGGAGATCAAATTCGTCTACTGCTGGTGCACGTTCATCCAATACTACTGCTACAAGGGCTAACAGCACTGGTAAAATGAAGGTGGTTATTTGCTACAACTGCAAAGGGGAAGGTCACATGGCCCGAGAATGCAAGCAGCCTAAGAGGAGAAGGGACGACACATGGTTTAAGGAGAAGATATACCTGGTGAATGCTCAAGCCCAAGGTCGTGAGCTTGATGAAGAAGAATTGGCATTCCTTGCAGATCCAGGAGTAGCGGAAACTGATCGTCTCACAACAGTCATCACCAACAATGCTGCTTATCAATGTGATGATTTGGATGCATATGACTCGGATTGTGATGATTTTAACACCGCCAAAGCAGCTCTTATGGCAAATCTTTCACTCTATGGGACTGATACCATTGCTGAGGTACCAAATACTGCTACAGATACTAGCATTGTACCTTATCAAGTTGAGCAAATGTCTGAGTGTTCAGAACAGCCTCCGGTGGTTAGTAATTCAATCGATGAGACAAACAATGATAGCAATAACATTGCAAGTCCTCAGATTTTGAGTGAACCATAACCGGGAGCTCCTACGACTATTAATTCGTCTGCTCAACCTGATTTGGTTATGGTCCCTTCATCTTTGCTTAGCCTAATGAATAATGCAGTCCTTGAAACCCTTAATGCTAATCAGACTTTATCTGCTGAGCTTGCTTTGCATAAGGACAAGGTTAAAACATTGGAAATGACTCCTGTGTCCACTACCTTAACCAATCCTGAATTTGATAGGTTCAGGAAAGTTCAAATGGACAATCTGCTTGAAATTGAAAGTTTAAGAGCAAATCTATCGAATGAGCTTAAAGAAAAAGAGTCAGTCGTTACTAATTTTCAACAACTTCAAACGGATTTTGAAATTCTTGAGTCCAAACAGCTTGAAATGGAAATTAAGACGTCTAACAGAATAAAAGAAACGGAACTTAAACTTTTAAAACAATATGCTACTTCACATCTAGTACACTTATTTCATGCATCATTTAAAGAGTTCAACCTATCGCGTCTCATAGACTTACCACCTAACCCGGGTTATGCAAAGCAAGCACTTAACCACAACCCACGATTGTATGATGCAACAAAGTTAGGTTTGGTATTAGATCCGATAGTATTCTCAAGTGATTCCATGACACCATATGATGAAAAGCAGTTAAAAATACTTTCGACATATCCTGAATATGATTATGCTTCAATGAATGCAAAAAATGCCACAATAGATCTTAGAATTCGTTTTAATATGAAAAAGAGAATTCTCCAAACATCCAATTTCATGCCGACTAGAGAATGCCTTAGTATAATTCCTACACTTGTCAACTCGGACAAACCAAAGGAAATTCCTAAGAATCTTCCCCCGGTTAGTACGGTAAAGCTCAGCATTGAAGAGATTGGGCAATACCTTACCGATTTTGACAAGGTCATCTTGGAATGTACGACTTCAACGGCTCAAACCGCTGGAGAATGGGCATTCGAACACATGAAAACGGTGTTTGAAGAAGCGATCGTTCCGTTTGTGAACCATATTAAACAAGGAGTCTATGATCTAGCGTGTAATTTAAGTTTTGAAATTGGTGATGTTCAAAAAGTTTTTAATAAAATGGATGATGCTTAGGAATAACACTTAAATGAAAAGGAAAAGATCTTATCAGAATATGACCGCTTTTTAGAACATATGGTGTCTATTGAAGTGATGCAAGTTGTTACTATTCAATATACTCATGAAATCTCATCTACTGTAAATATTTGTGATGATGTGCATGAATCTGTGAATACTGTTGAAAATGTGAATACTGTAGAAAATCATTCTTGTCATGAATCCAACGCTGAATTTTTAAAGCTTCAAGATTCATATAATACACTTTCAAAAAGTTTTAACGAGCTTCAACAACATTCTATATCTCTTGAAATTGAGAATCAATCAAAAATGAAACTCTTTCAAAACTAAATGATGGTGGAAACTCCGTTGAGATAAGTGACAAGATTATTCAGATGGTTCAAAATTTAGAAGAAGAGACGATGAGACTTAAGAGAGAATTAGTAGAAACAAAAACGGAACTAGAGGCTGCAGAGGCTAAGAATCATGTCCTAGAAAATAGAATTAATTCTATACTAGGAGAGCGTGAACAAGTAAGGCAGGGAGACTCACAAATTTCTGGTTTAATAGAAGAACACCTCGCGTTTAATGCGATAGAGCGAAAGTCTTTAATTGACAAACTGAACAAGAAATGTGAGGAAACCTGTGACCTAAAAATTCAGCTCATAGACAAAAACATGGTTTTGGCCGAGTTAAAGGAGACACTTCTTCTCACCCGACAAGAAGTTGTTAATAACTTAGCTAGCAATTCTGCACCGTCCTCTAGTGCTCCAACAACCAAGTCAGTAGTGCTTTATAAGAACCCGCTCCATAAGAAAAACCCGGTTACCTACGATGATTATATGAGGAATGCAACTAAGCATGTAGATCTGGTTAGGGATATTTTAGATGATTTGTATGCGTTAGATCCCTCAAGCAGTTACTACTATTCAGCTCATGAATATATTAAGCGTGTTTAATATTGCTTAGCATATTTGCAATACATAGGAAAACCGGGTTCTGCACTATTCACTAATTGACCCATTGCTGTAACTCCATTCAATAAGACTCTAGGAGCAAAACCGTCATTGACACTATCAAGTAAGGCACCTTTAAAATCTGTAACTAATGTTCCCTTGGCTTCTACAGGAGTAAATGTGTCCACTAAGGCTAAAGGATCTCGAGGAAAGAAAGATAGGATCAAGCCTTCCACTAATAGGACTGAGAAGAAGAAAGTAGAAGTGCACCCTAGGAACGTTATTTCAGTTTTAAATAAAAAGAATCATGTAGCTAAGACAAAAGGTCCTCTTTATGAGTGGAAACCTATGCAAAATGTGAATTCTAATGCGAAATGTTGGAATTGTAATGAATGCATGTTTTCTCAGCATCATGATTTATGCCTTATTGATCACGTGAATGAAATGCATGCTATTAAGAACAATCTTGAATGGACTCCAACAGGGAAGAAATTTACCCAAGTTGGGTGGCAATGGAAACCCACTGGTCGGACCTTTACTGCAAATGGAACTACGTGCCCTTTAACTAGGATCACATCCACGGAAGTTAGGTCTAAGCGTCCTTTAAATAGGAACACTAGCACTAAGAAATGGAAAAAGCGCCCTTTAACTAGGTCTGCCCCCACTAATGTGCCTACCAGTGGTAATGTCCCCAGTCAAAAAGTACCTAAGAATACTAGACAACTAGAATCTAAGCCAACCACTAGTAAGAAAATCTAGAAACCTAAAGTTTCATCTGATAGCAAATCTAAGATAACTGTATCTGTACCTGCTAACTCAGAAGAACAATTAGAATCCGATACATCGTCTGTGTTTGGTAAAATTTTCAGGTCGTCCAAATTATTCTTTGGTATTTGGACTCGGGGTGCTCCAAACATATGACTGGAGACCGCTCGATGCTCAAAAATTTCGTCAGCAAGTTTCTAGGAACGGTAAAATTCGGCAACGACCATATTGCAAAGATCATGGGTTATGGTGAATACCAAATTAGGAATGTCACGATTTCAAGGGTTTATTATGTGGAGGGACTTGGTCACAATCTATTCTCAGTAGGACAATTCTGCGATTCTAACCTTGAAGTGGCCTTTCGACAACATACTTGCTTCATTCGCGATCTTGCGGGAAATGATTTGTTAAAGGGTTCTCGAGGGGATAATCTCTATACTTTGTCTATTCAAAACATGATGGTCGCCTCTCCTGTTTGCCTACTCTCCAAAGCATCTAAGACCAAGTCATGGTTGTGGCATCGACGGTTATCTCATCTTAACTTTGATGCTATTAACCATTTGGCTAGAAACGAACTTGTTCGTGGTCTTCCGAAACTTAAGTTTTACAAGGATCATTTATGTTCCGCGTGTTCATTGGGGAAAAGCACCAAGAAATCTTACAAACCTAAAGCAGAAGACACCAACCAAGAACCACTGTATCTTTTGCACATGGATCTTTGCGGGCCAATGCGTACAGCTAGTGTGAGTGGTAGAAAATACATCCTCGTCATAGTGGATGATTTCTCAAGGTTTACATGGGTAAAGTTTTTAGCATCTAAGGATCAAGCACAAGAGTATATTATTACTTTCCTAAAGATGATCCAAGTACGTCGTAATGCTACTGTTAGCCGCATTCGGACTGATAACGGTACTGAGTTCGTTAATCAGACACTTCGAACTTATTATGAAAAGGTTGGTATTTCTCATGAAACATCTGTGGCTCGCACTCCACAACAAAATGGTGTCGTTGAAAGACGTAACCGTACACTTATGGAAGCTGCTCGAACTATGTTGATTTATGCGAATGCTCCTTTATTTTTATTGGCAGAAGCAGTGGCAACCGCATGTTATACCCAAAACCGCTTCATCATTCGCAAACGTCATGGTAAAACTCCATATGAGCTTCTTCATGGACACAAACCCGATATATCATATCTTTATGTGTTTGGTGCACTTTGCTATCCGAATACAAATAGTGAGAATCTGGGAAAACTTCAACCGAAGGCTGATATTGGAATTTTCATTGGATACTCGCCTGCAAAGAAAGCTTACCGGATTTATAACCGTCGACTTGGCAAGATTGTAGAAAATTTGGATGTCGATTTTGATGAGCTAACAGCGATGGCTTCTGAGCAACGCAGCTCTGAACCCGCATTACACGAGATGGGAACCGGTACAATCAGTTCCGGATTAATTCCCAACAATCCTACTTCTCCATCATTTTTACCACCAACAAGGTCCGAGTGGGATAAATTATTTCAAACTATGTTTGATGAATTCTTTGATCCACAGAGTAATGATTCTGCAGCAACTGCAGCAGTAGCTCCGATTCCCGTAGTTGTTGCTCAAGATAATGGAAATCTATCCGAGGCATCTACTGTTACTGTTGAACATGATGTCCCATCCCCCACCAATTCTCAAACAACACCTGAATCATCACCCCCACTCGTTCCTAATGATGTTGAAGAGGAACTATATGATCACGATCTGGAATATGCTCACTTACAAGAGCTTCCCTTCTTTGGTTCACATATACCTGATCTCCTGCAATCGTTCACTCTCGCCCACCACGGATTGAAACTCACAACACTAAATGGACAAAGGATCACCCAATCCGCAATATTATTGGTGACATCGATCGACCAGTCTTAACACGCCATCAACTCCAAGTACATGCATTATACAGCTATTTTGATGCATTTCTTTCAGACACTGAACCTAAAAACTGGCAACAAGCCATGACCAAATCATCATGGACTGAAGCCATGCAAGAGGAACTTAATGAATTCCAACGTCTAGAAGTATGGGAATTAGTTCCGTTACCCAACAACGTTGAAATCTTGACACTGTTGTGGGTATACAAGGTTAAGCTCGATGAGTTAGGAAGTGTGCTGAAAAACAAAGCTAGATTGGTCGCTAGAGGTTACAAACAAGCTTTGGGTATCGATTTTGAAGAATCCTTTGCTCCTGTTGCACGATTGGAGGCAATTAGACTTTTCCTTGCTTATGCTGCTCACATGAATATGATCGTCTACCAAATGGATGTTAAGACGGCATTTCTTAATGGTGAATTAAGGGAAGATGTCTATGTAAGCCAGCCGAATGGATTCGTCAATTCAGAGTATCCTAATCATGTGTACAAGCTCAAGAAGGCTCTTTACGGGTTGAAACAAGCTCCACGCGCGTGGTATGATCTCTTATCGACGTATCTCATCTCCAAAGGCTTCTCCAAAGGCAAAGTGGACCCCACATTATTCATTCTCAAGGAGGACAACGACATGATACTTGTACAAATTTATGTTGATGATATAATATTTGCTGCTACTAATCAACGTTTGTCTGACCGTTTTGAGAAAATTATGTCCACACGCTTTAAGATGTCGATGATGGGAAAAATTCCATTTTTCTTAGGGTTGCAAATTTCTCAGAATCCCAGAGGCATCTTTATTAATTAATCCAAATTTGCTCTTGAATCCTTAAAGAAATATCACTTTGAAAACTGTGACCCCGTGGATACTCCAATGGTAGAGAGATCCAAGTTAGATGAAGATAAGGAAGGGATAGCTGTCGATCCTAAACTTTACCGTGGAATGATCGGCACCCTTCTCTATCTGACTGCTAGCAGGCCTGATTTGCAATTTGCTATAGGCATTTGTGCCTGGTATCAGGCTCGGCCTACCGAAAAGCACTTACATGTTGTGAAAAGTATCTTTCGGTATCTAAAAGGAACACTTAATCGTGGTCTGTGGTATCCGAAGGATTCCTCTATTGCATTAATTTCATATGCAGATGCAGATTATGCCGGGTGTCAAGATACCAGACGTAGCACTTCTGGCAGTGTGCAACTCCTTGGAGATAGACTTATCAGTTGGGCATCAAAAAGGCAGAAAAGCGCTGCGATATCAAGTACTGAGGCTGAATACATAGCTATGTCCGGTTGTTGTGCTCAAGTTCTTTGAATGAGATCACAATTGACTGACTACGGTCTTGGATTCAACAAAATCCCGATGTACTGTGATAACAAAAGTGCAATCGCTCTATGCTGCAACTATGTTCAACACTCTCGAGCAAAGCACATTGACATCCGCTACCATTTCATCAAGGAGCAAGTGGAAAATGGAGTGATCGAACTATACTTCGTCAACACTGAGTATCAGCTGGCAGATATATTTACAAAGGCCTTAGATCGAGGACGCATCGAGTTTTTGATCGAAAAGCTAGGCATGAAATCATTTTCACCAGCGACACTTAAAGAGTTGGCAGAAGAGTCTGAAGAATAGTACTGGTAAACTATTCTCGAGTATCCTTTGATCGTGATTTTGTATTTTATCGTACATACTTAAACCATCAAAAACTATAAAAAATATAAAACCAAGAAAAATCATAAAAAATATAAAACCACGAAAATCCATAAAAAATATAAAACCAAGAAAACCCAAAAATATTTTTCTTTTCAAATCGAGCATGTCTTTTAGTACGGTAATATTTACGGCTTTAGAAATGTCGATTACTATTGACACGGCGCCATAAATAGAGTCCGTATAAAAGTTGTACAAGTTTTATAACATGCCCATTATGGCTTGTAGTTATTTCTGACTGCAACCCGCTTTTCGTATTAAAGTCACGTATTTCTTTTGAAAACGTTGGCTCACAACGGGAATTAAGTTTCTCGGGCAAGGTTTTACTTTAAAACCTTGTAAGGGGTCAAGTTTACTTAATAACGTGGTCTAACACAAATTCGTGTACGTTTCAGTGCACTTATCTTGTTTAAAATAAGAGAAATCTTATTTCCACCAGAATCGTTCTATATAATCACTTAACCGGCAAATGTCCTATTTAATAGTTGTGTCCTTAATATCTTTGACTACTGCTCTTTAAATAGAAAACGGGTCAGGGATTAAGGGGGAGCAAATATTAATTCTTCGTGATAACAAATATGGTCATTAAAAAGGATTGTAAGAAAATATTAGCTACCCGTCATCTTCAGTTACGCTATGTGTGCCTTGTGTGATTTAAGTATCTCTTGCATAGGTCATTAACACTTTGGCGTCAAGTAGTTGTGTTAGTGTTTGGGAACAAGTTTATTGTATGTTAAGTTAAATTTAACTTTAACTTTAACTAATAATTTAAATAGGGGGACCAGTTTTGACCAAGTCAAAAACAACCCCCCCCCCCCTCCTTCCCGTCTTTATTGAAAAAACACACAAACACACTCTTTTTCCGCTATTTTTGAAGAACTCAAGCTCCATTTTGAACCGAGATTTATCACTCATATCTTGTTGCTTCATCATCTAGGTAACATATATGTGGCTTAGTTAATCTCGTCAATACTGTTTCATCTTCCTATATCAACACAGGAACGATAGATCAATGATTTCGATTTAGGGTTTCTTGATTTTGGCCATGAATATGTATTTTAAGTACTGAGATTTGTTAAGGATACATAATTACACATTGGTTTTGCTCAGAATCGATTAAAACATTGCCTAAAAATCCCAGAGCGTGACGTCAAAGTTGAGATCGAATCCCTGTCACGGATTTCGATGTACATTACGATACATTATTGCGATGCTGTCATTGCGATGAGTCATTCCGATGACTCTTTGCGATGGGATATTGCGATGAGACATTACGATGGCTCATTGCGATGCTCATTGCGATGAGTCATTGTGATGGTTCATTGCGATGGGTCGTTGCGATGAGTCATTCCGATGGCTCGTTGCGATAGGCTCATTGCGATGGCCATTACGATGGTTCTTTGCGATAGCGTGTTGCGATAGCACATTCCGATGTGTCATTGCGATGGATTCGCACTATGTATTGCGATGGGTAATATTGCGATGACTTCTCAGTTATTCCGATGGAAATGCACTGATTGCGATGGCCTTAGATATTGCGATAGGATGTTATTTCATTAGGATTCCGATGATTGTTTCATTGCGATGGTATGGTTAGGATTCCGATGGTTTGCTACATTTTGATGGAATTAGGTCTCTTATGATTATGCTATTGCCTTAGGATATACCATGAGTTCGACCTAGCTTGCACTAATTCTTCTTTTGCTTTAAGTTCTTTAGGGCCATTTAAACGAAACCAAGTGTTGTTGAAATAAGTCAATTTTTATCTCAAAAGAATACTTGAACGGTTTCTTATTACAGAAGTTCATCTTATTTAATAAGTTGATTCCTATGTAAACAAAAGAGATACAAATTACTTACTCAATGTCTTGGGTTTATGTTTCCAGGCCATAGCAGACAAAGCTTCATCTTTGTTCAAGCCCACTATCTTTTGGGTTGAGGGTAATCCTACAATTTCTGACGTCGTGGTTGAAACTAAATCAAAACCCACTGAAGTTTTGGTTGAAACCAAACCAAGACCTACCGAGGTGTTAGTAGAAATCAAACCTAAACCTACTGAGGTTTTGGTCATGACCCCCAAGAAATCCAAATATTGTAAGAACTAAGGCTAGGACGGTATCTCTTTAGAATAAAAATATCACTGGCTGTTATCCTAAATGTATTGCTAAATGTAAGGACCCTGTTCATCTAATGTATGTGTGTATGTTGTGGTAATAATTGTAATGACTGTTTCCTTACGTTTAAACTTGGCATAGATTTCATATATCTACATATGTTGTGTATATCATTTGTGAATATGTCATCAAAGCAGGAAAATGTCAATCACCGAGGAAGAACAACGACTCCGTGATCTTGAACTTGTCTCGCTCAGTAATAGGCTTCCATATGCTGAGAACAACTCTAGATTACAAGATGATTTTGATCCGGTTTTACCTGCTTTCAAAATAGCCACGGATATCCTAGACATCTCACCCATGAGAGACACACTCAGATGTACTGCATCTGTTCCCGAAGTCTACATGCATGAATTCTGGAACACTGCATCTTTCTCTAACAAGACTATATCTTTCGAACTGAACAAAACACCAAGGGTACTCAACTTGAGCATTTTTCGGAAATTGTTTAAGCTACCTAGGTTGGCACAAGGAGAACAATTTGTGGCTAACCCAAAGAATGATGAAGTGCTTCGAGTCATTCGTGCCATGAATTATGAGGGTGAAATTAACAACCCATCACAATTTAACACCTCACACATAGGGCAACCCTGGAAAGCAATTATCACCATCATCGTCAAGTGTCTCACTGGTAAAACTAGGGGCACCGATGCAATGAGGCCACCACAGGCTCACTTATTTTAGGGATTGTATACTGCTTCAAAAGTCGACTATGCACTTCTTCTCTGGCAAGAATTTTGTTATCAGATTACTGGAACGAAGAAGAAATCCGTGCATCTTCCATTCCCGAGATTCACCAAGCTCATTATCCACCATTTTATGAAGAATGACCCAACCATTGACACTCGCGGGAAGTTCTTTTATCACACAAAAGATGATGATTATGTGATTCTCTCAATGAATGCCGACACAAATTCCACAAAGTATGCATTACTTCCTGCACTAGTACCTGACACGATGATTAATGATGGAATCAAGGAGAGTGATACATACCAAGAAATGCTTAAAGACATTGACGCACAATTCAAGCGGGCAAATTTACCACCCTCAGAGAAGAAAAAAGGTAAACGCAAGAAACGAGTTTCACAGCGTCAACCAGCTGCTCCTAAAGATAAACGCTCAGGAAAAATGCAAATTGTTGATGAAGATGATGAAGATGAGCTGATCCACACTGAAGAAGAACAAGAAGAAGTACCACTCCGCAGGCCTAAGAAAGCAAGGAAAGCTAAAGGCAAAGAGGCAAGTGTTGCTCTAAATGATCCTGCTCAACAACAACTTTCTGAAGACAAAAGACTTCGTATTATTCTTCAACAAAGTCGACAGGAAGCCTTTGGTGGATCAGGCTCAAGGGTATTTGAAGACTTAGCAGATTTTGGTAATCCTGATGGTGATACGGAATTCTTCGACGAAGAAAATACTTATGAAGATGAGTATGAAGATGTTGCTACCTTTCAACTTGAAAGTCGGGAACCAAGTGAAGAACGTGAGAGGAGTGCTGACACAGATACAAGTATGATGTATCGAGATGCAAATATCACCACATCTTTGCCTGAACCGACTCACATGGTACTAAATGAAGATGCTCATGCAACTTTCATTCCAGACACACAACTTCAAAGTAAGTCTACTTCAAACTCTGATGATGTTTTGAAATATCTCAATTTAGAAGGGGAGGGTGTTGAGGTCACCAACACTGATCCATCAACAAATGAACAAATGGTGGATGTCCCTATAACCACTATTACATCGACCACCACTTCCCTACTATCAACCCCAATCATCAGTGAGGTCCCAACCACCACCATCACACCCGCAACTGTTGAACAACCAGTATCAACCACCACCATTACCACGGAATCTACACCGTCATCTACAGTTGAACAACCTGTATCAACCACCGTCCTAACCACTGTATCTACATCAACACCTATCCCGGTACAACCAGTATCATCTACGACCACCTTAACGGTTTTGGTTACACCTCCACCAACAGAACCACAAGCATCATCTACATCAAATCCTTTTCTCACAGTCAATGATCCGTTGATCCAGTCAATTCAACAACAGCTAGAGGCTCAAGCTACACAAATAGCTACGTTGACTGAAAGGTTTGCTACTCCTCCAAAGGAACCGCATCCTAATGAGCCCATTCTTCAAAAACTAACAGACAAAGTGTCAAAGCTCAAAGAACAACATAAAGCATTTCGTAAAGAGAAGAAAACTCGGGATAAAGAAAATGCTGCTTTTCTCGGGTCAATTGACGAGCAGATGACCGCGATCATTCAACGCGAAGTCAAGTCTTATGTTGATAAACAACTACCACATCTTGTCGGTAATGGTTTATCTACTCTTCAATTGATGACATTGCTACAGAAACGTCTGCTAGATTTGGGAGCTCATAAATCAAAATACAAACGCAAAGTTCTGCAATATCTCAACAAAGCAATTGATGAAGAGAATTCTGCAGACACTACCGACTCTGAGTCGGATGATGAGAATGAGCTAGAAGAGGAAGAAGACGAGGAACACGGTGAAAAGGATGATGGTAAGGAGGATAAGGATAAAGAAGGAGATGAGGAGGAAGAAGAGGATGAACAAGGAAAGGATAAGAATGTTGATGAAGATGAGGACGAGGACGAGGATTCAGATGATGATCAGGATGATGATGACGATAATGACAAAGGTAATGAAGTCAACAAGGGTGATAAGAATGACGACACCGGTACAAATGCCGAAGAGACAAACAAGGATGATAATGAGATGGACAACGAGAAAGGTCTAGAGGAAACTGCAGAAAAGATTGTTGACACCACAGAAAAGCCAATGGAGACAACAGTATCAGAAACTCAGCAGGTTGCTTCAGGTATATCTACTGCACCAGAATTCACTACTGATTCTCACCTTGAATCTGTAGAATACATGCAAGCAGAAGAACCGACAGAAACAATGCTTGAAGAAGAACCTCAAGCTGATATACCGGTGATGCAAACTCAACCTTCAACATCATCTACAGTTCAGCATGACGATGACATGGAAGTTGAAGATTTAAATGTTCCAGAACCGACATTTGATGAATCCCTTATCATTGATGATATTGTACAAGAGCAACTTTGGCTAACAAACGCAGCACCACATCATCCGTTTGAAACTGCAACTGAAATGGAGATGACTCAATTCCTCAACAACCCTATCGACTTCTCGGCTTTTCTAAGGTATTCTCATGGGAAACCAACGATGACCCCAGATCTGATCAAAATGGCAGCTGCAAATGTGGACTTCTTTGACACATTAAAGATCAGCCATAACGAAGCAGAATATCACCTGAATGAGCTTACTAAAGCAATGAGAGCGACAACTACAGGAATTCAAACTCCCGTATTGCAACCTCTTACACCAATGGTCATCACCAGTTCCGCCACTATCCCAATCGAGCATTTTGTCTCTCACGATCTTGAATACCTTGAAAATAGAGCAAAGAAGTATGCCACGTCACTAACAATGCTCAAGGCTGTCAACTTGGAGAATGTTCCATGGATAGAGGACAAAGTGCCTGAGTCAATATGGAGAAAGAAGCTGTTAAAATTTTATGATACCTATGCTTCACTTGGCATATCTCACTGGGACAAAAAGAAGAAGTTAGCCTATAATCATTTCCATCGTCCTAAGAGAGGTGCTTTTATTGTCTCATCTCACAGAATCAAAAGCATCCTTGGAGCAACTACTCAGACGGTTTTCGGTTATGATTACTTAAATGTAATCTTGTTCAAACGTACCGATGAGAAAGAATACCGCATTGACGAAAGTGATCTCCAGTACCTTCAACTTGAAGACATAGAAGATCTATTGTTGCTTTTGGCTCAAGAAAAAGTTGACCATCTATCACCTGATATTGTCATAGCCTTGAGTTCAAACTTTCGTCAATATGCCAGGAAAATTGTCATTCAAAACCGGGTGGAAGACTTTCAACTTGGAGTAGAAAGCTATCAGAAGAAGCTAAACCTGGAACGTCCCCATACGACTCCACTCAGTAATTTCCATAAGAACAAGAAGGTTTACATGGGGACTACCAAGCCGGAAGCAGGAATCTTTTATCCGAATCAGACTGGCGTTATGCAATATATGCGATTCTCAGAACTGCACAAATTCAGTGATGGAACGCTAAAGAATATTCGAGATGATCTGTCGGTTCTCAATTCCAACTTACCTCTTCCGGCAGTTACATACACCTGGACAACCCAGTGCAGAAAAGGGTCTTCGTACGCAATCAGGAAGATTGAGGAAGTTCTAAGGAAGCGCCGGTTGCTACGAAGTATAGAACGATTCGTCAGTGGACGACCATATGGAGCTCACCATCGGTTCACGGAACGAACCAAGTAATTTTGGTTCGTCTCATTACAGGTCAACTCCATATGTACATTATTGTGAATATGTTATCTTTTACTTTATCAACTTTTGTGGCTTGTTGTAGTGTAAAAGTATGATATTTTTCAAGAATTTCTCTCGAGATTCTAAATCTTTCAAACAAATCATACTCAAGCACTACAACTTACCCTCATTAATTTGAGGGGGAGCATTAACATGTTCTATGGCCAAACATCGATTTAATTTTTACCCAAAGATCGTTTAATCCATTCAATATCCCAAATATTAATGGTTAACATTTTGGATAAGGGGAGAAAATGGGATTAGGGAGACTTAAATAATACTTGGCTAAAAGATGAAAAAGATTTAACGATAATCCAACTTAATATGTGCAAAGCACGTGTTAAGGGGGAGCGTTTTTGATGAACAAAACACCTAAGGTACAAAACTTTTGATTTCAATATCACAAGTACCTTAGGTGATTTTCAAGGATTTTTCATGGTGGCTATACTTTCCCAAAACACGCTTAATTCACGACGAATGTGGTGACAAAAGGGTGGTAGGAATAGGTTTAGTCCAATGATTCATCAGAGCCGATGAAATCTTCCCAAAGACAATTCCCTAGATAGAATTAGAAGTCCTAGGAAAGTTGGAGAAAGATTGTGAACGTAGCTGAATGCCGACCAAGTACTTAAGTTAGCACTGGAACAATCACAACAAGGTGCTAGTTATGACGTATTGGTAAGCATTGAAGGGGTTGAAGAATGAAAAAGAAATGTAAAGATAAAGGGTGTAAAGAAAGAAACCCTCCTTACAACCTATAGGCAGAAACCGGGTCAATACATATGCTATTGAGATCATTTTTGTTAATGATTCTCGGTATTGAATAAAGAAATCATGGACCCAGTGATGAATGCACAACCCTTCCCAGCTAACTCAAATATCTCTCAAAAGGTATTTGTTTTAATCACACGGAGATTAACACGTTATCTATTGGTTTATTCACTCCGAATAGAATGATATTGAAAAGGTGGCACTCCTCTCCAGCCATCACTCACTAAATCAAAACGCACTATCGAGTCTAGAGCCAAGAGATCATCAAAAGTCTCATTAGGACACTTTCCATTTATTGCTTGCTTTCTCACACACTGTGAAAAGTAAGAGATTTTTTATGAGTCCTACGCAGTATTCTTGTAATATTGCCAGAACATCCGAGTAATACGCAAGTATTACAATGAAGATGGAAATCCTGCTTGAGCCAACATCAAACAAGCTCATGGTAGGTTACACGTGCGGTTCTTTTAGAACCAATCTTGTGAAAAACTGGAAAGAAACAGTGGTTTAATTCTTAATTGAACTTAAACTCGTTCCAGGCCTCTACGCATTATCATATGATCTTGCCAGAACACTCAGAGTGACTCTTTATTGATCACAGTGACGAGTGGAAATCATTCTAGTGTTAACATCAAACAGCACTTGGTAGGTAACAAGCAAGATTCAATTTGAATCAAGTTTGTGACAACTGGAAAGCAACGATGGTGAATATCTTAATTGAAATTCACTTGTTCCAGGTTTCATGAATTGACGTCTTCAATCATAAGGATTTTTAATCCAAATGATTCACTCTTTATGTTCGCAGTCAGCTTTGGACGGTCGAATAAAGAGAACGGGTTTACCCGCGAAATCCTGTCAGGAAGTTACTTAATTGAAACTATCCGTCACGGGTACGATATCTAATATCGTCCAACGGTCTTCACCGACCGGAGGTAAAATGCTACCGAATTAGAATAAAATGTCAAAGCCATTTTATTCGTGTCGTTGCTGTGTACCTGTTAAAGACGGTGGCGTTGCTGTGTACCTGTTGAAGACGGTGGCGTTGCTGTGTACCAGTTGAAGACGTCCTCACATGCTTATTCCTTTAGCATCAAATACTCCTGAAAATTCAAGAAAGTATGACCTAAAAGTCTTCCGCTGTATCGACTCTGAAACTTTCAAGAAATCAACAAAGGATAAGTGTGTGGGACATGAAGTCACAAAGAGGCGAACCTCACAAGGAAAGTAAAGGCTGCACATGAAAGGCCAAAAGAACATGTTCCAAGCAAAAAGGCTGATATCATTCAACACATATTCACAAAAGAAAAGAAAAAGAAAGAAAATAATACTACGAGCTCAAGAACAAGATCTAACATGCTAGATTAGGACATTGTAAATTTGGATTGACCTCCCTTTGGGGGAGATTGTTGGAAATACGTTTTACGCATTTAGAAAGTCTCGGTCACTCCAACAATGTAGTTACAGGTTCGTAGTTAAGTTAAGTGTCATTTATTACATAGCCCGACCCATGAGCATGTTCATGGGCCGGAAGCCCAAGTCCTTTAAGGACTTGGGGTATTTAAACCTCTTTCCACCATGGCAAGAGGTGTTGGTTGTTTTATTCTTTCATTTCAATATATGAGTTTTCTTTCATTTCTCTCTCTAACTTTCTCTTTCTAGAAAAACATCAACCCCCTTGTTTCACAAGATTATCATTGTTCTACAGGATTAAAAAGGTATACCGAATGCGTGGATCTAACGAGGATGAACACACACGAACACACGTACAAGATTCAAGATCAAAATCGAACGAACACCCCCTTTTCTTGTGTTGTATGCGGCGGCCAAAGAGGACAAGAAGGAGAAAGGAGGAAAACTTTGTAGGTTTTTAATGTTTTTACTGTAAAGTGAAAAATGAAAACAAGTTTTACCTTAACCCCCCTTTCATTGTAAAATTTGATGGGCTTGGCCCATGGTGTTGGTGTAGCCGCGGGTAGGGGGCCCTACATGGGGTACCCGTACCGTTTTCCGTGTCTCGTTATTTAAGTGTTCGTTCATGTTTATTTGTGTTCGTGTTTTATCTGTTCTCGCTAAATATTAACCGTGACTTAATATATTTATTCGTGCTCGTAATAAATATATATACGTAATTAATATTAGTTCGTGATTTAATTACGTTCATGATTTCATGATCGCATGTTTCGTGATTAATTATTGTTAAATAATTATTGCGTGTTCGTACATAATAAATACTTATCGTGTTCTAACGCGTACGTAATACGTAAAATCCTAACACGTTAACGTAATCATACTATAATAGGAAAGTTTTAATCGAGTACGTATGATCTTAAGGGTACTATTCATGGTAAAAGCATGCGGGTTTTACAATTTCAACCAACATTCACACATAGGGAACTTTACATACAGCTTCTCTTTTTCCAACCATCCCAAAATTTATCCTCATATGCTACATATGTTCCTCCTTTCCTCTTGGAATAATATATAATATCTTCAATAGATATAATGACTAACTCATCCTAGCACATCTTACACACAAGATTCACCCAGTCCATGAATACGGCAGACGCGTTCGTCAATTCCAAAAACATCACTTGAAACTTATAGTACCCACATCAAGTACGAAAAACAACTATAGGAACATCTTCATTCCTAACTCTCAGTTAATGATAACCAGAACTCAAGGCGATCTTTGAGTACACACTGGATGCAAACAAGTTGCAAGGATCAAACGAATCATCAATCCTCGATAATGGATACCGATTCTTGGCTGTTAATTTGTTAAGCTCACAATAGTCAATATACATCTAAAACAATCCATCCTTCTTGACAAACAACACAAGCGGTCGCCATTATAACGAAACTTAATCTAATACATCCCTTATCCATCACTCCTCACAGTTGACCGAATAACTTATTCCACTCTGACGGTGCCAAATGATAAGGCATACAATTACTACGCAACAAAACACAGAAGCACTACACAATGAAACGCGGAAGCACTACACCTATCGCTCACAACACTCAATCGACACAAATTCCATTTCACAAGGCGGCAGCAACTCTGCAAAACTTCAGGAAAACCTCAGAATACTCTCGAGTCATTAACAGATCTCCCAACTTTTCCTCAACTACCCTATCACTAATTACTTGAGCTAGGAATACATCATATCCCTCTTTCACATACTTCCTTGTTTTCCAAACAAGATACACTTCCCCAATGGATAGTTCGCTCATCACCTTTCACAGTCAACACCCAGCTTCTCAGCAAAATCTAAACTAGCAGCTATCAATTCATGGTGAATATTAGTCCAATCTCAAGCATCAGCACTACGCACAATTAACCAATTCACACCAATATTCCACATCCAAAGATCCCAACTCTTAGAGCATCAAGCCGATACTAAACAACTACCTTCCTAAATTTGAGGAACACACTCTTAGTATAGAACTAGTACTAGCAACCTTTCCATCGGTTAATTCAACATCATAGTTAATTATTATTCTTACTAATTCTCCATTGATAAAACAACTGAATCTTTACAGTTCTACAATTTCTATCTGATCTGAAATCAAACAACATACTAACATAAAGATCATCAGACAAGAATATACCATTTACAACGTTCACACCTTAAGGTTTGTCAGCATCACTCAAACGTAAACTAGAGCGGCAGCATTCCTATCTTGTCAATTTCCTTTCCTTGGACAATTCCCTTGCTTGTGTCCTTTCTTGCCACGGCTAAAAACATATCACAATTCCAGGGTACAAATTCCAGTAACTAATCCTCTTATCCTACACTTCGCAGGTTTATGACTAGGTTGTCCTAACTCTAGTCGCAATTGTGGAAAATTACCTACATGGTATAGAGTACAACAAACACACTCGAGATTTATCTTCTCACTTCTAGACACAATGGCAACACGAATCCCATCATTCCTTCCATGGTTTAAATACTAATTTCGGTTCTGTCTTTGGTTATTGTTATTACTATAATCCTTACAATTCTGACCTTGATTTGGGTTGGACTAAGCAGATTCCCACTTCCTCTTATTGTTTACAACAATACTATCTTTCCTATTTTGCACTTTCACGTCCATTAAATCATGCGCCATCTAAACAGCTTCATCAAAAGATTCAGGTTTTGAAGAAATAATCTCACTCTTTATATCATTAGACAATCCTCTAATGTACTGCTTCCTTGCCATATAGTCATTCACAAAAGTATCAAGACATAGCAAATATAGCTTAGAAAATTTCCCATTAAGCAGTAACAACATCGTCCCTTAGCACTAATTATCTCAATTCAGATTCCAACTGTCCTAGTTCCTATTCAGGACAAAACCTAGCAGTCAATAGTCCTTTCATCACGCTCCATGTCTTACCATTCACCACAACCAATCCTAAAGTAGTCACTTGGTTATTCCACCATCTTAGTGCACCATTCTGAAATGTAGCAACAACAAATTTCACCTTTTTAGTTTCTGAACACCCAATAATCTCAAAAGTACTCTCTATATTATCAATCCATCTATGCAATTCTAAGGCACCACTAATAACACAAAACTACACAGAACCACACTTCTAAAAACTAACATAAGTACATTCTATCGAACTGTATCATCATTTGGTTCAGCAGCATCAGCATTATTTTCAACAGCATCATCATTATTCTTAGCAGCATCATCATTATTCTCAGCAGCATCAACTGCAGCACCATTATTTCCAACACAACTAACTTTAACCTCTTGATTCCTTGCAGCACGATCAGCTTCAAGTGCTCTAGCAATAACTTGTTCGATCATAGTGTTCATAGTAGCAGTCGTTAGTTTCAGCGACATATTTCAAGAAACTTAGTCACGTAGCAATCTACTGATGACATAAATATGCTTCCCTTACTCCCTCTTCCATCATCACAGAAGAAAGAAACATGATAAGTATACATATCAAGATAAAAGAAGGAATTCTTATCAGGATGTCTCATGGATACTACATGTACGAACAACACAAATTACAATGGTTCATCAACGAAAACTCAAAAGAGTTAATAAAGATTCATTATAGATCATGAGGGTGATTCAGATTGCGTTGAGGAATCAACAGGATAGTGGCAGTGTCTGTCACTACAATCATCTACCGACAAACTTATAAGATAATAAGTTCCATCACAATGCTAGGACACGAGGTTTAAATAAGTCCGATCACAAAAAGAAAATAAGATACAAAGAAATCAATTACGCGATTAGTTCCTTAGACACCGGCTCCTCAATCTCCTTAACATTGTTGTCAGCTTCATCACACTCATCTATTTCTCCCTTTTGCACTTCAAAGTCAAATCCATAACATGATGGCAGCTCACTCTCAAAATTCAAATACTCACTCATCCACGGCAAATTAATCACCAGGTAAATCTCAGTACAACTTTCAACATTCCTAAAATTCCAAGCTTGACTCAGAATTGATCTCACATGAGGTTCCCACTCATTCATCCTTTCGAAACTTACCTACTTCTCTTTAAACCTATCAATTCAAGTACACAAATTCATCACAATCGACCCAAGACTAGTAATCTCATCCATCTTCCAAGTCCTAACAAACTCAATTCTCCACATACCAAATTTAACCTTTAAAACAACTTTTCTTTCACATCAACCTTCTAATCACACCAATTTCAACCACATATCTATCATACATTATCTAATCAAACTTCCTCATACCCGATACAAGTCAGAAGAAATCAGTTTTAAAATCGTTCATCATCTAGTCTACTGTGCTAGACCCTCGGGTGTATATAAGGTCATTATTTAAAAATATATACATATGCATTACATAAAGAAAATTACGATAACAAGTACTCAACGTACTTTCAACAACATCAATACATCACCGATACATCATCATAGTATTTATTTAATAAATACTCTAAAAATCATTTCAATTTTAGGGATACATCTAACTATAAAACAATGCAAAACAAATAATCTTACCGGAGCCTTGCGGAGAAGTTGTGTGCTTTTGTAAAATATTTTCGACACCAAAGTTATAGTTTAGGACATTTTCAAAAATCGACCTAATTCGCTATAACTAAAAAGCTCTGATTACCAATCTTTAACACCCCCAAAATTACATTGCGCAACGGAAATACACATTTGGGTGCTAAATACAAACATCGTTATACAAGACATTTTCAACAATCTCAAAATGATACAATTGAAATATATAAAAGAATATAATTTAGTCATTGTATAAAACCTTCAATCCCAAGTAAAACAATTTTAGAAATATCAGAGTCACATTTAGGTCCCCCAAAGACTTCATCAAATCCACAAACAATTTACCAAAGTACTTGACCGTACATTATTAGTTTTATGACAAAAGGGAAAGAAATCTGTTTTAGACCAATCACCACAAAAGCAATCTGCAATCCTTCTCCAGCAAGCTCCGCAATTCATCATCTTCAATTACCTGAAATACAGGCTTAAAATCATCAACACAACGGTTCAGCGAGTCTATAGGTTTTCCAAATCATCATTTGAACACAAGAGAAAAATCAATCATAATTATTTAATAGAATTGTCATCACAATCTATTGATCAGGCATTCTGGTATATAGCAATAGCTATTGAATTGTATTAAGCTCATGACACCGACCCCTTAACTTAGTCACCCACGCCTAAAACCGGCATGACTAGATGAATTCCAGTGCCCCTACTAGGGTATCAGTTGCAAGTATACCACATTCTCATTCTCGTAAAATTATCCTTCCCAGCGGGTTACTCCGGGTAAAGACCTGGTCTCGGATAGGGTCGTCAGCCCAATAGTACTATTATTAGAATAAGCGGCTATTCCCAACTCACAACATCAAGTCAGAAGATAGTTAACGGCTCATGAATTTAGGGACTTTTGCAACATAGGTACTTATACAATTCAAATCAACAAAGGCAACCAAGGCAACATTCGGGTCCAACAATTACTCATGACTTGTGTTCATTTTACTTTCAAATAGCATGTATCCCCCTTGCGGGTTAAAATCATTTACAACATAATAAAAAGCGAGGCTATAGACTCACCTAGAGTAATAGCAGTAGTAAGACGATCTTCGACGATAGTTGATGCCCGATAAACACTAAAACCGCAACCTATCAAATAAGGCGCGTTCATCAATGATAAACTAGAATAAAATCCATACTTACTAACACCGAATTCAAAATAATAAAATCACAACCAAACCAAAATGAAAACAATACAAGTGACCTATTACTTCATTCTATATGTTTACTTTAGTAGTCAATCGTTTCAATAAAAATCTGTCGGTACATACCAAATGTACGAGATCGATTACCCCACTTAAACACATCAAATATTTATGATACTAATCAAAGACCTCACTTACTATATATAGAAAGACCTGTTAGAATCCCATCAAAAGATTTTACTTTTAAAGTTCCCTGCCCGACACATCTTTGAACTACAAAAACTAGACAGTTTTACAACACCAACTCGTACAACCATATTGACCATTCTAAACAATCCCGTTTACAAATCCGACACTTGAGTTTGAAAATAGACTCACAACCCTAAGTTTAGAGCCAAACATCAGTCCATGACCATTTTCACAACTCATTCTATATTCCCCGAGATTCGATCCAAATATCGACAACAACTTCGGATTGTGTCGATACTCGTCTCCCGGTACACGAATAATCAAAACATCATAACTTCGCGCTCGTTTGGAGCTAGAAGCTCTATCTTATATCAAATCGAAGATAAAAGAATTCTCTACAACCTCATCTCATTAGTTTGTTCATTTTCAAACAGTAAGGTAGTCAAAATTGGCCTTGAACCTACTGCCCTAAAATACCTCTTTAAAAACCATACTAAATAATATTTTCAACCAATTTTAATCAATCTTATGCTACAAATATCACCCTAATATCATTTTAAACAACTCATCTAATCCATAACACCCTTGGATGATCATACAAAAATGTACCCACTCAAAATTTCCAACATGCAATAGTTAATATATATATATATATATAAAAAACACTACTAACAACACACCCACACAACAAAAATAGATCAAACAAGCATGGATCATATCAAAAAAATAAAATTTCTTGCATGTGTATAAAAATTATAACATTAGAATCACCATGAAATTTGCAAGATGGGTTATTGATTTGTTTTAGCTTGATCATAATAGAATTGAAGAAATTTTGATGGATTGAAGAGAGGGGGGTCACGGCTATGGAGAGAAAAGAAAGAAGGAGATGAAGTTTTGGCTTAAAATGAATTTTATAATAAAAGTGTGTAGTGGAAAATCCTTATATAGTGGGGTGGAGGAGTAGTTTTTGCCAAATTGTGATAGTTTTGGTCCAAAATGCAATTAAATAGTTTACAAGGTTGAAAATGTAAATTGTAAATTTTGAAAATATTTACGAGGCTCGGGTTTCGTAAAAATACTTTTCAAAAGTTAAAACACACTCAAAATATGATAATAATATGATCATGGTTCGACTTAATACGAACTTAAAATAAAAACGTCAAAAATATAAACATCGAGACAACAAATGATAAAGTATAAAATATCGGGCATCCGTCGATATCGTGGTCACTAATAATCCTCGCTATTAGTAAAAAGATAAAAATAAGACTTCCAACGTCGGTTTTAAATAGAACCATCAATCGTCATATCATTGAACTCATCAAAATTTTCAAAATTATTCGTAAAACAATATTATATAATATTAAATGAATGACCTCGGGTTTGGGTTGTCACATATATTCAAGCCGCTTACATGTGAAACATTTTCAGCGGGTTGTGAGTCATTGTAAGAGATGAATGCCATACATCCAGATGTTGGCTTATTCCCTTGTTTGAGCATGGCCTCAGGTTCCATAGTCCTTAGTTGATTATAAATATCATTAAAGGAAGCATTCTTGTAAGCCTTGGTGGCAATGACAGATTTTGCATGAATCTTCCATGCATCACCTAGACCTCCAAGAAAGGTAGTTGTGATATCTTGCTCCTCAAGATTTGTTCCCATGAAAGCTAGCTTGCTAGTAATTTCTTGAAGATGACTTCTCACCTCACTTAGCTTCTCGTTAGGACGAGCTTTGAAAACAATATACTCAATCATTAACTGCTTCTTCTTTTATTTAACAGTTTCCTCATTACCACCATAGATGGTCTCAGGGGGTGCCCAAAGATCCTTAGCAGATTCATACTTTTTGAATTTATGTTGCTCCTTAGGAACAAGAGCAAGTTTGAGTGTACTCAAAGCTTTTATATCATTCTTTCTCTCTGCTATCTCAGTAGCTGACACAACTCTTCTATCTTCAGGTTTTGGAAGAAGATCATCACCCGACTGTCCAACTGTTCTTCTTGATTCAATAGCAGTAGTAATCTTAAAGTCATTCTTGAATTGATTACCATATTCAATGACTTCCCAGAGAACATAGTTATCAACTTGCAAGTATTGTTCAAAGTTGAACTTCCAAAGTTCAAAGTTATCAGGATCAAGTATAGAAATTTTAAAATTATGATTTGCTGAGTGTAAGGTTTCAGTTGCGACAGACGTGATGATTTAGGGTTTGCAACGATTTAGGGTTTTTGGCGATTTAGGGTTTTTGTTCTTAATGATCAAAAGTTCCTCAACAAGCTCTAATACCACTTGTTGATCCTAAACTTAGATCGATTAGATTTGTATTATCGAGATTGAATCATGTATAATACGTAGAGATACTTTGTATAGTCAATAGTCTAAGTGTTATGCGGAATTAACACTTAGAACAAAGAACAAAGTAAAACAAAGTATGTATACCAAACTTTAACTTCGATTAATAATAATAACTACGTACAATGAAAGTGTGGAAAACGTGTATCAATATCAAAACCCTAAGACCTCCTTTTATAACAGAATGAGTCTTGAACAATAATCTACCTATCAACTATTTTAGGAAAAGATAATTAATACGAATACAATATAGAACATATCTTTTCCTAAGTATACAAAATGTGTTGACTAAGTAGTTTGATGTAGCTGGGATTTCCTTCGTCAGCGCTTTGATATTTCTTGTTAGTGTCAAATCTGTCAGCGCCTCAATTACTCTTGTCAGCGTCTAAAATCCCTTTGTCAGCGGCATAGTGACTTTAGCTAATTTTAATCCCAACACAGTGGGCAACGAGGCCCAAATTGGGGGGGGGGGGCATGTGGATTTTAGACGCAAGCAGGGGGAACCCCAGGGTTGGCTGGGGGTTGTTTGGTTTGGGCATAACAGCGAGCCGAGAGCCTTTGGCTCTCGGTGAGGTGTTTGTGGCTCGGACGAGTCACAAAAGCGAGAGGCCACAGCCTTCGGGCTGTGGTGCTCGGTTTTCGGGTCTCAGGTTTCAGGCTCGGGTACTTAATATTTTTTCAAGAACACGTAATTAAACCAACATGTAAAAAAAATTTATGTTATGTTTTAATCAATTAATTGTATTAATTAATTTATGGTTTAATTAAAATAAAACTTAGGATATGTTTATTAAAAAAATCAAGATATAACATGTATGTACATTTATTTAAATAAACTTATGTTATAATAGTTAATAATTTAATTATTCATGAACATAGATTTAATTAATTAAAACTTAGGTTAATTAATTAATATCTTTTATGGTAAAGTTTAATAACATAAAATATGTAATATTATTAATTAATATTAACTTATAATAACATGACATGACATTATTAATTAATAATAATAAGTTAATCTAAGTATTTATTATCTATTAAACTTTATAGTATAATTATATATGGTATAAGATAAGCATATAAATAATTATGGAAACAAGTTAATTATGGAGGTATACTAATTATGGCAACATGATAAATATGAAACACATTAAATATGGTAACATGCTAAATATGGAAACTTTCTATTTTTGAAAACTTACTAACTATGGAAACGTTATATTTTTAGAAACATACAATTTAAGGAAACATACTATCTTTGGAAACTTAGTATATATGGAAACCTGCTATTTTTGGAAAGTTACTATATATAGAAACCTGCTATTTTTAGAAAGTTACTCATTATGTTATAATAACTACTATAACACTTAAAACATGAAAGACATGAATCTAAAACACATGAAACTATAAGAAATACATGATTAAAATATGACATAATAAGACAAGACAAGAACAAGTATAATAAGTATGAACACGTCAAGTAAATTAACTAACAAGTATGTATAAGTAAAACCGACTCTTATTCATGTCCCTTCATTATATAGCTATTGTGAAGTCGGAGTGATCTTCTACATTCGTTTTCGTCTTCATTTACTAAACATAAGGTACGGATATTCCGTCCTTCAGTAAGGACATTCTTTCCTATACTTAGGATTCCCCGTTTGCAGCCATGTGTTTTCCCCAGTAGTTTAAGTGTCTTAAACACATCAGTATATGTTACGATTTTTTTAGATTGCCTGAGCAATATACATGCATGCCAGTTTCACCTACTTATGAGGGTTCCATAACCATAGCACTAGAGGCAACGGTGCTATGACTCTTTTGCGGTGAGAGTGATTACTCGCATCGTCCCTTTACAATATTTTGCCTTTGTTATTATTATCATGTGGGGCGAATGGGTGCATCCTAGGACAAGTTATTATCATTTCATGGTAACTGCGATGTGTTCCTTGCATCCGTTACAAGAGTTGATCCCTCCACTAATTTTATGTTTATTAATTAGAGGCAACCCCTATAATTGCATGACGAGGTCACCCCTCTATGTATTCATGCACGTTGATATAACATGACGTATACGGGCTCCAGAAAAATTTAAAATACAAGTTTTTAAGATAAATTAAACATACGTCTATTCAGAAATATAAACCAGTCTTATGAACTTAAACGAGGTTTTCCAGGACATACATTTATTCCGCTGCTATTCATTTCATTTCATTACTTGATTATGTTTATGCTTTACATTCATTGTTATATATCCGCTTATTGAGCGTATTACTTAGTCGTATTTCTCTTTCCGTGGCCCAATACGGCAGGTACTTAAGGGCAAAGTTAGGAATCAAGAGTACGTGCATGGAATGAGGCACCAGTCTTCTTTCATTCTTTAATGCATTTACATACTTTTGATTTGCTGGACATTGTTTAGTCCTTTCCTTTACATTCTATACTTATCTATTTCGTGTGTGGATCTTATGTTAGATCCGATGTTTGTTTCCGGACTCTTTTAGGATCATTTAATGTTTAGACATTTACCTTGCATGCTTTGATGAAACGCCATAATTATTACGTAATGGTCCATTTATCCAAATCGGGTTTTATAAGACTAGACCTCATGGAGATCATAAAAGCATATTTAGTAGGAGTGTAGTAGGATCCACTAGGGTACCCTCTCACATTAAACTCAAAGGTTTTGAGTTTGTAGAACAGCTGATAACGCTCAAATCCAACATGTACTAACAAGCGTTATCTTCACTATTGATATAGTATTTGTGATAATAAACGGACTTTTATTTCTAATATTGTGCAAAGTTCGATTATTGTGTCTTGTAGGAAGCAAGAATGAAGAAACGTGAAGAAAGGAATAAAAAGCGCGAATTGGAGGCGAAGGAATAAACGAGGCATGGAAACATAAGCTCTCGTATGAATAATAAATGAGAATAAAGGAGTCTTGGAAAGTTTAGAGGAAAGAAGGAGGAAGAAAAAAAGAAAAAGGACTAAAAGGGAAAAAATGTGGAAATAAGGACCATTTACCACCAGCATATTCAAAGTTGCCACCAGCAAAACGCAACTGATTTGCCACCAGCAGAGTCAAAAGTGCCACCAGCATTTTGATAGTCAGGTTTAGCAAAGGTCACAATTAAAAACCCCTAATTCACCACCATCAATGGGAGACTTCTCATTTCCCCTCCATAATAACTCCCAGACGTTTTTGCCTCCTTCCCAAGCCAAAATCATGTATAAATTAGACCTTAGGGTCATTGTTTTCAGTGTGCTTAATCCAAGGATCATTCTAACCCTTGACAAAGGTTAGAAACACCATTCTTACATAACCCGAAAGATAATAAACCTTGTTAATCCTCATAGGAGGGACGAATTTCACGAAGGAGGGATTCGGTTGGAGGTTCATTGGTCGATTGGAGGCTTTGAAATTGCTCTAAATTCTATTTTGTTATTTTCTTTGTGTTTGAGGAACTATTTGGTAAATTCGTTTACTTGAATTGATTCTCACTTAAATAAAATATTGTTGAATGTTATGAATTGTGTTGCAATGTGTTTGAGCGTGAATTCCGAGAAGTTTGATATACTTGTGTGATCAGGCCCGGATTTGGTATTGGGCCATGTGGGCAACAGCCCGAGGCATCACAAAACACGGGGCATCATTTTAACCGGTCATTGTACATAAGACTAGGTTCATTTTCTAAGCTTATAATACAGTAGGTGGACTATTATATGTAAATATAGAAATTATTATGATACATCATTGTGGCAGTTATGAAATGTCACAATCATTTCCACCTAACAGACCATGATTGTAGGGAATTACCATTTACTATTTTTGACAAAGTCCTAAGCTTATAATTCTTTTAGGCTAGGCACAACGCATGGGGGTCGCGACCTAGTTTTTTCGGCCGGCGACCTAGTGCGACCTATTTGCCACAACCCGGCGACCTAGTTCGACCTAGTTGAAAAAAAAAAAAAAAAAAAAAATTTTAAACACAATAAATTTAATAAAAAACATTACATTTATTTAAAAAAAACATTACACAATTATTCGAAATTAAAAAACATTAAACATTAAATGGGTGATATCGCCATTATCCATTGCGATTATTCCAAATGTGTTCCACTAGATCGGTTTTTAGGTTGAGATGTAGATGTGGATCGACTATTTGCTGAGTAATTTGAAGCCTTTCTTCATGCGTATTTATCGGATCGTTATCAGCATGTTCTTCTACTTGATGATAATTGGGTGATATCGCCGCCCCCCTATGTTTAATAACCATATTGTGTAATATGATACACGTGTACATTATGTCTGATAGTCGACTTTTTGACAATCCTCGGGCCGGGATATCAATCATCTTCCATTTTGCTTTCAATACACCGAAGGCTCGCTCAACATCTTTTCTTGCTGCTTCGTGCTTCGTTTTATACAATCTTCGTTTATGATCATTTGTCGGCAGATCTTGTATAGACTTAATAAGAACCGACCATTGCGGATATATCCCATCAGTAAGATAGTATCCTCGACGATAATGCACGTTGTTAGCCACGAATCCCAGTTCAGGTGCTTTCCCCGATTTAAGATCATTAAAAATAGGGGACTGGCGTAAAACATTCACGTCGTTATTCATCCCAGCTACACCAAAGAATGCATGCCAAATCCATAAGTCTTGCGATGCAACCGCCTCCAATAAAATGAACGGTGTTGACCCCTGATCACGCCTACTAAATTGAGCTTTATAAGCAACGGGACAATTCTCCCACGGCCAATGTGTACAATCGATACTTCCTAGCATCCCAGGAAACCCGTGTTTTTCCTCGTGAAAAGCATAAAGTTTCTCCATGTCAGTATAAGTAGGCTTTCGCAAGTACTCTGTACCATATAATTGCATTATGCCGGTACAAAACCGTCGAAGACACTCTCGTGCTGTTGTCGCACCCATTTGCAAATATTCGTCTAGAGAATCAGGCACGGCTCCGTACGCCAGTTGACGAATAGCGGATGTGCACTTCAGCAAGGGCGAAAGACATTCTCGATTCAAAGCATCCGTTGAGTTTCGAAAATAAGCATAGTTATTTTTCAAATCGTCAACAATACGCATCTACTAGACGATTATGTGCACCCTGATAATCTCTATATATATACGACCGTTTTTTGGGGCGTGATGCTTCATAAGCCTGTTCGCAAGCTTGCGTAAAAGCTTCTAACTCACTAGTAACTTCTTCTTCGTCGTCGGAAGAGTCGGCAAAAAACAATTCATAAGACATTTTTGGAGATTTGTGTGTTATATTTTTGTGATAATTGGTAATAAAAATAGGGTATTTATAGGGAATTTTAAAAATATAGCCGTTTGAATTTTTTTTAAAAAGCCAAATATGACCGTTTGAAATTTAAAAATTCACAAGGCTTAAACAACTCACAATTTAACTAGGTCGGGACTAGGGTCGATTTACCCTCGATTTACACCGGCGACCGAATCGCCGCAACGCGACAATTCGGTCGCGACCGACGATCGACCGAAAATATTCCGGGGCGTTGCGCCCAGCCTTAAAAGAAAACAAGAATCAAACCTACGAATATTTTTCTTTGTTGCAGTTGGTTATCATTTTCACTCGTATAGCTATAGTAGGCTATATCATTCTATTTTCATCAGTTATCAACGAATCAAGCCACCAATGAAATTAAAATATTGAATCATATATTATCTCTACTCTCCAATTCTGCATTACATGTGACCAAATCAGGTGATAATATTCAATAATTCATTTTGTATGCTTGTCTTCTTTCATTTTCTTACTATTATATTAGATAATTAAGTTAGAAACTATCGTGTTACGCCGTTCACAACGGGTGCGCAAAATAGGAAACGAAAGCAAAAGAAACAAGAATATATATAATCAAGCTCAATTTGTCTTTAGATTCGTTTGTTGTTAGGCAAAAAAAGAATTGTAATGATGTTAATAAAAATATTGAAAATCCTATAAACAATGATAATGCCAAAAATGAAGATGTTGAAGTTAATGAAATACACGATGTTAACCTTAATGAATATAATGTTAAAGTTTTAACGAAAATGACGATGTTGATGTTAATGATGACCATGTTGAAAAAGTTAATAAAAGTGTACCTAAAGTTAATAATAATACTTTTGATGATTTTGCTTCAAGAAACACATGAAAGCATCGTTTTAAGTGATATACGTAGAATGCGTAACTTAAATTTACTTCTTTGTATCATAACATTTTAGTTAATAAATAAATTTGGCGTGGGGCTGAGCCGCTTAGCTTGACTAGGTTCTAAATCTCTAAAAAACCGTGTGTTTTTTGTTTATAAAGGGGTATATTTTAGTCGGCTCGCCCCGGGCATCAAAAATCTCAGAACCGGCCCTGTGTGTGATGAACATGGATTCTAAAGAAGAGTTTGGTTTTATGATCAATAGAATATAATTGGGTTTTTATGGTTGATAATTTCTTGAAACATGTTTTGATAATCAAATGAAATATAGCTTTTTATTGGATTTAAAGATCGAAATGATTTCAGGTAAACTATGTTCTAAAAGATTTTTGCATGGATCAATTTGGTTTCTTGGTGGTTGACACTCACCTTGAAAAGTTGGTTGAAGGAACTTGTCAAAAGATTTATCTTGGGTATAGGTCAAAAGAACCCATTCAAACCAAACTTATCTCTTTGTATTTTATAAAAAATAGGGATTATAATGAATTAGAATAGATAATTGATGTAGCCTTTTTACTACCCTTTAGGAAAAGAGCGTAAAATAGTGGAAAGTATTAAGCGTCGGTTTAGGAAAACCAAGCACTAATGACCAATGTGGTTCAAGTTCGTTTCCCAAGGAGGCTAGTGTATTGTGTAGAGAGATGATTAACTTTGTGATTATATGATTACGAGAAAAGAAAATAGAAATGAGATAAGAAGAGAATGACGGTTACGATGACGGATTACACTAAGACGAAAAGGTCATACACGTAAAACCGTAAAAAGTACCAAAATTAAAAATTTACTCTAAAAATTCCTAGAAAATTGCAATAAATCCTAAATAATGTAATTAGAGTTTACAAAAAATCAAAAATCACCCAAACCTTTTATTTAATTAAATAATGATTTTTTAATGCTAATTAAAGCCCTAAAAATCAATTTAATTAACAAAAAGCCCAAAATGAGATTTTTTCAATCGTAGACCTCTAAAATATCCTAACTTAATTTAAAACTATTTTTGAAAATTTTAAAATTAATAAAACTATTTAAAAACATTTAAAAACTATTAAAACTTAAAATAATTCTAAAAATTAATCTAAGGACAATAAAAATATTCTAAAAATTGTAAGATTCCTAACTTAATGTATTAACCTAAGAAAAATGTAAAAACTTGAAAAATATAAATTTTAATTTTTAATAATAAAATAATAATAAAATAATATTAAAAATCCAAAATTTATAAAAAAAATCTAAAAACTTGAAAATTAGTTTAATCTAACCTAAGTAACACAGAAATGAAGTTGAAATTACAAAAATACCCCTAATAGGCCTTCAAATGGGCCAAAAGTCCAAACAGTCCCCTTAATGGGCTCAAATAGGCCCAATAAGCAAAATGTTGTCCAATTAAGCCCAAAAAATCCATCTGACTCAAAATTTGATTCTGAACATAATTTTTCAAAGACCCAAAAGCTGAAAATGTGAAATAAGCTGACTTATATCAAACAACTTATTCTTAATGGGCTTTTTGGCGCATTAAGCTATAAGCTGATGCCATAAGCTCAAATTAGACACACAAGCTTCTTTTGAGTTACTTAAGACTTCTATAAAAAGAAATTTGAAAAAAGTCCAAGGAATAAGCCTGAAAATGCAATAAGCAATCTTTAGAAAACGACAAAATAGTCGTTTTTGAGTTCTAGGCTATCCCAAGAGCTGATTCAAGTTTCAAAAGCTTTTAAATGACTTAACTAAGCTTAATCAACAAAATGTTTTCAAATAAGTTCACTCAATAAGCTGAAATAAGCAAATAAGCACTTATGAAAAAGTCAAATGAGTTGGTTTTCTAGCAAAAAGTCAAAGTCAAAGTCTAATAAGCTCCAGTTCAAACAAATGGGTCAAATAAAAAAATTGATCACAAAAAGTAAGTTGTTGCAGGTCTGGATAAGCCAATATGGATTATTAATAAGCTGAATGCAAATTAACACTAGCAGGGGCTAGTTTTAGTGTCTGAGCAGTGGGAACAGTTTCCACTGCTTGACTTGTTTGACTTTTTGTCTTTAATGACTTTTTTGGAGATTCAAGTTATACAAAGGCACCCAATTGATCAGTGGATCAAGAGGAGTCAAATACAACAAAGAAATCACAATCACTAACAGCCAATTAGTACCGTTAAATCAAAACATCACCAGATCTAGCACAACCATGAGCAGATAAGCAGTTATGGTTCAATAAGCACTTATATCACAATTCAGCCAACCAAACTTAACAAAATGCATACACAAGCAATAATAAACTTATATGAACAAGTCTAAACAGGTTTCATGCACTGATTCAAAGTATAGGTCAACACTCAAGCACTAAAAGTTACTGATGAACTATGAACGTGCAGTTATGAACACTTGCTGATGCAATTGACCACCAAGCCAAATTCAGACCTCCAAATCTTGTTAACAGGTTATAAGAACTATGTTTAAGCACTTTTTAGCCCTAAGCATGCATACACTCTAGGTGTTCCCAAACTCTTAGGTCTAAAACAATCAAAACAAGCAATCTATAGCACAATCTTTGATTTGGTGTTTCAATGTTGAAAACTTGCAACAAATAGCACTCAAACAAGTATATAGCAGATACAAAGCAATAACACAAACTTCCAACCACAAAATAACACACAATTATTCAAGACAGGTAATCCCAAACACCCTTTTAACTTTTCAAATCAAGATTTTCAAATCAAAAGTGTTATCCAAGATCACCCAAGCCCAAATCAACACAATAACAGATGAGATATGCAGATTAGGATAAGATTAAGCCACAAAATCAGCAAGAACACAAGCAACACACAAATATCACAAATATCCAAAATTTATTCAGATTTTGAGATTAAGTATGCAAACCTCATGGATGTACATCCACACCCACGAATTTTGTGCTTACGTGCTAGCAAGAACAAGCACAAGCTTCCACAATAAAGCCTGCTAAGATTCAACAAGGTTAGAAGCAAAATATCAAAAACAGAAAGGTTAAAATGCCTTGATTAATGCAACTCTTGTACCCCCACACTTGATTATCCCCAAGTTATAGGCTTCACCACACCTTGATAACTCAATATCAGGATGCTATGATCAGCTTTATATCCCAAGAATTCCAAGGTGTACCAAGAAACTAAGCAAAATATCAAGCTTGAAGGAAAATGTGCAAACTTTTGCACACTCCTTAAAAACATGTTTTAAGATTCAAGATTAACAAACTAAGAACAGAAACAAGCAGTAAACAACAATGGCACTTGACTTTTCTTCAAAGATTCAAACTCATTTCATTAAACTGAATATGGATTTACAGAACTTTGAACAAATGAAAATTCAAGAGCAAAGTACAAATGAAGCACCCTAAGGCCTTTATATAGGCATACAAATGAACTAAGTAAGCTGAAAAACGTGTAACCCTAACTATGGAAGTTCCAAAATTGCCCTTTGAGTAGTTTGAACTTTGAAGATCATGTGACTATTTCTTGTTTGTTTATGGAGCTGGCATGGTGAAAAATGCATCCAATCGCTTATAAGGAGCTTAGAAAGTAAGCTAGAATCACACACGTTGGATGACTGGCCAAGTTTTGGCAGTTTCTTCTTTGTTTGCAGCAGGGGAATCTCTTGTGGGGCTGCTGAGTGAGGTGGCAAGAGTTTTTAAGGTTGTGTTATGATTAAAACATCATTAATCATTAATCTGGATAATATGGAGGCCTAATTTTTGTTTAAACAAAAATACCCCATTCTTGTTCTTGAGTGAATAGTTTGGTGTTTGATCCGGTTTAGGGGTGATTAGGATTTTAATCCATGTTTTGGCGCCAAGGTTTATTTATTAAATAAACCGGATTAGTGGAAGGGTGACATGGAGGAAAGGAGGCTTGTGGTTGGTGGAAATGGGTTAGTGGGACATGTGTCAAAACATGAGTGGTCTAGGTAACTTTGTTTGTCTGCCAGGTTTAACCCTTTCTTTTCTTTCTCTTGTCACTTGCATATAAACTAGCAAAAATCTGGATTCCTTTGTAATTGAAGTTTTATTTTTCACACTTTTGCCCCAAATACTTTTCCAAAGTATTTTCAGGGGTCTTTCTTGCCATTTCTTGATTCTTGAAGGACTGATTTAGTATTTTCTTCAAGGATTATGGTCTTGACTTGTTTTTTTGACCTTTTGGAGGACTAAAATTGCCAAGTCATGATTAATGAGGGACCATTTTTGCCATTTCTTCAAAGTCAAGGGTCCTTTTGGTAATTTTGACATTTTCAAAGGACCAAACTTGTAATTTCTTGTAACTTGGAGTCCTTCTTGGTATGTTTGACTTTGAGGAGGATTAATATTCACATTTTAGTTCTGTTGAGGGACTAAAATTGCCAATTCTTCAAAGTAGAGGGCCCTTTTTGCAATATTGACAAACTTTAGGGACCAATCTTGTAATTACGAAGATACAAGGGTATAAAGTGTCAATTCTTCCATATTGGAGGACCCATTCATAAATCTTCAAATCTTGAAGGGTTTTCTTTGGAAAATTCTTCATTAGGGCTTGGTTCAATGTGCGGCTTCGTTTCCCGTGTTCGTTTTTGTATGATTCTTGTGATCTTTTGTCATTTTCTCAATATCCGTACCTAAAATACACAAGCAACAAACACAAGCATATATTTGGGTATTTTCATGATATTTTATGCATTTAAAGCCCTTTTTGGACGATGAGACTATGTATAAAAGTAGTCTCATCACTCCCCCATACTAAACCATTGACGTGCCCTCACGCAATGCTAGAATAAAGTATCATAGCATCTCCAAAATTCATTTTTATTCACTTTTATTTAATGATAAACTAGCTACACTACTACCATTACTATTACTTGCGTTTTAGACATAATGTATGATTTTCATCGCAAAATGGGACGTTTAGGTTCATAGAATAAGAACACGTGAATGCTTCGTTAGAAATAATTTCATCGTCCTCGATTTTCACCCCAATTCCATGCCAAGCGTGCAACAAGATCACTATCATTATAAGTTAGTAATGCTAACACTACTCATATGCCCTAATGACGTACTTATCCTCCCATTTTCCTAAGTTTTATCTCTTTTTTTTTGGTAACCGTGATTTCCGACTCATTTATTTTTTCTTGAATGTTTCGCGATGATACATTGTTTGACTTATGTGATAATAGAGATTTACGTCTAAAAATAGAGTCCTAACGGTGTAACCAAGACCATCAAATCAATAACCCCTCCTGATAGACAACGATGTCAAAAAATTAAGTCAACAAGAAGGATCGATAAACACGGTTTTATAACGGTTTTGAACATGAGACTTATTACCAAGACTTTTATACGCCCCCTAACGGAAGGGCCTTATTATCTTTGGTTTACCTCCATCTTTTATTCAACTTCGCCATGAAGCTTTTATTATGACTTCGGTCTTGCCTTGCCTTTTATTATCCACCTCATCGGTGATTTTATTAGCCAAAGACGTATATCCTCACGCTTAGGCGAATTTTGGATCTTTAAAGCTTCAAAGATTAAGGCTTGATTCACTTTCAATTTTGCATAGATTTTTCGGCCTTGTGAGCTTCAAATTGTTTGCTTGATTTAGGTGAGCACTTGAAATCTTATTATTGGGTGAAGCTTTCGATTATTCGGGTGCCAATACTTCAAAACCGTGACGCTGGCGATATCTTAATGTCTCCCAATTTAATTACACGAAAGCTACTAGAAAAGACTAGAAACCCAACAATCAAGACTAAACCGCTAAGTCAATATTTATTAAGCAAAAAATATTTACAAGCGAAGGGAGAATAAGCAAATAACGAGAACACATGAGTTTTTGAAAGAATACAAGTACTCTACGTTTAGCATAGTAACTTATAATTAACCCTATCATTTCTCGTCTTCATTTAAGAGACTTAGACTAATGTGAAGTTAAGGAATCAAAGCTAAGTGCTCAACACGCACGGTCGAGTCAAAAATTACTCTTATTCTCGCCATCGAAAAACCTACATTCGTGTCTTCAAACACTTATTAAACACGAGAAAATTTTTAAATTTTTGCCATTTTTAGCCTTATTTTGCAACAAAACGATAAACAAAAAGATAAACTTTGGAAAGCGTGAAGGTTTGGCAAGGCAAGTATCTATTCACCCCCCCATACTAAAGTTAAACATTGTCCTCAATGTTTCGAGACTAAGGGTTGGAAAACCCCCATACTAGAGACGTAGTCGAATGCATAATCTAGCATGAAAAGGGTGTAACCGTTAAATTTAAAGCCGTTTATGAAGTGTGCTATAAACCTAAGGTTAGAACATCAAAGGATATATCATGGATATTGAGAAAGTCTTCAAAGAAAAAGATCGAGTGCTCCCATAAAATGAACACGAGAGGCTCCAATCGTGAAGATAATGATTATCTAAAATCCACAATTCATAAACAACCACAGAACAAAGGTTGGAAGGGCACAAATCCCCACATGTTACTACATTATAAAGCGATAATATGTACATAGGATAAGCATGGGACTCCCCCACGAGGCACCTCGTTTTTGATTACCGAGTCATGAGCTCGACTCGATCCCCTCAATACTAATTATCATTGGGGAAGGTGATTTGGTCGAGGTAGTTCAAGGATGGAACTTCCCCGCCAAAGTAGTGCTTCAACCTATGTCCATTCACCTTGAAATTGGGGCCATCATTTTGAGCTAGCTCAATGGTCCCATAAGGAAAAACTTGAGTCACGGTGAATGGACCGGACCAACGGGATTTCAACTTACCAGAAAAGATTTTCAAACGAGAGTTAAAAAGCAAAACTTGATCCCCAATGTTAAAAACCCGGTTTTTAATTTTAGAATCATGCAAATTTTTAGTCTTTTCTTTATAAATCAATGAATTTTCATAAGCAATATCCCTAAATACATCCAATTTATTTAATTGCACTTTCTGGTGTTTTCCCGCGGTCTCCATGTCATCATTACAATGCTTTAGGGCCCAATAAGCCTTGTGTTCCAATTCAATTGGCAAGTGACAACTTTTCCCATACACAAGCTTATAAGGAGTGCACCAAATGGGTGTCTTATGAGAGGTCCTAAAGGCCCATAAAGCATCGTCCAACTTATCCGACCAAGATTGTCGGTTTTCCCCTACGGATCTCTCCAAGATCCTCTTCAACGCTCGGTTTGAAACCTCGACTTGCCCACTCGTTTGTGGGTGATAAGCCGTAGAAAGCCGATGTGTAACCCCATATTTCCTTAGGACCCTTTCGAATTGGTCGTTACAAAAATGGGTTCCACGATCGCTTATGATTGCACGAGGGGTTCCAAACCGAGAAAACAAGTTTTTCAAAAACTTGACTACCACACAAGCATCATTGGTGGGCAAAGCCTTAGCTTCCACCCACTTAGATAGGTAGTAAACCGCGAAAAGGATGTACTTATTACCACGAGATGATGGGAACGGCCCCATAAAGTCGATGCCCCAAACATCAAAGATCTCACACAATTGGATGATATTATGTGGCATTTCATCTTTTTGTGAGGCTTTTCCTTGTCGTTGGCATGAGTCACATGACTTCACAAGCTCATGTGCATCTAGGTAAATAGTAGGCCAAACGAAACTGGCATCAAAGACCTTCTTAGCCGTGAGATTAGCACCATGGTGACCACCCGTGGGTCCCTCGTGACAAGCTCTAAGGATGTTAGAAGCTTTGGTACCAAAGACACAACGTCGAATAATTTGATCCGCACAAGTTGAAAACAAGTAAGGATCGTTCCAAAAGTAGAACTTGACGTCACGAAAGAATTTTCGTTTTTCTTGAGTCGTCATACCCTTGACGATGAAGTTGCCCGCATGGTAATTTGCGAAGTCCGCAAACCATGGGGTGGAAGAATCAAGCTTAGAATTCACTACACCAAGTGTCTCGAGCGGAAATGTTTCGGTGATTTCCTTGGGCTCGTAAACACTTTGGTGAGGATATTCCAAATGAGAAAGATGATCGGCCGCTAGATTCTCGGCTCCTTTTTTGTCAACGATTTTGTTATCAAATTCTTGAAGGAGGAGAATCCAACGAAGTAATCTCGGCTTAGCATCTTGTTTAGCCATAAGATACTTAATAGCCGAACGATTCGTATACACTATGCATTTCGTCAAGACGAGATAAGGTCGGAATTTCTCAAATGCATACACCACGGCAAGGAATTCCTTCTCCGTTGTAGTGTATTTTAGTTGAGCCTCGGTCATCGTCTTGCTAGCATATGCAAGAAGTTCTTTTCATGACGTTACCCCAATACGGCCCCAATAGCGTAGTCACTAGCATCACACATGAGCTCAAAAGGGAGGTTCCAACTGGGAGTAACAAGAATGGGAGCTTCGGTAAGTTTCCTCTTAAGGATTTCAAAGGCTCGTACACAATCTGCGTCAAAGACAAAACGTGCCTATTTTTCAAGGAGATGTGTAATAGGTCGTGAGATCTTTGAAAAATCATTGATGAATCGATGATAAAATCCCGCGTGGCCTAGGAAACTCCTAACTCCCTTAACTGTTTTGGGATGAGGTAATTTGGCGATGACATATAACTTAGCTTGATCTACCTTAATCCCCGCTTTCGAAACCTTGTGCCCTAACACGATTCCACTTTTAACCATAAAATGACATTTCTCCCAATTGAGCGCAAGGTTGGTTTCCTCACAACGCCTCAACATTCTCTCAAGATTCGACAAACACGAAGTGAACGAACAACCAAACACGGAAAAGTTATCCACGAAGACTTCCATCGTCTTCTCGATCATATCATGAAAAATAGCCATCATGCACCTTTGAAAGGTTCCCGGTGCATTGCAAAGCCTGAATGGCATTCTATGATAGGCAAACGTTCCATATGGACACGTAAACGTAGTTTTTTCTTGATCACGAGGATCGATGGGGATTTGGAAGTAACCGGAAAAACCATCTAAAAAGCGATAGAAATCATTTCCCGCAAGACGCTCCAACATTTGGTCCATAAAGGGCAAGGAAAAATGATCTTTACGAGTGGCTTCATTCAACTTACGATAGTCAATGCACACTATCCATCCGGTCACGAGTCTGGTGGGAATTAACTCGTTGGCATCGTTTGGCACAACGGTCATTCCTCCCTTCTTAGGGACACAATGAATAGGACTCACCCAAGGGCTATTGGAAATAGGGTAAATCATTCCCGCGTCAAGGAGTTTGAGGACTTCCTTTTTAATGACGTCGTGAATTTTGGGGTTCACCCTCCTTTGACATCGAATTGCGGGCTTGTAATCCTCCTCCATTAAGATTATGTGGGTACAAAACTTTGGATCGATCCCCTTAATGTCGGATAACTTCCACACAATTGCCCCTTTGTGATCCTTTAGAACATCGACAAGTGCGATTTTTTCATCATCCGAAAGTTCCTTCACAATAATAACCGGCAACTTGTCGCCCTCCTACAAAAAGACATATTCGAGATAAGGAGGTAAATATTTCAACTCGAGGATAGGTGGTTCCTCAATTGAAGATTTGGGCTCGATAATCATAAACTCCTCGGGTGGAGGAAATGGGAAATCGTTATGAAAATCCTTTATAATCGAGAAGTCCTCATCATTGTCGATTTCTTCGTTACAAGTACGTGGAACATTGAATTCTTCAAACATAAAACCACCACCTTCAAATGGAGTGAAGGTTTGTGTCGAGTTATCAAGAATGGGATCTAACATAGTGGGATTGCCAATATTTTCATCATCACCAAAACCTAGAACATCTTGTGAAAATTCCTCGCAAACCACGTCAATCATATCAACGAGGTTTATGGTTGCAACGGAATAAACAAGAGAAATTTGAGAGTTTTGAGTTGCGTTTATAACATGTTCCTCGTCGTTGAAACGTAAGGTGATCTTTCTAGCATGAACATCGATCAAAGCCATAGACGTATCTAAAAACGAATGACTTAAAATGAGAGGAACTTGAGGATCCATGGGAATATCGACAACGATAAAGTCTACCGGATAATAGAACTTTCCCACTTTTACAAAAACGTCTTTCGCCAATCCACATGCGGGAATCGTGGAATGGTCGACCAACTCTATAGACATTAGTGAAGGAGTAAGATTAGGAAGATTGAGCGACTTGAAGATTGAAAGTGGCATCAAGTTAATGCTAGCACCAAGGTCGGCCAAGGCATAGCATTCTTCCATATCTTGGATTGCACAAGGGATCAAGAATTTACCGAGATCACCGACTTTTTGAGGTATGCGATTAAGATAAACCGATGAACAACTAGACAATTGGTGCTATTTCTCCTTGTTGTTCAACATACTATTACAGTTAGCGGAAAATCGAGGCATCATGACCAAAGCATTGGCGAAACTCACATTAAAGTGCAAATCACAAAACATTTTTATAAAAAGCTCAAATTGGTAATTGTCGCGCTCTTGACGTTTCTCCTTTCTAAGTCTCGATGGATAGGGCAAAGGTGGTGTGGGTTGAGGCATAGGCATAGCCTTTGTAATTTCGGGTTCCAATGTTGGTAATGAGTCAACCGTAGGTGTGGCATGAGCGGTACTTCGTGGGATTGGGACATGCTCCTTTTTGACCACTACCTTGGGTTCTTCCTCAATTGCATCCTCCGTAGGAGCAATTGGTTGAGGAGTCGGTTCCTTAAGTGTCTTACCACTACGTGTGGTAATTACTTTCAACTCACCCTTAGGGTTTGATATGGTGTTACTAGGAAGACTACTCGAAGACGGTTTGCACATAATTGCCTCAAACATAGATGAAATTTTGTCCTCAAACATGGATTGCCTCTTCTCGGCTTTAATCATTTCTTGCTTAATCTCATGTTGCCCTTGTTCCATTTTTTGTTGGTTTTGTTGTAACCTTGTTATATTTCCTTCCATTTTGTTTGTATGGATTTTAAGCTCATTTGCTAACTCATTTTTCAACTCTTTCTTCAAGTCGTTCTTAAACTCGGATCTTAGGCTAATGATTTATCTTTGAATGTTTTCAAACCTAGCATCATTTCCATTAGCGTATTCAACAAATTCATTTGGAAGATCTTTCAAATTTGCAAACTTTTGTTGTTGTTTTGAAAATCATTTTGATTTTTGTTTGAAACTTTATTATTAGCCCCATGATTACCATAGTTTCCTTTGTTGTAATTGTTTTTGAAACCAACTTGATTGTTGAGATAGTTGTTGTTAACATTTTGATTTGAACCAAAAACCGGTGGAGTCAATTGATTAGAGCGGGTAACTTGACCGTTTTGGTTGTAAGTTCCCGTGGCCGCGTAGGCACTCGAAGTGTTACCACCGTTGGTAATGCACTCGGAGAAATCATGACCGCCACCACAATACATGCATGAAACCTCAACCGCTTTAGCCGTAGCGGGAGCACTTTGTTCTCCAACATTGAATTCAATGAAAAGTCCTTTAAGCTTATCAAAGATTTTATTTTCCAAGTTCGCCTCAATTTGGCAAGCATCGATGGTATTAGACAAAGAAGGTGAAGCCGAAGAAGAAGCCTTACGAACACTCGACGTGCTACGAGGACTATACACCTTATATTCTCAATTATCACTAAAGCTTCCTCAACCATTTTACACAAAAAATTAGCACCCGCGGCGGCATTTAGATAATCCCTTTCATGATCATTAAGTCCATCGTAAAACGTGTCAATTTGATGCAAGTCGAAAAAACCGTGATGAGGACACTCATGTAACATTTCCTTAAACCTATTCCAAGCCGTTGAAAAACTCTCATTAAATTCTTGTGAAAATTTTGAAATCTCGTTTTTCAAATGCGTAGTCTTAGAGGGCGGAAAAATTTGGTTCACAAACTTAGACACGAGATCCTTCCACGTCAATATAGAATTGGGTGGCTCTTTCTCTAACCAAATTTTAGCGGGCCCCGCTAAGGAATACGGAAAAAGCATCATCTTAATCGAGTCGTTAGCAACATCCTTAAATTTGCAAGTGGCGGTAAGACGATTGAATTGGCGGATATGGTTGTGCGGGTTGTCCTTTTCATCACCACGGAATTTGTTGTTTTGGATCATCGACAACAAACCCGTTTTCACTTCAAAATTCTATGCAAGGATAGCCGGAATTACAATAGCCTCTCCATAACCCTCGGTGGGTCCTTGAAGTAACTCCATCATAGTTCGATTCGCCATGGTTTGTTCTTCTCTTACAATGGGTTCGTCAAAAGGAGACTCCTCACTAGAAAGATTAGGAGTAGGTGTTGACTCCTTTCGGTTTTTTCGTTTACGTGCACGTCTTGCTTGATTACGAGTAAGCATAAACGTCACGTACAATGTGGGGGTGAGCAAAGAAGATTCTTTTTGGTGTTTTGTATTTTTCAATTTTTTTGTGGTTTTTGATTGTTTTTACTTTTTTTTTTGGATTTTTGTGATTGTATTAAGTAGACCAAAATCTACAAATCTCCTCCTTAATCAAATCTCTTGATTAAATAAGACTCAAGGAATGAAAACGATCACGTGAAGTGAACTCTTTCGATGACTTAAGAACGTTGGTGGAACATCAAGACGTTAAAGAGGCTTTAATCAAATGAAACCAAGAAAGTATATATGATACTTAATAATACTTTGGGCGGCAAAACCATCGATTAGCTCTCAAAATAAAATACTCACAAGCAAGCGGGGAAACGAGGCAGCGCGAAGCACTTAATAGCCTTTTTCCTTAGGGTATATTTTATAATACCCGCCTTATACCCACCTTATAGTTTGTATTTTTCAAAATCGAGCTTCACGAAAGTATGTATCTATTTTTGCCTTTTCTTTCTTGTTTGAGATTCGAATACAATGATTGGGTAATGACCTCCGAAGTCAAGGTTGTGTTTTCACACTTTTGGAGTGCTTGTGAATTTATTGTTCTACGTATACAATATAGTAATAGTATTCACACAAAAAAAACGAAAACCGATAATACGTATTAGTAGAGTGCTACTAATACAAATAGATATTATGGCTACATAAAAACAACAATTGCCAAATGAAAACACAACACGCCTCCCCGGCAGCGGCACCAAAATTGATGTAGCCTTTTTACTACCCTTTAGGAAAAGAGCATAAAATAGTGGAAAGTATTAAGCATCGGTTTAGGAAAACCAAGCACTAATGACCAATGTGGTTCAAGTTTGTTTCCCAAGGAGGCTAGTGTGTTGTGTAGAGAGATGATTAACTTTGTGATTATATTATTATGAGAAAAGAAAATAGAAATGAGATAAGAAGAGAATGACGATTACGATGACAGATTACACTAAGACGAAATGGTCATACACGTAAAACCGTAAAAAATACCAAAATTAAAAATTTACTCTAAAAATTCTTAGAAAATTGCAATAAATTCTAAGTAATGTAATTAGAGATTACAAAAAATCAAAAATCACCAAAACCTTTTATTTAATTAAATAATGATTTTTTAATGTTAATTAAAGCCCTAAAAATCATTTAATTAACGAAAAGCCCAAAATGAGATTTTTTCAATTGTAAAACTCTAAAATACCCTAACTTAATTTGAAACTATTTTTGAAAATTTTAAAATTAATAAAATTATTTAAAACAATTAAAAAGTATTAAAACTTAAAATAATTATAAAAATTAATCTAAGGATAATAAAAATATTCAAAAAATTGTAAAATTCCTAACTTAATGTATTTAACCTAGGAAAAATGTAAAAACTTGAAAAATCTAAATTTTAATTTTTAATAATAAAATAATATTAAAAATCCTAAATTTACAAAAAATTCTAAAAACTTGCAAACTAGCTTAATTTAACCTAAATAACACAGAAATGAAATTGAAATTACAAAATACCCCTAATGGGCAGAAAGTCCAAACAGTTCCCTTAATAGGCTCAAATAGGCCCAATAAGCAAAATATTGTCCAATTAAGCCCAAAAACTCCTATCTGACTCAAAATTTTATTCTGAACACAATTTTTCGAAGGCCCAAAAGCTGAAAATATGAAATAAGCTGACTTATATCAAACAACTTATTCTTAATGGGCTTTTTGGCCCATTAAGCTATAAGCTGATGCCATAAGCTCAAATTAGACACACAAGCTTCTTTTGAGTTACTTAAGACTTCTGTAAAAAGAAATTTGAAAAACGTCCAAGGAATAATCCTGAAAATGCAATAAGCAATCTTTAGAAAACGACAAAATAGTCGTTTTTGAGTTCTAGGCTATCCCAAGAGCTGATTCAAGTTTCAAAAGCTTTTAAATGACTTAACTAAGCTTAATCAACAAAATGTTTTCAAATAAGTTCACTCAATAAGCTGAAATAAGCAAATAAGCACTTATGAAAAAGTCAAATGAGTTGGTTTTCTAGCAAAAAGTCAAAGTCAAAGTCTAATAAGCTCCAGTTCAAACAAATGGGTCAAATAAAGAAGATTGATCACAAAAAGTAAGTTGTTGCAGGTCTGGATAAGCCAATATGGCTTATTAATAAGCTGAATGCAAATTAACACTAGCAGGGGCTAGTTTTAGTGTCTGAGCAGTGGGAACAGTTTCCACTGCTTGACTTGTTTGACTTTTTGTCTTTAATGACTTTTTTGGAGATTCAAGTTATACAAAGGCACCCAATTGATCAGTGGATCAAGAGGAGTCAAATACAACAAAGAAATCACAATCACTAACAGCCAATTAGTACCGTTAAATCAAAACATCACCAGATCTAGCACAACCATGAGCAGATAAGCAGTTATGGTTCAATAAGCACTTATATCACAATTCAGCCAACCAAACTTAACAAAATGCATACACAAGCAATAATAAACTTATATGAACAAGTCTAAACAGGTTTCATGCACTGATTCAAAGTATAGGTCAACACTCAAGCACTAAAAGTTACTGATGAACTATGAACGTGCAGTTATGAACACTTGCTGATGCAATTGACCACCAAGCCAAATTCAGACCTCCAAATCTTGTTAACAGGTTATAAGAACTATGTTTAAGCACTTTTTAGCCCTAAGCATGCATACACTCTAGGTGTTCCCAAACTCTTAGGTCTAAAACAATCAAAACAAGCAATCTATAGCACAATCTTTGATTTGGTGTTTCAATGTTGAAAACTTGCAACAAATAGCACTCAAACAAGTATATAGCAGATACAAAGCAATAACACAAACTTCCAACCACAAAATAACACACAATTATTCAAGACAGGTAATCCCAAACACCCTTTTAACTTTTCAAATCAAGATTTTCAAATCAAAAGTGTTATCCAAGATCACCCAAGCCCAAATCAACACAATAACAGATGAGATATGCAGATTAGGATAAGATTAAGCCACAAAATCAGCAAGAACACAAGCAACACACAAATATCACAAATATCCAAAATTTATTCAGATTTTGAGATTAAGTATGCAAACCTCATGGATGTACATCCACACCCACGAATTTTGTGCTTACGTGCTAGCAAGAACAAGCACAAGCTTCCACAATAAAGCCTGCTAAGATTCAACAAGGTTAGAAGCAAAATATCAAAAACAGAAAGGTTAAAATGCCTTGATTAATGCAACTCTTGTACCCCCACACTTGATTATCCCCAAGTTATAGGCTTCACCACACCTTGATAACTCAATATCAGGATGCTATGATCAGCTTTATATCCCAAGAATTCCAAGGTGTACCAAGAAACTAAGCAAAATATCAAGCTTGAAGGAAAATGTGCAAACTTTTGCACACTCCTTAAAAACATGTTTTGAGATTCAAGATTAACAAACTAAGAACAGAAACAAGCAGTAAACAACAATGGCACTTGACTTTTCTTCAAAGATTCAAACTCATTTCATTAAACTGAATATGGATTTACAGAACTTTGAACAAATGAAAATTCAAGAGCAAAGTACAAATGAAGCACCCTAAGGCCTTTATATAGGCATACAAATGAACTAAGTAAGCTGAAAAACGTGTAACCCTAACTATGGAAGTTCCAAAATTGCCCTTTGAGTAGTTTGAACTTTGAAGATCATGTGACTATTTCTTGTTTGTTTATGGAGCTGGCATGGTGAAAAATGCATCCAATCGCTTATAAGGAGCTTAGAAAGTAAGCTAGAATCACACACGTTGGATGACTGGCCAAGTTTTGGCAGTTTCTTCTTTGTTTGCAGCAGGGGAATCTCTTGTGGGGCTGCTGAGTGAGGTGGCAAGAGTTTTTAAGGTTGTGTTATGATTAAAACATCATTAATCATTAATCTGGATAATATGGAGGCCTAATTTTTGTTTAAACAAAAATACCCCATTCTTGTTCTTGAGTGAATAGTTTGGTGTTTGATCCGGTTTAGGGGTGATTAGGATTTTAATCCATGTTTTGGCGCCAAGGTTTATTTATTAAATAAACCGGATTAGTGGAAGGGTGACATGGAGGAAAGGAGGCTTGTGGTTGGTGGAAATGGGTTAGTGGGACATGTGTCAAAACATGAGTGGTCTAGGTAACTTTGTTTGTCTGCCAGGTTTAACCCTTTCTTTTCTTTCTCTTGTCACTTGCATATAAACTAGCAAAAATCTGGATTCCTTTGTAATTGAAGTTTTATTTTTCACACTTTTGCCCCAAATACTTTTCCAAAGTATTTTCAGGGGTCTTTCTTGCCATTTCTTGATTCTTGAAGGACTGATTTAGTATTTTCTTCAAGGATTATGGTCTTGACTTGTTTTTTTGACCTTTTGGAGGACTAAAATTGCCAAGTCATGATTAATGAGGGACCATTTTTGCCATTTCTTCAAAGTCAAGGGTCCTTTTGGTAATTTTGACATTTTCAAAGGACCAAACTTGTAATTTCTTGTAACTTGGAGTCCTTCTTGGTATGTTTGACTTTGAGGAGGATTAATATTCACATTTTAGTTTTGTTGAGGGACTAAAATTGCCAATTCTTCAAAGTGGAGGGCCCTTTTTGCAATATTGACAAACTTTAGGGACCAATCTTGTAATTACGAAGATACAAGGGTATAAAGTGTCAATTCTTCCATATTGGAGGACCCATTCATAAATATTCAAATCTTGAAGGGTTTTCTTTGGAAAATTCTTCATTAGGGCTTGGTTCAATGTGCGGCTTCGTTTCCCGTGTTCGTTTTTGTATGATTCTTGTGATCTTTTGTCATTTTCTCAATATCCGTACCTAAAATACACAAGCAACAAACACAAGCATATATTTGGGTATTTTCATGATATTTTATGCATTTAAAGCCCTTTTTGGACGATGAGACTATGTATAAAAGTAGTCTCATCACTCCCCCATACTAAACCATTGACGTGCCCTCACGCAATGCTAGAATAAAGTATCATAGCATCTCCAAAATTCATTTTTATTCACTTTTATTTAATGATAAACTAGCTACACTACTACCATTACTATTACTTGCGTTTTAGACATAATGTATGATTTTCATCGCAAAATGGGACGTTTAGGTTCATAGAATAAGAACACGTGAATACTTCGTTAGAAATAATTTCATCGTCCTCGATTTTCACCCCAATTCCATGCCAAGCGTGCAACAAGATCACTATCATTATAAGTTAGTAATGCTAACACTACTCATATGCCCTAATGACGTACTTATCCTCCCATTTTCCTAAGTTTTATCTCTTTTTTTTTGGTAACCGTGATTTCCGACTCATTTATTTTTTCTTGAATGTTTCGCGATGATACATTGTTTGACTTATGTGATAATAGAGATTTACGTCTAAAAATAGAGTCCTAACGGTGTAACCAAGACCATCAAATCAATAACCCCTCCTAATAGACAACGATGTCAAAAAATTAAGTCAACAAGAAGGATCGATAAACACGGTTTTATAACGGTTTTGAACATGAGACTTATTACCAAGACTTTTATACGCCCCCTAACGGAAGGGCCTTATTATCTTTGGTTTACCTCCATCTTTTATTCAACTTCGCCATGAAGCTTTTATTATGACTTCGGTCTTGCCTTGCCTTTTATTATCCACCTCATCGGTGATTTTATTAGCCAAAGACGTATATCCTCACGCTTAGGCGAATTTTGGATCTTTAAAGCTTCAAAGATTAAGGCTTGATTCACTTTCAATTTTGCATAGATTTTTCGGCCTTGTGAGCTTCAAATTGTTTGCTTGATTTAGGTGAGCACTTGAAATCTTATTATTGGGTGAAGCTTTCGATTATTCGGGTGCCAATACTTCAAAACCGTGACGCTGGCGATATCTTAATGTCTCCCAATTTAATTACACGAAAGCTACTAGAAAAGACTAGAAACCCAACAATCAAGACTAAACCGCTAAGTCAATATTTATTAAGCAAAAAATATTTACAAGCGAAGGGAGAATAAGCAAATAACGAGAACACATGAGTTTTTGAAAGAATACAAGTACTCTACGTTTAGCATAGTAACTTATAATTAACCCTATCATTTCTCGTCTTCATTTAAGAGACTTAGACTAATGTGAAGTTAAGGAATCAAAGCTAAGTGCTCAACACGCACGGTCAAGTCAAAAATTACTCTTATTCTCGCCATCGAAAAACCTACATTCGTGTCTTCAAACACTTATTAAACACGAGAAAATTTTTAAATTTTTGCCATTTTTAGCCTTATTTTGCAACAAAACGATAAACAAAAAGATAAACTTTGGAAAGCGTGAAGGTTTGGCAGGCAAGTATCTATTCACCCCCCCATACTAAAGTTAAACATTGTCCTCAATGTTTCGAGACTAAGGGTTGGAAAACCCCCATACTAGAGACGTAGTCGAATGCATAATCTAGCATGAAAAGGGGTGTAACCGTTAAATTTAAAGCCGTTTATGAAGTGTGCTATAAACCTAAGGTTAGAACATCAAAGGATATATCATGGATATTGAGAAAGTCCTTCAAAGAAAAAAGATCGAGTGCTCCCATAAAATGAACACGAGAGGCTCCAATCGTGAAGATAATGATTATCTAAAATCCACAATTCATAAACAACCACAGAACAAAGGTTGGAAGGGCACAAATCCCCACATGTTACTAACATTATAAAGCGATAATATGTACATAGGATAAGCATGGGACTCCCCCACGAGGCACCTCGTTTTGATTACCGAGTCATGAGCTCGACTCGATCCCCTCAATACTAATTATCATTGGGGGAAGGTGATTTGGTCGAGGTAGTTCAAGGATGGAACTTCCCCGCCAAAGTAGTGCTTCACCTATGTCCATTCACCTTGAAATTGGGGCCATCATTTTGAGCTAGCTCAATGGTCCCATAAGGAAAAACTTGAGTCACGGTGAATGGACCGGACAACGGGATTTCAACTTACCAGAAAAGATTTTCAAACGAGAGTTAAAAAGCAAAACTTGATCCCCAATGTTAAAAACCCGGTTTTTAAATTTTAGAATCATGCAAACTTTTTAGTCTTTTCTTTATAAATCAATGAATTTTCATAAGCAATATCCCTAAATACATCCAATTTATTTAATTGCACTTTCTGGTGTTTTCCCGCGGTCTCCATGTCATCATTACAATGCTTTAGGGCCCAATAAGCCTTGTGTTCCAATTCAATTGGCAAGTGACAACTTTTCCCATACACAAGCTTATAAGGAGTGCACCAAATGGGTGTCTTATGAGAGGTCCTAAAGGCCCATAAAGCATCGTCCAACTTATCCGACCAAGATTGTCGGTTTTCCCCCTACGGATCTCTCCAAGATCCTCTTCAACGCTCGGTTTGAAACCTCGACTTGCCCACATGCGTTTGTGGGTGATAAGCCGTAGAAAGCCGATGTGTAACCCCATATTTCCTTAGGACCCTTTCGAATTGGTCGTTACAAAAATGGGTTCCACGATCGCTTATGATCGCACGAGGGGTTCCAAACCGAGGAAAACAAGTTTTTCAAAAACTTGACTACCACACAAGCATCATTGGTGGGCAAATGCCTTAGCTTCCACCCACTTAGATAGGTAGTAAACCGCGAAAAGGATGTACTTATTACCACGAGATGATGGGAACGGCCCCATAAAGTCGATGCCCCAAACATCAAAGATCTCACACAATTGGATGATATTATGTGGCATTTCATCTTTTTGTGAGGCTTTTCCTTGTCGTTGGCATGAGTCACATGACTTCACAAGCTCATGTGCATCTAGGTAAATAGTAGGCCAAACGAAAACTGGCATCAAAGACCTTCTTAGCCGTGAGATTAGCACCATGGTGACCACCCGTGGGTCCCTCGTGACAAGCTCTAAGGATGTTAGAAGCTTTGGTACCAAAGACACAACGTCGAATAATTTGATCCGCACAAGTTCAAAACAAGTAAGGATCGTTCCCAAAAGTAGAACTTGACGTCACGAAAGAATTTTCGTTTTTCTTGAGTCGTCATACCCTTGACGATGAAGTTGCCCGCATGGTAATTTGCGAAGTCCGCAAACCATGGGGTGGAAGAATCAAGCTTAGAATTCACTACACCAAGTGTCTCGAGCGGAAATGTTTCGGTGATTTCCTTGGGCTCGTAAACACTTTGGTGAGGATATTCCAAATGAGAAAGATGATCGGCCGCTAGATTCTCGGCTCCTTTTTTGTCAACGATTTTGTTATCAAATTCTTGAAGGAGGAGAATCCAACGAAGTAATCTCGGCTTAGCATCTTGTTTAGCCATAAGATACTTAATAGCCGAACGATTCGTATACACTATGCATTTCGTCAAGACGAGATAAGGTCGGAATTTCTCAAATGCATACACCACGGCAAGGAATTCCTTCTCCGTTGTAGTGTATTTTAGTTGAGCCTCGGTCATCGTCTTGCTAGCATATGCAAGAAGTTCTTTTCATGACGTTGCCCCAATACGGCCCCAATAGCGTAGTCACTAGCATCACACATGAGCTCAAAAGGGAGGTTCCAACTGGGAGTAACAAGAATGGGAGCTTCGGTAAGTTTCCTCTTAAGGATTTCAAAGGCTCGTACACAATCTGCGTCAAAGACAAAACGTGCCTATTTTTCAAGGAGATGTGTAATAGGTCGTGAGATCTTTGAAAAATCATTGATGAATCGATGATAAAATCCCGCGTGGCCTAGGAAACACCTAACTCCCTTAACTGTTTTGGATGAGGTAATTTGGCGATGACATATAACTTAGCTTGATCTACCTTAATCCCCGCTTTCGAAACCTTGTGCCCTAACACGATTCCACTTTTAACCATAAAATGACATTTCTCCCCAATTGAGCGCAAGGTTGGTTTCCTCACAAACGCCTCAACATTCTCTCAAGATTCGACAAACACGAAGTGAACGAACAACCAAACACGGAAAAGTTATCCACGAAGGACTTCCATCGTCTTCTCGATCATATCATGAAAAATAGCCATCATGCACCTTTGAAAGGTTCCCGGTGCATTGCAAAGCCCGAATGGCATTCTATGATAGGCAAACGTTCCATATGGACACGTAAACGTAGTTTTTTCTTGATCACAGAGGATCGATGGGGATTTGGAAGTAACCGGAAAAACCATCTAAAAAGCGATAGAAATTCATTTCCCGCAAGACGCTCCAACATTTGGTCCATAAAGGGCAAGGAAAAATGATCTTTACGAGTGGCTTCATTCAACTTACGATAGTCAATGCACACTATCCATCCGGTCACGAGTCTGGTGGGAATTAACTCGTTGGCATCGTTTGGCACAACGGTCATTCCTCCCTTCTTAGGGACACAATGAATAGGACTCACCCAAGGGCTATTGGAAATAGGGTAAATCATTCCCGCGTCAAGGAGTTTGAGGACTTCCTTTTAATGACGTCGTGAATTTTGGGGTTCACCCTCCTTTGACATCGAATTGCGGGCTTGTAATCCTCCTCCATTAAGATTTTGTGGGTACAAAACTTTGGATCGATCCCCTTAATGTCGGATAACTTCCACACAATTGCCCCTTTGTGATCCTTTAGAACATCGACAAGTGCGATTTTTTTCATCATCCGAAAAGTTCCTTCACAATAATAACCGGCAACTTGTCGCCCTCCTACAAAAAGACTATATTCGAGATAAGGAGGTAAATATTTCAACTCGAGGATAGGTGGTTCCTCAATTGAAGATTTGGGCTCCGATAATCATAACTCTCCTCGGAGTGGAGGAAATGGGAAATCGTTATGAAAATCCTTTATAATCGAGAAGTCCTCATCATTGTCGATGTCTTCGTTACAAGTATGTGGAACATTGAATTCTTCAAACATAAAACCACCACCTTCAAATGGAGTGAAGGTTTGTGTCGAGTTATCAAGAATGGGATCTAACATAGTGGATTGCCAATATTTTCATCATCACCAAAACCTAGAACATCTTGTGAAAGATTCCTCGCAAACCACGTCAATCATATCAACGAGGTTTATGGTTGCAACGGATAAACAAGAGAAATTTGAGAGTTTTGAGTTGCGTTTATAACATGTTCCTCGTCGTTGAAAACGTAAGGTGATCTTTCTAGCATGAACATCGATCAAAGCCATAGACGTATCTAAAAACGAATGACTTAAAATGAGAGGAACTTGAGGATCCATGGGAATATCGACAACGATAAAGTCTACGG